>CP136057.1:64835478-66162474 GCA_032464435.1 Aegilops umbellulata
GTCCCTGGTGAACAAGACAATCAAGCTTGTCAATGTGGTCCAGGTTATGCTCGTCCACCGGATCCTCCCGTGTCAACAGCGGGACTTTACTCTGTGGGAGTTCAATCCGGCGCAGCACCAAACCCTCAACAGGCTCTTCGACACGACGTATGAAGATGTATGGAAGGTGCTAACCAAAGGCGCCGAGGCTCCCACATCCGCCTCTGAGGACCGCGGATACAGCTCGCAGCGTCACGCTAGCGAGGTAAGCTGTTTTCACCTTTCACAGGATGTTTAAGTTTTTCCATAGTTTGACTCACGCGGGATCTAAACTCCCTTACCTTTGACATGCTTGGCAGGTGATATCCGGACCGATTAACTGTCCGGCTCCCTTGCCCGAAGACCCAGCCCCTGCTCTCCTAGTGAAGCTGCTGGCTCCGGCGCCTTATGTGGTGCCGGAGAAGAAGGCCAAGAAGAAGAAGGCCACGGGGACTCGAAAGAGTGCCCGTAACATGGTGGTGTCGGACTCGTCATCTGACGAGTCCGAGATGCTCTCCTCCCGTGAAAACAAGGAGGAGGAAGAAGAAACCTCTCCCCCTCCAGCGGGGGGAGGAAAGAAAAGGAAGGCCGCCCCAACGGGGGAGGCCGAAGGGTCCAAGAAGAAGAAGACCCCTCTGCCGGACTACTCCCCCAACGCCAGCGAGGACGACGAGGATTGGCCGGACAGGGCCAAGCGCCCGGCGAAATCGTAAGTATTCAGATACCAGAGTGACTCATGATATTCTTTTGTCGTTCAGCTTTCCCTAATGCCAAACATAATTGTGCAGCCCGCCCCGGGCCAAACTCGACGAGTCGTCGAGCGGCTCCCTGGATTCGTCGGACGTGAACTCAGTTCCGCCCGCTGTCTCCCCCCGCACTGCAGACGACGCTGAAGTGGCGTCGCAACGAGCTCCGGGGCAGGAGGAGGTGGTCCTGGAGGAGCCGCAAGGCGACCTCCGGGACTCCAGGAGTTAAGGGGACAAAACCCCCCAGGGCTCCAAGTCCGGCTTTGAGCCGGACACCGCGCCGGAATCTTCAACGGTTCCGGACCGCGGCAGGCGAACTCCTGTCAAGAGGAGCAAGCCTTCTGAGCCAGAGGCCTTCGTCCAACCGGAGGTGCCAGACAGTCTGCTGGAGGTGCTTGACGGCGCCTCCATCGACGAGGAGCGCCGTACTATTATGAGTACGGTGATCCGAAAGGTTCAGTCTGCCAAAAGCGGACTGAACGAAGCTTGCGCTAGCCTTCTAACAGGCTTCGAGGTAAGTAAAAAAATATGTAAGAATATAACCGCATAGACAGTAGCCCCTGATGCTCTGTTTGGCGTTCGGAAGGAAAAGCCGAATAGAGGATCTATTAAATTTCGCAGGAGTCTAACAAAAAAAGGTCGAATATGCGTATGCAGGCTTCGCTGCTAGCCACTGCCGCACTGACTGCGAAGGTGGGTGCCCTGAAACAGGGCCTCGAGCGGACCAAGCAAGAGCTCGGCCTTGCCAAGCGGCAGCTCGAGGAGAAAGAAGGTAAGAAATACCTTACAGAGAAAATGCCTATAAAAAGACGTGATTGCAAAAAATAACAGGATTGTACTGCTTATTGTAGGGGCCACGACTAAGGTGGCGACCCTTAAGCATGCGTTGTCCGAGGCCGAAAAGAAAGCAGCCGCGGAGCGCACCGAGCGAGAGAAACTTGAGGCCCAGGTCGGCGAGGTGCGGCAAGAGCTTTAGACTCTTATGAAAAAACATGAGAGTTTGGAGCTTGAGTCAAAAACGCAAGCGTCCGAGCTCGCGGCGGCCTCTGAGACTACCAAGTCTGCCAAGGCCGAAGCCCAAAAAGCCCTCCAAGAGTTGAAGGAGATGAAAAAGATAGCAGCGGGTAAGGCATTCTTTATGCAAAGCAGAAATATAAAAGTAAACTACTTGTTACTTACCCGAATCCGGAGCTCTCCAGGGGCGTTCGTAGATCTTCCCCGCAGCATATCCGACGCTGCCGCATTCTACCGAGATGAAGAGGGCAGCTCGACCGAGAAGGTGTTTTGGTCTCAGTATGCTAAGGCTGGACACCCTGTGCCCTTGAGCGACCAGCTGAAACAGCTGGTTGAGCTCCACAAGGCGGCCGAACATGCCATGAAGGGCTTCATAGTTCGGCTATGGCCCGGAGAGGCCCTGCCTGGGAGCTACTTCGGGCTGGTGCGGCGGCTGGTGGAGGCCTGTCCAAGGCTCGACATCATCAAGCGCTTCGTCTGCATCGAAGGTGCCCGTAGGGCCCTTGCCCGTGCAAAGGTGCACTGGGGTAAGCTAGATGGTGAGAAGCTTGTGAGGGACGGAGCATCGCAAGCCCGAGAACTATTATAAGGATGTTCTTGCGGGTGCCCACCTTGTGGCGGATGAATGTACCAAGGATGTAATTTTTGAATGAACTCGCTCGTGTTTATCCTGTGCGCTGAAAACTTGTTCATATGCGCTAAGCAATGCTTGTTAAATTTAAAATATTATTTTTTGTGCGGCCGTTTATCAAAAAATTGAGAGATGGCGAGTCGTCGGCTTCCGCCCCCATGCCACTAATGCTGGGGTGTTCGGGATAAACCTGAGCGCTCTTTTTCCCATAGTTGGGTCCTTCGAGGGAGGCGCTCAGCACAACAAACCAGGCAATCGGACTATAATGCTTGAACACTCTTACTTATCCATAGAACTTTATAATTTTAAATTTCGGCGAAGCCCCTAGTTCGGAAGACCGAGTTCGGGGCGCTATCCACGCCTTGGCCAGACAAAATCGGCTCCTCGCTCGAAGCGGCATGAGTCTTTAGGGACTCAAAAAACCTCTCGAACAGCGACCGGTCTCTCGCCTCATCATGACAGTCAGTTTTAGCTTTCTCCACTGAGGTGCTTAACCCAGCTCAACCGGGGCACAATCGCAGTGGTTCTCCTAGTGCTACCTTAGCCGATATAGCGGAACGTAAGGCACCAAAACATAGGAGCCGGGCAAACCCAACTATTGACCCAAATCATGATTCGGAGCCGATGCATATAGTGCTATAAGTTCGGGGTGCCGCACTTATGAAGTGTTCGGACTTCTTACACCATGTTACGGGGTACTGAAGCCCCTGGTGTATTTGCCGTACCACAGTGTACGGGTGCCACATGTTATTGATGAACATATTTATAAAAAAGGGGATAATGCAAAAAACAGACAAAAAGGCTATGCATTGTATATAAAGAGGCTGCTATCTGAGCAGAATGATACAAATAGTGCGATAAGCAAAAGATATTGGACTATTTAACATGTCCTTGCCAGGGGCAGGCCGCGAAATTGTATTCAAAAACAGGTATACTGCTCGTAACAGAGACCACCTTGGGGTTCCATAGTGTGTCATGGCTTGTCTGCTTCCTTGGGTCCTGCATCGTTTGTGCGGCTGTTGAATCGCCGAACAGGTCGTCCAAAGTATGGAGTCCTGAAAGTAAGAGAAAAGAAAAATTCGGCAGCCCCTAGTACGTTTTAGGCCGTATTTTAGGTTTGCCAATATTGTGCCCCTTCCCCTTCGCCCATGGTATTTCGAGAGCGTAGTTATGTACGCGACGCACTGGTTTTGCTATGTCGCGAGGGCTGGGGTTGGGGTCGCACTGCTATGCCTGCTCAGAACGTGTCGGGCAGCCTTGTTGTAGGTTGTTCCGGGCGCGCTTGGCGGTGTCTGGCTTTTTAGCTGCCGGACTGGAGAATTGCCTAAGAAGGCTGCTTTGTACTTCTGCTGCGAGGGCCGCCGTGTGTTCCTCCGTTCGGAGGGAGCGCTCGGTGTTTCCATTGACCATAATTACTCCCCGAGGGCCTGGCATCTTGAGCTTGAGATATGCGTAGTGTGGCACCGCATTGAATTTTGCAAATGCGGTTCGCCCGAGCAGGGCGTGATAGCCACTGTGAAACGGGACTATATCGAATATTAACTCTTCGCTTCGGAAATTGTCCGGAGATCCGAAGACCACTTCAAGTGTTACTGAGCCTATGCAGCTGGCCTCTACACCTGGTATAACGCCTTTAAAGGTCGTTTTTGTGGGCTTGATCCTCGAGGGATCGATGCCCATTTTCCGCACTGTATCCTGGTAAAGCAGGTTCAGGCTGCTGCCGCCGTCCATGAGGACTCTTGTGAGATGAAATTCGTCGATGATTGGGTCAAGAACCAATGCGGCAAACCCGCCGTGACGGATGCTAGTGGGATGGTCCCTTCGATCAAAGGTGATCGGGCAGGAGGACCATGGGTTGAACTTTGGAGCGGCTGGCTCCAGCGCGTATACATCTCGTAGCACATGCTTCCGCTCCCTCTTGAGAATGTGGGTTGCGTATATCATGTTCACCGTCCGCACTTGTGGGGGAAAACCCTTCAGTCCACTACTGTTCGGCGGCCTGGGCTGCTCCTCGTCGTCGCTGTGCAGCCCCTTGTCTCTGTTTTCGGCTCTTAACTTGCCTGCCTGCTTGAACACCCAACAATCCCTGTTGGTGTGATTTGCTGGCCTTTCGGGGGTGCCATGTATCTGGCACAAGCGGTCGAGTATTCGGTCCAAACTGGACGGGCCCTGAGTATTCTTTTTGAATGGCTTTTTCCGCTGACCGGATTTGTAGCCTCTGAATCCGGCATTTACTACCGTATCCTCATTGCTATCACTGTTAACATGGCGCTTTTGCTTGTTCCGGCGTGTCCTGCCACTTTTGTCCTTGGTATCCGAATTACTAGGATTCTTTGCTAAGTTGTTACTGTGAGCTAGCCAGCTGCCTTTTCCCGCGCAAAAGCGGGTCATGAGTGTCGTGAGGGCTGCCATAGATTTCGGCTTTTCCTGTCCCAGGTGCCGGGCAAGCCATTCGTCGCGGATATTATGCTTGAAGGCCGCTAGGGTCTCAGCGTCCGGACAATCGACTATCTGGTTTTTCTTTGTTAGGAACTGTGTCCAGAATTGCCTAGCCGATTCCTCTTGCTGCTGGATTATGTGGCTTAGGTCATCAGCATCCGGAGGTCGCACATAAGTGCCCTGGAAGTTGTCGAGGAATGCGGCTTCCAGGTCCTCCCAAGAACCGATTGAGTCTGCTGGCAGGCTGTTGAGCCAATGCCGGGACGGTCCCTTAAGTTTGAGTGGGAGGTATTTGATGGCGTGTAGATCATCACCATGGGCCATGTGGATATGAAGGAGATAATCCTCGATCCAGACCGCGGGATCTGTTGTGCCATCGTATGATGTCGGCGTTCTGGGAACGGGGGTCCCCAGACTTGCCTGCCTGCAGCGTGGCTCAAAGGAGGCCCAGCACGGCCCATCTTCATCAACACAAGACCCAAGACCCTCGCGAGGGGCCAAGCCTCGCAGGGCGGACGACACAGAGCTTCCTCAGGCGCGGCCTCATCAGGATGGCTCACGAGGAGGCGGAGTACCTCACGAGGTGCCCATGACGTAAGCCATGACGACCACGGGCGCCGGGCGGGCGCCAGCCCACGCAGTTTCCTCCTTTCCTCTTTGGTGCAAAGGGGGCAGGCGCAGGCGAGAGGATCAAGCAAAGGCATCCATTTTGGTGCAACGAGACCAAGACCAGCTCCGCGACAAGGAGGAGGTCATCGTGGAGCCCAAGCCAGCGTCATCACCAGAGCCTTTGGCAGGCGAGGACCAACTTTAGTCAGGATAAGTGTACCAGATGTTCCCCTTCAAAATGGCCAACTGTTGGTGCCCTTCCCGCTCAATATTTGGGAAGAGGCCCAGGGCCTTTGCCTATAAATAGGACTAGCCACCCCCAGGGTAGAGGCAATGAAGGTAGAGGCCAGGATAGACGAAGGTCGAGAACTAGCGAGTTAGAATCCAGAGAGAAGGAATGGCGGCTGAACTCCTCCTAGCAGTTCATCCGCCCAACCAAGAACAGGCCCTCGCGAGGCTGTTCCTCCTTGTATTGTTCATCCGCATCAGCCCAAGAGGCAATCCACCACACCACACTGGAGTAGGGTATTACACCACATCGGTGGCCCGAACCAGTATAAACCTTGGGCCTCTTGTGTTGTTCTTTCAGTAGTTTAGATCTTTGCGATACGGAGAGGTAGAGAGCGTAATCTCCGCGCGCAACCCAGAGTTCGAACCTTAGGGTCTGCCGGAACCCGAAATCCGACATTTGGCGAGCCAGGTAGGGGTGCGTAGGAATTTGTTCCCCATCGCTTCGCTCTCCTCCGATCGTCGCGTCCATGTGCGACGCTCGCCGGGCCCGCGCCAAGCGCCGGGCCGCCATCACTTCCCGCGTCGCCCAGACGGCTCTCGTCGGCGGGCGTCCTCGTCGTTCCCCATCGCCCGCTGTCAACACCGCCCTCGGCCCGGCGGGGAACGGGCGGCAAGCATCGTCTCAGCATCCGTCAGTGCAGCGAGACGGCCGCGACGCTACACCAACGCCCCCGGTCATCGCGCCCCTCTTGGGCGGCTCGCAGGAGCCGCCCACAAGTCGCCACGTCAAGCCGTTTGTCCGCCAGGTCAGCACCGCTTCCGCGCGGCAGGGAGCTCCCCCGGGTCGGGCGGCGCCCAAGGCCGGCCTGACCTTTAGCTCAGAAGACCACCCCTCCAACTCGGCAAGCTCGGGCACGCTCCCCATGTTGTGCACCCCCACCATCTGCCAGGTGGCCGTCACCAGAACCCTCATCGATGGTGGCGCAGGCCTCAGCGTGCTTTCGGTTGAGGCCTTCAATCTCCTTCGCATACCCCTGAATGGCTGCAACCCAGTCGGCCCTTCTCGGGCGTTGGCGGCGGGTCATCCAGCTCCCTGGGACAGATCCGGCTCCCAGTAACCTTCGGCACCTACGACATTTTCCGCACGGAGATGGTCGACCTCGACATCGCCCCCATCGGCCTGCCCTACAACGCCATCCTGGGGTACCCAGCGCTGGCCAAGTTCATGGCAGCCACGCACCCGGCGTACAACCTAATGAAGATGCCCGGGAGCAGCGGCGTCCTCACCGTGCACGGGGACGCCGGGGATGTTGTGGCACGTAGTAATTTCAAAAAATTTCCTACGAACACGCAAGATCATGGTGATGCATAGCAACGAGAGGGGAGAGTGTTGTCTACGTACCCTCGTAGACCGAAGCGGAAGCATTGACGCAACATAGAGGAAGTAGTCGTACGTCTTCCCGGTCCAACCGATCCAAGCACCGTTACTCCGGCACCTCCGAGTTCTTAGCGCATGTTCAGCTCGATGACGCTCCCCGGGCTCTGATCCAGGAAAGCTTCGGGGATGAGTTTCATCAGCACGACGGCGTGATGACGATGATGATGTTCTACCGACGCAGGGCTTTGCCTAAGCACCGCAACGATATGACCGAGGTGAAATATGGTGGAGGGGGGCACCGCACACGGCTAAGGAACGATCACGAAGATCAACTTGTGTTTCATGGGGTGCCCCCCTGCCCCCGTATATAAAGGAGCAAGGGAGGAGGTGGCGGCCGGCCTAGGAGGGGGCGCGCCAAGGGGAGTCCTAATCCACCGGGAGTAGGACTCCTTCTTTCCTAGTTCAACTAGGAGAAGGGGGGAAAGGAGGGAAGTGGAGAAGGAAGGGAGAGGGGGGCCGCGCCCCAAATCCCTTGTCCAATTCGGACTGGGCTTGGGAGGGGCGCGCGCCACCTCCTGGCTCCTTCCCACTAAAGCCCATTAAGGCCCAATACTCTTCCCTGTATTCCCGTAACTCCCCGGTACTCCCAAAAATACCCGAACCACTCAGAACCTTTCCGATGTTCGAATATAGTCGTCCAATATATCGATCTTTACATCTCGACCATTTCGAGACTCCTCGTCATGTTCCCGATCTCATCCGGGAATCCGAACTCCTTCGGTACATCAAAACTCATAAACTCATAATATAACTGTCATCGAAACCTTAAGCGTGCGGACCCTACGGTTCGAGAACTATGTAGACATGACCGAGACACGTCTCCGGTCAATAACCAATAGCGGGACCTGGATGCCCATATTGGCTCCTACATATTCTACGAAGATCTTTATCGGTCAGACCGCATAACAACATATGTTGTTCCCTTTGTCATCGGTATGTTACTTGCCCGAGATTCGATCGTCGGTATCTCAATACCTAGTTCAATCTCGTTACCGGCAAGTCTCTTTACTCGTTCCGTAATACATCATCTCACAACTAACACATTAGTTGCAATGCTTGCAAGGCTTATGTGATGTGCATTACCGAGAGGGCCTAGAGATACCTCTCCGACATTCGAAGTGACAAATCCTAATCTCGAAATACGCCAACCCAACAAGTACCTTCGGAGACACCTGTAGAGCACCTTTATAATCACCCAGTTACGTTGTGACGTTTGGTAGCACACAAAGTGTTCCTCCGGTAAACGGGAGTTGCATAATCTCATAGTCATAGGAACATGTATAAGTCATGAAGAAAGCAATAGCAACATACTAAACGATCGGGTGCTAAGCTAATGGAATGGGTCATGTCAATCAGATCATTCACCTAATGATGTGATCTCGTTAATCAAATAACAACTCATTGTCCATGGTTAGGAAACATAACCATCTTTGATTAACGAGCTAGTCAAGTAGAGGCATAGTAGTAACACTCTGTTTGTCTATGTATTCACACATGTATTATGTTTCCGGTTAATACAATTCTAGCATGAATAATAAACATTTATCATGAAATAAGGAAATAAATAATAACTTTATTATTGCCTCTAGGGCATATTTCCTTCAGTCTCCCACTTGCACTAGAGTCAATAATCTAGTTCACATCGCCATGTGATTTAACAGCAATAGTTCACATCACCATGTGATTAACACCCATAGTTCACATCGATATGTGATCAACACCCAAAGGGTTTACTAGAGTCAGTAATCTAGTTCACATCGCTATGTGATTAACACCCAAAGAGTACTAAGGTGTGATCATGTTTTGCTTGTGAGAGAAGCTTAGTCAACGGGTCTGCCAAAATTCAGATCCGTATGTATTTTGCAAATTTCTATGTCTACAATGCTCTGCACGGAGCTACTCTAGCTAATTGCTCCCACTTTCAATATGTATCTAGATTGAGACTTAGAGTCATCTAGATTAGTGTCAAAACTTGCATCAACGTAACCTTTTACGACGAACCTTTTTGTCACCTCCATAATCGAGAAACATATCCTTATTCCACTAAGGATAATTTTGACCGATGTCCAGTGATCTACTTCCTAGATCACTATTGTACTCCCTTGCTTAACACAGTGTAGGGTATACAATAGATCTGGTACATAGCACGGTATATTTTATAGAATCTATGACTGAGGCATAGGGAATGACTTTCATTCTCTTTCTATCATCTGCCGTGGTCGGGCTTTGAGTCTTACTCAATTTCACACCTTGTAACACAGACAAGAACTCTTTCTTTGACTGTTCCATTTTGAACTACTTCAAAATCTTGTCAAGGTATGTACTCATTGAAAAAACTTATCAAGCGTTTTGATCTACCTCTATAGATCTTGATGCTCAATATGTAAGCAGCTTCACCGAGGTCCTTCTTCGAAAAACTCCTTTCAAATACTCCTTTATGCTTTTGCAGAATAATTCTACATTATTTCCGATCAACAATATGTCATTTACATATACTTATCAGAAATGTTGTAGTGCTCCCACTCACTTTCTTGTAAATACAGGCTTCACCGTAAGTCTGTATAAAACTATATGCTTTGATCAACTTATCAAAGCATGTATTCCAACTCCGAGATGCTTGCACCAGTCCATAGATGGATCGCTGGAGCTTGCATATTTTGTTAACACCTTTAGGATCGACAAAACCTTCTAGTTGCATCGTATACAACTCTTCTTTACTAAATCCATTGAGGAATGCAGTTTTGTTTATCCATTTGCCAGATTTCATAAAATGCGGCAATTGCTAACATGATTCGGACAGACTTAAGCATAGATACGAGTGAGAAACTCTCATCGTAGTCAACACCTTGAACTTGTCGAAAACCTTTTGCGACAATTCTAGCTTTGTAGATAGTAACACTACTATCAGTGTCTGTCTTCCTCTTGAAGATCCATTAATTTTCTATGGCTTGCCGATCATCGGGCAAATCCATCAAAGTCCATACTTTGTTCTCATACATGGATAATATCTCAGATTTCATGGCCTCAAACCATTTCGCGGAATCTGGGCTCATCATCGCTTCCTCATAGTTCGCCAGTTCGTCATGGTCTAGTAACATGACTTCCAGAAAAGGATTACCGTACCACTCTGGTGCAGATCTCACTCTGGTTTACCTACGAGATTCGGTAGTAACTTGATCTGAAGTTACATGATCATCATCATTAGCTTCCTCACTAATTGGTGTAGTAGTCACAGGAACAGATTTCTGTGATGAGCTACTTTCCAATAAGGGAGAAGGTACAATTACCTTATCAAGTTCTACTTTCCTCCCACTCACTTCTTTCGAGAGAAACTTCTTCTCTAGAAAGTATCCATTCTCAGCAACGAATGTCTTGCCTTCGGATCTGTGATAGAAGGTGTACCCAACTGTCTCCTTTGGGTATCCTATGAAGACACATTTCTCCGATTTGGGTTTGAGCTTATCATGATGAAACTTTTTTCTTATAAGCATCGCAACCACAAACTTTAAGACACGACAACTTTGGTTTCTTGCCAAACCACAGTTCATATAGTGTCGTCTCAACGGATTTAGATGGTGCCCTATTTAATGTGAATGCAGCTATCTCTAATGCATAACCCCAAAACAAAATTGGTAAATCAGTAAGAAACATCATAGATTGCACTATATCCAATAAAGTACGGTTATGACGTTCGGACACATCATTATGCTGTGGTGTTCCAGGTGGCATGAGTTTGTGAAACTATTCCACATTGTTTTAATTAAAGACCAAACTCGTAACTCAAATATTTGTCTCCGCGATCAGATCGTAGGAACCTTATTTTCTTGTCACGATGATTTTCCACTTCACTCTGAAATTCTTTGAACTTTTCAAATGTTTCAGACTAGTGTTTCATTAAGTACATATACTCATATCTGCTCAAATCATCTGTGAAGGTCAGAAAATAGTGATACCCACCGTGAGCCTTAACACTTATCGGATCGCATACATCAGTATGTATTATTTCCAACAATTCAGTTTATCGCTCCATTGTTCCGGAGAACGGAGTTTTAGTCATCTTGCCCATAAGGCATGGTACGCAAGCATCAAGTGATTCATAATCAAGTGATTCCAAAATCCCATCAGCATGGAGTTTCTTCATGCTCATTACACCAATATGGCCTAAAAGGCGGTGCCACAAATAAGTTGCACTATCATTATTAACTTTGCATCTTTTGGCTTCAATATTATGAATATGTGTATCACTATGATCGAGATCCAACGAACCATTTTCATTGGGTGTGTAACCATCTAAGGTTTTATTCATGTAAACAGAACAACAATTTATTCTCTTACTTAAATGAATAACCGTATTGCAATAAACATGATCAAATCATATTCGTGCTTAACGCAAACACCAAATAACACTTACTTAGGTTCAACACTAATCCCGAAAGTATAGGGAGTGTGCAATGATGATCATATCAATGTTGGAACCACTTCCAACACACATCGTCACTTCACCCTTAACTAGTCTTTGTTCATTCGGCAACTCCCGTTTCGAGTTACTACTCTTAGCAACTGAACCAGTATCAAATACCGAGGGGTTGCTATGAACACTAGTAAAATACACATCAATAATCTGTATATCAAATATACCTTTGTTCACTTTGCCATCCTTCTTATCCGCCAAATACTTGGGGCAGTTCCGCTTCCAGTGACCAGTCCCTTTGCAGTAGAAGCACCCAGTCTCAGGCTTAGGTCCAGACATGGGCTTCTTCACTTGAGCAGCAACTTGCTTGCCGTTCTTCTTGAAGTTCCCCTTCTTCCCTTTTGCCCTTTTCTTGAAACTAGTGGTCTTGTCTACCATCAACACTTGATGTTTTTCTTGATTTCTACCTTCGTCGATTTCAGCATCACGAAGAGCTTGGGAATTACTTTTGTCATCCCTTGCATATTATAGTTCATCACGAAAGTTCTACTAACTTGGTGATGGTGACTAGAGAATTCTGTCAATCACTATTTTATCTGGAAGATTAACTCCCACTTGATTCAAGCGATTGTAGTACCCAAACAATCTGAGCACATGCTCACTAGTTGAGCGATTCTCCTCCATCTTCTAGCTATAGAACTTGTTGGAGACTTCATATCTCTCAACTCGGGTATTTGCTTGAAATATTAACTTCAACTCCTGGAACATCTCATATGCTCCATGACGTTCAAAACGTCTTTGAAGTTCCGATTCTAAGCCGTTAAGCATGATGCACTAAACTATCAATTAGTCATCATATTGAGCTAGCCAAACGTTCATAACGTCTGCATCTGCTCCTGCAATAGGTCTGTCACCTAGCGGTGCATCAAGGACATAATTCTTCTGTGCAGCAATGAGGATAAACCTCAGATCATGGATCCAATCCGCATCATTGCTACTAACATCTTTCAAAACAATTTTTCTCTAGGAACATATCAAAATAAACATAGGGAAGCAACAACGTGAGCTATTGATCTACAACATAGATATGCTAATACTACCAGGACTAAGTTCATGATAAATTAAAGTTCAATTAATCATATTACTTAAGAACTCCCACTTAGATAGACATCCCTCTAATCCTCTAAGTGATCACGTGATCCAAATCAACTAAACCATAACCGATCATCACGTGAAATGGATTAGTCTTCAATGGTGAACATCATTATGTTGATCATATCTACTATATGATTCACGCTCGACCTTTCGGTCTCCGTGTTCCGAGGCCATATCTGCATATGCTAGGCTCGTCAAGTATAACCCGAGTATTCTGCGTGTGCAAAACTGGCTTGCACCCGTTGTAGATGGACGTAGAGCTTATCACACCCGATCATCATGTGGTGTCTGGGCACGACGAACTTTGGCAATGGTGCATACTCAGGGAGAATACTTCTTGATAATTTAGTGAGAGATCATCTTATAATGCTACCGTCAATCAAAGCAAGATAAGATGCATAAAAGAATAAACATCACATGGAATCAATATATGTCACATGATATGGCCATCATCGTCTTGTGCCTTTGATCTCCATCTCTAAAGCATCGTCATGATTTCTATCGGCACCGGCATGACACCATGATCTCCATCATCTTGATCTATATCAATGTGTCGTCACATGGTCGTCTCGCCAACTATTGCTCTTGCAACTATTGCTATCGCATAGTGATAAAGTAAAGCAATTGTTTGGCGCTTGCATCTTATGCAATAGAGAGACAACCATAAGGCTTTTGCCAGTTGCCGATAACTTCAACAAAACATGATCATCTTATACAACAACTTATA
The DNA here is from genome assembly GCA_032464435.1 of Aegilops umbellulata. NCBI lineage: Eukaryota > Viridiplantae > Streptophyta > Magnoliopsida > Poales > Poaceae > Aegilops > Aegilops umbellulata. Next base: position 64,848,898 of record CP136057.1, read on the forward strand.
CCTCATCACGTATTGACCATATCACATCACAACATGCCCTGCAAAAACAAGTTAGACGTCCTCTACTTTGTTGTTGCAAGTCTTACGTGGCTACTACAGGCTTAGCAAGAACCGTTCTTACCTACGCATCAAAACCACAACGATAGTTTGTCAAGTTGATGCCGTTCTAACCTTCGCAAGGACCGGGCGTAGCCACACTCGGTTCAACTAAAGTTGGAGAAACTGACACCTGCCAGCCACCTGTGTGCAAAGCACGACGGTAGAACCAGTCTCGCGTAAGCGTACGCGTAATGTCGGTCCGGGCCGCTTCATCCAACAATACCGCCGAACCAAAGTATGACATGCTGGTAGGCAGTATGACTTATATCGCCTACAACTCACTTGTGTTCTACTCGTGCAAATAACATCAAACCATAAAAACCTAGGCTCGGATGCCACTGTTGGGGAACGTAGTAATTTCAAAAAATTTCCTACGCACACGCAAGATCATGGTGATGCATAGCAACGAGAGAGGAGAGTGTTGTCTACGTACCCTCGTAGACCGAAGCAGAAGCGTTGACGCAACGTAGAGGAAGTAGTCGTACGTCTTCCCCTCCGAGTTCTTAGCACACGTTCAGCTCGATGACGCTCCCCGGGCTCTGATCCAGCAAAGCTTCGGGGATGAGTTTCATCAGCACGACGGCGTGATGACGATGATGATGTTCTACCGACGCAGGGCTTCGCCTAAGCACCACAACGATATGACCGAGGTGAAATATGGTGGAGGGGGGCACCCCACACGGCTAAGGAACGATCACGAAGATCAACTTGTGTGTCATGGGGTGCCCCCCTGCCCCCGTATATAAAGGAGCAAGGGAGGAGGGGGCGGCCGGCCTAGGAGGGGGCGCGCCAAGGGGAGTCCTACTCCCACCGGGAGTAGGACTCCTTCTTTCCTTGTTCAACTAGGAGAAGGGGGGAAAGGAGGGAAGTGGAGAAGGAAGGGAGAGGGGGGCCGCGCCCCAAATCCCTTGTCCAATTCGGACTGGGCTTGGGAGGGGCGCGCGCCACCTCCTGGCTCCTTCCCACTAAAGCCCATTAAGGCCCAATACTCTTCCCTGTATTCCCGTAACTCCCCGGTACTCCCAAAAATACCCGAACCACTCAGAACCTTTCCGATGTTCGAATATAGTCGTCCAATATATCGATCTTTACATCTCGACCATTTCGAGACTCCTCGTCATGTTCCCGATCTCATCCGGGACTCCGAACTCCTTCGGTACATCAAAACTCATAAACTCATAATATAACTGTCATCGAAACCTTAAGCGTGCGGACCCTACGGTTCGAGAACTATGTAGACATGACCGAGACACGTCTCCGGTCAATAACCAATAGCGGGACCTGGATGCCCATATTGGCTCCTACATATTCTACGAAGATCTTTATCGGTCAGACCGCATAACAACATATGTTGTTCCCTTTGTCATCGGTATGTTACTTGCCCGAGATTCGATCGTCGGTATCTCAATACCTAGTTCAATCTCGTTACCGGCAAGTCTCTTTACTCGTTCCGTAATACATCATCTCACAACTAACACATTAGTTGCAATGCTTGCAAGGCTTATGTGATGTGCATTACCGAGAGGGCCTAGAGATACCTCTCCGACATTCGAAGTGACAAATCCTAATCTCGAAATACGCCAACCCAACAAGTACCTTCGGAGACACCTGTAGAGCACCTTTATAATCACCCAGTTACGTTGTGACGTTTGGTAGCACACAAAGTGTTCCTCCGGTAAACGGGAGTTGCATAATCTCATAGTCATAGGAACATGTATAAGTCATGAAGAAAGCAATAGCAACATACTAAACGATCGGGTGCTAAGCTAATGGAATGGGTCATGTCAATCAGATCATTCACCTAATGATGTGATCCCGTTAATCAAATAACAACTCTTTGTCCATGGTTAGGAAACATAACCATCTTTGATTAACGAGCTAGTCAAGTAGAGGCATACTAGTGACACTCTGTTTGTCTATGAATTCACACATGTATTATGTTTCCGGTTAATACAATTCTAGCATGAATAATAAACATTTATCATGAAATAAGGAAATAAATAATAACTTTATTATTGCCTCTAGGGCATATTTCCTTCAGGGGACGCGCTGCGGGTGCTCGAGCTCGCCTTCAGGACGACGGCATCGGCACAGCCCGTCGACTCAGGGACCCCCGAGCCCAAGGGGGCTGCGCCCGCCAAGAAGCAGCAGCTGTTCACCCAGGACAAGGCGGAAACCAAGCAGATACCTGTTGACGAGGACGGGACCTCCAGTGCCACTTTCACCATAGGCGCCAACCTCGAACCTGAGCAGGAGGAGGCCCTGATCAGGTTCCTGCGCGTGAACAAAAAGGTATTCGCTTGGGAGCCTGATCAGTTAGTGGGGATTCCCAGGAGCGTAATCAAGCACCACCTCAACGTGTGCCCAAATATGCGCCCCGTGAAGCAACAAGGCGAGGCGGCAGTCCACAGAAAAGCATGCCTTTATCATTCAAGAAACCCACAAGTTAGAAGCCGCTGGGGTCATTCGCGAGGTTCGATACCCGGATTGGTTGGCGAACCCTGTCGTGGTGCCAAAGAAGGGAGGGAAGGAGCGCATGTGTGTCGACTTCACCAACCTCAACAAGGCATGCCCGCAAGATCCATTCCCGCTTCCCCGCATCGACCAGATCATCAATTCCACCGCAGAGTGCGACCTGCTATGCTTCCTTGACGCCTTCTCTGGGTATCATCAGATCAAGATGGCGGTAGAAGACGTCGAGAAGACCGCCTTCCTAACCCCTTGCGGGGTGTACTGCTATACATGCATGCCATTTGGGCTGCGTAACACAGGGGCAACCTTTCTGTAACGCCCCGGATTCGATGCGCCAGGTGTCCGCCAGTTATTCGTCGTCGTTGCCATGTCATTTGCTTGCGTGTTTGCATTTTGCCATGTCATCATGTGCATCTCATTTTGCATACGTGTTCGTCTCATGCATCCGAGCATTTTCCCTGTTGTCCGTTTTGCAATCCGACACTCCTATATTCCCCGGCGCCCCATTTTGCCTCTTTTCATGTGCGGGTGTTAAACGGTCTCGGAATGGACCGAGGCTTGCCAATAGGCCTTGGTATAGCACCGGTAGACCGCTTGTCAAGTTTCGGGTCATTTGGAGGTCGTTTGATACTCCAACGGTTAACCGGGTAACCGCAAAGGCCTCTTTTGTGTGCATCCCAACACCCCTACAAAGTGGCCCAAAACCCATCCAAACCCCGTCCATCCTCTCGGCCGTTCGATCACGATCGCGTGGCCGAAAACCGCACTCCATTTGGAGCCTCCTAGCTCCATCTACCTATAAATATGTGCACCCCTCCGAAACTTCAGGTCCAAAACCCTAGTCTAGCTCCTCCCCGCGCCGCCGGACGCGTCCACGCCACGCCGGACACGTCCGCCGCCGACCGCGCAGCCAATCGGCGCTTGCCGCGTGGCGCGCCGCCGCCCACCGCCGCCGAGGCCCGCGCGGCCCGCTCGCGGCCCCCGCAACCCGAAGCCGCGCCAGAGGCGCCCCGCCGCCGCCCGGAGCTTTCCCGCCGCGTCTCCTTCGGCGCCCGGGGCTCCGCACCGGCCGCATCCTCCACGCGCCTCGCCGCGCGCCCCGGCGCCTCCCGCGCCCCGTCCGCCGCGCATCCCACGCCGCCCGGCCCCGGATCCGGCCGGTGCCGCCCAGATCCGGCCGGCCCCTCCCTCGCCGGTGTCCTCCTCCCTCTCCGGCGACCTCTCCGTTCCCCACTCTGGCGCCCGGCCCAGATCCGATCGAGGTTGACTTTCCTCGGGTCCCGGAAATCCTCTAAGTCATTTGTTTTCAATAATTTTGTTGCATGTTCATCGCATCATAACTCTGCACTTGTGGCTCCGTTTTGGGCCTGTAGCATATAGATTTGTTCGAATCGATGAGTACATCATTTCATCTGATTGCATCATTTTCATTTGAGCTCATCTTGATGCCCGAAATTCTGTTAGAAGAGGGCTATGTGATGTTAGTTTCAGATTCTCAGCAGAACATGCACTTTTGTCATTTTTGCCATGATTGATGTGTGCACCCTATGAACTTGAGTCCTACATGTGTTTTGAAATATGCCATGCCATATTTACAGGGGTGTATTCCATGTATTTTTGTGATCTCTGTGGTGACTAGCACAAACATGCAAACTAGGGATCATAATGTTGCTGATTTCAGGGAAGTCACTTCCTGCTGTTATTTTTATGCCATGTGTTCATGTTGTTTCAGAGAGATCTATGCCTCTTTTGAGCCTGATCAGTAAGGATATTTTGAACATATGGATGTGCTCTATCCATCCATGCCTTTGTTTGTAATTATGGAGTGATATAGCTTGTGTCAATCGAGCTCTACTTTTGCTATAAAATGTTCCTGGCAGATTGTTTACGTGTTATTCAATTTTGCCAAGGTTGTTGTAGTTGATCCTTGCATGCTATGTTATTGTTCTTGCCATTTCTAGCTTCTATGCCATGTCTAGTTGCTGGGTGTATGCTTGGTTTGTCATGCAATGCCTCGTAGTGAGTGCATCGAGCTCGTAAACATGCCTACCTGTTATCTGTTTTGCCATGCTCCAGTTTTTCACCAAGTCTGAATCTGTTTATGTTTTTGCTATGTTGACATGCTTGCAATTGTATTTTATGATCCCTTTTGACTTATGGTCAGTAAAGTACTTTTGTTATATGCTTTGAGTAGATTCATGCCATGCTCTAGTTTGACATGATAGCTTGCTGTAACATGTCGTTTTATAGCTCTTAACATTGCAACCTGATGTTATTTCTGCCATGTCCTGAAATTCTGCTGTGTTTGTGAACCTGTTATTATTTGCAATCTTGCCATGTCCTTTTGAGCACGTTCTATTATTTTCTGGAGATAGCTCAGTGTTCATGTTTTGTCATGCTTTACCTGTACATCATGTCCATGCCTTTTTTATCATGTTATGGTCCTGTAGCATGTTTATTTGATGCTTGCTAGATGCCTACTTGCTGTTTTGGACAGATTGTTGTTATATCTTGTATAGGGTGTATGTGTTGAACCGTTGCTCCGTTTTGAGTGTGCTCTATATGAAACTTGCTTCGAATTGCATGTAGCTTCATATTATCATGTTGCATCCTTGTTTTGATGTGTTTGCTTGATGTTTGAATGCATTTTGTATCAATGCCATGCTTACCTTGTTTTGCTCATATCTTCTAGGCCGTAGCTCCGAATCTAATGAACTTTATATGTAACTTGACTAGAATTTCGTGTAGATCATCACGGTGCATCTTAACTTGCTGTTTAACGACTTGAACATAAGGTTTATTCAGATCTAGACCAATTTCGAAATTTGCATATGAGGACCTACCGGAGTTGTTCTATGTTGTTCCCGGCCTCATTTAAACTTGCTTTCATGTGTTGCTCTTGTATGCATCATATCTTGCCATGACTAGCTTCATGTAGCCTTTTCATGCATCATACTTGGTTGATCATCATGCCTTGTTCATGTGTGGTGTGTTTACCATGTTGTGTGCTTCTTCTCGATAGTTCCCGTTTCGTTGCGATCGTGAGGATTCGTTCGTCTACGCTTGGTTCGTCTTCGTGGCTTCATCTTCTTCATGGACTCGTTCTTATTCCTAACGGGATTTCAGGCAAGATGACCGTCACCTTGGATCTCATTACTATCATAGCTATGCTAGATGCTTCGTTCTATCGCTATGCTGCGTTACCTACCACTTGCTGCTCAAGCCTCCCAAATTGCCATGAACCTCTGACCTTTGTTACCCTTCCTAGCAAACCGTTGTTTGGCTATGTTACCGCTTTGCTCAGCCCCTCTTATAGCGTTGCTAGTTGCAGGTGAAGATGAAGAGTGCTCCATGTTGGATTATGTTTATGTTGGGATATCACAATATCTCTTATATTATTAATGCATCTATATATTTGGTAAAGGGTGGAAGGCTCGGCCTTATGCCTGGTGTTTTGTTCCACTCTTGCCGCCCTAGTTTTCGTCATATCGGTATTATGTTCCCGGATTTTGCGTCCCTAATGCGGTTGGGTGATTTATGGGACCCCCTTGACAGTTCGCTTTGAATAAGACTCCTCCAGCAAGGCCCAACATTGGTTTTACCATTTGCCTCACCTATGTCCTTTTATTTCCCTTGGGTTTCCGGAGCCCGAGGGTCATCTTTATTTTAGCCCCCCCGGGCCAGTGCTCCTTCGAGTGTTGGTCTGAACCGAGCAACCTGCAGGGCCACCACGGGGAAACTCGAGGCCTGGTTTTACTCGTAGCTTGACTTATCCGGTGTGCCCTGAGAACGAGGTACGTGCGACTCCTATCGGGATTTGTCGGCACATCCGGGCGGCTTTGCTGGTCTTGTTTTATTACTGTGAAATGTCTTGTAGCCGGGATTCCGAGACTGATCGGGCCTTCCCGGGGAGAAGGAATATCCTTCGTTGATCGCGAGAGCTTATCATGGGCTAAGTTGGGACACCCCTGCAGGGTTTGAACTTTCGAAAGCCGTGCCCGCGGTTATGTGGCAGATGGGAATTTGTTGATATCCGGTTGTAGTAAACTTGAAGTAAACTCTTCTAAAATACACCACCGTGTGCGTAACCGTGAGTGTCTCTTTTCGGGTTGATCGAGAGGAGAACACGGTTTCTGGGTTATGTCTGACATAAGTAGGAGTTCAGGATCACTTCTTGATCATTACTAGTTGACGACCGCTGGCTTTGCTTCTCTTCTCGCTCTTATTTGCGTATGCTAGCCACCATACTCTGCTTATTCGCTGCCGCAACCTCACCACTTTACCCCTTCCTTACCCCTTTAAGCTTTGCTAGTCTTGATAACCATGGTAATGGGATTGCTGAGTCCTCGTGGCTCATAGATTACTACACCAAACAGTTGCAGGTACAGGTTATGCGATGATCATGACGTGAGAGCGATGTTTATTTGTGTTGGAGTTCTTCTTCTTCTTCTTCTTCGATTGAGGGATAGGTTCCTGGTCGGCAGCCTGGGCTAGTAGGGTGGATGTAGTTTGAGTTTTTGTTTATGTTTCATCCGTAGTCGGATGTTGTTCTTATGTAAGATGTATTGTTGTATTCATGTGACATTGTATGTCTTCATTGTATCCCCACTATTATGTAATGTTGATGTAATGATATCCACCTTGCAAAAACGTTTTCAATATGCGCTTCTATCCTTGGTGGGACCTTCGAGTCTCTTTAGGATAGTATCGCATATTGGGCGTGACACTTTCAGCGGCTGATGCACATCACCCTGGGCCTGCAGCTCGGGAAGAATGTCGAAGCTTACGTTGACGACATTGTGGTGAAGTCTCGGGAGGCCAAGACCCTGATACAAGACCTGGAGAAAACCTTCGCGAGCCTCGACGCAGTGAACCTGCAGCTCAACCCAGAGAAGTGTGTGTTCGGAGTCCCCTCAGGCAAGCTCTTGGGTTTCCTCGTGTCCCATCGAGGCATCAAGGCTAACCCGGAAAAAGTCAAGGCGGTCGAGGACATGAGCCCGCCAAAGACCCTCAGAGAAATGTAGAAGCTCACCGGACGTGTGACCGCGCTGGGGCGCTTCATCTCCAGGCTGGGGGAACGGGCGCTGCCTTTCTTCCAGCTAATGAAGAAAAAGGGGCCCTTTGAATGGACTGAAGAAGCAGACAAAGCGTTTCAAGATCTCAAGAAATACCTGACCAGCCCTCCAGTCATGGTGGCTCCGCGTCCTCAGGAGCCCATGGTGCTCTACCTCGCCACTACTCCTTACTCCGCCAGCGCAGCCCTGGTGGCGGTTAGGGAGGAGCGCCAAACCAGAACCACAACAGCAACTCGGGACAAGGCAAAACAGGAACAGGGAAGGCCCCCGAAGGCCGCAACCACGGTTGAGGAAGATCAGCCACAAAAGAGTGCGCCGGGAGTAGGAGAGGCCACTCACCTGGATGGTCTGCCTCCAGAGGCCTCGTCGCCTCGCGAGGCGCCCTTGCCTCTGGAGGGCACCACGAGCACTGATGCACTCAGCCTTGTGGAACACCCAGTGTACTTCGTTAGCACGGTGTTAGGGACGCGAGGGCACGGTATCCCATGCCTCAGAAGCTCCTCCTCGCGCTACTGGTGGCCTCGCGAAAGCTGCGTCACTACTTCCAGGGTCACCCCATCAAGGTCGTCTCGTCATACCCCTTGGAAAGAGTGCTCAGGAGCCCTAACTCAGCCGGAAGGGTCGCTGAATGGAACATAGAACTGCAGGCGTTTCAGCTCGAGTTCAGCACGACCAGGGTCATCAAGGGAGCAGCATCAGCGGATTTCGTGGCAGAATGGACGAAGGCACCAGGCCTTAAGGACGACGAGGATCAGTCCCTCTCCCCAGGGAGCGAGGCGCCGGAAGGTTGGGTCATGTACTTCGATGGGGCATTCTCCCGGCACGGCGTTGGGGCTGGTGCGGTGCTGATATCACCCACTCAGGACAAGCTCTACTACGCTGTACAACTCTGCTTCCAGCATGGTGAAAAGGTCTCCAACAACATAGCGGAGTATGAAGGTCTAATAGCGGGCTTGAAGGCCGCAGCCGCCCTGGGGGTGAAGCGCCTCACCGTCAAGGGCGATTCGCAGCTCCTTGTCAACTTCTCCAACAAGGTGTATGAGCCAAAATATGAGCACATGGAAGCCTATCTAGCGGAGGTCCGCAGAATGGAGAAACAGTTTTGGGGGTTGGAGTTGAAGCATGTGCCCCGCGGCACCAATCAGGAGGCCGATGACATCGCCGGACGGGCGTCCCGGCGATTACCTCAGGCACCTGGCGTCTTCGAAGAGCGGCTCTTCAAGCCCTCAGGCTAGCCGTCATTATCAAACACTGCTCAGCCTCGGGAGGAACTCCCCCAGCCACCCGCCTCGGGAGCCTCGGTCTGCGGCCCGGCCTCAGGAGCACGCCTGCTCCTGACAATGGAACCCCAGGAGGAGTGCTGGATCACGGAACTTAGGAGTTATTTAACACAAGGGACCCTGCCGGAGAAGGAGGAGGAAGCGGAGCGCGTGGCGCGGCAGGCCACGGCATACTGCATCAGGGATGGAGAACTCTACCGGAAGCGACCAAACGACGTATCGCTGCGCTGCATCTCCAGGGAGCAGGGAAAGGAGCTACTCTGGGACATACACGGCGGGGACTATGGGCATCATGCATCATCACGGACCCTCGTTGGCAAGGCATTTTGCAGTGGGTTCTACTGGCCCTCCGCGGTCAACGACGCTGTCGAACTGGTAAGGGCTTGTGAAGCCTGCCAATTTCACACCGAGCAGATCCATCAGCCGGCGGGAGGCCTGCAGACTATCCCCCTTTCATGGCCATTCGCAGTCTGGGGGCTGGACATTCTGGGCCCGTTCCCTCAGCCGCCAGGGGGCTACCGCTACCTCTACGTCGCCATCGACAAGTTTACCTAGTGGGCAGAAGTAGAGGCCGTCCGCACCATCCCCGCGGGTTTGGCAGTCAAGTTCATCAGAGGCATCGTGAGTCGATTCGGGGTGCCGAACCGCATCATCACAGACAATGGTTCGCAGTTCACCAGTAACCTTTTCAGAACATACTGTGCTTGGAACTCATATATGCTATGCTTCGGTGGCGCACCCACGAAGCAACGGCCAGGCCGAACGAGCCAACGCAAAGGTCCTGAGGGGCCTCAAGACCAGGACGTTCAAAAAGAAGCTGGATGCCTACGGCAGAGGTTGGTACGATGAGCTCCAGTCCGTGTTGTGGTCCATCTGCACAACCGCGACCAAGCCAACTAGAGAGACCCCGTTCTTCCTGGTCTACGGAGCCGAAGCAGTTCTCCCTCACAAGGTCAGACGTCGCTCCGCACGGGTCCTAGCGTTTGACGAGGCGCAGCAGGACGCCATGCGGGGGACGAACCTCGTGCTGGGGGAGGAACGCCGCCGAGAAGCCGCGTTACGAGCGGCGAGGTACCAACAGGCGCTACGACGATATCACTACCGCAACATCCGCCCCAGGACTCTCGAGGTAGGAGACCTCGTGCTCAGGCGGGTTCTCTCCAGGGAGGGGCTGCACAAGCTCTCCCCCATGTGGGACGGCCCGTTCAAGGTTGTTCATGTTTCCAGGCCTGGCTCAGCACGCTTGGAGACTCAGGAGGGGGAGCCGATCCAGAACGCGTGGAACATCCAGCACCTCCGGAGGTTTTACCCCTAAAAGGCCCAGAGCCTGTGAAGAAGGCGAACGCCTGTGAAGATTATCCTTTTTTGGAAAAGGCCCAGAGCCTGTGAAGAAGGCGAACGCCTGTGAAGATTATCCTTTTTGGAAAAGGCCCAGAGCCTGTGAAGAAGGCGAACACCTGTGAAGATTATCCTTTTTGGAAAAGGCCCAGAGCCTGTGAAGAAGGCGAACGCCTGTGAAGATTATCCTTTTTTGGAAAAGGCCCAGAGCCTGTGAAGAAGGAGAACACCTGTGAAGATTATCCTTTTTTTGGAAAAGGCCCAGAGCCTGTGAAGAAGGCGAACGCCTGTGAAGATTATCCTTTTTGGTGAAGGCCCAGAGCCTGTGAAGAGGGCAAGTGCCCGTGAAGCTTGTTTCCCCTAAGAAGAAAGGCCCGGAGCCTGTGAAGAAGGCCAACGCCTGTGAAGCTCGCCGCCCGTGACACTCTCACGTAATAATGAGTTGGGGCTGTACATGCCCCGGAGTCTCAGGAGCGCCGGCCTCAGGCCCTGGGGCTCCCTCCCACGCCCAGTGGCAGCACTTAGCTCCGCGCTGGTGAGAAGACGTCGAAGACTAGATTAGGTGCCGGACGCGGCTTTTTCATTTGCTTTCCACAGTTGGCTTGTTTGTTCGCATTTGAAGTCTTGTTGAAACTATTTCCGTCGTTGGTTTGTGGTTCGTCGATTTTTACTCCCCCCCGCTTTGATTTCCCTTGAGCAAGGCCTCGCGAGGGGGGATGCCGAGCGCCCTCGCGAGTGTTCCTACCCTAGTCATTCGAAGGTTTCACGACCTGGGCCCGTTACAGGAGCACCCCTCCGGTCCGTGCCCCTCGGGCACCGCGACACGCACAGGGCCTGGGTCGGTCGCCCCCCGCGGCTGGGGCCGAGAACTATTTACGCGCGGACACATAGCCAAAAGGCGCGAGAGCGGAATCAAGGTAATGGTTAACAGCAATAAACCCGAACACGCCCCCGCGGGGCTCCACGCATCTGTTTTCTTTTACACAGGAAACAAAAGGAAACAAAGGACAAGTCCGGCGCGGCTCGGCTCGCACCCGCCTGCGGAGGAGACTCGGGCTGCCTCCGGGGCTCAGGCGGACTCCTTCTCGCGCTTCACCGGGGCGCGACGGCGGGCGAACGTGCTGCCGCCTCCTAAGCTGGCGCAACGGTGAGGGGGCTGGCTGCGCCCACCACTGGAAGAGTCGCTTGAAGAAGAGTCGATGTAGCTCGGGGAGCCTTGGGCGCCGCCAGCCGCGCAGGCGCTGTCTCCTCCATCGTCGTCGGGGCTGGGTCCCCGGCCGTTGTTGTCGCCTTTAGGACAGCACCTTGCGCGGCGACCATCTTCCCCAAACACCCTCACGTAGAGGGTACCGTCGCCGTCAAACCTAAAGTGCAGGGTGCACCGGCGCCCCAGGCCGCGGGCACGGGCGAACGCCTGCCAACCACGAGTCAGGGCCAAGCTCCCGGTGACGGAGACCTCCACTGCGGCCCATGAGGCCCGGCCGCAGCAGCCGTCCGCCTGAAGCCAGAGGCCACCTGGGGCGTCGGTCGGGAGCTCACCAAGGAGGAAGCGAGGAAGCTGGAGCCGGGCGCTAGCCGGCTCCGCCGACCATATGACGAACTCCGGCAGCACCTCCGCGGCGCGAAACCGCGGCCTAGGGGAGCGCTCGACCAATGCGCGTCCCCCGGCCGCAGCAGCTCGCCCGTCACTACGCTGGGAACCACCTCCACGACCGCGGGACGCAGCCGCGGCGGCCATGGGATGCTTCCGAGGGCGTCCTCGGCCGCGCTTGAGCGGGGGGGGGGGGGGGAGGCAGGCTCAACCTGGCGGGTTTTCCCCTTCTTTGCAACCGAGAACTTCCTCGACGGAGCCATGAAGAAGAAGGGGGAGCAAGGAGAGATGGACTGGCAGGGCACGCGCCATTCCGTACTTATAGCCGGCGAAGGCCAACCGTCGGCCCCCGCGATTACAGGTAATCACGACATGATCTGCATGCAGGGACTTGTCCAATCTGCACGATCACCAAGGCGTCATGGGGAAGCGGAGACGCCACGTCCCATCAACCGCCACGCGGCGCCCAAGGCCGCAGGCTGTTAGGGCCCGTGGCGCTTCACCCTTGCCCTTTCGCCTCTCGGCACGACCGAGTCCGGGCGCGCCTTGGGCCCGGGGGCTACTGTCGGCGTTCTGGGAATGGGGGTCCCCAGACTTGCCTACCTGTGGCCTGCGGCGTGGCTCAAAGGAGGCCCAACACAGCCCATCTTCATCAACACAAGACCCAAGACCCTCGCAAGGGGCCAAGCCTCGCGGGAAGGACGACACAGAGCTTCCTCAGGCGCGGCCTCATCAGTCTGGCTCACGAGGAGGCGGAGAGATCAAGGCGGGGTACCTCACGAGGTGCCCATGACGTAAGCCATGACGACCACGGGTGCCGGGCAGGCGCCAGCCCGCGCAGTGTGCTCCTTTCCTCTTTGGTGCAAAGGGGGCAGGCGCAGGCGAGAGGATCAAGCAAAGGCATCCATTTCGGTGGTACGAGACCAAGACCAGCTCCGCGACAAGGAGGAGGTCATCGTGGAGCCCAAGCCAGCGTCATCACCAGAGCCGTTGGCAGGCGAGGACCAACTTTAGTCAGGATAAGTGTACCAGATGTTCCCCTTCAAAATGGCCAACTGTTGGCGCCCTTCCCGCTCAATATTTGGGAAGAGGCCCAGGGCCTTTGCCTATAAATAGGACTAGCCACCCCCAGAGTAGAGGCAATGAAGGTAGAGGCCAGGATAGACGAAGGTCGAGAACTAGCGAGTTAGAATCCAGAGAGAAGGAAGGGCGGCTGAACTCCTCCTAGTAGTTCATCCTCCCAACCAAGAACAGGCCCTCGCGAGGCTGTTCCTCCTTGTATTGTTCATCCTCATCAGCCCAAGAGGCAATCTACCACACCACACTGGAGTAGGGTATTACACCACATCGGTGGCCCGAACCAGTATAAACCTTGGGTCTCTTGTGTTGTTCTTTCAGTAGTTTAGATCTTTGCGAGACGGAGAGGTAGAGAGCGTAATCTCCGTGCGCACCCCAGAGTTCGAACCTTAGGGTCTATCGGAACCCGAAATCCGACATATGATTCGATGTTTACGGGTTTAAAGCCGTCAGGGATTTTATGATCCATTACTTCATCTGTGAAGCATAGTGGGTGTGCGTCGCCTCTATACTGGGCTATATCACGACGCAGCTCAGAGGAGCTTTGTCCATTGTGTTTAGCCCGGCCGGATTTATCGTATCCGGAGTGACGATCACCGTCACGTGTCATGGGGCGCCCGCGCGATCCGTAGATCGACCTTGTTTGCCTTGCCTTGTCCTCCAGTATATCTCGCAGGTCCGGCGCGTTGTCCCGTGTCTTAGCGTGTTTTGAGCGGCGTCGGGGCATGGCTTGAGTGGAGGGCTTGGAGGCCTCTCTGTCGCATCCACGAGGTGGCCGGTCAGCCATGTCATGCGCTGGTGATGTAGGTGCTGCCTCCTCTAATCGGGGTAGCAGCCTGCGCTTTGGGTAACACTTGGAGGGGCGTCCGAGTTCATGCTCTTCGGCCGCAAGGACTTCAGTCCATCTGTCAGCTAGCAAATCTTGATCAGCCCTAAGCTGTTGTTGCTTTTTCTTGAGGCTGCTTGCCGTGGCTAAAAGCCTGCGCTTGAAACACTCTTGTTCGACGGGGTCTGATGGTATGATGAATTCGTCGTCATCGAGGTTTGCCTCGTCTTCGGAGGGAGGCATGTAGTTATCGTCCGCAACCTCTTGGTCTGCTGCCCTCTCACGAGGGCTGGCTTCTCCATCTTCCTGTGCTGAATCTTGTTGGAGGGGGTGTTCTTCGGCGCTATCCGGAGTAGTATTATCTCCCGTGCCGAAATCACCGTTTTTGCTTTGGCGGGATTTAGAGCGGCGCCGCTGACATCGGTGCTTTGGCTGTTTCTTGGAGGTATCATCCTCCGCTGTTCCATCACCATCTCCATCTTTTGGAGTATCCACCATATATATGTCATATGACGAGGTGGCCTTCCAGCGCCCTACAGGTGCTGGTTCCTGTTCGTCTCCTGTATCGTCGTCCATACCGTCGATGTCTTCGGAGTCGAAGTCAAGCATGTCGGTTAAATCGTCGACAGCAGCTACAAAGTGGGTGGTGGGTGGGGTTTGAATTTCTTCATCGTCCATATCCCATCCTTGCTGGCCATAGTCCGGCCAGGGCTCTCCCGATAAAGAGAGAGACTTTAGTGAGTTTGGGATGTCGCCAAAGGGCGAGTGCTGAAAGATGTCCGCGGCGGTGAACTCCATGACCGGCGCCCAATCGGTTCGATTGGCAGGGGCGCGGGAGGTTCGGAGTCCGGAGGGGAATCCGGATCCTCGGAGTCACGGGTCATGCAAAGTGCGGGGCTGGCGTTTGGCTCGATTGTTTCTGATATCACAGCCCCCCGGGGTGACGTCTAACCTATCACCCTCGATCGGCGCCGCCGGTTCCGAATTAAGGGTCGGAGCCGATGCGCGTGCGGGCTCCAGGGCACTGTTCGGCGGTAGAGCTAGATCATGCCCGTCGGGGCAGTGCGGCGTGCTTGGCTGTGGCTCGAATCTGTCAAAGATCAAGTCCCCGCGGATGTCGGCCGTGTAGTTCAAACTTCCAAACCTGACCTGATTGCCAGGGGCATAGCTTTCGATCTGCTCCAGGCGGCCAAACGAATTGGCCCGCAGTGCGAAGCCGCCGAAGACGAAGATCTGTTCGGGGAGAAAGGTCTCACCCTGGACTGCATCGTTGTTGATGGTCAAAGGAGCCATTGGGCCTGAAAGCGACGGCACAAAGGAACTCTCAATGAAAGCACCAATGTCGGTGTCAAAACCGGTGGATCTCGGGTAGGGGGTCCCGAACTGTGCGTCTAGGCCGGACGGTAACAGGAGACAAGGGACACGAAGTTTACCCAGGTCCGGGCCCTCTCGATGGAGGTAAAAACCTACTCTTGCTTGATTAATATTGATGATATGGTTAGTACAAGAGTGGATCTACCACGAGATCAAGGAGGCTAAACCCTAGAAGCTAGCCTATGGTATGATTGTTGTATGATGAAGTGGCCCTACGGACTAGAACCCTCCGGTTTATATAGACACCGGATAGGGTTAGGGTTACACAAAGTCGGTTACAATGGTAGGAGATCTTGAATATCCGCATTGCCAAGCTTGCCTTCCATGCCAAGGAAAGTCCCTTCCGGACACGGGACGAAGTCTTCAATCTTGTATCTTCATAGTCCTGGAGTCCGGCTGAAGGTATAGTCCGGCTATCCGAACACCCCCTAATCCAGGACTCCCTCAGCGGGGCTGGGGCTAGCAGCGGGCTGCGTGAGCTCACCTGTCGGCGTTCTCGGAACGGGGGTCCCCAGACTTGCCTGCCTGCGGCCTGCGGCGTGGCTCAAAGGGGCCCCAGCACGGCCCATCTTCATCAACACAAGACCCAAGACCCTCGTGAGGGGCCAATCCTCGCAGGGCGGATGACGCGGTGCTTCCTCAGGCGCGGCCTCATCAAGCTGGCTCACGAGGAGGCGGAGAGATCAAGGCGGGTACCTCACGAGGTGCCCATGACGCAAGCCATGACGACTAAGGGCGCCAGGCGGGCGCCAGCCCGTGCGGTGTCCTCCCTTTCCTCTTTGGTGCAAAGGAGGCAAGCGCAGGCGAGAGGATCAAGCAAAGGCATCCATTTCGATGCAACGAGACCAAGACCAGTCCAACGGTGGGAAGGAGGTCATCGTGGAGCCTAGAACGGCGTCACCACAGGGCCTTTGGCAGGCGAGGACCAACTTTGGTCAGGATAAGTGTATTGGATGTTCCCCTTTGAATTGGCCAACTGTTGGTGCCCTTCCCGCTCAATATATGGGAAGAGGCCCAGGGCCTTTGCCTACAAATAGGACTAGCCACCCCCAGGACACGGGGACAGAGAATCTGAGCAAGCAGAGGGCAAGAGAGAGAGAGAGAGAGAGAGAGAGAGAGAGAGAGAGAGAGAGAGAGAGAGAGAGAGAGAGAGAGAGAGAGAGAGAAGGGCGGCTGAACTCCTCCTAACAGTTCATCCCCCTCACCAAGAACAGGACAGAGAATCTAAGCAAGCAGAGGGCAAGAGAGAGAGAGAGAGAGAGAGAGAGAGAGAGAGAGAGAGAGAGAAGGGCGGCTGAAATCCTCCTAACAGTTCATCCCCCTCACCAAGAACAGACCCTCGCGAGGCTGTTCTTCCCTGTATTGTTGACCATCATCAGCCCAAGAGGCAATCCACCCACCACAAACTAGAGTAGGGTATTACACCACAATGGTGGCCCGAACTAGTATAAACTCTGTGTCCCTTGTGTGGTTATTTCAGTAGCTAGATCCTTGTGAGACGGAGAGGTAGAGGGTACAATCTCCGCGCGCACCCCAGAGATCGAACCTCAAGGGTCTGCCGGAACCCGCAATCCGACATTTGGCGCGCCAGGTTGGGGTGCGCCGGAATTTGTCTTCCACCGCTTCGTTCTCCTTCGACCGTCGCGTCCATGTCCGACGCTCGTCGGGCCCGCATCGCCCAGGCGGCCCCCGTCGGTGGACGTCCTCGTCGTTCCCCGTCGTCCGCCACCAACGCCGCCACCGGCCTGGCGGGGAACGAGCATCAAGCGTCATCCCAGCATCTGCCTGCGCGGCAAGATGATCGCACCGCTACATCAACACCCCCGGTCGTCGCGGCCCTCTTGGGCGGCTCGCAGGCGCCGCTCACAAGTCGCCACGTCAAGCCGTTTGTCCGCCGGGTCGGTGCCGTTTCCGCACGGCAGGGGGCTCCCACGGACCACGTGGCACGCGAGGTCGGACTGGCCTTCAGCTCGGAGGATCACCCCGCCAACTTGGCTGGCTCGGGCGCGCTCCCCATGTTGTGCACCCCCACCATCTACCAGGTGGCTGTCACCAGAACCCTCGTCGATGGCGGCGCCAGCCTCAGCATGCTTTCGGTTGAGACCTTCAACCTCCTCCGCATACCCCTGGAGCGGTTGCAACCCAGTCGGTCTTTCTGGGGTGTCGGGGGCGGGTCATCCAGCTCCTTGGGACAGATCCGGCTCCCAGTAACCTTCGGCACCTACGACAACTTCCGCACGAAAATGATCGACTTCGACATCGCCCCCATCGGCCTTCCTTACAACGCCATCCTCGGCTACCCGGCGCTGGCCCAGTTCATGGCCGCCACGCACCCGGCGTATAACCTCATGAAGATGCCCGGGAGCAGCGGTGTCCTCACCGTGCCTGGGGACACCGAGGATGCCCTGCGGGTACTCAAGCTCGCCTACAAGACAGTGACCTCGGCACAGCCAGCCGACGCGGGGACCAAGACAAGACAAGGCAGAAACCAAGCAGATACCTGTCGACGAAGACGGGTCCTCCAGTGCCACTTTCACCATAGGAGCCAACCTCGAGCCTGAGCAGGAGGAAGCTCTGATCAGGTTCCTGCGCGCAAATAAGAAGGTGTTCGCTTGGGAGCCTGATCAGTTGGTAGGGATCCCCCGGAGCGTCATCGAGCATCACCTCAACGTGTGCCCGAACGTGCGCCCCGTGAAGCAGAAAGCCAGGCGGTAGTCCACAGAGAAGCAAGACTTCATCGTCCAAGAAACTCGCAAGTTGGAGGCCGCAGGGGTCATTCGCGAGGTCTGATACCCGGATTGGTTGGCCAACCATGTCATTGTGCCCAAGAAGGGGGGAAAGGAATGCATGTGTGTCGACTTCACCAACCTCAACAAGGCATGCCCGCAAGATCCGTTCCCGCTCCCCCGCATCGATCAGATCGTCGATTCCACCGCGGAGTGCGGCCTGCTCTGCTTCCTGGACGCCTTCTATGGGTACCACCAGATCAAGATGGCGGTAGAAGACGTCGAGAAGACCGCCTTCTTAACCCCGTGCAGGGTATACTACTATACATGCATGCCATTTGGGCTGTGTAACGCAGGGGCGACCTTTCAGCGGCAGATGCACATCACCCTGGGCCTGCAGCTCGGGAAGAATGTCGAAGCTTACGTTGACGACATTGTGGTGAAATCTCGGGAGGCCAAGACCCTGATACAAGACCTGGAGGATACCTTCGCGAGCCTCGACACAGTGAACCTGCGGCTCAACCCAGAGAAGTGTGTGTTCGGAGTCCCCTCAGGCAAGCTCTTGGGCTTTCTCGTGTCCCATCGGGGCATCGAGGCTAACCCAGAGAAAGTCAAGGTAGTCGAGGACATGAGCCCGCCGAAAACCCTCAGAGAAATGCAAAAGCTCACCGGACGCGTGACCGCGCTAGGACGTTTCATCTCCAAACTAGGGGAGCGATCACTGCCTTTCTTCTAGCTAATGAAGAAGGGGCCTTTTGAATGGAGTGAAGAGGCGGATAAGGCGTTTCAAGATCTCAAGAGGTACCTAACCAGTCCCCCAGTCATGGTGGCTCTGCATCCTCAAGAGCCCCTGCTGCTCTACCTTGCTGCCACTCCCTACTCCGCCAGCGCAGCTCTGGTAGCGGTTAGGGAAGAGCGCCAAATCAGATCCACATCGGCGGCCCGAGACAAGGCAAAGGAGGAACAAGGAAGGCCCACGGGAAACGTAACTAGGGCTAAGGAAGATCAGCCGTCAAAGAGTGCACCGGAAGCGGGAGAGGCCACTCACCTGGACGGACGACCTCCCGAGGCCGCATCACCTCATGAAGCGCCCCTGCCTCCGGAGGGCGCCGCGAACACTGATGCTCTCGGCCTTATTGAGCACCCAGTCTACTTTGTCAGCACGGTGTTGCAGGACGCGAGGGCACGGTACCCCATGCCTCAGAAGCTCCTCCTCGCACTACTGATGGCCTCGCGCAAGCTGCGTCACTACTTTCAAGGGCATCCCATCAAGGTCGTCTCGTCATACCCCTTGGAAAGGGTGCTTAGGAGCCCTAACTCAGCTGGACGGGTCGCCGAGTGGAACATAGAACTGCAGGCATTCCAGCTCGAGTTTAGCACGACCAGGGTCATCAAAGGAGCAGCGTTAGCGGATTTCATGGCAGAATGGACGGAGGCACCAGGCCTCAAGAACAACGAGGATCGGTCCCTCTCCCCATGGAGTGAGGCACTGGAAGGCTGGGTCGTGTACTTCGATGGGGCATTCTCCAGGCACGGCGCTGGGGCAGGCGCGGTGCTGATATCGCCCACTCAGGACAAGCTCTACTACGCCGTACAGCTCTGTTTCCAGCAAGGCGAAAAGGTCTCCAACAACATAGCGGAATATGAGGGTCTGATAGCGGGGTTGAAGGCTGCAGCAGCTCTGGGGGTGAAGCGCCTCACCGTCCAGGGTGATTCGCAGCTCCTTGTCAACTTCTCCAACAAGGTGTACGAGCCAAGGGATGAGCACATGGAGGCCTATCATGCAGAGGTCCGCAGGATGGAGAAGCTGTTCTAGGGGTTGGAATTGAGGCATGTGCCCCGCGGCACCAATCAGGAAGCCGATGACATCGCCAGACGGGCGTCCAGGCGGTTGCCTCAGGAGCCTGGCGTCTTTGAAGAACGGCTCTTCAAGCCCTCAGCCCAGCCGTCGTTGTCGAACACTGCTCAGCCTCGGGAGGAACTCCCTCAGCCACCTGCCTCAGGAGCCCCGGCTTGCGGCCCTGCCTCAGGGGCACGCGTGCTCCTGACTATAGAACCTCAGGAGGAATGCTGGATCATGGAACTCCAGAGTTATTTAACACAAGGGGCCTTGCCGGAGCAGGAGGAAGAAGCGGAACGTGTGGCGCGGCAAGCCACGGCATACTACATCAGGGACGGAGAGCTCTACCGGAGGCGGCCGAACGACGTATCCTTGCGCTGCATTTCCAGGGAGCAAGGGAAGGAGCAGTTGGAGGACATACACGGCAGGGACTGTGGGCATCACTCGTCATCATGGACCCTCACCGGCAAAGCATTCCGCAGCGGTTTCTATTGGCCCACCGCGCTCAACGACGTTGTCGAGCTGGTAATGGCTTGCGAGGCTTGCCAATTTCACGCCAAATAGATCCATCAGCCGGCGGGGGGCTTGCAGACCATGCCCCTTTCATGGCCATTTGCAGTTTGGGGGCTGGACATTCTGGGCCCGTTCCCTCGGGCGCCAGGGGGCTACCGCTACCTCTACGTCGCCATTGACAAATTCACCAAGTGGGCAGAAGTGGAGGTTGTCCGCACCATCCCCACGGGTTCCGCGGTCAGGTTCATCAGGGGCATCGTGAGCCAGTTCGGGGTGCCGAACCACATCATCACAGACAACGGTACGCAGTTCACCAGTAACCTCTTCAAAACATACTGTGCTAACCTTGGTACGCAGATATGCTACGCTTCGGTGGCGCACCCGCGGAGCAACGGCCAGGCCGAACGAGCCAACGTGGAGGTCCTCAGGGGCCTCAAGACAAGGACGTTCAAGAAGAAGCTGGAGGCCTATGGCAGAGGTTGGTACGATGAGCTCCAGTCCGTGTTGTGTTCCATCCGCACGACCGCGACCAAGCCGACCGGGGAGACCCCGTTCTTCCTGGTCTACGGAGCCAAAGCAGTCCTCCCTCACGAGGTCAGACATCGCTCCGCGCGGGTCCTAGCGTTCTATGAGGCGCAACAGGACACCACGCGGGGGATGGACCTCGTGCTGGGGGAGGAACGCCTCCGAGAAGCCGCGCTGCGAGCGGCGAGGTACCAGTAGGCGCTGCGATGGTATCACTGCCGCAGCATCCGCCCCAGGACCCTCGAGGTAGGAGATCTCGTGCTCAGACGAGTCCTCTCCAGGGAAGGGCTACACAAGCTCTCTCCCATGTGGGAGGGCCCGTTCAAGGTTGTTCATGTTTCCAGGCCAGGCTCCGTGCGCTTGGAGACTCAGGAAGGGGAGCCGATCCAGAACGCGTGGAACATCCAACACCTCCGGAGGTTCTACCCATAAAAGGCCCTGAGCCTGTGAAGAAGGCGAACGCCTGTGAAGATTAACCCTTTCTGGAAAGGGCCCTGAGCCTGTGAAGAAGGCGAACGCCTGTGAAGATTAACCCTTTCTGGAAAAGGCCCTTAGCCTGTGAAGAAGGCGAACGCCTGTGAAGATTAACCCTTTCTGGAAAAGGCCCTGAGCCTGTGAAGAAGGCGAACACCTGTGAAGATTAACCCTTTCTGGAAAAGGCCCTGAGCCTGTGAAGAAGGCGAACACCTGTGGAGATTAACCCTTTCTGGAAAAGGCCCTCAGCCTGTGAAGAAGGCGAACGCCTATGAAGATTAACCCTTTCTTGAAAAGGCCCTGAGCCTGTGAAGAAGGCGAACGCCTGTGAAGATTAACCCTTTCTGGAAAAGGCCCTGAGCCTGTGAAGAAAGGCCCGGAGCCTGTGAAGAAGGCCAATGCCTGTGAAGCTCGCCGCCCGTGACACTCTCACGTAATAATGAGTGGGGCTGTACACGCCCCGGAGTCTCAGGAGCGCCGGCCTCAGGCCCTGGGGCTCCCTCCCACGCCCAGTGGCAGCACTTAGCTCCGCGCTGGTGAGAAGACATCGAAGACTAGATTAGGTGCCGGACGCGGCTTTTTCATTTGCTTTCCGCAGTTGGTTCGCTCTGTTCGCAGTTGAAGTTTTATTGAAATTATCGCCGTCATTGGTTTACATTTCGTTGATTTTCACTTCCCCGTTTTGATTCCTCTTGCAATAAGTCTCGCGAGGGGGAGCAGCCGAATGCCCTCGCGAGGGTTCCTGTTCTACTCGTTCTAAGGTTTCACAACCCGGGTTCATTACGGGAGCTCCCCTCCAATCCGTGCCCCTCGGGCATCGCGACACACACACAGGGCCTAGGTCGGTCGCCCCCCACGGCTGGGGCCGGAAACTATTTACGTGCAGACACACAGCTGAAAAGCGCGAAAGCTAAATCGAGGTAGTTCTTAACAGCAATAACTTCCAACACGCCCCTACAGGGCTCCATGTAGCTATTCTCTTTTACGCAGGAAACAAAAGGAAAAGAAAGGACGAGCCCGGCGCGGCTCGCCTCGCTCCGGCCGGCCGAGGCGACCCGGGATGCCTCCAGGGCTCAGGCGGACTCCCTCTCGCACTTCACTAGGGCACGGTGACAGGCGGACGAACTGCCACCCCCAAGCAAGCGCGACGGCATGGGGGCTAGCTGCGGCCACCGCTGGAGGAGTCCCCTGAAGAAGAGTTGGTGGAGCTTGGGGAGCATCGAGCGCCGCCATCCGAGCGGGCGCTGTCTCCTCCATCGTCATCGGGGCGAGGCCCCTGGCCGCGTTCATCGCCCTCGGGGCAGCATCCAGCGCGGCGACCATCTTCCCCAAACACCCTCACATAGAGGGTGCCGTCGCCGTCGAACTTGAAGTGCAGGGTGCACCGCTGAGCCAGGCCGTGCGCGCGAGCAAACGTTTGCCAGCCGCGAGTCAGGGCCCCATTTCCAGAAGGGGAGACCTCGAGCGAAACCCAGGAGGCCCTGCTGCAACAACCGTCAGCTTGGAGCCATAAGCCGCACCGGGCGCTGGCCGGCAGCTCGCCGATGAAGAAGCGAGGGAGCTGGAGCCAGGTGTTGGTCGGGTCCGCCGACCACACGACGAACTCCGGCAGCACCTCCGCCGAGCGAAAGCGCGGCCTGGGGGGCCGCGCGGTCACCGCCTGTCTCCCCTTGGCAGCCGAGCGCTCACCACCACACGGGGAACCACCCCTGTGGCCACACGAAGCCGCAACGGGGACCGCAGGATGCTTGCGGGGACGACCCCGGCCGCGCTTGGCCGGGGGGAGTCGGGCCCTGCCCGACTGGCCTTTCCCTTCTCTGCGGCTGAGAACATCTTTGGAGCCATGAGAGCGGCGAGTGGCCAAGGAGAAGAAGAAGAGAAGCAGGAAGGGGCAAACAGGCGGAGCTCAAGCGGCCCCGTACTTATAGCCGGAAAAGACCAACCGCCGAGCACCACGATCGTGGGTAATAATGACCCGTATCTATGCATGCAGGGACTAGTCAAGTCACGCAGTTGCCAAGACATCATGGGGAAGCCGAGACGCCCACGTCCAATCAAAACGCCACGCGGCACCCAAGGCCGCAGGCTGTTAGGGCCCGCGGCGCTTCGCCCTTGCCCTTTCGCTCCTCGGCATGGCCAAGTCCATGCGCGCCTTGGGCCCGGGGGCTACTGTCGGCGTTCTGGGAACGGGGTCCCCAGACTTGCCTGCCTGCGGCCTGCGGCGTGGCTCAAAGGGGGCCCAGCACGGCCCATCTTCATCAACACAAGACCCAAGACCCTCGCGAGGGGCCAATCCTCGCAGGGCGGACGATGCGGTGCTTCCTCAGGCGCGGCCTCATCAGGCTGGCTCACGAGGAGGCGGAGAGATCAAGGCGGGTACCTCACGAGGTGCCCATGACGCAAGCCATGACGACTAAGGGCGCCAGGCGGGCGCCAGCCCGTGCGGTGTCCTCCCTTTCCTCTTTGGTGCAAAGGAGGCAAGCGCAGGCGAGAGGATCAAGCAAAGGCATCCATTTCGGTGCAACGAGACCAAGACCAGTCCAACGGTGGGAAGGAGGTCATCGTGGAGCCCAGAACGGCGTCACCACAGGGCCTTTGGCAGGCGAGGACCAACTTTGGTCAGGATAAGTGTACTGGATGTTCCCCTTTGAATTGGCCAACTGTTGGCGCCCTTCCCGCTCAATATTTGGGAACAGGCCCAGGGCCTTTGCCTAGAAATAGGACTAGCCACCCCTAGGACACGGGGACAGAGAATCTGAGCAAGCAGAGGGCAAGAGAGAGAGAGAAGGGCAGCTGAACTCCTCCTAACAGTTCATCCCCTCACCAAGAACAGACCCTCGCGAGGCTGTTCTTCCCTGTATTGTTCACCATCATCAGCCCAAGAGGCAATCCACCCGCCACAAACTAGAGTAGGGTATTACACCACAATGGTGGCCCGAACTAGCATAAACTCTGTGTCCCTTGTGTAGTTATTTCAGTAGCTAGATCCTTGCGAGACGGAGAGGTAGAGGGCACAATCTCCGCGCGCACCCCAGAGTTCGAACCTCAAGGGTCTGCCGGAACCCGCAATCCAACATCAGCGGCCGCGGTAGGGGCGACAACAGCGAGGAGGAGGGGCGCGTGGGTACTAGAGGCTGCGGGGGAGGCGGGGGCGGACCTGGTTGCGGCGGCCCTGGCGGCGCGGCATGATGAGAGGGCGGCAGCGTGACGCGGCCGTAGCAGCAGCAGCTCGGAAGCGGGAGGGTGTGCAGGCGGCAACGGTCTGGGAGGCAGCGGGCGAGCAGGGCACTGGCGGCGAGCGGCGCAGAGAGAGGAAGAGGCGAGGCAATGCGGGAGTGGGTCACGCGCGGGGCGCAGGGGTAGGGGCTGCAGCGAGCGGAGGCGAGGCGGCCGACGGTGGGACGCAGCAGCAGCAGAGCAACACAGACGGCGCGAGGAACAGCAGGAGGAGGCGCGGGCACAAGCGAGGAAGGGGAACATGGGTCAGGTTCAGCGTGCGCGTGCGCGTCCCCGAGCAGCAATAACTGCAGGGCGAGCAGTGGCAGGCACGCAGGGCACGGCCGGCGTTTAGACGTACACATGTGAGGATGACGAGCTTCAAGAGTGGCGGTGATGTACGGGAAGGTATCTACAGGGTCCAGTTCGAGCAAGGGCTTGAACCATTCGAAGGAGGGCACCGCACCGCGTTCGTAGGTGGCACGGGCGTGAGCTAGAAAGGTGGGCAGTGACTGGGATGACGACGTCTGACGGTGGTGATGACTCAACTGTGACGGAAACGAGCCAACGAGCCACGAGGAGGAACGAGGGGGGTCGAGGAGGACCATGAGCTCACCTAAGGGGCGCATGGAGCCCCGTTGGCAGCTTAGTAGCAGCAGACGTAAGAGGATTCGGCGGGGAACTCCGGCGACCAAAGCGAGAAGAAGAGGTCGATCCCGGCGCTGAGGCGATCTCCTGCTAGAGCTACTCCTCGGAGTCAACGAAGACGAAGCAGACGCAGCTCCAGGCGAGGGCCTAAACCGACGAGTTTGACGATGGCCACACGGACGAAAGAGGCCACGACAACGATGACACGGGTGGGTGCGGGAGAGAGCGAAGCGGCGCGAGGGGAGGGGAAGTGGGGAGGCGCTAGGGTTTGCAGGGGGTATGGCTCGGCTTTATTTGGTAGGGGAGCCATGGGATGGCCGACACGCGTCCATCCACGGCCATGGCGGCCGGATGCGTGCCACGATCTCCTGTGAACAGGAAGGAAGGAGAAGGCATGGCTGGGCTAGGTCGATTGCGCACTGTGCACATAGAGCCCAGTCCAACAAGTAAGTTTGTCCATTTTCCTATTTTACATTTCTGTAACAAAAATTTCTACTGTTTCCTATTTAGTTTGGATAGCAATTATTTTTGTTTAATATGTGAAACATGTCACACAAATACAGGGAAACACCCTAGGGCTACACAAAAGGTTTCAAACCATTTGGGATTGTTTATCTTTTTTTAGAAATTGAAAAAGGTTAACTAATTGGTTGTTGGTCCACTATTACAATTCCCAAGGGATTAAATGGTGAGCCAAAAGATGTTGATTTCTACATGATAATTAGTTAGTGAATATTTGCAACTCAGCAAACATTTTTATTATACCGTTTGAAGGAATAAGAATTTGACTTGTTTTGGAAGTTGAATTTGATACGTGTTTGAACCAAAGTAAGATTAGCAACAGTAATTGCGATGACTCGGTACCATTAACATGGGATTACTGTAGTTTAATCATCCGGGCATTACAAATCTCCTCCACTACAAGAAATCTCGTCTCGAGATTTAAGGGGTGGAGTAAGGGGGAAAGACTCAGGAAGGAAAGAGCTCAACACAAGATAGGTACCAGGGGCTATCTTAGTGAACGTGGCATAGAGGCATCTAGCGAGTTGAAATTCAAGAAAGTCATCGAGAGCAAGGTAAGAAGGTGCAATAAGAAGTTCCAAGCGGGTAGGCAACCGTTCGTTGCCTGAAAGAGAGGGTGAAAGGGGGTTCAGAGCAGTGGGAATAAGTATTACGTCTGATACCATGATAGATCACTAGGTAGGCGGCTCGTGATTTACATATGAAGCCAAGCGCGAGGAACATTTTTGGAAAACAGGGATGTACAAGAGAGTCAGGTTTCGATCCTATGGAACCATGGGTTATGGGCCCACCATGTGGGTTAAAAGCAGGAAGGCGCTAACATTTTGCACGATCATGAAGGTAAGGTAGGTCAGAGGATAGCCTGTCAATTATGTTGGCAACAACGTTGGTACCAAGGGCGAGGGACGAAGAGAACCATTTTCCTGCTCGTTAAGACGAGGCGGACCAATAGGCAAAGTTCTCATCCATCGGTGGCTACCGGAATGTCATCAGTAATAGTAATAAGGTCTTACTGACAGAGCTTGTACACCGAGGTGTTTACATGAGCAGAGAATTATCTCTGCTCAGACAAGTTAGATTACAAGAAAGGTTAAACAAAACTATGGGAAGGAAAATGTGGTTATCAGATTAAATAGACCAATGGCAAGGAAAATGTGTTTATACCCGGGTAACAAGAGTATATCTTTCCCAAGAAAAAGCATAGCATGATATACATGATAGGGCTCCAAGTAAGAAACCAGTTAGACAAAAGGGCAAGGAATTTATGAGGTTTACCCATACAACGGTGTTTGGATAATTGATCAAGAAGATTTAGCATTGCCTTCCAATGTTCTTAATGATGTTCGGAGTACCATAGTCATGCTTCGGGACGACCGAAGCAAGAAGAAGCGGTCGATCCCGGCGCTGTGGTGATCTCCTGCTTGAGATACTCCTCGGAGTCGACGAAGACGAAGCAGACGCAGCTCCAGGCGAGGGCCTGAACCTACGAGGTGGACGATGGCACACAGACGAAAGAAGCCATGACAACGATGACACGGGTGGGTGCAGGAGAGAGCGAAGCGGTGTGAGGGAAGGGGAAGTGGGGAGGCGCTAGGGTTTGCAGGGGGTCTGGCTCGGCCTTATCCGGTAGGGGAGCCGTGGGATGGTCGGCACGCGTCCATCCACGGCCATGGCGGCCGGATGCGCGCCACGGTCTCCTATGAACATGAAGGAAGGAGAAGGCATGGCTGGGCTGGGCCGATTGTGCACTGTGCACATAGAGCCCAGTCCAGCAGGTAAGTTTGTCCATTTTCCTATTTTACATTTCTGTAACAAAAATTGCTACTATTTCATATTTAGTTTAGATAGCAATTATTTGTGTTTAATATATGAAACATGTCACACAAATACAAGGAAACACCCTGGGGCTGCACAAAAGGTTTCAAACCGTTTGGGATTGTTTATCTATTTTTAGAAATTGAAAAGGTTAACTAATTGGTTGTAGTCCACTTTTGTAATTCCTAAGGGATTAAATGGTGAGCCAAAAGATGTTGATTTCTACATGATAATTAGTTAGTGAATATTTTCAACTCAGCAAACATTTTTATTATACCGTTTGAAGGAATAAGAATTTGACTTGTTTTGGAAGTTGCATTTGATACGTGTTTGAACCAAAGTAAGATTAGCAACAGTAATTGCGATGACTCGGTACCATTAACATGGGATTACTATAGCTTAATTACCCGGGCGTTAGAACGGACGGCCCTCCCCCTCCTCCACTCCTTTATATACGGGGGAGGGGGGCACCCCATAGACACACAATTTGATCATTGATCTTTTAGCCGTGTGCGGTGCCCCCCTCCACAATAATCCACCTCGGTCATATCGTTGTAGTGCTTAGGCGAAGCCCTGTGCCGGTAGCTTCATCATCACCGTCATCACACCGTCATGCTGACGAAGCTCTCCCTCGACACTCTGCTGGATCGTGAGTTCATGGGACGTCACCGAGCCGAACGTGTGTAGATCGCGGAGGTGTCGTACTTTCGGTACTAGGACCAGTCAATCGTGAAGACGTACGAATACATCAACCGCGTTGTCATAATGCTTCTGCTTACGGTCTACGAGGGTACGTAGACAACACTCTCCCCTCTCGTTGCTATGCATCACCATGATCTTGCGTGTGCATAGGAATTTTTTTAAATTAGTACGTCCCCCAACAGTGGTATCAAAGCCAGGTTTATGCGTAGATGTTATATGCTTGAGTAGAACACAAATGAGTTGTGGGTGATAATAGTCATACTACTTACCAGTATGTCATACTTTGATTCGGCGGTATTGTTGGATGAAGCGGCCCGGAGCGACATTACGCGTACGCTTACGCGAGACTCGTTCTACCGACGTGCTTTGCACACAGGTGGCTGGCGGGTGTCAGTTTCTCCAACTTTAGTTGAATCAAGTGTGGCTACGCCCAGTCCTTGTTGAAGGTTAAAACAACACATACTTGACGAAAAATCATTGTGGTTTTTGATGCGTAGGTAAGAACAGTTCCTGCTAAGCCAGCAGCAACCACGTAAAACTTGCAACAACAAAGTAGAGGACGTCTAACTTGTTTTTGCAGGGCATGTTGTGATATGATATGGTCAAGACGTGGTGAGTTATAAACTGTTGTATGAGATGATCATGTTTTTGAAATTATCGGCAATTGGCAGGAGCCTTATGGTTGTCTCTTTATTGCATAAGATGCAAGTGCCATGTAATTGCTTTACTTTATCGCTATGCGATAGCAATAGTTGCAAAATCAATAGTTGGCAAGATGACCATATGATGACACGTTGATAGAGATCAAGATGATAAAGATCATGGTGTCATGCCGGTGACGATAGAAATCATGACGGTACTTTGGAGATGGAGATCAAAGGCACAAGATGATGATGGCCATATGATGCCACATATTTTGATTGCAAGTGATGTTTATCTTTTGAAAGTGCGTTATATCGACTAGAGGGGGGTGAATAGACGATTTTTATGAAATTCTTCACTGAGGAATTTGCTAGTGAGGAAATTCCTTAGCGAAGAACTACTAGCAGTGGAATAAGTACTCAGAAGTAAACATAACAGAATACACACATGGTCATCATGATGAAATGAAGACAAACACAGAGTGCAGAAAGCGTAAACACAGGATAGCACAAGATGAAGACAAACAGACTGAAGAAATTGAACTGAGGAAATTGAGAAAGTCTTCAGTCAAAGTCTTCAAACACAGATATGAACAAACACACAACACAGTAATGAGGAAATGAAAGTGTTGAGGAAGTAGAACCAGTTGGCTTGGTGAAGACAATGATTTGGTAGACCAGTTCCAACTGCTGTCTCAATTGTACATCTGGTTAGAGCGGCTGAGTATTTAAACTCGAGGACACCCGGTCCCGGACACACATCCCTCACCGTATTCTCCTTGAGCTAAGGACAAACAGTCCTCGCCCAATCACTCGTGGTAAGTCTTCAGGTGACTTCCAAACCTTCACAAACTCGGTCACTCGGCGATCCACAATTCCTCTTGGATGCTCTAGACCTTGACGCCTAACCGTTTGGAAGAAGCACAGTCTTCAAAGGTAACAAGCGTCGGATCCACGTAGGATCAATCTCTTCAGTGGTGCTCAATCACTTTGGGTTTGTAGGTGTTTGGGTTTGGGATTGGATTTTCCTCACTTGATGATTTTCGCTCAAAGTCCTCGGAGGATGGGTTGCTCTCAAATGACAAGTGTCAAGTTCTCGCGGAGCACCCAACCAGCTAGTGGTTGTAGGGGGCGACTATTTATAGCCTAGGGAGCAGCCGGACATGATAAGACATAAATGCCCTTCAATGATATGACCGTTGGATGGATAAGATATTCTGGGACAGCTGACGCGTAGCACAGCAACGGTCGGAATTTTGAGGTACAAATTCCTCAGGGCTATCATGTTCCTCACTGTGTAGGCAATTCGCACTGGCGAATTCCTGACTCCTCTGTCAGAACAAAGTCCCCAGTGACCAGAAGAACTGCGTCTCTGTCACTGAAGAAATTGACTGAACTGTATGAGATTTCCAATGGCTTCACTCGAAGGGATTGGTAGGTGTAGGATTTGAGTTGAGCATCACATGGAAATTTTCTCCTTAGTATTTCCTCGACCCCCTTTAACAGTACGGTGTTTCCTATGACTCAAGAATGAGAAAATGAAACTATGAAAACAAAAGTCTTCACGCTTCATGTTCCTCGAATGATAACCAAGTCTTCAAGGTCACACCAATTTCTTCACTTTCAAAGTCTTCAGAAAGTCTTCAGTACATCAAAGTCTTCAGTCGAAGAACTTCATTTTTAGGGGTCAACTTTCTCTGTAATTATCAAACTCCTCATAGACTTATAGACCCGTGTACACTCATAAACACATTAGATTCTTAACCTATAAGTCTTCAATACACCAAAATCACTAAGGGGCACTGGATGCACTTACAATCTCTCCCTTTTGGCGATTGATGATAATATAGGTTAAGTTTTCAACGGGGATAAACATATGAAGTGTAAATACTGATATTGAGGAATTTGATTGCAAGATATAGAAGAACTCCCCCTGAAGATGTGCATAGTGAGGAATTTGCTTTTGAAGCAATGCACACTTGAGGAGATGAATCATGGAGATCTCCCCCTATATCTTGTAATTCATACACGCATGTGATATATAATATGAAGAATTTGAAATGCATGATGAAATATGGTGCCTGATGTAATTCAACATGCATGCAATGATATTAATGAGGAATAAGCATGCCGAATAGTGCATCAAAAGTATCAGAGCATAGTGCAATAAAAGTATCAGCGCACCATCGGATTTAAGATTACAGCTCGATCCAATAAAGTTACATAAGAATGAGAGTTGTAACTTAGAAAGAAAAAAACGATATAATAGACCCGCTTGAAGACTAACTCAAATTTCTCCCCCTTTGTCATCAAATGACCAAAAGGATCGAAATTGAGGACTAACGCTCTTGTGGATAATCATGATGATGAAGGAGCGCCAGCGTTGTTGGGGTCGGTTGTTGAAGTAGGTCCTGCCGCAGTGTCGTCCAAGTCTTCATGTTCATCAGTGGCGCGCGATGAAGAATAGGAACTAGCCACCAAAGAAGGAACCTGGACCTTCTTGAGTTTCTTCGGAGGAGGTGCAGACTAGGCAAACTCTTCTTTGAGACCCATTTGCTTCAAATCATCAGCGCTGTAAACTTGAGACAGAACAACCCAGGTGCGGTTGAGGGTTTCATGAAGGTAGTAGTGGTTTTTCTTCACTGCATTATGGGTTGCAGTCATGTTGTGAAGAATTGAACCAAACTGACGCTTGACCCATTTGTGATTGCGATCAACCTTTTCATGAAGACTGAGGAGTAACTCACGATCAGTCATCACCCTGGGTGCTGTGGCTTGAGGATTTGGCTTGGCATTTTTGGCGGCAGTGTCATGTGTGGCAGAGTCATCATTGGTGGAATAAGATGCAGCCTTGCGAAATTGACCATCCAATGGACGAATGCCTTCATCTATCACAGCAGTAGCCTTGCCCTTTTCTTCAGCTGAGGAAAATGTCCTTTTGAGGACTTCAATAGGAGGCAAGTAGCTGCAGTGGTTCAGAGTGTCAGCTTTGTAATTGTCTGAAGACCTTGTCCTGATGAATCTCATAATCCATGGCGCATAAGGCTTCAGCTCAAATGGTGACATAGCAATGTTTGCCAGAGTCCTCATGAAGAAATCATGGAAGTTGACGGGAACGCCATGAATGATGTTGAAAAGCATGTTCTTCATGATGCCAACGACTTCTTCATCATTATAATCGTGGCCTTTGATGGGACTCATTGTCTTCGTCAGAATGCGATAGACAGTCCGAGGCACATACAACAATTCCTTGACGAGGAATTTGGTTCGAGGGGCCTGCCCTGGCTTCAAAGGCTTCATCAACACTTGCATATAGTGATTTGAAAGCTCAGGTTCGTTGTAAACACAACGTGCATCTTCAAGGGGAGGACTGAGTGGGAGGGCACGAAGCAATTAAGACGCTGGTGCCTTGTAATGAGTGTTCTCAGTCATCCAGTCCAGAACCCATGAATTCACATATTCAGAATTTCCGGTGATGTGCAGCGTTGCGTAGAACTGAACAATGAGTTCTTCATTCCAATCACAGATGTCAGTGCAGAAATTGAGCAGTCCAGCATCATAAAGAACACTGAGGACTGGCATGAAGCACGACATGGACTCCATATCCACATGAGGAATATGTGCATAGTCGAAGACTTTGTCTTTGTTGAACATCACTTAGGAATAGAGGTTGGCTTGACTTGCAGTCCAGAAACACCTCTTCCTTATGTGAGCAGAGTCATATGGATTATACTCTGTGAAGAACACGTGCTCGCCAAAGAAGTCTTCAGCCTTGAACTTTTGCTTCCTTGAGAACGGATCCTTTGGCTTGGGCAGAGGAGTGTCAGCGAGTTGCATCACTACCTCAGGAATCGCGATCTCAGGTTCTTCAGGCTGAGGAATTTCAGGTTCTTCCTCAGGTGCAGTCACATTTTTAGCAGCAGCAGCAGTTTCTTTAGCACTAGTGGCTGGAATTTCTTCATGCACAGATGTAGTGGGATGAGTTTCTTCAGAGCCCAATTGAACTGTTGGTGCAGGAGAGTGAGGGATTTGCTGCAGTGGGGTGAAGAGTGGAGAATTGGGATGCTAACTTTCCCAAAAGTCGTCATTCATCACTGGAGTTGTGCTTCCAATGTCCACATCTTCATCATCAATTTCTTCAACACCAACCTCTTCAGCAGTAAACTAAGGCATTGGTGATGAGACCACTGGAGTTGAAGGGATTGCATCCACTTCAATTTCTTCATCAATCTGCTCTGACGAAGCAGCAGATTGAGTTTCTTCATCAGATCCGCTTGGGATCACATACTCTTCATCAAAAGGAACAAGGTCCTTTGATGGCATGGTGGAAATCGGAACATCATCGATCGGATTTTCATATGAGCTGGTCATAGGCTTCATCTTCTTTGGAACTGAAGATTCTAAAGCACTTGATGCTTTCCTTTTCTTCACTGCAGCTCGCTCTGCAGCCTTGGTCTTCTTCACATCTGATGCAGATGGAAGGATAGGAGTTGGTGTAGGCGTAGGTGGAGCTGAGGAATCTAGTTGAATTTCCTCAGGCACAACTGATGTAGTTGCCCTGACTTCTTCAGTTTCTTCAGGCGCACCACTAGTGGATGCCCTGGCAATTTCTTTAGCGGCTGGAATGGAGTCATCAGCCCTGGAACTAGCATTTTCTTCAGCAGCCTGAAAATCATCAGCTTTGCTGGCATGTTCTTCAGTTGGCTGAGCAGAAGCTTCA
This sequence comes from Aegilops umbellulata, assembly GCA_032464435.1. Taxonomy (NCBI): domain Eukaryota; kingdom Viridiplantae; phylum Streptophyta; class Magnoliopsida; order Poales; family Poaceae; genus Aegilops; species Aegilops umbellulata. The sequence continues at coordinate 64,882,372 of CP136057.1, forward strand.
GCTTGAGGAACTTCTTGTTGCGATGGAGCTGCAACATTGGTGAAATTTTTAGTCAGTTTCACAAACCTGACTTTGGCTCCCTTCCAATCAGCATAGTAGGAGTCAAATTTGTCGCTGAGGGCTTTGATGTCAGCCTGCATCTTGACAAGTTCTTCAGTTGTCATCTTGACAACATTTTTCTTCAGCAGTTTCTCTTTCTGTACTGTGATTTCTTGATCTCTCTGGCCCTATCATATTTCCACTTCTCCTCTTGGATGAAGTGAGTCAACATGTGACTTTGTCCAGGTGTCAACTTGAAGTCAGGCATAGGTGTGTTTGGATCCTTATGCCAGAGATCAATGTAATCGAGGATCGCCCTTGGATCCAACAGCAGCGGCACAGGTGTGCCTTTGGCTCTAGCGTCCCTTTCTTGTCGGTCCCTAATGATTTCTGCAAGTTCTTCTTCATCAGCTTCATCTTCGTCGAGATGGTACATTGAAGACTACCTGCTTCTTCTTGGGACTTGGGTGAGTACCGCGTCCAGCAGTAGCCTTTTTCTTCAGCAGAGAGGGTCCAGCTGAGGAACTTGGTGCAGCTGAGGAACTTGCTGAGACACCAGAGGCAATAGAGATGCCTACAGTCCTTTGACACGTGGCAAGATGCGCAGGTGCTGAGGACTTTGGCAGAACAGTTGAGGACTTTGGAGGAGGTGCTGAGGATTTTGGAGGAGCAGGGGCAGCTTGAGGAATTTGCCTTGAAGATTTTGAAGTTTTTGGGCGTGAGGGCGCAGCTGAGGAACTTGGCCGTGAGGGCATTGTTGGTGAAGCACTTGGCTTTCGAGCGGGCTTCTTAAGCATAGATTTCCTCGGCTTGACAGAGGCCTCAGTGGCAGCAGCAGCAGCAAAATCTTCATTGAATTTCCTCACTGCTTCTCTGGCTTGTCTTGCCAATTTGGCTTGGCGCTTGGCCCATTCTTCAGGAAAATCCTCACCGCGTTTGACGCTAGTGGGATCAGCCACTTGGCCAGGTGCCAATGGGGCTCTTGGGCATGGAGGATTCAGTGCGAATTTCTTCATGTACTTTGGAGTGACGTATCTGTACTCCCTCCATTCACGTGCCCATCCGTTCAATCCTCTGAATGCGCACCTTGCGCTGATTTTTATCTTCTTTGACAAACTTGGCTTCATCAGGCATGCAGTAATCTTTATATAAATCCTCAGGGATTTCAAAGGCAGTCATGACCTCAGGCTTCTTTCCTCCTTTCTGAGGCCTTTTACCGTCAACCATTTTCTTCAGTTGAGGAATTTGAACAATCAAATTTTTTGAAGAAGTGTGCAACTTTTCTTCGAGGAACGCTGCAACTGAGTTAAGTTGATGAGAACCTAGAGATTCAGCAGCGGACATGTGTACCTGTGAACAGAGTATAGTTGCGAGGAATTTGGAGAGGTCATATGCGTTCTCAGAGGGTTTTAAAATAAACAAGTTTGAGGAATTTGACCAGATGCGTCTTGGAGAATTTCACTAAGCACGCTATATCTTAGGTTCCAGAGTTGTATAGATCGAATATCCACACAATTGAGGAATCTTGAAGAAAATGATGCTTAGGGAAATGAATCAAGAACAAATAACATGTGAGGTGTTTTGTGTGTGAGGATTTGAAGAATAAAACACCTTTGAAGATTTTGTAGAAAAGTTTCGAATCAAAGAGGGCAGAAAAGACGTCTACGGCGGCGGCGGAGGTGAAGATTGCCGCGGTCGGCGCGAGTACGACGGCGACGAGGTCGAGGCAGTGAAGCTCTTCCTCACCGGAGATGATGGAGTAGTGGTGGCGCTAGGGTTTGAGAAGCTCGAGCGGGAGAGAGAGATCGAGCGGAGTAAAAGAGGCGAGGAAGGGGAGAGGGGTATTTATAGAGGCAGTGAAAAATTGTTCGCCCGAGGATTTAGGACGAACGTGCCCCAGACCATTCTCCTTCTCATGACATGTGTCACCCACGTACTGTGTCGTGGAGATCGTGTAAGATCGTGGGTGAGTAAAATAATGCAGCGTGGGATGTGGAACGGTTTGAGCGGCAAAACCGAAAATTTGGATAAGATTAGTTTTAACGTTCCGTTCGCAATTTCTTCAGCTGACAAGGACACAGTGAAGCTTTTGAACGAGTTTCAAATAGAACGCACATGAAGAATTTCTGAACAGATTGGATTGAGTATAGCATAGAGGGGAAGGGTCCGATCACATTCACTTAGCAGAAAAACCAACTTGAAGAAATAGCTATAAGTGAATGATGTAGAGGACATAAACTCATATATATATAGCCAATGAAGAAAAACGACGACACAAGTGAAGATTTTGCAAGTTGAAGAATTTGAACAACTGAGGAATTTCAAAAAACTGATGAAAAACACAAATTGAAGATTTTCAACTTTTGTGGTGGCGTGACCCACCGTATAAGAATGATGATTTCAGACACCGCGTACAATTGTCGTAGGGTTCTGAGAATCAAATTCTTCATTAATTTCTTCACACTTAGAGTGTTAATCTTCATTGATTGAAGAAAAACGTTTCTTCATGTGTTGCACATCTAAGTCATCAATTTTGCATAAGTGTTAGGATGAGTGCCTTTTCAAAGTACATTCGAAGACTCTAGGATATTTAGCTCACACCACAACTTGCTAAATATCTTCTCATCCAAGGGCTTAGTGAAGATATCGGCTAGCTGTTCTTCAGTCTTCACATGCTCAATATAAATGTCGCCCTTCAACACATGATCACGAAGAAAATGATGAAGAATCTGAATGTGCTTTGTCTTCGAGTGCCAAACTGGGTTATGAGCAATCTTGATGGCACTCTCATTGTCACAGAGGCGAGGCACATTCTTCACGTTAACACCATAGTCCTTGAGTGTTTGCTTCATCCATAGCAGTTGAGCACAGCAAGAACCAGCAGCAATGTACTCAGCTTCAGCAGTAGACAGTGATACGCAGTTCTGTTTCTTTGAGAACCAACAGACCAAGGATCGTCCGAGGAAATGACAAGTACCAGATGTTGACTTGTGGTCCACACGGTCACCAGCATAGTCAGAGTCGGAATATCGAATGAGATCAAAATCCGAGCCCTTGGGATACCATAATCCAAGTGTTGGTGTGTGAGCTAGATATCGAAGAATATGCTTCACAGCCTTATGGTGTGATTCCTTCGGTGCAGCTTGAAATCGGGTACACATGCAAACACTAAGCATTATATCTGGCCTAGATGCATACAATAATGAGCCAATCATGGAGCGGTATATCTTATGAACGAAGTCAATACCATTTTCATCAGTGCATAGATGACCATTTGTGGGCATAGGAATTTTGATGCCTTTGCAATCTTGCATGCCGAATTTCTTCAGGACGTCCTTGAGGTATTTCTCCTGAGATATGAATATGCCATTGCGCTGTTGACGAATTTGAAGACCTAGGAAGAATTTCAACTCTCCCATCATAGACATTTGATATTCTTCACTCATCATATAGGCAAATTCATCACTATAACATTGGTCAGTACAGCCAAAGATGATATCATCAACATATATTTGGCACACAAACAGTTCACCATCATAATATTTAGTAAAGAGAGTGGGATCGAGTGAACCGGGTGTGAAGCCTTTCTTCATGACGAATTCCTTCAATGTATCATACCACGCTCGTGGGGCCTGCTTGAGGCCATAGAGGGCCTTGTTAAGTCTGAAGACTTTGTCAGGATCTTTTGGATCTTCAAAACCTGGGGGTTGAGCAACATATACTTCTTCCTCAAGCTTACCATTGAGCAATGCACTTTTTACATCCATTTGATATAAGATGATATCATGATGGTTAGCATAAGCAAGCAATATGCGAATAGCCTCAAGTCTAGCAACAGGTGCAAAAGTTTCATCGAAATCAACTCCTTCAACCTGTGTGTAGCCTTGAGCTACTAGTCGTGCCTTATTCCTCACCACAACACCACTTTCATCTTGCTTGTTGCGGTAGATCCACTTTGTGCCAATGATGTCATGCTTGCGCGGATCGGGACGATTGACTAGTTCCCAGACGTTGTTGAGCTTGAACTGATGTAATTCTTCTTGCATGGCCTGAATCCACTCAGGTTCCAGAAATGCTTCATCTACCTTAGCCGGCTCTGTGATAGAGACAAAAGCAAAGTGCCCACAAAAGTTAGATAGATGTGAAGATTTTGAGCGTGTGATAGGACCTGGTGCTCTAATGTCATCGATGATCTTCACCACTTGCACTTCTTTTGCAACGCGGCGATGAGCTGGTTGTCATTGAGGAATTTGATCAGCATTTTCTTCAGCATCAATTTCCTCAGCATTTTCTTCAGGTGCGTCAGCTTGACGTTCTTCACGTTCTAGAATGAATTCTTCAGCAGATTCTTCAGTAGGAATGACATCTTCGGTAGCCTTGTGCTTGATAGAATCCTCAGGTGCTGGTTCATCTAACACAGAAGGTAGGTGCTCTCTTTGCGAGCCATTAATCTCATCGAACCGCACGTCTACAGTTTCAACAATCTTGTGAAGAACATTGTTGAAGACTCTGTAGGTGTGCGCGTCCTTTCCGTAACCAAGCATAAAACCTTCATGTGCTTTCGGTGCAAATTTAGAGTTGTGATGAGGATCTCTAGTCTAGCATTTAGCACCGAAGACTTTGAAGTAACTCTTGGGTTTCTTGTTAGTGAGGAGTTCATAGGCAGTCTTCTTGAAGAATTTGTGAAGATATACTCTGTTGATGATATGACACGCAGTATCAATTACATCAACCCAGAAACGACGAGGGGTTTTGTACTCATCTAGCATAGTGCGAGCCATCTCAGCAAGAGTCCTGTTCTTGCGCTCCACGACGCCATTCTGTTGAGGAGTATAAGGAGCAGATAACTCATGAGTAATACCAAGTTCATCAAGATATTCATTGAGACCCGAATTCTTGAACTCAGTGCCATTGTCACTTCTGATGTGCTTGATCTTCACACCAAAGTTGGTTGAATCCCTCGAGGAAAATCATTTGAAGACTTCCTGCACTTCATGTTTGTAAGAGACAAGGTGTACCCATGTGTAACGAGAGTAATCATCAACAATAACAAAGCCATATTGAGATGCTTCATTTGAAACAGAGGAGTAGTGATTAGGACCGAAGAGATCCATGTGAAGCAATTCGAATGGTCGAGTAGTGGTCATGATGGTCTTTGCTGGGTGCTTGGCCTTGGTCATCTTTCCAGCTTCACAGGCACCGCATAAGTGATCCTTGAGGAATTTGACATTCTCAATGCCAATGACATGCTTCTTCTTTGCAAGCGTGTGCAAATTCCTCATGCCTGCATGACCAAGTCGTCGATGCCATAGCCATCCTTCTGAAGCTTTTGCAAGTTGGCACACGGCTGGTTGTGAATCTACAGAGAAATCAACAATATACAAGTCTCCTCTCCTAAAGCCTTCGAAGACTTTGGAATTGTCAGCTTCCATAATCACAACACAACGATACTTGCCAAAGACAACAACCATATCAAGATCACAAAGCATTGAGACAGACATAAGGTTGTATCCTAAGGACTCAACAAGCATGACTTTGTCCATGTGTCGATCCTTTGTGATAGCAACTTTACCTAGACCCAATACCTGACTTTTGCTTTTATCAGCGAAGATGATATGCTTCAGATGTGATGACGATAAGGGAGCATCCTTCAACAGATTCCTGTCACCAGTCATGTGATTTGTACATCCACTATCAAGTACCCACTCAGTGGCCTTGGGTTGATCATCCTACAGATGAATTAGTGCATCTTACAAACTCACATACTTCAGGAGTGAAGAATATGATATCAATTCATCAGATCAACTTCATCAAGCAGTAAGACAAATAAAGCATAGGGAGGACGTGTGAAATGAAAGTTCATTTCATCAGGATTAGCCTGCGTCCTTTCAGGCATCTTGTCAGGTCCCCAGCAAATTCTTCAGACATTACAGTACGTCTGGAGACCTGACCCTGCATAAGAGATTAGTTCTTTCTCTTCACCACCAACATCTGAAGGGGTGGCAAAGAGTTCATCATTCTGCGAGCTCCATATGAGAATGGTGGCATAGCGGCCAAACCATTTCGTTTCACATAAGAGGGGTTAGGGTAAGCATATGAATAAGCAGAGAAATTCTTCGAGGACTTATGAACATAATAATTTGAAGAATAATGCTCATATTCATAGCCCTTGGCTCTTCCCTGCGAAACAGAGTTGTTAGCACGATGATGTTCATATGAGGACTTTGATCCATGTGAGGAATTTGATCCCCTTGAGGAATTTGGTCCGTATGAGGACTTGGATCCATATGAAGAATTTGGTCCATATGAAGAATTTGATCTGGGGTTCCTATTCTTCATAGGTGGTGTCATGAGGACATTCACCTGAAGACTTTCAAGGCACCTTTTGGGAACCCAGATTTTCTTCATAGGGGAACCATTCCTGCAGTTAGTGCCAACATATCTAGCAAATACTTCACCATTCTGATTTTTGAACAGTTTGTAGTTGGAGTCAAATGACTCATCAGAAGAATGAGAAGATTCACATGTATAGCCAGATAAATTAGATGGGTCAACTGGAAGTCCCTTTGCAGCAACCCATGAGGTTTTGGGGTACTGCTCAGGCTTCCAATATGTACCATCAACATTGAGTTTCCTCTCAAAGGCAATACCCTCTTTCCTAGGGTTCCTGTTGAGGATCTGCTTTTTAAGCACATCACAAAGAGTCTGATGCCCTTTGAGGCTTTTGTACATGCCTGTCATGTACAATTCCTTCAGCCCTGCATCGTCAGTGATACTAGCAATGTCCTCAGATGAGGAATTAGTGATAGCAGAGACAGGTGAAGAATTTGTAACATTCGAAGCATTTGAACATTCAGGTGAAGAATCAGCAGATTCTCGTTCAATGCATTTTAAACATGGAGGAATAAATTCTTCCTGAGCAGCGCTGATTTGTTGAGCAAGTAATGAATCGCGCTCCTTCTGAAGATCTTCATAACTCACTCTTAGCTCCTCATGATCAGATAAGAGAGAGTTAAGCTGATCTTGAAGGTAGTCATACTTAGAATGAAGTCTCTGAAGACTTTCAGCCAAAGCTTTCGACTGATCCATTTCTTCACCCAACATATCATTGCTCTTACTAAGCATTTCGTGAGCTTTTTCCAAAGCTCTTTGTTGTTTAGCAGCAAGGGAAGCAAGTTTGACATAACTGGGTCCAAATTCATCACCAGATTCATCATCACTAGATTCAGACAGATAGCATTCAGTTACCTTTTCACCATCTGCCATAAGACATGGTGAGGAAGATGATGGTTCTGGTTCAAATGTCATTGACTTGAGAGATTCCTTGAAGTCCTCGAACCAAGGATCATGACGGGTTCGATGACCTTCATAGACATCAGAGATACGGTCCCAGATAAGCTTCGCCTGATCGAGATGCATGACGTTCCTGAACTGATTTCGAGACAGACTGGAGCAGATGACGGCCTTCGCTGTGAGGTTGAGATGGGTGTACTTGCGAATGTCATCAGCTCTCGCCATCTTGCACAGATCGGTCAAACCAATCTCAGTGATAGTCCACAGCTCGCTGTTCATCGCCATGAGACGCTTCTTCATCATGGCCTTCCATTTGGGATACTCGTGACCGTCAAAGATGGGGCATGTCACTTTCTTCATGTCTGTAGTCGACATAACTAAAACTCCAGGCAGTTAAACCAAAATCACACAGAACAAGGGAGTACCTAGCTCTGATACCAATTGAAAGTGCGTTATATCGACTAGAGGGGGGGTGAATAGACAATTTTTATGAAATTCTTCACTGAGGAATTTGCTAGTGAGGAAATTCCTTAGCGAAGAACTACTAGCAGCGGAATAAGTACTCAGAAGTAAATATAACAGAATACACACATGGTCATCATGATGAAATGAAGACAAACACAGAGTGCAGAAAGTGTAAACACAGGATAGCACAAGATGAAGACAAACAGACTGAAGAAATTGAACTGAGGAAATTGAGAAAGTCTTCAGTCAAAGTCTTCAAACACAGATATGAACAAACACACAACACAGTAATGAGAAAATGAAAGTGTTGAGGAAATAGAACCAGTTGGCTTGGTGAAGACAATGATTTGGTAGACCAGTTCCAACTGCTGTCTCAGTTGTACATCTGGTTGGAGCGGCTGAGTATTTAAACTCGAGGACACCCGGTCCCGGACACACAGTCCTCACCGTATTCTCCTTGAGCTAAGGACACACAGTCCTCGCCCAATCACTCGTGGTAAGTCTTCAGGTGACTTCCAAACCTTCACAAACTCGGTCACTCGGCGATCCACAATTCCTCTTGGATGCTCTAGACCTTGACGCCTAACCGTTTGGAAGAAGCACAGTCTTCAAAGGTAACAAGCGTCAGATCCACGCAGGATCAATCTCTTCAGTGGTGCTCAATCACTTTGGGTTTGTAGGTGTTTGGGTTTGGGATTGGATTTTCCTCACTTGATGATTTTCGCTCAAAGTTCTCGGAGGATGTGTTGCTCTCAAATGACAAGTGTCAAGTTCTCGCGGAGCACCCAACCAGCTAGTGGTTGTAGGGGGCGGCTATTTATAGCCTAGGGATCAGCCGGACATGATAAGACATAAATGCCCTTCAATGATATGACCGTTGGATGGATCAGATATTTTGGGACAGCTGGCGCGTAGCACAACAACGGTCGGAATTTTGAGGTACAAATTCCTCAGGGCTATCATGTTCCTCACTGTGTAGGCAATCCGCACTGGCGAATTCCTAACTCCACGGTCAGAACAAAGTCCTCAGTGACCAGAAGAACTGCGTCTCTTTCACTGAAGAAATTGACTGAACTGTATGAGATTTCCAATGGCTTCACTCGAAGGGATTGGTAGGTGTAGGATTTGAGTTGAGCATCACATGGAAATTTTCTCCTTAGTATTTCCTCGACCCCCTTTAACAGTACGGTGTTTCCTATGACTCAAGAATGAGAAAACGAAACTATGAAAACAAAAGTATTCATGCTTCATGTTCCTCGAATGATAACCAAGTCTTTAAGGTCACACCAATTTCTTCACTTTCAAAGTCTTCAGAAAGTCTTCAGTACATCAAAGTCTTCAATCGAAGAACTTCATTTTTAGGGGTCGACTTTCTCTATAATTATCAAACTCCTCGTAGACTTATAGACCCGTGTACACTCATAAACACATTAGATTCTTAACCTATAAGTCTTCAATACACCAAAATCACTAAGGGGCACTAGATGCACTTACATCTTTTATACATCTTATTTTGCTTGGTTCGGCGGTAGCTTTATAAGATGATCCCTTACTAAAATTTCAAGGTAAAGTGTTCTACCTGAGTATGCACCATTGCGACAGTTCTTCGTGCTGAGACACCACGTGATGATCGGGCGTGATAAGCTCTACGTTCACATACAATGGGTGCAAGCCAGTTTTGCACATGCAGAATACTCGGGTTAAACTTGACGAGCCTAGCATATGCAGATATGGCCTCGGAACACTGGAGACCAAAAGGTTGAGCGTGAATCATATAGTAGATATGATCAACATAGTGATGTTCACCATTGAAAACTACTCCATCTCACGTGATGATCGGACATGGTTTAGTTGATTTGGATCACGTGATCATTTAGATGACTAGAGGGATGTCTATCTAAGTGGGAGTTCTTAAGTAATATGGTTAATTGAACTTTAATTTATCATGAACTTAGTCCTGATAGTATTTGCATATCTATGTTGTAAATCAATAGCTCACAAATAGCTTCCCCGTTTATTTTTGATATGTTCCTAGAGAAAACTAAGTTGAAAGATATTAGTAGCAATGATGCGGACTAGCTCTGTGATATGAGGATTATCCTCATTGCTGCACAGAAGTATTATGTCCTTGATGCACCACTAGGTGACGGACCTATTGCAGGAGTAGATGCAGACGTTATGAACGTTTGACAAGCTTAGTATGATGACTACTTGATAGTTTAGTGCACCATGTTTTACGGCTTAGAACCGGGACTTCAAATACGTTTTGAACGCCACGGAGCATATAAGATGTTCCAAGAGCTGAAATTGGTATTTCAGACTCATGCCCGAGTCGAGAGGTATGATACCTCTGACAAGTACTTTGCCTACAAGATGGAGGAGAATAGCTCAACTAGTGAGCATGTGCTCAGATTGTATGAGTACTACAATCGCTTGAATCAAGTGGGAGTTAATCTTCGAGACAAAATAGTGATTGACAGAGTTCTCTAGTCACTATCACCAAGTTACTGGAACTTCATGATGAACTATAATATGCAAGGGATGACAAAAGTAATTCCCGAGCTCTTCGTGATGCTGAAATCGGCGAAGGTAGAAATCAAGAAAGAGTATCAAGTGTTGATGGTTAACAAGATCATTAGTTTAAAGAAAAGGGCAAAGGCGTAGAAAGGGAACTTCAATAGGAATGACAAGCAAGTCGTCACTCCCATAAAGAAACCTAAAGCTAGACTCAAGCCTGAAACTGAATGCTTCTACGGCAAAGGAAATGGTCATTGGAAGTGGGACTGACCTAGATACTTGGTGGATAAGAAGGATGGCAAAGTAAACAATGGTATATTGGATATACATGTTATTGATGTGTACTTTACTAGTGTTGATAGCAACCCCTCGGTATTTGATACTGGTTCAGTTGCTAAGAGTAGTAACTCGAAACGGGAGCTGCAAAATAAACAGAGACTAGTTAAGGGAGAGGTGATGATGTGTGTTGGAAGTGATTCCAAGGTTGATAAGATCACCATCGCACACTCCCTTTACCTTCGGGATTAGTGTTGAACCTAAAATAAATGTTATTTGGTGTTTGCATTGAGCATAATATGATTGGATCATGTTTATTGCAATACCGTTATTCATTTAAGTCAAAGAATAATTGTTATTCTGTTTACATGAATAAAACCTTCTGTGGTCATACACCCAAGGTGAATGTTTTATTGAATCTCGATCGTAGTGATACACATATTCATAATATTGAAGCCAAAAGATATAAGTTAATAATGATAGTGCAACTTATTTGTGGCATTGCCGTTTAGGTCATATTGGTGTAAAGCGCATGAAAAAACTCCATGCTGATGGGCTTTTGGAAACACTTGATGCTTGCAAACCATGCCATGGGCAAGATGACTAAGACTCCGGAACAATGGAGCGAGCAGCTGACTTATTGGATATAATACATATTGATGTATGTGGTCCGATGAGTGTTGACGCTCGCGGCAAGTATTGTTATTTTCTGACCTTCACAGATGATTTGAGCAGATATGGGTATATATACTTGATGAAACATAAGTATGAAACATTTGAAAAGTTCAAAGATTTCAGATTGAAGTGGAAAATCATTGTAACAAGAAAACAAAGTTTCTACGATCTGATCGCAGAGATGAATATTTGAGTTCCGAGTTTGGCCTTCATTTAAAACAATGTGGAATAGTTTCACAAACTCACACCACCTGGAACACCATAGTGTAATGATGTGTCCGAACGTCATAACTGTACTTTATTGGATATAGTACAATCTATGATGTCTCTTACCGATTTACCACTATCGGTTTGGGGTTATGCATTAGAGACAGCTACATTCATGTTAAATAGGGCACTGTATAATCCGTTGAGACGACACCGTATGGACTATGGTTTGGCAAAAAACCTAAGCTATCATTTCTTAAAGTTTGGGATTGCGATGCTTATGTGAAAAAGTTTCAACCTGATAAGCTCGAACCCAAATCGGAGAAGTGCATCTTCATAGGATACCCAAAGAAAAATGTTGGGTACACCTTCTACCACAGATTCGAAGGCAAGATATTCATTGCTAAGAATGGATCCTTTCTAGAAAAGGAGTTTCTCTCAAAAGAAGTGAGTGGGAGGAAGGTAGAACTTGATGAGGTAATTGTACCTTCTCCCTAATTGGAAAGTATTTCTTCACTAAAATCAGTTCAAGTGATGCTTACACCAATTAGTGAAGAAGTTAATGATGATGATCATGAAGCTACGGATCAAGTTACTACCGAACCTCGTAGGTCAACTAGAGTATGTTCTGCACCAGAGTGGTACGGTAATCCTATTCTGGATTTCATGTTACTTGACCATGACGAACCTACGAACTATGAGAAAGCAATGATGAGCCCAGATTCCGCAAAATGGCTTGAGGCCATGAAATCTGAGATGGGATCCATGTATGAGAACAAAGTGTGGACTTTGGTTGACTTGCCCGATGATCGGCAAGCCATAGAAAATAAATATGGATCTTGAAGAGGAAGACGGACGCTGATAGTAGTGTTACTATCTACAAAGCTAGACTTGTCGAAAAAGGTTTTTTACAAAGTTCAAGGTGTTGACTACGATGAGATTTTATCACTCGTAGCGATTCTTAAGTCCGTCTGAATTATGTTAGCAAATTGCCACATTTTATGAAATCTGGCAAATGGATGTCAAAACTACATTCCTTAATGGATTTCTTAAAGAAGAGTTGTATATGATGCAACCAAAAGGTTTTGTCGATCCTAAAGGTGCTAAGAAAATGTGCAAGCTCCAGCGATCTATCCATGGACTGGATCTTAGAGTTGGAAAATATGCTTTGATGAGTTGATCAAAGCATATATTTTTTTTACAGACTTGGGATGAAGCCTGTATTTATAAGAAAGTGAGTAGGAGCACTACAACCTTTCTGATAAGTATATGTGAATGACATATTGTTGATCGGAAATGATGTAGAATTTTATGGAAAGCATAAAAGGAGTGTTTGAAAGGAGTTTTTCAAAGAAAGACCTCAATGAAGCTGCTTATTTATTGAGCATCAAGATCTATAGAGATAGATCAAGACGGATGATAAGTTCTTTCAATGAGTACATACCTTGACAAAATTTTGAAGTAGTTCAAAATGGAATAGTCAAAGAAGGAGTTCTTGCCTGTATTGCAAGGTGTGAAATTGAGTAAGACTCAAAGCCCGACCATGGCAGAAGATAGAAAGAGAATGAAAGTCATTCCCTATGCCTCATCCATAGGTTCCATAAAGTATGCCATGCTGTGTACCAGATCTATTGTATACCCTACACTGAGTTTGGCAAGGGAGTACAATAGTGATCTAGGAGTAGATCACTGGATAGAGGTCAAAATTATCCTAAGTGGAATAAGGATATGTTTCTTGATTATGGATGTGACAAAAGGTTCATCGTAAAGGGTTACGTCGATGCAAGTTTTGACACTGATCCAGATGACTCTAAACCTCAATCTGGATACATATTGAAAGCTGGAGCAATTAGCTAGAGTAGCTCCGTGCAGAACATTATTGACATAGAAATTTGCAAAATACATACGGATCTGAATATGGCAGACCCGTTGACTAAACTTCTCTCACAAGCAAAACATGATGACACCTGTCGGCGTTCTGGGAAGGGGGGGTCCCTAGACTTGCCTGCATGCGGCCCACGGCGTGGCTCTGTTAGCAGGTCTGTATGGCCCATCTTCGTCAACAAGGCATCCAAGACCCTCGCGAGGGGCCGAGCCTCGCGAGGCGGACGACACAAGACATCCTCAGGAGCGGCCTCGCCAGGTAGGCTCGCGAGGGGCGGAGAGATCAAGGCAAGGAAAACCTCACGAGGTTCTCGTGACGTGAGCCATGACGATCGAGACCAGGTGGGCGCCAGCGTGTGCAGCATCCTTGTTTCCTCTTTGGTGCTAAGGAGGCAAGCGCAGGCGCGGAGTACCGAGGCATCAAGAAAAGGTTTCTGTATCAGTGCAACGAGACCAAGACCAGCAGGACGGCAAGACAGAGGTCACCATGGAGCCCAAGGTGGCGTCACCACTAGAGCCTTTTGTAGGCGAAGATTACTTTTGTTAGGATAAGCTGTACTAGCCATCCCCTTTCAAATTGGCCGTTGTTGGCTCCCTTCCCGCTCAATATTTGGGGAGAGGACCAGGGCCTCTATAAATAGGACTAGCCACCACAGTAGGAGGCAACTAAACTCAAACATAGCCTCAGGCATCTCATCTTGAGTAACCCTTACACACACAAGTTCGCCAAGCACAAGAACACCTCAACCTCAGGAGGCTATTCTTCCGCCTTTGTACTCTTCATCATCAGCCCAAGATGCAATCCACCACCACCACACTGGATTAGGGTATTACACCACAATGGTGGTCCAGACCAGTATAAATCTTGTGTCCCTTGTGTTGTGAGTTCGTCGAGTTCGTTCTTGAGATCTTAGCCAGTTAGGGAGTGGATCGGTAGGAAGGAAATCTTCGCGCGCACCCCTGTGTTCGAACCTTGAGGGTTTTGCCGGAACCAGTAATCCGACAACACCTTAGTACTCTTTGGGTGTTAATCACATGGCGATGTGAACTAAGATTACTGACTCTAGTAAACTCTGTGAGTGTTGGTCACATGGCGATGTGAACTATGGGTGTTAATCACATGGTGATGTGAACTATTGGTGTTAAATCACATGGCGATGTGAACTAGATTATTGACTCTAGTGCAAGTGGGAGACTGAAAGAAATATGCCCTAGAGGCAATAATAAATTTATTATTCATTTCCTTATTTCATGATAAATGTTTATTATTCATGCTAGAATGTATTAACCGGAAACTTAGTACATGTGTGAATACATAGACAAAACAAAGTGTCCCTAGTATGCCTCTATTTGACTAGCTCGTTTATCAAAGATGGTCATGTTTCCTAACCATAGACATGTGTTGTCATTTGATGAACGAATCACATAATTAGGAGAATGATGTGATGGACAAGACCCACTCGTTAGCTTAGCATTATGATCGTTGCAGTTTCATTGCTACTGCTTTCTTCATGACTTATACATGTTCCTCGGACTATGAGATTATGCAACTCCCGAATACCGGAGGAACACCTTGTGTGCTATCAAACATCACAACGTAACTGGGTGATTATAAAGATGCTCTACAGGTGTCTCCAATGGTGCTTGTTGAGTTGGCATAGATCGAGATTAGGATTTGTCACTCCAATTGTCGGAGAGGTATCTCTGGGCCCTCTCGGTAATGCACATCACTATAAGACTTGCAAGCAATGTGACTAATGAGTTAGTTGCAGGATGATGCATTACGGAACGAGTAAAGAGACTTGCCAGTAACGAGATTGAACTAGGTATTGAGATACCGACGATCGAATCTTGGGCAAGTAACATACCGATTACAAAGGGAAAAACGTATGTTGTTATGCGGTTTGACCGATAAATATCTTTGTAGAATATGTAGGAACCAGTATGAGCATCCAGGTTCCGCTATTGGTTATTGACCGGAGATGAATCTCGGTCATGTCTACATAGTTCTCGAACCCGTAGGGTCCGCACGCTTAACGTTCGGTGATGATCGGCATTATGAGTTTATGTGTTTTGATGTATCGATGGTAGTTCGGAGTCCTGGATATGATCACGGACATGACGAGGAGTCTCGAAATGGTCGAGACGTAAATATCGATATATTGGAAGCCTATGTTTGGACATCAGAATGGTTCCGGAAGAGTTCGGGCATTTACCAGAGTACTAGGAGGTTACCAGAACCCCCCGGGGAGTATATGGGCCTTATTGGGCCTTAGTGAAATAAAGGAGAGGAAGGGAAAACGTGGAGGGCGCGCCCCTAGCCCAATTCGAATTGGGTGCGGCCCGCCCCTTCCTTCCCTCTCTCGTCCCCTTCCTTCTCTCCTACTGCTACTACTTGGAAGGGGGGAATCCTACTCTCGGTGGGAGTAGGACTCCCTAGGGCGCGCCATAGTAGAGGGCCGACTCTCTCCCTTCTCCACTCCTTTATATATGGGGGAGAGGGGCACACCATAGACACACAAGTTCATCAGTGAGCTTTTAGCCGTCTGCGGTGCCCCCTCCACCATAGTCCACCTCGGTCATATCGTTGCAGTGCTTAGGCAAGGCCCTACGCCGGTAGCTTCATCATAACCGTCATCACACCATCGTGCTGACGAAGCTCTCCCTCGACACTCTGCTGGATCATGAGTTCGTGGGACGTCACCAGCCGAACGTGTGCAGATCACGAAGGTGCCCTACTTTCGGTACTAGGATCGGTCGATCGTGAAGACGTACGACTACATCAACCGCGTTGTCATGACACTTCCTCTTATGGTCTTCGAGGGTACGTAGACAACACTCTCCCCTCTCGTTGGTATGCATCACCATGATCTTGCGTGTGCGTAGGATTTTTTTTGAAATTACTATGTTCCCCAATAAATTTTTTATATTGTGGGCGAGAGGAAAACAAGAGGCAAATGGAAAATAATGTAAATTGCAAGGAGATGAGATTTGTGATTGGGTACCTGGTATATGTTGAAGATCCTCCCGGCAACGGCGCCAGAAATGGTGCATAGCCGGGAGACTATCTTGACTTGATCCTCCTGGCAACGCCGCATGAAATTCCTTTTGATGTCTGCTAGGACTACGTCGGTATTTCCCCAAAGAGGAAGGGGATAATGCAACACAGCGATGGTAGGTATTTCCCTCAGTGATGAAACCAAGGTTATTGAACCAGTAGGAGAACCAAGCAACATAATGTAAACACCACCTGCACACAAATAACAACCACTCGCAACCCGACGTGTTAAAGTGGTTGTCAATCCCTTTCGGGTAGCAGCGCCAGAAATTGGCTCGTGAACGGGGGAAAGTTGTAATAGATTGAATAAATAGATCGCAAATAAAATAAAGTGCAGCAAGGTATTTTTGTATTTTTGGTTTAATAGATGTGAAAATAAAAGCAAAGGAAAATTAGATCGCAAAGGCAAATAATATGAGAAAGAGACCCGGGGCCCGTAGGTTTCACTAGTGGCTTCTCTCAAGAAAAATAGCAAACGGTGGGTAAACAAATTACAATTGGGCAGTTGATATAACTTCAAATAATCATGACGATATCCAGGAAATGATCATTATATAGGCATCACGTCCAAGATTAGTAGACCGACTCCTGCCTGCATCTACTACTATTACTCCACACATCCACCGCTATCCAGCATGCATCTAGTGTATTAAGTCCATGGAGAAACGGAGTAATGCAATAAGAACGATTACATGGTGTAGAAAAGATATATTTATGTAGAAATAGACCCCATTGTTTTATCCTTTGTACCAACGATACATATGTGTCGGTTCCCCTTCTGTCACTAGGATCAAGCACCGTAAGATCGAACCCACTAGAAAGCACCTCTTCCCATTGCAAGATAAATAGATCAAGTTGGCCAACCAAAACCCAAATATTGGAGAAGAAATACGAGGCTATAAGAAATCATGCATATAAGAGATTAAAGAAACTCAAATAACTTTCATGGATATAAAAAGATAGATCTGATCATAAACTGAAAGTTCATCCGATCCCAACAAACACACCGCAAAAAGAGTTACATTATATGGATCTCCAAGAGACCATTGTATATAGAATCCAGTGAGAGAGAGGAAGCCATCTAGCTACTAACTACGGACCCAAAGGTCTACAAAGAACTACTCACGCATCATCGGAGAGGCACCAATGGAAGCGGTGAACCCCTCTGTGATGGTGTCTAGATTGGATATGGTGGTTCTGGACTCTATGGCGACTGGAATTGATTTTCGTCGACTCCCCTACGGTTTCTGGAATATTGGGGTATTTATAGAGCAAAGAGGCGGTCCAGGGGGCACCCGAGGTGGGCACAATCCACCATGGCGCGCCTGGGCCTCCTGGCGCACCCTGGTGGATTGTGCTCCCCTCGGAGCACCCCCAAGCACAGCCTTGGCCCATTGGGTGTCTTCTAGTCCATAAAAAATCTCCGTGAAGTTTCGTTGAATTTGGACTCCGTTTGGTATTGATTTCCTGCGATGTAAAAAACATGCAGAAAACATCAACTGGCACTTGGCACTATGTCAGTAGGTTAGTACCAAAAAATGATATAAAATGACTATAAAATGATTATAAAACATCCAAGATTGATAATATAACAGCATGGAACAGTAAAAAATTATATATACGTTGGAGACGTATCAGTGGCCCAACAAGGCCCAATACTCTCCTGGTGCCTGTGGAACCCCTTCCGGTATTTCGATAACTTTCCGGTGCATTCCGAAACCATTTCGGAGACCAAATAGCACCGTCCTATATATCAATATTTACCTCTCGACATTGCGGAGCTCCTCGTCATGTCTGTGATCTCATCTGGGACTCCGAACAACATTCGGTCACCAAACCACATAACTCATATAATACCAAATCGACATCGGACGTTAAGCGTGTGAACCCTACGAGTTTGAGAACAATGTAGACATGACCGGGACACCTCTCCGATCAATAACCAATAGAGGAACCTGAAGCCCATATTGGCTCTACATATTCAACGAAGATCTTTATCAGTCGAACCGTTATGACAACATACGTAATTCCCTTTGTCCATCGGTATGTTACTTGCCCGAGATTTGATCGTCGGTATCTCTATACCTAGTTCAATCTCGTTACCGGCAAGTCTCTTTACTCGTTCCATAATGCATAACCTCGTGACCAACTCCTTAGTCATTTTCTTGCAAGCTTATGATGTGTATTACCGAGAGGGCCAAGAGATACCTCTCCGATACTTGGAGTGACAATTCCTAATCTCGATCTATGCCAACTCAACAAACACCTTCGGAGATACCTGTAGAGCATCTTTATAATCACCCAGTTACGTTGTGACGTTTGATACCACACAAGGTATTCCGCCGATATCCGGGAGTTGCATAATCTCATAGTCGAAGGAATAAGTATCTGACATGAAGAAAGCAATAGCAATAAAACTGAGCGATCATTATGCTAAGCTAACAGATGGGTCTTGTCCATCACATCATTCTCTTGACCCCGATATCAAATGACAACTCATGTCCATGGATAGGAAACCTTAACCATGTTTGATCAACGAGCTAGTCCAGTAGAGGCTTACTAGGGACACGGTATTTGTTTATGTATTCACACATGTATTGAAGTTTCCAATCAATACAATTATAGCATGAATAATAAACCTTTATCATGAATAAGGAAATATAAAATAACAACTTTATGATTGCCTCTAGGGCATATTTCCTTCAAAGACTTGGTGTGTACCTCCAGGACTACTCCGGGTGTTGGTGTGTATATTCCAAGTTGATAACCGACCATGTGTAACCCTAGTTGCCCCCGGTGCCTATATAAACAATGGGGGTTAGTCCATAGAGAAATAATCATCAACCTTAGGGTATAGAATACAACATATGATCTCGAGGTAGATCAACCTGTACTCGATACACCATCATCAATATAATCAAGTAGGATGTAGGGTTTTACCTCTTTGATAGGGCCCGAGCATGGGTGAAACATCATGCCCTTTGTCTCATATTACTAATTGATCCAAAATCCACAGCTCGGGACCCCCTACCCAATATCAGCTGGTTTTAGTACCGACATTGGTGCTTTCATTGAGAGCCCCGTTGTGTGATCGAAAAGGATAGATGGCTCATTTGCAGATCAATAACATCATTGGTAGTGGCGATGTTTTTGTCCCTGGCCAGCTTTTCACATTCGGCAACATTGTTCTTCGCCAATTCAACCGGCCACCTGGACCGTGTCGAAAAATTCACCCTGAATCAAGTTATTACGTTTGAGAGCTTGGAGTACACCGCCGATGCCCGTTGTGATCGCACCCTCTTCGGCTAGATGCCAGATCGGCTCGAGAATCCCTCGGGCACCTCAGCCTGGACCTCGGAGCCGGCTCCCGTTCCGGGTTTCAAACCGGATAGTGCGCCGGAGCCAACTTCGAGTACGGACCTGATCATCACCGCATCAGATCCAACTCCAATCTCGTCGAGACCCGACTTTGAGCCGAAACCATCCTCGAAACCAACACCAAGCTCATATCCGATCTCTTCCCCAACTGACCCAGAGTCAACCCCGGTCAGGCAGGACCCCGAGCTTGCGTCAAGCAATTGATGGGGCATATTTTAGGTCAATCTGGCTTATAGCCAGTCCATGGATATAGAGGATCTCACTACAAAAAAATACACTTCCGTGATGATACGTGTTTGTCACAGTAGGTCATGTTTTTTGTCATGCATGTACATCCATGACAAATTTATGACAGAGTCAAGATAGTCATACCTGTGCTGTCGTAGAAGTGTCCCATGACATTACCAAAATTATCATCACGGAAGTGTCCACTTCCATGACGATAAATCGCGCGTCACAGAAGTGCTTTCGTCAAGGGTGACCGACACATGGCATCCACCGTAACGGAACGCCGTTAAGCTACCTGGTCGGGTTTTGGATCCGATAACCCATTAACAGCCCCGACCAATGGGGATTTTCCACGTGTAAAATCATCATTGGCTGGAGGAGACACGTGTCAGGTCCGCGTTGGCACAGGTGTCACTCATCCAATGGGCGAGACGCGCCTATGATATGTTGACACGTGGACCGGCCCATCAAGTTTAAATGGGCCGGCCCAACTAAAGGCCCACAAGATTTTGCGAACCATAATGGGCCGGCCCAGCTAAAGGCCCACGAGATTTTGTGGACCATAATGGGCTGGCCCAGCTAAAGGCCCACAAGATTTTGAGGGCCATAATGGGCCCGCCCAGGTAAAGGCCCACAAGATTTTTGTGTGCCATAATGGGCCGGCCTAGGTAAAGGCCCACAAGATTCTTGCGGATCATAATGGGCCGGCCCAACTAAAGGCCCACAAGATTTTGCCGACATTAATGTGCCGGCCCAGCTGTAGGCCCACAAGATTTTGAGGACCCTAGTAGGCTGGCCCATTAACTGGCTGCCATGTTTTGGGCCAAATGCTGGCCCATATTTGATCCGGTCCATTAATGGCATGCCATGCTCCGGGCCTAATAGTGGCCCATATGAGATCCGACCCATTAAAAGCCTACCATGTTTTGGGCCAAATTATGGCCCAGATCAGGTCCGACCCTTTAAGAGGCTTTGGGCTCAATTATGGCCCATATCAGATTCGGCCCGTCAACTGGACACTATGCTTTTGGGCCCACATGCTAAAGGCCCACTTAGCAATTCGGCCTGATATTAGTTTTGGCCTGTTAAGGGCCCATTTAACATTTCGGCCATATATTAATTTCGGCCAGTTAAAAGCTCGTCATATAGTTGGGCCTAACTACGGCCCGGTTTGCATCCGGCCTGCTTGCAGCCGATAACTGTTTGGGCCAAACAAGGACCGAGACAATTTTGGCCTGTTAAAAGCCCGTGATTTGATTTGCACAATCATGGGCCGGGGTTCATTTCGGGCTGCTGCCGGCACGTGAGCTGTTCGGCACGTTTCAGGCCCAACCTACATCATGATTGCATGACGGCCCGATTATGTACCGTAATTTTACGGTTTGGCCGGTTTACTGCGAAGACAGGATATATATACAGTAAAATAACTACAACATCGTGAATAAGAAAAAACCTAGACTATACAATAAAGAAATTACGGCATATTACATCCACTGGGCATCAAAGTTCGCCACTATGATAATAAAGCACAAGCAGACAACAGATTACATACACTGGGCATCAAAGATCGCCACCAGTGCAAATAAACATGCCGAAAAAATAATATACAAAACCGACATCACTTCAATAGAGTTCAAGAAAGGTTAGCCCTACTGGGGAGGTGCAGCGCAAGCAGCTGAGCAAGATGATGAGACTGCGCTTGTTCAACACTTATATCTTCCTCACTCTGAAAGATAAACAAGCAGACAGATGACAGGTTTTGCACATAAAAGTATTAATGCTGACAATTCATCACATTTCTTACTGACGAATAAAGTGACATAGTTTAAAATTGCATTAACACAATATGGTATTGTTCAGGTCAAGACATGGCAGGAAATGACATTGTGAAGGAGTTGGCAGCTTCACGACACCACTGGATTACAGATCAAGAACTCATAAGTATCAATGGTTAGTGTGCTGTCAATTTATACCATTTCAGATTGGCAAATAAAGAGACGGTTTAAATAATAGTAGAATGATATGACATTGTTCATAGTTAAGACATTGCAGAATATGACATTGTGCTGTAGTGGGTAGGTTCACCACACCACTGGATTACGGATGAAGAACAGAAGCATACATGCAGTGCAAAAGAAGATCACTTGCTCTGTATAGTTTAATTTACATGGTATGAAGAAGGAACTTGGTTGTACAACTGAAAACTTAAATTGAGAAAGGACAAACTTTTGTTTATGAACTACATAATAAACTTTAAACAAGCAATTTGATGCAAACACCAAAAATAAATAGCTATTGCAGTCATGCCTAACCAAATATATACAACAAAGTTTGAAGGCTTGAGATGGACAAACTTACATTATTGGTGAAGACATGCTCTATAAAGGCCTTGTCCATGTTGATGGGGGGGCAATTCAAGAAGTTTACCACAGAATCTTCTTCAAAAGCATTGCCTTTATTCTACATTTTGTTAAGAGTAAATATAGATGTGATAATATACAAAAAAATGGAGAATATTTAAGATAAGTTGAAGAGTGATGCTACATAACCAAGTAGCTATAAATGTAATTGCAGCGATATAGGCAAAAGGTACATCCAAGAGCAATGCACAACTAAACTTCTTCAGTACCAACCTTATGGTAAGAGTAAATATAGATCTGATGTGTAGAGATGGAGGCAAAGGAAAATAAGCTACAGAGTGATGGTACATGAACAACTACCTGTCATTATAAGTACACAGATAAAGGACAACATGTACTTACAAGAACAATGCAGAGCTAAAAAAACATTGGCATTGGATATATTCTACACTAATGTAACCATTCATACATATCAGATAATTTGGAGAGAACAATTGATAAGCAAGCTATCATGCATACTGCTGTCACATAATGAACCAGGTATGTTTGCAAGTACAGTGATACAGGACAACGTGTACTAACAAGAGCAAAGCAACGGGCTTTGTGATATCCTGTCGTTCTTGTCAAACCAGAATTCTTCTTCGAGCAGATTTCCTGCAAAAAAGATCTGTAAGGCACATGCGGAAAAGTAGAAGTTCAAATTGTCATGTGATTTCATAGACAGTACCTCATCCTGGGAACGAGACCAGTGCATAACAAGGTTTTTCCATTCAATGTCTTCTAAATTTAGCACAGGAGACTTCACCGGAAATTCGTTTGTAGACTTGCCATCAAAGTGTGATTTCCTCAGGTAACACCGATACTGCTGCAATGCTTCCTTGAAAAGCACAAGCAAGCTTTGCTCGTCATGACTATCCATATTGACCCTCGCCTAGTTACAACAATGTAATGCAAATCATTGATGTGTTCAATCAGTAGAAAACAGGAAAATAATAACCATGAATAATAGCACTTACACGTAAGTTGGACAGGAAGATGTGAAAATGGTGTTTGTCTTCACAATAATCTTCCCATGATGGGAATATATGCAGTAGTCCCTAACAACATTGAAAGCATTGTCTTTTAAACTGAGAATAAATGGAATGGGGTTCCAATCTGCAGGAATTGGCCGTCTCTACAGTTGGGATAGGTCTTCGGCCGGTGGACTTGCTGTACTTTTTGCTGGAGTAGGATTTTTCTGTGGTACAGCTGGTGCTATGGCAAATGTAATTGGTATACCTTTTGCTGGAGTGCAGGTCCCGTGTGGTGAGGCTAGTGGTGTGGCCAGTGAAGTATGGGTACAGTCTGCTGGAGTCGGTCCTATGTTTTGTGTCACTGGTTGTACAGCCAATATAAGTGGGGTGCTGCCTGATTTCTCCGGCACCACCACATTTTTCAAGGACTTTGCTGGTGCTCCTTCAGGTTCGGCAACCACCCTCTTCCTTTTTGATGTCTGATGCACAAGAACATCATTTGAGTGAAAAAACATGGTATGATGACAGATGGAATATGTATTGATAATGGATGGGAATGGCATCTCGACATCTATGATGAGTAAACTAAGTAGATGGCGGTGCAACAAAGTAGAAGAAATGCAAGACAACATATGCAAGATACCCGCAATCAATAAAACATTGCCAAATTAGAACAGGCACCTTGATGGGTGAACGGGACAGGCCATCTGCATTTGACTCCTCGAGGTTAGAATAGTCATTAGGATCATATTCTAAACAAGAATCAACAGGTGGGGAGCGTATGAGTTTCATTGCATCCAGAATGGCACTCAATGCCTTGGTGCCAATTTCGTAAGTCATTGCAGTGTTTAGCTTTAAGAGTGGACTACTGCTAGTGCAACACAAAGCAGCTACACAGATCATAGTGTAGATATAACGGGAAAACCTTAAGCATCAGAGTAAAATCAGCAAAGTGGAACTTGCTGGAATATATGTGGTAGTATTGCCGGTATGGCTAGAAAGGCTTCAGATACCAGCTCTCTTCAAGTGCAGGTGTGGTACTGTTAATATCAGTGTAACTCTGAAAGGCGACATAGCTCCCCGCATTTCCTTGCTATTCTTATAGGATTCAAGTGGGCAGGGCACTACAAATCATACTCCTATGTTTACAAGATTCTACGAATCAAAGAGGCTCAAAGTGTCCATCACAACCGACCGTATAGACCTCTACATTGCAAATGTCCCTGCTAATCTTCAGTACAATGAACATACTTACTACTATCATACTCCCTTAGTTCCAAAATATAAGTATTGGTAGAGATTTCCACTATGGATCACATACAGATGTATCCAGATACATTTTAGAGTGTAGATTCACTCATTTTGCTCCATATGTAGTCCATGGTGGAATCTATACAAAGTCTTGTATTTAGGAACGGAGAGAGTACATATTAAAGAAGAACGGAAGAGGAACATGGTAAAGAAGAGCAAGAAGATTTTGGATAATAAAATGTTGGTTGCGTAGTGCCCACACATGATGAACCAGAGCGCATTAAGAATGCAACTCCCAGCTGTCTCTCGACCATTTCAGGCGGTTGGATGAAGATCCTACGTCTCCTTACCCTTCTTATTCCTCGTCTCTGATTCTTCCCATACAGAACACCGCACGGGCCGCCGGCCGGACCACCGGCCCCCACCGCCTGTGTTCCTCCGCCACCCCCACCCCCACCCCAACCCCCACCCGCGTCGAGTTTTCTTTGTTCGGCGAGGCCCCACAACCACCCGAGCCCCTTCGATCGCACTGGCGAGCTCCGAAAAATCGATTGACCCAATTTTGAAATTTAGTCTACTGTGATTTAACTAGTGTGGAATATAAAAAGGGGAAAACCATAAGCATTGGGAGTATAGTGTTGAGCGTGCTATGGCAGATCTGAAGGTGCAAACCGGACAAAGGCAACTTTGCAACCAAGACAAGAAATCAGAGTAAAGCAGTGGCAATCTATTTTCTTGCTACGATAAATAAGTTGAGCAGATACGAAAGAGTACCGCCTCTGGTGCGGCGCCGTGTACACATCTCTGAGAATTTGATGGTGCTGCGGTAGCGATGGCTGTCGGCGGCGTGGAAGCATATCTAGGAGGGTAGACGGTGGCGGTCGGGCGCGGTGGACGAGATGGTCGTAGGAGCAGCGCCGGCAAGGTGGACGACGGCGGGGATGAAGAGAGAGGACGGGATGCAAGGATCCCGGTCTGAAGCTATGGATGAGAGAGGTCGATCTCTTGTAATGGACGGCGGTGTTGGGGTATCAGCTCCGGCATGGTGGAGGAGGACGGTGGTGGATGGGGTGGCGGACGGCGGCGGATGAAGGAGGGTGGGGTGGAGAGGGTGTTTTGGCGCCCACGGAGTACGAATGGGGAAAAGGGAGGTAGAGAGGAAGGGGGAACCATGTATTCAAGGCGCGCTTGTCTTAAATGCGAGGAAATTTACAAACTTAGCCCCCGTTTCAAATTTCTACTACGTCACAACAACATTAGTCGGTTGGGGATAGGACGGTAATCTCTCATACACCGGATATTTGCTGACGAGAGTTTGTTTTTGGCGCCCACCGTGTATGAATATGAATCGAGGAGGGAGTCGATTTCGGCCGAGGACACACTGTGTTTTGGCGCCCACCGTGTATGAATCCGGCTGAGAGGTGGTTACGTCACATTTGGGTGAAATTACAAACCTACCCCTATCGAAACCGATAGAAATCCAGCAGATAGGCTTTGCATGGCAGGGATAGGCAGTAGTGATTTCCATCTCGCAGATTTTGGTTTCAGGCGGTTACTGCGACTTTCCCCGCTTCGTTTAAATTTTGCAGACTGCACGTTTACCGTGCCAACTCAATTCGAATCCCGTTTGTATTCTATTTTTTTTCCGGGCGGGATCCATTTTCAATTGGAATTACATTCTATGTCGTGGAATCAACACGTCAGATGTCTTCTCGAAAAGACTTAGTCGTGGAGCCATCGCGACTGGTTAGCTTGAAGGGGTTAAATCGAACAAGGGACACGGGAGTTTATACTAGTTCGGCCCCTTCGATGAAGGTAAAAGCCTACGTCTAGTTGTGATGGGATTGATTGGGTTTCGATGCGCAGGGAGCAAATATGCTAGCCTGAGCCTCGAGTTGTTGTTGTCTGTCCCTAAGCCGCCGCCGGGTCACCCCTTTATATACTCAGGAGGATCCCGGTCGGTCTACAGAGTCCGGAGGCTGGCGTATACAAGTGCCAGCCTAGGTCTCTCCCTTTCTTTCTTATAGTACAAGTTTATACAATCATGGCGGTTTACTATCACGGGCCCTAAATCGCCCGTGGGCTTTGGGCCTCTAAGCTTCTTCGTAAAGCGCCATCCTCCGGATTGTCTTGAGCTTCAGTATAGCTAAAGGTGAACCGGCCCCTCCTGGTCGGTTTACCCTTAGCAGTTATATCCTCAGCATTAGGCCCTAGATTGACTTGGACCTGTTCATGTCAATCTTCAATCCTTACGAAACTTATAAAAATCAGTGACAACTCTCATAAACCACCATATTACCTTCTCCTGTGAACTTTAGTGAACCGCCGTGACGTCATCTTCTGTCATTGCAGTAAATTATTGTGATGTCATCCCTACATAAAGATTTATGAAGATTCCCTTCTCTTTAATTAATTCCCGAAGATCGAGGCGACAACGGTATCCTCTTTTGCTGCTTCAGACTCCTCGATTTTCGCGCCCGCCGTTTTTATCCTTTTTATAAATAAGACCGGGGCTCCTTCCATTTTTCCCCTTGCCTCTTCGCATCGTCTTCCTCCTCGCGACCCGAAGAACCCAAGCATCGCCGCCGTCGTCGACCGTGAAGCTCTGCCTCATCTCAGGCCGCTTCATCACCCTGTTCGTACCAGAGCCCCTGCGATACTCCTCCGCCTCTGTGTGGCCCTGGTAAATACTCCTTTCCCTCACTTATTAGGTCTGCATTAGGGTTTCGATGTTTCTTTGGTGTTCATCAGTATTCATCTTCTTTTCCTCGAGCATCTCCCTGGATCTCATTATGCCTGATAGCTCCTTTTTGCGGCTGGATCTGTAGTTTTACTCTACCATACTGCAGCATCTTGTTGTTCCTAGCTAGATCCTTATCCGAACCTTTCTCTGTTCCGCTTAACGCCATTGTAGGGCTCAGAAAAATTTCTTCATTGACCGACGGTAGATCCAAAATTATATCACCATCTTGTGAAACTTGTTTCTGCAACACTTAGTAGATTTTCAGATCTGACCCTTTTCACCGAGCGGCGGTTTAACCTGCGATAGTTGATAATTCCTCATATACCATTAGCCCTCACTTAAACCGCTGTATAATTTTGAATAGCAATGCTTGGCTCCTCTTTCGTATACTTTGATTAAATTTCCGGTTTAGCATTATATGCCAATTTAATATTGATGAATTCGCTTGGATCAGCAATCGTAAACTTCCCATTTTCCTTCTGCAGACTGTAGGATGGCACCGCAATTTGCTGCCTGTAACTGGGTCCCATCCCGGATTACCGAGACACAGATCAATAACTTTGTCGTTACAGGCACTTTAGCTCCACAGAATGTTCTTCAGTGGCGAGTTCCTGGTCCTGAATGAACTCCTGAACCCAAAGAGGGAGAGGTGATTGTGTTTCTGCAACATCTGGGCCGGGGCTTCAGTCCCCCCGGATCAAAAAAATTTCGGGATGTTCTTGCCAGCTTCCAAATCCATCCTCAAGACATAGGACCAAACGCAGTGTCCAATATATGTGATTTCCAGGTTTTCTGCGAAGTTTACCTGCAGGAAGAACCAACTGTTGATTTATTCCGGGATCTCTTTCACTTAAACCGCCGAACCAAATTCGCTGACGGCCCCAACACTGAACTTGGCGGCGTTTCAATTCAGAAGAGGAAAGAAGTTGAATTTCCTCACGCCAAACTTCATAGCCACCCAAAGGACTGGAACCAAACGTGGAAGCGGAGCCCATCAGTAAGTGTGATGCAGCTATGGCGGTTCAATTTCTTAAAAAGATTATTTTCCGTTTTGGCTTTCCACACAGTATCATCACGGATAATGGTACGAACCTTTCTAAAGGAGAGATGGAGGAATTTTGCCAATGAGAGCACATCCGGCTTGATGTAGCATCCGTGGCTCACCCCCAGTCTAACGGTCAAGCGGAGAGGGTGAATCAAGAGATCCTGAAGGGCATCAAGCCTCGGCTTATGGTCCCTTTGAAGCGGACCCCAGGTTGTTGGGTGGAAGAATTACCATCAGTGTTATGGAGTATAAATACCAGCCCAAACCGATCTACGGGTTATACACCCTTTTTCATGGTTTATGGGGCAGAGGCTGTCCTTCCAAGTGATATCCGCCATGACTCGCCCCGGGTCGCGAATTGTGTTGAAGCGGACAACGAGCAAGCACGCCAGGAGGCGCTGGACCTGTTGGATGAGAAACAGGATATGGCTTTGGCTCGGTCGGCGGTTTATCAACAGGACCTGCGGCGTTATCACAACCGCTGGGTTAAGACAAGAACCTTTCAAGAAGGTGATCTGGTGCTCCGTCTCATTGAAGACCAGACTGATATGCACAAGTTATCCCCGCCTTGGGAAGGGCCCTTTGTGGTCAGCAGGAATCTGCACAATGGGTCATACTACCTCATTGACGTTCGAGAAGACTCACGTAGCTCTGAGGAGGAGACCCGGCGGCCGTGGAACATAGCTCTCCTACGGCCTTATTATACTTGAAGCCACCGGCTTTTTCTTATGTACATATTTTGACAATGTATATATTATGATGAATAAAATAAACCGACACCCTTGTTAAAACAAGCAGGGTCTCTGCCGTTTTTTCTTCCAAATATCTGTTAACTTGGGGGCTTCAGCTAGAAAAGCGGAGTACTACCTAGTAAACCGGCTATCATGCCACCACCTAGCTTGGGAGCTTCACACCCACGGGGCCAAAGAGAGTTTGATTGCTCACAGCACAACTCAAACATAGGCACCCATTGAGCACAGCTCACAGAGTTACTTGGGGGCTCTTTGTGTCAAATACCAAAGAGCTTGAAAGGACCCTTGTAGCCGGGTATCGACCCACGGCTTGGAAGCCTGGTGTATTCACCTAAAACCCCGGGTTAACCTGCCTTCATCAAGTAAGCCACTCCTATCCAGGTAATCCTGGCACGACCCATCGAACGTTTGTTAGTTACTCTCTTTGAGACCCTGAACTCGTCAAAGTTAAAACGATGATTGGTTAGTTGGAGGCCCATCTTAAAAGGCTTTGCTAAAATGGTTCAACTCAGTGGCCTGGCAGCCCATGAAAAGCCTCGATTTGGGCCTGGCAGCCCTTGAAAAGCCTTGCCATTGGTTTTTTGTTTTTGTTCATGTTAAGTTTTTATTCTCCCATCATGTTTATATTGAAACCGGTGTTTCTTAACCCGGTGTGGCTTGCAGATATTCTGTAAAAGCATACAATTCAATGTAACCCGGCATCCTTCAAACCGGTCTGGCTTGACGCTTTGTCTGCAGCAATCGTCCGGTGTTTATCACAACCCGGTTCGACATCATATATACCAGCACGGCATAATGGAAGTTGGGCTTTCATCCTTCCTACCATCACAATTGGTAACATAATAGCAATGTTCATATCACAGGTGTGGTTCATTATTGCTGCGTTTTGGCAACCATGGTCGCTTGCCTAGTTGTGTGGGGTATTTTGACCTGTCCGGCGGTAAATCGTCCGGACAGATTTTTTCTTATGCAGATACAGGGATTGCATAATATTGAAAATACTTCAGGCGGTACCGAAATCGTCATGACAGATCGAAGCAAAAATATATCCCAATGCATGATGGCAAACGGATCACAATTGTTTTCTAGCCTATTACAAGGCGCTTTCCAGGCCCAAAATAAGTGTTGTTTCCCCCGGAACAAAGTTTGCGGAGCATCCATCAGCTTGACGGATTAAGTTTCGTTGCCATGATGATGCGAGGTTGACGGGTCGTTTGGTGCCGGATCAGCTTCTTCCTCTTTGCCTTGTGGTTGGAAATCCGCGATTGTCCAGTCAATCCGGGTTAAAGCCTGAAAGACAGCTTCTTCACTGATAAATTCTGACGGATCAACATCAGGGGCATAGGTGTGCTTACGAATTGGCGGAATAAGATTTTGCATTTCTGGCATGTCAGCAGTCACCCGTTTGTTGTTTGCATCATAACGAGAACGGTGAACAGTAAAGTTAGCATCTTCTGCCAGCTGACTTGCCAAAGGACGCATTTCCCTTGTCACACTTTTCAAGGCTTCGTCATCAAAGTCCGACCCGTCCTCTTGTGTGCTGGGAAAGCCTTTTGCAAGGTCAGCTGGGTCAAGGTCAGTTATCCACGCCTTGGCTCGGGTGAGGGCCAACAGTGCGCCTGCCCTGGCAGCAGATCGCTTCACCTCTTCTATTTGTGCTGGTATCATTGATAGCCTTGCTTGTGTTTCCTTGATCAGGGTTGGGGCCGGATTGTCATAAGATGCTGCGCAAATAACCCGTTGGGCACCAGCATACAGTTGTTCAATCAGAGTATATGCTGCTTTCAGTTTCACCCGTGCATCTGAGCCCAGATGAGTAATACGGCTTCCTACAATGGTTTAAGGATTTCATATTATAAAATGTTGCCTTACAAAAGGGAATATTTCATGTCTCAGTAGGGAGTACTCACCAAAAACTGCTGAAGTCATAGCATTCACTTGGCGTTTCAATCCGGAAAGCTCCTCTTCCACGGGTTTAAGAGCTGACTCGGCGTCTTCAGCTCGTTTCCGTAATGCATCCTTCTCAGTTTCCCACTTGGCACGATCAGTCTTGAAACCTTCCTTAAGTTGTTCCAGGGAAGCTAAAGCGGCTTTTAGTTCATCTTTGGACTTGGAAGATTCTTCTTGTTGGGATTTGATGCTTTCTTGAAGGTCAGCAATTTGAGAGCGTTGATTGTTTATCTCCGCCTGTCAGTCACAGATACATATCAACATAATATCAAAGTCCCAAGTATACAACTAGTTATACACTTGGCACTTGGGGGCTAATGCGGATTGCTTCTTTACTACTGGTTCAAACTCCCGAGGATCAACACAAGTTTCAATCCTAGCACTTGGGGGATAATGTGTATTTGCTCAAAGATCATCAATAAGGACCGAGTAGGATTACAAGTCCCGGTTTAACTTTACAAATTAACCCAGCCCTTGGGGGCTACAAGATACAAAGTAAGGAGGACACAGGATAAAGATGAGCAGGAATACCTCATAGCGTTCTTTCATCAGGTTTACCAAGCCAGCTTCAGAATCCCGGCTCGCATAAAGCCGGTTCAAGAATCCAGAATGAAGATCCTGGGCAGAAAGATCAGCATATTTCGACAAATCAATCTCCAGCTTCCCTTTGCCCATAAAAACAAACTCATCTTTGGCTTTATGCTTTGCCAATATGACCGGATTGCCCGGGGCGGTATAAGCAGTGCCGGTGACGACAATTTCATCATCTTTTTCTGGGTTTGAAGTGGTAGGAGGAGTTGGCGGATTGGCAGTTGAGCTCAGAGGGTTAACAACTGGACTTGAAGGTGAGGCATGTGGACTTGACGTGCCCTCGTGAGTGTCCAGGTCAGCTTCCGGCGGATCAGCATTTACAATTGGTTCTGGCAGAACAAAATCATCCATGGCATTATCAAGGTTCTCGTGAGCATCTTCAGGAATCTCAGCCGGTTCAACTTCACCAGTAGGGGCACTGGTCTTGGCTTTCTTACTTAGACGAGACTTGCCGCTAATATTAAAACAAGAATTAGCAGGATCAAGGGAATTACAAAGGAAAAATGAAGGGCTGTATGCTTACCCAGGGACGGTTTTCAATGGAGGCAGCTGAGTAGTGGATGAACCGCCAGACAAGTTAGAAGATACCTGATAATTTGAATCAAATGGATTGAGAGGGCATCGGAAAAACCCTTCAAAGGATAACGTTTTTCAGGAGAACAAGCAACCTCTGGACGGCGTTTTCGGGTTGGTGTCAGAGGTAAACCGGAGGAAGTGACCTGTTGGCCACTGTGCCGAGTTGTGCGACGACCTTCGGTTTGCTGTTTCTTCAAAGAAAGTTTTTGACCCACATAAGCAAGAGGGTGAGACCATTTCACTTTCCGAACTGCACGGCGAAACCTTTGAGCCGGCACAAGTTCTGAATCAGAAAGATAAATTACCTCAACGTGATCTGCACGGCTGGCTTCTGCATCATCCTGGGAGCAATCATTGTCGATAAGACGTATGAAATAAAAGCCAAGGGAGTCAATTTCTACCTCTTCAGTTGATTCATGGACATCTTCTGGCGGATCAGAAGTCTCGGCGGCTTTCTTCTTGCCAGCTCTCTTGGTGACCTTGCTCTTAACCCGAGGAGCCTTGGCCGGTTTATCTTGAAGCTTCTTTTTCCAGAAGGAGCAGTCTGCCTGGGAGGTTGTGCAGAGGATTATTACAATAGAGCTAAAAGCGCATCAGAGTCAGGAAAGGACAAAGTTAAAATGTTTACCGCTGGCAGTTTGTTGGAAGCGTAATAAGGACGCAGACCGATCTGAGTGCACACAGTGAAATTTTCATCAAGTATCTTCTTCACACTTTCAGTGACCTCATACTCAGTCATCTCTATTTGGTTAAACCGTTGCGGGTCATAGGTCTGGCCAGTATATTCACACATTAACCCGGGGCGGCGGCTTAAGGGCAAAATACACCATGAAAGCCAGCAGCGGACAAGATCAACGCCAGTTAAACCATTGGCCATGAAATCCCTGAGTTTGACAAGTTGGGATGCATAGGCTTGACGTTCTTTTGCTATTAGTCATGGAGGTAAAGGGTGGCTATTGCTAAGCCAGTATGGCCGGTAACCCGGCAGAGGATTTTGATCAGTAGGAGCAGTGTTTTGACAGTAAAACCACGACATTCTATATACATCATTTTTTATATATACTTTCAAAACCACAACACCATTTATACATATATATGGTTTACAAATGGCATGATCTCAGATTCATAAGGTTGTATCCATCAATTTGGATTTTCAAATATTTGAAACCACTTTATGTTGAAATCCAATGTATGCATTCCTCGCTAACTGTCTCCAATTAATGTGTGTTTCATGCGGGTTTTTTACTTCTCAAACATGTATAATGTGTTTCACACACGCAACATATAGTGTAATCCCGTTTAGACATTAATTGCATATAAACCATGTATTGTTTGTAACTGAAGAATCTATGGATCACCAATATTGATAAACTATATAACATTACACGTGTGCCCAAATTCAAAAGAATATGCATGTTTGATACACCAATTTGCGTTATGATATTATCGATGTCGTGATCTCCAGTTTAAATATTTGAATCCCCTTTAATCCAGATATTCGTCTCATATAGCTATCACTTATGCTTATATAGGACTATCTCTCTGAACCTATACGCGTTCATCGTCTCTCAGGTATCTCTCGTGCTACCTGTATGTCGACAATGATCTTTTATCTTCATAACACACTGACGGTACTCTCTCCCTCGACCTTCATCACTCTATCTCTCTCTAAATATATCTCGCTCCCTGCTATGTGTCTCTAACTATGATTCTCCATGTGGAATCTCTTTCTCTCACACAAACACAAAACTTTGTCTCCCGGGGTTTCATTTCTCTCTACTATTCCCATGTGTGCCACTCGCACACCCCTCATACAGAGATGTCTTTCGCTCCTTAGATATGAGAACCTACGACTCTTCCTCTCCAATATCTCTCTCACACACACAAACACAAACTCTGTCTCCCAGGGTCTCATATTTCTCCATTGTTCTCTTGTATGTCGCTCACACCACCCTCTCTCCCTAGAGATATCTTGCGTTCCCTCGCATGTCTCTCTAGCTATCACTCTCGTTGTGAAATATCTTTCTCTCTCGCAGACACAAAACTCCGTCTCTCTGGATCTCATTTCTCTCTCATATCTGTTTGTATGTGACTCACATGCACCCTCTCTCTATCTCTCTCACACCCACACACATAACCCAGCCTTCTGATCCACTCGACTCCTATCTCTAACGCACACTAGCTAGCATCTTTATCTTTCTATTTATCTGTTTTTCCATCAACCTTCTTTCTCGCCCTCACTCTTGATTCCTATCACGCACACTACATATGTTTGTCTCTACATGCAGTCAAGTGCCCTCTCACACACATATATAACTTCACCCTTTGAACCACCCGACGGTCATCTCCAACACCCAAACTAGCGGATGTCCCTCTAGCTAGCATCTCCATCTCTGTATCTATCTGTAGTTTCTCCGTCAACATTTCTTTCTCGCACGGAGTCTTGCTTCCTATCACCCACACTATATATGTCTCTCCATACATATGCATTTATAGGTTGGTCTCTTTTGCACAATCGTTGCGCCTCACTCCCTCTGCTCGCCATAGATGCATGCTCCAGCCCATGCCACTATCTCTTAAAGACAAAAACACATACTCAATTGTCGAGCCTTCTTCCCTGCATTCTCACATGCATGCATATTGTCATACCGATCCGTCTCTCCCATGTCGTTGATCTTATGACTTATGTCTTCTTTCTTTTATCTCGACCATGCGCGCGCGCACACACACACATCCCACGTATACATGTATACCTCTCACACATTCACATTCAAGGTCTCTATGTCTCCATACGTAGTTAATTACCCTCAATCCAAACGCCACATCGAATCGTTCTCCTCTTTTGTGCACATAACTTCCGCGTGGATGGGTAACACACACCCTCACACTTAACAATCTCCTTCTAGCTACCCCCCGCCTCTCACTCTTCCCCTATATCCCCAAAACCAATAAGACCATCGCTTTGTTTAATTCCCGCCTACATGCACCATCGATATATAGTAGTCTTCCTTGGTGTCTCTCGAACAAACATGTTCTCTCGATGTCGACTCCTCTCACGCACACACACCTTCTCTTCCCTCTCTACAGGCATTTTCTCTCTCGCACCCCATCGTTTGTGGCCTCTGCCATACACATCACCTCTCTATGATGAAGCCATGCACACTTAAATTACATCCGCCACAGAGGACCCCGCGACACACACACACACACATGCATGCACGCACCCCCCCACACACAGTAAGAATCCATCTCTCTCTCTCTCACACACACACACACGCACGCACACCCCCCCACACACACACACACTAAGACTCCATCTCTCTCTCTCTCACACACACACAAACTAAGACTCCATCTCTCTCTCTCCTCTCTCTCTCTCTCACACACACACCCCACACACACACTAAGACTCCATCTCACACACACATGCTCTAGGCGGAGCATTTGTTCCTACCACCCTTCATCCAACCTTACCCATATGATAAACAATCACCTTTATTTACTTGCATAACAAGGACAAATTCCACTTTACTTTAGTAGATAGCAAACTTATCATCTGTACCCTTATAAAAAACGAGTTGGCGGTGATGGTGTGCCTGCCATCTTGTAATACAGACCGTATGAGCTATATCTGAGGATAGAAAGCAAACTATGATAATTTTACAAAAGATACCCGCACCTCTCTCCACATCATTATCTCCCGCAACCTCATTGCTCAGTAATTAAAAAAGGAATAAGTCTCTGGAACAATCTAGCATGCATGGTGGCCGCTGCCGCCTGCCGGCGCCGTCCATCCCCATGCCTCCGCCCATTCTGATCACCAGTCACCACCACGCTCCACTCCTCCTCGCCTTATCTCTCATCTTTCATTTTTTCGATGACATTCTCGGGATATCATTAGTTTTTACACATGGGATTACTCCTACATGGGTCAATCACAACAGGTGTTTTGTAAAAAAATGCATATTGATGTTCCGTGCAATGCACGAGAATCTTGCTTGTAATTATATAACGCAAATCACGAGCAGGAAGTGACATTTTGTTGACACAACCACGTTAACATGGCCATGTAAATCACTAGCTAAAGTAAATACCATTATACTTATATCCCGATGCAAAAGGTTGAGTACATGTCCGAAGAGTAGAGTCGCACACACGCACTCTGTCTCTCAGAATCTCTCTCTCTCTCTCACACACACACACCAGTTACGTGATGCCCACTTAAGCAGACACGTATGTTACAATTTGTGCACCTGCGGGTAGACATGATGTTGTGCATTTATTTAAGCCGGAAGGCGAACCCAAATAGTAGCTGCATTCATTCCCCTCCTGCCGCCTCTTCTCTGGTCGCCGTCACCCGGTAGCCATGGGCCGGCCGAAGGTAACAACATACGCCATACTCCCGCCAGAGCGGCGCTTTAGTATGAAATTTTTTGTGGTCATGCATGCATCTTTTTGTGCTAGCACTCCTATATAAGGGTTGACCGGTCGCTTCCCGCGGACGTGCGCGGGCGGTGGAAGAGGAAGGAGAAGGGAAGCGGGTTGTGCAACAACGTTTTTTACCACAATTTCTTAGGAAACTGAGTGCAATACTTGAGTAGTTTTGCAAACTACCAATAGTACACCTGAAACGGTTCAAAACCTATACTCCCTTGCCAGCGCGCGCTTCCCGCTTGAAATGGGTAGCGTCGCCCTGGAGCGTCAGTGCCGCATTAATGCCCAACCAGAGTGGAGGCGACCTCTCACTGGCGCCGGCTTTGAAGTGGCGCGACAGCCAAGAGAGCGCCGCTTCCCGGTGCACGCGACTGCTCCGCGTCGAGAGTCGCCATAGGCCCTGTTTGGATCCATGGGTTAGAGTTAGTTTGAGCTAGTTGGGGCTCAAATAGCCCTAAAGTATCCAATCATGAGGGTTTAAATTGGAGCAACCAAAAAAACTATCCCACCCAAGAGGTGCTAACTGGAGATAGTTCTCATTGGGACCACTGAAAAATCACTTTTCTCTCTCCATGAAGTGCATTTATTGTCAATCTAACCCTGTCACCCAAACACCTCTTTGGCTACAGTTAGTTCAGGGTTAGTCATGAGTTAGTCTAACCTCTAGCTAAGTTAGAGTATCAAACAGGAGCAGTATAGGACATGCAAGTTGCTCAAAACATACAGGCAAATTCATACGTGAAAGGATTTTTTCTTTTTGAAAACAGAACGTGAAAGGAATTTTTTTAGAATGCTCTTGGCATGTCGCTAACATGTGATAGTTAACCGACCTCAATAGACGGCAGAAATGGCAGCCCGCTGCACTTTGATAGAGACGAGAAGGGAGAAGCGATACAGGCTGCTGGATTACTAGAGATAGGTGTCGCACGGAAGCCAAGAAATATGGTGATAGCGTGGGTTAGCCATGTACTAGTATGATGTAACTACACTGGGCTGCCATGTTTCGTACTCTCCCAGTCCATTGTGGAGATGATTGGTTAATTTTATATCGCTGAATAATATTAAATATTATGAGTGCAGACGCTCCACCACGAGGTTCCTTGCTCCTTCTCGGTCGTCCGGAATCTATGTTCTTCCACTCTATTTTTTTACGTGAGATTTGTTCATCCTTTTGCCAACATGCGAGACATCTAGCATCAAGGTGCATGTGTTATGCAAGGATCGTTCCATCTATATGAAGAACACGTGGGACTGGAACTACGAGACACACATATACCCAGGAGTGGGCGTACAAACCTGAGTAATGTAGCGCAGTAAGTGAAGTAGAAATGCACAAATGATATGAACATGCATGGCATATAGGGTGTGTTTGGTTGTGTTCTCGTCTCAGCATAGTTGTTCCCTCTTCATGCATGCTTAACTCAACACCCCTCTTCATGCATGCTCTCTTCATGCATGCTTCTAGTGTATTTGTGCTAAACTAGTGTGGACTCATGCACCCTCCATACACTCTACCAAACACCCAGAAGTAGGTCGAGAAGGGAACTCTT
Source organism: Aegilops umbellulata (assembly GCA_032464435.1). Taxonomy (NCBI): domain Eukaryota; kingdom Viridiplantae; phylum Streptophyta; class Magnoliopsida; order Poales; family Poaceae; genus Aegilops; species Aegilops umbellulata. The sequence continues at coordinate 64,920,657 of CP136057.1, forward strand.
GGGCGGCATTTGTCTCTTACTACATACTACCACTAAATGTTGTACGTGCAATGCACGGTGATGTTATGGAGTACGTGCCTAAGTACTCTACTACTACTATATTAGTTGAAGGCACATATTAACATTTATATTTGTTTACGTGTATGCCCAGAGACCTTCCAACTAGACGTGTCTTTCTCTCCAGGTCGCACTTTGTATCGTTCATACCACTAAGTACTACTACGTGTGGTCTCCGACCCAGAAGTGGAAGAAGTGGAGACGCTCTACCACACTGTTTTTTATGCTAGGCTCTACCATGCTGTTCATGTCGCACTCCTTTCGCTGACGTGTGGGACATCCAGCACGTGTCGTGTTTGGCACCCTTCGTCATAAGAGTTGAAACGCGAGCATTCATCAGAAATAAAAAATAATTATAAATCGACAATGCTACTATTTTTTTCGAACCAATCAATAGTGACACTATACCATGCGGTTTCCTTGCTCCTCGATATCGGAAAGAATACTTTCGTTCGCCAACATGTGGGACATCGACCATCCTGGTCCACTTGCCATGCATGCAGAACTCCAAGGGAGAGTCACCCAGGTCATCGCGCCGTAGTAACAATGACTAATGATCCGTCAAATCACAGGCCCACTTCCCACTTTGAAGTTGCTCGGACGAAGGAATCATCATGACTTCGTTGAATTCTACTTCTTGAAGAAAACTACTGTACCAGCAGTACTGCTAGCTACAGTAGTTACTCCAATAGAGGCCTCCTTTCGTTCATAGGATAGGAATATGAAAATCATAGGAAGTGAGATGACATGCATCTCAATTCCTATAGAGAAAGAGATGCCATTTGATGCTTAGGATAGTAATATTTCCATTTAGTCTAGGCTAACGTACTGGTAATTTTCTCTAAAAACTACAGTAGTAAATAGTAGTATTGGTACATGCTCGTACTCAGACACAGACACACACACTAACTACTAGTACTACTACTTCTCACATGCTGGCCAGACGCCCTCGTTCTCCTTCCCGGCTTTGTCAGCGACACCCCACCGTGCTTGGATCTCCGCCGACCTCTCCGCAGCAGCGCGTGCGTCCTTTTCTTTCTTGTGGCGGCAGGCCTCTCTTTTCTTGAGTGCTTTCTAACTTTTCCGCTCCCTCTATGCGGCTTTGGCCGCCTCTTGCTCTACCGCCCATTCGGCCTTGGCATCTTCAAATTCCTCCCACATAGTTGTGAGGTCGCGAGCGGCGACGAACTCGGCACGGCGGGATGCCATCGCTTCCCTACCATTTTGTGTGCGGCCGTGGGCGGCGAGGAACTCGGCGCGGCGGGATACCATCGCTGCCTTACCGGTTAGTGTGCGGCGCGGTGGCATGAACGACGCTTGGTGAGAGCTCTGGGTGGAGTGGCCGGACAACCGTATAGTGCATTGGTTTGTCAAGAGCTCAAGGACAGAAGACGAATCAAATTTGGATTCCCCTTCAATCCTGGTCATTTATTACTAAGTAAAGATGCATTGGTGGTCATCGAACTTGTCTTGATAGCTCACTTTGATCATTGTATACGAGATATGGTGATTATACGGTCACTGGCTCAGCGTATAGCTCCATATTTGTCTGGTTGACCAGTCAAACAGTCCGCATGCACCTCATCAGCTCGTGTTCATTATCTATCTATGCGGACCTACCTATCAATCAGAAAGAAATACTGTAAAAACCAAAATTATGCGTATGTGGGGAATCAAACCACGGACTTGTCGCTGCAATGCACCCTCATCAGCCAAATGAAAATGAAATACTTCGCATCATACACTCACGCTCACGCTGTCAAGGCATGCTAATGCATGCACGTCGCCCTCTAAATCAAAGTCCTGCTCATGGCGCAACGCAAATGGCGAGCCCATCACCTGCGCGCCCCGACGGTGTCTGACATTACTGTTTAGACGTTTGATGGAGGCCTACGCAAACGCCGAGCATGTATTCACCTGGCTCAACACCAACGGTCATACTCGGACCGCCTTGCTCATGTATATCGTCCATCACAATGACAATCTATAAAACAACCTAAGCTAGAGAGGGTACTATGGTAGTATGGTACGGAGTATGTACTATCGTGAGCGACCGATCTTAGTGCCACTGCACACCGAAACCCCTTCCATCGCTAGCACGCACTTCCCGCCTGAAATGGTCACCGTCTCTCTAGAATGTCAATGCCGCATTCACCGGACTTAACTGCAGGTGCAATTGGTTGTCACTGACATACGGGCCAGATGCCCGTTGGGCCCACATGTCAGTAACCCAAACACATCTGCAGTTAAGTCACTGAAGCAGCATCCGCATTCACGCCCGACGAACCTACTCTGGCGCCATTTGTCCATCCGTCTACCGCGGCTCATTGCCATTCGCCCGCTATATTAACTTGAGCCCCAGCTCCCAGCCATAGCCAAAGACCCACATTTATTCTCCTCCGGTCCCTTCCTTCTGTCGGCACCACTTCAACCATGGCCCCCTAGCGCTCCAAAGCTCTCTTGGACATACTGTCGCAGGAGCATACGAGGGACATCGGCGGCTTCGCTCCGGGTGCGCTCCAAAGCTCTCTTTGACGTACTGTCGCAGGAGCAAACGAAGGAGATCGCCGGCACCCCCCGGCCGCCCTCCGCTACCACGACCACGAAGCCGGCGTGCGTGCGCAGACGCAGCCGGTAGCGAGGAAGAGTAGTACACGGTAGGTCACCGCCGCTCTGGTCCCGGGAAGGCCACCGCTAGTCCACTCAGTCGACGCCAAGCTTGGTCAGGTAAACATCGGCGGTCGATTAGCCGCTTGATGACGACGTGGAGGCGGAAATCTTCAGAACCTTGTGCTCCGAAGGAGGTGGTTATCGAGGCGGATGAGGAGGAGGCAAAGGCAATGGACGGCTTTCTCGGGTTCATGGCCGGACATGGTGGTCGGGCACAGACGATCGTTTAGATTAGGTTTACAGTAGGTTTTAGTATGGTTTGTGTGAAATGTGTAATGAATTTCATCCAGTTTGTAGGAAAAGTTTTTGAAATGTGTCTTAAAAAAAGAAATAGATAGAGAGAAAGTGAGAAAAAAGCTGTAACCTGGGAATTACATGAGGAAGGAGGGAGTGGTGCACATGCCAAGTTCACTGGGCTACCGTGTTTCACACTCCTCCGTCATACCAGTGGAGACAATAGCTTTCATCAAAAATAAACAATGAATACTCGTTGCTCATCCTCTATATCGGAAAGAATACTTTCATTCGCCGACATGTGGGACGTTGACCATCCTGGTACACCTGCCATGCACAAAATTATCCTGGTCTACCCCGGTCGTATCGTAGGCCCAACCTTTCCCACTGTAAGTTGTTTGGACGAAGGAACCATCATGACTTCGTTGAATTCCGCTTCTTCAAGAAAACTTACTGTACCCGCAATACTGCTACCACACGCGAAGACTGGACGGCACTGTACCACGTCATATCTCTGAAACCCACTAGGCCAAACTAGCCCGCCTAGGTCATCTACTCCCTCCTTACCGGTTTATAGGGCTTATCTCAAAATTTTAGTTTTTCCATTTTATAAGGCTCAATTTGGTTGTTCCCCATCACATGTTCAGAATCCAAGGTTCATTAAATCATTGCATGCAAGTAATAAGAGAAAATTGACCAATGCATGTAATTTATGCATGCATGCATTGCAATTAATGCATTGGTAAACATACTTTTTTGAGGAGAACAAGAGCACTAATTGGGTGCTTTTGAAAAATACAAAAAGTATTCCACCACTCACCATCTACCTTGGTTGGTGAGATTTTTGAATTGAGCCTCATAAACCGGAAAAGGAGGGAGTATTTTGGAACGGAGGGAGTACGTCTCTGCACTGCTATGATTTTGTGTTGCACGTTCTCTGTACTTTTGCTATGATTTTCCTACCCTATGAACCAAATGAGGCCTGAATGTATGTCGACTATTGTCTGATCGACCGCTAAGCCTAAAATTTTAGGAGCTAGGGCTATTGGTCGATCGACGAGGGATAAGTATAAGCGTACCACGAGCTCATCAGCCCCAACGTTTCTCCTTGGTGAGTGTTTTGCAAGTACTATAGCTCGCACAGTAGCTAGCCTACTAACACCAAGAAGCATCAAACAAGCCCTGCTGATATGATAAACAGTTCAAACTTACATCTAAGAATGCCATATATTACATCAAAAGCTGGTGAGGATACATCTGTTTTCATAACTCAGAGAGGGTTCGCATGATTCATCGCATGATTCACTATCAAACAAAAGTAGCAAGATCCGCCCACACAAGACATTGCACTAGCCCTAAGATGGTTTGATAACACGCATCGTTCTGGTAATTAAACATAGGGCAATGCAAACTACCCTGAAGGATTAGCGCGACCAACTATTTCTTGTCATCGATCTCTCGGGCGATGTCCACATGACTGACCGCGACATCGGAATCGATCTCTAGGGCGATGTCCACAGGATGGACAGCGGCATCAGAATTGATCTCCGGGGCGATGCCAACAGGACGGGCCATGACATCGGAATCATCAAGGACGTCCACCAGCACCTGCACAACCCTAACATATTAGCAAGCACATTGCAAATAATCAAAAACCACAAATATGGTAATAAGCCATTATTTTTTACCTTATGCAACTCACCGGGATATCTCATCCCTCCGGGGGCCATCTCCTCGTCCTCGATGGGGGCCATCACCTTGCCAGGGGAATACTGCTTCTCAATGGCGACTATCTCCTCAAACTCGGTCTTGAGCCTCACATAGGTGGCAATCAGAGTTCCTGGGGTAGGCACGATGGGGCCCTTGCTGTTCTTCCAACTTTCTTTGAGGAGTTCGTCCGCCAATGTCCTCAACTCTTTGGCCAGTGCTTGTTTCTTGGAGTTCTTCGTCTCCATGGGTTGGACTGCCAACAGGTCAACTCGTTGGTCGGTGCTCGCTTCCTGGAAATCGCTGTCTCCAGTGGGTTGTCCGCCGGCAACTCTTTGCCTAGTGCTCCAGGATCCATCAATGAACTGACAAACAAAAACCAATCGAAAGGAAACCACAATCGCAATGAAAACGGGAAAAGAATAGGATGTGAGAATCGGTCGGTGCTTCGCAAAAGAAGATCCTTGGAATGAAAATATAGCAGCATAACTAATTCGCCCACCTTTCCTTCATCGATACAAAAGAAAAATGGCAGAAGTGAGTAGCCTGGAGTGAGGTTTTCTTCAAGAAAGGGAAGAAAGGGCTTGAACGAGCATTCCAGTGAAATGATGGTTGCTTCGTCCAGTCCAACTTGGAGGCCACCTTACCACTGCTGGTAAAGGTGTGGGTTTTGTTATATGACGGGTCATGACGGCCACACCGGGGTGACAGGTGAGTCTCGACTGTAGCACCTTGCTGTGATTTGGTGGATGGCACGCGGGCCCGGATGCTTTGAAATGTCCCGCATGTAGATAGAGCGGCTAGTCATATAGGAGTGCTCAATATTGTGCACCACGACCAAGGCGGAGAGGAAAACGAGAGAACTACGTAATTAATGCATGAGTTTAATTAGGGTAGTTTTGTAAAGTACGAGATACATTCCTCCAATCGCGAAATGCCTTGGTTCATGAGATTTGATATTTGAGCCCTATAAACCGGAGGGGAGGGAGTACTGCACACGGTGTAGTCTAGTCACTTGTTGAAATCTCTAGAAAGGAAAATACTCCTTTCCGGTTTACAGGGCTATACTAATCCCTCCGTCTAGGTGTGTAAGTCATCTTACGAAAACCAAATAGTCCCAAAACACTTAGGCGCGGTGCATTAACTTCTACCTTGTTTCTTGTTTCTTGTTTCTTGACATATCAACCAATAAGAGATGAGAGGTGTGCATGCTTTTAATGACTTGCAATGGCTAGTTCATTGCATGCAATGCTATTAATTAGCAAATAAACATTGGTGACCCTAGGAGGAAACGGTACTAAGCGCGTGGACCTATGCAGAATGAGTATCAACCAATGGATAATGGAGTTTAATTGTTAAACAATAGCAATTTTGTCTCATGCAAGAGCCTGGCTAGTACTCCAAGGAACTTCACCACGCGAGCGTTCGCAACTACCACGTTTGGGTTGCGCTTGGCTCTTCGCCTCTTCGAGAAGACGAACAATGATGTTACTCCTACTTCTACAGTATCGAATCCACTGCTGCATGTCCATACACCTCGTGCGGGAGGGATAACGTGTAGCAAAAGCTTCTACTTGCTGCTCCTGCCTTTGCGTCTATGACAGGTGGGCCCAACAGGTGGTTGGCCCTCCTGTCATGCAGCCAAAGGCAGGTGCAGTTAAGGCACTGGATCTCAGTCCGTGAGGGAGAGGGCGTTGTAGTAATCAAATTTCTCGGTCTTGTACGAGTTGACGCAACACATCAAAGCACTGCACTCGATATAAGTCTTTTTACACATTTCAAATGGGCTACTTCGTATGTAGGAGCAGACATATTCTGCTTCGTATGTAGTCACTTGTTGCAATCTCTAAAAATACTTGAGAGAGTACAACGCATGCATGCATGCCGTGACTTTCCTTTTGATACTTGCATGTGTTGATTTGATGCACCTTGCCAAATTTTGACTATAAATTTAACTAACCAAATTTTCATGCATGTCACAAAAAATTACGGGGCTGTTTGGATTGTGACTATGTTTGTCTTATGTTGCCACATTATTTTTCCCACACTTGCCACACTTGCCTAACCTGAGTTGCTCAAATTGTTAGACACACTTTGGCTTGCCTAAGGGAATCTTGCCACAATTTTTGTGTCTATGACATGTGGGGTTCAGTGCTAATAAAAAAAATTCTTGTCTTAGGTGTGTCTAATAAAAAAGACTTATATTTAGGAACGAAGGGAGTAGAAAATATAAATAATAATGCACGTTGGGGCAACCCACGTTTCCGCTAATTTTAGCCGTGGGCTTGTTCACAATTTTTACGAGGGGGTGGTTGTTCATTTAATGGAGGGACTTGTAGTACCAGACTTGAACGATACAAAGTGTGACCTGGCACACCATAACACCACTTGGAACAAGCGGGTAGCTATCTCAAAAAACAATCAACAACTAAAAAAACCGCAACCTGGCATGTAGTAGCATACAATTTTAAACGATTGTTTTGATGGAGTGAAAAAGGAAAACTACCCCACTACGTATATATAGGCCGGAGCCTCCGCGCTTGCTTGCTAGGGTTTCTCTATTCACACATTCTCATCCTCTCCAGATCTAAACAAGATAGGGTAGTAACATTGTCTTTCTCCCTTAAAAAACACTAGCTTTCTATCCTCACCGCTGGTTACAGATCCGGACGTATCCCCCTCCGCTGGTGAAGGGGAGGAGGGGCAGCGTTTAGGCCGTCGTCGACAGCGAGGGAGGAGACCCACTGCCGGCCACACCGTTATCTCTGGCCAAGCGCCGGCGCGGGAGGTCCTCCGATCTCTTCGTCGTTGCCTGTGGGCAGATCCGGCCTCCCGCCGCCCACCTATCCACATCCCGATGACCTTCAGGTATATCTTCGTTCGAAACCGCCTTAGCACTACTTCCCCAGCTCGCTACGTTGCTGCATGTGCATCATTTTCTACCTCTCATCCCCTCTCGATCGGATGGTCCAACGTCACATATTTTTTTCTTCTATTGTCAGAGGTAAAGCTACTTCATGGAGTCGAATCTTGTACTCCCTCCGTCCAAAAATACTTGTCATTGAAATGGATGTATCTAGATGTATTTTAGTTCTAGACACATCCATTTTGATGACAAGTAATTCAGGACGGAGGGAGTACTTGGTTCAAACAAGAAATAAAGTGGGGGGTGCGGGAATTTAGTATGTACATCAGACTTGGTACAAACAGGAAGGAAAGGGGGTGAAAGTAGTACAGAATGGTCATCCAACTGGTCTCTTGGTCGAAAAGGGAAATATAGGGGTAACGCTGTACACAGTGGTATGACCAGGACTAGATTTGCTATCCACACATAGGAGTAGGTGGCTAGAGTGAACAAAAATGGGACCAACCCAGATATGTTTCTTGGATGTTTGTTTCTCGGGGCAACAAACTATGAATCACCACTTTATACCCCTGTTTACGTACATGGTGCTGGACTGCTGGTGCACCCACTATCCCATGCCCTTATACCAAATATTTAGGCTCCGTCCTGAATAAAGGGGCAAGAAACATAGGTCTTGATGAAAATAGAGGAATAGGAAAGGAATGTAGGTACAAAACTATGGAACAGCAAACCAGAGGAAACTCTCAAGAGAATGTGTTCGGATGGACTACGAAATGTACAGATTTTTTTTAAAGTAGCATGCTTGGCAGTATGAGATGCTATTTGTTTATTCAGCTGCACAGTGACTACTGTTGTCCTCACCTCACGTACCACGCATAGGTTGATTTTTTTATTCCGGCAACACATCACAACAACCTGTCTAACACATGGCAGCAAGCGCCTGCCTCGGGCTTCCGCCCAAAAAATGAGCAGCGCGTGGATGTTTCTAATCCTATGGAATCATTACTACCAGACCAGCTTTCCTATAAAACACTATTCACCTTTCCCGTGTTCCGAACGGTTGTAAGGGAAAGAATACCGTAGGACTTGTGTTCCTATAAAAATCCTGCACCAAACCTGTGAACCGAACGCAGCCTTAGTTGTTCTTAATCTAATGTCCCTGGTAAAAATGAAGCCATGCCACTGTTATAAGCCATGACAAGTTTAGCCAAATGTTTTTGCCTGTAATTGTTTGAGACTCTGACTGTTTCCTCTGTGCCTTTTTGTGCAAACAGGGATATCCAATTCACCTGGTTGCTGTTGTGACCTTTTGGTGCACTGCACAAAACTCTTCTTAAAAGAAGTGACTTTTGTGCTGTTTAACTGGAATGTCAGAATGGAACAGTTGGTTCATTTTGGTGGAACTACACAAAGGGAGATTTGTGTTCCAATCCTCATCATCCATATTGGCGCGATAACCTTCCTTTAGGTAAGAATGATATTTAATGCATGTGTTCATCTCTATTTTCTGACAACCATGAGAAAATAATGTTGTTTTTTACTAGTACACTTGTACTCCCTCACTGACAAAACCAATTCTGAATTAGAAGGCCAATCATGTACTTGGTTTCACCAACTGGTGAGGACAAAGACAAACAGAGCATGAAGAGGAAGAAGAAGAAGAATAAACAGTGCCAAGGCGATCTTGCTGAAGCCAGAGGCCTCGGTCGAGGCCATTCAAGGGCTCCAACAATGACTACCTTACATGTGAGACGATCCTCCAGGGAGCCCTTCCACTTCTGTTGTCTCACTTAATTAATTTGGAGTACTTAAGTACCACTAATATATTACTGCCTAATTTTCCTGTTGGAGTTAAATAAATCTTTAGTAGGACCCTATGCTGAATCATGTACGTGTGTATGTTTGTCTATGGAGGTGAATCATGTGGTGGAGCAGGGAGGGAATATTATTAGTGTCATGACATAATAGTGCTATTGTTTTCCATGTCAATGTATTGCCATTGGTTCAATGAGGCAATGTTTTGCGTATTGTCCATCATGAATTTGATGCTACTGTTTGAGTAATATGCTAATGTCTTCATATCCTTTCTCACTAAGCTAATGAAGGTTTCACCTTGTTGCTACTTGTGCAAACAGGGATCATGTTGTGCTAATCATACATTTTAGTGGAACTACACAAGACAATACAATGAACTGTATCCCAGCCAGTGCTTTAACTCTGCTGGAAGTTCTTAATAATCTTTCGATATAATCTCAGTACTGGTAAACAAGAGTGGTTTCAACCATACATTTGAAGTGCACAAAAATATATACTATTGTGTGATTCCAGTGAGTGCTTTATCATCTCTTATGGGACTACATGAATAAGCTTTTTTTCTTAGATTGGTACGGGCCTAAGGCCTTCATCCATATTAGTTTGCTGTCATCTCTATTTGTATCGTGCTACTGTCATGAGAAACTCCTTTATCTTTGCAAGTTAAAGTTTTGCAACCTATGATAAATGGCAATGCTTTGAGTGTTGAGTTGAGCTAATTGGCACTAATTAAATAAACTAATACCTCTCTTTAAGCAAGACTACTATGTTGCTAAATTTACCCATTAAGATAATGATGGTGCTTCTATTTGTTAGTGTATGTTTCATCAACTAGTCCCACTATTAAAGTAATCTCACTCTCTCAATATATGTGCCAACAGGGTTGCTCAACTTTGGTGGACCTGCACAAAAACTTTGGGTGCTTCATTGCCATGACCGCTTCCGTCCTTTCCTGTCAGTCGCTAATCTCCGTTTGCTTTCTTCCTTTGCTGTCAGTCGCTTGGCTTATCTCGGCTTCTAGTCAAAGGAAATAGTAATTGATATGCTACCTCACACAGGTTGGTACTGGTCTTTATCCTGATTATAGTGCCTGTCATATGTATTGGTAATTTGGTATTGTGCTACTGTTTGCCGATTTCATAAAGGAGTAATTTGGAGCCTGAACTCACAGGCAAATCATTACATTGGGTGATTCCAGTAGAACTGCACAAAATGATCAGATGGACAAGTACTTATGCTGCTGCTATGTACTCCAAAGTTCACTCAGACAAGCATCGATGTTGACAAGAAGTGCCTATATTCATTCGAGTATCAACCGGCGTCAACCAATTGTCAAACTCCAAGTATTAGGAGAGTGAACGCCAAAAATATTGCTTGGTGCATAGCCTAGAAAAACACAGTCCAGTCTTTGGTCTCAACTTGTGCCTTTTGATTATCGGCACATATGGTAGCGAACTATATGGCATGGAGTCTAAAGATTCCAGAGAAGTTGGTTGACGCGTATATTCATCTGGCACTTAATCAGTCTGCACGCCAAGGATGCTCCATTTCAGTTGAGCTGCACAAAAAATTTGGGTGGTTCATTTTCTCAACCGCCTCCTTTCTCGTTTGCAATGTAGAATTTTGGCGAGATACAAGACCAAGATGAGCCAGTAAACTAGTTGGATGAAAGTAGTGGCCAAGTTGCTCAAACCTCCCTCGGCACGAGGCCACTATTTGAGGATAAACCTACAAGCAAAGTTCAAATTATCTGTGCTGCCTCTTATGTACTCCAAAGTTTACTCGTACAAGAACTAATTTTAGCAAGAAGTACCTCCGATTGAACACCATTTACCAGTCTGTACCCTGGTAATTAAAGTTCGTCCATGGATCATATTGGTTGTGATCTCAATCATTTGGATGCATAAACATACTGAACATGTGTATACCTGAATCTTTTTGTGAATTATGTATGAATATTGTCGTGTGATCTATCAATCATTTGGATGCATAGATATGCTGAGCCTGTGTATATATGAATCTTTTGAGTTGTTGATAGTGAATGTTGGCTATGAATATGAACGTGTCCTGTGAACCTGAGTTTGATATGAATGTTTACCTTTTTTGTTGTATTTGTGTGTGAATTTGTTAGTATGCCTACTGTGGGGTATAAAACGCAGGTCTCTTATAGAAGTAATGATGTGTCCAATTTATGTTTTCCCTTCTAACCACATTATATATATTTATATTATTACTATTATCGTATATTTTATAGAGACTTATATATACATTATATAAACATCCCACATGTTATTAACTTATAAAAGTAAATGTTTAACAGAAGTTGGCAAGGAAAATCCTGGTTGTTTTTGAATCACAGGCAAGGAAAATCCTGGTGATTGCGTACAAAAGCTTGCGAAGATTTTAAGGACCAATTTAATAATAACGCGCTCATTTTTATTTTCAGCAATAACTCGCTAATTTCTTAATTATATATATAAAAAATGTGCCTCTCCGGTTTATTCTTTGATATTAATTGCTCCTTCTAACATAACATTATATATATAACAGGCCCACCTAATACGTGTATTTCAAGGAAGTGCAAATGGGCTGGGATTTCTTAGAAAATATAAATGGGCCTGATTGACGCGAAATTATTTGTTCACCCAGCCCAGCAAATGGACTGTACATTCTAGAAAACATGGGTTAAATATATGCCACATTTTTGCAGGCTGACATGTGGGCCAATAGGTCGAAGTCTACGCAGGGCATTGTCAACTTGGTCAACAAATGATTGTGTCATCCACAACCATTGGATTTATATCCAACGGCCGGCATGCACCTTCAATCTCTCATCTTCTTCCTCCAGCATCGCCGGGACTGCCTGGTCCGGCCTCCAGCGGCTAGCGGCTCTGCTTAGCACACATCGCTGCGAAGTGCTACCCCACCGCCGGCCAGGCTATCCCTCCACCCCTCGACACCTCCTGTTATTCTCCACAGACTACAGCCCCACGCCGCAACAGAACCAGTTATAAAACTTCTCCTCCTCTCAATCTGTGACTCCACTGCCGCGTTTTCCCAAATCCGAGTCATTCCCGTCCGGGGCCTCGCCGTTGTCCACCGCCTCGCTGCGTTCGGTGCAGCGTGGTCAACAAACAAGAGTCATTAGAAGAGGATTGTATGTGGAGAGCCTGACGGCTGGGACCCACGAGGTTCATGGTCGTACGCAAGGAAAGTTCCTCCTTATTAAGCTGAAAAAAATGTTTCCTCCACCTGACAGCTGGGACCCGCCGGCTGTATCTTCGCACGGAAGGAAGTGCCTCCTTGTTTTGCGAAAAAAATTATTCATCCCGTTGACAGCTGGGACCCGTCAGATTTGGTGACTGACTTGTGGGCCTACTAAGCGGACATGTACACACGACTTTGTCAACTTAATCAACAAATGAATGTAGCAGCTGGACCGTTGGATGTTAATCCAACAGCCGTGCTCCTTCTTCAACCTCTGTTCTTGCTCCTGTCTCTCGTGGGCGGCACCGCAGCTGTGCTGCCGCGCACCCGAACCAGTGAAGTTTCCCACTCCTCTCCATCTGCGACTCCAGTGTCCCGTCTTCCCCTTCTCCGGATCGTTCCAGTCTGGGTGCGCTCGGCATGGTGTGGTCAATGTGGTCAACAACAGAGAGTCATCAGAAGATGATTGTACGTGAGAGGCTGACAGTGGGGACGCACCACGCCCATGGACACATGCATGCAACGGAACGAGGCGAGGTCAACGTGGTAAAGGAATGACTTCCATCGGAAGTATACTGTACGTGGAGAGTCTCAGCTGGGTCCACGGCCGCAGCAAGTAAGTGCCTCCTTATTACGCGGAAAATAATGATTCCTCCAACTGACAGTAGGGACCCAATGGACGGGCCACCATATTTTGCGAAAAAACATTTTCCCCCTGACTGTTGGGACCCACCTGACGGGCCACCGTATTTCGCGAAAAAACCGTTCCCCCCGCTGTCAGCTCGGACCCACCGGAAGTGCCTCCTTATTACGCATAAAAAAATGAATACTCCCACGGCTAGCTGGGACCCACCTTGGTGGGAGGCTAACTTGTGGGCCTACTAAGTTGACGGGGATGAAGGGCTTTGTCAACTTAGTCAATATGAAAGATTATAGCTCCAGTGACCGTACGACGTCTATCCAACGGCTATAGTGCTTCTTCAACCTCTGGTCTTCTTGCTCCAGCCGCCCAAAGCAGTGCCGGTCCTGCCGCATGCTCCTGCCTCCCGTGGCCGGCTGTGCTGCCGCGGAGGCCTCACTGCCCCCTACTATTCCCACCGCTGGCTAGGCCCTGCGGCGACGGCTGCCTCACACCGCAGCCAAACCAGTGAACCCTCGTACTCCTCTCTGCACGGGCTTCCACTGTCGCGTCTTCCCCAGCTCCACGTCGTCCCCTTCCTAGGCCTCGCCGTCTTTAACCGCCGTGGTGATCTCCGCGCGGCGTGGTCAACGTGGTCAAGGAACGACTTCCATCGTAAGAGTACTGTACGTGGAGAGGCTGACAGCTAGATCCACGACCACAACCCAGTTTTTTTGTGATTTACCAAGTAAGTCGCTTTGTCAGGCCTGTTGGGCTGCAAATCTTTCAAGACAAGGAGAGCTTTCATTTGGCTGGCCGAGAAAATGGCCCATTAGTAATGAGAAATGGGATGTACATTTTTAAAACACATCAAACCGGCAATTAGTTTCAAATATCTTTTTTTTTCATTTTGAGATTTTAAATTACATTAATTTTTATGCGTGGAGACATTTTTGGATTTTATATTGATATACATTTATTTTTAAAATCAGTTTCAATGTGAGTCGAAATTTCGGGATTAAAACAAGTTCGGACTGCACCGAAATATGCAAAATTTCGTATAATTTTTTAACCGTGGCCGCAATATGGGCTATAATGCTAACAAAAAGAATATGGGCTCCAAAAAAACCTTAATAATTAGCAAATGGGCTGTAAATTATTAGAAATAATGGCAGATGGGCTGTATGCTGTTTTCCACAGATTTGAGGCTTTCCTAAAAGAAGGTTGACGCACAAGCAGTGACTGTTGGATGGCCATCCAACGGCCGTCGTGCTTCTTCAATCTCTGCTCTTCCTACTCCAGCCGCTCAAACAAGCGCCGGCGGGACTGCCTGCTCCCTCCTCCCCGTGGCCGGCTTTGCTGCCGCACAGGCCTCACCGCCCCATCATACTCCCATCGCTGGCCTAGCCATCCCTCTACTCACCCACACCTGCTGTTATTCTCCGGCGACGGCAGACGAACCAGTAAACCCTCGTACAGCCGTACTCCCCTCCGCGTGGGAAACAGCTGCCGAGTCTTCCCTGCCTCGTGTCGTTCCCTTCCTAGGCCTCGCCGTCGTCCACCGCCCTGGTGCTCTCAGCGCGGCCTGGTCAACGTGGTCAACAACCTACATGCATCTGAAGTGGACTGTACGTGGAGAGGCCGACAGCTGGGTCCACGGCCGCACGCAAGGAAATGCCTCCTTATTACGCGCAAAATAATGATTCCTCCACCTGACATCAGGGACCCACCGAAAGGGCCTCTATATTTCACGAAAAAACATTACCGCCGCTTACAGCTCGGACCCACCAGCTATATCTTCGCACGCAAGGAAGTGCCTCCTTATTACGCACAAAAAAACGAATACTCCCCTAGCTGGGACCCAGTATAGTGGCAGGCTGACTTGTGGGCCTACTAAGTTGACGGGGACGAAGGGCTTTGTCAACTTAGTCAATATGCACGATTCTAGCTCCAGTGACCGTACGATGTCCATCCAACGGCCGTAGTGCTTCTTCAACCTCTGGTCTTCTTGCTCCAGCCACCCAAACCAGCGCCAGTGATGCCTCATGCTCCTGCCTTCCGTGGCCGGCTGCGATGCGGCAGAGGCCTCACCGCCCCTACTACTCCCACCGCTGGCCAGGCCATCCCTCTACTCACCCACACCCCCTGTTATTCTGCGGCGACGGCAGCCTCACACCGCAGCAAACCAGTGAACCCTCGTACTCCTCTATGCGTGGGCATCCACTGCCGCGTCTTCCCCGGCTCCGCGTCGTCCCCTTCCTTGGCCTCGCCGTCGTCCACCGCCCTGGTCCTCTCGGCGAGGCGTGGTCAACGTGGTCAAGGAACGGCTTCCATCGAACATGGACTGTACATGGACAGGCTGACAGCTGGGTCGACGACCGCAGCAAGGAAGTGCCTCCTTATTACGTGCAAAATAACTGTTCCTCCATCTGACAGCGGGGACCCACCGGACCGGCCACCGTATTTCGTGAAAAAAATATTTGCCCCTAACAGCGGGGACCCACCAGCTACATCTTCGCATGCAAGGAAGTGCGTCCGGGCAAAAAAAATGATTCGCCCCCTTGACTGCTGGGACCCACCAGCTAAATCTTTGCAGGCAAGGAAGTGCCTCACAGTCGGGACCCACCTGGCGTACCGCAAAACGGAGGAAACGGACCTCCTACGGTCGAAACGGGGGTCCTGTTGATCGGGAGGGGTATGGCGTACCGCAAAACGGACGAAACGGACCTCCTATGGTCGAAACGGGGGTCCTGTCGATCGGGAGGGGTGTGGCGTACCGCAAAACGGACGAAACTGACTTGTGTTGGAGCGCTACGGTCGAAACGGGGTCCTGTGTGGCATACCGCAAAACGGGACTCCACGGGATACTGTTCATCTCCACCGGCGACGTCCTCCAACCTCCACGGGCTACCGTCGACCTCCTCCAGCCTCCACGGGCTCCTGTTCATCCAGCCTCCACCGCGCGCTACTCCACTGGCTACTATTCAACCACCCCTCCACGGGCACCCCTCCACCGTCTACTGTTCATCCAGCCCTCCTCACCACGGGGTCCTGTTCAACCACCCCTCCACGGGCACCCCTCCACCGTCTACTGTTCATCCAGCCCTCCACACTATGGGGTCCTGTTCAACCACCCCTCCACGGGCACCCCTCCACCATCTACTGTTCATCCAGCCCTCCACACCACGGGGTCGTGTTCATCCAGAGGCAACACCACCGCTCACTGTTCATCCAACCCCCCCGCAACGTTTATTGTTCATCCAATCGATCGGCTTCAGTTAGTAACAGTAGCGAAGGAATCACTCGATCGGGTTCAGTTAACACCCATCGATCGATCGCTCGGGTTCAGTAACGCGTAGCCTGCAGTGCAATCGCTCGGGTTCAATTAGAGCCCAACGCCTCGCTCGGGTTCAGTTAGAGCCAACGCCTCGCACACACGCGCGTACGTGTACGAGAGAAACACGCATCGCTCGGCCCCCGACCTCCCACAGTAACCGGGAACTCCCCGGAATTTTCCTCGCCCTCGCTTCTACCACGGTTTTTTCCGTCATGGACAGCCCAAAGATTTTCATGCAGCTGCGTCTCCGGCCCGCCCAGGACGAAAAGCCCATTTTTTGTCATGATTTTTTTCATAGAAGTAGGAGCCCACCACATCTATGATGATACCGGGTTTTGTCACAATTATCGTCATAGAAGTGTCATATGTATGACAGAAAAAAAAATTGTTCGGCCCAAAATGTCACGGATGTGTCTTTTTTTCTAGTGTCTCTTGCAGATAAACGAGATGCTGGACCGAATCCAGAACATGGCGATCTCATCCTCGGTCTACGACCAGATCGGATGCAGAGCCAATGGTAGGGAAATTTACATCCCACCCACCACCCACCACCCACCTAGTCACTATAGTTGAAGATCTAACCGACATACTAAACTATGGCTCGATGAGGCTACTGACATGGATGAATATGTCGGTGGCACCCACAGAGCGGCCTCACCTAGGGCCATACCCCATATTGGCAATTGGGCAGCAACATCTACATATGACATCTACATGGTCGACACGCCCAAGGATCCCCCCAAACGCCAACGCCATCGTAGGCAATCAAAAGGTACTGGAGGGGGCAAGAGCCAGAACAACACAAATAGCACCGATAATGGCACCACAATGGATGATGCAGAGGACTAGGGCGCGGGCAAGAACACCATGCCGAACCAGGTGAACGGCCCCACGGGGAAATCAGGCAATGAGATCCCCGAAAATCACGGAGAGCCCGACGAGGACGAGGAAAGAAATTACCTCCCAGAGTCTGAGGAAGACGTCAGCCTCAGACCCGAGGATTTCATTGTCCTCTAGGACCTGTATGAACAAGAAATGTTCTGTCGGAGGCTGGTGTCCACAACCCCGGAGCATGAAAAAGAAACAACAACAACTTCAGGCTGATCAAAACAGGCTCAATGACAAGTGGGTAGAGATCCTCGCTGTCGAGCAAGATTTAGAGGCATGACGCGAGGGGTGAGTCATGACCCACAAGTATAGGGGATCTATCGTAGTCCTTTCGATAAGTAAGAGTGTCGAACCCAACGAGGAGCAGAAGGAAATGCTAAGCGGTTTTCAGCAAGGTATTCTGTGCAAGTACTGAAATATGTGGTAACAGATAGTTTTGTGACAAGGTAAATTGTAACGAGCAACAAGTAACAAAAGTAAATAAAGTGCAGCAAGGTGGCCCAATCCTTTTTGTAGCAAAGGACAAGCCGGAACAAACTCTTATATAAGGAAAAGCCCTCCCGAGGACACATGGGAATATCGTCAAGCTAGTTTTCATCACGTTCATATGATTCACGTTCGGTACTTTGATAATTTGATATGTGGGTGGACCGTTGCTTGGGTGCTGTTCTTACTTGAACAAGCATCCCACTTATGATTAACCTCTATTGCAAGCATCCGCAACTACAACAAAAGTATTAAGGTAAACCTAACCATAGCATGAAACATATGGATCCAAATCAGCCCCTTACGAAGCAACGCATAAACTAGGGTTTAAGCTTCTGTCACTCTAGCAACCCATCATCTACTTATTACTTCCCAATGCCTTCCTCTAGGCCCAAATAATGGTGAAGTGTTATGTAGTCGACGTTCACATAACACCACTAGAGGCTAGACAACATACATCTCATCAAAATATCGAACGAATACCAAATTCACATGACTACTAACTGCAAGACTTCTCCGTTGTCCTCAGGAACAAACGTAACTACTCACAAAGCATATTCATGTTCATAATCAGAGGGGTAATAATATGAATAAAGGATCTGAACATACGATCTTCCACCAAATAAACCAACTAGCATCAACTACAAGGAGTAATCAACACTACTAGCAACCTACTAGCACCAATCCCGGACTTGGAGACAAGAATTGGATACAAGAGATCAACTAGGGTTTGGAGATGAGATGGTGCTGGTGAAGATGTTGATGGAGATTGCCCTCTCCCGATGAGAGGAGCGTTGGTGATGACGATGGCGATGATTTCCCCCTCCCGGAGGGAAGTATCCCCGGCAGAACAGCTCTGTCGGAGCCCTAGATTGGTTCCGCCAAGGTTCCGCCTCGTGGTGGCAGAGTTTCGTGCCGAAAGGTTGCTTCTTATTTTTTTTCTCGACGGAAGACTTCATATAGGAGAATATGGGCGTCGGAGAGCTACCAGGGGGCCCACGAGGTAGGGGGCGTGCCCTAGGAGGGGGGCGCGCCCCCCACCCTCGTGAGCAGGGTGTGGGCCCCCTGGCCTTCATCTTTGGCGATGATTTTTCTTTATTTATTTTAAGATATTCCATTGAGTTTCAGGACTTTTGGAGTTGCGTGGAATAGGTCTCTAATATTTGCTCCTTTTCCAGCCCAGAATTCCAGCTGCCGACATTCTCCCTCTTCATGTAAACCTTGTAAAATAAGATAGAATAGCCATAAGTATTGTGACATAACGTGAAATAACAGCCCATAGTGCGATAAATATTGATATAAAAGCATGATGCAAAATGGACGTATCAACTCCCCCAAGCTTAGACCTCGCTTGTCCTCAAGCGAAAAGCCGATAACAATAAATATGTCCCCATGTTTAGAGGTAGAGGCGTCGATAAAAATTAAATACGGACATGAAGGCATCATGATTATTCTTATAACTACAACATATATAGATCTTGTCATATGATTACTTATGTTCAAGTGATGATCAATTCACAATGCAAAAGTATGAATTAGAAACCTTATTGAGAACCAACAGACTATAACCTCAGTCATTGAAGCAATTGCAATTTATCATAACATCGGAAAGAGTCTATGTCAGAGCTGAAAAGCAAGTCCACATACTCAACTATCATCTAGTCCATCATAATTGCTAACACTCACGCAATACTTGTGGTTATGAAGTTTTAATCGGACACAGATAAAGATAGGGGCTTATAATTTTGCCCCACAACATTTTACCTCAAGGGTAATGTCAACAATAATAACTCATGCTCCCCTACATCCAATATTATATATATATATATATATATATATATATATATATATATATATATATATATCATGTTCTTTCCAACATGCTGTGCTCGCCAAAGGATAAAATGAAAAGGAAAGGTGATGATCACTATGACTCTTGCATAGGGTAGAAGAGAATAATAAAAGATAGGCCCTTCGCAGAGGGAAGCAGAGGTTGCCATGTGCTTTTATGGTTGGATGCACAAAATCTCAATGTGAAAGAATGTCACTTTATATTGCCCTTGTGATATGAACCTTTATTATGCAGTCCGTCACTTTTATTTCTTCCACATCACAAGATCGTATAAAGCTTATTTCTCCCACACCAATCAATCATACATATTTAGAGCAATATTTATTGCTTTGCACCAATGCCAACTTACTTGAAGGATCTTACTCAATCCATAGGTAGATATGGTGGACTCTCATGGCAAACTGGTTTAAGGGTATTTGGAAGCACAAGTAGTATCTCTACTTCGTGCTGAGAATTTGGCTAGCATGAGGGGGAAAGGCAAGCTCAAAATGATAGAGGATCCATGACAACATACTTTATCTCAGATATAAGAAAAGATAACTCATCTTGTTGTCTTCCTTGTCCAATATCAACTCTTTAGCATGTCATATTTTAATGAGTGCTCCCAATCATAAAAGATATCAATGATAATATATCTATATGTGAAACCTCTCTTTCCTTATTACTTCCTATTAATTGCAACGATGACCAAAGCTATGTCTGCCAACTCCCAACAACTTTTAATCATCATACTCTTTCTATTGTGAAGCCATTACTCTTAATAAGATCAATATGAACTTTTGTTCTTTTATTCTTTTTCTTTTCCCCCTTTTTTCTCTTTTACTCACTCAAGTTCATAGGAAGAAAATCAAGCCCTTGACTCAACACTAATCTTTATTATATATATAGCTCACGGACTCGATTACATAGAGAGATCACAAAGCAAAACTCAAAACTAAATCATGCCATGACTTTATTCTACTAGATCAAGATACTACTAAAAGAATCGAACTAAGCAAAAGGGTAAAGATAGGAGTTGTGATGGTGATACGATACCGGGGCACCTCCCCCAAGCTTGGCAGTTGCCAAGGGGAGTGCCCATACCCATGTGATTATGTCTCCTTCTTTGTTGGTGGTGTAGAAGATGAAGGTGATGTTGACTTAGTTGATGGCATAGACTTCTCCCTTAATTTACGCTTGAGGACGGCATTTTGATCCCTCAGATCATCAATCTCCCACTCCAGGGTTAATATCTTTTTGCATAGGTCCTGCTTATTTTCCTACAAGAGACGAAAAGGGATAAACTCGAACTTGGGTTTCTTTACCCTATCAAGGAGACTTGACTTTTTGAATTCCACCCGCATGTCCCCAGGTTGAGGTAATGGGACTTCATCTTCATCTGAGCTCGTCTCCTCCTTCCCCTTGGGTTCATAGTCCTCTTCTTCCTCCGTGGTCCAACCATCGTGTTCCACATCTCCATAGACCTTGGGATTTGCTAAGTAATCATCCACATAGCTTTCGCCTTCCGAATCCTGGGACGACATGTTGATCTAATCTGTCAGAAAAACAGCTCGAAACAAGAACAGAGGAGATTTGCGTGATACGGGAGTCAAAACCTTCGGGAGAATATATAGTGAATTCTTACCGACCAAAATACGTATCGTGCAAGAAAACGGAGTCCAGAAGGCACACGAGGTACTCACGAGGTAGGGGGGCGCGCCCACCACCCTCGTGTCCCTCCCGGACTGCTACTTATTTTTCTATTTTTCTAAATATTCCAAAACAGAGAAATATTGCCTTAAAAATTGTTTTGGAGTCGGTTTACTTACCGTACCACATACCTATTCCTTTTCGGAGACTGAAACAGTCTGGAAAGTGTCTCTTATGTATTCCTCCAGGGTTACGGTTTTAATAATATTGGTTTCAACATTTATGGGATTACCTGAGATATAACGTTTAATTCTTTGACCGTTTACCACCTTCGGATTTGTGCCTTCGAAGTTGTTGATTTTTATGGCACCGAAACGATAGACTTCCTCGATAACATAGGGGCCTTCCCATTTAGAGAGAAGTTTTCTTGCAAAAAATCTTAAACGAGAGTTTTATAGCAATACATAATCACCTACATTAAACTCATGCTTTTGTATCCTTTTGTCATGCCATCTTTTAACTTTTTCTTTAAACAACTTGGCATTTTCATAAGCTTGGGTTCTCCATTCATCAAGTGAGCTAATATCAAATAACCTTTTCTCACCGGCAAGTTTGAAATCATAGTTGAGCTCTTTAATAGCCCAATATGCCTTATGTTCTAGTTCAAGAGGTAAGTGACATGCTTTTCCTTAAACCATTTTATACGGAGATATACCCATAGGATTTTTATATGCAGTTCTATATGCCCATAATGCATCATCAAGTTTCTTGGACCAATTCTTTCTAGACCTATTGACAGTCTTTTGCAAAATTAATTTGAGCTCTCTGTTACTCAGTTCTACTTGGCCACTAGACTGTGGGTGATAAGGTGACGCGATTCTATGATTAACGTCATATTTAGCAAGCATTTTACGGAAAGCACCATGAATAAAGTGTGAACCACCATCAGTCATTAAATATCTAGGGACTCCAAACCTTGGAAAAATAACTTCCTTAAGCATTTTAATAGAAGTGTTATGATCAACATTACTAGTTGGAATAGCTTCTACCCACTTAGTAACATAATCAACAACAACTAAAATATGTGTATATCCATTAGAGGCAGGAAAAGGTCCCATATAATCAAAGGCCCAAACATCAAATGGTTCAATAACGAGTGAATAATTCATAGGCATTTCTTGACGTCTACTAATATTACCGATTCTTTGGCATTCATCGCAAGACAACACAAACTTACGGGCATCCTTGAAGAGAGTAGGCCAATAAAAGCCGGATTGCAATACCTTATGTGCAGTTCTGTCCCCAGCGTGGTGTCCTCCATAAGCTTCGGAGTGGCACTTGCGTAGGATCTATTCCTGTTCATGCTCAGGTACACAACGTCTAATAACACCATCTACTCCTTTATAAAGATGTGGGTCATCCCAAAAGTAATGTCTCAAATCATAGAAGAACTTTTTCTTTTGTTGGTATGTGAAGCTAGGTGGTATAAATTTAGCAACTATGTAATTAGCATAATCAACATACCAAGGAGTACTACGAGAGGTACTTATGACATTTAATTGTTCATCAGGAAAGCTATCATCAATAGGTAGTGGGTCATCAAGAACATTCTCTAACCTAGATAAATTGTCTGCAACGGGGTTCTCAGCTCCTTTTCTATCAACAATATGCAGATCAAATTCTTGTAGCAAGAGAACCATCTAATAAGTCTAGGTTTAGCATCTTTCTTTTCCAAAAGATATTAATAGCAGCATGATCAGTGTGAATAGTTACTTTAGAATCAACAATATAGGGTCTGTACTTATCACAAGAAAATACAACTGCTAAAAGTTCCTTTTCGGTAGTAGCATAATTTCTTTGAGCATTGTCTAGAGTCTTACTAGCATAATGGATAACATTTAATTTCTTATCAACTCTTTGCCCTAGAACAACTCCTACAGCATAATCACTAGCATCACACATAATTTCAAAGGGTAAGTTCCAATCAGGTGGCTGAACAACAGGTGCAGAGACTAATGCTTTCTTAAGTATTTCAAATGCTTCTACACAATCATCATCAAAGACAAATGGTACATCTTTTTGCAATAAATTAGTCACAGGCCGAGAAATTTTTTAGAAGTCCTTAATGAACCTCCTATAAAATCTGGCGTGACCAAGGAAACTTCTTATACCTTTGTTGTCCTTGGGACATGGCATCTTTTCAATAGCATCAACCTTGGCTTTATCAACTTCAATACCTCTTTCAGAAACTTTATGCCCCAAGACAATACCTTCATTAACCATAAAGTGACACTTTTCCCAATTCAAGACAAGATTAGTTTCTTCACATCTCTACAAAACTCGATCAAGATTGCTCAAGCAATCATCAAAAGAGGAACCATAGACAGAAAAGTCGTCCATGAAAACCTCACAAATCTTTTCACAAAAGTCAGAGAATATAGCCATCATGCATCTTTGAATGGTAGCAGGTGCATTACATAAACCAAAAGGCATACGTCTATAAGCAAAAGTACCAAAAGGGCATGTAAAAGTAGTCTTTGATTGATATCTAGCCGACACAGGTATTTGAGAGAAACCAGAATAACCATCTAGAAAGCAATAATGTGTATGTTTGCATAATGTTTCTAGCATTTGATCAATGAAAGGTAAGGGGTAATGATCTTTCTTAGTAGCCTTATTTAATTTGCGGAAATCAATTACCATCCTATAACCTGTAATAATTCTTTGCGGGATCAATTCATCTTTATCATTAGGGACAACAGGAATACCTCCCTTCTTAGGGACACAAAGGACAGGACCTACCCACTGACTATCAGCAACGGGATAAATTATACCTGCCTCCAGGAGCTTGAGTATTTCTTTTCTTACCACTTCTTTCATTTTAGGATTAAGCCGTCTTTGAGGATCACGAACTGGTTTGGCATCTGCTTCCAAATTTATTTTATGTTGACATAGAGTGGGACTAATGCCCTTAAGATCATCAAGAGTATATCCAATAGCAGCACGGTGCTTCTTCGGAGTTTTCAATAATCTTTCTTCTTCATGCTCTGAAAGGTAAGCACTAATAATAACAGGATATATCTTTTTTTCATCAAGATAAGCATATTTAAGATTATCAGGCAACGGTTTAAGCTCAAACACAGGGTCACCCTTGGGTGGAGGAGGATCCCCTAGGATTTCAACAGGCAAATTGTGTTTCAGAATAGGTTCCTGTTTAAAGAATACTTCATCTATTTCCCTTCTTTCATTCATGAACATATCATTTTCACGGTCTAGCAAATAGTGTTCTAAAGGATCACTAGGAGGTATGGCAATAGAAGAAAGACCAATAATTTCATCATTACTAGGCAATTCTTCCTCACGATGTTGTTTACTAAATTTAGAGAAATTAAACTCATGAATCATATCATCCAAGCCAATAGTAACAACATTCTTTTCGCAGTCTATCCTGACATTGAAGTGTTCAAGAAGGGCCTACCAAATATAATGGGACAAAAGCTATCTTGTGGGGAACCAAGAACAAGAAAATCAGCAGGATATTTAGTTTTTCCACACAAGACTTCAACATCTCTAACAATTCCTGTTGCAGAAATAGTATCTCTATTAGCAAGTTTAATTGTAACATCAATACCTTCTAGCTCAGCAGGTGCAATTTCATGCTTAATTTCTTCGTATAAAGTGTGCGGTATAACATTAGCACTAGCACCCATATCACATAAGCCATGATAACAATGATCTCCTATTTTAACATAAATAACAGGCACGCCCACCACAGGTCTATGTTTATCTTTAGCACAAGGTTTAGCAATTCTAGCAGTTTCACCATTGAATTGAATAACATGCCCATCAATATTATCAGACAAGATATCTTTAACAATAGCAATATTGGGTTCTACTTTAACTTGCTTAGGAGGTGTGTAAGTTCTAATATTGCTTTTACGAACCACAGTTGAAGCTTTAGCATGATCCTTTATTCTAACAGGGAAAGGTGGTTTCTCAACATAAGATGTAGGAACAATAGGATCGTTATAAGTGACAGTCTTTTCTTCAACTTTAATAGGTGCAACTACTTTTACTTCTATGGCAGGATGATATTTAAACCACTTCTCCTTGGGGAGATCAACATAAGTAGCAAAAGATTCACAGAAAGAAGCTACTATCTCAGAGTCAAGTCCATATTTAGTGCTAAACTTACGGAAAATATCGGTATCCATAAAAGATTTAACACAATCAAACTTAGGTGTCATACCTGACTCCTTACCTTCATCGAGATCCCAATCTTCAGAGTTGCATTTAATTCTATCCAATAAATCCCATCAAAATTCAATAGTCTTCATCACAAAAGAGCCAGCACAAGAAGTATCGAGCATGGTGCGATTAATTTCAGAAAGTCGACCATAAACTTTTTGAATAATTGTCACTCTTGAGTGCCCATGATTGGGGCATGAATATAACATTGATTTAAGCCTCCCCAAGCTTGAGCGATGCTTTCTCCTTCGTGAGGCCAAAAATTATATATAATTGCGATCCCGATGAACAAGGTGCATAGGGTAATACTTTTGATGAAATTCCAATTTCAATCTTTTATAGTTCCATGATCTCGTATCATCACATAGCCTATACCATGTCAATGCGTCTCCCTTCAAAGATAAAGGGAAGACCTTCTTCTTAGCAACATCATCGGATATACCTGCAAGCTTAAGTAATCCACAAACTTCATCCACATACATTAAGTGCTCATCAGGATGCCTTGTTCCATCTCCTGTAAAAGGATTAGCTAGCAGTTTTTCCATCATACCCGAAGGAAATTCAAAAGGAGTTTCATTTTCAAAAGGTTCAGTAGGTTGAGGAGAAACTCTTTGCTCTACTGGACGGGGTGAAGATACCCCGAACAAGCCCCTCAGAGGATTCCATAGTAACAAGTGACAGTAAATTTCAGCACACTATATAAATTTTTCCTTACCAAATTCCACCTACCAAAGGCGCTACACTCCCCGGCAATGATGCCAAAAAAGAGCCTTGATGAACCACAAGTATAGGGGATCTATCGTAGTCTTTCGATAAGTAAGAGTGTCGAACCCAACGAGGAGCAGAAGGAAATGATAAGCGGTTTTCAGCAAGGTATTCTCTGCAAGTACTGAAATAAGTGGTAACAGATAGTTTTGTGACAAGGTAAATTGTAACGAGCAACAAGTAACAAAAGTAAATATAGTGCAGCAAGGTGGCCCAATCCTTTTTGTAGCACAGGAAAAGCCGGAACAAACTCTTATATAAGGAAAAGCGCTCCCGAGGACCCATGGGAATATCGTCAAGCTAGTTTTCATCACGTTCATATGATTCGCGTTCGGTACTTTGATAATTTGATATGTTGGTGGACCGGTGCTTGGGTGCTGTTCTTACTTTAACAAGCATCCCACTTATGATTAACCTCTATTGCAAGCATCCGCAACTACAACAAAAGTATTAAGGTAAACCTAACCATAGCATGAAACATATGGATCCAAATCAGCCCCTTACGAAGCAACGCATAAACTAGGGTTTAAGCTTCTGTCACTCTAGCAACCCATCATCTACTTATTACTTCCCAATGCCTTCCTCTAGGCCCAAATAATGGTGAAGTGTTATGTAGTCGACATTCACATAACACCACTAGAGGAAAGACAACACACATCTCATCAAAATATCAAACGAATACCAAATTCACATGACTACTTATAGCAAGACTTCTCCCATGTCCTCAGGAACACGTAACTACTCACAAAGCATATTCATGTTCATAATCAGAGGGGTAATAATATGCATAAAGGATCAAAACATACGATCTTCCGCCAAATAAACCAACTAGCATCAACTACAAGGAGTAATCAACACTACTAGCAACCTACTAGCACCAATTCTGGACTTGGGGACAAGAATTGGATACGAGAGATGAACTAGGGTCTGGAGATGAGATGGTGCTGGTGAAGATGTTGATGGAGATTGCCCTCTCCCAATGAGAGGAGCGTTGGTGATGACGATGGCGATGATTCCCCCCTCCCGAAGGGAAGTATCCCCGGCAGAACAGCTCTGCCGGAGCCCTAGATTGGTTCTGCCAAGGTTCCGCCTCGTGGCGGCGGAGTTTCATCCCGAAAGGTTGCTTCTTATTTTTTTTCTCGACGAAAGACTTCATATAGGAGAAGATGGGCATCGGAGAGCCACCAGGTGGCCCACGAGGTAGGGGCGCACCCTAGGAGGGGGACGCGCCCCCACCCTCGTGAGCACGGTGTGGGCCCCCTGGCCTTCATCTTTGTGATGATTTTTCTTTATTTATTTTAAGATATTCCGTGGAGTTTCAGGACTTTTGGAATTGCAAAGAATAGGTCTCTAATATTTTCTCCTTCTCCAGCCCAGAATTCCAGCTGCCGGCATTCTCCCTCTTCATGTAAACCTTGTAAAATAAGAGAGAATAGCCATAAGTATTGTGACTTAACGTGAAATAACAGCCCATAATGCGATAAATATCGATATAAAAGCATGATGCAAAATGGACGTATCAGTCAGCCAAATCTTACCCACAACAGCGTTTGCTCCCTAACTTTGACAACTAAGCAACCGAGAACGTGCCATTCAAGCATGGATGAGCCGATCAACTTAACCGCCCCGCCTAGGGGGCGGGACAGGCCAACAGGGGGAAATAGAAATCCCCTCATAACACCTCGCCGTGAATGCAAGGATCCAATCCAATACCCTAAGACCTATGATTTGCGCAAAAAGTTAGCCGCAAATCCAGCTCCACCTAGATCCATTTACAGATCAAAAGGACATGTGCTCGCTGAACTAGTCGGCTATGAGGTCTGCTTGGATAGGCACGGACGGGCTGGGAGCAAATATATGCTCGAATGCCAACCAATATTTGGCACGAGGCGACTCGTTTTCGAGGACCCGCACACCCAATATGTCAGGACCCCGATTCCAAGTCACATCAATCTAGCCGGTAACACCTCATATCACTTTGCGGCCTCACGGACGGTATTCCCACGGGTGTCGCCTTACCATGGCCCGGGACCGTTTGTGCCTTTTGGCTCACGTATATGATAGTGTCGCTAGCATCCATATGACAGAGAACCCGGGCCGACATGGCTAGTCGTGAACCCAAAGCGGCACTAACCCATGGAGACAGGCATACATGAATCACATCGAGCATGTCGGTCAGCAGCGTGTGAATCCGGGTTGTAGCACTGGGCTAACAGGACTTCGAGAACCCGGGCTGTAGCAGGCTAGGCAGGACTCCGGATGTCACCGCGTGACATTTCCCCGAAGGGACAGACACAGGAACGAAGTGAAACACATGCCGGCCAGTCAAGTGTCCTGAGCAGTAGTGCTGGGCTAGCAGGACTCCGGTGAACCGGGCTGTAGCGGACTACTATGGCTCATGGAAGCACTAGACTACATTTCCCTATAAGAGAGGCTGCCAAGGATAAACAACTAGATTGTCGGATCCCACACATACCAAGCATTTCAATCATACACACAATATGCTCGATATATGTAAATACAACATGGCATCACAACATAACTGTACGGCAAGTATTTATTCATTAGGCTCCGAGGATCCAAGATATTACAAACATGGGTCTCATGACCCAACATTCAGAGCATACAAGTCAAAACACACGCGGAAGCTTAACATGTCTGAGTACAGACAACTACAAATGAAGAAGGCTGAGAAGCCTGACTATCTACTAGATCCTGCTGAAGGCACAAGATCGTAGCTGAGGTATCAAGCTAAACGTCGAAGTCCACGTGGAACTACTAGCGAGACGGACGTCTCTCTTCAAAACATAAAATAGGCAAACGTGAGTACAAATGTACCCAGCAAGACTTACATCAGAACTAGCTAGATATGCATCGGTATCAACAAAGGGGGTGGTGGAGTTTAACTGCAGCAAGCCAGCTTTGACTCGGTGGCTATCCTGAACTACGACTGCAAGACACTCTTTTGAGGTGGCGCACACGAGTCCACATATTCACCAATCAATACACCACTATGGATCTGCTCACGTCTCCCTACGAGAACGCCATCCATGGCACTCACGCTTATCTTGCGCATTTTAGAGTATCCACTTTCACTTGTCTATGAATTGCTATAGGCAATCCAGAAGTCCTTTACCGCGGACATGGCTATTCGAATAGATGATGTTAACCCTGCAGGGGTGTACTTCTTCACAAACGCTCTCACCACTTATCGCCGTTTACACGACATGTACTCGGCAACCTTCAAGCGGAAGCCCAGCGATGGTGTCGGCCACAGCCTACCTAAACACTCAAGTCTCTAGTCCAGGTTTATCGCCTATTTAGGTTCCATCCGCAGGGAGTCCGACCGAGGTTTCCACATACGGCCCCGAACGATGTGTACAGGGTTCCGAGACACCAAACGGGCGCCCGGCATGCCCGACCACGTGCCTACCGCATCACAGCCCACCACTCCGGTCATAGCTGCCCACGGCCTCCAGCATACTACAGACACCAGAAACTACTTGCAACTCCTGGACACAGGACAAGGGTGATCAACAAGCCGAGAGGGTCCATTAGTTTCGGGCCCAATGCATGGTAGTAACTGTTTCATGGATCACAAACATAGAACTCAGTTCCTGAGGACGGCTTCAATGAGACAACCCACCATGTACTCCTACATGGTCTCTCACCGCTACCTTTACCAAATCATGTTCACACACTTAGCTCACACACAGTAGGACATGTTCATCACCATTCCAATTCATTCCCGATGAATCAGACCCGACTCAACTCTAAGAAGTAGCAGGCATGACAAACAAGCATGAATGAGTAGGCACATCAGGGCTCAAACAACTCCTACTCATGCTAGTGGGTTTCATCTATTTACTTTGGCAATGACAGGTCATGCAGAGGATAAGGGGGTTCAACTACCGCAGCAAGTAATAGTTGAATCGTTGTTGTCCTAATGCAGTAAAAGAGAGCATGAGCGAGAGAGTGGGATTGTATCGGAATGAACAAGGGGGTTTTGCTTGCCTGGCACTTCTGAAGATACTATAGTTCTTCATTGGTGTCATCGAATAATTGTCGGAACATCGTCTACTGAGAGGGGACAGTCACCAGCAAGAGAGAAAGAACACAATCAATGCAACGCGACAATATGATGCATGAAAGTGACATGGCAATATGCTATTGATTGGCCTAATGCAACTAGCAACAAGTTAAATGGAGTTGGTTTGAACACTAGTTTCAAATTCAAACTCCATATGTGCTTTCTTAAATGCCATTTAATTGAATTGTCCTAAACAGAGGACATAAGTTGCTCTAACATGCATGCAGATGCCATAAACAGATTCTTTGGATTTTTCTGATCATTTTTCATATATAAATCTTTTCATTTGGAGTTACGGTTGATTTTCTATGATTTTTAGAAGTTTAGGCAATTTTCTGGAATTTCCTGTAAAAGAATAAATCCAGAAAAGAGTTATTGCGTCAGCATGACATCACTGTGATGTCAGCACAACAAGCACGGTCCAGGTCAACCCTGACCAGTGGGACCCACTAGTCAGTGGTTATTTAACTAACTAAATTTAGTTAGCGTTAAACTAATACTAATCCTAGTTTAGTTAGTGGCCTGGGGCCCACACGTCAGTGACCCAGGGGGTCAAACTAGGCCCACCCAGTCAACGGTCAACGGTCAACTTGCCGGCGTTTAGCCACCGGCGGCAGCAGATGCGGTGGAGCGGCGCAGGATTTGCCTACAAGGAGCTGTTTGGCGCGCGGAGCACAGCTACGGGATGCGGACGCTCGTCCGCATCCAACCATGGTGGTGGCGCGGTCGGGGAGTGGCCGGAGTATCACCGACGACGAGCTTGGCGGCGGCCGAAGCTCGGTCGAGCTTGGGCTCATTGCTGCAGTGTCCTAGGCGGGGCGACGCTAGCAGCTACGGCTCCTACGCGATGCGGGGAGTGCAATGGGCTCAAGCCCGGGACCATATGGTCACCGGAGCACCACCAGCGACGAGCACGGGCCGCGGTGCGTGCGGGTGGGCGCAGTGCAGTCGCTACGACGCGGGAAACAAAAGAAGAGGAGGGGGAAGGTCAGTGGCTCACAGCGGTCACGTAGAGGAGCTCGGTGGTCTCGGGGAAGGGTTGGTGACGGCGTGCGGTCGCCGGCGATCTCGGCGGACTTAGGTTGAAGAAGACGGCGTTGGCAGCGTTTTAGGGCTTCCGGTGTCGCACGGCTCGGTGAGGAGGAAGAGGAGGTCAGGGCAGAGCACAGGAACACGTCGGAGAGGCGCGGGGAAGGCGGTGGCCACGGCTGCGGCGGTCGGCGGCGGCGAGCACGCTCGGCTGTGTTGGGGAACGGTGAGAGAGAAGCGGAGAGGAAAAAGTGCGGTGTCCAGGGGTCGAGGGGAGGCCGGGGAGGCGGTTCAGGCGTCGCGGTGGCGAGTGACGCATGCAGGCAGGGAGTTGGCGTGTCGCCACGGCGCGCGCATGCGCTGTCTCCCTCCTCTGCCTACTGGCAGAGGTAGAGGATGACTGGCATGGGCCCTGGTGGGCTAGGCCACCAGCTGGGCCAGCTAGGTGGGCTTCCAGGTAGGTCCAGGTGAGTGGCCCAGTGGCCTTCTCTCTCTCTCTCTCTCTCTCTCTCTCTCTCTCTCTCTCTTACTTAATTGTTTTCTATTTTCTATTTTATTTCTCTGTTTTGAATTAGTAAAAATACTAATTCATTTTGTAAAATCCTGAAAATAATTGTCGGCACTTTTGAAACTATTTCCAACAGCCCTCAAATGCTTTCAAGATTATTTGGACATTTAAAATATTTTATAGCATTTAAATGTCCAAATTCAAATACTTATGATTTAATTCAAAAATCCAGAATGTCCTAGAAAAGGGTGCACCATTTTCACCAGGGGTTTTAGCCGAATCCAGAAATGATGAACATTTTGTGAAGGGCATTTTGGGTTCTTGAAAAAGATTTTATTTCATCCTACTGAATTCTTTCTGGTGCTAGGGTTTAATCGATCCCCATTTCAAGGTTTCATAAAATTTAAACATGATGCATGGATGCTTATGCAAAGACAGATAAGGTCTAAGCTAGGGCTGTGACAACTCACCCCCACTAAACAAGAATCTCGTCCCAAGACTCAAGACGTGAGGTAAGAAGACAGAGGGGGAACAAGACCAACACAATCTTCGCGATCCAGGTTGCACCTCATAAGGTTGTTGATTTGTTGCATACGTTGATCTTGACATCCTCGCTTTTGAGACCTTCATCCACGCAATGACCACGGAAAGAAACTCTACTAGGGTTGATCTTCTCGGAGATCGAGCTATACAAGATAACTCGCGGAATGAGATGTTGAAACATCTCGAGTTGAGACACAAAACACATCGAGAGGGATGGAAGAACAAACGACTAGATTTGATTTGGTGGGCAACGATTCCACGCTTAGAGAGATGGTGCATGGTGTCAAGGTGGCGAGGAAATAATTGCCATGATCCCATAATGGGGCACCTTGGGGGAGGTGACTCGTAGAGTTATTCCCTTAAGTGGCAAAAAGAATTACTTTTGATCCATAAATCATTGAAACTCTTCATACCAGCTTAGGGCAATTTACAATTGATCGTTTGAAAGAGCTCGAAGAAATGGCATACTCGGACTAGGATGGATGATGTGGACTACCTTGTTGAAGACGATGCAATGGATGATTTTTGCTTATCACCCGAAATGGATGGAACCCATGACAGAACCACTTTTGAAGATGATCCTGGATAGCCACTGCTGAGAAGGACAGCCCATGGAAAATTGGCACAATGGCGGTGCAAGCTGGGAACAAAATGCAACTGTTGGGAATGTTCCAACCATCATATCTGCCTGAGATTCAGATCCGATTGGTGATAGGATACTTCAGACTCAGCATGTTCGAAAAGAAAGTTTGCGACACAAATTGACGAGATGACGTTGCGAGATTCTCGGGGTATGAACTACGATAGCAAGCTCCAAAACATGATCTGGTTCTGCTACATACATGTGAGCATGTTGTCCAAGACAAGAATGACCACATAGTAGTCTTATAATAAAACGCTACCGAGTTCATGTGGGGAACCATCATCGAGGATATCGAAGTCCCTGCATAAGTCTAGCTCTTAAGAAGAAACCTCTTCTCCTTGAACAAATCAATCAGTGACTTGGTGTGCTAGGGAAACATATGGAGTGGAGGTAATTAATCTACCAAACCATAGAATACTTCGCACGTATGCATGACTGATTTGGGATGATTCCAGGGGAAACAAAACAAACCTTTCTCAAATTCATGGCGGCAACTTACACCAAATGCACATGAATTCAAGGAAGTCACTTCTTCCATCCAAGCATAAGCTTCATGAACGGAACACAAAGGCATTGCTTACAATGTTTTCAACACTAGGTTGATGTTCAACACGACTCATGGGGGAGACAAAATGTTGCTGATGGGCTCAACAGCAACTCATTGGAATTTTCATATCACTGGACTTCCACCATCATGTGAACACGGTGATTGCATTGGTCAGACCAAAGGATCTAATGGTGTATGCTCGAGGAATCAACCACGAGTAAGACAACATTGCGAACATCGTTGGTTCTGATTTGACTTGGCAATAGCCCATACTCAAGTCAAAATTTTGACAAGGCCATAGATCCAACAACTGATCACGAGGGCCAATCGATGAAGATATCATCTTTCTTCAACACACACACACACACAGAGAAGATATTCCTTAGAGATGAACTAAGTTAAGCAAAGCTTCTACCTTCCAACTCTCCAAGTTGTTGTCTAGCTCAACCAACTAGCTCAGGGATATCCAACACGGATTCTTGGAGAAGGGGGTGATTTATAGGAAAACCAATTTGATCATGAACTCAACATAGCGGTCAGGTGACAACCAGGTAATACTTCCGAGAAGATCTTCGGAAAATTATGAACCACCGATGTGTCACTAAGCTCGAGAACAATCTTGCTTTTCAGGGCAAGACGATATGATCAAATGAGAAAGGGACTAACACAATCCTAACTCATTGATCGAAAATTGCACCGGAAATAAGGACTAGGTAGCACGATCTATCTTAGAATGATGATTCAAAAACCAACACGCTAAGAATGAGAGTATTTTCCATTTACTACCAAGCAACTAGTTGCTAGGAGTATTGATTTCACACACCATGGTTCACTTGTCGGCATGCCGGTTGCGACAACACGGAACCAAGGAATGAGAAATGATGGCAAGAAGTATCACTGCGTCAAGAATTCATAAGAGAAGGTGCAATTCTCATGACGTTCCTGACATAAAGTGGGTAATACATCAGGGTAGAACAGAACCAAAAGCTGGGTTGCATTTTGATCTGCGGAATACAACTGCTTTGACCCAATACTGGATATGGATGAGGTACTAGAGTTTGTTTCTCCTAGTCATTCTAAAATGGAACGGCTCGACGGACCACAAGAATAATAGGCATCGATGAACACGATCGCACACATACCCTTGACTATCAATTGATAGACGAAGGTCAGAAAACAATTAAAGAGGGACAACTCAAAGGAACATATAACTTTCTGAGTTGTGGATGCATAGATTAATATGTCAAACCAAGTTCAACAGGTTTGTTCCAGATAACCCATGCAGAAAGGTAGAACTGGCAGAATCACAATTATGAATGGAGAACTCCTCAAGAGTACTCCGATTGTGATATTTTGGTTCAAAGAACTTCTGCCTTAATGGTTCATGGTATTTGGAAGAAGGAAATACCACGGACCTCGAGGACTGTCGCAGGGTTACTAATATCCTAAAGGAACTAGCAAACACTATCGACATGAGGTAAGTAGGGTGAATCTCGGGTTCAAAACCCAGGAGTAGAATGCCTACTACTAAGTGGCATCACGGGATGCTTTCGACAATGGTGGCCAGATTCATCACACTGGGAACACAAAACATGGCTAGATTACTAGATGGTTTCATAAGACACCTAGGGTCATAATAGTAGCTCCAACATACACGCCGAGGCAACGGAGTACCTCACAGACCGTGTAGTGTGCTTAATCTGGCCCAAAAGGACATCGGGAATGGAAATAAAGGATTTGAAAATGCATCAGACTATGTAGAGACCTGGAATGACTCGGACAACATAATGGCTGTAAATGATCAGAAAAAGATTTGAGACATTCACAAGGATTTGCATAGTCACTTAACAACATCATATCAAGGTTCTGGTTCAGTTGACAACATACAAAAAGTAGTAGAAATTGAGTTGAGGCCTGGAACCAACAATCCTATAAGTCTATGGATTAGTAACATGTCATCCTGATAGATAGATGAGAAGGCCTAGTTCTTAATCCCCATAGAAAAGAAGAGGTTGACTCAGATCAGAAGGGCATAAGGTAAAGGAGTAAAAAGAGCCTTACGTTCCCTTCCACAATCAATTCCCCTACATAACTAAAGAATTTCTAGACACGACTTCGACTAGTTGGCTTGATAAACCTACAGGCAGTCAGGCTCTGATACCAATGCTGTCAGGACCCCGATTCCAAGTCACATCGATCTAGCCGGTAACACCTCATATCACTTTGCGGCCTCACGCACGGTATTCCCACGGGTGTCGCCTTACCATGGCCTGGGACCGTTTGCGCCTTTTGGCTCACGTATATGATAGTGTCGCTAGCATCCATATGACATAGAACCCGGGCCGACATGGCTAGACCTGAACCCAAAGCGGCACTAACCCATGGGGACGGGCATACATAAATCACATCGAGCATGTCGGTCAGCAGCGTGTGAATCCGGGCTCTAGCACTGGGCTAACAGGACTCCGGGAACCCGGGCTGTAGTAGGCTACGCAGGACTCCGGATGTCACCGCGTGACATTTCCCCGAAGGGACAGACACAGGAACGAAGTGAAACACATGCCGGCCGGTCAAGTGTCCTGAGCAGTAGTGCTGGGCTAGCAGGACTCCGGTGAACCAAGCTGTAGCGGACTACTATGGCTCATGGAAGCACTAGACTACATTTCCCCATAAGAGAGGCTGCCAAGGATAAACAACTAGATTGTCGGATCCCACACATACCAAGCATTTCAATCATACACACAATATGCTCGATATGTGTAAATACAACATGGCATCACAACATAACTCTACAACTCAAGTATTTATTCATTAGGCTCCGAGGAGCCAAGATATTACAAACATGGGTCTCATGACCCAACATTCAGAGCATACAAGTCAAAACACACGCGGAAGCTTAACATGTCTGAGTACAGACAACTACAAATGAAGAAGGCTGAGAAGCCTGACTATCTACTAGATCCTGCTGAAGGCACAAGATCGTAGCTGAGGTATCAAGCTAAACGTCGAAGTCCACGTGGAACTACTAGCGAGACGGACGTCTCTCTTCAAAACATAAAATAGGCAAACGTGAGTACAAATGTACCCAGCAAGACTGACATTAGAACTAGCTACATATGCATCGGTATCAACAAAGGGGGTGGTGGAGTTTAACTGCAGCAAGCCAGCTTTGACTCGGTGGCTATCCTGAACTACGACTGCAAGAAACTCTTTGAGGTGGCGCACACGAGTCCACATATTCACCAATCAATACACCACTATGGATCCGCTCCCATCTCCCTACGAGAACACCATCCATGGCACTCACGCTTATCTTGCGCATTTTAGAGTATCCACTTTCACTTGTGTATGAACTGCTATAGGCAACCCAGAAGTCCTTTACCGCGGACACGGCTATTCGAATAGATGATGTTAACCCTGCAGGGGTGTACTTCTTCACACACGCTCTCACCACTTATCGCCGTTTACACGACATGTTCTCGGCAACCTTCAAGCGGAAGCCCAGCGAGGGTGTCGGCCACAGCCTACCTAAACACTCAAGTCTCTAGTCCAGGTTTATCGCCTATTTAGGTTCCATCCGCAGGGAGTCCGGCCGAGGTTTCCACATACGGCCCCGAACGATGTGTACAGGGTTCTGAGACACCAGACGGGCGCCCGGCATGCCCGGCCACGTGCCTACCGCATCACAGCCCACCACTCCGGTCAGCGCTGCGCATGGCCTCCAGCATACTACAGACACCAGAAACTACTTGCAACTCCTGGACAGAGGACAAGGGTGATCAAGAAGCCGAGAGGGTCCATTAGTTTCGGGCCCAATGCATGGTAGTAACTGTTTCATGGATCACAAACACAGAACTCAGTTCGTGAGGATGGCTTCAATGAGACAACCCACCATGTACTCCTACATGGCCTCTCACCGCTACCTTTACCAAATCATGTTCACACACTTAGCTCACACACAGTAGGACATGTTCATCACCATTCCAATTCATTTCCGATGAATCAGACCCGACTCAACTCTAAGCAGTAGCAGGCATGACAAACAAGCATGAATGAGTAGGCACATTAGGGCTCAAACAACTCCTACTCATGTTAGTGGGTTTCATCTATTTACTGTGGCAATGACAGGTCATGCAGAGGATAAGGGGGTTCAACTACCGCAGCAAGTAACAGTTGAATTGTTGTTGTCCTAATGCAGTAAAAGAGAGCATGAGCGAGAGAGTGGGATTGTATCGGAATGAACAAGGGGGTTTTTCTTACCTGGCACTTCTGAAGATAATATAGTTCTTCATCGGTGTCATCGAATTATCGTCGGAACATCGTCTACTGAGAGGGGACAGTCACCAGCAAGAGAGAAAGAACACAATCAATGCAATGCGAGAATATGATGCATGAAAGTAACATGGCAATATGCTGTTGATTGGCCTAATGCAACTATCAACAAGTTAAATGGAGTTGGTTTGAACACTAGTTTCAAATTCAAACTCCATATGTGCTTTCTTAAATGACATTTAATTGAATTGTCCTAAACAGAGGACATAAGTTGCTCTAACATGCATGCAGATGCCATAAACAGATTCTTTGGATTTTTCTGATCATTTTTCATATATAAATCTTTTCATTTGGAGTTACGGTTGATTTTTCTATGATTTTTAGAAGTTTAGGCAATTTTCTGGAATTTCCTGTAAAAGAATAAATCCAGAAAAGAGTTATTGCGTCAGCATGACGTCACTGTGATGTCAGCGGTCAACGGGCACAGTCCAGGTCAACCCTGACCAATGGGACCCACTGGTCAGTGGTTAGTTAACTAACTAAATTTAGTTAGCGTTAAACTAATACTAATCCTAGTTTAGTTAGTGGCCTGGAGCCCACACGTCAGTGACCCAGGGGGTCAAACTGGGCTCACCCACTCAACGGTCAACGGTCAACTTGCCAGCGTTTAGTCACCGGCGGCAGCAGACGCGGTGGAGCGGCGCAGGATTCACCTACAAGGAGCCATTTGGCGCGCGGAGCACATCTACGGGATGCGGACGCTCGTCCGCATCCAACCATGCTGGTGGCGCGGCCGGGGAGTGGCCGGAGTAGCGCCGACGACGAGCTCGGCGGTGGCCGAAGCTCAGTTGAGCTCGGGCTCATTGCTGCAGTGGCCTAGGCGGGGCGGCGCTAGCACCTACGGCTCCTACGCGATGCGGGGAGTGCAATGGGCGCAAGCCCGGGACCATATGGTCACCGGAGCACCACCAGCAACGAGCGCGAGCAGCGGCGCTTGCGGGTGGGCACGGAGCAGTCGCTACGACGCACGGGGAAAGAAAAGAAGAGGAGAGGGAAGGTCAGTGGCTCACAGCGGTCACGTAGAGGAGCTCGGTGGGCTCGGGGAAGGGTTGGTGACGGCGTGCGGTCACCGGCGATCTCGGCGGACCGAGGTTGAAGAAGACAGTGTTGACAGCATTTTAGGGCTTCCGGTGTCGCACGACTCAGTGAGGAGGAAGAGGAGGTCAGGGCATAGCACGGGAACACGTCGGAGAGGCGCGGGGAAGGCGGTGGCCACGGCTGCGGCGGCGGCGGCGACGAGCACGCTCGGCTGTGGTGGGGAACGGCGAGAGAGAAGCGGAGAGGAAAAAGTGCGGTGTCCAGGGGTTGAGGGGAGGCCGGGGAGGCGGTTCAGGCGTCACGGTGGCGAGGGACGCAGGCAGGCAGGGAGGTGGCGTGTCGCCACGGCGCGCGCGTGCGCTGTCTCCCTCCTCTGCCTACTTGCAGAGGTAGAGGATGACTGGCATGGGCCCTGGTGGGCTAGGCCACCAGCTGGGCCAGCTAGGTGGGCTGCCAGGTAGGTCCAGGTGAGTGGCCCAGTGGCCTTCTCTCTTTCTTACTTAATTGTTTTCTATTTTCTATTTTATTTCTCTGTTTTAAATTAGTAAAAATACTAATTCATTTTGTAAAATCCTGAAAATAATTGTGGGCACTTTTGAAACTATTTCCAATAGCCCTCAAATGCTTTCAAGATTATTTGGACATTTAAAATATTTTATAGCATTTAAATGTCCAAATTCAAATACTTATGATTTAATTCAAAAATCCAGAATGTCCTAGAAAAGGGTGCACCATTTTTGCCAGGGGTTTTCGCCCAATCCAGAAATGATGAACATTTTGTGAAGGGCATTTTGGTTTCTTGAAAAAGATTTTATTTCATCCTATTGAATTCTTTCTGGTGCTAGGGTTTAATCGATCCCCATTTCACGTTTCATAAAATTTAAACATGACGCATGGATGCTTATGCAAAGACAGACAAGGTCTAAGCTACGGCTGGGACACGATATGCTTTACAGATGAGGTAATGGAATATTAGTTCCCTGAGGGGTTTAAACCCGTAAACATCAGGGCATACGATGGAACGACTGACCTGGATGTGTGGATTGAAGATCTCCTTCTCCACATTCATATTGCTCAAGGAGATGACCTCCACGCCATCAAGTACCTTCCACTGAAGCTCAAGGGATCCGCCAGGCATTGGCTCAACAACGTGCCCAAGAATTCTATCGGGAGCTGGGAGCAGCTCGAGGACGACTTCCGGGAAAACTTTCAGGGCACACATGTTAGGCCTCTGGAACCGATGACCTTAGCCACATCATTTAGGAGCCTAGCAAGTCTACTAGGAAATTCTAGAATCGGTCTTAACTAAAAAGAACTAGATAGTCGACTGCCCTGATGCAGAAGCGATCGTTGCGATCCGGCATAGTATCCGGGACGAATGGTTTGTGGAATAGCTCAGGCAAGACAAACCAAGAACCATGGCGGATCTCACCTCTCCGATGACTCGATTTTGCGTGGGCGAGGATAGCTGGCTGGCTCGTGGCACTAACGGTAGTGAGGCCAGCACCTCAGAGGTTCAGGATGGAAATGGCAAGCCCAAACGCAACAAGAACAAGCACCAGCACAGGAACAACGATAGTGATGCCGATGATACGACCATCAATGCCGATTTCAGCAATCCGAAGACCAGCCAGAAGAAAAAAAACCTTTTAAAGGGAATAGATATGGCCCTACTACGCTTGATAAATTCCTCGACAAGCCCTGCCAGATTCATGGCACTTCGGATAAGCCCACCAACCACACTAATAGGAACTACTGGGTTACCGAGTGGGCCGGTAAGCTCGTAGTCGACGGACAAGGCAAGAGCCAGACTCGCAACAAGGACGAGGATGAACATCGAAGGCCCAATAACAGAGGCTAGAAGAAATTCCCTCCTGAGGTCAAGGATGTGAATATGATTTACGTCACTCACATTCCCAGAAAGAAGAGCAAACACGCACTCAGGGATGTCTACACGATGAGGCACTACTTAGAGGTTCAGTACACTATGGATGGATGTACCCTATTGAAAGGCAGCTAGGCACTTTCAAGGGCTATGTTAGGAACAGAGGTACACCTAAGGGTTCCATTGCAGAGTGGGGGAGTCCTGGATTAGGGGGTCCTCGGGTGTCCGGGCTATGCAACATGGGCCGAACTCATGGGCCGTGAAGATACAAGATGGAAGGCTTCCCCCATGTCCGGAAGGGACTCTCCTTGGCGTGGAAGGCAAGATTGGCATGCGAATATGAAGATTGCTTTCTCTATAAACCGACTTTGTACAACCCTAGTCCCCTCCGGTGTCTATATAAACTGGAGGGTTTAGTCCATAGAGGCAATCATAATCATACAGGCCAGAAATCTAGGGTTTAGCCATTACGATCTCGAGGTAGATCAGCTCTTGTAACCCCTATACTCATCAAAGTGAATGGAGCAGGAAGTAGGGTATTACCTCCATCGTGAGGGCCCGAAC
The DNA here is from genome assembly GCA_032464435.1 of Aegilops umbellulata. NCBI lineage: Eukaryota > Viridiplantae > Streptophyta > Magnoliopsida > Poales > Poaceae > Aegilops > Aegilops umbellulata. Next base: position 64,962,213 of record CP136057.1, read on the forward strand.
CTGGGTAAACATTGTGTCCCCTGCCTTCTGTTATCTTCGATCCTCAAACGCATAGTTCGGGACCCCCTACCCAAGATCTGCTTGTTTTGACACCGACATTGGTGCTTTCATTGAGAGTTCCTCTGTGACGTTGATAGAAGGGATCGACGGCTCACCTTTTCATCAAGGATAGTATCACTTTCGGAGGAGCCCTAGTTTCAGGGCAAACCCTCCGGCTCGGCAGCTTCACCTTGGGTGCCCGTTTGGCCATTAAGCCAAAGGCAACCCCCCAAGTCGCTGAAAACCATCTCCATGTGGGATCCGAGTACTCCGGCAAGATGGATCCAGCAGACCTATCGTCTTTGAATGAGATGCTAGATCGCATCGCCGCCCTGGGGGTCTCCACAGACTACGATCGGATCGGGCTTAAACCCGATCAGAGAGAAATCGAATCTCCACCGATCACCCATCAGGTAGCGGTTGTGGAGGAACAAGCTGGTAATGACTCTTCTCCCACGTTGAGAACAAATTATGCTCGGATTTCCGAGTCTATAGAGCCAGACACCCATCTTCGGGGGGACATCCCTTGTCCTCCGAATACAAAATTGGACGTAAAACCTGATAATTCACTGGACACTCCGGAGCCCGGGCTGGTAACCCTAGAAATTCTTCAAACTCCGGATTCCATAGTGGGTCAGGGCACAAATTCAAGCCCGCCCACCGACCACAAGCAATATTCGCCAAGAAATTCTGGCCCTCCATACATATGTGACCTAATGTATGTGCGGCAACAGCCTCAAGAGACAGTCCATCACTTTTGGGCCAAATTCCTCCTTATTAAAAACAAGATAAAAGACTGTTGCGACGACGATGCAATTTGAGTATTTTGCAAGAACTGTATGGATGAGGGAATCCTTAATGCCGTCAACCGCCATTGCATATTGCACTTTGCAGATTTGGCACACATAGTACAGAAGTACTGCATAATGGAAAGCGCCTGGAAAACTCAAACCGCTCATTGGGAATCGCAGGCCGTTAAGCCATCTCCGGGACCAGCAAAAAGGACGCCCCCTCATAGGTCACCTGATCGTTACCCCGTAGACAAGAAGATTAAGCCCTTTACGGGACATATAACTGTCTTCGAGGAATGGCTCGATGGGCCATGTAAAATACACACGACGCCGAACACCAAACCAACGCACAGCCTACGGGCATGTTGGATACTCCGGCAAGTGGCCAAGAGCGGCGAGGGCATCCTCACCAACACTACCCTAGAAAAGTGCTACTAAGAGGTCAACGATCCTGAAGTAGTCACTATCTTTGAGACTTTCTGGTCGAATAATCGGTGCAAACGGGCGCTCCACAACCTCGCCGAAGTCTGCCAAGTAGCAGCAATAAACCCTTGGAACGACAGGTGGTTACTTTCAATGCTGATGACGAACCAAGATCCCACTCAGTCCAGGCACCCGCCGCTCTAGTCCTAAACCCAATCGTGGACGGCTTTCGGCACACTAAAGTGCTAATGGACGGTGGCAGCAGACTGAACCTCATCTATGAGGACACGCTCAACAAATGCAAATGGGCATGAGTCGCATTGAAATAGAGCAATACGTCCTTCAGGGGAATCATCCCTAGTAGGGAAGCAAGATGCTTAGGGAAAATTAAATTGGATGTGGTATTCGGCACACCAGAAAACTATAGGTCCGAGGAGATAATCTTCCAGGTGGCTCCTTTCAACAGCGGATATCATGCCCTGTTAGGGCGAGTTGCATTCACACACTTTCAAGCTATACCCCATTACGGGTACATGAAGCTCAAAATGGCCGGGACCTATGGTGTTATCACTATCTCCAGTGATCCGGACGTAGCACTCCGCACTGAAAATAAAACCACATCCCTGGCCCTTGAGGCACTGTCCGAAGCCCTAGCGGCCGAAGAACTCACCGCTCTACGCTCCACAGTGGATAGGGACGACATAATTCTTGATAAAAGGCCCAAATCCACCTCTTTCAAGCCAGCTGACGAAATCATCAAATTTCAAGTTCACCTGACGGATCCCAAGAAAATAGCCTCCATTGGGGCACAGCTGGACCCAACGACCGACGCCGCATTACGCGCGTTCCTGCGCGAGAACTGGGACATCTTTGCCTGGCACCCCTCGGATATGCCAGGAATCCCAGCGCACTGGCCGAACGTAGTCTCAATATAATGAAGGGATACAAGCCGGTCAAGCAAACACTCCGGCGATTTTCTAAACCCAAATGGGAGGCTATGGGGGAGGCACTAGCCAAGCTACTCGAAGCCAAGTTTATCAGAGAGATCAAGCATCTGGATTGGCTAGCAAACCTCGTCATGGTACCAAAGAAGGATAGTTCCTGGCATCTGTGTGTCGACTTCAAAGACCTTAACAAGGCTTGCCCCAAGGACCCCTTCCCACTACCGTGCATCGACCAGATTATTGATGCAGCCGTAGGACACGATTCACTGTGTTTCCTTGACGCATACTCCGGATACCGTCAAATTAAGATGAAGGAATCCGACCAAGCCACAACAACATTCATCACCCCTTATGGGCCTTTTTGCTTCAACACTATGCTCTTCGGTATCAAGAACGCCGGTGCTACTTACCAACGCATGATACAAATGTGCATAGAAAGGCAAATTGGCAAGACTGTGGAGGCATATGTAGATGACGTAGTCATCAAAACCAACCATGTTGAATCATTGGTGGATGACTTATGCCTTACATTCGATAACCTTCGAACATATGACATAAGGCTCAATCCGGAAAACTGCATTTTCGGCATTCCCGCAGGTAAAATGCTCGGGTTTATTATCCCCAATAAAGGAATAAAAGCAAACCCAAGCAAAATCCGAACCCTATCACAATTGGCAACACTGATGACCCACAAGTGTAGGGGATCTATCGTAGTCCTTTCGATAAGTAAGAGTGTCGAACCCAACGACGAGCAGAAGGAAATGACAAGCGGTTCTCAGTAAGGTATTCGGTGCAAGCACTGAAATTATCGGTAACAGATAGTTTTGTGATAAAATAATTTGTAACGGGTAACAAGTAATGAAAGTAAATAAGGTGCAGAAAGATGGCCCAATCCTTTTTGCAGCAAAGGACAAGCCTGGCAAACTCTTATATGAAAGAAAACGCTCCCGAGGACACATGGGAATTATCGTCAAGCTAGTTTTCATCACACTCATATGATTCACGTTCGTTACTTTGATAATTTGATATGTGGGTGGACCGGTGCTTGGGTACTGCCCTTTCTTGGACAAGCATCCCATTATGATTAACCCTATTGCAAGCATCCGCAACTACAAAATAAGTATTAAGGTAAACCTAACCATAGCATGAAACATATGGATCCAATTCAGCCCCTTACGAAGCAACGCATAAACTAGGGTTTAAGCTTCTGTCACTCTTGCAACCCATCTTCTACTTATTACTTCCCAATCCCTTCCTCTAGGCCCAAACAATGGTGAAGTGTCATGTAGTCGACGTTCACATAACACCACTAGAGGAAAGACAACATACATCTCATCAAAATATCGAACGAATACCAAATTCACATGACTAATTATAGCAAGACTTCTCCCATGTCCTCAGGAACAAACGTAACTACTCACAAATCATATTCATGTTCATGATAAGAGGGGTATTGATATGCATAAAGGATCAGAACATATGATCTTCCACCGAATAAACCAACTAGCATCAACTACAAGGAGTAATCAACACTACTAGCAACCCACAGGTACCAATATGAGGATTTGAGACAAAGATTGGATACAAGAGATGAACTAGGGTTTTAGATGAGATGGTGCTGGTTAAGATGTTGATGGAGATTGACCCCCTACCGCTGAGAGGATCGATGGTGATGATGATGGCGATGATTTCCCCCTCCCGGAGGGATGTTTCCCCGGCAGAACAGCTCCACCGGAGCCCTAGATTGGTTCCGCCAAGGCGAAAGCTTTCTCCTTATTTTTTTCCAGGGTAAAAGACTTCATATAGCAGAAGATGGGCATCGAAGGCCTGCCAGGGGGCCCACAAGACAGGGGGCACGCCCAGGGGGGTAGGGCGCGCCCCACCCTTGTGGCCAGGGTGTGAGCCCCCTCTGGTTAATTCTTTCGCCAGTATTTTTTATTAATTCCAAAAATTGCCTCCGTGATGTTTCAGGACTTTTGGAGTTGTGTAGAATAGGTCTCTAATATTTGCTCCTTTTCCAGCCCAGAATTCCAGCTGCCCACATTCTCCCTCTTCATGTAAACCTTATAAAATAAGAGATAATAGGCATAAGTATTGTGACATAATGTGTAATAATAGCCCATAATGCAATAGATATCGATATAAAAGCATGATGCAAAATGGACGTATCAACTCCCCCAAGCTTAGACCTCGCTTGTCCTCAAGCGGAAGCCGATAACGAAAAATATGTCCACATGTTTAGAGGTAGAGGTGTCGAGAAAATAAAATACGGACATGAGGGCATCATGATCATTCTTATAACAGCAACATATATAAATATTGCCATATGATTTCTTATGCTAAAGTAACAATCTATTCACAATGTCAGGTATGAACCAGAAACTTCATTGAGAACTAACAAACTATAATCTCGGTCACTGAAGCAATTGCAATTTATCATAACATCGGAAAGAGTCATTATAAGAGCTTTTCAGCAACTCCACATACTCAACTATCATTTAGTATTTCACAATTGCTAACACTCATGCAATACTTATGGTTATGGAGTTTTAATCGGACACAGAGAAAGATAGGGGCTTATAGTGTTGCCTCCCAACCTTTTACCCCAAGGGTAATGTCAACAATAATAGTTCATGATAACTCACATCCAATTGGATATATATATCAGGATCTTTCCAACACAATGTGCTTTACAAAGGATAAAATGTAAAAAGGAAAGGTGAAGATCACCATGACTCTTGTATAAGGTATAAGACAAGAATAAAAGATATGCCCTTCGCAGAGGGAAGCAGAGGTTGTCATGTGCTTTTATGGTTGGATGCACAAAATCTTAATGCGAAAGAACGTCACTTTATATTGCCACTTGTGTTATGGACCTTTGTTATGCAGTCCGTCGCTTTTATTGCTTCCACATCACAAGATCGTATAAAGCTTATTTTCTCCACACTAATAAATATACATATTTAAGGAGCAATTTTTATTGCATGCAATGATGACAACTTACTTGAAGGATCTTACTCAATCCATAGGTAGGTATGGTGGACTCTCATGGCAAAACTGGTTTAAGGTTATTCAGAAGCACGAGTAGTATCTCTACTTGGTGCAAAGAATTTGTCTAGCATGAGGGGGAAAGGCAAGCTCAACATGTTGGATGATCCATGACAATATACTTTATTTCAGATATAAGAAAACATAACCCATATGTTGTCTTCCTTGTCCAACATCAACTCTTTAGCATGTCATTTTTTAATGAGTGCTCACAATCATAAAAGATGTCCAAGATAGTATATTTATTGCTGAAAACCTCTCTTTCTTTATTACTTCCTATTAATTGCAACGATGACCAAAACTATGTTTGTCAACTCTCAATAACTTTTATTCATCATACTCTTTATATGTGAAGTCATTACTCTCCATACGATCAATATGATCTCTTTTATTTTTATTCTTTCTCTTTTCTTTTCTTTTTATTCCCTCAAGGTCATAGCAAGATAACCAAGCCCTCGACTCAAAACTAATCTTTATTATATATAGCTCATGGACTCGATTACATAGAGGGATCATAAAGCAAAACTCAAAATTAGATCATACTAAAACTTTATTCTTGTCGGATTTCGGGTTCCGGCAGACCCTTAAGGTTCAAACACTGGGGTGCGCGCGGAGATTTTGCCTTCTACCTACCTGCACCCCACCGCCTCGCTAAGATCTAGGCTATGGAAAGAACAACACAAGAGACACAGGGTTTATACTGGTTCGGGCCACCGTTGTGGTGTAATACCCTACTCCAGTGTGTGGTGTGGTGGATTGCCTCTTGGGCTGATGATTATGAGCAATACAAGGAAGAACAGCCTCACGAGGGTCTGTTCTTGGCTGGGGCGATGAACTGCTAGGAGGAGTTCAGTCACCCTTCTCTCTCTGTGTGTGTGTGATGCTACTCGATCCGATCCCAGCTTGTTTCTGGATTGGCCGATCCCGATCCCCCCTACCTTGGGGGTGGCTAGTCCTATTTATAGGCAAAGGCCCTGGACCTCTTCCCAAATATTGAGTGGGAAGGGCGCCAACAATTGGCCATTTTGAAGGGGAACATCTGGTACACTTATCCTGACTAAAGTTGGTCCTCGCCTGCCAAAGGCTCTAGTGGTGTCAGGACCCCGATTCCAAGTCACATCGACCCAGCTGGTAACACCTCATATCACTTTGCGGCCTCACGCACGGTAATCCCACGGGTGTCGCCTTACCATGGCCCGGGACTGTTTGCGCCTTTTGGCTCACGTATATGATAGTGTCGCTAGCATCCATATGACAGAGAACCCGGGCCGACATGGCTAGTCGTGAACCCAAGGCGGCGCTAACCTATGCGGACAGGCATACGTGAATCACATCGAGCATGTCGGCCATCAACGTGTGATTCCGGGCTGTAGCATTGGGCTAACAGGACTCCGGTAACCCGGGCTGTAGCAGGCTACACAGGACTCCGGTAACCCGGGCTGTAGCAGGCTACACAGTACTCCGGAAGTCACCGTGTGACATTTCCCCGAAGGGACAGACACAGTAACAAAGTGAATCACATGCCGGCCAGTCAAGTGTTCCAAGCAGTAGTGCTGGGCTAGCAGGACTCCGGTGAACCGGGCTGTAGCGGACTACTATCGCTTAGAAAGCACTAGACTACATTTCCCCATATGATAGGCTGCCAAGGATAAACAACTAGATTGTCGGATCCCACTCATACCAAGCATTTCAATCATACGCACAATATGCCCGATATGAGTAAATACAACATGGCACCACAACAAAACTCTACAACTCAAGTACTTTATTTCGAAGGCTCTGAGGAGCCATACATAACATATCCATACAAGTAGGGGTCACATGACCCGACACTCAAGTCATACAAACATACAAGCACATGCGGAAGCAAAATAGTCTGAGTACAGACACTAGAAAGAAAGAAGGCTTGACGAAGCCTGTCTATCTACATCGACCCTTCACAAGTCTTGGATCACCACCTGGCTGATAAGTCACTCGTCAACGTCGAGGTATACATAGAACCCATCGGAGGGGTTGGTGTTGTCGTCTGAAAACATTAATTAAAGCAACATGAGTATGGAGGTACTCAGCAAGTCTTACAATAGAATCCTACAATATATGCACATTCTCAAGAAGGTAGTGGAGTTATTGCAGCAAGCCAGCTTTGACTCATGGCTAAGCTATCCTACGACAGACACAACTTGTAAAACATTTGTCGCACACGAGTCCACTATCACCAACTCAATACTCCACCGTGGATCCTCCCTCGTCAACCAACGAGAGGGCCATCCGCGGTACTCACACTTATCTTGAGTCTTTTAGTAGTATCCATTTACTTGTCTATGAACTGCATAGGTGACCAAGTAGTCCTTTACCGCGGACGGGGCTATTCGAATAGTTTTATACCCTGCAGGGGTGTACTTCTTCACACACGCTCTCACCACTTATTGCCGCTACACGACGTGTACTCGGCAACCTTCAAGCGGAAGCCCAGCGAGGGTGTCGGCCACGACCTGACTAAACACATGAGTCCCTAGTCCAGGTTTATCGCCTATTCGGGTTCCATCTGCAGGGAGTCCGGCTGAGGTTTCCACTAACGGCCCCGAACGATGTATGCAGGGTTCCCGAGACACCAAATGGGCGAATCGGTACACCGGGCCACGTGCCTACCGCAACACAGCCCACCCCTATGGTCAGTGCTGCGTGCGGCCCCCCAGCATACTACAAACACCAAAAACTACTTTGCAACTCCCGGACAGAGGACAAGTGTGGTTAATAAGCCGAGAGGGTCCATTGGTTTCGGGCCCAATGCGTGGTAGTAGCTGAATCTTAAATCACACACACAGATCTCAGTTCTTAAGGACGGCCTCAATTAAACAATCCACCATGTACTCCTACATGGCCTCTCATCGATTCCTTTACCAAATCATATTCAACACTTTCACACTCTCGATACCGACACAACCTTTCACTCTAGTTGATCATCCTCATGAGCCAGACCTGACACAACTCTAAGCATGGCAAGCATAGCATGGTAGGAAACACACATATGGCTCAATCAACTCCTACACGTGCTAGTGGGTTTCATCTAGTTACTATGGCAATGACATGTCATGTAAAGGAAGTGGGTTCATCTACCGCAACACACAGCAGTTTGAATCGCATTGTTTTAATGCAGTAAACAAGAGCAGAAGCGAGAACATGGGTTTGTATTGGAATTATCAATGGGTTGCTTGCCTGATGGAGTGGTAGTGGGATACTGCCCTTCAATTGGATACTCGTGAATATCCTCGGAGGCAGAACCTACCACGAAGAACACATCGTAACACAATCAACTCATGGCAATATGCAACAATATGATGCATGCAATGACATGGCAAAATGGTGTGTGATAAGTCTAATGCAACTTGAAACAGAATGGTTTGAGTCCATTTGAACCAAAGATTCAAATTATCACCCAAAATAATAAGTGATATAGGTGCATTAGCTTGTTTCACCTAAACAGCACGGTTAAAGTGTTCTGACATGCATGAAACTAGTACAGATGGAAAGATTGGATTTTTTTGATCAAATTTCATATATAAATCTTTGCATTTGGAGTTACAGATTATTTTCTATGAATTTTTGAAGTTTGAACTATTTTCTGGAATTTCCTGTATAAGAATAATTTTAGTAATTTAATTACTGCATCAGCATTGCGTCAGGGTGACGTCAGAGGTCAACGGGGACGTCCAGGTCAACCTGACCAGTGGGTCCCGCGTGGCAACAGTTAATGAAACTAAATAATTTTAGTTAGAAACTAATCTGGATAATTAGCAAAGGGGGCCCACTTGTCATTGACTCAAGGGACTCAACCTGGGCCCACCCAGTCAACTTCAACGGTTAAACCCGCCGGCGTTTAGCCGCCGGCGAGGCCAGACGCGGCGGAGGAAGTGCATTAGCACGTTCCGGCGACCAAATGGTTGACGGAGACTACCTACAGGTAGCCAGGGGCATGCCGCGGTGTTTGGTGGTGGTGGTTGAGCTCGGGGTGGCCGAGAACGTCACCGGCGACGAGCTAGGCGGTCGTCGGAGTCGGGTGAAGACGAACCCGAGGCCTAGGGCACGACGAGGTGCGTGGAGTGGTGTGTTGTGCTCCTGGGGTTGCGGTGAGGTTAGTGGACAACGTGGCGTGGCCAGTGGTTGGCCGAAGACATGTCGACGACGAGCTCTGCGGCAGCGCGTGCGGGTGAGCTTCGTGTAGTTGCTATGGTGCATGAGAGGGCAAACAGAGAGGATGGGGAGGTAGCTGGGCTCACGGCGATCACGCAAAGACAGACGGCGCAGTCGAGGACGGGCTGATGCGGCGGCGACGTCGAAGGGGATCTCCGGCGTTGGTTGACGAAGACGGGGTCGGTGGAGGTGTTGCAGAGCGTGCGAGCGCTCGGGGCTCGGCCTGCTCGATGTAGTTGACGACGGCGGAGCAAACGGACACGATGGTTCGACGCGTTGATGGCAGTGGGCCTATGGTGGCGGAACGGCGACGGCTGCGTCGGCCATGGCGAAGGAGAGCGAGGGAGTGAGGCACGGGGCGAATGGGCGTGTCCAGGCGATCGGGGCGGCGACATGGAGCCTGCCCAGGCCATCGGGGCGGCGAGGGGAGGATGCGTGGCGCGCGCTGTTGCCGCCGTCGAGCACCTAGTTGCCTGCCTAGCCGAGCCAAGCAGCTCGCTGGAGCGGTGGCTGGGCTGGGCCGGCAGGGGGGCTTGCCATGTGGGCGCCAGGTAAGCCTTTTCCTGTTTTTGTTTTCTTTTTTCTATTTTGTGTAACTTTAGGGCTTTATTAAGAATACTTAGGCACTCACTAAAATCCTGGAAATAATTGTGGGCTCTGTTAGGATTATTCCTAACAGCCCTCACTTAAATCCAGAATTATTTGGACATTTAAAATATTTACTAGTATTTAAATGTCCAAAAGCAAATTACATATGATTTAATTCAGTGACCTTCTGATGACCTAGAAAATTGTGCACCAATTTTGCCAGAGGTTCTAACCCAAGACAAAGAGGGTGGACATTTTAGAAGGGCATTTCAGGTTCATTGAAATTATTTTTAGTAAACCCTAGTTGATTTCAGAGGGGTGCTGGGGGTTCTGTCTTCCCCAATTAAAGTTTCTGTTGAAAGTAGACATGATGCAACACTCTAATGCAAGACTAGCTAGGATGTGACAACTCACCCCCACTCGAAAGAATCTCGTCCTGAGATTTAGGATCCGGTGGAAAGAAGGTGGGGTACTCAAGTCGAAGACGGTCCTCCCTTTCCCAAGTAGCTTCTTGCTCGGAATGGTGTGACCGTTGAACTTTGAGAAACTTGATATTTTGGCGTCGAGTGGTACGCTCGGCTTGATCAAGGATCCGAACGGGATATTCTCGATATGTGAGGTTATCCTGGAGATCAAGCATTTCGTGGTCCACTCCACGGATAGGATCCGAGAAGCAACGCGTGAGTTGAGAAACGTGGAAGACATCATGAACTCGGGAGAGGTGCGGAGGTAGTTCCAACTGGTAGGCAACTTCCCCTCGTTTGGCAAGAATGCGAAAGGGTCCAATGTAACGAGGAGCCAATTTGCCTTTGATACCGAATCGATGGGTTCCCTTTAAAGGTGTAACCCGAAGGTAAGCCTTCTCGCCAACTTCATAAGACATAGGCTTATGCTTGCGGTCATATTGACTCTTTTGTCAAGATTGGGCTGTTTTCAATTTCTCACGAATAACGCGAACCTGCTCTTCTACTTCCTGGATCATATCCGGGCCAAAGAGTTGTCTTTCCCCGGTATCTGACCAGTTACGAGGCGTTCGACATTTTCGTCCATAGAGAACTTCGAAAGGAGCTTTGCCCAAGCTAGCTTGATAACTGTTGTTATAAGCGAACTCGGCGAATGGAAGGCACTTCTCCCAATTCATACCGAAAGAGATGGCAGAAGCTCGGAGCATATCCTCCAGAATTTGATTGACTCGCTCTACTTGACCACTTGATTGAGGTTGGAAGGCGGTGCTAAAGGAGAGACGAGTTCCCGTAGCATTTTGGAAACTTTCCCAAAATCGAGAGGTGAAAAGACTTCCACGGTCTGAGTTAGTCTCCAATGGAACACCATGAAGAGACACTTTGAGAGATGTACAAGTCAGCTAGCTGGCTAGCGGGTATACTCTCACTAACGGGTAGGAAGTGGGCTACTTTGGAAAGATGATCGACAACAACGAGGATAGCATTATTCCCTCTCTAGGTCCTGGGAAACCCGGTAATGAAATCCATACCGATTTTATCCCATTTCCATTCAGGAATTGCCAAAGGCTGAAGGGTGCCAGCAGGCCGTTGATGCTCTGCTTTAACACAATGACAGACGTCGCAATTAGCAATGTATTGAGCGATTTCTCTCTTCATCCTAGTCCACCAAAACCTCTGGCATAGGTCTTGATACATTTTAGTACTACCGGGATGAATAGTGAGAGGGGAGTCATGAGCTTCCTTAAGGATCAACCGTCTCAGGTTGCGTACTTTGGGAACCACTAGCCGGTCTCCAAAGAACACGACACCTTGATCATCAATGGAGAAACAATCTGCAAGTCCTTTCTTGATGTTTCTCTTGATGCGGGAGATTCCCGGATCCACCTTTCGTGCCTTGATGATCTGACCCGTAAGGGTAGGTTTCACCACCAGGGTGGAAAGGAATCCTCGAGGAACAATGTGAAGGTTAAGCTTACGAAATTCCTCATGGAGAAGTGGTTGACTTTGTTGTAACATCAGGTTGTTACAATAGGATTTACGACTTAGTGCATCATCCATGACATTGGCTTTGCTTGGGGTGTAAGTTATTCCTTAGTCGTAATCCGAGATCAACTCGACCCAACGTCTTTGCCTGAGATTCAAATCCGGTTGGGTGAAGATGTATTTCAGACTTTGGTGATCAGTGTAGATTTCGCAACGATTACCAAGAAGGTAATGTCGCCAGGTTTTGAGTGCATGGACTACAGCTGCAAGCTCTAGATCATGTGTGGGATAGTTATCCTCATGTGGATGCAACTGTCGAGAAGCGTAGGCAATCACATGACGATCTTGCATGAGTATGCAACCTAGTCCTTGTCCCGAGGCGTCGCAATAGATAAGAAAGTCCTTAGAAAAATCTGGTGGTACAAGTACGGGAGCAGATGTCAGGCGTCTTTTCAGCTCCTGAAAGCTGAACTCGCACTGTGGGGTCCACACGAACTTTTTATCTTTCTTGAGGAGTTCAGTTAGAGGCTTAGCAACTTTGGAGAAATTCTCGACGAAGCGGCGGCAATAGCTCACTAAACCAAGAAAACTCCGAACTTGCTTGACCGTTTCAGGTGGAGTCCAGTCAAGGATGGCTTGAACTCGCTCAGGATTGACAGCAATGCCCTTACCAGAGATTACATGACCCAGATAGGTCATTTCTGGCAACCAAAATTCGCACTTGGAGAATTTGGCATAAAGGCGGTGCTCTCGAAGTTTCATCAATACTAGCCTTAGATGTTCGGCATGTTCTTCCTCATTCTTGGAGTAGATGAGTATATCATCGAGGTATACCACGATGAATTTATCCAAATACTCCATGAAGATTGAGTTCATTAACCCAGAGAAAGTGGCTGGAGCATTGGTTAAACCGAAGGACATGACGGTGTACTCGTATTGGCCATATCGAGTAACAAAGGCCGTTTTGGGAATGTCCCCGTTCTTGATTTTGATTTGATGGTAACCCAACCTCAAATTCATCTTGGAAAATACTGAGGATCCAGCAAGCTGATCATACAGGTCGTTGATCCTAGGGAGCGGATACTTGTTCTTGATAGTGACCAAGTTGACAGGTCGGTAATCTACAACCATTTGATCCGTTCCATCCTTCTTCTTAACGAAGAGGACGGGGCAAGCCCATGGAGAAGAACTAGGATGGATGAAACCCTTTTGCAAGGACTCATTGAGTTGTTTCTTAAGCTCGGCTAGTTCTAGGGGTGCCATCTTATAAGGTCTTCTAGAGATTGGGACGGTTCCTGGAACATGATCTATCATGAACTCGACATCTCTCTCAGGTGGAACACCTGGCAGTTCCTCTGGAAAGACATCCGGGAAGTCACGGACTACCGGAATATCTTCAAGGTCTGGAAGGGGGTTGGCATTTAAGGAGTAAAGTTGACGCTCAGACACTCGGGTCAAAACATTGACTGTCTTGCCCGATGGATGGGTGAGTTGAACAATTCTAGTAGAGCAATAGATCTTAGCGTAATGGGCTGACATCCAGTCCATACCCAAGATAATGTTTATGTCCGAGGATTTGAGAGCTATTAGTGATGCGAGGAAGACCAATCTGTCGACAAGAATTTCATTCCCATGGCTGATTCTAGAGGTTTGCCATCTAGAACCAGGAGTTTGAATTTCCATGGAGGTGGGCATGTCACTAAATGTGGTGTTGTGCAATCGAGCATAGCTCTCATAAATAAATGAATGAGATGCTCCAGTATCAAAGAGAACAGTTGCCGGATGGCAATTAACAAGGAGCGTACCGAGAACAACGTTGGGATCCTCAAGAGTCTCGTCAGCTGAGACATAGTTGACATGGCCACGAGCAGTGGTGGCTGGCTTGGCGTAGAGCACCTTTCCTGCTGGCTTGCCACGGCCAACAGACTTCCCGAACTGGTTGGGGTTGTTCTGGGGACACTCGCGGATGTAGTGACCTGTCTCCCCACACTTGAAACAAGTTATCATATTGGGGTGTGGAGCAGCATTAGAAGCGGGGCCTCCATATGTCTTGGGCGGTACATACTGCTGGTTGGAGCGAGGCACCTCAAAGGATGGCCTCGGAGTGAACCTGGGTGGCAGAGAAGTGTTTGGAATCCAGACCCGGCGCTTCTGAGATCCGGAGCCGGATGAAGATCCAAAGTCACGGGAGTGCTTGCGTGAAGCTTCAAAGTCAGTCTGCCCTGTCTCAACACTGATGGCCTTGTTGACCAACATGCTTTCAGAAAGGCTCCATTGAAACCATCCGGGCATGGTGCTTTGTCCGGGGGCATCTCCTTAACCACAACATCAATTTCATCCTGTGTGAACGGGGTAGTGAGGCTATTGAAATCAACTTGCTGTCGGAGCAAAGACGAGAGGTTAAACTTCATACCATTTCTTTCATCTTAGGATTTAACCATCGTTGGTGATCAACAACCGGTTTAGCGTCTTTCTCCAATTTTATTTTGTGCTGACATAGAGTGGGACTAATGCCCTTAAGATCATCAAGAGTATATCCAATAGCAGCACGGTGCTTCTTTAGAGTTTTCAGTAATTTCGTTTCTTCATGCTCTAAAAGTTTAGCACTAATAATAACAGGATACATATTCTTTTCATCAAGATAAGCATATTTAAGAGTATCAGGTAATGGTTTAAGCTCATACACGGGATCACCCTTGGGTGGAGGAGGGTCCCCTAGGATTTCAATAGGCAAGTTGTGTTTCAAAATAGGTCCCTATTTAAAGAATACTTCATCTATTTCCCTTGTTTCATTCATAAACATATCATTTTCATGGTCTAGCGAATATTGTTCTAAAGGATCATTAGGAGGCACGGCAATAGAAGAAAGACCAATAATTTCATCTTTACTAGGCATTTCTTTATCATGGGGTTGTCTACGAAATTTAGCAAAATTAAACTCATGAGACATATCCCCCAAACCAATAGTAACAACATCCTTTTTGCAGTCTATCCTAGCATTAACAGTATTCAAGAAGGGTCTACCAAATATGATGGGACAAAAGTTATCTTGTGGAGAACCAAGAACAAGAAAATCAGCAGGATATTTAACTTTCCCACACAAGACTTCAACATCTCTAACAATCCCAACTGGTGAAATAGTGTCTCTATTGGCAAGTTTAATTGTAACATCAATTTTCTCTATCTCGGCAAGTGCAATATCATGCATAATTTATTTGTATAAGGAATGAGGTATTGCACTTGCACTAGCACCCATATCACATAAGCCATGATAGCAATGATCTCCTATTTTGACAATAATAACAGGCATGCCTAGAACAGGTCTATGTTTATTTTTAGTATCAGGTCTAGCAATTCTAGCAGCTTCATCACAGAAGTAAATAACATGCCCATCAATATTATCAGCCAAGAGATCTTTAACCATAGCAATACTAGGTTCAACTTTAATTTGCTCAGGGGGTGTAGGTGTTCTAGTGTTACTCTTACGAACCACAGTTGAAGCTTTAGCATGATCCTTTATTCTAACAGGGAAAGGTTGTTTCTCAATATAAGCAGTAGGAACAACAGGATCCTTATAAGTGATAGTCTTTTCTTCAACCATAATAGGTGCAACTACTTTTACTTCAATGGGAGGGTTATATTTAAACCACTTCTCCTTAGGGAGATCAACATGAGTAGCAAAGGATTCACAGAAAGAAGCTACTATCTCAGAGTCAAGTCCATATTTAGTGCTAAATTCACGGAAAACATCGGTATCCATAAAAGATTTAACACAATCAAACTTATGTGTTATACCTGACTCCTTACCTTCGTCGAGGTCCCAATCTTTAGAGTTGTGTTTAATTCTTGCCAATAAATCCCATTTGAATTCAATAGTCTTCATCATAAAAGAGCTAGTACAAGAAGTATCGAGCATGGAGATTATTGAGAGAAAGCCGAGCATAAATTTTTTGAATAATAATTTCTCTTGAGAGCTCATGATTGGGGCATGAATATAACATTGACTTAAGCCTCCCCCAAGCTTCAGCGATGATTTCTCCTTCGTGAGGCCAAAAATTATATATATAATTATGATCACGATGAACAAGATGCATAGGATAAAAGTTTTGATGAAATTCCAATTTCAATCGGTTGTAGTTCCATGATCCCATATCATCACGTAGCCTAAACCATGTCAATGCCTTTCCCTTCAAATATAAATGGAAGACCTTCTTCTTGATAACATCCTCGGGCATACCTGCAAGCTTAAATAATCCACAAACTTCATTCACATAGATTAGGTGCAAATCGGGATGTAATGTTCCATCTCCTGTAAAAGGATTAGCTAGCAGTTTCTCTGTCATACACAAAGGAATTTCAAAGTAAAAATTTTCAGTAGGTTCAGTAGGTTGAGGAGTAACTCTTTGCTCTACTGGTGGGGGTGAAGATACCCCGAACAAGCCCCTCAAAGGATTATGTTCCATAGTAACAAGTGACAGTAAATTTCAGCACACTATATAAATTTTGCCTTACCAAATTCCACCTACCAAAGGCGCTTCACTCCCCGGCAATGGCACCAGAAAAGAGTCTTGATGACCCACAAGTGTAGGGGATCTATCGTAGTCCTTTCGATAAGTAAGAGTGTCGAACCCAATGAGGAGCAGAAGGAAATGACAAGCGGTTTTCAGTAAGGTATTCTCTGCAAGCACTGAAATTATCGATAACAGTTAGTTTTGTGATAAGATAATTTGTAACGGGTAACAAGTAATGAAAGTAAATAAGGTGCAGCAAGATGGCCCAATCCTTTTTGTAGAAAAGGACAAGCCTGGACAAACTCTTATATGAAGGAAAACGCTCCCGAGGACACATGGGAATTATCGTCAAGCTAGTTTTCATCACACTCATATGATTTGCGTTCGTTACTTTGATAATTTGATATGTGGGTGGACCGGTGCTTGGGTACTGCCCTTTCTTGGACAAGCATCCCACTTATGATTAACCCCTATTGCAAGCATCCGCAACTACAAAAGAAGTATTAAGGTAAACCTAACCATAGCATGAAACATATGGATCCAAATCAGCCCCTTACGAAGCAACACATAAACTAGGGTTTAAGCTTTTGTCTAGCAACCCATCATCTACTTATTACTTCCCAATGCCTTCCTCTAGGCCCAAACAATGGTGAAGTGTCATGTAGTCAACGTTCACATAACACCACTAGAGGAAAGACAACATACATCTCATCAAAATATCAAACGAATACCAAATTTGTTTTGACATCCATCTCATCAAAATATCAAAATATCAACATACACCTTTTTCTTACGAAAACTGGTAAGAAAACTTGTTTTGACATCCATCTGTCAGATTTCATAATCGAAAAATATAGCTAATGCTAACATGATTCCGACAGACTTAAACATCGCTACGGGTGAGAAAATCTCATCGTAGTCAACTCTTCAACTTGTGAAAAAACTCTTTGCCACAAGTTGAGCTTCATAGACGGTAACATTACCATCCACGCCCGTCTTCTTCTTATAGATCCATTTATCTCAATGGCTTGCCGATCATCGGGCAAGTCCACCAAAGTCCATGCTTTGTTCTGATACATGGATCCTATCTCAGATTTCATGGCTTCTAACCATTTGTCGGAATATGGGCCCACCATCGCTTCTCCATAGTTCGTAGGTTCATTGTTTTCCAACATGATATCTAAGACAGGATCACTGTACCACTCAGGAGTAGTACATATCCTTGTCGACCTACGAGGTTCAATAGCAACTTGATCCAAAGCTTCATGATCACTATCATTAACTTCCTCTTCAACTGACATAGGCGCCACAGAAACATCTTTCTGTGTTGCACCACTTTCTGGTTGAAGTATAGGTTCAACAACCTCATCAAGTTCTATCTTCCTCCCACTCAATTCTTTCGAGAGAAACTCCTTCTCGAGAAAGGACCCGTTCTTAGCGACAAACACTTTGCCCTCGGATCTGAGATAGAAGGTAAACCAACTATTACCTTTGGGTATCCTATGAAGATGTATTTGTCCGCTTTGGGTTCGAGCTTTTTCGGCTGAAGCCTTAAGCATCGCAGCACCAAATATTACGAAATGACAACTTTGGTTTCTTGCCAAACCAATGTACATACGACGTCGTCTCAACGGACTTAGATGGTGCCCTATCTAAAGTGAGTGCAACTGTCTCTAACGCATAACCTCAAAATGATAGTGGTAGATCGGTAAGAGACATCATAGATCGCACCATATCTCATAAGGTTCGATTACGACGTCCGAACACGCCATTACGTTGTGGTGTTCTAGGTGGTGTCAACTGTGAAACAATTTCACAATGTGTTAAGTGATTGCCAAACTCAGAACTCAGAAATTCTCCATCGGCCAGATCGTAGGAATTTGATCTTCTTGTTATGATGGTTCTTAACTTCACTCTGAAATTGCTTGAACTTTTCAAACGTTTCAGACTTGTGCTTCATTAAGTAAATATACCCATATCTACTCAAATCGTTAGTGAAGATGAGAAAATAGTGATGTCCACCGCACGCCTCAATTCTTATTGGATCACACACATCAGCATGTACGATTTCCAACAAGTCACTTGCCCGTTTCATTGTACCTGAAAATGGGGTCTTAGTCATCCTGCCCATGAGGCATGGCTCGCATGTGTCAAGCGATTCAAAATCAAGTGACTCCAAACATCCGTCGACATGGAGTTTCTTCATGCATCTTACGCCAATATGACCCAAGCGACAGTGCCACAAGAAAGTGGTACTATCATTATTAACTCTACATCTTTTGGCGTGAACATGTGTATTATCACGACCGAGATTCAATGAACCATTCACATAGGGTGCATGACCATGAAAGGTATTATTCATGTAAACAGAATAACCATTATTCTCTAACTTAAATGAATAACCGTATTGCTATGAACATGATCTAATCATATTCATGATAATCGCAGACACCTGATAACATTTATCTAGGTTCAATACTAATCCCGAAGGTAGATGGAGCGTACGATGGTGATCTCACCAACTTTGGAAATACTTCCAACACACATCGTCACCTCGCCCTTAGCCAGTCTCCGTTTAGTCCATTGCTTTTGCTTCAAGTCACCAATAATAGCAACTGAACCGGTATCCAATACCCAGGTGCTACCAGGAGTACTAGTAAGGTACACATTAATAACACGTATATACTTTGTTGAAGTAGCCAGCCTTCTTATCTACCATGCATTTGGGGTAGTTCCGCTACCAGTGACCGTTCCCCTTACAATAGAAGCACTTAGTCTCGGGTTTGGGTTCAACCTTGGGTTCCTTCACTGGAGCGGCAACTGGTTTGCCATTCATGAAGTTTCCCTTCTAGACCTTGCCCTTCTTGAAACCAGTGGTCTTGTTGAACCATCAACACT
The DNA here is from genome assembly GCA_032464435.1 of Aegilops umbellulata. Taxonomy (NCBI): domain Eukaryota; kingdom Viridiplantae; phylum Streptophyta; class Magnoliopsida; order Poales; family Poaceae; genus Aegilops; species Aegilops umbellulata. The sequence continues at coordinate 64,981,592 of CP136057.1, forward strand.
TGATGCTCCTTCTTGATTTCTACTTTTTGCGGTCTTAGGCACCGTGAACAGCTCTGGGATCATCTCCATCCCTTGCATGTCATAGTTCATCACGAAGATCTAGTAGCTTAGTGATAGTGACTAGAGAACTCTATCAATCACTATCTTATCTGGAAGTTTAACTCCCACTTGATTGAAGTGATTGTAGCACCCAGACATTCTGAGCACATGCTCACTAGCTGAGCTATTCTCCTCCATCTTGTAGGCAAAGAACTTGTCAGAGGTCTCATACCTCTCAACACGAGCATGAGCCTGAAATCCCAATTTCAGCTCTTGGAACATCTCATATGTTCTATGGCGTTCAAAACATCATTGGAATCCCGATTATAAGCTGTAAAGTATGGTGCACTTAACTATCAAGTAATCATCAGGACGTATCTGTCAGATGTTCATAACATCCACAGACGACGCTGGAGGGGTTGGCACACCGAGCGGTGCATGAAAGACATAAGCCTTCTGTGTAGCAGTCAGGACACTCCTCAGGCAACGGACCTAGTCCGCATGATTGCTTACAATATCTTTCAACTTAATCTTTCTCTAGGAACATATTGAAACATGGAGCTACAACACGAGCTATTGATCTACAACCTTTTTTGCAAAGACAACTTAGACTATTGTTCATGATAAATAAGTTCATCTAATCAAATTATATAATGAACTCCCACTCAGATAGACATCCCTCTAGTCATCTAAGTGATACATGATCCGAGTCAACTAGGCCGTGTCCGATCATCATGTGAGACGGACTAGTCATCATCGGTGAACATCTTCATGTTGATCGTATCTTCTATACGACTCATGTTCGACCTTTCGGTCTTCCGTGTTCCGAGGCCATGTCTGTACATGCTAGGCTCGTCAAGTCAACCTAAGTGTATTCCGTGTGTAAATCTGGCTTACACCCGTTGTATGCGAATGTTAGAACCTATCACACCCGATCATCACGTGGTGCTTCGGAACAACGGACCTTAGCAACGGTGCAAAGTTATGGGAAACACAATTCTTGAAATTATTGTGAGGGATCACCTTATTTAAGCTACCGTCATTCTTAAGCAAATAAGATGTAAAAACATGATAAACATCACATGCAATCAAAAAGTGACATGATATGGCCAATATCATTTTGCTCCTTTTGATATCTATCTTTGGGGCGCCATGATCATCATCGTCACCGGCATGACACCATGATATCCATCACCATGATCTCCATCATCGTATCTTCGTGAAGTTGTCTCGCCAACTATTACTTCTACTACGACGGCTACCGGTTAGCAATAAAGTAAAGTAATTACATGACGTTTATGTTGACACGCAGGTCATAAATAATTAAGAAAACTCATGTGGCTTCTGCCGGTTGTCATACTCATCAACATGCAAGTCGTGATTCCTATTAGAAGAACATGATCAATCTCATACATCACATCCTTTTGGCGATATCACATCACACGGCATATGCTGCAAAAACAAGTTAGACGTCCTCTAATTGTTGTTGCAAATTTTACGTGGCTGCTATAGGTTTCTTAGCAAGAACGTTTCTTACCTACGCCAAAACCACAATCTGATATGCCAATTTCTATTTACCCTTCATAAGGACCCTTTTCATCGAATCTGATCTGACTAAAGTGGGAGAAACAGACACCCGTTAGCCACCTTATGCAACTAGTGCATGTCAGTCGGTGGAACCTGTCTCACGTAAGAGTACGTGTAAGGTCGGTCCGGGCCACTTCATCCCACGATGCCGCCGAATCAAGATAAGACTAGTAACGGCAAGTAAATTGACAAAATCGACACCCACAACAACTTGTGTTCTACTCGTGCATAGAAACTACGCATAGACCTAGCTCATGATGCCACTGTTGGGGATCGTAGCAGAAATTAAAAAATTTCTACGCATCACCAAGATCAATCTATGGAGTAATCTAGCAACGAGGGTAAGGGGAGTGCATCTACATACCCTTGTAGATCGCTAAGCGGAAGCGTTGCAAGAACGCGGATGAAGTAGTCGTACTCGTGGCGATTCAGATCGCGATCGATTCTATCTATGTGCCGAACAACGGCGCCTCCACGTTCAACACACGTGCAGCCTGGTGACGTCTCCCATGCCTTGATCCAGCAAGGAGAGAGGGAGAGGTTGTGGAAGACTCCATCCAGCAGCAGCACGACGGCATGATGGTGGTGGAGGAGCGCGGTACTCCAGCAGGGCTTCGCCAAGGACTACGAGAGACGAGGAGGGAGAGAGGTAGGGTTGCGCCTTGGGAGTGTCGGCGTTCTGGGAACGGGGGTCCCCAGACTTGCCTGCCTGCGGCCTGCAACGTGGCTCAAGGGGGGCCCAGCACGGCCCATCTTCTTCGACGCAGACTCAAGACCCTCGCGAGGGGCCGAGCCTCACGGGGCGGACGACACGGAGCTTCCTCAGGCACGGCCTCATCAGGCTGGCTCGCGAGGAGGCGGAGAGATCAAGGCGGGGTACCTCATGAGGTGCCCATGACGCAAGCCATGACGACCAAGGGCGCCAGGCGGGCGCCAGCCCGCACAGTGTCCTCCCTTTCCTCTTTGGTGCAAAGGGAGCAAGCGCAGGCGAGAGGATCAAGCAAAGGCACCTATTTCGGTGCAACGAGACCAAGACCAACTCCGCAACAAGGAAGAAGTCATTGTGGAGCCCAAGCCAGCGTCATCACCAGAGCCTTTGGCAGGCGAGGACCAACTTTAGTCAGGATAAGTGTACCAGATGTTCCCCTTCAAAATGGCCAATTGTTGGCGCCCTCCTCGCTCAATATTTGGGGAGAGGCCCAGGGCCTTTGCCTATAAATAGGACTAGCCAGCCCCAGGGTAGGGGGGACAGACGGATTGATTGGCAATACAACTGAGAGAGAGAGAAGGGCGACTGAACCCCTCTAGAAGTTCATCAACCCAGCCAAGAACAGACCCTCGCGAGGCTGTCCTTCCTTCTATTGTTCATCATCAGCCCGAGAGGCAATCCACCACACCACCACACTGGAGTAGGGTATTACACCACATCGGTGGCCCGAACCAGTATAAACTCTGTGTCTCTTGTGCTATGTTTTCCAAAGCTTAGATCCTTGCGAGGCGGAGGGGTACAGGTAGGTAGGAAGCGTATCTCCGCGCGCACCCCATAGTTCAAACCTCAAGGGTCTGCCGGAACCCGAAATCCGACATTTGGCGCGCCAGGTAGGGGTGCGCCGGAATTCGTCTTCCACCGCCCGTTTCTCCTCCGACCATCGCGTCCATGTCTGACGCTCTTCGGGACCGCGCCGAGCACCGAGCCGCTCTCGCTTCCCGCGTTGCCCAGACGGCCCCCGTCGGCAGGCGTCCTCATCGTTCCCCGTCGCCTGCCGTCAACGCCGCCGCTGGCGGGGAACGAGCAGCGAGCGTCGTCTCAATATCCGTCCGTGCGGCAAGACGGCCGCACCGCTACTCCCTCGCTCACCCCAGCTGGTTCTTGATCCCGCGCGCTCCGCGCACCCATGGAGGCTCGAGCTGCGCTCATCGCAGCAAACGAGCTCCTGCGCTACCGTCCCGTTGACGACGTCTACGAAGAGTGGCTCGACCGCGTCGCCGAGCTCGTCCGCGCTGCGGGGGGCTCTCCTGCACCGTCCGTCCCTTTGAACCGCACCCCGCCGCACGCGGGCGACGAAGCTCCGGGGGCGCCCTAGCCGCCTCCTTGCCAAGAAGACGCCCCGGCCACAAGGCGCGAGGCCCCTGTCTGGAACCCGCTCTGCCAGGCACTAGCGCGGCGAGAGCAGAGCTGCCAAGAAGTCCCTCGCCCGCAAGAAGCCGCCTGGGCGCTCCATGCTCCGGCACGTCGCGGCCACGCTCCTGCTCCCGCACGTCAAGACCCCGTGCTGCTCCCAGCTGCAGCGCGCGAGGACCTGCAAGATCAATCTCTCCGTCACCCAAGGCCTCCCGTGGCCACGGCGGGCTGCCGCGCCTTCACCACCGAGCTGTGCAGCATCGCGTGGCCCAGCAAGTTCAAGCCAGACTTGCCTCCACGCTACGACGGCACGGCCAACCCTGCGAAGTTCCTCCAGCTCTATGAGCTGGGCATCGAATCTGCCAACGGAGATGAGAAGGTCATGGCGAACTGGTTTCCCATGGCGCTCAAGGACGGGGCCCGCACCTGGCTCCTAAACCTGGCCCCAGGCACGATCTCCTCCTGGGACGAGATGCGCACCCGCTTCATCGCCAACTTCCAAGGTACTCGTGATCACCCACCCGCCGTGAGCGACATGCGTCGCATCAAGCAGCAGCCCAGAGAGACCCTACAAAAGTACATCCAACGCTTCAACAACGCACGCCTCAAGATTCCCAGGGCGTCCGAGGAGGCCATCATCTCTGCCTTGTCCGACGGCGTGCGCGACGTCAAGATGAAGGAGGAGCTGGCGATGCATGAAGACCTGTGCACTTCCTTGGTCTCTCCCTCCTCGGGCTCCCTGCCGCAGACCTAGAAGAGAAGAAGTCCAAGGCCAAGGATGTGAAGCGCAAGGGGGCTGCTGTGCTCGCGGCAAAACCGGACACCAAGTGGGGCAGAGATCAGCCCGAGTCTTCCAAGGGCAGTCGCTACTGTGTGTACCATGACCTCCACACCCACAACACCAATGAATGACAAGAGCTCCGAGCCGTGCGAGAAGGAAGGATCGGCCGTTGCCCCGACCGTGTCGACCGGGGCTACGGTCGAGGAGGAGGAAGGAACCCAGGGCGCTGGGAAGACCGCGGCCCACGCCAGGGGTGGCGCGATCGGCCTCGTGAGGACCGCTGGCAAGACCCGCCTCGCGAGGGAGACTGGAGGGATCAGCCTCGCGAGGATCGCCCACAAGGTAATGCAGGCCTCCCTCCACTGCCGCCGCATCCAAGAAGAAACGAGGACCGCCACCAGGACGAAGAGGCCGGGGGCTTCTAGAAGCCGCGCGCGATCGCCTGCATCCTGGGCGGAGCTCAAGCCCCAGCCTCTCAGTGCATCTTCAAGCAGTTCACCCGCGAAGTGAATGCAGTCCTCCCCAAGCTCGAAGCCACACGACCTCTCAGGTGGTCATCATGCGCCATCACGTTCAGCTCAGCGGATCAGCTCAAGTGTGCAGCCACGGCCGGAATCCTCCCGATGCTTTGTTCCCCAATCATCAGCAACGTGGTGGTCACCAGGACCCTCATCGACGGCGGGGCAGGGCTCAACGTCCTGTCCGTGGAAACATTCAACAATCTCCAAGTGCCCTACAACCAGCTTCAACCGACCAAGCCTTTCTCTGGAGTCACTGACGGCTCCACGGTCCCGATCGGGCAGGTCCGCCTCCCTGTCACCTTCGAAGCGCGCGACAACTACCGCACCGAGCTCATCGACTTCGACGTCGCTCACATTCGCCTGTCGTACAACGCCATCCTTGGGTACCCGGCGCTGGCCAAGTTCATGGCCGTGACTCACCATGGCTACAACGTCCTCAAGATGCCAGGGAGTGGCGGAGTCATCACGGTGCCCTGTGAAGAGAAAGACGCGGTGTGTTCCCTGGAACGAGCTTTTCAGGCCGCATCGCTGGAAGACCCGGATCGTGGAAGCAGGAGGCTTCCCGAGATCACCCCCATGAACAAGAAGACATCGTCAGGCCCGGTCCCTTAGGAGGCAGGCCCCTCAGGGCCCGTGCCTGCCCAGGGGGATCCTCCCTCCATCGCATAGGAAAGCGCACCCGGCGCCCTCCTCAGGCAGGGCTCGGGGGCTCTCCCCTGGAGGGCCACCGACCTGGCCAAGGTCACGAGGGAGGCGCTTGGGCACCACATGGAGGCGTGTTTCGAAGCATGTTTCCCTCAAGAAGGAGTGAAGCAAGGAGGGTCAGACCCTCAGGAGTTCGTCAGCGAAGCCATTCAGGAGATACAAGAGTCAAGAGTCATGAGAGGCGGCCGCCTCCTACCAGCTGTGGTCCCCCATCCAGGCGAGGATGGTGGGCTGCGTGTCCGCATCGACATTCCAGGGCTCAACCGAGTCACCTCGCAGGAGCGCCTCTGGCCCTCGCCAGTGGGGCGCTGCGAGGGTCCGCCCCACAGCTCCGTTCGCATGCCTTACGGCTTGCCGAACGCGGCTGCCACGTACCAGCGCCTCATGAGGGGCATCATGGAAGCTCAAGAGGCTAGGCGTTCCGCAGCCTTGGCAGATATGGAGACAGTCCGTGAGGAGCCACCAGCGCCTCTGGAGCCTCCCGAGGCCCCAGGGCCTGGGGGCTCGTGAGGATCGGCTTCCGCAGCCCACCGAGTCTGCTGCACCAACACTGCTTCATCCTCAACATCATCAAGTGACATCTTTCAAGTTTCATTTCCAGTCGGGAGCGCCCCCCAGGGCTGCATTATTCCCAGGCCGCGCGGGTCCGTCCCAGCGGCATGTATCCCTTTTATTTCATGTCCTTAGCTTACTTTGTTGGGGGCGCCCCTCGGGCTGCATCATCCCCAAGTCGCTCGGGCCAGACCCAGCGGCATGTATCCCTTTCGCGTCTACTTTCGGCTATGCATTCAACCCACCATGCTTGATTATTTGATGCCGGTCCACGGCACCTCTTCTTCTCCATGTCGACCACTTGCACGTTAAAGGGGGGGGGTGCCTGAGCATCGCGACTCAGGGCTCTTACTGGCTCTCCAGCCCTCACCCTCTGGACTTGTCGATGGCATCGCAACCTGGCATACCAGCGACGGCTGAGACCAGCTCGAGGGTCGGGACCCGAGGACGTAGAGTGTAGGCATCTAACCCAATTTGCAGGAACACATCACAAGATAAGGCCCAGTGCCAGGCACAACCCACCTAGAGGTAGGGCCCCGTGAGTCCCGCGCTGGCTCACGGGTGCCCAGATACACCTCACCAGGCCCTACCGTGCCAGCCACGTGTCAGGGCGGGGCTGTACACTCCCCGAGAGCTCCTCCCGGAGGGGAGCCCCCTCCCACGTACCAGTGGAAGCACCATGCTCCGCGCTGGCTGACGACACTGCCGAGGAGCGGCTATGCCCGTACACATACGGAAGCGCTATGCTCCGCGCTGGTGATAAACAACTGAGGGTGGCCCCCGGGCCGCGTCAACCTCAGGGAGCCCAGAGCTCAGTGTTCAGCCTCATCGTAACGCCTCCCCCCGGGAGTGCCGCGCGAGGGGGTTGGGCACGGGGGCTGCGCCTGGGTCACGCCCGGGCGCATGCCACCCAGCCAGCCCCTCGGGCCTGGTTCGTCGCACGTCTCTCCCCGAGCGGAGCCAAGGTACGAAGGCCTTTGGGTGTCAAGGGGGACTCCTGAGCATCGCGACTCGGGAGCCTAACTGGTCCCGTAGCCCCTCACTCCCTAGTTCCGAAAGGCTAGTGCTGGGTGAGGTACGCGCGGGGCCGGGCTCTGCAGATGTAGAACGGTAGATCCACCCACATCCCACCTCCCTACTTGCTGTTCGCGCGCCAAGGGGGACTCCTGAGCATCGCGACTCGGGAGCCTAACTGGTCCTGTAGCCCTTCACTCCTTTAGTTCCGAAAGGCTAATGCTGGGTGAGGTACGCGCGGGGCCGGGCTCTGCCGGCGTAGAACATGAGCAAGTAGGAAGGAACAGCGTAAACTTCAAGGATCACCTCCCTACTTGTTGTTCGTGCGCCAAGGGGGACTCTTGAGCATCGCGACTCAGGATCCTAACTTTCCCTGTAGCCCCTCACTCCTTTGGTCCCGTCCTGGTTTCCGGTCGGGGCTAATGCTGGGTGAGGAACGTGCGGGGCCGGGCTTTGCCGGCGTAGAACATAAGTAAGTAGGAAGGAATAGCGTAAAATTCAAAGAATTCGGAAGCAAATATTACAGTCCATACTGTTATCTCGACGCCAAACGCAAGTTTAAACGCCTCCCCGAGGCATGATACATGTGCAGGAATTGAAAACAGGACAGGAGCCACGATGTAATCGCCAAACGACGGTGGAGCAGCGCGGGGTGGCTTCACCTCATGGAGCAGTAGGGTCGGCAGCGTCTGGCTTCGGCTTGGCGCTGAAAGCCCGGAACATCCCCAGCAGAGCCTCCGCGCGACCCTTCACGGCCTCGACAGCGGCAGCAGCATGCTCGCCGCTCACTGGCTCTAGCAGGCTGTCGAGGTCGATGTTGGGGGCGCGAAGGTGGATGTGGGCGAAGACCCGCGTTAGCGCTGCAGAAGACAGGACACGCGCCTCGGCCTCGGCCGTGGGGTGAAGGCCAAGGGCGACATCCTCAAAAGCACGAACCAGGAAGGGAAGCAGCTTGGCGGGGCCGTCCTCGGCGCCAGCTAGCGGGCTCTCCAGGCCGCTGGCGTAGAGCGTCTTCAGCGAGGCCCGGGCCTTCTCCTCCATGTCTGCGAAGGCCACGCGGTCCTCGGCAAGAACCCGAGCCTTGTCGTCCAGCTCGACCTTCCTCACCCCCAACTCCTGCTCCAGCACGCGCAGGCGGTCGCGGTGTTTCTTGAGCTTGGCCTCTCGGACCTCGACGGCCGCCTCACGAGCCTTCACGCCCTCTTCTTGCTCTTGGCGAAGGCGGGCCTCTTTCGTGAGCTGGTCCCGCAGGCCTTGCAGCTCGCCCTCCAGCACCTTGCGGCGACCATGGACGTCGGCCGCCTCCTCCTGGGCTGTGTCACGAGCAGCCTTCGCCTCAAGGGCGGCCTGCCTCTCCTCATCACAAGACGTTGAGGCCTGGACCAGCGCCGCCCGAACCGAAGCATCGGAGCGAATCCATCCTGAAGCTAGCTCCAAGCGCCCGGCCACCAAGCTAGGGTCGGCGCCAAGAAGATCCTGCCAGAGCCGGTCCAGCTCGGCAGCAACATGATCCAGAACGGCGGGAGGAGTCGGAGAGACAGCAATCGGTGGAGTAGGAGGAGAAGACGGCGGCACGACCACAGCACCCTGAGGTGGAGCCTGCTGCACCCCGACGACTGTGGTGGCGGCAGCAGGCAAAGGCACCTCGGGAGTCACCTGGGCCATGGGGGCTGGGCTCGCCCCAGCCATCTCAGCCAGGCCTCGTGAGGACGACCAGGCAGGACAGGCCCGGGCGTCGCGGTCACCTTCCTTCACAGGCAGAGGCGCTGCCATGGGTGGAACTTCAGGAGCCCCCTTCAGCTTCTTTGTCGCGGGCGCCAGCCTATCCAAGGAACGCGGGGGTCAAGCCTCAGCAGCAAAACAAGAAACAGAAACAAGAGTCAAGCACTTACGGGTCATCGCCAGTGAGCTTGGGCAGCCTCCGGCCAAACTTGAAGCCTGAAAGCCAGCTGGAGGGATCAACCTCAGAAGCAGAAGGCGCGTCTGCAGATCGCCCCGGAGGCGGGGCGAACCCACGGGGGATCAGCCCGGTCCTGTCCTTCTTCGGGATCGGGGGCGAGCTCCCGCTGGCCAGCACGTCATCGTCCTCGTCGTCGTCGCTCGGGGAGAGGCAGAGAGCGCGGGGCCTGCGCCGGGAGAGGGGAGCCCTTGACTCTCTGTCAGTTGCCTCAGAGTCAGGCCCCTTCCCCCGCTCCTCTCCGCCCTCCTCTTCGCTGGAGTCGTCGGAGGACACATCCACTGGTTCCTCGAGGGCTTCAGCGGGCAAGGGCCCGTCTCTGCTGAAGACGGGCATGGACTCCACCACCTGCTCCCAATCATCGCGGAGGAACAAGGGCGTAGGTGCGCCCTCCGACCTCGCCACATCGCCCCCAACCAGGGATTGGAGCACCGCGGCCAGATATTCGTCGCGCAAGGCCGCGGGGCTCGGATGAGGCCTCCACGTCGGAGGTGAGTACTGCCGAAGCGGAGCCAGCTGGTGCTCCAGGAACTCCCTCAGCAGCGAAGCGCCGGTCAGCTTCGCCACCGCCAAGCTGGCCGGCCTCAGATCCGCGTCCATCTTCTCCAACACCGGCTTCGCACATGGGTCCGTGAGTTCTGCACGAGCCCAATCACCGGAGCTCGTGGGCAGCCCCGTGGGCAAAATCAGCCGAGGGTGAATGCGCCCAGCGTCAGCCAAGACCCACTTGCTCCTGAAGCCCTCAATCCTCTTCCCGGGCTTCGAGATGGCAATGGCGCCATTTGTACACAATGAAGCTCGCGCACGCGGAAGGAGAACCGCGAGAAACCCGGAGGGAGAAGTGGTGGCGCAGCAAGGCCACTGAGGTCTGCAACCCTACGTGTGCCTCACAATAATAGGCGAAGATCGCCAGGAGAAGGACGGAGTTGGGATGGAGGTGCAGAGCTTGTAAGTTGTAATGGCGGAGGACAGAGAAGAAGAACTCGGAGAAGGGAGGCACCAGGCCAGCAGTAATAGAGCTTACGAAGAGCGGGTAAAAGGTGCTCCCTCGACCCTCAGGGGTGGCGGAGCCGGCCTTGAACACCCTCGCCCCATCGCTGCCCTGCGCCGCCGCCATCCGGCGCAACCGGGCGAGGCTGGCTTCCGACACGTTTGGCGACTCCAAGGCGGACAAGTACCAGGCTCCCGCCGGGGACTGACGAGGCGCCATGGCTTCTGGATCACGCGGTCGAAGCAGATCTGGAGATTTGGAGGAAGGAAGGAGAGGCACAAGAAAGGGGATCTGAGCAGCAACTGGAGAAGGCAGAAAGAGCAAAACCTGGGCAGATGCTGCTCCTTTATCAACTCGCGCGGTTGCGGAGACGCCCACGTCCAATCAACCGCCACTCGGCGCCCAAGGCCGTAGGCTGTTAGGGCCCGCGACGCTTCGCCCTTGCCCTTTCGCCTCACTGCACGGCCAAGTCCGGGCGCGCCTTGGGCCTGGGGGCTACTGTCAGCGTTCTGGGAACGGGGGTCCCCAGACTTGCCTGCCTGCGGCCTGCGACGTGGCTCAAGGGGGGCCCAGCACGGCCCATCTTCTTCAACGCAGACTCAAGACCCTCGCGAGGGGCCGAGCCTCGCGGGGCGGACGACACGGAGCTTCCTCAGGCACGGCCTCATCAGGCTGGCTCGCGAGGAGGCGGAGAGATCAAGGCGGGGTACCTCATGAGGTGCCCATGACGCAAGCCATGACGACCAAGGGCGCCAGGCGGGCGCCAGCCCGCACAGTGTCCTCCCTTTCCTCTTTGGTGCAAAGGGAGAAAGTGCAGGTGAGAGGATCAAGCAAAGGCACCCATTTCGGTGCAACGAGACCAAGACCAACTCCGCGACAAGGAAGAAGTCATTGTGGAGCCCAAACCAGCGTCATCACCAGAGCCTTTGGCACGCGAGGACCAACTTTAGTCAGGATAAGTGTACCAGATGTTGCCCTTCAAAATGGCCAATTGTTGGTGCCCTCCCCGCTCAATATTTGGGGAGAGGCCCAGGGCCTTTGCCTATAAATAGGACTAGCCAGCCCCGGGGTAGGGGGGACAGACGGATCGATTGGCAATCCAACTGAGAGAGAGAGAGAAGGGCGACTGAACCCCTCTAGCAGTTCAGCAACCCAGCCAAGAACAGACCCTCGCGAGGTTGTTCTTCCTTGTATTGTTCATCATCAGCCCGAGAGGCAATCCACCACACCACCACACTGGAGTAGGGTATTACACCACATCGGTGGCCCGAACCAGTATACACTCTGTGTCTCCTGTGCTGTGTTTTCCATAGCTTAGATCCTTGCGAGGCGGAGGGGTACAAGTAGGTAGGAAGAGTATCTCCGCGCGCACCCTAGAGTTCGAACCTCAAGGGTTTGCCGGAACCCGAAATTCGACAGGGAGAGAGAGACTCGTGTGTTGGGCAGCCCCAAAACCTCCACTATATATAGGGGCAAGGGGAGGGGGAGGCGCCCTAGGATTTCCCCTAGGGGGTCGACGGCCAGGGCAGATGGGATCTCCCGCTTGGGTGACTTGGCCCCCAAGACAGGAGGTGGGAACCCTAGATGGGGCGCCCCAAACCCTCTGGCCATGTGGGAATAGGTGAGGGGGGTGCACAGCCCCTTAGTGGGCTGGTTTGCCCCCTACCCTTGGCCCAAGAAGCCCCCAACACTTGCCGGGGCTCCCGAAACACCTTTCGGTCATGCTGGTCATCACCCGGTACCTCCAGAACACTTCCGGACTCGAAAACCCTTCGTCCAATATATCAGTCTTCACCTCCGGACCATTCCGGGATCTCATCCGGGACTCCCAACAACATTCGGTAACCGCGTACATACCTTCCCTATAACCCTAGCGTCATCGAACCTTTAGTGTGTAAACCCTACGGGCTCAGGAATCATGCAGACATGACCGAGACACCTCTCTGGTCAACAACCAACAGCGGGATCTGGATACCCATGTTGGCTCCCACATGTTCCACGATGATCTCATTGAATGAATCACGATGTCAAAGATTCAATCAATCCCGTATACAATTCCCTTTGTCTACTGGTATGATACTTGCCCAAGATTCGATCGTCGGTATCCCGATACCTTGTTCAATCTCGTTACCGGCAAGTCTCTTTACTCGTTCCATAACACATCGTCCCGTGATCAAATCCTTGGTCACATTGTGCACATTATGATGATGTCCTACCGAGTGGGCCCAGAGATACCTCTCCGTTACACGGAGTGACAAATGCCAGTCTCGATTTGTGCCAACCCAACAGACACTTTCGGAGATACCCGTAGTGCACCTTTATAGCCACACAGTTATGTTGTGACGTTTGGTACACCCAAAGCATTCCTACGGTATCCGGGAGTTGCACAATCTCATGGTCTAAGGAAATGATACTTGACATTAGAAAAGCTTTAGCATACGAACTACACGATCTTGTGCTAGGCTTAGGATTGGGTCTTGTCCATCACATCATTCTCCTAATGATGTGATCCCGTTATCAACGACATCCAATGTCCATGGTCAGGAAATCGTAACCATCTATTGATCAACGAGCTAGTCAACTAGAGTCTTACTAGGGACATGGTGTTGTCTATGTATCCACACATGTATCTGAGTTTCCTATCAATACAATTCTAGCCTGGATAATAAACGATTATCATGAACAAGGAAATATAATAATAATAATAACTAATTTATTATTGCCTCTAGGGCACATTTCCAATAGTCTCCCACTCGCACTAGAGTCAATAATCCAGTTACATCGCTATGTGATTAACACTCAAGGTCACATCGCCATGTGATTAACACCCAAAGAGTTTACTAGAGTCAATAATCTAGTTCACATTACCATGTGATTAACACTCAATGAGTTCTTGGTTTGATCATGTTATGCTTGTGAGAGATGTTATAGTCAACGGTTCTGCAACAATCAGATCCTCATGTACTTCGCAAAACTTTATGTCATATCGTAGATGCTGCTACCACGTTCCACTTGGAGCTATTCCAAATGGTTGCTCCATTATACATATCCGGTTTTCTACTCATAGTCATGCGGATAGGTGTTAAATCTTGCATCGACATAACTCTTAACGTCGAACTCTTTATCACCTCCATAACCGAGAAATATTTCCTTATTCCTCTAAGGATAATTTTGACCACTATCCAGTTATCCACTCTTGGATCACCTTTATACCCTCTTGCCAGACATGTGGCAAGGCACAAATCAGGTGCGGTACTCAGCATGGCATACCGTATAGTGCCTATGACAAAATCATAGGGGACGACCTTCGTCCTTCCTCTTTCTTCTGCCGTGGTCAAGCTTTGAGTCTTACTCAACTTCACACCTTACAACTCAGGTAAGAATCCCTTCTTTGACTGATCTATTTTGAACTCCTTCAAAATCATGTCAAGGTGTGCGTTCTTTGAAAGTATCATCAGGCGTCTTGATCTATCTCTATAGATCTTGATGCCCAATATGTAAGCAGCTTTATCCAGGTCTTCCTTTGAAAATCTCTCTTCAAACAACCGTTTATGCTTTCCAGAAATTCTACATTATTTCGGATCAACAATATGTCATCCACATATACTTATCAGAAATGTTGTAGTGCTCCCACTCACTTTCTTGTAAATACAAGTTTCTAGAAAACATTGTATAAACCTAAAAGCTTTGATCACTCCATCAAAGCACATATTCCGACTCCGAGATGCTTGCTCTAGTCCATAGAAGGATCGCTGGAGCCAGCATACCTTTTAGCATCCTTAGGATCGACAAAACCTTTTATTGTATCACATACACCTTTTTCTTACGAAACTGGTAAGAAAACTTGTTTTGACATCCATTTGTCAGATTTCATAATCGAAAAATACAGCTAATGCTAACATGATTCCGGCGGACTTAAACATCGCTACGGGTGAGAAAATCTCATCGTAGTCAAATCTTGAACTTGTGAAAAAACTCTTTGCCACAAGTCGAGCTTCATAGACGGTAACATTACCGTCCACGTCCGTCTTCTTCTTAAAGATCCATTTATCTCAATGGCTTGCCGATCATCGGGCAAGTCCACCAAAGTCCATGCTTTGTTCTGATACATGGGTCCTATCTCAGATTTCATGGCTTCTAACCATTTGTCGGAATATGGGCCCACTATCGCTTCTCCATAGCTCGTAGGTTCATTGTTGTCCAACATGATATCTAAGATAGGATCAGCGTACCACTCAGGAGTAGTACATATCCTTGTCGACCTACGAGGTTCGATAGCAACTTGATCCGAAGCTTCATGATCACTATCATTAACTTCCTCTTCAAACAACGTAGGCGCCACAGAAACGTCTTTCTGTGTTGCACCACTTTCCGGTTGAAGTAGAGGTTCAACAACCTCATCAAGTTCTATCTTCCTCCCACTCAATTCTTTCGAGAGAAACTCCTTCTCGAGAAAGGACCCATTCTTAGCGACAAACACTTTGCCCTCGGATCTGAGATAGAAGGTATACCCAACTATTACCTTTGGTATCCTATGAAGATGTATTTGTCCGCTTTGGGTTTGAGCTTTTTCGGCTGAAGCCTTAAGCATCGCAGCACCAAATATTAAGAAACGGCAACTTTGGTTTCTTGCCAAACCAATGTTCATACGACGTCGTCTCAACGGACTTAGATGGTGCCCTATCTAAAGTGAATGCAGCTGTCTCTAACGCATAACCTCAAAATGATAGCGGTAGATCGGTAAGAGACATCATAGATCGCACCATATCTCATAAGGTTCGATTACGACGTCCGAACACGCCATTACGCTATGGTGTTCTATGTGGTGTCAACTGTGAAACAATTTCACAATGTGTTAAGTGATTGCCAAACTCATAACTCAGAAATTCTCCATCGATCAGATCGTCGGAATTTGATCTTCTTGTTATGATGGTTCTTAACTTCACTCTGAAATTGCTTGAACTTTTCAAACGTTTCAGACTTGTGCTTCATTAAGTAAATATACCCATATCTACTCAAATCGGTAGTGAAGATGAGAAAATAGTGATGTCCACCGCACGCCTCAATTCTTATTGGATCACACACATCAGCATGTACAATTTCCAACAAGTCACTTGCCCGTTTCATTGTACCTGAAAACGGGGTCTTAGTCATCCTGCCCATGAGGCATGGCTCGCATGTGTCAAGCGATTCAAAATCAAGTGACTCCAAACATCCATCAACATGGAGTTTCTTCATGCATCTTATGCCAATATGACCCAAGCGGCAGTGCCACAAGAAAGTGGTACTATCATTATTAACTCTACATCTTTTGGCGTGAACATGTGTATTATCACGACCGAGATTCAATGAACCATTCACATAGGGAGCATGACCATGAAAGGTATTATTCATGTAAACAGAATAACCATTATTCTCTAACTTAAATGAATAACCGTATTGCTATGAACATGATCTAATCATATTCATGCTCAACACAGACACCTAATAACATTTATCTAGGTTCAATACTAATCCCGAAGGCAGATGGAGCGTGCGATGGTGTCGGTGTACTAAAGTAGGGGTACCTTAGTACCCCGAACTTGTGCACGGGCAGTAGTAGCCTCCCGCGGCAAGGCCTGCCAGGGGAGCGACAAGAGTCTCCACGGCCCTTTCCGGGCCGGACGAAGGCCAAGTGATCGAGCCTAGAAGACCAAGCCCCGGCAAGAGGAGCTTGCCGGGTCGAGAAGGCAAGGTCCGGCAAGAGGAGCTTGCCGGGCCAGGCGACAAGGCCCCGGCAAGAGGAGCTTGCCGGGACGACTAAGCCGAAACACCAAGGCCCCGGCGGGAGGAGCTCGCCGGGACGGCCAAGCCAAAGCACCCCAAGAGAAGCCCGCCGCGGCGCGCCGCGCGCCCTGGCAAGGCCTGGCGAACGGCAAGCTCCCAGGTGCGGCAAGGCAACTACCGCGGCAAGCCACTTGCCGCGGCAAACCACCACATCAGGCCCGCGCTCCAGCTCACCTGCCCACGCGTCGCTCCGGGGCTTCCCCGGAGGCACGTGGCGGGGCGCCGCGCAACCTGAGACGCGCGGTGGCATGCGACGTTGGCAGAGTCGCCCCCGTAGCGAGCGGAGGCGCTCCTAACGGTCCGCCTCGGCACTA
Organism: Aegilops umbellulata; assembly: GCA_032464435.1. Taxonomy (NCBI): domain Eukaryota; kingdom Viridiplantae; phylum Streptophyta; class Magnoliopsida; order Poales; family Poaceae; genus Aegilops; species Aegilops umbellulata. The sequence goes on from CP136057.1 coordinate 64,998,001, forward strand.
TTCAGGCGATCCAGACGGGCATTTAATGCCTTTGTCCCCCGCCGTCAGAGTTAGGTGCGGTAGCACTGTGCGGCCACTATTCACACAATCCCTTGCCATTTTTACCCTCACCTGCGTCGCTCCCTGTGGGAAACCCCGTGGCATATAAAAGGAGGCCCAGGCGCACGTAGAGGGGGATCGGATCGCACCCAATAGGCCCTCGCCTACGTCCAGCTCCAACTTACTGTAGCTTCTTGCGCTCCAGAGCAAGAACCCGAATCAACCAGACATGCAGCAGTAGGGTTTTACGCATCCATGCGGCCCGAAGCTAGGTAAAATCGTTGTGTGTGTGTGTCGCCTCGATCTGCTCTTTGTGCATCCTCCGCCCCCGCCGAACCGACAAGGGGCTCCGTCCCCATAGGTGCTCGTGGAGGCAGATATCCCCCGACATCTTTGGCGCGCCAGGTAGGGGGTGCGTCGAGGTTGTGCGAACCAGATTCGGCGACCACAGGCAAGCTCATGTATGGCCAGGTACCTTTCCGCTCCAGCCCGCGGAGCGGAGGCATTCCTCCTCACGGACCCGTGCACGGCCCTCCTCGAGTACCCACTCGCGCAGAGTCCGGGCAAGAGCAGCTGCTCCTTGAGGAGGACCGCCTTCCGGCCGCTGAGCGAGTCTCTCGCCTCCAGCAAACTCTGCGCCGCTCCCGTAGCCGCAGAAGTTAGCGCCGGAAGTTGCGGGAAAGACGACCTCGTTCTTCGGCGAGCCCAAGATGCCAAGATCCAAACGAGTCGACGCCGACCGTGGGAGGAGCCTTGCCCGCGCGGCGGTCGGAACCGTTCCGTCGGCCATCCTCTCCGTCCAAGTCTTGCCGCAGTTGCATGTAATCCTTGGTACAGAGGCGGGCGCAGATCCCGAGCATAGCCTATGTGCCCCGCACATCTTGTCGATTTCGCGCCTCTCCGCTTGGCGCATGCATCATTCGACACGGTTGTGCAGCACTCGACCCCGGCAAGCGATGGCGGGCCGTGAAGCCCCGAGCCTTCGTTATTCCCTTCCCTCGAGTAGGGGGGGATGACAGGATAGGCTGGGCGCCGCCCGAGGAAGCTGCGCCTTGCCGGACGGCAAACGACAGAGAAGCTAAGTCGCCAAAGTTTGAGCGATTGAGCTCCTTTTTTTTTAAATTATCCCCCTCGAACGACCGAGCTTCGTATGGGAAACCTGTGCGCGGAAGGGCCGGCTCGTGGCTGGTTGCGCCCCTATTTCGTTTCGAGCCCCGCTCAACGAAATAAGTGTGCTACATCCCGAGTAGCGTCCTTACTTGTTTCGAGCTTGCTCGGCAGCTTGAGCGTGCCGCGACTGCAGTCGCCACGCCTACCTCGCCCCGAACCTGCTCAACATTTAAGTGAGTTGCGCCAGCCGCGGCAAGGTTTCTTGCCGGTGGAAGCCCCGTCAGCGGGTTGCTGATGTCCCGCACTCGGCACCCGTGGCAAGGTGGAGACTTTCGCCGACAAGTTCCTGTGAGCGTAGGGCGCGAACGTACGAAGCACAAGGTCGAACAAGGGAGATAACAGCGCAATGAACTGCCTAAGATAAAAGTTATATTACAAAATAACTTGCCGCTGCTCTAATCAGCTGTTTCTATGGCATGCTCGGCAGCAACAAGAGAAGGAAGAAGGAAGGAGTGCGGACCCTCGTCATCCCCTTCCGCTCCTTATAAAGGGGCGGAGTGGGGGCTCGGCCGCCCCGCCCAACCATTCAAAGCAGAGGAAGGGCAGGCGACGGGGTCGACCCTCTACTTCGACCCGCGTCGGCCCGGCTTCCTGCCTCCACCGCCGCGACCCCAAGCGCATGGAGGACGCGTGGCGGGCGAGCAGGGCCGAGGCGACTGATGATGCGACCTCTCTCCCCCCCCCCACTCGAAAGTGGGGGCGGACGTTTCGCTTCTCCAAATAAAAGAGATCGTGCCCGACGCGACGCATGCCTGCGGGCCTCAAGCCCCGCGCACGCCACCCACGTCACGCACGCCTCGCACGCCTCGCCCCCCCCCCCCACGACGCCGCGATAAGCGCGCGCCACTTGGGGAGGGCGCGACGAGCACGGAGTTAAGGAGCAGCGCAACCCAGGCCACGCGTGCCCGTGCACTGTTAGGGCCTGGCCCAACAACGCTCGGCACCGTGTATGGCCCAGACCCGGGGGCTCCTGTCGGTGTACTAAAGTAGGGGTACCTTAGTACCCCGAACTTGTGCACGGGCAGTAGTAGCCTCCCACGGCAAGGCCTGCCAGGGGAGCGACAAGAGTCTCCACGGCCCTTTCCGGGCCGGACGAAGGCCAAGTGATCGAGCCTAGAAGACCAAGCCCCGGCAAGAGGAGCTTGCCGGGTCGAGAAGGCAAGGTCCGGCAAGAGGAGCTTGCCGGGCCAAGGCGACAAGGCCCCGGCAAGAGGAGCTTGCCGGGACGACTAAGCCGAAGCACCAAGGCCCCGGCGGGAGGAGCTCGCCGGGGCGGCCAAGCCAAAGCACCCCAAGAGAAGCCCGCCACGGCGCGCCGCGCGCCCCGGCAAGGCCTGGCGAGCGGCAAGCTCCCAGGTGCGGCAAGGCAACTACCGCGGCAAGCCACTTGCCGCGGCAAACCACCACATCAGGCCCGCGCTCCAGCTCACATGCCCACGCGTCGCTCTGGGGCTTCCCCGGAGGCACGTGGCGGGGCGCCGCGCAACCTGAGACGCGCGGTGGCATGCGACGTTGGCAGAGTCGCCCCCGTGGCGAGCGGAGGCGCTCCTAACGGTCCGCCTCGGCACTGTTCAGGCGATCCAGACGGGCATTTAATGCCTTTGTCCCCCGCCGTCAGAGTTAGGTGCGATAGCACTGTGCGGCCACTATTCACACAATCCCTTGCCATTTTTACCCTCACCTGCGTCGCTCCCTGTGGGAAACCCCTTGGCATATAAAAGAAGGCCCGGGCGCACGTAGAAGGGGGATCGGATCGCACCCAATAGGCCCTCGCCTACGTCCAGCTCCAACTTACTGTAGCTTCTTGCGCTCCAGAGCAAGAACCCGAATCAACCAGACATGCAGCAGTAGGGTTTTACGCATCCATGCGGCCCGAAGCTGGGTAAAATCGTTGTGTGTGTGTGTCGCCTCGATCTGCTCTTTGTGCATCCCCCGCCCCCGCCGAACCGACAAGGGGCTCCGTCCCCATAGGTGCTCGTGGAGGCAGATATCCCCCGACAGATGGTGATCTCATCAACTTTGGAAATACTTCCAACACACATTGTCACCTCGCCCTTAGCCAGTCTCCGTTTAGTCCATAGCTTTTGCTTCAAGTCACCAATAATAGCAACTGAACCGGTATCCAATACCCAGGTGCTACCAGGAGTACTAGTAAGGTACACATTAATAACACGTATATACTTTGTTGAAGTTGCCAGCCTTCTTATCTACCATGCATTTGGGGTAGTTCCGCTACCAGTGACCGTTCCCCTTACAATAGAAGCACTTAGTCTCGGGTTTGGGTTCAACCTTGGGTTCCTTAACTGGAGCAGCAACTGGTTTGCCATTCACGAAGTTTCCCTTCTAACCCTTGCCCTTCTTGAAACCAGTGGTCTTGTTAAACCATCAACACTTGATGCTCCTTCTTGATTTCTACTTTTTGCGGTCTTAGGCACCGTGAAAAGCCCCTTGATCATCTCCATCCCTTGCATGTCATAGTTCATCACGAAGATCTAGTAGCTTAGTGATAGTGACTAGAGAACTCTATCAATCACTATCTTATCTGGAAGTTTAACTCCCACTTGATTCAAGTGATTGTAGCACCCAGACATTCTGAGCACATGCTCACTAGCTGAGCTATTCTCCTCAGTCACTATTTGGTACTAGTTCAAGTTGCTAAGATTAGTAACTCGAAACGGGAGTTGCAGAATGAACAAAGACTAGTTAAAGGGCAAGGTGACGATGTGTGTTGGAAGTAGTTCCAAGATTGATATGATCATCATCACACACTCCCTATACTTTCGGGATTAGTGTGGAACCTAAATAAGTGTTATTTGGTGTTGAGCATGAATATGATTTAATCATGTTTATTGCAATACGGTTATTCATTTAAGTAAGAGAATAAATTGTTGTTTTGTTTACATGAATAAAACCTTCTATGGTCATACACACCAATGAAAATAGTTCATTGGATCTCGATCGCAGTGATACACATATTCATGATATTGAAACCAAAAAGATGCGAAGTTAATAATGATAGTGCAACCTATTTGTGGCACTGCCGTTTAGGTCATATTGGTGTAAAGCGCATGAAGAAACTCCATGCTGATGGGATTTTGGAATCACTTGATTATGAATCACTTGATGCTTGCGAACCATGCCTCTTGGGCAAGATGACTAAAACGCCGTTCTCCGGAACAATGGAGCAAGCAACAGATTTGTTGGAAATCATACATACTGATGTATGTGGTCCGATGAATATTAAGGCTCGCGACAAGTATCATTATTTTCAGAACTTCACAGATGATTTAAGCAGATATGGGTATATCTACTTAATGAAACATAAGTCTAAAACGTTTGAGAAGTTCAAAGAATTTCAGAGTGAAGTGGATAATCATCGTAACAAGAAAATAAAAAAGTTTCTACGATATGATCGCAGAGACAAATATTTGAGTTACGAGTTTGGTCTTCAATTAAAACAATGTGGAATAGTTTCACAAATTCATGCCACCTGGAACACCACAGCATAATGGTGTGTCCGAACGTCATAACCGTACTTTATTGGATATAGTACAATCTATGATGTTTCTTACCGATTTACCAATATCGTTTTGGGATCATGCATTAGAGACAGCTGCATTCACGTTAAAAGGGGCACCATCTAAGTCCGTTGAGACGACACAATATGAACTGTGGTTTAGCAAGAAACCAAAGTTGTCGTTTCTTAAAGTTTGGGGTTGTGATGCTTATATGAAAAAGTTTCATCCTGATAAGCTCAAACCCAAATCGGAGAAATATGTCTTCATAGGATACCCAAAGGAAATTGTCGGGTACACCTTCTATCACAGATCCAAAGGCAAGACATTTGTTGCTAAGAATGGATCCTTTCTAGAGAAGAAGTTTCTCTCGAAAGAAGTGAGTGGGAGGAAAGTAGAACTTGATAAGGTAATTGTACCTTCTCCCTTATTGGAAAGTAGTTCATCACAGAAATATGTTCCTGTGACTACTACACCAATTAGTGAGGAAGCTAATGATGATGATCATGTAACTTCAGATCAAGTTACTACCGAATCTCGTAGGTAAACCAGAGTGAGATCCGCACCATAGTAGTACGGTAATCCTGTTCTGGAAGTCATGTTACTAGACCATGATGAACTTGCGAACTATGAGGAAGCGATGATGAGCCCAGATTCCACGAAATGGTTTGAGGCCATGAAATCTGAGATATGATCCATGTATGAGAACAAAGTATGGACTTTGATGGATTTGCCCGATGATCGGCAAGCCATAGAAAATAAATGGATCTTCAAGAGGAAGACGGACGCTGATAGTAGTGTTACTATCTACAAAGCTAGAATTGTCGCAAAAGGTTTTCGACAAGTTCAAGGTGTTGACTACGATGAGAGTTTCTCACTCGTATCTATGCTTAAGTCTGTCCGAATCATGTTAGCAATTGCCGCATTTTATGAAATCCGGCAAATGGATAAACAAAACTACATTCCTTAATGGATTTATTAAAGAAGAGTTGTATACGATGCAACTAGAAGGTTTTGTCGATCCTGAAGGTGTTAACAAAATATGCAAGCTCCAGCGATCCATCTATGGACTGGTGCAAGCATCTCGGAGTTGGAATATACGCTTTGATAAGTTGATCAAAGCATATAGTTTTATACAGACTTGCGGTGAAGCCTATATTTACAAGAAAGTGAGTGGGAGCACTACAGCATTTCTGATAAGTATATGTAAATGACATATTATTGATCGGAAATAATGTAGAATTATTCTGTAAAGCATAAAGGAGAATTTAAAAGGAGTTTTTCGAAGAAGGACCTCGGGGAAGCTACGTACATATCGAGCATCAAGATCTATAGAGATAGATCAAGACGCTTGATAAGTTTTTTCAATGAGTACATACCTTGACAAGATTTTGAAGTAGTTCAAAATGGAACAGTCAAAGAAAGAGTTCTTGTCTGTGTTACAAGGTGTGAAATTGAGTAAGACTCAAAGCCCGACCACGGCAGAAGATAGAAAGAGAAAGAAAGTCATTCCCTATGCTTTGGCCATAGGTTCTATAAAGTATGCCATGCTGTGTACCAGACCTATTGTATACCCTACCCTGAGATTGGCACGGGAGTACAATAGTGATCTAGGAGTAGATCACTTGACGGCGGTCAAAATTATCCTTAGTGGAATAAGGATATGTTTCTCGATTATGGAGGTGACAAAAAGGTTCGTCGTAAAGAGTTACGTCGATGCAAGTTTTAACACTGATCCAGATGACTCTAAGTCTCAATCTGGATACATATTGAAAGTGGGAGCAATTAGCTAGAGTAGCTCCATGCAGAGCATTGTTGACATAGAAATTTGCAAAGTACATGCGGATCTGAATGTAGCAGACACGTTGACTAAGATTCTCTCACAAGCAAAACATGATCACACCTTAGTACTCTTTGGGTGTTAATTACATAGCGATGTAAACTAGATTACTGAATCTAGTAAACCCTTTAGGTGTCGGTCACATAGCGATGTGAACTATGGGTGTTAATCACATGATGATGTGAACTATTGATGTTAATCACATGGTGATGTGATCTAGATTATTGACTCTAGTGCAAGTGGGAGACTGAAGGAAATATGCCCTAGAGGCAATAACAAAGTTATTATTTATTTCCTTATATCATGATAAATGTTTATTATTCATGCTAGAATTGTATTAACTGGAAACATAATACATGTGTGAATACATAGACAAACAGAGTGTCACTAGTATGCTTCTACTTGACTAGCTCATTAATCAAAGATGGTTATGTTTCCTAACCATGAACAAAGAGTTGTTATTTGATTAACGAGATCACATCATTAGTTGAATGATCTGATTGACATGACCCATTCCATTAGCATAGCACCCGATCGTTTAGTATGTTGCTATTGCTTTTATCCATGACTTATACATGTTCCTTTAACTATGAGATTATGCAACTCCCGTTTACCGTAGGAACACTTTGTGTGCTACCAAACGTCACAACGTAACTGGGTGATTATAAAGGTGCTCTACAGGTGTCTCCGAAGGTACATGTTGGGTTGGCGTATTTCGAGATTAGGATTTGTCACTCCGATTGTCGGAGAGGTATCTCTGGGCCCTCTCGGTAATGCACATCACATAAGCCTTGCAAGCATTGCAACTAATGTGTTAGTTGTGAGATGATGTATTACGGAACGAGTAAAGAGACTTGCCGGTAACGAGATTGAACTAGGTATTGGATACCGACGATCGAATCTCGGGCAAGTAACATACCGATGACAAAGGGAACGACGTATGCTGTTATGCGGTCTGACCGATAAAGATCTTCGTAGAATATGTAGGAGCCAATATGGGCATCCAGGTCCCGCTATTGGTTATTGACCGGAGACGTGTCTCGGTCATGTCTACATTGTTCTCGAACCGTAGGGTCCGCACGCTTAAGGTTTCGATGACAGTTATATTATGAGTTTATGAGTTTTGATGTACCGAAGGAGTTCGGAGTCCCGGATGAGATCGGGGACATGACGAGGAGTCTCGAAATGGTCAAGACGTAAAGATCGATATATTGGACGACTATATTCGGACATCGGAAGGGTTCTGAGTGGTTCGGGTATTTTCGGAGGTACCGGGGAGTTACGGGATTACGGGAGAAGTATTGGGCCTTGATGGGCTTTAGTGGGAAGAGGAAAAAGGCTGCTGCGCCCCCCCTCCCCTCTAGTCCGAATTGGACTAGGGAAAAGGGGGCCGGCCACCTCTCCTTCTCCTCCTATTCCTTCTCCCTTCCTCCCCTTTTGGTGGACTCCTACTAGGACTTGGAGTCCTAGTAGGAATCCATATCCTGGCCGCACCTTTGCCTTGGCCGGCCTCCTCCTCCTCCATCCTTTATATACAGGGGCAGGGGGCACCCCATAGACACACAAGTTGATATACGGATCGTTCCTTAGCCGTGTGCGGTGCCCCCTTCCACCAAATTCCACCTCGGTCATATTGTTGCAGTGCTTAGGCAAAGCCCTGCGCCGGTAACACATCAAGATCGTCACCACGCCGTCGTGCTGACGGAACTCTTCCCCGACGCTTTGCTGGATCGGAGCCCGGGGATCGTCATCGAGCTGAACGTGTGCCAAGAACTCGGAGGTGCCGTAGTAACGGTGCTAGGATCGGTCGGATCGTGAAGACGTACGACTACATCAACCGCGTTGATATAACGCTTCCGCTTTCGGTCTACGAGGGTACGTAGACAACACTCTCCCCTCTCGTTGCTATGCATCACCATGATCTTGCGTGTGCGTAGGAAATTTTTTGAAATTACTACGTTCCCCAACAGTGGCATCCGAGCCTAGGTTTTTATGGTTTGATGTTATTTGCACGAGTAGAACACAAGTGAGTTGTGGACGATACAAGTCATACTGCCTACCAGCATGTCATACTTTGGTTCAGCGGTATTGTTGGACGAGACGATCCGGACCAACCTTACGCGTACGCTTACGCGAGACCGGTTCCCTCGACGTGCTTTGCACATAGATGGCTTGCGGAAGACTGTCTCTCCAACTTTAGTTGAACCAAGTGTGGCTACGCCCGGTCCTTGAGAAGGTTAAAACGGAGTCTATTTGACAAACTATCGTTGTGGTTTTGATGCGTAGGTAAGATGAGTTCTTGCTTAAGCCCATAGCAGCCACGTAAAACTTGCAACAAACAAAGTAGAGGACGTCTAACTTGTTTTTGCAGGGCATGTTGTGATGTGATATGGTCAAGACATGATGCTATATTTTATTGTATGAGATGATCATGTTTTGTAACCGAGTTATCGGCAACCGGCAGGAGCCGTATGGTTGTCACTTTATTGTATGCAATGCAATCGCCCTGTAATGCTTTACTTTATCACTAAGCGGTAGCGATAGTCGTAGAAGCATAAGATTGGCGAGACGACAACGATGCTACGATGGAGATCAAGGTGTCGCGCCGGTGACGATGGTGATCATGATGGTGCTGCAGAGATGGAGATCACAAAGCACAAGATGATGATGACCATATCATATCACTAATATTGATTGCATGTGATGTTTATCTTTTATGCATCTTATCTTGCTTTGATTGACGGTAGAATTATAAGATGATCTCTCACTAATTATCAAGAAGTGTTCTCCCTGAGTATGCACTGTTGCGAAAGTTCTTCGTGCTGAGACACCACGTGATGATCGGGTGTGATAGGCTCTACGTTCAAATACAACGGGTGCAAAACAGTTGCACACACGGAATACTCAGGTTATACTTGACGACCTATGCATATAAGATATGACCTCGGAACACGGAGACCGAAAGGTCGAGCGTGAATCATATAGTAGATATGATCAACATAATGATGTTCACCATTGAAACTACTCCATCTCACGTGATGATCGGTCATGGTGTAGTTGATTTGGATCACGTGATCACTTAGAGGATTAGAGAGATGTCTATCTAAGTGGGAGTTCTTAAGTAATATGATTAATTGAACTTAAATTTATCATGAACTTAGTCCTGGTAGTATTAGCATATCTATGTTGTAGATCAATAGCTCGCATTGTTGCTTCCCTGTGTTTATTTTGATATGTTCCTAGAGAAAATTGTGTTGAAAAATGTTTGTAGCAATGATGCGGATTGGATCCGTGATCTGAGGTTTATCCTCATTGCTGCACAGAAGAATTATGTCCTTGATGCACCGCTAGGTGACGGACCTATTGCAGGAGCAGATGCAGACATTATGAACGTTTTGCTAGCTCAATATGATGACTACTTAATAGTTTAGTGCACCATGCTTAACTGCTTAGAATCGGGACTTCAAAGACGTTTTGAACGTCATGGAGCATATGAGATGTTCTAGGAGTTGAAGTTAATATTTCAAGCAAATACCCGAGTTGAGAGATATGAAGTCTCCAACAAGTTCTATAGATAAAAGATGGAGGAGAATCGCTCAACTAGTGAGCATGTGCTCAGATTGTCTGGGTACTACAATCGCTTGAATCAAGTGGGAGTTAATCTTCCAGATAAGATAGTGATTGACAGAATTCTCTAGTCACCATCACCAAGTTAGTAGAACTTCGTGATGAACTATAATATGCAAGGGATAACGGAAAATATTCCCAAGCTCTTCGCGATGCTAAAATCGGCGAAGGTAGAAATCAAAGAAAAACATCAAGTGTTGATGGTTGACAAGATCACTAGTTTCAAGAAAAGGGCAAAAGGAAAGAAGGGGAACTTCAAGAAGAACGGCAAGCAAGTTGCTGCTCAAGTGAAAAAGCCCAAGTCTGGTCCTAAGCCTGAGACTAAGTGCTTCTACTGCAAAGGGACTGGTCACTGGAAGCGGAACTACCCCAAGTGATTGGCGGATAAGAAGGATGGCAAAGTGAACATAAGTATATTTGATATACATGTTATTGATGTGTATTTTACTAGTGTTCATAGCAACCCCTCAGTATTTGGTACTAGTTCAAGTTGCTAAGATTAGTAACTCGAAACGGGAGTTGCAGAATGAACAAAGACTAGTTAAAGGGCAAGGTGACGATGTGTGTTGGAAGTAGTTCCAAGACTGATATGATCATCATCACACACTCCCTATACTTTCGGGATTAGTGTGGAACCTAAATAAGTGTTATTTGGTGTTGAGCATGAATATGATTTAATCATGTTTATTGCAATACGGTTATTCATTTAAGTAAGAGAATAAATTGTTGTTCTGTTTACATGAATAAAACCTTCTATGGTCATACACACCAATGAAAATAGTTCATTGGATCTCGATCGCAGTGATACACATATTCATGATATTGAAACCAAAAAGATGCGAAGTTAATAATGATAGTGCAACCTATTTGTGGCACTGCCGTTTAGGTCATATTGGTGTAAAGCGCATAAAGAAACTCCATGCTGATGGGATTTTGGAATCACTTGATTATGAATCACTTGATGCTTGCGAACCATGCCTCTTGGGCAAGATGACTAAAACGCCGTTCTCCGGAACAATGGAGCAAGCAACAGATTTGTTGGAAATCATACATACTGATGTATGTGGTCCGATGAATATTAAGGCTCGCGACAAGTATCATTATTTTCAGAACTTCACAGATGATTTAAGCAGATATGGTATATCTACTTAATGAAACATAAGTCTAAAACGTTTGAGAAGTTCAAAGAATTTCAGAGTGAAGTGGATAATCATCGTAACAAGAAAATAAAAAAGTTTCTACGATATGATCGCAGAGACAAATATTTGAGTTACGAGTTTGGTCTTCAATTAAAACAATGTGGAATAGTTTCACAAATTCATGCCACCTGGAACACCACAGCATAATGGTGTGTCCGAACGTCATAACCGTACTTTATTGGATATAGTACAATCTATGATGTTTCTTACCGATTTACCAATATCGTTTTGGGATCATGCATTAGAGACAGCTGCATTCACGTTAAAAGGGGCACCATCTAAGTCCGTTGAGACGACACAATATGAACTGTGGTTTAGCAAGAAACCAAAGTTGTCGTTTCTTAAAGTTTGGGGTTGTGATGCTTATATGAAAAAGTTTCATCCTGATAAGCTCAAACCCAAATCGGAGAAATATGTCTTCATAGGATACCCAAAGGAAATTGTCGGGTACACCTTCTATCACAGATCCAAAGGCAAGACATTTGTTGCTAAGAATGGATCCTTTCTAGAGAACAAGTTTCTCTCGAAAGAAGTGAGTGGGAGGAAAGTAGAACTTGATAAGGTAATTGTACCTTCTCCCTTATTGGAAAGTAGTTCATCACAGAAATATGTTCCTGTGACTACTACACCAATTAGTGAGGAAGCTAATGATGATGATCATGTAACTTCAGATCAAGTTACTACCGAATCTCGTAGGTAAACCAGAGTGAGATCCGCACCATAGTAGTACGGTAATCCTGTTCTGGAAGTCATGTTACTAGACCATGATGAACTTGCGAACTATGAGGAAGCGATGATGAGCCCAGATTCCACGAAATGGTTTGAGGCCATGAAATCTGAGATATGATCCATGTATGAGAACAAAGTATGGACTTTGATGGATTTGCCCGATGATCGGCAAGCCATAGAAAATAAATGGATCTTCAAGAGGAAGACGGACGCTGATAGTAGTGTTACTATCTACAAAGCTAGAATTGTCGCAAAAGGTTTTCGACAAGTTCAAGGTGTTGACTACGATGAGAGTTTCTCACTCGTATCTATGCTTAAGTCTGTCCGAATCATGTTAGCAATTGCCGCATTTTATGAAATCCGACAAATGGATAAACAAAACTACATTCCTTAATGGATTTATTAAAGAAGAGTTGTATACGATGCAACTAGAAGGTTTTGTCGATCCTGAAGGTGTTAACAAAATATGCAAGCTCCAGCGATCCATCTATGGACTGGTGCAAGCATCTCGGAGTTGGAATATACGCTTTGATAAGTTGATCAAAGCATATAGTTTTATACAGACTTGCGGTGAAGCCTATATTTACAAGAAAGTGAGTGGGAGCACTACAGCATTTCTGATAAGTATATGTAAATGACATATTATTGATCGGAAATAATGTAGAATTATTCTGTAAAGCATAAAGGAGTATTTGAAAGGAGTTTTTCGAAGAAGGACCTCGGGGAAGCTACTTACATATCGAGCATCAAGATCTATAGAGATAGATCAAGACGCTTGATAAGTTTTTTCAATGAGTACATACCTTGACAAGATTTTGAAGTAGTTCAAAATGGAACAGTCAAAGAAAGAGTTCTTGTCTGTGTTACAAGGTGTGAAATTGAGTAAGACTCAAAGCCCGACCACGGCAGAAGATAGAAAGAGAAAGAAAGTCATTCCCTATGCTTTGGCCATAGGTTCTATAAAGTATGCCATGCTGTGTACCAGACCTATTGTATACCCTACCCTGAGATTCGCACGGGAATACAATAGTGATCTAGGAGTAGATCACTGGACGGCGGTCAAAATTATCCTTAGTGGAATAAGGATATGTTTCTCGATTATGGAGGTGACAAAAAGGTTCGTCGTAAAGAGTTACGTCGATGCAAGTTTTAACACTGATCCAGATGACTCTAAGTCTCAATCTGGATACATATTGAAAGTGGGAGCAATTAGCTAGAGTAGCTCCATGCAGAGCATTGTTGACATAGAAATTTGCAAAGTACATGCGGATCTGAATGTAGCAGACACGTTGACTAAGATTCTCTCACAAGCAAAACATGATCACACCTTAGTACTCTTTGGGTGTTAATTACATAGCGATGTAAACTAGATTACTGAATCTAGTAAACCCTTTAGGTGTCGGTCACATAGCGATGTGAACTATGGGTGTTAATCACATGATGATGTGAACTATTGATGTTAATCACATGGTGATGTGATCTAGATTATTGACTCTAGTGCAAGTGGGAGACTGAAGGAAATATGCCCTAGAGGCAATAACAAAGTTATTATTTATTTCCTTATATCATGATAAATGTTTATTATTCATGCTAGAATTGTATTAACTGGAAACATAATACATGTGTGAATACATAGACAAACAGAGTGTCACTAGTATGCTTCTACTTGACTAGCTCATTAATCAAAGATGGTTATGTTTCCTAACCATGAACAAAGAGTTGTTATTTGATTAACGAGATCACATCATTAGTTGAATGATCTGATTGACATGACCCATTCCATTAGCATAGCACCCGATCGTTTAGTATGTTGCTATTGCTTTTATCCATGACTTATACATGTTCCTTTAACTATGAGATTATGCAACTCCCGTTTACCGTAGGAACACTTTGTGTGCTACCAAACGTCACAACGTAACTGGGTGATTATAAAGGTGCTCTACAGGTGTCTCCGAAGGTACATGTTGGGTTGGCGTATTTCGAGATTAGGATTTGTCACTCCGATTGTCGGAGAGGTATCTCTGGGCCCTCTCGGTAATGCACATCACATAAGCCTTGCAAGCATTGCAACTAATGTGTTAGTTGTGAGATGATGTATTACGGAACGAGTAAAGAGACTTGCCGGTAACGAGATTGAACTAGGTATTGGATACCGACGATCGAATCTCGGGCAAGTAACATACCGATGACAAAGGGAACGACGTATGCTGTTATGCGGTCTGACCGATAAAGATCTTCGTAGAATATGTAGGAGCCAATATGGGCATCCAGGTCCCGCTATTGGTTATTGACCGGAGACGTGTCTCGGTCATGTCTACATTGTTCTCGAACCGTAGGGTCCGCACGCTTAAGGTTTCGATGACAGTTATATTATGAGTTTATGAGTTTTGATGTACCGAAGGAGTTCGGAGTCCCGGATGAGATCGGGGACATGACGAGGAGTCTCGAAATGGTCGAGACGTAAAGATCGATATATTGGACGACTATATTCGGACATCGGAAGGGTTCTGAGTGGTTCGGGTATTTTCGGAGGTACCGGGGAGTTACGGGATTACGGGAGAAGTAATGGGCCTTGATGGGCTTTAGTGGAAAGAGGAAAAAGGCTGCTGCGCCCCCCTTCCCCTCTAGTCCGAATTGGACTAGGGAAAAGGGGGCCGGCCACCTCTCCTTCTCCTCCTATTCCTTCTCCCTTCCTCCCCTTTTGGTGGACTCCTACTAGGACTTGGAGTCCTAGTAGGAATCCATATCCTGGCCGCACCTTTGCCTTGGCCGGCCTCCTCCTCCTCCATCCTTTATATACAGGGGCAGGGGGCACCCCATAGACACACAAGTTGATATACGGATCGTTCCTTAGACGTGTGCGGTGCCCCCTTCCACCAAATTCCACCTCGGTCATATCGTTGCAGTGCTTAGGTGAAGCCCTGCGCCGGTAACACATCAAGATCGTCACCACGCCGTCGTGCTGACGGAACTCTTCCCCGACGCTTTGCTGGATCGGAGCCCGGGGATCGTCATCGAGCTGAACGTGTGCCAAGAACTCGGAGGTGCCGTAGTAACGGTGCTAGGATCGGTCGGATCGTGAAGACGTACGACTACATCAACCGCGTTGATATAACGCTTCCGCTTTCGGTCTACGAGGGTACGTAGACAACACTCTCCCCTCTCGTTGCTATGCATCACCATGATCTTGCGTGTGCGTAGGAAATTTTTTGAAATTACTACGTTCCCCAACAGTGGCCCCACTTGATGGACCCCCGGACACCTCCGGTGGTCCCGGTACACTACCGGTGATGCCCAGAACACTTCCAGTGGCCAAAACCATACTTCCTATATATAAATCTTTACCTCCGGACCATTCCGGAACTCCTCGTGACATCCGGGATCTCATCCGGGACTCCGAACAACATTCGGTAGCCACATACAATCTTCCTTTATAACCTTAGCGTCATCGAACCTTAAGTGTGTAGACCCTACGGGTTCGGGAACCATGCAGACATGACCGAGACGTTCTCCAGTCAATAACCAACAGCAGGATCTGGATACCCATGTTGGTTCCCACATGTTTCACGATGATCTCATCGGATGAACCACGATGTCGAGGATTCGATCAATCCCGTATACAATTCCCTTTGTCTAGCGGTATAGTACTTGCCCGAGATTCGATCGTCGGTATCTCGATACCTTGTTCAATCTCGTTACCGGCAAGTCTCTTTACTCATTCTGTAACACATCATCCCGTGATCAACTCCTTGATCACATTGTGCACATTATGATGATGTCCTACCGAGTGGGCCCAGAGATACCTCTCCGTCACACGGAGTGACAAATCCCAGTCTCGATTCGTGCCAACCCAACAGACACTTTCGGAGATACCCGTAGTGCACCTTTATATCCACCCAGTTACGTTGTGACGTTTGGCACACCCAAAGTATTCCTACGGTATCCGGGAGTTGCACAATCTCATGGTCTAAGGAAATGATACTTGACATTAGAAAAGCTTTAGCATACGAACTACATGATCTTGTGCTAGGCTTAGGATTGGGTCTTGTCCATCACATCATTCTCCTAATGATGTGATCCCGTTATCAATGACATCCAATGTCCATGGTCAGGAAACCGTAACCATCTATTGATCAACGAGCTAGTCAACTAGAGGCTTACTAGGGACATTGTGTTGTCTATGTATCCACACATGTATCTGAGTTTCCTATCAATACAATTCTAGCATGGATAATAAACGATTATGATGAACAAGGAAATATAATAATAACCTATTTATTATTGCCTCTAGGGCATATTTCCAACAGTCTCCCACTTGCACTAGAGTCAATAATCTAGTTCGCATCGCCATGTGATTAACACTCATAGAGTTCTGGGTTTGATCATGTTATGCTTGTGAGAGATGTTATAGTCAACGGGTTTGAACCTTGCAGATCCGTGTGTGCTTTACAAATATCTATGTCATCTCCTAGATGCAGTTACCACGCTCTATTTGGAGCTATTCCAAATAGATGTTCTACTATACGAATCCAATTTACTACTCAGAATAATCTGGATTAGTGTCAAAGTTTGCATCGGCGTAACCCTTTACGACGAACTCTTTTTCTACCTCCATAATCGAGAAAATTCCTTAGTCCACTAGTTACTAAGGATAACCTTGACCGTTGTCCTGTGATCCATTTCTAGATCACACTTGTACCCCTTGACTGACTCATGGTTTGGCACACTTCAGGTGCGGTATACAACATAGCATACTTTAGAGCCTACGACTAAAGCATAGGGGACGACCTTCGTCCTTTCTCTCTATTCTGTCGTGGTCATGTCTTGAGTCTTGCTCAATACTCACACCTTGTAACACAGCCGAGAACTCCTTCTTTGCTGATCTATTTTGAACTCCTTCAAAATCTTGTCATGGTATGTGTTCGTTTGAAAGTACTATTAAGCGATTTTGATCTATCCTTATAGATCTTGATGCTCAATGTTCAAGTAGCTTAATCCAGGTTTTCCATTGAAAAACACTTTTCAAATAACCCTATATGCTTTCCAGAAATTCTACATCATTTCTGATCAACAATATGTGAACAACATGTACTCATCAGAAATTCTATAGTGCTCCCACTCACTTCTTTGGAAATACAGGTTTCTCATAAACTTTGTATAAACCCAAAATATTTGATCATTTCATCAAAGTGTACATTCCAACTCCGAGATGCTTACTCCAGTCCTTAGAAGGATTGTTGGGGCTTTGCATACTTGTTAGCATCTTTCAGGATCGACAAAAACTTCTGGTTGTATCACATACAACCTTTCCTCAAGAACAAGGAAACAATATTTTGACATCCTATCTGCAAGATTTCATAAATAATGCAGTACCTGCTAATTCCAACAGACTCTTAGCATCGCTACGAGTGAGAAAGTCTCATCGTAGTCAACTCCTTGAACTTGTCGGGAAACATCTTAACGACAAGTCGAGCTTTCTTAATGGTGACATTTACCATCATTGTCCGTCTTCCTTTTAAAATCCATCTGTACTCAACAGCCTCACGACCATCGAGCCGTTCTGCCAAAGTCTACACTTAGTTTTCATACATGGATCCTCTCTCGGATTTTATGGCCTCGAGCCATTCATCGGAATCCGGGCCCACCATCGCTTCTCCATAGCTCGTAGGTTCATTGTTGTCTAGCAACATGACGTCCAAGACAGGATTACGTACCACTCTGAAGTAGTACGCATCCTTGTCATCCTACGAGGTTTGGGAGTGACTTGATCCGAAGTCTCATGATCACTATCATAAGCTTCCACTTCAATTGGTGTAGGTGCCATAGGAACAACTCCTGTGCCCTGCTACACACTAGTTGAAGTGACGGTTCAATAACCTCATCAAGTCTCCACCATCCTCCCACTCAATTCTTTCGAGAGAAACTTTTCCTCGAGAAAGGACCCGATTTGAGAAACAATCCCTATTGCTTTCGGATCTGAGACAGGAGGTATACCCAACTGTTTTGGGTGTCCTATGAAGATGCAGTTATCCGCTTTGGGTTCGAGCTTATCAGCCTGAAACTTTTTCATATAAGCGTCGCAGCCCCAAACTTTTAAGAAATGACAGCTTAGGTTTCTTCAAACCATAGTTCATACGGTGTCATCTCATCGGAATTACGTGGTGCCCTATTTAAAGTGAGTGCGGTTTTCTCCAATGCCTAACCCATGAACGATAGTGGTAATTCGATAAGAGACATCATGGTACGCATCATATCCAATAGGGTGCAACTATGATGTTCGGACACACCATCACACTATGGTGTTCCAGGCGGTGTTAGTTGTGAAACAATTTCCACAGTGCCAAACTCGTAACTCAGATATTCATTTCTATGATCATATCATAGACATTTTATCCTCTTATCACGAAGATCTTCAATTTCATTCTGAAATTACTTGAACCATTCAATAATTCAGACTTGTGTTTCATCAAGTAAATATACTCAGTATCTACTCAAATCATCTGTGAAGTAAGAGCATAACGATATCCACTGCGTGCCTCAACACTCATTGGACTGCACACATCAAAATGTGTTACTTCCAACAAGTTGCTTTCTTGTTCCATTTTACTGAAACCGAAGCTTTCAGTCATCTTGCCCATGTGGTATGATTTGCATGTCTCAAGCGATTCAAAATCAAGTGAGTCCAAACGGTCCACCTGCATGGAGTTTCTTCATGCGTACATACCAACAGACACGGTTCACATGCCTCAATCTTTTTAGAAATGAGTGAGTCCAAAGATCCATTAACATGGAGCTTCTTCATGCGTTTTATA
This sequence comes from Aegilops umbellulata, assembly GCA_032464435.1. NCBI lineage: Eukaryota > Viridiplantae > Streptophyta > Magnoliopsida > Poales > Poaceae > Aegilops > Aegilops umbellulata. Next base: position 65,016,932 of record CP136057.1, read on the forward strand.
CCAATATGACTTACATGGCAGTGCCACAAGTAGGTGGTACTATCATTACTATCTTATATCTTTTGGCATGAACATGTGTATCACTATGATCGAGATTCAATAAACCATTCATTTTAGGTGCAAGACCATTGAAGGTATTATTCAAATAAATAGAGTAACCATTATTCTCCTTATGAATAACCGTATTGCGATAGACATAATCCAATCATGTCTATGCTCAACGCAAACACCAAATAACAATTATTTAGGTTTAACACCAATCTCGATGATAGAGGGAGCGTGCGATGCTTGATCATATCAACCTTGGAAACACTTCCAACACATCTCGTCAGCCACCTTTAGCTAGTCTCCGTTTATTCCGTAGTTTTTATTTCGAGTTACTAACACTTAGCAACCGAACCGTTATCTAATACCCTGATGCTACTAGGAGTACTAGTAAAGTACACATTCACATAATGTATATCCAATATACTTCTATCGACAGCCTTCTCATCTACCAAGTATCTAGGGTAATTCTGCTCTAGCGGTTGTTCCCCTTATTACAGAAGCACTCAGTCTCGGGTTTGGGTTCAACCTTGGGTTTCTCCACTAGAGCAGCAGCTGATTTGCCGTTTCATGAAGTATCCCTTCTTTCCCTTGCCCTTCTTGAAACTAGTGGTTTCACTAACCATCAACAATTGATGCTCCTTCTTGATTTCTACTTTCGCGGTGTCAAACATCGCGAATATTTCAAGGATCATCATATCTATCCCTGATATGTTATAGTTCATTACGAAGCTCTAGCAGCTTGGTGGCAATGACTTTGGAGACACATCACTATCTTATCTAGAAGATCAACTCCCACTCGATTCAAGTGATTGTTGTACTCAGACAATCTGAGCACAAGCTCAACGATTGAGTTTTTTTCCCTTAGTTTGCAGGCCAAGGAAATCGTCGGAGGTCTTATACCTCTTGACGTGGGCACGAGCCTGAAATCCCAATTTCAGCCCTCGAAACATCTCATATGTTCCGCGACATTTCAAAAATGTCTTCGGTGCCTCAATTCTAAACCATTTATCATTACCGAACTATCATGTAGTCATCAAAACGTGTATGTCAGATGTTCGCAACATCCACAGACCACGTTCGAGGTTCAGCACACCGAGCGGTGCATTAAGGACACAAGCCTTCTACTGTCCGCATAATTGCTACTATCAACTTTCAACTATATTTCCTCTAGGAACATATCTAAAACAGTAGAACTAAAGCGCGAGCTTACGACATAATTTGCAAAGACCTTTTGACTATGTTCAGGATAATTAAGTTCATCTTATGAACTCCCACTCAGATAGACATCCCTCTAGTCATCTAAGTGATTACATGATCCGAGTCAACTAGGCTGTGTCCGATCATCACGTGAGATGGACTAGTCATCATCGGTGAACATCTTCATGTTGATCGTATCTACCATACGACTCATGCTCGACCTTTCGGTCTCTTGTGTTCCGAGGCCATGTCTGTACATGCTAGGCTCGTCAAGTCAACCTAAGTGTTTCGCGTGTGTAAATCTGTCTTACACCCGTTGTATGTGAACGTAAGAATCTATCACACCCGATCATCACGTGGTGCTTCGAAACGACGAACTTTCACAACGGTGCACAGTTAGGGGGAACACTTTCTTGAAATTTTAATGAGGGATCATCTTATTTACTACCGTCGTTCTAAGAAAATAAGATGTATAAACATGATAAACATCACATGTAATCAAATAGTGACATGATATGGCCATCATCACTTTGCTCCTTTCGATCTCCATCTTCGGGGCTCCATGATCATCATCGTCACCGGCATGACACCATGATCTACATCATCATGATCTCCATCATCGTGTCTTCGTGAAGTTGTCTCGCCAACTATTACTTCTACTACTATGGCTAACGGTTAGCAATAAAGTAAAGTAATTACATGACGTTTATGTTGACAAGCAGGTCATAAATAAATTAAGACAACTCCTATGGCTCCTGCCGGTTGTCATATTCATCGACATGCAAGTCGTGATTCCTATTACAAGAACATGATCATCTCATACATCACATATATCATTCATCACATCCTTTTGGCCATATCACATCACATGGCATACCCTGCAAAAACAAGTTAGACGTCCTCTAATTGTTGTTGCATGTTTTATGTGGCTGCTATGGGTTTCTAGCAAGAACGTTTCTTACCTATGCAAAACCACAACGTGATATGTCAATTGCTATTTACCCTTCATAAGGACCCTTTTCATCGAATCCGATCCGACTAAAGTGGGAGAGACTAGCACCCGCTAGCCACCTTATGCAACTAGTGCATGTCAGTCGGTGGAACCTGTCCAACGTAAGTGTACGTGTAAGGTCGGTCCGGGCCGCTTCATCCCACAATGCCGCCGAATCAAGATTGGACTAGTAACGGTAAGCATATTGAACAAAATCAACGCCCACAACTACTTTGTGTTCTACTCGTGCAAAGAATCTACGCAATAGACCTAGCTCATGATGCCACTGTTGGGTAACGTAGCAGAAATTTAAAATTTTCCTACGTGTCACCAAGATCTATCTATGGAGAAACCAGCAACGAGGGGAAAGAGAGTGCATCTACATACGCTTGTAGATCGCTAAGTGGAAGCATTCAAGTGAACGGGGTTGATGGAGTCGTACTCGTCGTGATCCAAATCACCGATGACCAAGTGCCGAACGGACGGCGCCTCCGCGTTCAACACACGTACAGCCCGGTGACGTCTCCCATGCCTTGATCCAGCAAGGAGAGAGGGAGAGGTTGAGGAAGACTCCATCCAGCAGCAGCACAACGGCGTGGTGGTGGTGGAGGAGCGTGGCAATCCTGCAGGGCTTCGCCAAGCACCGCGGGAGAGGAGGAGGGAGAGAAGCAGGGCGGTGCCAAGAGAGAGATTGAATCGCGTGTATTGGGCAGCCCAAACCTCAAGTATATATATAGGGGGAAGGGGAGGAGGGTGCGCCCCCTCTAGGGTTCCCACCCCTAGAGGGGCGGCAGCCCTAGATGGGTCTTGGGGGGGCGGCCAAGAGGGGAAGGGGAGAGGGAGGCGCACCAGTATGGGCCTTAGGGCCCATCTGCCCTCGGGTTTGCTCCCTTCTCCTCTCCCTTGCGCCTTGGGCCCTTGTGGGGGGGCGCACCAGCCCACCTGGGGCTGGTCCCCTCCCACACTTGGCCCATGCAGCCCTCCGGGGCTTGTGGCCCCACTTGGTGGACCCCCGGACACCTCCGGTGGTCCCGGTACACTACCGGTGATGCCCAGAACACTTCCGGTGGCCAAAACCATACTTCCTATATATAAATCTTTACCTCCGGACCATTCCGGAACTCCTCGTGACGTCCGAGATCTCATCCGGGACTCCGAACAACATTCGGTAACCACATACAATCTTCCTTTATAACCCTAGCGTCATCGAACCTTAAGTGTGTAGACCCTACAGGTTCGGGAACCATGCAGACATGACCGAGACGTTCTCCAGTCAATAACCAACAGCGGGATCTGGATACCCATGTTGGTTCCCACATGTTCCACGATGATCTCATCGGATGAACCACGATGTCGAGGATTCGATCAATCCCGTATACAATTCCCTTTGTCTAGCGGTATAGTACTTGCCCGAGATTCGATCGTCGGTATCTCGATACCTTGTTCAATCTCGTTACCGACAAGTCTCTTTACTCGTTCCGTAACACATCATCCCGTGATCAACTCCTTGATCACATTGTGCACATTATGATGATGTCTTACCGAGTGGGCCCAGAGATACCTCTCCGTCACACGGAGTGACAAATCCCAGTCTCGATTCGTGCCAACCCAACAGACACTTTCGGAGATACCCGTAGTGCACCTTTATAGCCACACAGTTACGTTGTGACGTTTGGCACACACAAAGTATTCCTACGGTATCCGGGAGTTGCACAATCTCATGGTCTAAGGAAATGATACTTGACATTAGAAAAGCTTTAGCATACAAACTACACGATCTTGTGCTAGGCTTAGGATTGGGTCTTGTCCATCACATCATTCTTCTAATGATGTGATCCCGTTATCAATGACATCCAATGTCCATGGTCAGGAAACCGTAACCGTCTATTGATCAACGAGCTAGTCAACTAGAGGCTTACTAGGGACATGGTGTTGTCTATGTATCCACACATGTATCTGGGTTTCCTATCAATACAATTCTAGCATGGATAATAAACGATTATCATGAACAAGGAAATATAATAATAACCTATTTATTATTGCCTCTAGGGCATATTTCCTACACTATGGCGTTCAAAACGTCATTGGAATCCCGATTCTAAGCCGTAAAGTATGGTGCACTTAACTATCATGTAGTCGTCAGGACGTATCTGTCAGATGTTCATAACATCCACAGACGACGCTGGAGGGGTTGGCACACCGAGCGGTGCATCAAAGACATAAGCCTTCTGTGTAGCAGTCAGGACACTCCTCAGGCAACAGACCTAGTCCGCATCATTGCTTACAATATCTTTCAACTTAATATTTCTCTAGGAACATATTGAAACAGGGAGCTACAACACGAGCTATTGATCCACAACCTTTTTTGCAAAGACAACTTATACTATTGTTCGTGATAAATAAGTTCATCTAATCAAATTATATAATGAACTCCCACTCAGATAGACATCCCTCTAGTCATCTAAGTGATACATGATCCGAGTCAACTAGGCCGTGTCCGATCATCATGTGAGACGGACTAGTCATAATCGGTGAACATCTTCATGTTGATCGTATCTTCTATACGACTCATGTTCGACCTTTCGGTCTTCCGTGTTCCGAGGCCATGTCTATACATGCTAGGCTCGTCAAGTCAACCTAAGTGTATTGCGTGTGTAAATCTGGCTTACACCCGTTGTATCCGAATGTTAGAACCTATCACACCCGATCATCACGTGGTGCTTCGGAACAACGAACCTTAGCAACGGTGCAAAGTTAGGGGAAACACAATTCTTGAAATTATTGTGAGGGATCATCTTATTTAAGCTACCGTCGTTCTTAAGCAAATAAGATGTAAAAACATGATAAACATCACATGCAATCAAAAAGTGACATGATATGGCCACTATCATTTTGCTCCTTTTGATCTCCATCTTTGGGGCGCCATGATCATCATCGTCACCGGCATGACACCATGATCTCCATCATCATGATCTCCATCATCGTATCTTCTTGAAGTTGTCTCGCCAACTATTACTTCTACTACTACGGCTAGCGGTTAGCAATAAAGTAAAGTAATTACATGACATTTATGTTGACACGCATGTCATAAATAAATTAAGACAACTCCTATGGCTTCTGCCGGTTGTCATACTCATCGACATGCAAGTCGTGATTCCTATTACAAGAACATGATCAATCTCATACATCACATATATCATTCATCACATCCTTTTGGCCATATCACATCACACGGCATATGCTGCAAAAACAAGTTAGACGTCCTCTAATTGTTGTTGCAAATTTTACGTGGCTGCTATAGGTTTCTTAGCAAGAACGTTTCTTACCTACGCCAAAACCACAACGTGATATGCCAATTTCTATTTACCCTTCATAAGGACCCTTTTCATCGAATCCGATCCGACTAAAGTGGGAGAGACAGACACCCGCTAGCCACCTTATGCAACTAGTGCATGTCAATCGGTGGAACCTGTCTCACGTAAGAGTATGTGTAAGGTCGGTCCGGGCCGCTTCATCCCCCGATGCCGCCGAATCAAGATAAGACTAGTAACAGCAAGTAAATTGACAAAATCGACACCCACAACAACTTGTGTTCTACTCATGCATAGAAACTACGCATAGACCTAGCTCATGATGCCACTGTTGGGGATCGTAGCAGAAATTAAAAATATTCTACGCATCACCAAGATCAATCTATGTAGTAATCTAGCAACGAGGGGAAGGGGAGTGCATCTACATACCCTTGTAGATCGCTAAGCGGAAGCGTTGCAAGAACGCGGATGAGGTAGTCGTACTCGTGGCGATTCAGATCGCGGTCGATTCCAATCTAAGTTCCAAACAACGGCGCCTCCGCGTTCAACACACGTGCAGCCCGGTGACGTCTCCCATGCCTTGATCTAGCAAGGAGAGAGGGAGAGGTTGTGGAAGACTCCATCCAGCAGCAGCACGACGGCATGGTGGTGGTGGAGGAGCGCGGTACTCCAGAAGGGCTTCGCCAAGCACTACGAGAGACGAGGAGGGAGAGAGGTAAGGCTGCGCCTTGGGAGAGAGAAACTCGTGTGTTGAGCAGTCCCAAAACCTCCACTATATATAGGGTCAAGGGGAGGGGGAAGCGCCCTAGGGTTTCCCCTAGGGGGGGCGGCGGCCAGGGCAGATGGGATCTCCCCCTTGGGTGACTTGGCCCCCAAGCCAGGAGGTGGGAACCCTAGATGGGGTGCCCCAAACCCCCTGGCCACGTGGGAATAGGTGAGGGGGGCGCACAGCCCCTTAGTGGGCTGGTTTGCCCCCTTCCCTTGGCCCATGAAGCTCGGTTTGAGGGGCTCGAGTTTCATCACATGGCTCGAGAGAGTAATCAAGCCGCGGACATCCTTGCTCGCATGGGTGCTAAACGCGGCCCCATCCCACCTAACACCTTTGTGGTAAGGCTCTTCAAGCCATCCATGGTGTGGCAGGACGAGAACGTCAACACTAGCCCGGGGCCGAACACACCCTCAGATTTCGAACACAGTTCTGATATCGTCAGGGGCTCGGGCACTGAAATAACACTGTCGGCCATTAACTCATGGCTGTAATTGCCCCATGGACCAAGCCTTTCCTTGCCTACCTGACTAGGAATGAGCTCCCCGAGGATCAGATTGAGGCCCGTCATATCGTTCGACACTCGAAGGCCTACAAAGTTCACGAAGGGGAACTATACAAGAAAAGTAATACCGGAGTCCTTCAAAGATGCATCTCCTAAGAAGAGGGACGACAGCTCTTGGCTGAAATACACACTGGTCTTGGCGGCCATCATGCCGAAGCTCGAGACCTTGTAAGCAAGGCCTTCCGTACGGGTTTCTTTTGGCCCATGGCCCGAGCAGATGCACATGACCTCGTACAGCGCTGCGTTGGATGCCAACTTTTTGCTAATCAAAGCCACATGCCGCCCACTGCCCTACGAACAATCCCCATCACCTGGCCCTTTGCGGTCTGGGGGCTTGACATGGTCGGACCTCTTAAAGGGGGAAGCCATAAGAAGAAATACTTATTGGTTATGGTCGACAAGTTCACTAAATGGATAGAAGCCAAACCAGTTAAAACGGCTGAAGCCGGACCGGTGATAGACTTTATATCCGGCATCATACACCGTTTGGTGTCCCACACAGTATTATTACTGACAACGGCTCTAATTTTACAGCCGGTGAGGTGAAAATTGGTGCACCAATTTGGGCATCAAGCTCGATTACGCCTCCGTATATCACCCTCAGACAAACGGTCAGGTCGAACGGGCTAACGGCATGATCATGAGCGGCATCAAACCCAGACTAGTGTGATCTCTGCAGGAATCAGACAAACACTGGGTAGAGGAACTTGATTCCGTACTCTAGGGGATGCGAACCACGCCCAATCGCATGACCGGATATACACCCTTTTTCATGGTGTATGGTGCGGAGGCAGTCTTGCCTTGTGACATTATTCACGACTCAACCCGTGTGCGCATGTATGAAGAAAGAGAAGCTGAGCTCGATCGGCAGGACGACTTGGACAGTCTGGAGGAAGAGCGAGATGTCGCGAAGTCCCGTTCCGCATTCTATCAATAGCAGGCTCGGCGATATCAAAGCAGAGAAGTACGGGCAAAGACTTACAATGTTGGTGAACTCGTACTACGCCTACCAGAGAAGAAAAAGGACAAGCTCAAGCCCAAATGGGAGGATCCCTTCATTACAGATGAAGTTCTCACTGGAGGATCCTATCACCTTTGCAATGCTTCGGATAATTGCCTGGAGCCAAACCCATGGAACGCTGCAAGGCTCCGAAGATTCTACGCCTAAAGTCCGCACATATACCCCTTTTTCCTCGTTCCTTCTTTCTCTTTTTCACTGTTTTCTTTTTTTACGTTTTATGCGACTTTTAGCTCATGTTCAGATAAGCCGCACACCTGAGGGTCTACATCCTTAAATGTACATACCCCATAATACCTGGGGGCTTCTTTTTACAAGAAGCTTATTATTATTTTTCGAGCATCAAGCTCACCCTATATATGTGTCGTCTACTCATATATGTCTTTCCTTCGCCATTATATGCACCTTTTATGACTTAAGATTTTGCCAAGCTGGGTTGCGTGGCTCCTGTGCTTATGCCCTACATTCCCGCTTGTTCGGCTATGGCATAAAGGGAGCACCTCTGCGATTGTTACAACCGGGTTATCCGGACATGTACCTCAGACTGGGTGAAGCCGAAAGCTAGCGTTCTTAAGAGAATAAGTCATCGGCGGACAAAAGACGAATTTCCCTCATTGCAATACACAATCCCCAGACTATAACGTACGCTATGATCGTTAGCATCACAGCTTTGGCATGCAAACAAACAACGCATGATGGCCCAGGGAAAGGAACCATTAATGAAAATATTCTCCCTGGAAGATGTTTCTTACAATTAAATGTAATATAACATAACTCCCCGAACACAACTTTTCTGTTCATGCAACTATGACCGGATTGCCTGGTTTCCGAACATACTTTGGTGTTTACCTACGGTATAGTATTCGGAAACACTCCAACCCCCGGATCTTCGGAGGTCGAAGCAGAAAGTCTGCCATGACAATAGTTTTACAAATTCGGTTGGGGACAAGTTTGTCGATGAAAGTACATTGCTACTTGGACTCAAAAACTTCTTCTTCCTCTAGACCCTCTAACAGCTTGTCTAGTTCACAATCTTGTTGTGAATACTTGGCGGCCATCTTCAGTTGGTCGTACACCCCGCTGACCGGAATTTCCTGTCCATCGGATCCTCGATGTCCGACCCATGCCATATGATTCAGATCAAGTTTGGTGTACCTCCATAGTTCCTGAAGGAGAATCGGCTGGCCATAAAGCCTTAGCAATGTTTCTCATTGTAGCAGGTCGCCTTGAAATCCAGACACCTCTTGTTCGGGCCGCCCTGTTAGCACACCTACAGAAATAAACTTGTTATGATTCACTTTACTGAATTGTACGCAAATAAGTTTACAGGCATACTGAATATGCCGCCTCTCAGCCTTCTATTTTCCTTCAAGGCATCCGCCAGTTGGGCTCGCACGTCTTTCACCTCTTCGCTGAGCTGTGTGTTGGCATCCTGCAGCTTGTTCTTCTTGTCCCTGGCACGTGTAAGTACGCGTTGACCAGTGGCCTCTTGCCTTTCGGCATGTTCTTTATCCGCCTGCGCGGCTTTCAGTTTCTCTTCCAACTGCTCTGACGATCCTGCTATAATGAAATACAATAGTGTTTATTCGCATAAACACTACAGGCACATGATCGTATTTCCCGGACACAAGAGGACATTACCAGTTGGTGCCTCCTTGGATTTTGCCAGTTCGGAGATAATGGCAGCCAGCTGGGTCTGACACTGTACTAGCTCCTGAGATAGCATGTTGTTCTTCTTGGTGAGTACCTGCTTATACATCGATCCTTAAAATTAGTTGCTTCAACTGTTTTCAAGTCTTAGGGGCTACTGGTACATGACTATTGAATCTACATAAAATAAACATTACCCGCATATCCTTTGAAAGCTGGTAAGTGGCTCTAGCAAGCCCATCCCGAGCAGCTCGGATATATGCATCTGCCGAGCTGAAGGCATTGAATGCCTCTTCAGTAAAGTTAGGATCGTGCATGGCTGCCCTCCTGCGCCGATGGTTCATTGCACTCTCCACTTTGGAGTTGGTTACGGATACATTATCCGAATCATCGGAGAGAGGAAAATACGGCATAGCGCCCGCATCGGCTCTAGCCCTAGAGGCAGGGTCCAGGGTCGGATTGGTGGGCATATGTCCGGCAGTATCTCCAGATGTAGCCTGGTGAATGCTTCCTGAAACAGGGCACAGCAGAAAATGTCACAGTTTGGTATGTTTGCCACCGGACGTATTAAAAACCATACCTTTTTTATGAAGGTAACGGCTTGGAAGTGTCGTCGTCCGCCTTTCTTTTCGAAGACCCGCCCTGCGCCAGCGTCCCCTTCTTAAGGGACGATCCTGAGGCGGCATGGCGAGACGAGCGCCGCCCCTTTGAAGCATGAGACAGTGCAGTGGGTGAGGCGTGATGGGAAAACTCCTTTGGAGGAAACGTTCCCTGGGCACTTACATGGGAAGAAGGGAGAAGTCCGGGGTAATCGTCTACGATGACCACTTGTGTGCCGTCGTAGCTCGTCTGATAAAAAGCCCCCTCCTTAAGCTCCAGGGATATGTTCGGATCCTCCTCAAATCCGGGATCTAGGTCCCGAATATGGTCTTCCAATTGCAGAGCGGGGCTATAGATCCCTGCGGTGGCCTTCCTCCATTCCTGTTAAAAGATGGCCGGGTTAAATTCAACTAGTTGTGGCTCAAGAAGAGGATTGAGTAAGGTTCTGGGTCAAAAGCTTACCCAGCTAGGGGGGTTGTACATGGAAAATCCATCTCGGCACTTAAGGCGAGTAAATTCCTCTTTCTCCCCTTTATAAAGATCAGCCAACATGGAGGCAAGGGCGGCGAAGTTGTCCGGGCCCTTGCGCCCGTAGCGAGATGTATCATCTTCCCCGTTATAGTTCCACATGGGGAGTTCTCTGGCTTGGAGTGGCTGAACACCCCGCGTTATAGAAATCTCCATAACCTCAATAATGGACAATCTGGATTGGGTGAGTATTTTTATCTTGTCCATTAACATCTTGACCTCCACACTATCTACCTCCTCGAGACTCCGGGGGCGCCAGCTGTGGCATTTCTTTAACGGGGCATTGGAAAATTCGGGTAGGCCTTGTCGGATTGGGTCCGAAAGAACGACGTCTTCAATATAAAACCACTCTGAGGGCCACTCTTCGGATGCCTTCTTCGGAGTGCCGGATAGGTATCCTGTCTCGGCTATACGCCATACTTCGGCACCGCCCACCTCGAATATGGATCCCTTTTGGGAGCGAGGGACGAGGCAGAAAAGCTTCCTCCATAGCTTGAAATGGGCCTCGCAGCCTAGGAACAACTCACAGAGAGCGACGAAGCCCGCGATGTGCAGAATGGAGCTTGGCGTGAGATTATGCAGTTGGAGGCCATAGTACTCTTGGAGACCTTGGAGGAAGGGATGGATTGGAAATCCAACGCCTCCTAAGAGAAAGGAAACAAAGCACACTCGCTCCCCTTACGAAGGATTCGGGAGATTTTCTGCCAAGGGTAAAAGAAGTTAATCCCGCCTGAACGGGGACTAGATCCGCAGGGTGGAGATAGCCCTGCACCTGGAGTTGGGTCAGCTGGGCATGGGATATAGAGCAACTCTCCCAATCACCTTTTTGAGGGCCATGGGGGCGGGAGGAAGAACTAGGAGCACTGGCCATGAATCCGTGGTTTCTTGAGGCAAGATCGAAGGATTTTCGTCTGGTTTGGAACGGCATCTGAGATTTAATCTCCTTAAGTATACACCTTTCGTAAGCTGCCGAGGGGTTAGTTGCAAAAATGCTTGGACCCTTCGTATTCATTTGCCACATGGAAGCTGAGGCGATGGAGGCACAGAAGCCGAAGGGTATAGCATTTAATGTAAAACTAAGCTGTTCGAAGAATTCACCCTACCAATACCAACGATGTAAAAGTCGAATACAGTCCTTTGGTTCAGATGCTTTGAAATACTCGGAGGAGGAACCCACCATGCAATGCCGGAGACAATATGCGCACTGGATACATCGTCATTGAAGACTACTTCAGGGGCGACTGAGGGTGTCCTGGATTAGGAGGTCCTCGGGCGTCCGGGCTATGCAACATGGGCCGAACTCGTGGGCCGTGAAGATACAAGACGGAAGGATTTCCCTCGTGTCCGGATGGGACTCTCCTTGGCGTTAAAGGCAAGCTTGGCATGCGAATATGAAGATTCCCTTCTCTATAAACCGACTCTGTACAACCCTAGCCCCCTCTGATGTCTATATAAACCAGAGGGTTTAGTCCGTAGAGGCAATCATAATCATACATGCTATACATCTAGGGTTTAGCCATTATGATCTCAAGGTAGATCAACTCTTGTAACTGTGGGGGAATGTAGTAATTTCAAAAAAAATCCTACGCACACGCAAGATCATGGTGATGCATAGCAACGAGAGGGGAGAGTGTTGTCTATGTACCCTCGTAGACCGAAAGCGGAAGCGTTACATCAACGCGGTTGATGTAGTCGTACGTCTTCACGATCCGACCGATCCAAGCACCGAAAGCACGGCACCTTCGAGTTCTAGCACACGTTCAGCTCGATGACAATCCCCGGACTCCGATCCAGCAAAGTGTCGGGGATGAGTTCCGTCAGCACGACGGCGTGGTGACGATCTTGATGTTCTACCATCGCAGGGCTTCACCTAAGCACCGCTACAATATTATCGAGGGTTATGGTGGAGGGGGGTACCGCACACGGCTAAGAGAATGATCACGAAGATCAACTTGTGTGTCTAGAGGTGCCCCCCTGCCCCCGTATATAAAGGAGCAAGGGGGAGGCTGGCCGGTCCTTGTGGGCGCGCCAAGGAGGAGGAGTCCTCCTCCTAGTAGGAGTAGGACTCCCCTCTTTCCTACTCCTACTAGGAGGGGAAAGGAAGGGGGAGAGGGAGAAGGAAAGGGGGGCACCGCCCCCCTCTCCTAGTCCAATTCGGACCAGAGGGGGAGGGGCGTGCGGCCCACCCTGGACGCCCCTCTCTCTCTCCACTAAGGCCCATTAGGCCCATACTTCTCCTGGGGGGGTTCCGGTAACCCTCCGGCACTCCGGTTTTCTCTGAAATCACCCAGAACATTTCCGGTGTCCGAATATAGTCGTCCAATATATCAATCTTTATGTCTCGACCATTTCGAGACTCCTCGTCATGTCCGTGATCACATCCGGGACTCCGAACAACCTTCGGTACATCAAAACATATAAACTCATAATGAAACTGTCGTCGTAACGTTAAGCGTGTGGACCCTACGGGTTCGAGAACAATGTAGACATGACCGAGACACATCTCTGGTCAATAACCAATAGGGAACCTGGATGCTCATATTGGCTCCTACATATTCTACGAAGAACTTTATCGGTCAGACCGCATAACAGCATACGTTGTTCCCTTTGTCATCGGTATGTTACTTGCCCGAGATTCGATCGTCGGTATCTCAATACCTAGTTCAATCTCGTTACCGGCAAGTCTCTTTACCCGTTTCGTAATACATCATCTCGCCAACTAACTCATTAGTTACAATGCTTGCAAGGCTTATGTGATGTGCATTACCGAGAGGGCCCAGAGATACCTCTCCGACAATCGGAGTGACAAATCCTAATCTCGAAATACGCCAACCCAACATGTACCTTCGGAGACACCTGTAGAGCTCCTTTATAATCTCCCAGTTATGTTGTGACGTTTGGTAGCACACAAAGTGTTCCTCCGGTAAACGGGAGTTGCATAATCTCATAGTCATAGGAACATGTATAAGTCATGAAGTTAGCAATAGCAACATACTAAACGATCGGGTGCTAAGCTAATGGAATGGGTCATGTCAATCACATCATTCTCCTAATGATGTGATCCCGTTAATCAAATGACAACACATGTCTATGGTTAGGAAACATAACCATCTTTGATTAACGAGCTAGTCAAGTAGAGGCATACTAGTGACGTTTAGTTTGTCTATGTATTCACACAAGTATTATGTTTTCGGTTAATACAATTCTAGCATGAATAATAAACATTTATCATGATATAAGGAAATAAATAATAACTTTATTATTGCCTCTAGGGCGTATTTCCTTCAGTCTCCCACTTGCACTAGAGTCAATAATCTAGATTACACAGTAATGATTCTAACACACATGGAGCTTTGGTGTTGATCATGTTTTGCTCGTGGAAGAGGCTTAGTCAACGGGTCTGCTACATTTAGATCTGTATGTATCTTGCAAATCTCTATGTCTCCCACCTAGACTAGATCCGGATGGAATTGAAGCGTCTCTTGATGTGCTTGGTTCTCTTGTGAAATCTGGATTCCTTTGCCAAGGCAATTGCACCAGTATTGTCACAAAAGATTTTCATTGGACCCGATGCACTAGGTATGACACCTAGATCGGATATGAACTCCTTCATCCAGACTCCTTCGTTTGCTTCTTTCGAAGCAGCTATGTACTCCGCTTCACATGTAGATCCCGCCACGACGCTTTGTTTAAAACTGCACCAACTGACAGCTCCACCGTTTAATGTAAATATGTATCCGGTTTGCGATTTAGAATCGTCCGGATCAGTGTCAAAGCTTGCATCAACATAACCATTTACGATGAGCTCTTTGTCACCTCCATATACGAGAAAATATCCTTAGTCCTTTTCAGGTATTTCAGGATGTTCTTGACCGCTGTCCAGTGATCCACTCCTGGATTACTTTGGTACCTCCCTGCTAGACATATAGCAAGACACACATTAGGTCTGTTACACAGCACTGCATACATGAGTCTTACTCAATTTCACACCTTGTAACACAGGCAAGAATCCTTTATTTGCTTGATCCATTTTGAACTTTTTCAAAACTTTGTCAAGGTATGTGCTTTGTGAAAGTCCAATTAAGCGTCTTGATCTATCTCTATAGATCTTAATGCCCAATATGTAAGCAGCTTCACTGAGGTCTTTCATTGAAAAACTCTTATTCAAGTATCCCTTTATGCTATCCAGATATTCTATATCATTTCCGATTAGTAATATGTCATCTACATATAATATCAGAAATGCTACAGAGCTCCCACTCACTTTCTTGTAAATACAGGCTTCTCCAAAAGTCTGTATAAAACCAAATGCTTTGATTACACTATCAAAGCGTTTATTCCAACTCCGAGAGGCTTGCACCAGTCCATAAATGGATCGCTGGAGCTTGCACACTTTGTTAGCTCCCTTTGGATCGACAAAACCTTCTGGCTGCATCATATACAACTCTTCTTTCAAAAATCCATTCAGGAATGCAGTTTTGACATCCATCTGCCAAATTTCATAATCATAAAATGCGGCAATTGCTAACATGATTCGGACAGACTTAAGCATCGCTACGGGTGAGAAGGTCTCATCGTAGTCAATCCCTTGAACTTGTCGAAAATCTTTTGCGACAAGTCGAGCTTTGTAGACAGTAACATTACCGTCAGCGTTAGTCTTCTTCTTGAAGATCCATTTATTCTCAATTGCTTGCCGATCATCGGGCAAGTCAACCAAAGTCCATACTTTGTTTTCATACATGGATCCCATCTCAGATTTCATGGCTTCAAGCCATTTTGCGGAATCTGGGCTCACGATCGCTTCTTCATAGTTCGTAGGTTCGCCATGATCTAGTAGCATGACTTCCAGAACAGGATTACCATACCACTCTGGTGCGGATCTCACTCTGTTTGATCTACGAGGTTCAGTAGTGACTTGTTCTGAAGTTTCATGATCATTATCATTAGCTTCCTCACTAATTGGTGTAGGAGTCACAGAAACCGGTTTCTGTGATGTACTACTTTCCAATAAGGGAGTAGGTATAGTTACCTCATCAAGTTCTACATTCCTCCCACTCACTTCTTTTGAGAGAAACTCCTTCTCTAGAAAATTTCCGAATTTAGCAACAAAAGTCTTGCCTTCAGATCTATGATGGAAGGTGTATCCAATAGTTTCCTTTGGATATCCTATGAAGACACATTTCTCCGATTTGGGTTCGAGCTTATCAGGTTGAAGTTTTTTCACATAAGCATCGCATCCCCAAACTTTAAGAAACGACAACTTTGGTTTCTTGCCAAACCATAGTTCATAAGGCGTCGTCTCAACGGATTTTGATGGTGCCCTATTTAACGTGAATGTGGCCGTCTCTAAAGCATAACCCCAAAACGATAGCGGTAAATCAGTAAGAGACATCATAGATCGCACCATATCTAGTAAAGTACAATTACAACGTTCGGACACACCATTACGCTGTGGTGTTCCGGGTGGCGTGAGCTGCGAAACTATTCCGCATTGTTTCAAATGTACACCAAACTCGTAACTCAAATATTGTCCTCCACGATCAGATCGTAGAAACTTTATTTTCTTGTTACGATGATTTTCAACTTCACTCTGAAATTCTTTGAACTTTTCAAATGTTTCAGACTTATGTTTCATTAAGTAGATATACCCATATCTGCTTAAGTCATCTGTGAATGTGAGAAAATAACGATATCCGCCACGAGCCTCAACATTCATCGGACCACATACATCTGTATGTATGATTTCCAACAAATCTGTTGCTCTCTCCATAGTACCGGAGAACGGTGTTTTTGTCATCTTGCCCATAAAGCACGGTTCGCAAGTACCAAGTGATTCATAATCAAGTGGTTCCAAAAGTCCATCAGTATGGAGTTTCTTCATGCGCTTTACACCGATATGACCCAAACGACAGTGCCACAAATAAGTTGCACTATCATTATCAACTCTGCGTCTTTTGGCTTCAACATTATGAATATGTGTGTCACTACTATCGAGATTTAATAAGAATAGACCACTCTTTAAGGGTGCATGACCATAAAAGATATTACTCATATAAATAGAACAACCATTATTCTCTGATTTAAATGAATAACCGTCTCACATCAAACAAGATCCAGATATATTGTTCATGCTCTACGCTGGCACCGAATAACAATTATTTAGGTCCAATACTAATCCCGAAGGTAGATGTAGTGGTAGCGTGCCGACCGCGATCACATCGACTTTGGAACCATTTCCCACGTGCATCGTCACCTCGTCCTTAGCCAATCTTCGCTTAATCCGTAGTCCCTGTTTTGAGTTGCAAATATTAGCAACAGAACCAGTATCAAATACCCAGGTGCTACTGCGAGCATTAGTAAGGTACACATCAATAACATGTATATCACATACACCTTTGTTCACCTTGCCATCCTTCTTTTCCGCCAAATACTTGGGGCAGTTCCGCTTCCAGTGACCAGTCTGCTTGCAGTAGAAGCACTCAGTTTTAGGCTTAGGTCCAGACTTGGGTTTCTTCTCTTGAGCAGCAACTTGCTTGTTGTTCTTCTTGAAGTTCCCCTTCTTCTTCCCTTTGCCTTTTTCTTGAAACTAGTTGTCTTGTTGACCATCAACACTTGATGCTCCTTCTTGATTTCTACCTCCGCAGCTTTCAGCATTGCGAAGAGCTCGGGAATTTTCTTATCCATCCCTTGCATATTATAGTTCATCACGAAGCTCTTGTAGCTAGGTGGAAGTGATTGGAGAATTCTGTCAATGACGCAATCATCTGGAAGATTAACTCCCAATTGAATCAAGTGATTATTATACCCAGACATTTTGAGTATATGCTCACTGACAGAACTGTTCTCATCCATCTTGCAACTATAGAACTTATTGGAGACTTCATATCTCTCAATCCGGGCATTTGCTTGAAATATTAACTTCAACTCCTGGAACATCTCATATGCTCCATGACGTTCAAAACGTCGTTGAAGACCCGATTCTAAGCCGTAAAGCATGGCACATTGAACTATCGACTAGTCATCAGCTTTGCTCTGCCAGACGTTCTTAACGTCGCCAGTTGCATCAGCAGCAGGCCTGGCACTTAGCGGTGCTTCCAGGACGTAACTTTTCTGTGCAGCAATGAGGATAATCCTCAAGTTACGGACCCAGTCCGTGTAATTGCTACCATCATCTTTCAACTTTGCTTTCTCAAGGAACGCATTAAAATTCAACGGAACAACAGCATGGGCCATCTATCTACAATCAAACATAAACAAGCAATATACTATCAGGTACTAAGTTCATGATAAATTTAAGTTCAATTAATCATATTACTAAAGAACTCCCACTTAGATAGATATCCTTCTAATCCTCTAAGTGATCACGTGATCCAAATCAACTAAACCATATCCGATCATCACGTGAGATGGAGTAGTTTCAATGGTGAACATCACTATGTTGATCATATCTATTATATGATTATGTTGGAAATATGCCCTAGAGGCAATAATAAATTGATTATTATTATATTTCCTAGTTCATGATAATCGTTTATTATCCATGCTAGAATTGTATTGATAGGAAACTCAGATACATGTGTGGATACATAGACAACACCATGTCCCTAGTAAGCCTCTAGTTGACTAGCTCGTTGATCAATAGATGGTTACGGTTTCCTGACCACGGACATTGGATGTCGTTGATAACGGGATCATATCATTAGGAGAATGATGTGATGGACAAGACCCAATCCTAAGCCTAGCACAAGATCATGTAGTTCGTATGCTAAAGCTTTTATAATGTCAAGTATCATTTCCTTAGACCATGAGATTGTGCAACTCCCGGATACCGTAGGAATGCTTTGGGTGTGCCAAACATCACAACGTAACTGGGTGGCTATAAAGGTGCACTACGGGTATCTCCGAAAGTGTCTGTTAGGTTGGCACGAATCGAGACTGGGATTTGTCACTCCGTGTGACGGAGAGGTATCTCTGGGCCCACTCGGTAGTACATCATCATAATGTGCACAATGTGATCAAGGAGTTGATCATGGGATGATGTGTTGCGGAACGAGTAAAAGAGACTTGCCGGTAACGAGATTGAACAAGGTATTGGGATACCGACGATCGAATCTCGGGCAAGTATCGTACCGATAGACAAAGGGAATTGTATACGGGATTGATTAAGTCCTTGACATCGTGGTTCATCTGATGAGATCATCATGGAACATGTGGGAGCCAACATGGGTATCCAGATCCCGCTATTGGTTATTGACCGGAGAACGTCTCGGTCATGTCTGCATGTCTCCCGAACCCGTAGGGTCTACACACTTAAGGTTCGATGACGCTAGGGTTATAAAGGAAGTTTGTATGTGGTTACCGAATGTTGTTCGGAGTCCCGGATGAGATCCTGGACGTCACGAGGAGTTCCGGAATGGTCCGGAGGTAAAGATTTATATATGGGAAGTCCTGTTTTGGTCGTCGGAAAGGTTTCAGGGTTTACCGGTAGTGTACCGGGACCACCGGAGGTGTCCGGGGGTCCACCAAGTGGGGCCACAAGCCCCGGAGGCTTGCGTGGGCCAAGTGTGGGAGGGGACCAGCCCCAGGTGGGCTGGTGCGCCCCCCTACAAGTGCCCAAGGCGCAAGCGAGAGAAGACGGGGCAAACCCTAAGGGCAGATGGGCCCTAAGGCCCATACTCCCTGCGCCTCCCTCTCCTCCCCTCTTGGCCGCCCCCCCTTTTCCCATCTAGGGCTGCCGCCCCCCTAGGGGTGGGAACCCTAGAGGGGGCGCACCCTCCTCCCTCTCCCCTATATATAGTGAGGCCTGGGGCTGCCCATAAAACGTGATCTGATCTCTCCCTGTTGGTGCAGCCCTACCTCTCTCCCTCCTCCTCTCTTGAGGTGCTTGGCGAAGCCCTGCAGGATTGCCACGCTCCTCCATCACCACCATGCCGTTGTGCTGGTGCTGGATGGAGTCTTCCTCAACCTCTCCCTCTCTCCTTGCTGGATCAAGGCATGGGAGACGTCACCGGGCTGTACGTGTGTTGAACGCGGAGGTGTCGTCCGTTCGGCACTAAGATCATCGGTGATTTGGATCACGGCGAGTACGACTCCATCAACCCCGTTCACTTGAACGCTTCCGCTTAGCGATCTACAAGGGTATGTAGATGCACTCTCCTTCCCCTCGTTGCTAGTATCTCCATAGATAGATCTTGGTGACACGTAGGAAAATTTTGAATTTCTGCTACGTTCCCCAATAGTGGTATTAGAGCCAGTTTATTGCGTAGATTCTATGCACGAGTAGAACACAATGTAGTTGTGGGCGTTGATTTTGTTCAATATGCTTACCCTTACTAGTCAAACTTGATTCGGCGGCATTGTGGGATGAAGCGGCCCGGACCGACCTTACACGTACACTTACGTGAGACAGGTTCCACCGACTGACATGCACTAGTTGCATAAGGTGGCTAGCGGGTGCCAGTCTCTCCCACTTTAGTCGGATCGGATTCGATGAAAAGGGTCCTTATGAAGGGTAAATAGCAATTGACATATCACGTTGTGGTTTTGCGTAGGCAAGAAACGTTCTTGCTAGAAACCCATAGCAGCCACGTAAAACATGCAAACAACAATTAGAGGACGTCTAACTTGTTTTTGCAGGGTATGCCATGTGATGTGATATGGCCAAAAGGATGTGATGAATGATATATGTGATGTATGAGATTGATCATGTTCTTGTAATAGGAATCACGACTTGCATGTCGATGAGTATGACAACCGGCAAGAGCCATAGGAGTTGTCTTTAATTTATTTATGACCTGCGTGTCAACATAAATGTCATGTAATTACTTTACTTTATTGCTAAAGCGTTAGCCATAGTAGTAGAAGTAATAGTTGACGTGACAACTTCATGAAGACACGATGATGGAGATCATGGTGTCATGCCGGTGACGACGATGATCATGGAGCCCCAAAGATGGAGATCAAAAGGAGCAAAGTGATGATGGCCATATCATGTCACTATTTGATTGCATGTGATATTTATCATGTTTATACATCTTATTTTCTTAGAACGACGGTAGTAAATAAGATGATCCCTCATTAAAATTTCAAGGAAGTGTTCCCCCTAACTGTGCACCGTTGCGAAAGTTCGTCGTTTCGAAGCACCACGTGATGATCGGGTGTGATAGATTCTTACGTTCACATACAACGGGTGTAAGACAGATTTACACACGCGAAACACTTAGGTTGACTTGATGAGCCTAGCATGTACAGACATGGCCTCGGAACATAAGAGACCGAAAGGTCGAGCATGAGTCGTATGGTAGATACGATCAACATGAAGATGTTCACCGATGATGACTAGTCCGTCTCACGTGATGATCGGACACGGCCTAGTTGACTCGGATCATGTAATCACTTAGATGACTAGAGGGATGTCTATTTGAGTGGGAGTTCATAAGATGAACTTAATTATCCTGAACATAGTCAAAAGATCTTTGCAAATTATGTCGTAAGCTCGCGCTTTAGTTCTACTGTTTTAGATATGCTCCTAGAGAAAATATAGTTGAAAGTTGATAGTAGCAATTATGCGGACAGTAGAAGGCTTGTGTCCTTAATGCACCGCTCGGTGTGCTGGACCTCGAACGTGGTCTGTGGATGTTGCGAACATCTGACATACACGTTTTGATGACTACATGATAGTTCGGTAATGATAAATGGTTTAGAATTGAGGCACCGAAGACATTTTTGAAATGTCGCGGAACATATGAGATGTTTCGAGGGCTGAAATTGGGATTTCAGGCTCGTGCCCACGTCAAGAGGTATAAGACCTCCGACGATTTTTTGGCCTGCAAACTAAGGGAGAAAAGCTCAATCGTTGAGCTTGTGCTCAGATTGTTTGAGTACAACAATCACTTGAATCGAGTGGGAGTTGATCCTCCAGATAAGATAGTGATGTTTCTCCAAAGTCATTGCCACCAAGCTGCTAGAGCTTCGTAATGAACTATAACATATCAGGGATAGATATGATGATCCTTGAAATATTCATGATGTTTGACACCGCGAAAGTAGAAATCAAGAAGGAGCATCAATTGTTGATGGTTAGTGAAACCACTAGTTTCAAGAAGGGCAAGGGCAAGAAGGGATACTTCATGAAACGGCAAATCAGCTGCTGCTCTAGTGGAGAAACCAAGGTTGAACCCAAACCCGAGACTGATGTTGGGAAACGTAGTAATTTCAAAAAAAATCCTACGCACACGCAAGATCATGGTGATGCATAGCAACGAGAGAGGAGAGTGTAGTCTACGTACCCTCGTAGACCGAAGCGGAAGCGTTGACACAACGTAGAGGAAGTAGTCGTACGTTCTCCTCGCGATCCAACCGATCACAGCACCGTTACTCCGGCACCTCCGAGTTCTTGGCACACGTTCAGCTCGATGACGATCCCCGGGCTCCGATCCAGCAAAGCGTCGAGGAAGAGTTCCGTCAGCACGACGGCGTGGTGACGATCTTGATGTGTTACTGGCGCAGGGCTTCGCCTAAGCACTGCAACGATATGATCGAGGTGGAATTTGGTGGAAGGGGGCACCGCACACGGCTAAGGAACGATCCGTAGATCAACTTGTGTGTCTTTGGGGTGCCCCCTGCCCCCGTATATAAAGGAGCCAAGGGGGAGGGGCTGGCCGGCCAAGCCTGGCGCGCTAGGAGAGTCCTACTCCCTCTGGGAGTAGGATTCCCCCCCCCCCAATCCTAGTTGGACTAGGATTCTCTAAGGGGGAGAGAGAGAGAGAGGGGGCGCCCACCTCTCCTAGTCCTAATAGGACTAGGGGAAGGGGGAGGCGCGCAGCCCATGAGGGCAGCCCTCTCACCTCTCCTCCAAGGCCCATGTTGGCCCATTATGCTCCTGGGGGGTTCCGGTAACCCTCCCGGTATTCCGGTAAAATCCTGATTTCACCTGGAATGCATCCGATGTCCAAACATAGGCTTCCAATATATCATTCTTTACGTCTCGACCATTTCGAGACTCCTCGTCATGTCCCCGATCTCATCCGGGACTCCGAACTCCTTCGGTACATCAAAACTCATAAACTCATAATATAACTGTCATCGAAACCTTAAGCGTGCGGACCCTACGGTTCGAGAACAATGTAGACATGACCGAGACACGTCTCCGGTCAATAACCAATAGCGGGACCTGGATGCCCAAATGGGCTCCTACATATTCTACGAAGATCTTTATCGGTCAGACGGCATAACAACATACGTTGTTCCCTTTGTCATCGGTATGTTACTTGCCCGGGATTCGATCGTCGGTATCCAATACCTAGTTCAATCTCGTTACCGGCAAGTCTCTTTACTCGTTTCGTAATACATCATCTCGCAACTAACTCATTGGTTGCAATGCTTGCAAGGCTTTATGTGATGTGCATTACCGAGAAGGCCCTGAGATACCTCTCCGACAATCGGAGTGACAAATCCTAATCTCGAAATACGCCAACCCAATATGTACCTTCGAAGACACCTGTAGAGCACCTTTATAATCACCCAGTTACGTTGTGACGTTTGGTAGCACACAAAGTGTTCCTACGGTAAATGGGAGTTGCATAATCTCATAGTTAAAGGAACATGTATAAGTCATGGATAAAAGCAATAGCAACATACTAAACGATCGGGTGCTATGCTAATGGAATGGGTCATGTCAATCAGATCATTCAACTAATGATGTGATCTCGTTAATCAAATAACAACTCTTTGTTCATGGTTAGGAAACATAACCATCTTTGATTAATGAGCTAGTCAAGTAGAGGCATACTAGTGACACTCTGTTTGTCTATGTATTCACACATGTATTATGTTTCCAGTTAATACAATTCTAGCATGAATAATAAACATTTATCATCATATAAGGAAATAAATAATAACTTTATTATTGCCTCTAGGGCATATTTCCTTCAGTCTCCCACTTGCACTAGAGTCAATAATCTAGATCACATCACCATGTGATTAACATCAATAGTTCACATCATCATGTGATTAACACCCATAGTTCACATCGCTATGTGACTGACACCCAAAGGGTACTAAGGTGTGATCATGTTTTGCTTGTGAGAGAATCTTAGTCTACGGGTCTGCTACATTCAGATCCGTTATGTATTTTGCAATTTTCTATGTCAACAATGCTCTGCATGGAGCTACTCTAGCTAATTGCTCCCACTTTCAATATGTATCCAGATTGAGACTTAGAGTCATCTGGATCAGTGTCAAAACTTGCATCGACGTAACTCTTTACGACGAACCTTTTTGTCACCTCCATAATCGAGAAACATATCCTTATTCCACTAAGGATAATTTTGACCGCTTGTCCAGTGGTCTACTCCTAGATCACTATTGTACTCCCTTGCCAAACTCAGTGGTAGGGTATGCAATAGATCTGGTATACAGCATGGCATACTTTATAGAACCTATGGCTGAGGCATAGGGAATGACTTTCATTCTCTTTCTATCTTCTGCCGTGGTCGGGCTTTGAGTCTTACTCAATTTCACACCTTGTAATACAGGCAAGAACTCTTTCTTTGACTGTTCCATTTTGAACTACTTCAAAAATCTTTTCAAGGTATGTATTTATTGAAAAACTTATCAAGCGTCTTGATCTATCTCTTATAGATCTTGATGCTCAATATGTAAGCAGCTTCACCGAGGTCCTTCTTCGAAAAACTCCTTTCAAATACTCCTTTATGCTTTACAGAATAATTCTACATTATTTCCGATCAATAATATGTCATTTACATATACTTATCAGAAATGCTGTAGTGCTCCCACTCACTTTCTTGTAAATACAGGCTTCACCGCAAGTCTGTATAAAACTATATGCTTTGATCAACTTATCAAAGCGTATATTCCAACTCCGAGATGCTTGCACCAGTCCATAGATGGATCGCTGGAGCTTGCATATTTTGTTAACACCTTCAGGATCGACAAAACCTTTTAGTTGCATCGTATACAACTCTTCTTTAATAAATCCATTAAGGAATGTAGTTTTGCTTATCCATTTGCCGGATTTCATAAAATGCGGCAATTGCTAACATGATTCGGACAGACTTAAGCATAGATACGAGTGAGAAACTCTCATCGTAGTCAACACCTTGAACTTGTCGAAAACCTTTTGCGACAATTCTAGCTTTGTAGATAGTAACACTACTATCAGTGTCCGTCTTCCTCTTCAAGATCCATTTATTTTCTTTGGCTTGCCGATCATCGGGCAAATCCATCAAAGTCCATACTTTGTTCTCATACATGGATCATATCTCAGATTTCATGGCCTCTAACCATTTCGCGGAATCTGGGCTCATCATCGCTTCCTCATAGTTCGCAAGTTCGTCATGGTCTAGTAACATGACTTCCAGAACAGGATTACCGTACCACTCTGGTGCGGATCTCACTCTAGTTTACTTACGAGATTCGGTAGTAACTTGATCTTGAAGTTACATGATCATCATCATTAGCTTCCTTACTAATTGGTGTAGTAGTCACAAGAACAGATTTCTGTGATGAACTACTTTCCAATAAGGGAGAAGGTACAATTACCTTATCAAGTTTTCTACTTTCCTCCCACTCACTTCTTTCGAGTGAATCTCCTTCTCTAGAAAGGATCCATTCTCAGCAACGAATATCTTGCCTTCGGATCTGTGATAGAAGGTGTACCCAACAGTCTCCTTTGGGTACCTATGAAGACACATTTCTTCGATTTGGGTTTGAGCTTATCAGGATGAAACTTTTTCACATAAGCATCGCAACCCCAAACTTTTAAGAAACGACAACTTTGGTTTCTTGCCAAACCACAGTTTATTTTGTGTCGTCTCAACGGACTTTAGATGGTGCCCCTTTTAACGTGAATGCAGCTGTCTCTAATGCATGATCCCAAAATGATATTGGTAAATCGGTAAGAAACATCATAGATTGTACTATATCCAATAAAGTACGGTTATGACGTTCGGACACACCATTATGCTGTGGTGTTCCAGGTGGCATGAATTTGTGAAACTATTCCACATTGTTTTAATTGAAGACCAAACTCGTAACTCAAATATTTGTCTCCGCGATCAGATCGTAGAAACCTTATTTTCTTGTCACGATGATTTTCACTTCGCTCTAAAATTCTTTGAACTTTTCAAACGTTTCAGACTTTATGTTTCATCAAGTAGATATACCCATATCTGGTCAAATCATCTGTGAAGGTTAGAAAATAATGATACTTGTCGCGAGCCTTAATATTCATCGGACCATATACATCAGTATGTATGATTTCCAATAAATCTGTTGCTTGCTCCATTGTTCCGGAGAACGGCGTTTTAGTCATCTTGCCCAAGAGGCATGGTTCGCAAGCATCAAGTGATTCATAATCAAGTGATTCCAAAATCCCATCAGCATGGAGTTTCTTCATGCGCTTTACACCAATATGACCTAAACGGCAGTGCCACAAATAGGTTGCACTATCATTATTAACTTCGCATCTTTTTGGTTTCAATATTATGAATATGTGTATCACTACGATCGAGATCCAATGAACTATTTTCATTGGTGTGTATTGACCATAGAAGGTTTTATTCATGTAAACAGAACAACAATTGTTCTCTAACTTAAATGAATAACTGTATTGCAATTAACATGATCAAATCATATTCATGCTCAACGCAAACACCAAATAACACTTATTTAGTTTCAACACTAATCCCGAAAGTATAGGGAGTGTGTGATGATGATCATATCAATCTTGGAACCACTTCCAACACACATCGTCACCTTGCCCTTTAACTAGTCTTTGTTCATTCTGCAACTCCCGTTTCGAGTTACTAAATTTTAGCAACTGAACTAGTACCAAATACTGAGGGGTTGCTATGAACACTAGTAAAGTACACATCAATAACATGTATATCAAATATACTTATGTTCACTTTGCCATCCTTCTTATCCGCCAATCACTTGGGGTAGTTCCGCTTCCAGTGACCAGTCCCTTTGCAGTAGAAGCACTTAGTCTCAGGCTTAGGACCATACTTGGGCTTTTTCACTTGAGCAGCAACTTGCTTGCCGTTCTTCTTGAAGTTCCCCTTCTTTCCTTTTGCCCTTTTCTTGAAACTAGTGATCTTGTCAACCATCAACACTTGATTTTTTTCTTTGATTTCTACCTTCGCTGATTTTAGTGAGAGATCATCTTATAATGCTACCGTCAATCAAAGCAAGATAAGATGCATAAAAAAATAAACATCACATGCAATCAATATAAGTGATATGATATGGCCATCATCATCTCGTGCTTGTGATCTCCATCTTCGAAGCACCGTCATGATCACCATCGTCACCGGCGCGACACCTTGATCTCCATCGTAGCATCGTTGTCGTCTCGCCAATCTTATGCTTCCACGACTATCACTACCGCTTAGTAATAAAGTAAAGCATTTACATCGCGATTGCATTGCATACAATAAAGCGACAACCATATGGCTCCTGCCAGTTGCCGATAACTCGGTTACAAAACATGACCATCTCATACAATAAAATTTAGCATCATGT
This sequence comes from Aegilops umbellulata, assembly GCA_032464435.1. Classification (NCBI taxonomy): domain Eukaryota; kingdom Viridiplantae; phylum Streptophyta; class Magnoliopsida; order Poales; family Poaceae; genus Aegilops; species Aegilops umbellulata. The sequence goes on from CP136057.1 coordinate 65,044,151, forward strand.
CTTGACCATATCACATCACAACATGCCCTGCAAAAACAAGTTAGACGTCCTCTACTTTGTTGTTGCAAGTTTTACGTGGCTGCTACGGGCTTAAGCAAGAACTCATCTTACCTACGCATCAAAACCACAACGATAGTTTGTCAAATAGACTCCGTTTTAACCTTCTCAAGGACCGGGCGTAGTCACACTCGGTTCAACTAAAGTTGGAGAGACAGTCTTCTGCAAGCCATCTATGTGCAAAGCACGTCGAGGGAACCGGTCTCGCGTAAGCGTACGCGTAAGGTTGGTCCGGATCGTCTCGTCCAACAATACCGCTGAACCAAAGTATGACATGCTGGTAGGCAGTATGACTTGTATCGTCCACAACTCACTTGTGTTCTACTCGTGCAAATAACATCATACCATAAAAACCTAGGCTCGGATGCCACTGTTGGGAAACGTAGTAATTTCAAAATTTTCCTACGCACACGCAAGATCATGGTGATGCATAGCAACGAGAGGGGAGAGTGTAGTCTACGTACCCTCGTAGACCGAAGCGGAAGCGTTGACACAACGTAGAGGAAGTAGTCATACGTTCTCCTCGCGATCCAACCGATCACAGCACCGTTACTCCGGCACCTCCGAGTTCTTGGCACACGTTCAGCTCGATGACGATCCCCGGGCTCCGATCCAGCAAAGCGTCGAGGAAGAGTTCCGTCAGCACGACGGCGTGGTGACAATCTTGATGTGTTACCGGCGCAGGGCTTCGCCTAAGCACTGCAACGATATGATCGAGGTGGAATTTGGTGGAAGGGGGCACCGCACACGGCTAAGGAACGATCCGTAGATCAACTTGTGTGTCTTTGGGGTGCCCCCTGCCCCCGTATATAAAGGAGCCAAGGGGGAGGGGCTGGCCGGCCAAGCCTGGCGCGCCAGGAGAGTCCTACTCCCTCTAGGAGTAGGATTCCCCCCCCCAATCCTAGTTGGACTAGGATTCTCTAAGGGGGAGAGAGAGAGAGAGAGGGGGCGCCCACCTCTCCTAGTCCTAATAGGTCTAGGGGAAGGGGGGAGGCGCGCAGCCCATGAGGGCAGCCCTCTCACCTCTCCTCCAAGGCCCATGTTGGCCCATTATGCTCCTGGGGGGTTCCGGTAACCCTCCCGGTATTCCGGTAAAATCCTGATTTCACCTGGAATGCATCCGATGTCCAAACATAGGCTTCCAATATATCATTCTTTACGTCTCGACCATTTCGAGACTCCTCGTCATGTCCCCGATCTCATCCGGGACTCCGAACTCCTTCGGTACATCAAAACTCATAAACTCATAATATAACTGTCATCGAAACCTTAAGCGTGCGGACCCTACGGTTCAAGAACAATGTAGACATGACCGAGACACGTCTCCGGTCAATAACCAATAGCGGGACCTGGATGCCCATATTGGCTCCTACATATTCTACGAAGATCTTTATCGGTCAGACCGCATAACAACATACGTTGTTCCCTTTGTCATCGGTATGTTACTTGCCCGGGATTCGATCGTCGGTATCCAATACCTAGTTCAATCTCGTTACCGGCAAGTCTCTTTACTCGTTCCGTAATACATCATCTCGCAACTAACTCATTGGTTGCAATGCTTGCAAGGCTTTATGTGATGTGCATTACCGAGAAGGCCCTGAGATACCTCTCCGACAATCGGAGTGACAAATCCTAATCTCGAAATACGCCAACCCAATATGTACCTTCGGAGACACCTGTAGAGCACCTTTATAATCACCCAGTTACGTTGTGACGTTTGGTAGCACACAAAGTGTTCCTACGGTAAATGGGAGTTGCATAATCTCATAGTTAAAGGAACATGTATAAGTCATGGATAAAAGCAATAGCAACATACTAAACGATCGGGTGCTATGCTAATGGAATGGGTCATGTCAATCAGATCATTCAACTAATGATGTGATCTCGTTAATCAAATAACAACTCTTTGTTCATGGTTAGGAAACATAACCATCTTTGATTAATGAGCTAGTCAAGTAGAGGCATACTAGTGACACTCTGTTTGTCTATGTATTCACACATGTATTATGTTTCCAGTTAATACAATTCTAGCATGAATAATAAACATTTATCATGATATAAGGAAATAAATAATAACTTTATTATTGCCTCTAGGGCATATTTCCTTCAACTGAGTGCTTCTGTAATAAGGGGAACAACCACTGGAGCAGAATTACCTTAGATACTTGGTAGATGAGAAGGCTGTCGATAGAAGTATATTGGATATACATTATGTGAATGTGTACTTTACTAGTACTCCTAGTAGCATCAGGGTATTAGATACCGGTTCCGTTGCTAAGTGTTAGTAACTCGAAATAAAAGCTACGGAATAAACGGAGACTAGCTAAAGGTGAGCTGACGAGATGTGTTGGAAGTGTTTCCAAGGTTGATGTGATCAAGCATCGCACGCTCCCTCTATCATCGAGATTGGTGTTAAACCTAAATAATTGTTATTTGGTGTTTGCGTTGAGCATAGACATGATTGGATTATGTCTATCGCAATACGGTTATTCATTTAAGGAGAATAATGGTTACTCTATTTATTTGAATAATACCTTCAATGGTCTTGCACCTAAAATGAATGGTTTATTGAATCTCGATCATAGTGATACACATGTTCATGCCAAAAGATATAAGATAGTAATGATAGTACCACCTACTTGTGGCACTGCCATGTAAGTCATATTGGTATAAACGCATGAAGAAGCTCCATGTCGATGGATCTTTGGACTCACTCATTTTTTGAAAAGGATTGAGACATGTGAACCATGTCTATTGGTATATACGCATGAAGAAACTCCATGTAGATGGACCGTTTGGACTCACTTGATTTTGAATCACTTGAGACATGCAAATCATACCACATGGGAAAGATGACTGAAAGCTTCGGTTTCAGTAAAATGGAACAAGAAAGCAACTTGTTGGAAGTAACACATTTTGATGTGTGCAGTCCAATGAGTGCTGAGGCACGCAGTGGATATCGTTATGCTCTTACTTCACAGATGATTTGAGTAAATACTGAGTATATTTACTTGATGAAACACAAGTCTGAATTATTGAATGGTTCAAGTAATTTCAGAATGAAGTTGAAGATCTTCGTGATAAGAGGATAAAATGTCTATGATATGATCATAGAAATGAATATCTGAGTTACGATTTTGGCACTGTGGAAATTGTTTCACAACTAATACCGCCTGGAACACCATAATGTGATGGTGTGTCCGAACATCATAGTTGCACCCTATTGGATATGGTGCGTACTATGATGTCTCTTATCGAATTACCACTATCGTTCATGGGTTAGGCATTAGAGACAACCGCATTCACTTTAAATAGGGAACCACACAAATTCGTTGAGACGACACCGTATGAACTATGGTTTAGTGAAACCTAAGCTGTTGTTTCTTAAAAGTTTGGGGTCACGACACTTATGTGAAAAAGTTTCAGGCGGATAAGCTCGAACCCAAAGCGGATAAATGCATCTTCATAGGACACCCAAAAACAGTTGGGTATACCTCCTGTCTCAGATCCAAAAGCAATAGGGATTGTTTCTAGAATCGGGTCCTTTCTCGAGGAAAAGTTTCTCTCGAAAGACTTGAGTGGGAGGATGGTGGAGACTTGATGAGGTTATTGAACCGTCACTTCAACTAGTGTGTAGCAGGGCACAGGAGTTGTTCCTATGGCACCTACACCAATTGAAGTGGAAACTTATGATAGTGATCATGAGACTTTGGATCAAGTCACTCCCAAACCTCGTAGGATGACAAGGATGCGTACTACTTCAGAGTGGTACGTAATCCTGTCCTGGACGTCATGTTGCTAGACAACAATGAACCTACAAGCTATGGAGAAGCGATGGTGGGCCCGGATTCCGATGAATGGCTCGAGGCCACAAAATCCGAGAGAGGATCCATGTATGAAAACAAAGTGTAGACTTTGGCAGAACGGCTCGACGGTCGTGAGGCTGTTGAGTACAGATGGATTTTAAAAGGAAGACGGACAATGATGGTAAATGTCACCATTGAGAAAGCTCGACTTGTCATTAAGATGTTTCCCGACAAGTTCAAGGATTTGACTACGATGAGACTTTCTCACTCGTAGCGATGCTAAGAGTCTGTTGGAATTATGTTAGCGATTACTGCATTATTTATGAAATTGTGCAGATAGGATGTCAAAACATTGTTTCCTCGACGATTTTCTTAAGGAAAGGTTGTATGTGATACAACCAGAAGATTTTTGTCAATCCTGAAAGATGCTAACAAGTATGCATAGCCGCAGCAATCCTTCTAAGGACTGGAGTAAGCATCTCGGAGTTGGAATGTACACTTTGATGAGATGATCAAATATTTTTTGGGTTTATACAAAGTTTATGAGAAACTTGTATTTCCAAAGAAGTGAGTGGGAGCACTATAGAATTTCTGATGAGTATATGTTGTTGACATATTGTTTATCGGAAATGATGTAGAATTTCTGGAAGGCATATAGGGTTGTTTGAAAAGTGATTTTCAATGAAAAAACCTGGATTAAGCTATTTGAACATTGAGCATCAAGATCAATAAGGATAGATCAAAATCGCTTAATAGTACTTTCAAACAAATACATACCGTGACAAGATTTTGAAGGAGTTCAAAATAGATCAGCAAAGAAGGAGTTCTTGGCTGTATTACACGTGTGAGTATTGAGTAAGACTCAAGACCAGACCACGGCAGAATAGAGAGAAAGGACGAAAGGTCGTCCCCTATGCTTCAGACATAGGCTCTAAAGTATACTATGCTGTGTACCGCATCTAAAGTGTGCCTTGCCGTGAGTCAGTCAAGGGGTACAAGAGTGATCCAGGAATGGATCACGGGACAACGGTCAAGGTTATCCTTAGTAACTAGTGGACTAAGGAATTTTCTCGATTATGGAGGTGGAAAAGAGTTCGTCATAAAGGGTTACGCCGATGCAAACTTTGACACTAATCCAGATTATTCTGAGTAGTAAATTGGATTCGTATAGTAGAACAGTTATTTGGAATAGCTCGAAATAGAGCGTGGTAACTGCATCTAGGAGATGACATTGATATTTGTAAAGCACACACAGATCTGAAAGGTTCAGACCCGTTGACTATAACATCTCTCACAAGCATAACATGATCAAACCCAGAACTCTTGGGTGTTAGTCACATAGGGATGTGACCTTGAGTGTTAATCACATATCGATGTGAACTAGATTATTGACTCTAGTGCAAGTGGTAGACTGTTGGAAATATGCCCTAGAGGCAATAATAAATTGATTATTATTATATTTCCTAGTTCATGATAATCGTTTATTATCCATGCTAGAATTGTATTGATAGGAAACTCAGATACATGTGTGGATACATAGACAACACCATGTCCCTAGTAAGCCTCTAGTTGACTAGCTCGTTGATCAATAGATGGTTACGGTTTCCTGACCATGGACATTGGATGTCGTTGATAACGGGATCACATCATTAGGAGAATGATGTGATGGACAAGACCCAATCCTAAGCCTAGCACAAGATCATGTAGTTCGTATGCTAAAGCTTTTATAATGTCAAGTATCATTTCCTTAGACCATGAGATTGTGCAACTCCCGGATACCGTAGGAATGCTTTGGGTGTGCCAAACGTCACAACGTAACTGGGTGGCTATAAAGGTGCACTACGGGTATCTCCGAAAGTGTCTGTTAGGTTGGCACGAATCGAGACTGGGATTTGTCACTCCGTGTGACGGAGAGGTATCTCTGGGCCCACTTGGTAGTACATCATCATAATGTGCACAATGTGATCAAGGAGTTGATCACGGGATGGTGTGTTTCGGAACGAGTAAAAGAGACTTGCCGGTAACGAGATTGAACAAGGTATCGGGATACCGACGATCGAATCTCGGGCAAGTATCGTACCGATAGACAAAGGGAATTGTATACGGGATTGATTAAGTCCTTGACATCGTGGTTCATCCGATGAGATCATCGTGGAACATGTGGGAGCCAACATGGGTATCCAGATCCCGCTGTTGGTTATTGACCGGAGAACGTCTCGGTCATGTCTGCATGTCTCCCGAACCCGTAGGGTCTACACACTTAAGGTTCGATGACGCTAGGGTTATAAAGGAAGTCTGTATGTGGTTACCGAATGTTGTTCGGAGTCCCGGATGAGATCCCGGACGTCACGAGGAGTTCCGGAATGGTCCGGAGGTAAAGATTTATATATGGGAAGTCCTGTTTTGGTCGTCGGAAAGGTTTCAGGGTTTATCGGTAGTGTACCGGGACCACCGGAGGTGTCCGGGGGTCCACCAAGTGGGGCCACAAGCCCCGGAGGCTTGCGTGGTCCAAGTGTGGGATGGGACCAGCCCCAGGTGGGCTGGTGCGCCCCCCCACAAGTGCCCAAGGCTCAAGGGAGAGAAGAGGGGGCAAACCCTAAGGGCAGATGGGCTCTAAGGCCCATACTCCCTGCGCCTCCCTGTCCTCCCCTCTTGGCCGCCCCCCCTTTTCCCATCTAGGGCTGCCGCCCCCCCTAGGGGTGGGAACCCTAGAGGGGGCGCACCCTCCTCCCTCTCCCCTATATATAGTGAGGCCTGGGGCTGCCCATAAAACGTGATCTGATCTCTCCCTGTTGGTGCAGCCCTACCTCTCTCCCTCCTCCTCTCTTGCGGTGCTTGGCGAAGCCCTGCAGGATTGACACGCTCCTCCATCACCACCACGCCATTGTGCTGCTGCTGGATGGAGTCTTCCTCAACCTCTCCCTCTCTCCTTGCTGGATCAAGGCATGGGAGACGTCACCGGGCTGTACGTGTGTTGAACGCGGAGGTGCCGTCCGTTCGGCACTAGGATCATCGGTGATTTGGATCACGGCGAGTACGACTCCATCAACCCCGTTCACTTGAACGCTTCCGCTTAGCGATCTACAAGGGTATGTAGATGCACTCTCCTTCCCCTCGTTGCTAGTCTCTCCATAGATAGATCTTGGTGACACGTAGGAAAATTTTGAATTTCTGCTACGTTCCCCAACAGATTCATGCTCGACCTTTCGGTCTCCGTGTTCCGAGGCCATATCTGTTATATGCTAGGCTCGTCAAGTTAAACCTGAGTATTCTGCGTGTGCAACTGTTTTGCACCCGTTGTATTTGAACATAGAGCCTATCACACCCGATCATCACGTGGTGTCTCAGCACGAAGAACTTTCGCAACGGTGCATACTCAGGGAGAACACTTTTACTATGATAATTTAGTGACGGATCATCTTATAATGCTACCGTCAATCAAAGCAGGATAAGATGCATAAAAGATAAACATCACATGCAATCGATATAAGTGATATGATATGGCCATCATCATCTTGTGCTTGTGATCTCCATCTCCGAAGCATCGTCATGATCACCATCGTCATCGGCACGACACCTTGATCTCCATCGTAGCATCGTTGTCGTCTCGCCAATCTTATGCTCTACGACTATCGCTACCGCTTAGTGATAAAGTAAAGCATTACAGGGCGATTGCGTTGCATACGATAAAGCGACAACCATATGGCTCCTGCCAGTTGCCGATAACTCGGTTACAAAACATGATCATCTCATACAATAAAATTTAGCATCATGTCTTGACCATATCACATCACAACATGCCCTGCAAAAACAAGTTAGACGTCCTCTACTTTGTTGTTGCAAGTTTTACATGGCTGCTACGGGCTTAGCAAGAACCAATCTTACCTACGCCTCAAAACCACAATGATAGTTTGTCCAGTTGGTGCTGTTTTAACCTTCGCAAGGACCGGGCATAGCCACACTCGGTTCAACTAAAGTTGGAGAAACTGACACCCGCCAGCCACCTGTGTGCAAAGCACGTCGGTAGAACCAGTCTCGCGTAAGCGTACGCGTAATGTCGGTCCGGGCCGCTTCATCCAACAATACCGCCGAATCAAAGTATGACATGCTGGTAAGCAGTATGACTTATATCGCCCACAACTCACTTGTGTTCTACTCGTGCAAATAACATCAACACATAAAACCAGGCTCGGATGCCACTGTTGGGGAACGTAGTAATTTCAAAAAAATTCCTACGCACACGCAAGATCATGGTGACGCATAGCAACGAGAGGGGAGAGTGTTGTCTACGAACCCTCGTAGACCGAAAGCGGAAGCGTTATATCAACGCGGTTGATGTAGTCGTACGTCTTCACGATCCGACCGATCCAAGCACCAAAAGCACGACACCTCCGAGTTCTAGCACATGTTCAGCTCGATGACGATCCCCGGACTCCGATCCAGCAAAGTGTTGGGGATGAGTTCCGTCAGCACGACGGCGTGGTGACGATCTTGCTGTTCTACCGTCACAAGGCTTCGCCTAAGCACCGCTACAATATTATCGAGGGTTATGGTGGAGGGGGCCACCGCACACGGCTAAGAGAACGATCATGAAGATCAACTTGTATGTCTAGAGGTGCCCCCTGCCCCCGTATATAAAGGAGCAAGGGGGGAGGCCGGCCGGCCCTTGTGGGCGCGCCAAGGAGGAGGAGTCCTCCTCCTAGTAGGAGTAGGACTCCCCTCTTTTCTACTCCTACTAGGAGGGGGAAGGAAGGGGGAGAGGGAGAAGGAAAGGGGGGCGCCGCCCCCCCCCCCTCTCCTAGTCCAATTCGGACCAGAGGGGGAGGGGGCGCGCGGCCCACCCTGGCCGCCCCTCTCTCTCTCTCCACTAAGGCCCATTAGGCCCATACTTCTCCCGGGGGGGGGGTTCCGGTAACCCTCCGGCACTCCGGTTTTCTCTGAAATCATCCAGAACATTTCCGGTGTCCGAATATAGTCGTCCAATATATCAATCTTTATGTCTCGACCATTTCGAGACTCCTCGTCATGTCCGTGATCACATCCGGGACTCCAAATAACCTTCGGTACATCAAAACATATAAACTCATAATGAAACTGTCATCGTAACGTTAAGCGTGCGGACCCTACGGGTTCGAGAACAATGTAGACATGGCCGAGACACGTCTCTGGTCAATAACCAAAAGCGGAACCTAGATGCTCATATTGGCTCCTACATATTCTACGAAGATCTTTATCGGTCAGACCGCATAACAACATACGTTGTTCCCTTTGTCATCGGTATGTTACTTGCCCGAGATTCGATCGTCGGTATCTCAATACCTAGTTCAATCTCATTACCAGCAAGTCTCTTTACTCGTTTCATAATACATCATCTCGCAACTAACTCATTAGTTGCAATGCTTGCAAGGCTTATGTGATGTGCATTACCGAGAGGGCCCAGAGATACCTCTCCGACAATCGGAGTGACAAATCCTAATCTCGAAATACGCCAACCCAACATGTACCTTCGGAGACACCTGTAGAGCTCCTTTATAATCACCCAGTTACGTTGTCACATTTGGTTGCACACAAAGTGTTCCTCCGGTAAACGGGAGTTGCATAATCTCATAGTCATTGGAACATGTATAAGTCAAGAAGAAAGCAATAACAACATACTAAACGATCGGGTGCTAAGCTAATGGAATGGGTCATGTCAATCACATCATTCTCCTAATGATGTGATCCCGTTAATCAAATGACAACACATGTCTATGGTTAGGAAACATAACCATCTTTGATTAACGAGCTAGTCAAGTAGAGGCATACTAGTGACGTTTAGTTTGTCTATGTATTCACACAAGTATTATGTTTCCGGTTAATACAATTCTAGCATGAATAATAAACATTTATCATGATATAAGGAAATAAATAATAACTTTATTATTTCCTCCAGGGCATATTTCCTTCAGTAACCCCTGTACTCATCAAAGTCAATCAAGCAGGAAGTAGGGTGTTACCTCCATCGAGAGGGCCCGAACCTGGGTAAACATTGTGTCCCCTGCCTTCTGTTACCTTTGATCCTTAGACACACCGTTCGGGACCCCCTACCCAAGATCTGCCGGTTTTGACACCGACACGGAGGCTTATATTGCTACATAAGCATTGACATTCTACTCAAGATACATTGAAACAACTGATTAGCCTAGCAAAAAGGTGGGCGAAAAAAAACCTGAGCTCAATGTTTTCGATCATGTTGTTCAAGTAATAGGGAAGAGTCGACAAGATGACAAACCTAAAGATTTGGACAAAACTGTTTGGTATGTGGTGAATGACTGTCCTGAGATTCTGCCTTATATTGAGTAAGTGTTGACTGCTACAAGTTATACATCATAATCTATTAAACTTGCAGCATATTCTTATATATTTAGATTTTTTACACGATAACTATGTTCTATAACATGTACAAAGAGGAGTTACTGTCACAAAATCCAAGAAACATTCAGAAATAGGTTAGGGAAGGATTGACGAAATGGTTGAAGAGCTGTGTAAGGTTTTGAATTGCACTGTCAGTTTTCTTAATATAGTGAGTACATAAAATGACCTGCTTGTCTATTTTCTAACCATAGGTTAAGAAGATGCCGGAGGAGCGGTAGGCAGTTAGTGATAGCCTTTATGCACTAGCAATGGCTCCTGATACTCGGGTAAGACATTATGCATCTCGCGTTGTTGGAGGTGTGTGCTACAACACCCTTGCACGTGACGAAGGCAGGAAGACATAAAACAGTGCCGTCATGAGCATGGATACACATCAGAAAGTGTTATCTGAAATGTATGCTAACATAACAGAGATTGTTCGGTTGCGGTTTTGTTTTGCTGTCATTGGTATAACTAGTTTACCAAGATCTCAAAACCCAAAGCTGATGATTATTTCAAATATATCAATGTCAAGCGGCGTACCACACCGGCGAGCCTTGTATTTCGGCAAATCAAGCAACACAAATATTTTTCTTGGAAGACACATTTGCAGGTAACCAAGACTGGAGAGTATTGCAAAAGTTTGAGCAGAGGAATTCGTTTAATGAAGTTGCACAACAAGATGATGCTTACACTGCTAATGATGTAGGGGCTTCCGCGGATGTTTATGATATGTTTGAGGACCAACACATCAATAAGGTTGGAGAAAATATTTACCGTCCTGGTGTGGAAGTAGATGAGTTGATCAATAAGCAGCCAACATTCAAGGACATTGATGGTGAAGAATAAGATGACAATGGGGAAATTACGATTCAGACTGATACACATGGTGAAGATGTTGACGCTGCTTCTACGGATGATGATTAAATTGCTTTTGTCGTATTTTCCTATGAGAAGACGACTTATTATCTATGTGAATTTGTGTTTGCTATGACCACTGAAACTTGATGAAGTTGTTGTTTACTATTTTGCAGTAAGACCATCAAATATGTTGATTTGTGTTTGGTGATTGTATGATGAGTGAAACATGATGACATTGTTGTTCAGTACTACTCATATTTTGTTGCGAGGAGGAGATTTTCGGGAAGCCTACGATGAGCTGTTGGGTATGGAGACGTAGAGAGAGTACACCTTGGATACCCAAGCTCTTGCCTTGGAGCAGATCGATCTTGCAGTTGGATATGATTTTCATGGAGGATGAAGTTTGGAGTGTTATCAAAGAAATTCCCCCAGATCATGCGCTGGGCCTGGGTGGCTTTATTGATATCTTTTACCATAAAGCATGGCCAATAATCAAAGGAGATATTATGGAGGCCATGTTGAAGCTTTATGTAGGAGACTCAAGGGGCTTTGGCAAGCTTAACAAGGCACACATTGTGCTCATCCCCAAGAGGGCCAATGTCGCGAAGGTCGGTGACTACAGGCTAATTAGTATATCACATAGTTTCTCCAAGATTTTCTCAAATGTCTTGGCCAATCGGGCATGCGAAAGAATGCATGAGATGGTGGCTATAAACCAGTCCGCCTTAATCAGAGGGGGCAGTATACACGACAACTTTCTCCTAGCGAGGTAGGTGGCTCAGAAGATTCATGCCCAGAAGGAGAAGGCACTTTACTTAAAGCTAGATATTTCACACGCCTTTGACTCGCTCTCCTGGACCTTCCTATTTGAGATCCTTAGAGCGGAAGGGTTCGGCCCTGCTTGGCTATCTTGGGTCACGGCCCTTTTGTCCACCGCCTCGACGAATATTATCATCAATGGAGTACCGGGTCACACCATCCACCACGCGAAGGGATTGAGGTAGGGGGATCCCTTCTCCTCCCTGCTTTTCATCATTGCTATGGACGCGCTTATGTGTTTGGTTTGCAGAGCATCGGATGTTGGCGTCATCAGCTCGTTCAGAGGCATATCGATGACTCAATGGTTGTCAATCTACTGCAACGATGCCGCGCTGTTCATAAGGCCCTCTGTTCATGATCTGATCGCGGTACGTGGGGTGTTGAGGGCCTTTGGAGATGCATTCGGCCTCCGTATCAATTATAGAAAGTATGAGGCAATCCTCATCAGAGGCGATGAACGGGACGAGCAGAGGGTTGTCGATCTACTTAGTGCTCCATGGGAAGCTTTCCATGCTGCTACCATAGAATCAACCTTGCCATCAAGAAGATGATGCGTGTGGATTGGCTGCCCTTTCTGGACCGGGTTAGAAAGATCATCCCGGCATGGCAGCAAGCTCTCATCCAGTGCTCGAGAAGGCCGATCTTAGAGAAATCCATGAGCTCTGCTCGGCCGATCCATCAGCTTCTTGTTCTGAATGCCCCGGGATGGGTTTTGGATGATATAGACAAGTGCATGAGGGCTGTCTTTTGGGCTGGCAAGGAGAAGGCTAATGGTGGACAATGCTTGGTCGCTTGGGACATGATTTGTCGACCGACATGCTATGGAGGTCTGGGCGTCAAGAACTTGGATCTACAGGCACTAGCGCTTCGCGTCAGATGGGAGTGGTTACGTTGGACTAACATGGCGCGGCCCTGAGAGGGCATTAGTATGTCCGAAGATAAGGACGCTTCGATGGTCTTCGACAGCCTTGTCAAGATCTCGATGGGGAATGATGCGTGTGTCCTCTTTTGGAAGGACCGATGGGTGCACGACTTCAAGGTGGACGAGATTGCACCCCTTGTCGCTTCCCTAGTCAGCACTCGAGCGAGGAACACCAGGACGGTAGAGCAGGCTTCCGATGATAACACCTAGACCCTATACGTTGAGGGTGAGCTCTCCTTCATGGCCCACATGCAGGTGGCCAATATCTGCCTCACAATCGCAGCTGCTCCTTGAGACCCGGATATACCTGATAAGTTCTTTGGCTGGCTGATCCTTCCAGCAATTACACGGCGAAGTCGGTTTACAAGAGGTCATGTATGGTCCTTGAGAGATCTCCCACAGACGTGTGCATTTGGAGGCATTAGGCACCTTTAAAGTGCAAGATCTTCATGTGGTTCACAACCAAATACCTCCTTTGGACCTCTCACCGTCGTGTGAGGCACGGGCTTCAGGATGATCTGTCGCCCTGTTACCTTTGCCTACAGGAAGAAGACAACGTGGATCACATTTTTGGACAGTGAGGGTATGCGAGAGAATTGTGGCATGGGTGTTGTGACAGGCTCCAGATCAATATCAGCATCCCTTCCACTATGGACATGTTCCAGGATTGTTGGCTTGGGCAAAGACTACACTTCTCCGGCAAGTCACGCCAACGTTTCAACTCCTTCGTGATTGGTACCGCTTGGCTGATATGGAAGCAGCGGAATGCTAGGGCATTCAAAAGATAGCAGCAGCAGAGGACGGCAAGGCAATTGGTCGACATTGCCTTGGACGAGATCAAAGAGTGGAGGGACGCATGCTTCAAAGTGGGTGGTTTAGATCCTTTTGTGAGAGAGTGACCTTTGTTTCACTTTGGTGTAAGGTGACGGTGTGCCTTTGTAGATGTTCGCATCCACATTAGGCTCTTGTTATTAACTTTCTTCCTTCTGTAAAAATATGGTACGCCATTGGCATACTCTTGAAAAAAAATTGTTGTGAAACTTGTATTTGATGATTGTACAACCGCAATGAAGCTGATCGCAGATTGTTGTTAGACTTCAATTTGTTGTACGTCTTACAATGGGAACAGAGCTGACCTGACAGGTCCTCTACTGATTTATTAGTTAGCAAAAGGGGATGCCCACTGATTTTCATTAATATAAATCAATAGATGTTCACAACACTAGACGTCCAGCTTGCTAAACATGTTTCGTTCATTACTAGTTTCAACAAAGTGCTCATGTTAGAGCCACTAAATACATCACGAGTGCTACATACACTACAAATAAAGAGACAATCATCCTACATAGCAAAAAGATCTTGCCCATTATCTTCACCAGCTCTTTCATCTCCTCATTGCTGCCAAGGTCATTCAAAAGTTGTTGCTTGGCCATGATCTGATGAACTGCATCTTTAACCTTCTGCTCTGCATCATCCTTTTCTGTCGTTCCTTCATTTACTATCCAAGACCCCAGCCTGCTGGTATTGGGTTCCTTGGCTAACCAAATAATTTGCGTAGTTCCATTCCCCCACATCAGCAACTTCCCAGAAATACAAATCACAAGAATGTTCCCTTTTCTGCAGGAATCAAATTGGAAGATCATCAACCAAACTCTTAAAAAATCAGCAACAGAAAGGAGGCGAACAACTTGACCATATTACCCCATGATTTGGGCATTTGTTGAAGACTCGACCAGGGTTGAGGATTATAGTTGAGATGCAACGGATGACTCTGCGTAATTTGTAGCAATAGCACCACACCAACGTCAGCAGGGTGCTATGAGCAACCGGCTGCGGTGAGTGTGCCGGTGGGGGTGTGATGAGACCCACATGCGGTGGTATGGGTGGCTACTTTGCACACATCTGGTTGTTGGCTCGATTCCCTGCTGAAGAGTAGGTGGACAAGCCAATGGACATGGTTGCTGCGGCTAGAGCTTCTGAAGCTAGGCATAGTAGCTAGAGAAGAGGAGAAGCGAACATTAGATATGTCAGTTTCATTACTTGTAGAGTAGAATGACACTATATATATTCTAGGTTTGGATTCGAACCAGTTACAGCAGCATGTCTCTCTTTTTCTAACAATCAGCAACATCTCTTTATTGGTTGACTAGCTTGTTCTATACGTCTTCTCAAGTCTTTGATTTTCGGGAAGTTATCTGGCAAACGTTCCCTGGGAGGAGGATGGCAAACGAATGCATTTTCCTGGTAGTTGTAGTTGTGACGCAAGATCAAATAGTGGCAGTTTCAGGATGTTATCTGGTGAACGAGCCCAGTTTTATTTTTTTGTGAAAAACCTATGCAACGTGGTGTTGGCTTAGATAGCAAACGGTTCTTCCAATCATGAATTTTGGATTGACATCAAACGTCTGTCGTGTTTCTTCCGTCTCTTCTTTCTCAAGCCGCCAAAACCAAACCAGTGCCAGCGGGACCGCATGCTCCTGCCTCCCGCGGCTAGTTGTGCTACCGCACATGCATCACCACCGCATCGTACCCTAAAACTTTGGCCATGCCATCCCTCTAATCCCCACACCCTCCAGCTATTCCCTGGCTACCACAGCCCTACCACACACCCGAACGGGTCAATTGTCATACTCCCCCTCCGCCTATGACTACACTGTCACATGTTCCCGGGTCCTGTTTGTTCCCGTCCGAGGCCTCACCGTCATCCTCCGCCTTGGTCCGCTCATCGCGGAGCCTCCGTGTGGCATTATCAACATGGTCAACAAATGAGAGGAATCGGACTATACGTGGAGAGGATGACAGAAGGGACCCAGCAAGTCCATTTTCGTACGCAAGCAAGTGCCTTCTTATTACAAGAAAAAAAGCTTCCTCCTAATGGTTTCATGACATCTGGGTCCCACGCCATTGTCAACGTAGTCAATAAACGAGAAAATTGCACTAGGAGCGTCTGACACCAGGGACCCAGAAGCTTGCTCAGTTGTTTTTTTTGTTTTGAAGATGAGACGGAGCAGAGTATCAACTGGACTGTGTGGGGCCTGTGGCTTGTCTGGCCCAAAATTTTATTTTATCTTTACCACATGACAAGCCGAGCTATTTTGTTTTTCTTTGTGAAAATGGCTAACCCAATTTTTTTTAAAGAATGCCCAACCCAGGCCTAGTTGCTTTTCTCCACCCTACTGGGATGCAAACTTGAAAATGGACTATAAGTAATAAGAAATGGGTTGTAAACTTAAAAAACAAACACAAGAAACCAACAATTAGTTTCAAATTTTGTTTTTTAGCTTGGAGATTAAAATTTTCATTGGATTTTAAATTATTATTTTTAAATCGGTTTGAATCTCACTCAAAATTTCAGGACTAAAAATAGTTCAGACCCCTTCAAAATATGCAAAATTTCATTGAAATTTTTAACCCTGGCCCGAATATGGGTTGTAATGCTAACAAAGAGAATATGGGCTACAATACATTCTTTAAGTATTAGCAAATGGGTTGTGAATTATTAAAAAAATAGCAAACGGGGTGTATGTTGTCTACCACTGATTTGGAGGCTGACTTGTTGGCCTACTAAATTGACGTGTACGCAAGGTTTTGTCAACTTATAGTCAACACACAATTTAGTAGCAGTGGCCGTTGCATGTCCATCCTATGACCATCGTTCTTCTTCAATCCCTGATCTTCTTGCTCAAGACGCCCAAACCAGCGCCGGCAAGATCGCCTGATCCTGCCTCCCGTGGCTGATTGTGCTACCGCACAGGTCTCACTGCCCCGCCCTACTCCCATCGTTGGCCAGGCCATCCCTCTACTCACCCACACCTCCTATTATTTTCTGGTAACGGCAGTTGTCGAAATTGGGGCTCTGGGGACCCAAGGAATATTTCTAACACTAGGGTGTGCACGAAGAGCTCTAGTAACCTATGACTCGCTGCTCACTGCCTCATGGCGATGCTCCGGCATGCTCCAGCGAGAGGAAAGGAAGACACAACACAACGATATACCCAGGTTCGGGCCACCTTGTGGTGTAAGACCCTACTCCTGCTTTGTGGTGGATTGCCTCGCGAGGGAGGATGAGTGTGAACTAGTACAAGGATGAACAGCCTCAAGAGGGCTCTAGACTCTCTCCCCTTCTCCTCCGATCCCTCTCTATGATGGAGACTAGCCTATCTTTATACTGGCCTTGGTCCTCTTCCCCCGAAGACTCTAGGTGGGAAGGGATCCCACAAAGGCCAATTTTGAAAGGAGACAGGAGTACAGCTTACCCTAGCAAAAGCAGTCCACGCTTGATAAAGTCTCTGCGCATAACGCATCGGTGGGCTCGTCGATGACCTCCGTCTTGGCGAGCACGCGGTCCTGATCTTCTAGCACCGGAGTGGCAACCTTTGGGGATTGCTTCGGGAACCGACGAGCTGTCCTTGTTCCCTTAGCACCAAAGAGGAAAGCATCCTCGTCTACGCCCGCTGGCACCTGAAAGGATCGAGAAGAGGTGTCTAGAGGGGGGTGAATAGACTCTTAACAAAGAAAAGTTGCAGTTTTTATTTTCTTCAAGTTAAGGTAGAGTTTTAGAACAAGTTTAAACATTCACAGCACATTCAAGCAAGCATGGCAAGAGTATATGAGCAGCAGAAAGTAAAGCATGCAATTTGCAAGAATGTAAAGGGATGGGATTAGAGTGTGCAAACGCAATTGGAGACACGGAGATTTTTGGCGTGGTTCCGATAGGTGGTGCTATCGTACATCCACGTTGATGGAGACTTAAACCCACGAAGGGTAACGGTTGCGCAAGTCCACGGAGGGCTCCACCCACGAAGGGTCCACGAAGAAGCAACCTTGTCTATCCCACCATGGCCATCGTCCACGAAGGACTTGTCTCACTACGGTAGAAATTCACGAAGTAGGCGATCTCCTTGCCCGTACAAACTCCTTGGTTCAACTCCACAATCTTGACAGAGGCTCCCAAGTGACACCTAACCAATCTAGAAGACACCACTCTCCAAAAGGTAATAGATGGTGTGTTGATGATGAACTCCTTGCTCTTGTGCTTTAAATGACAGTCTCCCCAACACTCAACTCTCTCTCACAGATTTGGATTTGGTGGAAAGATGATTTGACTGGAAAGCAACTTGGAGAAGGCTAGAGATCAAGATTCATATGGTTGGAATGGAATATCTTGGTCTCAACACATGAGTAGGTGGTTCTCTCTCAGAAAATGTATGCTAGAAGTGTAGGCTTGTTCTGATGGCTCTGTCCATGAATGAAGAGTGGGTGGAGGGGTATATATAGCCTCCACACAAAATCTAACCATTACACACAAATCACCAAACTCGGTGGAACCGAATCAGAAAACTTGGTCGGGCTGATTTAGTTCATAATGTGACCGTTAGGCATTTCGGTGGGACCGATATGATCAACTGGGTGGGACCGATGTGCTAGGGTTAGGGTAAAACCTCATCTCGGTTTGACCGATTACACAAACTCGGCGGGACCGATTTTCGTAATAGGCTAACCAGAGAGTTGTTCAGGCAAACTCGGTGGGACCGATTACAAAACTCGGTAAAACCGAATTTAATGCAACAGGAACCATAGAGTTTGCAAGCCCATCTCGGTGAGACCGGGATCCCATCGGTGAGACCGAATTGATTAGGGTTTCTGGCAGTGGCTAGGTCAAGATAACTCGGTGGCGCTAGATAGAAAGTTTTGGTGGGGCCGAGTTTGGCTTTTGGTTTGGGACATATGTGGATATGAGAAAGTGGTTGAGGGCGTTGGAGCATATGACTAAGCACTTTGAGCAAGCAAGCCATTAAGCAACACCTCATCCCCTTTAATAGTATTGGCTTTCCTATGGACTCAATGTGATCTTGGATCACTGAAAGTAAAATGTAGAGTCTTGAGCTTTTAAGCTTGAGCCAATCCTTTGTCCTTAGCATCTTGAAGGGGTTCCACATGCTCTTGTCCATGCCACTCCATCTGTTGAACTTATCTGAAATATTCTAGATAAAAACATTAGTCCAGCAAGAGATATGTTGACATTAATTACCAAAACCACCCAGGGAGCACTTGTGCTTTCAGCACCCTTCTGGCTCCGCTCATCGTGGCTCATTCCACCCACGTGCAGTACAAGGCGGGGTGGTGATCCTACAGATGTACAGCCCGCGAGGGGCCTCGGGAGGCCGCCCCTCATGAAGCCCTTGGCAGCTCTAGGTGATCCTTGCTGACGCTCGCCTCGCAAGGCAGGGGCCCTCACGAGGGTCATGCATGTGAAGCCTTGATGCCGGGCCGCGCCGGGCCTTCCAATGACGCCACGCAATGAGCCCCAGGCTAACGGGCCTGGGTACCCCTAGTCCCATGGGCCCGATAGTAGCCCCCGGGCCCACGGCATGCATGATCCCGCTCGCGGCGAAAAAGAAGAGAGGGGGTGAAGCTACACGGACCCCAACCGCCTGCGGGCCAAGCTTGACGCGTGCCGTGCGCTGGTGGACGGGACGCCCCCACTTCCTCATGTTGCCTCGGCAACTGCCCAGGCTGACATAAAGCCTGGCAGCACCGTGGGGCCTTCATTACTCCAAAGGCGAAGGGGCACAGACCGGTCTCCTCATATCGCTATAAAAGGGGGCGAGGGGTTAGACCCCTTGGCCCATTTCCATCTTCTCGCTTCTCCATATTCAACCACCACTACCGTGGCCATGGCCCCCGGAGGTTCTCTCCCACTGAGAAAGGGAAAGCGACGCTGGAGCGAGCCGAGCAGCCGCAACCAGTGAGGGGGCGAGGCCGTCCGCATAAGCCCACCGCCGAGCTCGGGGCGCCTCCTCGGGGACGCGGGCATCCTCCCTTGTCCGCCTACGCCGGCTCAAGCAGATGTGGGCAGAACTCAGCCCGCAGGCGCGGGCACGGAGGCCGAGGCGGCCGTGCCCAAGGGGGAAGGAATGGCACTGGCACCCGGCTGATACGTCCATTTTGCATCATGCTTTTATATCAATATTTATTGCATTATGGGCTGTTACTACACATTATGTCATAATACTTATGCATTTTTTCTCTTATTTTACAAGGTTTACATGAAGAGGGAGAATGCCCGCAGCTGGAATTTTGGGCTGGAGAAGGAGCAAATATTAGAGACCTATTCTGCACAGCTCCAACAGTCCTGAAACTTCATGGAGGCAGTTTTTGGAATTAATAAAAAATACTGGCGAAAGAATCCACCAGAGGGGGCCCACACCCTGGCCACGAGGGTGGGGGCGCGCCCTACCACCCTGGGCGCGCCCCCTGCCTCGTGGGCCCCCTGGAAGGCCTCCGATGCCCATCTTCTGCTATATGAAGTCTTTCACCCTGGAAAAAAACATAAGCAAGCTTTATGGACGAAGCACCGCCGCCATGAGGCGGAACCTTGGCGGAACCAATCTAGGGCTTCGCGGAGCTTTTCTGCCAGGGAAACTTCCCTCCGGGAGGGGGAAACCATCGCCATCGTCATCACCAACGATCCTCTCATCGGGAGGGGGCAATCTCCATCAACATATTCACCAGCACCATCTCCTCTAAAACCCTAGTTCATCTCTTGTATCCAATCTTTGTCTCAAAACCTCAGATTGGTACCTGTGAGTTGCTAGTAGTGTTGATTACTCCTTGTAGTTGATGCTAGTTGGTTTATTTGGTGGAAGATCATATGTTCAGATCCTTTATGCATATTAATACCCCTCTGATTATGAACATGAATATGATTTGTGAGTAGTTATGTTTGTTCCTGAGGACATGGGAGAAGTCTTGCTATAAGTAGTCATGTGGATTTGGTATTCGTTCGATATTTTGATGAGATGTGTGTTGTCTTTCCTCTAGTGGTGTTATGTGAACGTCGACTACATGACACTTCACCATTGTTTGGGCCTAGAGGAAGGCATTGGGAAGTAATAAGTAGATGATGGGTTGCTAGAGTGATAGAAGCTTAAACACTAGTTTATGAGTTGCTTCGTAAGGGGCTGATTTGGATCCATATGTTTCATGCTATGGTTAGGTTTACCTTAATACTTATTTTGTAGTTGCGGATGCTTGCAATAGGGGTTAATCATAAGTGGGATTCTTGTCCAAGAAAGGGCAGCACCCAAGCACTGGTCCACCCACATACCAAATTATCAAAGTAACGAACGTGAATCATATGAGCGTGATGAAAACTAGCTTGACGATAATTCCCATGTGTCCTCGGGAGCGTTTTCCTTCATACAAGAGTTTATCCAGGCTTGTCCTTTGCTACAAAAAGGATTGGGTCATCTTGCTGCACCTTATTTACTTTCATTACTTGTTACCCGTTACAAATTACCTTATCACAAAACTATCTGTTACCTATAGTTTAAGTGCTTGCAGAGAATACCTTACTGAAAACTGCTAGTCATTTCCTTCTGCTCCTCGTTGGGTTCGACGCTCTTACTTATCGAAAGGACTACGGTAGAACCCCTACACTCTTGGGTCATCAAGACTCTTTTCTGGCGCCGTTGCCGGGGAGTGAAG
Source organism: Aegilops umbellulata (assembly GCA_032464435.1). Taxonomy (NCBI): domain Eukaryota; kingdom Viridiplantae; phylum Streptophyta; class Magnoliopsida; order Poales; family Poaceae; genus Aegilops; species Aegilops umbellulata. The sequence continues at coordinate 65,065,499 of CP136057.1, forward strand.
CGTCTTTGGTAAGTGGAATTTGGTAAGGAAAAATTTATATAGTGTGCTGAAATTTACTGTCACTTGTTACTATGGAACATAATCCTTTGAGGGGCTTGTTCAGGGTATCTTCACCCCGACCAGTAGAGCAAAGAGTTTCTCCTCAACCTACTGAACCTACTGAAAATGTTTACTTTGAAATTCCTTTGGGTATGATAGAGAAACTGCTAACTAATCCTTTTACAGGAGATGGAACATTACATCCCGATTTGCACCTAATCTATGTGGATGAAGTTTGTGGATTATTTAAGCTTGCAGGTATGCCCGAGGATGTTATCAAGAAGAAGGTCTTCCTTTTATCTATGAAGGGAAAGGCATTGACATGGTTTAGGCTATGTGATGATATGGGATCATGGAACTACAACCGATTGAATTTGGAATTTCATCAGAAGTTTTATCCTATGCATCTTATTCATCATGATTGTAACTATATACTCCCTCTGTTCCTTTATATAGTGCGTGTTTGGTCTGGGCTGCAATACCAAGGAGTGTGCTGGCGTGTGTACGGTGGACCTTGATGCCCTCCACTCAGTCTCCTCACATGCATGTGCCCAACAATGGACACTTCCCAGCCACACACTCTCAGCCCAGCCAAGGGTATTTTTGTCCAAAACACAACCTGCGCACTACATTGTGGAACTTTGCTAGAAAAATAAGGCGCACTACATACAGGAACAGAGGGAGTATATAATTTTTGGCCTCGCAAAGGAGAAAGCATCGCTCAAGCTTGGGGGAGGCTTAAGTCAATGTTATATTCATTCCCCAATCATGAGCTCTCAAGAGAAATTATTATTCAAAAAAATTATGCTCGGCTTTCTCTCAACAATCGCTCCATGCTCGATACTTCTTGTACTGGATCTTTTATGATGAAGACTATTGAATTCAAATGGGATTTATTGGAAATAATTAAAGGCAACTCTGAAGATTGGGATCTCGACGAAGGTAAGGAGTCAGGTATAACACCTAAGTTTAATTATGTTAAATCTTTTATGGATACCGATGTTTTCCGTGAATTTAGCATTAAATATGGACTTGACTCTGAGATAGTAGCTTCTTTCTGTGAATCATTTGCTACTCATGTTGATCTCCCTAAGGAGAAGTGGTTTAAATATAATCCTCCCATTGAAGTAAAAGTAGTTGCACCTATTAAAGTTCAAGAAAAGACTATTACTTGTAATGTTGATCCTATTCACTACAAAAAAAGACACATCCGTGACATTTTGGGCCGAACGATAAAAAATTCTGTCATACTTATGACACTTCTATGACGATAACTGTGACAAAACCCGGTATCATCATAGATGTGGTAGGCTCCTACCTCTATGACAAAAAATCATGACAGAAAATGGGCTTTTCGTCTTGGGCGGGCCGGAGACGCAGCTGCATGACATTCTTTGGGCCGTCCATGACGGAAAAAACCATGGTAGAAGCGAGGGCAAGGAAAATATTGGGGTGTTCCCGGTTACGGTGGGTGGTCAGGGCCGAGCGATGTGTGTTTCTCTTGTACACGCACGCGTGTGTGTGCGAGGCGTTGGGTTGTTAACTGAACCCGATTGAGCGATTCCTTTGCTACTGCTGCTAATTGAAGACAATCGATGCTGCCTCTGGATGAACAGTGAGTGTTGCTGGGGGGGGGGGGTTTGGATGAATAGTTCTCGGTGGGGTGGATGAACAGGACCCCATGGTGTTGCGTCTGGATGAACAAGACCCCGATCGATCGAGCCGATTGGGGCTGGATGAACAGGACCCCGTGGAGGGCTGGATGAACAGTAGATGGTGGAGGGTTGGATGAACAGTAGCCCATGGAGGGGTGGTTGAACAGGAGCCCGTGTGGAGAGGGCTAGTTGAACAGTAGCCGGTGGAGTAGCGCGCGGTGGAGGCTGCATGAACAAGAGCCCGTGGATGAACAGTCGCAGGTGGAGGCTCGAGGAGGTCGTCGGTGGATGAACAGTATCCCGTGGAGGCTCGAGGGTCGACGATGGAGATGAACAGTATCCCAAGGAGCCCCGTTTTGTGGTACGCTACACCCCTCCCGATGAACAGGACCCCCGTTTTGACCGTAGCGCTCCAACACAAGTTTGTTTCCTCCGTTTTGCGGTACGCCACACCACTCCCGATCAACAGGACCCTCGTTTCGACCGTAGGAGGTCCGTTTCCTCCATTTTGCGGTATGCCAGACCCCTCCCGATGAACAGGATCCCGTTTCGACCGTGACCGGTCAAACACAAGGCCGTTTCCTTCGTTGTGCGGTACGCCAGGCCTCGTTTCCATCGGCTGTTCCGTCCAAGCCTTCCCGATGAACACGACGATGCATTTTGTTCCGACCCAGCCAGTTGGCTCCATGAACATGACGACGTAGTTTCTCCGTTCTGACCCAGCTATGTACACAAGCCCTGGCCGTACGTACGCGCAAGTAGGTGTTCGAGACCCCGCCCGTATGTACGGACGTGGCCGTATTTTCTTTCTTGCACACTACCACTGTACGTACGTGTACATGCTACGTGCGCGCCTCTACTACCATACGTGCACGCCTCTACATCGACTAGTATGTACGTAGACGTTCGCGACCAGAATGACAATGCTGGTCCCAGCAGTCAGGGAAGCGAATCATTTTTTTTGCCCGGACGCACTTCCTTGCGTACGAAGATGTAGCTGGTGGGTCCCAGTAGTCAGGGGGAAACGTTTTTTTCACGAAATACGGTGGCCCGTCTGGTGGGTCCCTGCTGTCAGGTGCAGGAATAATTATTTTACGCGTAATAAGGAGGCACTTCCTTGCGGCCGCCATGGACCCAGTTGTCAGCCTCTCGACATACAGTACTCTTCCGATGGAAGTCATTCCATGACCACGTTGACCACGTCGCGCCGAGAGCACCAGGGCGGTGGACAACGGCGAGGCCTAGGAAGGGGACGATGCGGAGCCGGAGAAGACGCGGCAGTGGAAGCCCGCACGGAGAGGAGTACGAGGGTTCACTGGTTCGGCTGCGGTGTGAGGCTGCCATCACCGTAGAATAACAGGGGTGTGGGTGAGTGGAGGGATGGCCTGGCCAGCGATGGGAGTAGTAGGGGGCGGTGAGGCCTCCGCGTCAGCACAGCCGGCCACGGGAGGCAGGAGCAGGCGGCACGACCGGTGCTGCTTTGGGCGGCTGGAGCATGAAGACCAGAGGTTGAAGAAGCACTACGGCCGTTGGATGGACATCATACGGTCACTGCAGCTAGAATCGTTTATATTGACTAAGTTGACAAAGCCCTTGGTACACGTCAACTTAGTAGGCCCACAGGTCATCTTCCGAAACGGTGCGCCCCAGATGTCAGGGGGGAGGAATCATTTTTTGGGCGGGTGAAGCTAGAATATCCGAGATTGAAGAAGAAGCACGGCATCCGTTGGATGGACATCCAACGGCCACTGCTACGAGAACCGTGTGTTGACTATAATAAGTTGACAAAGCCTTGCATACGCGTCAACTTCTTTTTTTAGGGGATGTGTCAACTTAGTAGGCCCACAAGTGTGTGGCAGAGAACTTATAGCCCATTTGTGATTTGTAAGAATGTACAACCCATTTTTGAATTCTAATGGAATTTACTACAACCCATTTACAGTTTGTTAAAAGTACAGCTCATTTTCTAGCTAGGACAACGATTAATAATTTCAACCAATCGTTAAAGACAGATTCAATAAAATTTCCCACATATTGATGGGATTTGAAATATTTTTATCCCGAAATTTCTAGTCAGATTAAATATAAATTTGTATTACGTAAAAATCTAACGAAACATTGCGCGCGCAACAATTAAAAACTAAGATTTTCAAAATCCATAAATAATATTTTATAAAGTAATTTCGTGTTTGGTGCATTTTTTATAGTTATTGTCCAGTTTTTATAATTACATCCCATTTATTATTTTTTGAAGCCCATTTTCCTATTAAGCCTAATGCATCCCTCTTAGGAAAGATTTGCAGCCCAGCGGGGCGGAGAATAACAAGTTGACGTTGCCTGGGTATTCCTCAAAAAAATGTATAGCTGGGCTAGCCATTTTCATCTTGAAAAAAATTAATATCTGGGCTGGATATCTCTCCTGGGATAGACGGGCCACAGCCCGCCCAGTTAATACCTTGCTCCCCTCTGAACAACAACGAAAACATTGCCAAGAAAAACTCCGCAATGCTCACGCCTCAAAAACACAAATACTGCTCGAGCTGCTTGGTCCCAGCTGTCGGCCGCACCTTGTGCAATTCTCTCGTTTATATTGACTACATAGGTCGATAATGGTGTGGGACCGTCATGTCAGGAAACCGGGAGGAAGCAAAAAATATATAGTTGTACATAATAAGGAGGCACTTGCGTACGTAAGGCTATGGCCCTATGGGGTCCCTACTGTCATCCAGTCAAAATAAAGTCATCTCCTGAATCCTCATGTTCATTGACCATGTTAACAATGCTCGGCGCCACGGCGAGTGCCGATGTCAAAACCGGCGGATCTCGGGTAGCGGTCCCAAACTGTGCGTCTAAGGTCAATGGTAACAAGAGACAAGGGACATGATGTTTACCCAAGTTCGGGACCTCTCTATGGAGGTAATACCCTACTTCCTGCATGATTGATCTTGATGAATATGAGTATTACAAGAGTTGATCTACCACGAGATCGTAGTGGCTAAACCCTAAAAGTCTAGCCTGTATGACTATGGTAATGAGTATCTGCCTTTCCGGACTAAGTCCTCCTGTTTATTTAGACACCAGGAGGATCTAGGGTTACACAAGGTCTCCACGTTTCGAGACACGGTTGCCATTGGCACGTCTTGTGAAAGCAGAAATCGTGTCCCCTTATTGCAGGATTCTCATCAATACAGCATGGGTAACCCAACCGTTCCATTTACACAATCCTTGGGAATAGGCGAGTTTTGAGGAGAGTGGGGAGGCATTCAATATTCACTGCCCTTATAAGGCGATAAGGATTCCCCCTTCTTCTCCCACGCCTTCTCTCTTTCTCTGCCCTTCCAATCTTGAGCTCCAACGCCCAAGTTCTCATCTCCTTCCCACTCAAGCTAGAACTCAACCATGTCCGGATCCGGAGGCCAAGGCAAGTGGATGGTCTCCTCCATCAAGGAGAAGGACATTACTAAGCTTCGGGCCGTAGGGTACTTGGCGAAGGAAATTGCCCACCGTTTGCCGGCCCAGGGACAAGTCGTCCCCACGCCTAAGCCCAACGAGGGGGTGGTGTTCATCCCTCATTTTGTCCGCGGGCTAGGGTTTCCACTCCACCCTTTAGTCCGCGGGATGATGTACTATTACGGGATAGACTTCCATGATCAATACCCGAACTCTTTCCTCAACATCTCAGCATTCATCGTCGTGTGTGAGGCCTTCCTCCACATCCAACCCCACTTTGGGTTGTGGCTCAAAGTCTTCAACGTGAAGCCGAAGGTAGTGGACGGTCAGCACGCGGAGTGCGGAGGAGCCATGCTGAGTAAGCTGGCCAATGTCTCCTGGCCAAAAGGCACTTTCGTGGAGACTGTCAAGGAATGGCAAAAACAATGGTTGTACATCACAGAACCCCGCGGCACAAACTGGGCCGCGGCTGCCGAATTCAGCTCCGGCGCTCCCACGCGACTCACCTTCTGGGTCGAGAAGAGCCCGAACTGGTTTTCGCCAGACGAGCTGATAGCGCTACAGACGTGCGTTCAGAGCAGGGTGGACAAGAATGTCAAACTTGTCGATGTAATCCAAGTGATGCTGGTTCGCCGGATCCTCCCTTTCCAAAGCCGAAAACGCCCCCTTTGGTAGTTTAATCTGAGGAGGCACCAAACCCTGGAAAGGCGAAGACCAAAAGACCCGTTCCTCCATCCTTGAGGACAACGAGGAGGAGGAGGAGGAGTAGATCCCTCCCCGTGATGAGGGGAGGGAGAAGAGGGCAGCCTCCACGAGTCTAGAGGTGGGGACGCCCAAGAAGAGGAAGTGCTCCCTTGCAGATAACTTCGTATGGGACGTCGATAGTAGTCCGGAGCGCCGCTCCCGCGCCAAGCCTCAGGTCGCATCGTAAGTACTACGATTCATGCATATCCATGTGTCCAACCTCTTCTCCTCATTGCATTAACCTGGTTAGTTGTGTTATTTCAGTCCGGCCCACGACAGCTTCCAGCGATCCTCGTCAAGAGGTTCGCTGGACTCCAAGGAGATGGCCAGCATGTCGCCGCCGACCGCTCACTCTCCCAGGGCCATGGATGACACCGAGGTGTTGTCCCGAAAGACCGCTCCAGGCCAAGGAGAGGCTCCGGACGCTGTCAACAGGGCGCTAGAGGGCGAAACCTCCATCGCCGGACACACGGGGGAGCAAATCCCCATGGAGACTGACGGAGAGGGGCGTATTCAGTTCAGCCCTCAGCAAAATGTGGTTACGGAGATCCATACGGCTCCGGAATCTGGTGAGCGACCTGCTTTGAAAGAGGGGGGTGCACCCATTCCACCGGTGGCCCCTGTCCAACCTAGGGCACCGGATAATCGAATGGAAGTGCTTCGAGGTGTCTATACTTATGGGTACGGTGATTGAAAGGGTCCAGTCTGCCAAGATCGGGCTGACCGACACCTGCAGCAGCCTGCTAACAGGTTTTGAGGTAAGCGACGGCAAAATCCCAATATAGTCAGTAGCCCCTGAGACACCGTACGGTGTTCGGAAAGAAAAGCCGGACAGAGGGTCGATACTTACTTGTAGGAAATTAACTAAATTTATCAGGAATGAATATGCAGGCATCGCTGCTGTCCACGGCCTCACATGCTGCCGAAGTCTCCGAGCTTAAGCGGACACTGGAGAAGGCCGAGGAGGAGCTTGGCCAGGTGAAGAGGCGGCTCCAGGAGAATCAAGGTATGTAATAACCCCAGAGGTATTTGGAAAGAGTAGGATGTTGTATATTGACCAAAGTGTCTTGATATAAATAGGAGCGACGACCGAGGTCGAGGCCCTGAAAAAGGCCCTGGGCGAAGTCGAGGGGAAGGCCGTCAAGGAGCAGGCTGCCCGTAAGAAGCTCAAGGCCCGGGTCAACGAGGTCCAACAAGAGCTCCATGACGCGGTGAAGAAGTGCGAGACCTTGGAGCGTGACGCGTCGGCTAAAGAGGCCGAACTTTCCAAGGCTCGTCGGAGCATGGAGACGGCCCGAAATGAGGCCCAAGTCACCCTTCAAGAGATCCAAGAGGCGTGAAAGATCGCAGCGGTTAAGGCATTGAGTATGCAAAGAAAATATGCGAAGAGGAAGTATCTTTTACTAACCCGGATTCGGAGTTCTCCAGGGGCTTTTGCTGATCTACCGTGAAGTGTGTCCGACACGCGGAGTTCTTCCAAGCCGAAGAAGGGAGCTCCACGGAGAAGTTGTTTTGGTCGCAATATCTTGCGCAAGAGCATCCCATGCGCTTCACCGATCTGCTGAAACAGCTGGTGGAGCTGCATAGGGTGGCCGAACTAGCCATGAAGGATTTGATAATCCGGCTATGGCCAGTCAAAGCTATGCCCGGCAGCTACTTCAGCCTCGTGAGGCGGCTGGTGGACGCCTGTCCTCGGCTGGACGTCTTCAAGCGATCAGTCTGTATTGAAGGTGCGCGTATGGCCTTCGCCCGTTGCAAGATGTGGTGGGCGAAGATGAACGCCGTTGAGCTGGCCAGAGGGCCACCAGAGGGCAAGGAGCACCGCACACCCAAGCGCTATTTTGCGGATGTCCTAGAGGGGTCTCGCATTGTGGCAACGCAGTGTGGGCAGGACATTATTTTCGAATGAATACATTTGTGTTGTCTTTGCCTTGTATGATGAAACAAAGTTAGTTTGTAATATAATGATTGTTATGTTTTTAATTTTACCTCCTGTGCGGCCGTGTTGTACTAAATCTGTGGGTTGGCCAGACGTCGGCTTCTGCCCCCACGTAGGTAGTACGGGGGTGTTCGGGATGGAATCTAAACAATCTTGATCCAATTATATGGTCCTTGAAGGAGTTGTTTGGCGCAACGAACCAGGCAACCAGACTACTCGGCTTTAACGCCCTCACTTAGCCATAGGAGTTTGACAATAAAAACTACGCAACCCTAGTTTCCGAACTAGAGTGCTATAAGCGTCTGATCGGGAAGTACCGATCCTTCTCGTAACACGGAAGAAATCTCCAACGATTTTCAACCTCCGAACAGCTGACCGGCTCTCGCCGCATCATGACAGTCAGTTTTCGTCTTTCTCTACTGAGGTGCTCCTTTGGATAAACCAGGGCACAATTGCAGTAGTTCTCCCTTTACTACCTTAGCCGATATAGCGGAACGTAAGGTAGCAAGCACATGAGCCGGGCAACCCAACTATTGACCAAAGACATGATTCGGAGCCAATGCATATGGTGCTAAATTTGGGGTGCCGAACTATACTGTAAAAAGTGTTCGGAATTTGTTGCCATAGTGCGGGGCGCTATAAAGCCCCTAGCAAAGCGAAACGTACAACAGTGTATGGGTGCTATCTGATAAGTTTATTAATAGTAAAAAAGGAAAACAGAAAAGGAGCAAAAAGCAATGAGCAGGGGCCTTAAAATTTGGGCCGCAAACTGTTTCCATTATGATTTGATTAATACGTCAAAGCGCATTGGTACAAATGGTGTGATAGGCAACGGGCTATTTGACATGCCACGACCAAGGGAGAGCTGCGCGTGGGACCTGGAGACAGGTAGAGTGGTTGTTTAAGAAACCACTTAGAAATTTCCCTCTACGTCCGAGCTGACTGCCGGCTTGGTGTATTTGTCCTTTGAAACGATCCGCGATCAAGTCGTCAAGGAAGGCCTCTGGAAAAGAAACCTGAAAAGCATAAAAGAAATAGTGAAAGTATATGTCTTCGGGAGCGGTCGAGCCGTATTGCGGATCACCAGCTAGTTGTGCCTCCGTCGATGCCCATGGGATTTCTAGTGCGTAATTATGCACGCGTGGTACGAATGCCACTACCTGATCGGGGCTGGGACAGAGGCCAAATTGCTAATCGAGCTCTTGATGAGTCGAGCTGTCCTGTTGCAGTGTAGTCCGGACCCTCTTTACGATGTCCAGGGGCTCGGCAGCTGGATTACGGTTCTGCTTGAGAAGGCCGCTCCGTACTTCTATTGCTAGGGCAGCGGTGTGCTCCTCTGTACGAAGGGAGCATTCCATTTTTCCATTGACCGTTATGACGCTGCATGGACCTGGCATCTTGAGCTTAAGATAAGCATAGTGTGGCGCCACGTTGAACCAAGCAAATGCAGTCCGTCCGAGCAGTGTGTGATAACCACTGCGGAATGGGACGATGTCGAAGATTAACTCTTCGTTTCGGAAGTTGTCGGGGGATCCGAAGACAACCACTAGTGTGATTGAGCCCGTACAGTGGGCCTCTACACCTGGTATGACTCCTTTGAAGGTAGTCTTCGTGGGCTTGATCCTTGATGGATTAATGCCCATTTTGTGCACTGTGTCTTGATAGAGCGGATTGAGGCTGCTACCATCGTCCATGAGGACTCGCGTGAGGTGGAATCCATCAATGATTGGGTCCAGGACTGGTGCGGCTGATCCGCCATGCCGGATACTGGTCGGATGATCCCGATGAACAAAAGTAATCGGGCACGATGACCATGGGTTGAATTTCTGGGCGATTGGCTCTATCGCGTAAACGTCCCTTAGTGCGTGTTTGCGCTCCCTTTTGGGGATGTGTGTAACATATATCATGCTTACTGTTTTCATTTGAGGGGAAACTTCTTCTGTCCCCCTGTGTTCAGTTGCCGGGGCTCCTCGTCGTCGTCCTCGCTTTGTGATCCATTTTCCCTGTTCTCGGCGTTTAATTTGCCGGCCTGTTTAAAAACCCAACAGTCTTTGTTGGTATGGTTGGCTGGTTTTTCCAGGGTGCCATGTATCTGGCATGGGCGATCGAGTATGCGATCCAGGCTGGATGGTCCCTGATTGTTTCTCTTGTATGGTTTCTTCCGCTGGTTGGACTTGGAGCCGCTGAATCCAGCGTTAACTGTAGTGTCGTCGGTATTATCACCGTTCCTTTGACGCTTGTGTCTGTTACATCGGAGCTTGTCGTTCCTGTTTTTGACCTCGGAGGGGCCCGCCTCGCTGGCTGTGTTTTTGCTACGAGCCAGCCAACTATCCTCACCCGTGCAAAAGCGGGTCATGAGTGCCGTGAGGGCTGCCATAGATTTGGGCTTCTCTTGGCTGAGATGGTGGGCGAGCCATTTGTCACGGATGCTGTGTTTAAAGGCCTCTAGGGCTTCGGCATCTGGACAGTCAACGATCTGGTTCTTTTTAGTTAGGAATCTAGTCCATAATTTCCTGGCTGACTCTCTAGGCTATTGGACTATGTGACTTAAGTCGTCGGCGTCTGGCGGCCGAACATATGTACCTTGGAAGTTGTCGAGAAAAGCTTCTTCCAGGTCCTCCCAACTGCCAATAGAATTCTCGGGCAGACTGTTTAGCCAGTGCCGGGCTGGCCCTTCAAGTTTTAGTGGGAGGTACTTGATAGCATGGAGGTCATCTCCCTCGGCCATGTGGATGTGGAGGATAAAATCCTCTATCCATACCGCGAGATCAGTTGTCCCATCGTATGATTCGATATTCATGGGTTTGAACCCTTCGGGGAATTTGTGATCCATTACTTCATCAGTGAAGCAAAGAGGGTGCGTTGCACCTCTGTATCTGGCCGGATTATGCCATAGCTCCGATGGAGTTCGTCTGCGGTTATCGGCTCGGGTGTGACTAGGTTTGTCACGTCCGAATAGGTAGCCGTCGTCACGTATCGAGGGGAGTCCTCGCGATCCATAAATCGATCGGGTATGTCCTGATCTACAATCAAGGGTCTGCCGGAGGTCGTATGTATGACCCCGAGCTCTTTCGTCTCTATTTTTACAAGGCGGTGGGGCAAGCTGTTGTTCGGTCTGAGTTGCTGCTCTATCCTGACCACGTGGTGGTCGGTCCGCCGCACTGTCCCGGCCGCGTGGTTGTCGATCAGCCGCATTACGCGAGGGAGGTACGGGCTCCGGCGCCTCTTCATCAAACTGGGGTAGCAGCCTTCGCTTTGGATAACTCTTGGCTGGGCGTCTGAGGCCGTATTCTTCGGCTGCCAGGACATCAGTCCATCTGTCAACGAGCAGATCTTGGTCATCTTGAAGCTGCTGTTGTTTCTTTTTTTAGGCTCCTTGTCGTTGCTATTAGGTGGCGCTTGAAGCGCTCCTACTCAAGAGGTTCCTCAGGCATGATGAAATCTTCGTTGTCGAGGTTTTCCTCATCCTTGGAGGGCGGACGGTAACTACCGTCCTCCCAGTCGTTGGGTCTGGCCCATTCGTCGGGGATAGCTTGCATGTTTGTTCCTCCTCCTGTTCGGATGTTACCTCAGCAAGGTCTTTATTGTTTTCGGCTTCGTCCGGAGTATTATCTTCACCGGTGCCAGCATGGCTGTCTTTTGAACGACATGACTTAGAGCGGCGCCGAGGACGCCGGCATTTTTGTTGTGTCTCAGGAGGTTTATTCTCGACCGAATTTTCTTTGTCATCATCGTTGGTTGTTTTGGCTGTATCCACCATGTACACATCGTACGAAGAAGTGGCCACCCAGCTGTTGGGGAATGTAGTAATTTCAAAAAAATTCCTACGTACACGCAAGATCATGGTGATGCATAGCAACGAGAGGGGGGAGTGTTGTCTACGTACCCTCGTAGACCGATAGCGGAAGCGTTATGACAACGCAGTTGATGTAGTCGTACGTCTTCACGGCCCGACCGATCAAGCACCGAAACTACGGCACCTCTGAGTTCTAGCACACGTTCAGCTCGATGACGATCCCCGGACTCCGATCCAGCAAAGTTTCGGGGATGAGTTCCGTCAGCACGACGGCGTGGTGACGATCTTGATGTTCTACCGTCGCAGGGCTTCGCCTAAGCACCGCTACAATATTATCGAGGATTATGGTGGAAGGGGGCACCGCACACGGCTAAGAGAACGATCACGAACATCAACTTGTGTGTGTAAAGGTGCCCCCTGCCCCCGTATATAAAGGAGCAAGGGGGGAGGCTGGACGACCCTTGGGGCGCGCCAAGGAGGGGGGGAGTCCTCCTCCTAGTAGGAGTAGGACTCCCCTTTCCTAGTCCAACTAGGAAGAGAGAAGGGGGAAGGAAAGAGAGGGAGAGGGAGAGGGAAAGAGGGGCCGCGCCCCCCTCCCCTAGTCCAATTCGGAATCCTCATGGGAGGGGCCGCGCCACCTCATGGGTTGCTGCCCTCTCTCTCCCCTCAGGCGCACTAAGGCCCAATACTTCCCTGGGGGGTTCCGGTAACCCCTCCGGCACTCCCATTTTCTCCGAAATCACCCAGAACATTTCTAGTGTCCGAATATAGTCGTCCAATATATCAATCTTTATGTATCAACCATTTCGAGACTCCTCGTCATGTCTGTGATCACATCCGGGACTCCAAACAACCTTCGGTACATCAAAATATATAAACTCATAATGAAACTGTCATCGTAACGTTAAGCGTGCGGACCCTACGGGTTCAAGAACAATGTAGACATGACCGAGACACGTCTCCGGTCAATAACCAATAGCGGAACCTGGACGCTCATAATGGCTCCTACATATTCTACGAAGATCTTTATCGGTCAGACCGCATAACAACATACGTTGTTCCCTTTGTCATCGGTATGTTACTTGCCCGAGGTTCGATCGTCGGTATCTCAATACCTAGTTCAATCTCGTTACCGGCAAGTCTCTTTACTTGTTTCGTAATACATCATCTCGCAACTAACTCATTAGTTGCATTGCTTGCAAGGCTTAAGTGATGTGCATTACCGAGAGGGCCCAGAGATACATCTCCGACAATCGGAGTGACAAATCCTAATCTCGAAATACGTCAACCCAACATGTACCTTTGGAGACACCTATAGAGCACCTTTATAATCACCCAGGTACGTTGTGACATTTGGTAGCACCCAAAGTGTTCCTCCGGTAAACGGGAGTTGCATAATCTCATAGTCATAGGAACATGTATAAGTCATGAAGAAAGCAATAGCAACATACTAAACGATCGGGTGCTAAGCTAATGGGATGGGTCATGTTAATCACATCATTCTCCTAATGATGTGATCCCGTCAATCAAATGACAACACATGTCTATGGTTAGGAAACATAATCATCTTTGATTAACGAGCTAGTCAAGTAGAGGCATACTAGTGACGTTTAGTTTCTCTATGTATTCACACAAGTATTATGTTTCCGGTTAATACAATTCTAGCATGAATAATAAACATTTATCATGATATAAGGAAATAAATAATAACTTTATTATTGCCTCTAGGGCATATTTCCTTCAGTCTCCCACTTGCACTAGAGTCAATAATCTAGATTACACAGTAATGATTCTAACACCCATGGAGCTTTGGTGCTGATCATGTTTTGATCGTGGAAGAGGCTTAGTCAACGGGTCTGCTACATTCAGATTCGTGTGTATCTTGCAAATCTCTATGTCTCCCACCTGGACTAGATCCCGGATGGAATTGAAGCGTCTCTTGATGTGTTTGGTTCTCTTGTGAAATCTGGATTCCTTTGCCAAGGCAATTGCACCAGTATTGTCACAAAAGATTTTCATTGGACCTGATGCACTAGGTATGACACCTAGATCGGATATGAACTCCTTCATCCAGACTCCTTTGTTTGCTGCTTCCGAAGCAGCTATGTACTCCGCTTCACATGTAGATCCCGCCAGGACGCTTTGTTTAGAACTGCACCAACTAATAGCTCCACCGTTTAATGTAAATATGTATCCGGTTTGTGATTTAGAATCGTCCGGATCAGTGTCAAAGCTTGCATCAACGTAACCATTTACGATGAGCTCTTTGTCACCTCCATATACGAGAAACATATCCTTAGTGGTTTCCAGGTATTTCAGGATGTTCTTGACCGCTGTCCAGTGATCCACTCCTGGATTACTTTGGTACCTCCCTGCTAGTTATAGCAAGACACACATCAGGTCTGGTACACAGCATTGCATACATGATAGAGCCTATGGCTGAAGCATAGGGAACATCTTTCATTTTCTCTCTATCTTCTGCAGTGGTCGGGCATTGAGTCTTACTCAATTTCACACCTTGTAACACAGGCAAGAATCCTTTCTTTGCTTGATCCATTTTGAACTTTTTCAAAACTTTGTCAAGGTATGTGCTTTGTGAAAGTCCAATTAAGCGTCTTGATCTATCTCTATAGATCTAAATGCCCAATATGTAAGCAGCTTCACCGAGGTCTTTCATTGAAAAACTCTTATTCAAGTATCCCTTTATGCTATCCAGATATTCTATATCATTTATGATTAGTAATATGTCATCTACATATAATATCAGAAATGCTACAGAGCTCCCACTCACTTTATTGTAAATACAGGCTTCTTCAAAAGTCTGTATAAAACCAAATGCTTTGATTACACTATCAAAGCGTTTATTCCAACTCCGAGAGGCTTGCACCAGTCCATAAATGGATCGTTGGAGCTTGCAAACTTTGTTAGCTCCCTTTGGATCGAAAAAATGTTCTGGCTGCATCATATACAACTCTTCTTCCAGAAATCCATTCAGGAATGCAGTTTTGACATCCATCTGCCAAATTTCATAATCATAAAATGCGGCAATCGCTAACATGATTCGGACAGACTTAAGCATCGCTACGGGTGAGAAGGTCTCATCGTAGTCAATCCCTTGAACTTGTCAAAAAACTTTTGCAACAAGTCAAGCTTTGTAGACAGTAACATTACCATCAGCGTCTGTCTTCTTCTTGGGTAAGTCAACCAAAGTCCATACTTTGTTTTCATACATGGATCCCATCTCAGATTTCATGGCTTCAAGCCATTTTTCGGAATCTGGGCTCACCATCTCTTCTTCATAGTTCGTAGGTTCGCCATGATCTAGTAGCATGACTTCCAGAACAGGATTACCGTACCACTCTGGTGCGGATCTTACTCTGGTTGATCTACAAGGTTCAGTAGTGATTTGTTCTGAAGCTTCATGATCATTATCATTAGCTTCCTCACTAATTGGTGTAGGTGTTACAGAAACCGGTTTCTGTGATGTACTACTTTCAAATAAGGGAGCAGGTACAGTTACCTCATCAAGTTCTACTTTCCTCCCACTCACTTCTTTCGAAAGAAACTCCTTCTCTAGAAAGGATCCATTCTTAGCAACAAATGTCTTGCCTTTGGATCTGTGATAGAAGGTGTACCCAATAGTCTCCTTTGGGTATCCTATGAAGACACATTTCTCCGATTTGGGTTCGAGCTTATCAGGTTGAAGTTTTTTCACATAAGCATCACAGCCCCAAACTTTCAGAAACGACAACTTTAGTTTCTTGCCAAGCCATAGTTCATAAGGCGTCGTCTCAACGGATTTTGATGGTGCCCTATTTAACATGAATGCGGCCGTCTCTAAAGCATAACCCCAAAATGATAGCGGTAAATTTGTAAGAGACATCATAGATCACACCATATCAAGTAAAGTACGATTACGACGTTCGGACACACCATTATGCTGTGGTGTTCCGGGTGGCGTGAGTTGCGAAACTATTCCGCATTGTTTCAAATGTAGACCAAACTCGTAACTTAAATATTCTCCTCCACGATCAGATCGTAGAAACTTTATTTTCTTGTTACGATGATTTTCAACTTCACTCTGAAATTCTTTGAACTTTTCAAATGTTTCAAACTTATGTTTCATTAAGTAGATATACCCATATCTGCTTAAATCATATGTGAAGGTGAGAAAATAACGATATCCGCCACGAGCTTCAACATTCATTGGACCACATATAACTGTATGTATGATTTCCAACAAATCTGTTGCTCTCTCCATAGTACCGGAGAACGGCGTTTTAGTCATCTTGCCCATGAGGCACGGTTCGCAAGTACCAAGTGATTCATAATCAAGTGGTTCCAAAAGTCCATCACTATGGAGTTTCTTCATGCGCTTTACACCGATATGACCTAAACGGCAGTGCCACAAATAAGTTGCACTATCATTATTAACTCTGCATCTTTTGGCTTCAACATTATGAATATGTGTATCACTACTATCAAGATTCATCAAAAATAGACCACTCTTTAAGGGTGCATGACCATAAAAGATATTACTCATATAAATAGAACAACCATTATTCTATGATTTAAATGAATAACCATCTCGCATCAAACAAGATCCAGATATAATGTTCATGCTCAACGCTGGCACCAAATAACAATTATTTAGGTCTAACACTAACCCCGAAGGTAGATGTAGAGGTAGCGTGCCAACCGCGATCACATCGACTTTGGAACCATTTCCCACGTGCATCGTCACCTCGTCCTTGGCCAGTGTTCGCTCAATCCGTAGTCCCTGTTTCGAGTTGCAAATATTAGCAACAGAACCAGTATCAAATACCCAGGTGCTACTGCGAGCTCTAGTAAGGTACACATCAATAACATGTATATCACATATAACTTTGTTCACCTTGCCATCCTTCTTATCCGCCAAACACTTGGGGCAGTTCTGCTTCCAATGACCAGTCTGCTTGCAGTAGAATCACTCAGTTTCAGGCTTAGGTCCAGATTTGGGTTTCTTCTCCTCAGCAGCAACTTGCTTGCTGTTCTTCTTGAAGTTCTCCTTCTTCTTCCATTGGCCCTCTTTCTTGAAACTAGTGGTCTTGTTGACCATCAACACTTGATGCTCCTTCTTGATTTCTACCTCCGCAGCTTTCAGCATTGTGAAGAGCTCGGGAATTGTCTTATCCATCCCTTGCACATTATAGTTCATCACGACGCTCTTGTAGCTAGGTGGAAGTGATTGGAGAATTATGTCAATGACGCAATCATCCGGAAGATTACCTCCCAGTTGAATCAAGTGATTATTATACCTAGACATTTTGAGTATATGCTCACTGACAAAACTGTTCTCCTCCATCTTGCAGCTATAGAATTTATTTGAGACTTCATATCTCTCAAGCCGGGCATTTGCTTGAAATATTAACTTCAACTCCTGGAACATCTCATATGCTCCATGACGTTCAAAATGTCATTGAAGTCCCGATTCTAAGCCGTAAAGCATGGCACATTGAACTATCGAGTAGTCATCAGCTTTGCTCTGCCAGACGTTCTTAATGTCGTCAGTTGCATCAGCAGCAGGCCTGGCACCCAGCGGTGCTTCCAGGACGTAATTCTTCTATGCAGCAATGAGGATAATCCTCAGGTTACGGACCCAATCCGTGTAATTGCTACCATCATCTTTCAACTTTGCTTTCTCAAGGAATGCATTAAAATTCAACGGAACAACAGCACGGGCCATCTATCTACAATCAAACATAAAAAGCAAGATACTATCAGGTACTAAGATCATGATAAATTTAATTTGAATTTAATCATATTACTTGAGAACTCCCACTTAGAAAGACATCCCTCTAATCTTCTAAGTGATCACGTGATCCAAATCAACTAAACCATAACCGATCATCACGTGAAATGGAGTAGTTTTCAATGGTGAACATCACTACGTTGATCATATCTACTATATGATTCACGCTCGACCTTTCGGTCTCAGTGTTCCGAGGCCCTATCTGCATATGCTAGGCTCGTCAAGTTTAACCTGAGTATTCTGCATGTGCAAAACTGGCTTGCACCCGTTGTAGATGGACGTAGAGCTTATCACACCCGATTATCACGTGGTGTCTGGGCACGACAAACTTTGGCAACGGTGCATACTCAGGGAGAACACTTTTATCTTGAAATTTAGTGAGAGATCATCTTATAATGCTACCGTCAATCAAAGCTAGATAAGATGCATAAAAGATAAACATCACATGCAATCAATATAAGTGATATGATATGGCCATCATCATCTTGTGCTTGTGCTCTCGATCTCAGAAGCATCGTCATGATCACCATCGTCACCGGCGTGACACCTTGATCTCCATCGTAGCATCGTTGTTGTCTCGCCAAACTTATGCTTCTACGACTATCGCTACCGCTTAGTGATAAAATAAAGCATTACAGGGCGATTGCATTGCATACAATAAAGCGACAACCATATGGCTCCTGCCAGTTGCCAATAACTAGGTTACAAAACATGATCATCTCATACAATAAAATTTAGCATCATGCCTTGACCTCACATCACAACATGCCCTGCAAAAACAAGTTAGACGTCCTCTACTTTGTTTGTTGCAAGCTTTATGTGGCTGCTACGGGCTGAGCAAGAACCAATCTTACCTACGCATCAAAACCACAACGATAGTTTGTCAAGTTGGTGTTGTTTTAACCTTCACAAGGACCGGGCGTAGCCACACTCGGTTCAACTAAAGTTGGAGAAACTGACACCCGCCAGCCACCTGTGTGCAAAGCACGTCGGTAGAACCAGTCTCGCGTAAGCGTACGCGTAATGTCGGTCCGGGCCGCTTCATCCAACAATACCGCCGAACCAAAGTATGACATGCTGGTAAGCAGTATGACTTATATCGCCCACAACTCACTTGTGTTCTACTCGTGCATATAACATCAACACATAAAACCTGGGCTCGGATGCCACTGTTGGGGAACGTAGTAATTTCAAAAAAAATCCTACGCACACGCAAGATCATGGTGATGCATAGCAACGAGAGGGGAGAGTGTTGTCTACGTACCCTCGTAGACCGATAGCGGAAGCGTTATGACAACGCGGTTGATGTAGTCATACGTCTTCACGGCCCGACCGATCAAGCACCGAAACTACGGCACCTCCGAGTTCTAGCACACGTTCAGCTCGATGACGATCCCCGGACTCCGATCCAGCAAAGTGTCGGGGATGAGTTCCGTCAGCACGACCGCGTGGTGACGATCTTGATGTTCTACCGTCGCAGGGCTTTGCCTAAGCACCGCTACAATATTATCGAGGATTATGGTGGAAGGGGCACAGCACACGGCTAAGAGAACAATCACGAAGATCAACTTGTGTGTGTAGAGGTGCCCCCTGCCCCCGTATATAAAGGAGCAAGGGAGGAGACCGGCCGGCCCTTGGGGTGCGCCAAGGAGGGGGGAGTCCTCCTCCTATTAGGAGTAGGACTCCCCTTTCCTAGTCCAACTAGGAAGAGAGAAGGGGGGAGGAAAGAGAGGGAGAGGGAGAGGGAAAGAGGGGTCGCGCCCCCCTCCCCTAGTCCAATTTGGACTCCTCATGGGAGGCGGCGCGCCACCTCCTGGGCTGCTGCCCTCTCTCTCCCCTCAGGCCCACTAAGGCGCAATACTTGCCTGGGGGTTCCGGTAACCCCTCCGGCACTCCCGTTTTCTCCGAAATCACCCAGAACATTTCCGGTGTCCGAATATAGTCGTCCAATATATCAATCTTTATGTCTCGACCATTTCGAGACTCCTCGTCATGTCCGTGATCACATCCGGGACTCCGAAAAACCTTTGGTACATCAAAATATATAAACTCATAATGAAACTGTCATCGTAACGTTAAGCGTGCGGACCCTACGGGTTCGAGAACAATGTAGACATGACCGAGACAAGTCTCCGGTCAGTAACCAATAGCGGAACGTGGATGCTCATATTGGCTCCTACATATTCTATGAAGATCTTTATCGGTCAGATCGCATAACAACATACGTTGTTCCCTTTGTCATCGGTATGTTACTTGCCCGAGATTCGATCGTCGGTATCTCAATACCTAGTTCAATCTCGTTACCGGCAAGTCTCTTTAATCGTTCCGTAATACATCATCTCGCAACTAACTCATTAGTTGCATTGCTTGCAAGGCTTAAGTGATGTGCATTACCGAGAGGGCCCAGAGATACCTCTCCGACAACCGGGGTGACAAATCCTAATCTCGAAATACGTCAACCCAACATGTACCTTTGGAGACACCTGTAGAGCACCTTTATAATCACCCAGTTATGTTGTGATGTTTGGTAGCACACAAAGTGTTCCTCCGGTAAACGGGAGTTGCATAATCTCATAGTCATAGGAACATGTATAAGTCATGAAGAAAGCAATAGCAACATAATAAACGATCAGGTGCTAAGCTAATGGAATGGGTCATGTCAATCACATCATTCTCCTAATGATGTGATCCCGTCAATCAAATGACAACACATGTTTATGGTTAGGAAACATAACCATCTTTGATTAACGAGCTAGTCAAGTAGAGGCATACTAGTGACGTTTAGTTTGTCTATGTATTCACACAAGTATTATGTTTCCGGTTAATACAATTCTAGCATGAATAATAAACATTTATCATGATATAAGGAAATAAATAATAACTTTATTATTGCCTCTAGGGCATATTTCCTTCACCAGCGTCCAGTGTATGGCGAATTCTGGCCTTGCTCCTCATCGGCATCGTCGTCCATACCGTCGATGTCTTCGGAGTCGTAATCAAGCATGTCGGTTAAGTCCTCGACAGTGGCTACGAAGTGGGTGGCGGGTGGGAAGCAAAATTCTCGATCATAAGCCCCTAGTTCGAACCGGACATAGTTCGGTTGCCGCCAAGGATAGGCTCTTTAATGAGTTTAGCACATCGCCCAAAGGCGAGTGCTGGAAGATATCTGCGGCGCTGAATTCGAAGATCGATGAATGATCAAGTTCGGCGTCCGCGGGCTCACACGGTTCGGAACTTATAACCAGAGACGAGTCCGGAATTTCGGTGACACGGATATTGTGTGAGGTTAAGTACATGTGCGGCTCCATCACCAGGGAATCTGTGGCCTCCATGGTGGGGTTGATCCTCCAATGCTTCGATGCTGTAGTGTGCTCTGGATCTAAGGCCAGAGTGGTCACAGGAGCTACCTCCGGGGTACGGTCTGACGACAGATTTAGGTCATGTTCGTCAAGGTGACCAGGGGCGATCATTGCGGTATCGAATCCGGTGAAGAAAAAATCTCCACGGATGTCCGCAACGTAATTCAAACTCCCAAATCTGACCTGATGGCCAGGGACGCAGCTATCGATCTGCTCCAGGTGGCCAGACTAGTTGGCCCGCAGCGCGAAGCCGCCGAACACAAAGATCTGTCCGGGGAGGAAGGTTTCTCCTTGGACAGCGTCACTATCAATGATTGAAGGGGCCACCGAACCTTTAGTCGACGGCACAGTGGAACTCTCAATGAAAGCACCAATGTCGGTGTCAAAACCGGCGGATCTTGGGTAGGGGGTTCCGAACTGTGCGTCTAAGGTCGATCGTAACAGGAGATAGGGGACACGGTGTTTAGCCAGGTTCGGGCCCTCTCTATGGAGGTAATACCCTACTTCCTGCTTGATTGATCTTGATGAATATGAGTATTACAAGAGTTGATCTACCACGAGATCGTAGTGGCTAAACCCTAGAAGTCTAGCATGTATGACTATGGTAATGAGTATCTGCCTTTCCGGACTAAGTCCTCCGATTTATATAGACACCGGGAGGATCTAGGGTTACACAAGGTCGGTTACAAAGAAAGGAATCTACATATTCGGCCGCCAAGCTTGCCTTCCACGCTAAGGAGAGTCCCATCCGGACACGGGTGTAGTCTTCCATCTTTGTATCCTCGCAGCCCATCAGTCCGGCCCATGGTTAACAGGCCGGACGCCCGAAGACCCCTTAGTCCAGGACTCCCTCAGTGAGCGCAACAACTCGAAGGACGACGGAGAGGGCCTCGCGGGCCCTACAGATGGTCTGATACAGCGCCCGCTGCTCATTCAGGAAGCGAGGATCATCGAACACCTATGAGCACCATCGAGAGACTGAGACGGCATGAAACGGTAAGGCCGCGCTTGGGAGCTCTGGTTTATTTCACACATGTATTAAGATACAAGTGTAATTTACTCGTCATCGGAAACAATGCGTAAAATACAGGCGTAATGAAACCGAGGTCTATAAGTAAAACCGGGGGGTTACGCGTGTAATTTAAGAGACCAGTGTATATTTTACTAGTCGAAATCGACCAACCAAGCGCTTCGCCCGAGACCATCTGCTTTTATTTACAAGCGTCAGTTTTACAAGCGGTTTTGGTTGGAAAACGACGATCCAATCACGGCCTAAGATGATGAGTTGGTCGGAAGATCATATGGTTTCACCTCTAACCTACCCGACTTGTCGTATAGGCTATGAATGAAACATAAGACGATGAACTTCTTAAGCACGGAAACAACAGAAGAGGATGATCTTCCTAACAAGCAAATCACTGGCATTAGATCGACATGCAAAACAATACGAAGCATTATTCTCAGGAGGCTCGGTGAACAGCTCGTGATGTCGCATGCCACAACATTCCAAGCTCAACTTTGCAATCAAACACAAGGCCTGGCATTACATAGACAATATTCAGAACAAACTCTTAAAATATCTTACATAAGTCAACATTCATGTCACTATGCATATCAGCAGAGTAAATATTTACTTCTGAACTAAAGACATGAATAGGAAAAAACGATTGACGTTGCTCACAGCAAAGGGCGTCCCACTCAAAAATATCAAATGCATGTCTTCTGGCTAACATCAATGAGCAAAAATTCACAAGTTTTTCCAATTCCAATATATTAAACTAATGTCAACTTTGACAAGCTTTTCCCATTCAAAATATGTAATGCCTATGATTGTGGAATGGGCAGGGTTTGTCATTAGTTTGTCATCTGATAGTCTGGTGGCTCAAGGTGACGACGAATGATTAGAGAACCATTCGATGTATTGTGCATGATGAAGTATTATGGAGGACACGAAACATCTGAACATTTTGTGCAGTTCCACTAAAATCAAGCTGAGCATCCCTGTGGATTTCGTATTTATATGCTGCCAGAAAACAAAGACACATCAACACACACATGAATATTGGCCCCAGTGTCAACCCACCAATCGGTTGACTAACAAACTGAAAGTACGGTAAACAGATTACCATACCCAGATGCCCCATCATTGTTGCTTAGAGTGACATTGACAGACTTGGAGTCCTGTCCTGGCTTCTTGGTACTTGTTTCGGCACTTGTTTGCCCAGTGTTCCTCCGAACCACAAGTAAAGCAGCCATCTCTCTTTTTGTCTTTCTTCTTACCCTTCTTAATGGCTGACGCTGGCAGCACCATTCAAACATATAGTCCGGTGGCTCAAGGTGACGACGAATGATTAGAGAACCATTCGATGTATTGTGCATGATGAAGTATAATGGGGGACACAAACCATCTGGACATTTTGTGCAGTTCCACTAAAATCAAGTTGAGCATCCCAGTGGATATCGTATGTATATGCTGCAAGAAAACAAAGACACAATAGCACACACATGAATATTTGCCCCAGTGTCAACCCACCAATCGGTGGACTAACAAACTGAAAGTACGGTAAACAGATTTCCATACCCATATGCCCCATCATTGTTGCTTAGAATGACATTAACAGATTTGGAGTCCTATCCTGGCTTCCTGTACTTGTTTGGGCACTTTTTGCCTAGTGCACTCCACATGTTGTAGAGTTTCCTATGCTCTCTGCAGACTAGTCATGTCACCAGCGTCTACTAATACTCTGTAAAGCTTCTCGATCATTCCTTGTGTAATGTAGCGCAAATAGTGACTGCTTCTTTCTGCAAAGTGGTAAGACCAACTGGGCCCACTAATGCAACAGTTTGCCTTAGGCACCTTGGCTCCTTTTGTGCAGTTCAACTAAAATCAAAGTCGGAATAAAACCGAGCTTTAATTTTGATATCCCTATAAGCAACAATAGGTATAAGGGAAACAATTACTAAGAAATAACGGTTGATGACTTGTACTCCCAGAAGAAAAACATCTACTAATCTACCTTATCTTAATGGGAAACAAAGCAGGAGAGTAGTAATTCTCAATCAGTGTGATTCATTCATATTAACTGAGACATTATCTTAACAATGCCTTGTTTCAACATGTATAAAGAACGACAAAGCAGAAAAGTATCATTCCTAAAACAATGCGACTGATTCATTTTAACAGAGACATTATCTTAACAATACCTTTGTTAAACATGTAGAAAGAACTACAAAGCAGGATAGTACCATTTGTAAAATGTTGTAACTGATATATAATAACAGAGACATTATCTGAACAATACATTTCTTAAACATGTACTCCGGCTGATCCCTAACAGAAATGGTACTCCCACCGATCCCTAACAAGTGTTGTAGTTTTGAACTAAGATTCAGTAGTTAATTTTGAAAGTAGGTACTGACCTTTCAAGACCAAGATTTGAAACAACTCCTGAGGAAGATCTAAAAGAGATCTCAACACATATATGGAAATCCGATCTCATTTTGTGCAGTTCCACCAAAATTAAGCGAAGCAAAATGTCGCAATAGCAACAAGTTGAATAGATATCCCTGTTTTAACAGAGGCAAAAAAGGAATTGATTACTGGCGAATAAAGGAGGATGAAACATGCGGCCACAAAAATGGTAATCCCGCCAATCCCTAACAAGTGTTGCAGTTCTGAAATAAGATTCAGTAGTTAATTCTGAGAGTGGCATTGCTTAATTTTACCAGCGGTATTATATTAACAAAAAGCATAAACAGTTCCAGGGAAGAGTGGGCGCAACAAAAACATATGCTTCCATCTACTTATAAAGGGGGTGATGCAGAGGTTGTTGTAACAAAGCAACAAGCATAATGTGGATGAAGGCAAGTACCAACCTGTCATTTTTTTATAGAAAGACTGTAAGGGAACCCCCTACAGTATAATTGGTGCAACAAATCCAAATTGCAAGTACCATGCCTTGAACCTGGGTGGGTGGGAAGGCATCAGCCCCTTCCCACCACTAGGCTATGCCTTAGTTTGCTACCAACCTGTCATGACGCACACAAGATCACGTACGAATTTGCCAACACGAATAGGAAATCCAATCTCGTTTTGTGCAGTTGCACTAAAATCAAGCAAAGTCACCGGTGTGACATTTAAGTTTGCTATAGCAACAAGTTGAATAGATATCCCAGATTTAACAGAGGAAAAAAGGAAACAATTACTCCCAATAAAGGCGGATGAAACATGCGGTCACAAAAAGAAGCATCTACCTTATCTTGATGGAAAACAAAGTATAGGACAGTAGCATTTTTAAAATGGTTGCATTGATTCATATTAACAGAGAAATTCTCTTAAAATAGTTCAGTAGTTAATTCTAAGAGTGGCGTTGCTTAATTTTACCATCAGCATTAGATTAAGAAAAAAGCATAAACAGTTCCAGGGGCAAGTGGGCGCAACAACACCATGTGCTTCCACCTACTTATAAAGGGGGGGTGATGCAGAGTTTGTTGTAACAAAGCAATAAGCATCATGTCTGGGTTGGTACCATTTTTGTTCCCTACTTAATGGGAAAAGTGAGCAATAAAATAGCTTCAATTCAACATTTATTTAAAACAGTACTGATACAAGTAGCACAACATCTCAAAACACACCGCACGATCATGTGGACGGGACATGGGACATGCCAGCACCATGTGCGTCCACACGTATAAATGGGCGATGCAGAGTATGTAGCCAAGCAGCATATCTGTGTTGGTCCCATATTTGTTCTCTTTGAAACTTTTTCCTATGTGAGGGCAGCAAACTAGTCCTGCACAAACTACCCGACCCCCATTCCCTTTTCAACAAAGAGTTCGGTTCCTTATAGATGAGTGTACTGGGTTACCCCCTTTTCCCCTTTTCGACCATCAAAGCGGCTGGATAGCCAGTCCATACTACTTTCCCTCCCTCCTTTCCTCACTGAACCACGTCCTAGATTCATGCTCCACCCCACCGCACCCTTCTTTCCTCTTTGAACCAAGACCTAGATTCGACTACAGAATCGAAAAAGATCCGCATGCAGCTAGACCAATGACGGTTTCAAAGAAACTTATACCTTAGGGTCGTCGGGATGTGGCAAGGCGTGTGGCGGGAGGTCGGATCTGCCCACACTACGTACGACAGCTAGGAAGAAGGGGTCGGTGTCCCTCCCGCACAGGCACTAGGTGAAAGTGAAAAGCGCTGCTGGCAGTGGATTGCCTCCCTCGCTGAAGGTGATAGAGTGAACATTGCACCTCCTCCCCTTCCCAGTGCGACGGGATCCGGACGCCTCCTTCGCCAGCTTTGAGGGGGGGTGAGAGAGACAGAGGCCACAACGCGGTCTTGTTTAGATCTGGTGAAGAGGGTGAGATACTGTGAATATAGCAAACCCTAGCAAAGGAACGCTGAGCCTCCAGCATGTATATATATATGTAGTGCGGTGAGAGTGTGGACAGTGCAAACCCTAGGGAACAAGCGCTGAGCCTCCATCTTATATATATACTATAGTACGGACTGAGCTCCGGTGCCTTAACTGCACCTGCTTTTGGCTATATGACAGGTGGGCCAGCCACATTTTGGGCCTACCTGTCAGAAACCCAAAGGCAGGTGCACTAAAGTCAATGAAGCTGCATCCATATATTACTCGTGTATACGACTAATATATAGTGGAGTGGTTTTCTTATTCTCTCCATAACAATCATTTTAAATTGTGTAAGTACGAAACGAAACTCTTTATTTAACGTACCAGTGAAGAAAACTACTACTCCCTCTGTTCCTAAATATTTGTCTTTCTAGAGATTTCAACAAATGACTACATACGGAGCAAAATGAGTGAATCTACACCGTAAAAGATGTCTATATACATCCGTATGTGGTAGTCCATTTCAAACCACTTGATAGACAAATATTTAGGAATGGAGGGAGTACTTCCGATGAACTAACGATCCATGCGTCTTGGTCGCACTTCATGTCCTTCATGTGCAGTACACTACCCTCCCTTAAGTGAACAACCACACATGCGCCAAATTATCGGAAACGTGTGAGAGTGTGTACAAATAAAGAATTTTAATTTCAATTATCGGAAAGGTTTGAGACTATGTACAGTTTGCCCTCTCTAATAATTATGGTTTGTTGTGTTCGGCCTAAACTTGGTCAAACTTTACGAAGTTTGACTTCAGTCAAATCTAATATGCGGAGTAAATAAAAATGGAGGGCTACTACGTCCATCCGGGTTTTTAGTTCACACCATTTTTTTAATCAAAGTTAATAGCTGGACAAATAAAATTACAGGGGATCTGGAGAAAAAGTTGTGAGAAGGCTTAGAAATCAATACAAAACTTATGCTCTTAGTACCAACGTCGATCCTTCTTCGAGGAAACATTTCGTTCATAGCCAATTGTGTGATAAAATTGCACCAACATGAAAGACGACTGCGTCTCCAACGCAACCAAGGTGAACTGACGAAGGATATCATCTTTGTGGGTAACAAGCAAAGAGCATTGATGGAAGACAGCTTGTTTTTCATTGAAAATCGATCAGCTTCACCAGCCGACGCAACCATGAGGCGCAACCATGAGCATTGATAGGTCATCGTGGTGATGCATCATCCATTTGCATCAAGTTTGGGTGAGGCACCTATGAAGTTCGACAAATCCTCAATGTGGTCTATTTCTTCCTAGTAATCAAGCTCGAGGAAGGAAGAACCACGTGGCAGAGGATAGTGAGGCGGAACAACAATGGCTGTCGGTGTCAAAACCGGCGGATCTCGGGTAGGGGGTCCCGAATTGTGTGTCAAGGTCGGATGGTAACAGGAGACAAGGGACACTTTATTTTACCCAGGTTCGGGCCCTCTCGATGGAGGTAAAACCCTACTCCTGCTAGATTAATATTGATGATATGGGTAGTACAAGAGTGGATCTACCACGAGATCAAGGAGGCTAAACCCTAGAAGCTAGCCTATGGTATGATTGTGTATGATGCTGGTTGTCCTACGGACTACAACCCTCCGGTTTATATAGACACCGGATAGGGTTAGGGTTACACAGAGTCGGTTACAATGGTAGGAGATCTCGAATATCCGCACGCCTAGCTTGCCTTCCACGCCAAGAAAGGATCCTTACGGACACGGGACGAAGTCTTCAATCTTGTATCTTCATAGTCCTGGAGTCTGGCTGAAGGTATAGTTCGGCTATCCGAAAACCCCCTAATCCAGGACTCCCTCAGTTGCCCCTGAACCAGGCTTCAATGACGATGAGTCCGGCGCGCAGATTGTCTTCGGCATTGCAAGGCGGGTTCTTCCTCCAAGTTCTTCAAAAAGATTATAAACACCACAAAATAGTGTCTGGCTCTGCAAAATAAGTTTCCACATATTGCAATATAGAGAATAATATTAACACAAATCAAATCTGCTGACGTATCCCGCAGTGCGCCATAACACTGCGACCAAGCCTTCTATATAAATTGCTTTTCATTGTTCCACCTCAGCTCGTTTAGCGAGGCGGTTTCCTTGGCACGTCTTGTCAAAGCATAGATCGTGTGCCCCCTTTAACGAGATTCTCATTAATACGGACGTGGGTAACCCAATCGTGCCTGTTAGCACGTCTTGCCTTAATTAAAGGCTAGTCCAAGACGGTTATGGGGAGGGCGCTTGATATTCTGCCTCTTATAAAGAGACCAAGGCCCTGTTCCCCGCTTCTGTTCTCAAAATGAGCTCGCCCGTCGCCTCGAGTTCCAACACCCTAGGCTTCCAGATTCCGAGCGCACCGGATCTTCGATAATCTCCGGCTCCGACCTCCAAGGCCGATGGATGCCCTCCTCTGTTACGGAGGAGGATGTATCAAGATTGAGGGAAGCTAGATTCCTGACCAGGGAGATCCCGCACAGGCTGCCTGTTCAAGGACAGGTGATCCCTAGCCCTCAGCCCGGCGAGAGTGTGGTATTCATATCCCACTTCCTTCGGGGACTAGGCTTCCCCGTGGATCCCTTCGTAAGGGGGCTAATGTTTTATTATGGGCTGGAATTCCACGACTTAGCTCCGGAGTCCATCCTCCATATATCCTCGTTCATAGTTGTGTGCGAAGCGTTCCTCCATGTTACCCCTCACTTCGGATTGTGGCTCAAGACCTTCAAAGTAGAACCGAAGATAATCGAAGGGCGCCACGCAGAGTGCGGAGGCGCTGCTATAAAAAGAAATGCCGACGCTCCATGGCCCGAGGGCGCTTTTCAAGAGGAGCTTGGCTTATGGCAACAGGAGTGGTTCTACATCACCGCTCCTTGGGGCACCGCATGGGTGGCGCCTCCGGCCTTTCGCTCGGGTCCCCCACCACGGTTAGCATCGTGGATTAACAAAGGGTTAGATCGGGGCTTGCCCAAAGACGTTCCTCTGCTGCAGGGCCGTATTAAGGATCTCTTGAAGGGATACCTCAACCTGGTCAAGGTGACACAAGTCATGCTGATTCGCCGGACACTGCCCGGCCAACGTCGCCCCCTTCGCTTGTGGGAATTCAATCCGGAGGGACCACGAGCTCTCCAGAATTTTATGGGCGTGACGCCTATGGAGATGTATAAACTGTTCTTCGGATCACAAGAAGTGAGTCCGGATTTGACCGAGGATGCTGGTTTAAGCCGCAATCGCCCGGATACTCAAGTAGGTGACCTTGCTACCGGACCTTCTATCCGCATAATTAACTTGCTTTTAACAGCGCCTCTTCTTTTAAGCAGGAGTGGATAGCGAAGGCGAAGCTGATCAGGTGTCCAGCTCCCCTTCCCGAAACCAGGCTGGATCCCGTGCTAGTCAGTATGCTGGAGGAAGTGCCTTTGGAGGGAAATAAGGGGGAGGACAAGGAAACCGTGGCCTCTTCGAAAGAGGCCCTTCCGAAGGGGGGAATCAATAATTCCTCTCCTAAGGGAAAGAAAAGGGCCGCCTCTGACGACCCGGAGACCGTAGCCTCGAAGCGGGGGAAAGAATCCTTGTCAGAGGACCAAACGCCGGGGAGCCCCTCGGCCAAACTAAACCCTAAAAGGGACCAGCTCTCCAGCGAGCCGTAAGTAGAAGAAGAGTTTTTATTTTAAGAGAAATCCTTGATTTATATCTGAGAAGTTTTAACCGAAACCTTACTTTGTAGTTCGGACCTCAGCCCTTCTCAGCAGAACTCGTCCTTGGGGGATCTTCTTCCGGAGATGATGGAGAGCGGAACGCCTCCTCCTTCTGTATCGCCTAGCAAGGCGGGCGATGCTGAAGTGTCATCGCGGGGGATTTCTCCGGATCCGCTAGGGGTGGATGGTGCTGCGCCCCAAGGTTCTCCGTGTCCGGCCTTTGAGGAAGGCCATGGGACGAGTCCGACACCATCTGGTGTTCGGTCGGAGGAGCTAAAAATTCTGCTGGGGCAAGCCTCTGTCTCAGAGGAGCACCATGCGTTAATGAGCACGGTGATTGAAAAGGTTTCATCCGCAGAAAGCGGACTGCACGAGGCCGTCAAGAGTTTAGTGGCAGGCCTTGAGGTACGTTTTAAATAACGTATATTTGTATTAATTGCGCATAAATAAAGTGCGCCCTGTGTAGATAGTAGCCCCTGAGACTCTGTGCGTCGTAAAGATGTACGGCGCGCAGAGGATCTTAATCCCAGGTCCTTTAAGTGGCACCTTTATACGTAGGTGGCTGATTGTCCGGAGTCAAGCCAGACTCGTGAATATGCCGAACTAAAGCGACAACTGGATGAGGCAGAAGCCGACGTCGTGCTTGTTAACAAGCGGCTTGATGGTGCTCAAGGTATTGAAATCATTAGGCGATTGTTAGTAAGACGAGTTGTATGTCAATATCTTACCGTGTGTGTGCTTGACGCAGATGGTGCGGCCGCCGTGGAAGGTCTTAGGGTCGAACTCGCCCGAGCGAAGGAACAAGCCAGAAAAAGCGATGCGGCTGCCGTGAAAGCCCTTGAAGAGCTGAAAGCCGAACAGGCTGCCCATTGCCGAAGCAAGGAGGAAATGGCTGATATGGCCGTAAAGTTAAAGAGTGCTACTGACCGTTGCAAGCTTCTTGAAGAAGAAGATCGGGCGAGGCAAACGAGCTTAGAGAAGGCTGTTGCTGACGCCAAGGATGCCCGCTCTATAATGAGAGCGGCAAAGGAAGAGCTGCGTCAAGCCGGACAAATTGCGGATGGAAAGCCCTTCTCGCTGCGGAGAAAATTTTGTGATCCGAAGTTTGCCCCGTTAAACCGGATGTGGATTATAGAGAACACCTATCTGGATTTGGCGGCTAGTGCCACTGATGCGACCGAACACTTTCGAGATAAAAAAGATCATGAAGTGGAGAAGCTCTTTTGGTTGCAATTCATCAATCCAGAGCGTCCGCTGGCAGTGGACGATCGCCTGGCCCAATGGGCCAAACTGAATAGGTTGTCCGGACTCGCCATGAAGTACGTCATGGATCGTCTGTGTCCGGGGAGATCGAAGCCGAAGAGTTATTTCAGCTTGGTGCAGCAATTGCTAGACGTGCTGCCACGTGTCGATGCTATGAAGAGGTCAGCGTGCGTAGAGGGCGCTCGGCTGGCTCTTGCCAGTGTCAAGACATACTGGGCAGATATGGAGCCCACCATTGTTGCGTCCCGGGATTCGGATAAAAGCCAAACACCTGCCGAGCACTATTTTGAGGAAGTCCTCGAAGGCGCTCGCGTAATAGAGACGCAGTGCTTGAAGGATGCTATATTATGATAGCATATGTAATCATAAAATAGTATTTTGATAAATTGTAGTGGCATTTTTTAGACTTGTGCCTTCAAGTATTAAGAACACCTCCTGTGCGGCCGTTTTAACATATAAATTCTGAAATATTGCAGTCGTTGGCTTCAGCCCCCACGCACATAGTGCTGGGGTGCGCGCAGAAGACGCAATTTCACACTTAACCCAACGTCTTGGTCCTACAAAGGAGGTGATAGCGCAGCGGGCTAGGCAACCGGACTATAATGCTTTAACACTTTCACTTAGCCATAGGAGCTTGACAGTGGGACTCTTTAGGTAGCCCTTTAGTGGCGACTGCGCTTTGCCCGAGTTCGGAGCGCGTACGTGCCTGACCGGGAAACGACCCTTCGTCAAAGCGGAGGAATTCGATAAATCCCTATGAGTCATCGAGTGGCGACCTATCTCGCGCTACATCATGACAGTCGGTTTTCGGCTTTCTCTACTGAGGTGCTCACCCGACCGAACCGGGGCACAATCGCAGTAGTTCTCCTGGTGCTACCTTAGCCGATAGAGCGGAACGTAAGGTGGCTGTCATGGGTTTGTCACGGCAGATGTCCTAGCGAAAGGACTTAGTCGTGGAGCCATCGCAACGGGTTAACTCGAAGGGGTTAAAGCGGACAAGGGACACAGGGAGTTTATACTAGTTCGGCCCCTTCAATGAAGGTAAAAGCCTACGTCTAGTTTGTGATGGAATTGATGGGGTTTCGATGACTAGGGAGCAAACAAGCTTCGCCCAGGCCTCGAGTTAGGGTTGTCTGTCCTTGAACCGCTATCGGGTTGTCCCCTTATGTACACGGGTGACACCCATCGGTTCATAGAGTCCCAATCTCCGGTTTATATTCGTATCCGAGTTGGTCCCTCTCTATTCCTAACTTATAATACAAGTTTATATACACACCGGTTTACGGCTACAAATACTGAACCGACTATGGCCTTGGGCCTTTGTCTAGCCTCTGGGCTTTAACCCCTTTGGACTACTGATGAAGTCAACCCGGCCCAGGTAGGCCGGTTTACGCCCAGTAGTAATATCCCCAACATTAGGCCCCAGATTGATTTGAACGGATTCATGTCAATCCTTAGCCAAAATCTTTGTCTTCATCATCTTCCTGTATCTGTTGAACCGTTGTATCGTCATCTTCTTTGGTTGCTGTAAACCGGCATGACGTCATCATGAAGCTAGCTTTTTTGATGCCTTCTTTGTTTAACAGATCCGCAATAATCGAGGCGACAGCTCCGAAATTTGTGGCTCCTGGATTCGCGCGCCTGACACATGTCCTTTGCCTCATAAATAGGGCCGAGGGGTCATTTCCTTTTCTCCCCTTCATCCCCTTTCTCTTCGTCTTCTTTGCGCCGCCAGCCTCGGAGCTCCGCCGCCGCTGCTGACCTCTGCATCATCTTGGGCCGCTGCATCAACCTGACCGTACCAGAAAATCGCGGCGTCCTTCCGCGTCTCCCCCAGCTCCGGTAAGATCTCTATTTTTATCAACCTAGATCTGTACTAGGGTTTCATGTTCTTGCCATGTTCTTGCTCACTGTTCGTACTCCTGCTCATACCTCTGGATAGATCCAAGAAAACCCTACTATGATTACCAATGGGCCTTTAGCATTCGTCTTGTAGATTCATACTTAAGTTCATAGATCCCAACAACCTTTCTGCTCTTTGGATCAATATTGTTCCGCCTTAAGCTTTTAAATATTTCCCTTTTCCTAAACTGGCTTTAGATCCATCGTTGTAGAGAAGGCTTGTGAAATCTGTTTCTGTATTTGTACACCCTCAATTGCTTTTAATGTTTAGATCCAGCGGTTTAACTTTGGCGTAGAAAATGTAAAGGACCAGTATATATCATTAGTCCCCTTGTTTGAACCGCCAAACGCTGCCATCTTGCATAACTCCGGTTTAGATAGGACTGCCTTCGGTTTAAGTAGATATGCATCCGGTTTAATCAACATATACTTGAACCGGAACTACTTGTCTTGTAGATTTCCTCATGGCCAAGCAAATATACGAGTGCAACTGGGTTCCTTCCCGTGTTACAGAAACACAGTTGAACAACTTAGTTCTAACCGGCGCTTTAAGCAGTAGAAACACCATCCACTGGAGAGTTCCAGGCACAGAATGTCCTCCCACCCCTGAAGAGGGAGAGGTTGTTGTTTTTGTGGATCACCTGGCCCGGGGCTTTAGTCCGCCCGGTTCAAAGTTTTATCGGGATGTCCTAGCCAATTTTCAACTGCGCCCACAAGATATCGGTCCCAACTCTGTTACTAATATATGCTACTTCCAAGTGCTTTGCAAAGTGTACTTCCAAGAGGAACCCACAGTTGAGTTGTTCCGAGACTGCTTTCACTTGAACCGTCGCACAGAGTTTACTGATGGCCCCAATATGGAACTAGGTGGTATGGCGATTCAAAAGAGGAAAGAAGTCACTTATCCTCATGCGAAACTGCACAGTCATCCCCAGGAGTGGAATAATTCCTGGTTCTATTGCAAAGACACCTCCCCTGCTGAAGAGAATCCATTGCCTGGTCTCCGTCCGGAATGGCTTAGCAACACTCACCCCTTTCCTCAGATGTTAACTGGCAAAGAGAGGAGTAAGTACGCTCCCCAATTGTCCAAGCTCAGAGCTTTCATGGCCAACGGTTTAACTGGAGTTGATCTTGCCCGTTGTTGGATATCCTGGAGTATACTGCCCCTCACCCGACGCTCCGGTTTGATGTGTGAATATACGGGCAGTGTTGATGATCCGCTGCGGCATGTAAACATCCAGCTTACTGATGAAGAAGTCACAGAAGCTGTGAAGAAAATTTTGAACGAACCGGAGCACGTCTGCGCTCGTACTGGCCTGCTTCCTTTTTGCGCCACCAACAAACCGCCAGCCGTAAGTCTGCATTTTTCCTTTGTACTAGCTTTGATGCTATTGTACTCGTCTATTACTGATGCCGACATCTGTTTGATGCAGGGTAATGATCCGTTTTGGAGCAAGAAAATCCCACAAGAGAAAGCCGACAAACCGGACAGACCAACCCGGCCTATGACCAAGGTCATTAAGAAGTCTGCTCATAAAAGGAGAACCACCGCCTCCTCTGATCCGCCCGCTGATGACGATGTGCGTAATCCGGACCTTGAGGCAGAACTTGATTCCCTCGGTTTACTTTTTATACACCTTATTGATGATGATATTTGTCAGGATGATGCCGAAGCTAGCCATGCTGACGATGTAGAGGTAATTGTTCTTTCCTCTGACTGAAGCCTTCCGCCTTCACATAAAATCCGTCAGGCAAACCGCAAAGTTAAATTTTCTCATCCTCTTGCTTATTTGGATCCCAACTTTCTTATGAAGACCCAACTGCATGAGGCGCGCCGCACAACTCAACACAGCGGTCAAGTAGTCACCTCCGCCGGTTTACCGAACAATCCGGTTCGGAGACGTCGTTCAGAGGTCTCTAATTTGCTTGTCAGTATTCGTCCTAAAGCGGGCTGTTTTCGTCAACCGCTTAACCCATCTGACTCCGATTATCAGGTTACTTCTCACTCATCCTCTCGCGAGTAAACTGGCACCCAGTTGCCTCCACTAAAGACTGTGCTCGGGTAAAACTTGCGCTTATCATACGGTTCCTGGTGTTTTATCTTGCAACATAAACCGTTTTTAACTCTGCATATCTTTTCAGGGCTAAACCGAGGCCGAGCAAAAACCCCGCCTGGATAAACCGTCTGGAGAGGAAACTGCTCCTGAACCGAGTGTCGCCCCAAATGTTGAAACGGTTATCCAGGAAGATGTGGCCAGTGACCCGTTGATGCAAGATGAAGTTATTCCTACTGAAGAAGGTTTTGTTAACACTTTCGGTCCTGCTGACCAGCCTGCCAGCCCCATCCGGATTGAGAGATCCACCAGTCCCTCCAAACCTACTGATAAACCGACTGCCCCAGTGCAAACCGGCGAGTCTAAGGATGATGAGGTCGTAATCACTGGCATTGGTCGTTCAGAGCCGGGGAATCCCGTCGCTTTAGCCAAGCATACTGCCAAAGAAGTATTCTCTGCCATGAGTAAAGGCAAGTGGGATGTTGACCTGGCGACATATACCGCTTTAAGCGCCCAAGACGTGCATTCTGGATATTTGAACTGGCTATATACTAGCCGTGATTATGAAGCTAATCTGGTAAAGCTGATGAAAGAGAAACTTGAGGTAACTTCCATGAGTTTGCTTCTACTTATCACCATTGTAGCCCCCAAGGGCCGGTTCAACCTATTATAGTTGAATCGGGTCTTGACATACAAATTTCCATGCTCCAAAATTTATTGATATAGCCTTCAAGGGTCGTTTCAACTTGATGTAGTGAAACCGAGTCTTTAATCTTCATACCGTGGCATCAGAAATTTATCAGAGCAAATAGCCATTAGCTCCCAAGTGCCAAGTTGAATACTTGTATTGTGCTTGGGACTTTGACAATTAACTGATAGCTGTAGATCAAATAGGCATTAGCCCCCAAGTGCCAAGTTGAATACTTGTATTGTGCTTGGGACTTTGACAATTAACTGATAGTTTTAGATCAAATAGGCATTAGCCCCCAAGTACAAAGCGCATAACTTGCTATGTGGCTAGTACTTCATTGTTCACATTGTTTGTTAAACCGTATAACTGTCGGGATGCAGGCTGAACTAAGGGCCAAAGAAAACCAATTTGCCGACCTTCAAGAGAACTTGAAAACCCAACAAGCTGAAACCTCCAAGGCAAAGGAGGAGCTAACCAGCGCTTTAAGCAGCATGGAGCAGCTGAAGGAGGGTTTCAAGAAGGAACGGGCTGATTGGGCCACAGAAAAAGCCGCTTTAACCAAGAAGATTGAAGATGTTGAGGCTGCCCTTAAACCGGTAACAGATGAATTAACTAGCGTAAAACGACAAGTGCATGCAATGACTGCCGCCATCTTTGGTAAGCATCCTGTAACCTTCAGGATAATCTTGATCCTCTTAGAATAGGTCCGGTTTGTTAACCGTTCTATCATGTTGTAGGCACCCGCATTAGCCACTTGGGGTCGGATGTGTGAATGAAGCTGAAAGCTGCCTACACCCTAATCGAGCAGCTGTACACTGGAGTGCAGCGGATTATCTCAACTGCGTCACATAATAATCCAGCACCCACCTTGATCCAAGATACGCTAAAGAGATTGTCAATGCTCCCTGCTCGAATTGAAGAGCTAAAAAAGTCTGCGGCTCGAACCGGAGCTATCAACGCCTTAACCCGAGCCAAAGCATGGGTGCCCGATTTTGATCCTGTTGAAGAAGCTCAAGGCTATCCCAGCTTGAAAGAAGATGGTTCAGAATTCAACGAGGAAGATCTAAGAGCGATAAACCGGGCGGTGCACCCGCTGGCCTGTCAATTGGCAGAAGAAGCCGACTTGTCACATTATCAAGCTCAGTATAATGATCAGAACAAACGAGTGGCTGCACCAATCCCCGAAGTGGAGAACCTGATTCCTCCAATCCGTAAGCATACTTACGCTCCTGATATTGAACCGTCTTCACTGATCCATGAGGAAGCTGTCTTTCAAGCATTAATGGGAATCGACTGGACCAATGTTGACTTCCAGACACTGGGTAGGGATGAGGAAGCTGAAGCGGCGCAGGATGACCCACAACAGTCAAACCGGGGCGGTGAGAAGGCGTGAACCGGAAGCAGGATTAATCAGCTGCTTTATTACATTCTGCCAAGAGAACAATGATCCTATTTGGGTACCATGCTGCCTTGTAATAGGATAGATAATACTTTTGCTTCTTGAGATGCCTTCGTGCATCTGTGCTGACACTTTTAGCTGGAAGACCGATATTGCCAATTTATGTCTCCTGCAATCATAAAATTTTGAACTGCCATTACTGGGCATGAAGTAGGCGTTTAGCCAATCTTGAAACGGAGGTTTAATAACCTAAACCGTCATGGGAGAAAACAGCTCCTGATATATAACGCCGGATTACTATGTAAACCGTACTTTTGTCATAATAAATATCTTGTTACTCCAAAAAAGGATGTTAACAAAAAAACTCAAACCAGGCGTCGGGGGAAATCTGCCTCCTCGAACACCTATGGGGACCGAGCCCCTTTCTTGGTTCGGCGGGGGGTGGAGGTTGCGCGAAGAGCGGATCGAGGCGATGCACACAAGGGGTTTACCCAGCTTCGGGCCGCACGGATGCGTAAAACCCTACTGCTGCTTTGTGGTTTGGTATTGTGTTCTTGCTCGGGAGCGTGTGGTGCTATAGTACACGCGAGCTGCTGGCGAGACCGAGCGTGAATGGCCTCTTCCTCCCCGTTGCGCATGGGGCCTCCTTTTATATGTGCAAGGGGTTACCCACAGGTGGCAACGTAGGCGGGGGTAAAACTGGAAACGCTGTGTTGGGTACAGCTGTTTGAACAGTGCTATCATACCTAACTCTGACGGCAGGGGACAAGGGCATTAAATGCCCGTCCGCATCGCCCAGACGGTGCAGGAAAGGGGCCGTCTGGAGCGCCACCGTTTGCCACGATGGCTACTCTGTCAGCGTTGCTTCGCCACCGCATGCCCCTGGCTGTGCAGCCTCTCGCCACGTACGCCTGGAATGGCCCCAGAGCGACGCGTGGGTGGATGAGCTGGAGCGCAGGCGTGGGGTGGCGACTTGCCGCGGCAAGCGCCTTGCCGCGGTTGGTGCCTTGTCGCGCCCGGGAGCTTGTCGCTCACCGGTCCTTGCCGGGACGCGGGGCGCGTCGCAGCAAGTATCTTGTCGTGCCTCGGTCGGCCTTCCCAGCAAGCTCCTCTTGCCGGGGCCTTGTGCTTCGAGCGGCCATCCCGGCAAGCTCCTCTTGTCGGGGCCTTGCTCTCTTCGGGTGGCCTTCCCGGCAGGCTCCTCCTGCCGGGGCCTTGGCTCAAATAGTTTGTTCTTGGATGGCCCAAAAAGGGACCACGGAGAGTTTTGGCGATCGCCTGGCAAGCCTTGCCGCGGGGTGCTACGACTGCCCGTGCACAAGTTCGGGGTACTAAGGTACCCCTACTTTAGTACACCGACAGGAGCCCCCGGGCCTGGGCCATACACGGTGCCGAGCGCTGTTGGGCCAGGCCCAAAACAGTGCATGGGCACGCGTGGCCTGGGTCACGCTGCATCTGCTTCTGCGTCCACCACGCCCTCCCCGAACGGCACGCGTCGAACGCGGCATCGTGGGGAGAGGCGTGCGTGACGTGGGCGGCGTGTGCGGGGCTGAGCCCCGCGGGCGTGCGTCACGTCGCAGGTGATTTGTTTATTCGGAAAGGCGAAACGCCCCCCCTTCCCCCTTATAAGCATGGGAAACAGGGGCAATCCGCCCACCCGCCAGTTGCGATTCCTCGAAAATCTCCGCCACTTCCCAAGAGAAGCAGCGTTCCGCCCCTTCCGTCGCCACCAGTGCTACCGACGCCGTCGACCTCCCTCCCTCTTTCCACCATGGCCCCGAAGGGCGACAAGGGGAAAGGGAAGGCCGTGAAGTCAGCCGAGGCGCAACGGCTTGAGGCGCTGCGAAAGGAGCAGGCGACCTTCCCCCCTGAGCTCGACGCGCTGGTCCTGAGGGAGGAATACTACCTCTTCTGGTCGACGGGGACGCGAGCACATCCGCGCAAGAGGGTTCTTCCCGCCGCCGCTCAGAAGGAGTATCCGACCGGGTATCCCTTCTTTGCTCTGCTCTTCTATTGCGGGCTCTGCCCGCCCTTCTCTGAATTTTTCTGCGACATCATGAACACCTACGGGTTCCATCTCCTTGATTTCACCCCCAATGATGTCCTGACCATGGCAATTTTCGCACATCTTTGCGAAAACTTTGTCGGAGTCTATCCAAACGTAGCCCTCTTCCGCCATTTCTTCACGCCTCGAGTAGAGAGAGGAGAGCCCCTCTCCGGCGGGATCGCCTGGATCTCGAAGCTCGGCAAGAAGGATGCTTATCTGGAGGGAGAGCTCCGCAGCAAATGGGAGGAATGGAGAGCAGACTTGCGCCTGATCGTCGAGGAGAACCCGCAGCCATTCACTGTCGTGCGCCAAACTCCTGTGGTGCGCGGCAGGGATTGGAGCGACGTGGCTCCGGACGACGACAAGCTGCAGATTGCCGTCACCCGGATCCTGCGGCTCAGGCGTGCCGGGCTCACAGTTGGCGCCGTCGGCGCAGATTTCCTCCGCCGCCGCATCGCTCCCCTGCAGGAAAAAGGGAGACCCGCCTGGGAGTTCCAGAATGCGGCGGACATCATAAGGCTGCGCCCTGGCCTCAACTTCAATTTCACCGTCTTGGAGCTTGACGGGACGCTCAGGGAGCTGTTCAAGCACGACCCCGACCACCCCGAATGGTTCAAGCTGCCGCGAGGCGTCGTCCCGTTGTGCAACAATTCGTCGCTCAGCCGTATCCTTGCGATGATGCCGCTGTGCGACTCGCACGGGATCGACTCCACTTGGCAGGAGCCCGCCGGCGATGTCGTGCGGGCGTTCTTCGACGACTTGGTGGAGAGGCCAGTCGACGCCGACGAGCAGAAGGGCCTCACCCGAGACACCACCGACGCGGAGTTGGCGCGCATCGCCTCCAGGATGGAAGAGGCGGCGGCAGCCGCGGCCGCGGGCGAATTTGGCTTCACATTGGCGGAGGCGGACGCAGCGGAGGCAGAAAGCCTTGCCGATCGAGCGGAGTTTGCCGGCGAGGAAGAGCTTGCCGGGCACGGCGCAGGGTCGGACGAGTCCACCGAGGGCACGAGCGGCTTGCCGGAGGCTGACGCCTCTTCCTCCCGACCCTCGGGCAGCTCGTCGCAAGCGGAGCCCCCGGCTCAACCACGGAGGCGTCTCCGCAAGGCTGGAGAGGTGGTACGGCAAGCGAGCCAACAGCCGCAGCGCCGCGTGACGCGCTCTGCTGTTTCAGCGGGAGCGGGGTCTTCGCAGGCCGCTGCTTCTGCTCCTGCCGCCCCTCGCGCCACGGCGGCTTCCGGGGCAAAGCCGTCTCGGGCTAGCGCCACCACTGCCTCCGCCAAGCGGCCGAGGGAGCCTACTCCTCCGCCTCCTCGCGCCAGAAGCGGGCCAGTCTTCGACTTCTCCGCGCTTAGCTCCGATGAGGAAGAGGGAGAGG
Organism: Aegilops umbellulata; assembly: GCA_032464435.1. Lineage (NCBI taxonomy): Eukaryota > Viridiplantae > Streptophyta > Magnoliopsida > Poales > Poaceae > Aegilops > Aegilops umbellulata. Next base: position 65,106,100 of record CP136057.1, read on the forward strand.
AGTAAGATCCCCGCTGTTCTTGTGTTTCTTCAATTCTTGTAGTTGTGTCTCGCATCTCATTTGCTTTCCTCTGAATTTGCCCCTTTTCAGGACTCTGGCTCAGAGGGCGGCAAAGAGAGCCAAGGTCCCGGTGGTCATCCTCGACGACGAGCCCACCTTGACGGCGGGGGGTGCACCTGAGATGACCTTGTCGGAGCCGCCAACTGATCCTCTGAGCAGCCCCCAGCGCAGCCCCCAGCGTAAGCATATGGCTTGCTTTTTGTCGTTGGGCGCGCCCGGGTACCCTTCATTTTTCTTGACATCTGGCTGACAATTTGCATAGGAGCAGAGCAGCCCCACCAGGAGCGTCCAGAGACCGCCCCTGATGCGCCAGCCGCTACAACCACACCGCCAAGGGGGAGTTCCTCGGCAAGGGAGGGATCTCCGGCAAGGGAGCAGTCCCCGGCAAGGGAGCAGTCTCCGGCGAGGGACGGCACCGGTGACCCCTTGGCGGCGGAGACCGTGACTGCAGACCCTGGCCCAGGTAACCTTCTCGCCTCGAAACTGCCCTGGGTTCTTCTTCTTTGGATAGTTGCTTGACTTCTCCCCCTCTTTCGGCCTTCAGACCCGCCCGCCACGGACCCGGTGGAGACCGAGGTCGTCGTCGAGGAGGATGCGCGTGGCCATACCGATGACGTGGCCGCCACCGGAGGGGCGGACGGTGCTGAAGATCCAGCCGGCGAAGAGGCCGCCAAGGCTGCCGCAGCAGCCGCGGGCGAGGGGGTCGGTGATCGTATTGACGGCCCTGGGGCCGCAGGAGCGCCAGGCCTGTGCCGTCCGTCGGTCCCGCCTCCGCAGCAGCGCCGGGCCCCGAGGAGCCCCAGCCAGGCGCCTATCTGAAGGCCAGCGATGATATCTTCATCAAGCTCCCCTGGGAGTCGACTTCTAGGGCGCCAGTCGAGGGGGAGACTTTGGATGGAGAGGTGCTCGCCTCCGCCGGGCTGACACTGGTTGACGCGCCAAGCAGCAGCGGCGGCGAGCCTGAGGAGGAGCGGCTGCTCCGGAAGATGGTGTCACTCTACCGCGCTCGACAAGCCCAGGTGGAACGCCAGGAAGCGCTTGTCGCGAAGGCGGGAGTGGACATGGAGAAGCGTGCCGGGGAGCTCCGAGAGCTCAACCAGGAGGCCCTCCGATCCTTGGCGGAGGAGCGAAGGCAGCTCGACGAGGCGCGGACGGCCTTCATCCTTGAGAAGGCGGAAGCCGAGGAGCAGCAAAGGCTTGCCGCCGCGGGGCTGGCCGCGCGGGAGGGCGAGCTGGTGCAGCAGAAAGCCAGCCTCGCCAGCCACGAGGAGGAGGTCGCCGCGCGCGAGCAAGCGCTCGGCGGAGCCCTCAAGGAAGCGCAAGATGCTGCCGCGGCCGCCGAGGCTGCCAAGAAGGCGCTGGAGGCGAAGGTGGCGCAGCTCGACACTGATCTCAAGGCGAGCGGTGAGGAGCTCGCCGCGCTCAAACAGGAGCGCGAGAAGGGTGCCCACACCCTCGACGAGCTGCAGGGCCGCTTCGCCGAGAAGATCAAGGAGCTTGATGCCGCCAAGGACTCCAACGCTGATCTCGAGCTGAAGCTGGACACCCTGTCCAAGGCACTGGACAGCGCCAAGGAGCAAGAGGTGATCTTGCGGAAGGAGGTCGCGGACAACGAGATCCTGTTGGAGAGCGCCGCAGTCACTTAGAACGAATTCATGGCAATGGTGGAGCAGTGGACGGAGGGTCTGGTGGACATCGCCGCCTCCATCGACAAGGAGATGTCGCTGCTGGGGATGGAGGGTCATGAGTATCCCTCCGACGCGAACCTCCCACCCAGCGCCAAGCTCACTTCGTTCTTCAAAGGCATGGTGGCGGCCCTTCAGCATCTCCGGAACACGATCCCAGAGCAGCTGGCCGGCGAGACGCGCGATGCCATCGCCGGAGCCCTCGAGAAGGTGTTGGTGAAGATCGCCTTCCGCAACCCCGGCATCAGGCTCACCAACGTCCTCAAATCCCTGCCGGCAGACGCTGACCTCGAGGAGATCAGGGCCCTCGTCGCGCCCATTGTGGAGAAGGTAGCCGGGATCAAGAGGATCGAGGGCGACCGCGTGGATTAGGCCGCCTCCCCTTTTCTTTTCTTGTCGCTGCTGGCCAAGTTATGGAAGCGATTCATTAGGGCTGCGACAAGCTATCTTGTAATATAACTTTATCTTAGGTAGTGATTGCACTGTTATCTCCTCTACTTGATTCTGTGCTTTGTATGTTTTTGCCCTACGCTTTTGGGGACTCGCCGGCATAGGCCTCCGCCTTGCCGCGGGCTCTGAGTGCGGGACATCAGCAGCCCGCTAGTGGCGCCATTACCGGCAAGAAACCTTGCCGCGGCTAGCTGCAGCTCACTTAAATTGTTGAGTAGGCTCAAAACAAAGTAAGTGTTGCGACTGCAGTCGTAGCACACTTAAGCTGCCGAGCGAGCGAGAAACAAAGTAAGGATGCCACTCTGGTTGTAGCACACTTAACTCGTTGAGCGGACTCAAAACGAAGTAAGGGCGCAACTAGCCACGAGCCGGTCCCTCCGCGCACAGGTTTTTCACACAAAGCACGGTCGTTCAAGGGGGATAACTCAAAAATTTAAAAACTCGATTGCTCAAACTTTGCCAACTTAGCTTTTCCGTGGCTCGCTGCCCGACAAGGTCGCTTTCTGGCAAGGCGAAACATGGGGCTCGCCATTTCTTACCGGGGGTCAGTGCTGCACAGAGTGTCAGATAATGCATGCAAAGAATAAAGAGCATGATATCGACGAGATGCGCGGAACACATGAACTCAATCTGCGCACAGGGTCTGCGCCTTGCTCTATACAAAGGATCACATGCAACAGCGGCAAGACTTTGTACAGAAGGGTGGTTGCCGGACGGGGTCCGACAACCGCGCCTTACGGGCGAAACTTACGAAGATGCCCAACGTTCCGGGAGTTGCTCACCGGAGTGGTATCTTCGGTCTCAAGGCGGACAACGCCAGGCCTAGCGACTTGTTTCACCCGGTAAGGGCCTTCCCACTTCCTCGGAACTTCTGGCACTAACTTTGCGGCTATAAAAGCAGCGCAAAGCTTGCTGGTAGCAAGCAGCTCGCACAGCGGCCTGAAGACGGTCCTCCTCGAGGAGCAGCGCGCCATCTCATCGCAGCTGCTCTCGCTCGAGCTCAGCGTGAGCGAGCACTCGAGGTGGCCCGTATGTGAGATCCGTGGGGCTAACTGTCCCCGCTCCATGGAATGGGGCGAGAGGCTGCCTGGTCATACGAGGGCTTACCTGCGCCGAGAGGTGTCGGCGTATGTTCGGACACCGTGGCACCATGAGCTGGCTTGGTGGCGCCCGTTCCGCCGCCGGTGCCGTCTCCACCACCCGTTTGCTCCAGGGGTGGTGGGTTCGACGCGGACGTACCAGCCACCTCCGGAACCTTCTTCTTCGGTGGCATGTCGATGAAGATGATGGAGATCTAGCCTGTGCAGACGCCGGATCGGGTTCGCACAACTTCGACGCCCCCTACCTGGCGCGCCAAAGATGTCGGGGGAAATCTGCCTCCTCGAACACCTATGGGGACCGAGCCCCTTTCATGGTTCGGCGGGGGGCGGAGGTCGCGCGAAGAGCGGATCGAGGCGATGCACACAAGGGGTTTACCCAGCTTCGGGCCGCACGGATACGTAAAACCCTACTGCTGCTTTGTGGTTTGGTATTGTGTTCTTGCTCGGGAGCGTGTGGTGCTACAGTACACGCGAGCTGCTGGCGAGACCGAGCGTGAATGGCCTCTTCCTCCCCGTTGCGCATGGGGCCTCCTTTTATATGTGCAAGGGGTTACCCACAGGTGGCAACGTAGGCGGGGGTAAAACTGGAAACGCTGTGTTGGGTACAGCTATTTGGACAGTGCTATCATACCTACCTCTGACGGCAGGGGACAAGGGCATTAAATGCCCGTCCGCATCGCCCAGACGGTGCAGGAAAGGGGCCGTCTGGAGCGCCACCGTTTGCCATGATGGCTACTCTGTCAACGTTGCTTCGCCACCGCATGCCCCTGGCTGCGCAGCCTCTCGCCACGTACGCCTGGAATGGCCCCAGAGCGACGCATGGGTGGATGAGCTGGAGCGCAGGCGCGGGGTGGTGACTTGCCGCGGCAAGCGCCTTGCCGCGGTTGGTGCCTTGTCGCGCCCGGGAGCTTGTTGCTCACCGGTCCTTGCCGGGACGCAGGGCGCGTCGCAGCAAGTATCTTGTCGTGCCTCGGTCGGCCTTCCCAGCAAGCTCCTCTTGCCGGGGCCTTGTGCTTCGAGCGGCCGTCCCAGCAAGCTCCTCTTGCCGGGGCCTTGCTCTCTTCGGGTGGCCTTCCCGGCAGGCTCCTCCTGCCGGGGCCTTGGCTCAAATACTTTGTTCTTGGATGGCCCAAAAAGGGACCACGGAGAGTTTTGGCGATCGCCTGGCAAGCCTTGCCGCGGGGTGCTACGACTGCTCGTGCACAAGTTCGGGGTACTAAGGTGCCCCTACTTCAGTACACCGACACCGGGGAAACAATCTCCGGTGTAAAAATGGACCGTGTTCCGCCAATTTGGCTGTTTGAACCGGTGTAAAACGATTTCGGTTTAAGAATGCAATCAAAACAAAACGGTAAATCTATCAAGAAAAGATATGTGAATCAAAAGGCAATGATAGAACCGTTTGCAAAAAAGAGGCTTTACTGAGCCGATCAGATGGTGTTACCGTGGTCGGACACGACCAAGCTCCCAATAGGCGTAGCTGTGGTTCAAGTCAGCCAGGTCCCCAAATGAAACCGTGGCATTACGCCGATCAAGTGGCATGGCAATGGTTCGGGTTCGACCAAGCCCCCAAGTGACTCTAAGGCCTTTAGGCCGATCAAGAGGCATGACCGGTTCAGACTTGACCGTGTCCCCAAGTGATCTGGTGGCTTTCGCCGATCAAAAGGTGTTGCATCGGTTCGGACACGACCGAGCCCCCAAGTGACCTGGTGGCTTTCGCCTATCAAAAGGTATTGCATCGGTTCAGACATGACCGAGCCCCCAGGTGATATTTATAATTTTTGCAAGGGGTAAACCGGAGGTCGCTTTTAAAACAGAACAACTCCATGTAACCACACATGATAGAAACGAACAGATACCCCGCTTTAGCTGAGCATCCGGTTTATTGTATTGATAATATATACATTGTCATGATATGTACATAAGCAGAGCCAATGGCTCAGGTGTAGTAAGGCCGAAGATGAGCTATGTTCCATGGCCTGCTGGTCTCCTCCTCTGACTTACGTGAGTCCTTATGCTCTCGAATATCGATCAGATAGTATGACCCGTTGTGCAGATTTTTGCTGACCACGAACGGTCCTTCCCAAGGCGGAGATAACTTATGCATACCGGTTTGATCTTGAATGAGTCGAAGCACCAAATCTCCTTCTTGAAAGGTTCTGGTTCTGACCCGACGACTGTGATAGCGACGAAGATCTTGTTGGTAAATCACCGAGCGGGCAGCTGCTGTGTCTCGCTCTTCATCCAACCGGTCCAAAGCGTCTTGTCGAGCCGTCTCGTTGTCCGCTTCAACATAAGCCGCAACCCGAGGTGAATCGTGACGGATATCACTAGGGAGAACCGCCTCTGCTCCATAAACCATGAAGAACGGCATGTATCTTGTCGATCTGTTGGGTGTATTGTTAATACTCCATAACACGGATGGTAACTCTTCAACCCAACAACCCGGCGTCCTCTGCAAAGGGACCATAAGCCGGGGCTTGATGCCTCTCAAGATCTCCTGATTAGCTCTTTCTGCTTGACCATTGGACTGCGGGTGCGCTACTGAAGACACGTCAAGGCGGATGTGCTCTCGGTCGCAGAACTCTCTCATGGCACCCTTGGACAAATTGGTACCATTGTCTGTGATGATACTATGTGGAAAGCCAAACCGGAAAATCACCTTTTTGATGAACTGAACCGCGGTGGCTGCGTCACACTTACTAACAGGCTCTGCTTCCACCCACTTTGTAAATTTATCAACCGCCACCAGGAGGTGGGTCTTCTTGTCCTTGGACCTTTTGAAAGGCCCAACCATATCCAGCCCCCAGGTTGCAAACGGCCAAGTAATTGGAATCATCCTCAATTCTTGAGCCGGAACATGAGCGCGTCTTGAAAACTTTTGGCAACCATCACATCGTCGGACCAGATCCTCCGCATCGGCATGGGCAGTTAACCAATAGAAACCATGGCGGAACGCTTTAGCCACCAGAGATTTTGAACCAGCATGGTGACCACAATCCCCTTCATGGATCTCACACAAAATTTCACAGCCTTCCTCAGACGACACACAGCGTTGAAATGCTCCTGATACACTGCAATGATGCAACTCGCCATTGATGATTGTCATGGACTTGGACCGCCGTATTATTTGTCTGGCCAGAGTCTCCTCCTCTGGTAACTCGCCCTGGTTCATGTACGCCAGGTAGGGAAGTGTCCAATCCGGAATGACGTGGAGTGCCGCCACCAACTGAGCCTCCGGATCAGGAACAGCCAAATCTGCTTCTCCAGGTAGCTGAACCGATGGGTTGTGTAGTATGTCGAGAAAGACATTGGGCGGGACCGGTTTACGCTGTGAGCCTAGCCGGCTCAAAGCGTCCGCCGCTTCATTCTTCCGACGATCCACGTGGTCCACCTGATAACCCTTGAAATGACCAGCAACAGCATCAACCTCACGACGATATGCAGCCATGAGTGGGTCTTTAGAATCCCAAGTACCAGACACCTGTTGAGCTACCAGGTCCGAGTCACCGAAGCGCTTAACCCGGCTTAAGTTGATCTCTTTAGCCATCCGGAGACCATGGAGCAAGGCTTCGTACTCAGCTGCATTGTTAGTACAAGGGAACATTAAGCGGAGAACATAACAAAACTTGTCACCTCGTGGGGAAGTTAATACGACTCTAGCCCCCGAGACCTCCAATTGCCGTGATCCGTCAAAATGGATGGTCCAATATGTGTGATCCGGCATCTCTTCAGGGGCCTGCAGCTCTGTCCAGTCATTGATGAAATCGACAAGTGCTTGGGACTTCACCGCCATCCGAGGTACGTATTTCAAACCGTGTGGCCCAAGCTCTATAGCCCACTTGGCAATCCGACCTGTTGCTTCCCGGTTCTGGATGATATCACCCAAAGGGGCAGAGCTGACCACTGTGATGGGATGCCCTTGGAAATACTGCTTCAGCTTCCGGCTTGCCATGAAAACTCCGTATACCAGCTTCTGCCAATGCGGATATCTTTGTTTGGACTCAATAAGCACTTGGCTGATATAATAAACCGAACGCTGAACCGGGTACTCTTTGCCCGCCTCCTTCCGCTCCACCACTATAGCTACACTGACCGCACGAGCATTAGCAGCGACATACAGCAATAACGATTCTTTGTCAACTGGGGCGGCGAGTACAGGCGGATTGGCCAATTGCCGCTTTAAATCCTCCAAAGCCTGATCAGCGGCAGAACTCCAGACGAACTGATCCGTTTTCTTCAACATCTGATACAACGGGATCGCTTTCTCACCAAGGCGGCTGATAAACCGGCTCAACGCGGCAATCCGGCCAGCCAAACGTTGAACATCATTAATACATTTCGGTTTAGCCAGAGAAGTGATAGCCGTTATCTTCTCCGGATTAGCCTCAATTCCCCTGTTGGACACCAGAAAACCCAATAACTTGCCTGCTGGTACACCAAAGACACATTTGGCCGGATTGAGCATCATCTTGTACGTCCTCAGGTTATCAAAGGTTTCCTTCAAGTCATCGACCAAAGTCTCCTCCTTCCTCGATTTAACAACGATATCATCCACATAAGCATGCACATTACGGCCAATCTGTTTGTGGAGACAATTTTGCACACACCGTTGATAGGTTGTCTGGGCACTTTTGAGCCCAAAAGGCATAGACACATAGCAGAAGGCTCCAAAAGGAGTTATGAACGCCGTCTTCTCCTGGTCCTTAACTGCCATTTTGATTTGATGATAGCCGGAATACGCATCCAGGAAACATAAACGCTCGCAACCCGCCGTAGCATCAATAATCTGATCAATACGGGGGAGGGCAAAAGGATCTGCGGGACAGGCTTTATTAAGATCAGTATAATCCACACACATGCGCCAGGTGCCGTTTTTCTTAAGGACTAGCACCGGATTAGCAAGCCATTCAGGGTGGAAAACTTCAACAATGAAACCAGCTGCTAAGAGCCTGGCCACCTCTTCTCCAATAGCTTTTCGCCTCTCCTCGTTGAACCGACGGAGGAACTGTTTCACCGGTTTGTATTTAGGATCCATGTTAAGAGTGTGCTCAGCGAGTCACCTCGGTACACCAGGCATGTCAGAAGGCTTCCACGCAAAGATGTCCCGATTCTCACGGATGAACTCGATGAGCGCGCTTTCCTATTTCGGATCCAGATTGGCACTGATACTGAACTGCTTGGACGAATCACCAGGTACGAAGTCAACAAGCTTAGTCTCAGCGGCTGACGTAAACTTCAGGACCGGATCATGCTCCATAGTGGGCTTCTTTAAAGGAGTCATATCCGTCGGATCAACATTGTCTTTGTAATACTTGAGTTCCTCGGTGCTACAAACCGACTCTGCGTAAGCCGCATCTCCTTCTTCGCATTCCAAAGCGACCTTGCGGCTTCCGTGAACCGTGATAGTCCCCTTATGACCTGGCATCTTGAGTTGCAAGTATACATAACAGGGCCGTGCCATGAATTTCACATAGGCCGGTCTACCGAACAGGGCGTCATACGGGCTTTGGATTTTTACCACCTCAAACGTCAGCGTCTTGGACCGGGAATCGTGATCATCTCGGAAGGCCACTTCCAATGTTGTCTTCCCAACGGGGTATGCTGACTTGCCAGGTACCACACCATGAAAAACCGTATTCGAAGGCCGGAGTTCCTTATCTGTTAGCCCCATTCGACGGAAAGTCTCATAGTACAGGATGTTAATGCTGCTACCTCCATCCATGAGTACCTTGGTGAACTTATAACCTCCCACCTGAGGTGCCACTACTAAAGCCAGCTGACCCGGATTGTCAACCCGGGGAGGGTGATCCTCTCTACTCCATATGATTGGTTGCTCTGACCAGCGCAGATACCGGGGCACGGCCGGTTCAACAGAATTAACTGCCCACTTGTGGACCTTCCGGTCCCGCTTGTCCAAGCTAGTGGTGAATACATGATACTGCCCACTATTTAGCTGCTTTGGATTGCTCTAGTAACCCAACTGCTGTTGTTGCTGATTGTTACCACCCTGGTTATTCTGATTATGCTGATTGTTATGTCCGCCTGGGTTACCATTAAATCCTGAACCGGAATTTCCTCCACCGTGACTCGTTCCAGATCCAGAACCACCACCAGAGCCGGGGTCATACCGGAAGGCATTGGAGCTCTTGAACTCTTGCATAATATAGCAATCTTTCCAAAGGTGGTTTGCTGGTTCCTCCCTTGTCCCATGCTTTGGACAGGGCTGGTTCAATAGATAGTTCAGGCGTTCCGGATTAGGACTAGGTGCTCCACTACGGTTTTTGCCCTTACGTCGCTGGCCCCCGTTCTGCACGTTAGTATTGGCCACAAAGTCCATGTTGCCATCCGCTTTACGCTTGCCTCCGCCACCGTTTCCTGCTGAGTGATGCTGCTGACCTCTGAAGTTGTCGTTCTTCTTTCCCTTCCCTATCTTTTCATCATCAGACTCGGGATCCTTGGTACTATTAGAATCAGCGTACTTCACCAAAGCGCCCATGAGGGTTCCCATGTCAGTACAATGGTGTTTCATTCGTCCTAACTTCAGCTTCAAAGGCCCAAACCGGCAATTGCCTTCCAAGGTTATAACTGTGGTGTCCGCATTGATGCGGTCTGAAGAATGCAGAACTCGTGAGACCCTGCGCACCCAATGAGTCGTTGATTCTCCTTCCTCCTGGACGCAGGCAGCTAAATCCACTATTGACATGGGCTGCTTACATGTGTCTTTGAAATTATTGATGAACCGGTCTCGCAAGTGGGCCCATGAACTGATAGAATTGGGCGGCAGGCTTTTTAACCAAGTGCGGGCTGTCCCTTCAAGCATCATGGTAAAATATTTTGCACACGCCGCCTCATCAACGTCAAGCATCTCCATGGCCATCTCATAACTCTCCACCCACGTCTCTGGGGGTTGATCCGCCGTATAGTTTGGCACCATGCGCGGGCCCTTAAAATCCTTGGGCAGGCGCACATTGCGTAAAGCGGGGACAAGACAAGGCACTCCCAAAGCGCTAGAAGTGAGCCCCGGTTCAACCGAAGTGGTGGGACGAACCGGCGTGAACTGATGAGTCTGATACTGCGCTGCTAACTCAGCTTCCCTGCGCGCTCGGGCCCGGTCTACCACCTCCTGGGCATCGGGAGACGGATTGTTGCCACGGGTTGCTTCACGCTGCGCGTTACTTGACACAGCTGGTTCCTCCATGCGCCTGCTATAACTCTGGGCCGGACGTGGGGTAGAATGAATCCGGTCACGGCTGTATGAGTATGCTTCCTGTTGGATCAAAGCCGTCCTAAAGAGCTCCTTAACCCGGCGCGTTTCGATCGCCTGTAATGAATCACCTTCAACCGGAATAGCCTCCAGCCGTGCCGCAGCTGCCACGAGGTTATCCATCGGATTGGAGTAGTGACCCGGAGGTGTAGGCACGGCTTGCGGTACACCAGCATTATGACGAGGCAGATCTATTAAACGGGGCTGAACCGGCGCTCCTGTCGCAGGTGCCTCCGCCCGATTTACTACCGGCGGATTATTGATTCCCGCTTCAGGGGTGTTGAAAAGGTTCCTTCCTTCAAAAACTCAGGGCAAACGAGATCGGTATTTCCTCCTCATGACTTCTTGTGAGGCGTTCTGGTCCAGCATGATTTTATAAACTTGGGCGTCCAAAGCGGCCCGCTCCGCAGTCATCCTGACCTCTTCTGCTGCCAGATCCGCTTTGGCCTGGGTAATCTGCTCTCTCACCTTTGCAATCTCTGCGTTATGAGCATCCTGATCCACCGGATTAGCCTCCGCCATGAGTGCAGCCAATGTGTCGAATAGATCGGATAACACTTGAGCCGGCGGGCGCGCCGAGCCTCCTGCTCCGGCAGCCGTTGCTGCCGCTGAACCGGAAATCATCGCTGCGGCAGTCGATGAGTGAGGTGTTGCTTGGGTACCGGCCATGAATATTCCAACTCGGTTGGGAAAATCAGAGGGGTCCGGAATACTGTCGCCATCGGAACAGCCCCCAATCCGGCCATCTTGTAGCTGATACAACGACTCAGTTTCTCTGGTCGATGACTCGTCGCCAGAGTAAACGACGGTTTCACCACCAGATCCTAATCCGTCCTCATAGCTTCCTCCATGGATGACTCCCACGAAGGCATGTTTCACGGCCGGTTTAACCCGGGCAGGTCGTGCACGCTGAGTTATCTCGACGAGGTCGGTGCAGGTGTCCAGCTCAGGGCCCGGTTCACCGATCTTGCCGATGACGACATGTATGCCACCAAAGGGGACCCGGTACCCGTACTCAATTGAGCCGGCCTCGGGGCCCCAGCCTGCGTCGTCGATGTAGATCTTGCCGCGACGACTCTTGGTCATCCGGCCCACGGCGTATCCCTCGAGTCCTTCAAAGCGGCCCTCCAAGAACTTGAAACCATCGTGCGATAGCCCCACGGTGGGCGCCAACTGTCGTGGGTTTGTCACGGCAGATGTCCTAGCGAAAGGACTTAGTCGTAGAGCCATCGCAACGGGTTAACTCGAAGGGGTTAAAGTGTACAAGGGACACAGGGAGTTTATACTAGTTCGGCCCCTTCGATGAAGGTAAAAGCCTACGTCTAGTTTGTGATGGAATTGATGGGGTTTCGATGACTAGGGAGCAAACAAGCTTCGCCCGGGCCTCGAGTTATGCTTGTCTGTCCTTGAACCGCTATCGGGTTGTGCCCTTATATACACGGGTGACACCCGTCATGTCGGAGTAATGGGCCACGGGTAGGCTAACCCGGGACCCAGAACCTTTCAAGACATCGGGGCACGCTACGCCCCTCAAAGAATCCCAAGACGATCAGCCGACTCTGGGAGTCGGCCGCAGCATCGCCGATACCCACTCACGGCTGAGTCCCAGAGACGGCTGTGACTCCCGATCCGCGACTCCAGGGAGGCCGACTATGGGGAGTCGGCCCGCGACTTCACCACTCTCTGCCTTCGGGAAGAAGGACGAGACCGAGGATGGACGGAGTACGGCCCTCCCCTACGTTGATTACCAGGGGCAGGTATGGCTACAATACGCCATACCGGAGGAGAGCTCCGTCCGGCGCGACACTGTCGCCATGCTGGCCCTGACGTCCGCCCTGACGACGGGGCATTGTTCCCACGTTGGCCCGCATGTACGGCCTGGAGATGGCGGGCCCCGCTAGTCAGCGGGAGGGACGAAGACGGCGAGAGCACCCGAAGACGGACCCCGTGGGAGTCGGCCTCTGAGAGTCGGCCCGTTCCTCCGACGGGCCCCACACGCCATTAACCAGATAAGACGGGGAGTGGCGACAGTGATCGCCCGCTAGGCGGCAGCACTGTTGCCACGCCCCCACGACCCAGCCAACGTCATCAGAGGCGCGGCTATAGTGGCCAGGTCAGTCGGCGGGGCCCACCAGAGGCGGCCCCAGGAGTCGGCGGAGAAGACGGCGGCCTAAGAGACAGACGGCTGGGACCCGCGCCCAGTCAGATTACCATTGTACCCCCGGGGGTAGGCCTATATAAACACCCCGGAGCACCCATGCAAAGGGTTCGATCCTTTTTCCACCAGACCAGCAGCATAGAAGGGAGAGAGCTAGCCTTGCCCTCTCCTACCTCCAGAACACAGCTCGAGGAGCAACTTTGTACACATATCACCATAGTGATCATGCGGAGACCCCGCAGAGCAGCAGTAGGGGTATTATCTCCTTGGAGAGCCCCGAAGCTGGGTAAGATTCGTCGGCGTGCATGTCTACGCCTCATCCCGCTTCCAGGCACCGGCGACGTTCTACTCGCCCCCACCATGATAAGCCATCCTTTGGCATATGTCGCACCCAACCCCCGACATTTGGCGCCCACCGTGGGGCGAGGTGCACCGTCGTCCGGAGATCTGTTCTGGACGGGAACCCTTTTCCTCCCTGGCGAGCGTAGCCAGCCCGGCACGCCAGAGGGAGTTCACACCGACGCATTGCACGACGCTGAGATCGCCTGCGCGGCCACCTGCCTCGCCGATCTTGTCGGCGAGGTCAGCCTCTCTGACGAGCCTGCATCCGACGCAGGCACCGGCGGCCCCGAGAGCCTTCTCGCGGGCCTCCTCGATGACCTCCACATTGCTGGCGAGCCTGCCGCTGACCTGGAGTCCGTAGGCTCCACCGACCCGATGCTGGTCGATTCCGACACCGCGTTGCTCGACGCCTTCCCCACCAATGTGGTGGTCTACGACGAGCCGCTCGCTCGCGCGGAGGGCAGCGGGAGCACCGTCACAGAAGTGCTCGTCATCGGTCATGGCGAGCGCTCCGACGGAGGAGCTCGCGACCCGCTTGATGCGGCACTTCAAGACCTGGATGCGCCCATTCCAGAGGACTCCGACGCCGAGACGCTGGAGGCACGCCGCCTCCAGCTCGTCGAAGGCGCAAAGAAGCTGGCAAGCATGAGACGCTTGTCACAGGCCTACCAGCGTGAGATGGATCGCGCTGTGGGCGGCTCGCCGGCTCTGACGGGGCCGAGCCGCCTAGGCGCGGTCCGGCAACGCGGCGCGGACATCGCCAGCATGTTCGGGGCCAATCGCCCCGTATACGCCACGCCCGCCGAGAACATTCGAGCTGCCCAGGCGGCGGCGGACGAGTTAGATGGACTCGAAGGCGAAGAGCGCCGACTGATGACGGAGCGAGTCCGGCAACTCCTCGACACGGCTGGCGCGCAGAACGCGGCCGGCTGCCGAACCGAGGGGCCGCAGCAGCAGAACGATGACCTGCCACCCCGCCGAGACCAAGGCGCGACGTCTCGGACGCCGACTGGCAGGGTTTGCGGAAGAAAAGACAAGGAGCCGGCTGCGAGCCGCAGTCGGACTCACCTCACCATCGAGCGTGACCAAGACGGCCGCCCGAGAGCAGTAGAGCGGCGGGACGACTATGTGCCTCCTCCACCCCGCAGAGAAAGGCGAGTCTCCCCGCCGCCTGTCGAGCATCCGACTCTCGGAGGCCGCCTCGGCCGCCGAGAGGGATTCGGAGAGAATGATGCCCGCCACCGGATCGACCGACTCCACTGATCCCTCGCACTCGAAGAAGAAGACGAGCTGGGACCGCCGTGTTTCGGCCCCCGCATCCGAGATGAGCCCTTTCCCAAAGGGTTCACTCTCCCTAGAGACACTCCCAAGTACATCGGCTCCGTGAAGCCAGAGGACTGGCTGGTTGACTACTCCACAGACGTCAGCATAGCGAACGGCAACAAGCGTGTTGCCGTGAAGTATGTTCCGCTCATGCTCTAGAGCACAGCCCGGACATGGCTGAACAGCCTGAAACCCCGCAGCATCAACAGCTGGTACGACTTCACCGAGGCTTTCATCCGCAACTTTACGAGCACATACAAGCGACCTCCCAAGCCTCGCCAGCTCTCCTTGTGCGTGCAAGGCCCCAACGAATCGACTCGCGACTACCTCACGCGTTGGGACGAGCTCCGAAACTCCTGCGAGGGCGTGCACGAGGTGCAGGCCATCAAGTACTTCACCGCCGGGTGCAGAGAAGGCACCCTCCTCAAGCATAAGCTCCTCTGTGACGAGCCGGAGACCCTGGATGAGCTGCTGATCATAGCAGACAAGTACGCCACAGCCGACTCTTCAATGAAGACGGAGATCCAAGTCAGCGCGACCGGCAAAATGGCCCCTCAGGCTCCCAGAACTCCGGCTGGAGACACCAGTCGACGGCAACAGCAGAACGATCACAAGCGCAAGGCCCCGCAGCCGGCTTCCAGTAGCCGGCAGGTCGTAGCAGTCGAAGACCAACAGTCGGAGGAGCAGCCACCACCCAAGCGGCATAAGGGCGGCAAGCCCAATTGGTTGCCGGCTTTGTCCTACGAGCAGACTCTGAATGGTCCCTGCAAGTTCCACAGCGGCGCGAAGCCGTCGAACCACACCACCAGAAAGTGCCACTGGCTTACCCGGATTGCCAAAGGAGACGGCCTGGCGCCTCCCCCACTGGCTGGGCAGCCGCCTCCGCCTCCACCCCAGCAGCCGGCTGCCAGGCCAGTCGGCGCAGTACAAGACGAGTACCCGAAAGAGCATGGAGCCTACGTGGTGTTCACCAGTATGGCAGATGACAGACGCAGCAGGCGGCTGCAGCAGCAAGAAGTCAACGCAGTGGCATCAGACACTCCAGAGTTCATGCACTGGTCCGAGAAGCCTATCAGCTGGAGCAGAGCTGATCACCCAGAGGTGATGCCGAATCCAGGGTCCTATGCCCTGGTCCTGGAGGCCACCTTTGCCACTGATAGGCGGGCAGCTCGCTTCTCGCGAGTTCTGATAGATGGAGGTAGCAGTATCAACATCCTGTATAAGGATACAATGGAGAAGCTGGGAATCAACCAAAGACAGCTCCAGAGCAGCCGGGCCGTGTTCCATGGGATTGTCCCTGGCCTTTCCTGCTCCCCAATCGGCAAGATTCTGACAGACGTCCTCTTCGAGGATAAGGAACATTTCCGCCGAGAGTCGGTCTGGTTTGAAGTGGTGGACCTCAGAAGCCCGTACCATGCGTTGCTTGGCCGACCTGCTTTGGCCAAGTTCATGGCGGTCCCCCACTACGCCTACCTCAAGATGAAGATGCCGAGTTCCAAGGGAATTCTGACTGTGACCGGCGACTACAGGAAGTCGTCCACTTCCGCGGCCGAGAGCAGTCGGCTGGCCGAGTCCCTGGTTATTGCAGCAGAGAAGCGGCTTCTTGATCGGGTTGTGGCGATGGCCAGCAAGCAGCCTGAGATGTCGCCCAACCCCAAGGAGTCGGAAGCTGAGGGCTCGTTCAAGCCAGCGAATGAAACGAAGAAGATAACCTTGGACCCTGAGCACCCGGAGAGGTACGCAGTCATAGGTGCAAACCTTGACAGCAAATAGGAAGGCGAGCTCGTCGATTTCCTCTGTGAGAATCGGGACATCTTCGCATGGTCCCCAAAGACATGCCAGGTTTGCCGACGGAATTCGCCGAGCACAAGTTACATGTCCGGTCCGATGCGAAGCCCATCAGGAAGCCCTTGCGCCGCCTGTCAGAAGAGAAGAGAAGAGTTGTTGGCGAAGAGATAGCCCGGCTCCTTGCAGCCGGCTTTATCATGGAAGTATTTTTCCCAGAGTGGCTAGCAAACCCAGTCTTAGTACTGAAGAAGAACAAGCAGTGGCGAATGTGTATTGACTACACAAGCCTCAACAATGCCTGCCCCAAGGACCCGTTTGCTTTGCCGAGAATCGATCAGGTGATAGACTCCGCAGCCGGATGCGAGCTGTTGAGCTTCTTAGATGCCTATTCAGGATATCACGAGATCAATCTGAACCCCGCAGAAAGATTAAAGACCGCCTTCATCACGCCGTTTGGAGCCTTCTGCTACCTGACCATGACGTTCGGCTTGAGGAACGCCGGCGCCACCTTTCAGCGTTGCATGCAGAAGTGCCTCCTCAAGCAACTCGGCCGAAATGCCCACGTTTACGTGGATGATGTGATGGTGAAGACAGAAAAGCGCAGAACTTTGCTGGAAGACCTCAAAGAAACCTTTGAGAACCTGCGCCGATTCCGAATCAAGCTGAACCCCGAGAAGTGCGTTTTTGGAGTACCAGCCGGCCAGCTACTTGGCTTCCTGGTCTCCGAACGCGGCATAGAGTGCAACCCTGTGAAGATCAAGGCCATCGAGAGGATGGAGGTACCCAGCCGACTGTTGGATGTGCAGAAGTTCACTAGCTGCCTGGCATCCATCAGCCGTTTCATCAGTCGGCTGGGCGAGAAAGCTCTCCCGTTGTACCAGCTCATGAAGAAGACCAATTTTTTCGAGTGGAACCACAAGGCGGATGAGGCCTTTCTGCAGCTGAAGAAGGTGTTGGTTACTCCCCCTGTGTTGGCGGCTTCGACTCCCAAGGAGCCCATGCTCCTGTACATCGCCGCCACCAGCCGAGTACTCAGCACGGTCATTGTAGTAGAGCGCAAGGAGGAAGGCAAGGCGCTGCTAGTCCAGAGACCGGTATACTACCTGAGTGAAGTACTGTCGACCTCCAAGCAGAACTACCCCCACTACCAGAAGATGTGTTATGGCGTGCACTTCGCCGCCAAGAAGCTGAAGCCTTACTTCCAAGAACATCCAATCACAGTGGTCTGCACAGCCCCATTGGCCAAGATCATTGGAAGCCGAGATGCGTCTGGCCGAGTGGCCAAATGGGCCATAGAGTTGGCGCCTTACACGATCTACTATCAACCCCGCACCGCCATCAAGTCACAAGCACTGGCCGATTTCCTCGTCGACTGGGCCGAGACCCAGTACCTGCCGCCAGCGCCCGACTCCACTCATTGGCGGATGCATTTTGACGGCTCCAAGATGCGCACCGGCTTGGGAGCCGGCGTTGTTCTCACCTCTCCCAAAGGCGACAAGCTCCAGTATGCACTGCAGATCCATTTCGCCGCCTCCAACAACGTCGCTGAGTACGAGGCGCTCATTCACGGGCTCCGGCTTGCCAAAGAACTCGGCATTCGCCGGATCCTGTGTTATGGCGACTCCGACTTGGTGGTCTAGCAATCATCTGGCGACTGGGACGCCAAGGACGCAAACATGGCAAGCTACCGCTTCCTCGTGCAGCAACTCAGCGGATATTTCGAGGGGTGCGAGTTCCTCCACGTGCCAAGAAACGACAACAACCTAGCAGATACTTTGGCACGAATCGGCTCCACTCGCCAAGCAATACCATCTGGCGTCGCTCTTCAACGCCTCCTCAAGCCATCCATCAAGCCTTCGCCAGAGTCAGACTCCATTTTTGTGCCGGCTCCTCCAGAAGAAGTCGGATCCGACTCCAAAGCCCAAGCAGACGACACAAAAACCCTCGCAGATGACTCCAAGAACGCCGCAGTCAAAGCCGGCCCGGGGACTTCAGAACTCGGCCCGCGGACTGCGGCGACCAGAGAAAAGACTCCAGAACTCAGCCCGGGGACTGCACCACTCGGCCTGGGGACTTCACTGATCCAGCAAGCGGCCGCGGACTCCAGCCCGCCGCCTCCCAGCCCAGCCGCCCTCGTCCAAGTTGCTGTTCTGGCATTGAAGAGATAACAGCACCCTCATGGGCCCAGCCCATCCTCAAATTCTTGGTGAACAAGGAGCTACCAACTGATGAAACCTTGGCTCGGCAAATACAACACCGAGCGGCAGTATACACCATAATCAACAGAGAGCTGGTCAGACGCAGCGTCACAGGCGTCTACCAGCGTTGCGTCGAGCCAGAGCAAGGCCAAGCAATTCTCAGAGACATCCATCAAGGCGAGTGCGGCCACCATGCGGCCCCAACAGCGCTCGTCGCCAAAGCCTTCCGACACGGTTTCTTCTGGCCGACTGCCCTCGAAGAGGCCAAAGAGTTGGTCTAGAAATGCAAGGGGTGCCAGAAGTTCCGATCCAAGCCGCATCAGCCGGCTTCAGCACTCAAGACTATCCCCATCGCCTGGCCCTTTGCAGTTTGGGGCCTGGATATGATGGGACCCTTCAAGACGGCACGAGGCGGCCTAACTCATCTGCTTGTCGCGGTGGACAAGTTCACCAAGTGGATAGAAGTGAAGCCCATCAAGAAATTGAATGGTCCGACTGCCGTGACTTTCATCTCAGACATCACAATTCGGTATGGCATACCGCACAGCATCATCACCGACAACGGCACCAACTTTGCCAAAGGCGCCTTGGCCCGTTTCTGCGCGACGCAGGGCATCCGACTGGACTTAGCGTCCGTTGCCCATCCACAGTCGAACGGGCAGGTGGAGCGGGCGAATGGCCTCATCCTGTCCGGCATCAAGCCTCGGTTGGTCGAACCACTGGAGCGTTCTGCCGGCTGTTGGCTTGACGAGTTGCCAGCCGTCCTCTGGAGTCTGCGCACGACTCCAAACAAGTCGACCGGCTTCACAACCTTCTTCCTCGTCTACGGTGCTGAAGCCGTCATCCCAACGGATATAGAGTTCGACTCCCCGCGAGTCACGATGTACACTGCGGAGGAAGCAGAAGAAGCACGACAAGATGACGTCGATCTGCTGGAAGAGGGTCGACTGTTGGCACTCAGCCGGTCCAGCATCTACCAGTAGAGCCTACGTCGCTACTACAACAGGAAGGTCAGGCCGAGATCCTTCCAAGAAGGCGACCTTGTGCTCCGGCTGATCCAGCGAACAGCCGGCCAGCACAAGTTGTCTGCACCTTGGGAAGGCCCCTTCATCATCAGCAAGGTGCTAGGCAACGACTCCTACTACCTGATCGACGCTCAGAAGCCCCGAGCACGAAAGAGGGACGACTCCGGGAAAGAGACGGAGCGACCATGGAACGCGAATCTTCTTCGAAGATTTTACAGCTGATGCAGTATGTACCACGCTACCCTTTTGTATTGAAGTACCAAGACTCTGGGCCCCCCGAGACGGACTCGGGGACTGCCCCTTTTGACATCTGTATAATAAGTATTATGCTTCCGAGTATGCTACTCTTTGTTATGCCGCTTGGCGCCGGGCTCGACTAGTCGGCCCGGGGACTTGCCATCTCGCGCTATGAAAACGCTTCCTGCAGTCGGACAAGTAGTGTGTGGTGCTTAAGCCGTCTCCTGTTAGAAGCCGCAGCTCGCAGAGCGGCTGCCCAGCGGGCAGGAGTAGGAAAGAATGGGTGCCCACACGAAAAATGGCTAAGGACTCAAAGCACAAACATAGCTCGAACCGGCTTTCCAGCAGTTCCTCAGAAATCCGACTCCGAATAGTCGGCTTACTGTTTTCTATCCGACTTGATAACAAAACTCTAGAATGGCTGAGTACTTGCCTTCCCCAAAGTAGCCAAGTATTTGATCCAACGGCAGTCCACGAAACGGCTGCCCGACTGGCAAAGACGGCATCTAGGGGAAGGTGGCAAAAGGAAAAAGCCAAAAGAGCAATAAGCAAGAAATGATAGAACCCAGATAAATATTTACATCACAGAGGCCATTGGCCGAATCATTGAACAGAAGTTCAAAATACACCCAGCGGGTGGAGTTGTGTGAATTAACAAAGTTCTTCGAGCAACTACTAAGCAGATAAATAAAGCAAGGCAGCGGCCTATGAAGCCGCAGACGGGTTCGGGGGCTCGGAGGAGATGGCGGTGTCGGACGTTGGGGCAGCCGGCTGGGCAGACTCGGCTTGATCACCTCCAGCAGCAGTCGGCGCAGTTGGGCGCGGCTCGTTGTTGGAGGCACGGTTGAGCTGAGGATGATCGCCCGCTCCGGCTTCTGGCGCCTCCATCTCGTCTCCGACCTCCACCTCGCCTCCCTCCTCGACACTGGAGCCGATCACCTCCGCCGAGTCCTCGCCGTAGTTCGGGTTCATCCCGAACCACTCCGGCGGCGCCTCCTCGCCGTTGTCAGCTAGCTCAGGAACAAAGACATTGGGGTCGACGTACTCGGCGAGTGCCGCGACGCGCTTGACAAAGTCATCCTTCATGGCTGCCAGCTCCGGCTGGGCCTCAGCCCGGAGCGTGGCCAGCTGGTCCAGGCACAGGTCCGGATACCACGCCTTGACGAGCTCCAAGGCACAACGCGCTCCGGCGCGTGCCGAGGAGCCTTTCCAGGCCTCCAAGCGGCCCGCTGCGACCTCCAGCCAGTCGGTTGTCCGGCTGGGGGTGCGCAGAATCGGCATCTCCGGCCACAAGGCAGCAATCGCCTGGGCGCCGGCACGTTGAAGCCGGCGCAGCATCCGGTGAGCCGGCCGCAGGCGAGCCTCGATGCTCAAAAGTTGTTCATCAAGAGTCCGGGGGCGTTGGCAGCAACCTCCTCGCCGGCCGCCCTCCGCGCCTCGCGATCAGCCTCGATGGCTTGAACGGCGGCTTGCGCATGGCCTGGGAAGAAATCTACCAAGACGGAAAAAAAAGAAGAAAGTCAGAAAGGGCAAGAGTCGGCCCACAGTCGGCTGCCCAAAGGAAGCGAGTAAAGAAAACTTACCATCAACGATATCTTCAATTTCGTGGAAGCCGGAGGTCAGCATCGCCTCCTTATCGGTCCAGGAGGAGCGTTCGGCTTCGAACTCAGCTTGGAGTCCAGTCTTCCTCTCCTTCGCCTCCTCCTGCGCCTTCTTGAGCAGCTCCTTCTGCTCCGCCAGCTGCGCGGCCAGCAGGTCGCGCTCCGTGACGAGCTTGCCACACTCCACCTCCTTGGCGTGCCAGGCGGTGTTGGCTTCGCCCAGCTGCTGCTGAAGAACGGCGTTGGCCTCTGAAGAAAGAATAAAAAGGACACAAGTCATCAGAAAAGGTCGCCAAGAAGATCCGGCCCGACTGCACAGCAGTCGGCCCGAATCTCGGGGACTATAGCCCGCGGGTGCGCCAGCGCGCCCCCGCAAAGAAGGAAACTCAGTCCGGCTCTCCGACAAGTCGGCAGTCCGCTTGCCCAGCTCTTCAACATTGCGGTTGAAGACGGTGACTCGAAGGTTATGGTAGTCCTATGATAAGCATTTTCAAAAAGAATAAGCGTCTGGAACTCGCCAGTAGAGTTCCAACCCGCCTGCTCAGCAGCCGGCTCGGAACTCGGGGACTACACCCAGTGGGTGCGCTGGCGCGCCCCCACAAAGAAGAGCAATAAAAACAGAGACAGAAGAAACATACCCGGACGGCCGCACGCGACGCCAGATGCGCCTTGGTGTAGTTCTGGAGGGCGTCGCTCTTGGCTCGCAGCTTCGCCTGGACGTCCACGAGCGCCTGGTTCAGCGGGCCGGTGCCGCCTCCTCGCACCCACCCGACGGGCGCGGCGCTCATCACCTCGATGTCTGGGGCGGCCGAGCTGGCCGCTCCAGTCTCCAGAGGTCGCGGCGCTGGAGTCGCCTTCTCCAGACGGCGGCGTGTCGGCGAGGCGACTTGGAGAAGCAAGTTCGCCTCGGCTTCGTCCGTGGTCGGCGGCACCGGCGGGTCCGCCGGCCGTTCATCCCTCGCGCTTCCTGATGGCGACGGGGGCGGTGGTGGCGGCACCATCGTGTCCAGACCGGGGGCATTGCCGCCCTCCCTCTCCACGACGGGATGTTCCCCACCGGCCTCCCCAGACTGCTCCATAGGATCCGGAGGCGGCGCCGAGCGCAATGGGACAACGAGCAGCGCCGACTTGCGGCGTGCGGCTTCTTCGACCTGCTCTTTGGCCGCGGCGGCGGCTTCTGCTCCCTCCAGCCCCTCCTGGGTGGAGGCGGCCGCCTTCTCGGCCTCCGCCTTCTCCCGGCGGGCGGCTTCGTCCTCGTCGCGCTTGTCCTGCGCGTTCCGTTCCGTCGCTTCCGGAGGTCGGCAGCAGGGTCGATACGCCGAGTCATGGCGGACGACTCCACCGACCCCCTGATGGAGGCGGCGGCAACTCTCCCAAGGGTGAGGGTAGCGCTGGAACAGGGAAGACACATAAGGACTCAAACAAAATCCACCAAGAGATAAAACAAGACAAAGAAGAGAAACACGTACCCAGAAGACAGCGGCGGCTTCTTCACTTCCTTACGGAAGCGATGGGCCCTCGCGACCGCCTCTTCCCGTTTGGTCGCGGCGGCCGCCCCCTTAAACTTCTTTTCCCAGCCTCCGAGGGAACTCGGCCCGGCCCGACGCTTCCTCGCGCCGTGTTGCCTCGGTTGATGGCGCGGGGCGACTCCTCCATCTTCACCGGCGGGCCAGTCGGCGAAGGTGGCCGAGGGCCTGAGGCCGCCTTCCTCTCCTTCGGCGCCCCCTTCGGCGTCGGCCTCCATCGCCGCCGCCCCCAGGTCGGGGTCATCGATGTCGCTCTCCGCTCGATCGGGGGCGAACTGGCGGGGCGGCCCCGCGGCGCCGGCCGCGGGCTGGAGGAGAGGGTTCTGGTTCAAGAGATAAGAATAAAGAGATCAGGAGTCTGATTCGGCTGAAGAAGAAGAAGAAGAAGAAGAAGAATCACTTACCACCGGCGGGGGGTTGGCGCGCGAGTACGGCTCCAAGCCGAACTGCCAATCCTCCGAGAGGCCGCAGTTCGCGATATAGTTCACCGTGTCGGCTACCTCCGCGTGAGGCATGTCCTTGGTGCACGTCCGACTGGTGTCCCGGTGGCCGCTCATCTGACAGATCAGATGAGGCCGGCCTTGGAGCGGGAGGACTCGGCGAGCCATGAAGGCGGCCAGCAAGTCGGCCCCAGTCAAGCCGACCGACTGCATCAGCACTCGAAGTCGCGGTATGGCGGCGGCTCCAGCCGAAGTCAGCGTCTTGGCGCGGTAGGACCAGCTGGGCTGCCTCCCAGCTGGCGCGCCGGCTGCATAAGCCGGCAGGTTAACCCAGTCACCGTCTGGGGCGACGTTCTTCACATAGAAGTAGGAGCGCTGCCACATCTTCACCGATTTGATCAGCTGGATGGCGGGGAACGGGTTGTCGGCCGTCGACCTCCGCAGCGCGATGAAGGCACCACACTGAGCTGGCACGCCGGCGACATGCATGCCGAGCTTGGAATGAAAGAACTCTCCCCACAGCTCGATGGTGGGGAGAACGCCGAGGAAGCCCTCGCACAACGCAGTGAAGGCCGCCAGCAGCACCACCGTGTTTGGAGTGAGGTGGTGCGGTTGGAGGCCATGAAAGTCCAGGAACGAGCGGAAGAACCCGCTCACCGGCAGCCCCAGGCCACGCGTGAGGTGGGAGCGGAACATGAGCCGCTCGCCCTCCTTCGGCGCCGGGGTCACCTCCGTCGGCGGCGGAGCGCGGGCCTGCACGAGGTGCGCGCTGTGGATGCGGCGCGTCTTGCAGAGGAAGTCAATCATGTCATCGTCGATCTCAGAACCATCCCATACGCCGGAGCGCACGGCGGCGGGCGCGGCGGCGGAGATAGAGCTCATCTCTGCGTGCAAGGCGCGGTCCGGCGCGGCAGCGGTGGGAGAAAGAAGGAGGAGAAAAGAAGCAAAGGAAGCAGAGGGGAGTGGGCACGCGTGCTTCGCCGCCCCGTTCCCTCCGCCTACTTATAGGCCTACAGGCTGAAGAACCGAGGGGGCGTCGTGGGATTAACTGCACCCACGCCCCCACGACCCCCACGATTTACCACGGAAGTTACCACGCGCATTTACTGCGCTGAGAAGCTCAACCGCCCGCGCGGCCGCAATGGATCCGTTCGAGGGCCGAGGCGCGGTAATGGCAGGCCCCACCCATGGGCCTGTCCCGTCGCGCGCGTGGGCTGGCAGACTGGCTCGGCCACGTGGTGTCCCTCGGAGGGTCCGCGACGGGCGGCGGCCGTGTGGCTTATCAGGCACGCCCCCCGAGTCCTGCCACGACTTTCAAACTCATTGAAGAGCAAGAGGACCTTCGACGAGTCTGGCTTCCCATAGTCGGCTTGTCGGAGGCGGCCTCGATAAAGATCGCCTCCCCCACGATCCACTCGGAGGAAGAAACTGTTGAGCCTCCTCGATAGGTCTCCCTCGGCGCCTCACCAGCTTCGGGGACTACTGTCGGAGTAATGGGCCACGGGTAGGCTAACCCGGGACCCAGTACCTTTCAAGACATCGGGGCAGGCTACGCCCCTCAAAGAATCCCAAGACGATCAGCCGACTCTGGGAGTCGGCCGCAGCATCGCCGATACCAACTCATGGCCGAGTCCCAGAGACGGCTATGACTCCCGATCGGCGACTCCAGGGAGGCCGACTATGGGGAGTCGGCCCGCGACTTCACCACTCTCTGCCTTTGGGAAGAAGGACGAGACCGAGGATGGCCGAAGTACGGCCCTCCCCTACGTTGATTACCAGGGGCAGGTATGGCTACAGTACGCCGTACCGGAGGAGAGCTCCGTCCGGCGTGGCACTGTCGCCATGCTGGCCCTGACGTCCGCCCTGACGACGGGGCACTGTTCCCACGTTGGCCTGCATGTACGGCCTGGAGACGGCGGGCCCCGCTAGTCAGCGGGAGGGACGAAGACGGCGAGAGCACCCGAAGACGGACCCCATGGGAGTCGGCCTCCGAGAGTCGGCCCGTTCCTCCCACGGACCCCACACGCCATTAACCAGATAAGACGGGGAGTGGCGACAGTGATCGCCCGCCAGGCGGCGGCACTGTTGCCACGCCCTCACGACCCAGCCAACGTCATCAGAGGCGCGGCTACAGTGGCCAGGTCAGTCGGCGGGGCCCACCAGAGGTGGCCCCCAGGAGTCGGCGGAGAAGACGGCGGCCTAAGAGACAGACGGCTGGGACCCGCGCCCAGTCAGATTACCATTGTACCCCCAGGGGTAGGCCTATATAAACCCCCCGGAGCACCCATGCAAAGGGTTCGATCCTTTTTCCACCAGACCAGCAGCATAGAAGGGAGAGAGCTAGCCTTGCCCTCTCCTACCTCCAGAACACAGCTCGAGGAGCAACTTTGTACACATATCACCATAGTGATCATGCGGAGACCCCGCAGAGCATCAGTAGGGGTATTATCTCCTCGGAGAGCCCCGAAGCTGGGTAAGATTCGTCGGCGTGCATGTCTCCGCCTCATCCCGCTTCCAGGCACTGGCGACGTTCTACTCGCCCCCACCATGATAAGCCATCCTTTGGCATATGTCGCACCCAACCCCCGACACGTTGGTTCATAGAGTCCCAATCTCCGGTTTATATTCGTATCTGGGTTGGTCTCTCTCTATTCCTAACTTATAATACAAGTTTATATACACGCCGGCTTACGGCTACAGATACTGAACCGACTATGGCCTTGGGCCTTTGTCTAGCCTCTGGGCTTTAACCCCTTTGGACTACTGATGAAGTCAACCCGGCCCAGGTAGGCCGGTTTACGCCCAGTAGTAATATCCCCAACAGTGGCCGAACTCAGGAGCCGAGCAACCCAACATATGACCAAAATCATGATTCAGAGCTGATGCATATAGTGCCAAAACTCGCGACGTCGGACACTCCCTAAGGTGTTCGGTCTTTATAAGTGCGGGTGAGACAACACCCTTAAAAAAAGAGCCCCTAGTGTCCAGGTACGAGCAAAAATTCTGGCATGGCCACATGCCAAAACGCCAGCCTCCTCCTTGGTTATAGTAGAAAAAACCAGGGGATGTATAGCAGCAAGAGACAGTAAAAAAGGATTACGCAGGGTCTTAATCTAAAAAGAAACCTTAGGACGGGTCCCTGCTGCACGTCTGCGCCTGTGTCTCCGCTGTGTCGTGTCCTGGACGGGCGCCGCACGACGTTCATCTGTAAAAGAGAGGAACTGAATTGAAAATGGGTTGTGCGGAATAAAAAAATAATAAACAAAATATAAAGTAAAAAATGTATAAAGTTGAGCTTTATTGTCTCTGCGTATAGCCCCCAGTACGGGGTTATATGGCGTTATGAGCCTGCGCTGACGATGGACTTGTGCCGAACTCGTTGAGTCCGGGTCCATGGCCTTTGACGACTTATAAAAAAGTCTTTTGGCTGGCGAGGCCACTTTATTGTACGGCTGTTTAAGCGGCCGCGCAATCCTCCATTTGGAGGAGGCGTATTTTAGTGCGCTCCCTTTAAAGAGATGATGCCTCGTGGACCGGGCATCTTAAGTGTGAGAGATGTGTAATGCGGTATTGCGTTAAAGCGAGCAAAAGCTCCGCGTCCCATTAGTGCTTGATAGCGACTTGGGAACGGGACTACATGGAAGGTCAGCTTTTCATGACGAAAGTTATTGGGAGAGCCAAATATGACCTCAAGCCAGAGAAAACCCATACAATGGGTGTCCGGGCCTGGTGCTACCCCTTGAAAGGAGGTTTTGCTGTGGCGGATTCTTGCTGGGTTTATGCCCATGCGGTGGATTGTATCCTAATATATCAGGTTTAGTCCACTGCCGCCGTCCATAAGGACATTGGTAAACTGGAATCCATCGATTATTGGATCAAGTATCAGGGCAGTCCGGCCTGCGTTTTTGATATTTCTAGAATAATCTAGCTGATCAAAAATGATTGGCTGTAGTGACCAGTGGCGGGACTCCTGAGGGGAAAGTTTGATTGTACGTACCTTTATGGGTGCCATAATTTGTTACGTGAAGTAAGTTCACTATTTTGACTTCTTGCGGGAAGTTCTTTTGTTTCTTGGTATTCTGCCTTTGGGGTTCGTCCTCTTCTTCACTTGGTGTGTCGAGCCCCTTGTGTTCGGCGTTAAGCTGTCCGGATTGTTTAAAAACCCAACAATCTCTGTGGGTGTGATTGGCAGGCTTCCCAGGAGTACCGTGTATCTGACATATTCTGCCCAGGATTCTATTTAAGCTGGACGGATCATCCCTATTATCCTGAGGGGGTCGTTTTGTTTGATTTTGCCGTGAGCTTTTGAATCCGGCATTGACTGCCGCGCTCTTCGTACTTTTTCCTTTGATTCGGCGATGGTCCTTATTTCGTCGAGGTTTTCTGTTTCCATCCCTGATTTCGGATGTACTTGGGTCGCTGGGGCTGCATCGTGCCAACCAGCTGTCCTCTCCTGCGCAAAAGCGGGTCATGAGGCTTGTGAGTGCGGCCATTGTTCTTGGCTTTTCCTGGCCGAGGTGTCTGGCGTGCCATTCGTCTCGGACATTATGCCTGAAAGCTGCTAAGGCTTCGGCGTCCGGACAATCCACTATCTGATTCTTTTTAGTAAGGAATCTGTTCCAGAACTGTCGCGCTGATTCTCTGGGCTGTTGAGTTATGTGACTGAGATCGTCTGCGTCCGGAGAGCGGACGTAGGTCCCTGTGTTTTCGGGAAGGCTTTTAGGCCAGTGCCGGGCTGGTCCTTTAAGCTTAAGGGGTAAATATTTGATGATCTGGAGATCATCTCCTCTAGTCATATGTATGTGGAGGATATAATCCTCGATCCAGACTCCATGGTCTGTTGTTCCATCGTACGCCTCTATGTTGACGGGTTTGAATCCCTCTGGAAATTCATATTCCAGGACCTCATCGGTGAAACATAGGGGGTGTGCGGCGCCCCTGTATTTGGGTGTGCCGGATTCTGATGATGGCTTTTTTGCATTGCTTGTGAGAGCTTGCTTTCTTGGCCCGTAAATGGACCTGGCTGGGCCATGATGCGAGTCTTTAATTGGGTCGCATGCCGCATTGAATGCGGCGCCACTTGCCGTTTTATGGTGGCCGTGTGGTCGCCTATCCGACCGTATGGCTTTTTTATTTTTCGAATGCGAGGGCTCTAGGGCCTCTTGATCGAATTCGGGCAGTAGTTTTCTCTTCGGATAGCCTTTAGTGCGGCGGCTGCCGCCGTATTTGTCTGCGGTCTTGATTACCTTGCTCCATCTTATTCTGAGTGCATCTTCCGCCGTCTTTAGCTTTCGCTTCTGCCTTTTTAGGCTGCATGCTGTAGCAACGAGCCTTTCGTGGAGATTCTTCTGCTCCGTGGTTTTATCCGGTGTGAGATCGTCCGGAGTTCTGTTATGGCCGGGGGAGGGCTGTCTGTCCTCTATATCCGCGTTGCCCTGTTCGGACGGTTGCTCTGAGGCGCGCTCGTCGTCTACCGGCTCATCCTGCTCTATGGCTGGGTCTTGATCAAGGCGGGGCTTGGCTCGGCATTTTCGTCGCCGCTTTGATTGCTTTTCGGAGGGTTTGTCCCTTTTTTCGTCCCCTTTTTCCTCGTTGTCGTTTCCTTTAGGGGTACCCACCATGAATACATCATTAGGTGGGGTGGTGGTCCAGCGCCTTATAGGTGCTGGTTCCTGTTCGTCTCCATCTTCGTCGTCCATACCGTCGAAGTCTTCGGATCCGAAGTCAAGCATGTTGGTTAAATCATCGACAGTGGCTATCAAGTGGGTGGTGGGTGGGCTTTGAATTTCTTCGTCGTCCGAATCCCAACCTCGCAGGCCATAGTCCGGCCTGGGCTCTCCTGATAGAGAGAGAGACTTGAGAGAATTCAGGATATCACCAAGAGGTGAGTGCTGAAAGATGTCCGCGGCGGTGAACTCCATTATAGGCGCCCAATCGGATTCGATCGGCAGGGGCACGGGAGGCCCGGAGTTCGGAGAAAAATCCGGCTCCTTGGAGTCACAGGCCGTGCGGACTGCGGGGCTGGCGTTCGGCTCGATCGCCTTCAAGATCGCAGCCCCCGCGGTGACGTCCAACCGTTCATCCTCAAAGAACGCAACGGACTCCGAGTCAAGGATCGGGGCCGGAGCGTGTGCGGCCTCCAGGGTACTATTCGGAGGCAG
Organism: Aegilops umbellulata; assembly: GCA_032464435.1. Lineage (NCBI taxonomy): Eukaryota > Viridiplantae > Streptophyta > Magnoliopsida > Poales > Poaceae > Aegilops > Aegilops umbellulata. Next base: position 65,135,461 of record CP136057.1, read on the forward strand.
AGCCATATCATGCCCCTCGAAATAGTGCGGCGCGCTTGGCTGTGGCTCGAACCCGTCGAAGATCAAGTCTCCGCGGATATCACCGTATAGATTAAGCTTCCAAACCTGACTTGATGGCCAGGGGCGTAGCTTTCGATCTGCTCCAGATGACCAAGCAAATAGGCCCGCAGAGCGAAGCCGCCGAAGACGACGATTTGTCCGAGGAGGAAAGTCTCACTCTGGACCTCGTCGTTGTTGATGATCAAAGGAGCCATCGGGCCTAAAAGCGACGACACAGAGGAACTCTCAATGAAAGCACCAATGTCGGTGTCAAAACCGGCGGATCTCGGGTAGGGGGTCCCGAACTGTGCGTCAAGGTCGGATGGTAACAGGAGACAAGGGACACTTTATTTTACCCAGGTTCGGGCCCTCTCGATGGAGGTAAAACCCTACTCCTGCTAGATTAATATTGATGATATGGTTAGTACAAGAGTGGATCTACCACGAGATCAAGGAGGCTAAACCCTAGAAGCTAGCCTATGGTATGATTGTGTATGATGATGGTTGTCCTACGGACTACAACCCTCCGGTTTATATAGACACCGGATAGGGTTAGGGTTACACAGAGTCGGTTACAATGGTAGGAGATCTCGAATATCCGCACGCCTAGCTTGCCTTCCACGCCAAGAAAGGATCCTTCCGGACACGGGACGAAGTCTTCAATCTTGTATCTTCATAGTCCTGGAGTCCGGCTGAAGGTATAGTTCGGCTATCCGAACACCCCCTAATCCAGGACTCCCTCAATGGCCATCCAATTTTGTGCAGTTCCACTAAAATTGAGGAATACATGCCTGGGTATGGAGATACGCATCGCTGTTTCCAAAAATATAAAAAATGGATATAGTGTTGTTACTTTGTTTTAAAAGATTAACAACGACATCTCAATTGTCAATAAGAATTATGAAAAGTACACCAACAAACAGAAGCATCATGATTATCTTGATGGGAACTAAACCAGGATACCCGAGAAAAAAAGCATTTCTTCATTTAACCAGTGATAGTATTAGATTACAGTAGCAATAGGAGCATATGGACAATGACCGCACAACCACCATGTACTTTTTATCGAAACAACATGTATACCTCCACCGAGGCATAAATCAGGACAACTTTTTGAGTGTCCTTTCCTCTATAATAGTAGGTGATGTTGGACTAGCCGACGAACCCTAGCTACTATACATGGGGAGCTGGGGAGTAGTCGCATAGAAGAAAACCCGCATGGAGCGACCTGTGGAGCTGGACCAGTACAAGAAGTTATACCTCAGGTGGGAGAGATGTCGCTTAGGCTGGCGGGCGGGATCTTCCCACACGAGGCAGCGAATAAGGGCGCGGAGGACTTTCATCCGCGCCAGCGCCGGCTCCGAGAGGACGGTGCGCATCGGCTTCCTCCATCGCCGATGACGACAATGTCAACGCTGCACCTCCTCACCTCCCGCAGCGGACGGGATTCGGCCGGATCTGTGACCACCGGTGAGGAGAGAGATAGTGTGGACACTGTCATCTTGTTTTGATATGGAGAGGGTGAGAGAGCGAGACGTGAGAAACTCTATCAAACAAGAGGCTATAATGGACTAAAACAATCTCTCCATAGCAGTGGTTTTAAATAGAATACGCGCGTTCCCGAAAAAAAGAAACGAAAACTGGCGGACAATTTTTTAACGTACCAAGAAAGAAAACTCGATCAAAAACATGCCCCCGCTTCCAGGTCATGAGAGTCGTCACGCACACACACATAGGCATAGACATGCATATCCGTGTTTACATAAAATTCCATTTCTATCTCCATCTGTAATCATATTTGTCCAAGTGGCACATTATTTACGTTGTTAATTATATACGTGACAATATTAACATACAACATCTCTTGTTTGCGGGCATCCGGACCGCTGCCACGGCCGCTCCTGACCAACCCCAACCATCTTCATCACCCGCGCGTGCTTCCCGCCTGAAACGGTCAGTGCCGCATTCATGCCCGGCCAGAGCGGACGCAACCTCTCACTGGCGCCGGCATTGAAGCGGCACGCCAGCCGAGAGAGCGTCGCCCGCGCCGCTTCCTGGTGCACGTGACTGCTCCGCGTCAAATGTCGCAATACCCGGCCACAACATGCATGTAAAAAGTTCTTGGGAGTCTGTGCTACAGCTAGCTGTCCTCCCCCAACTTGTCAATCTCTTCCAGAGTACTAGTACTCCATGGCGCGATCCATCGACAAGCAGGCGGGAAAGTTATCGTATACTCGGTTTGCGGTAAATGGCATGCCGAGTGACCGTGTGGGGTCGAGGCATAGAGGAGGGTGAGACACGAACGCGACAGACGTGATTTAAACGTCGGTTTTGCTCGATGGCGCGACCCAACGGAACGAAACGTTGGCTTCTCTCCGTTTCCATTTTTTCTCCGGAAAAACATAAACTTTCCACTCAATATTCATTCCTACTCCAAGGTTGCCCCGTTACAACATTCCATCAAATACAAAGGAAAACTAACACGCATGCTGATGTATCTCAATGATTCACATATCATAGCCAATATTTACTTCACAACTAAAGACAAAAGTTGTGAGAGCATGTACGGAAGAAAAACTATTGATGGGGTCACTACGACTTAAACCCTAAACCCTAAACATGATTTAATTTCCTGGCCAGGTAGAACCTGTCGAAGGAAAGACGGCTGGCACCCTCGGATCATACGATGCTTTTGTGCAGTTCCACTAAAATCAAGCTGAGCATCCCTGATGGCAAAGATATTGAAGAAGTGTGATTAGAATAATAGTACTGGCACTAGTTCATGAGACATAAACTCATCACAAGTAGAAGCCGGTAGAAGTAGACAAAGATCGACATGGAGATGGAGCTACGTGGGGAGCTGTGGCAGTGGAGCAAGCAGGCTCCAAAAGGAAGATGGACTACCTGGGACGTCGGGCTATAGCTAGAAGGGCGGTTGGGACGCGGCATCGGCCCATACCACGGTGACCCCCGATTGGGACGCATCGACTGTGAATTTTCTCCCTTGCCGATGTTGACCGCGTCTACGCAGAACATTGGTCCCTTCCCCCAGCTGCGGGATCAGGCCGGATATGTGACCAACGGTGTGGCCACCGTCGTTTTATGCTTGTGAACAGAGCAACCCAAGCAAGTAGGCTTGTAACTTAGGCTCCTGCTAGTGTATATATAGTGGTTTTCTTTTTCCCTCCATATCAACCATTTTATATTGCGTACGTGTCATTGAAGAGTGAAATGATGGTTGCTTGTTCCGACTAACTTGCTGTGTGATTTGACTGCTCCTTTAGTGGCTCCTACACGTACTCCCCCTATGTATATGCAACAGTCACACGTACACATGGACGCCAAAACGCGCGCGACGCCCTAATGCATGCATGCCCGAGCACACAACGGAACACACACGGTCACGCTCAAGTGCTCAACCTACACATGCATGCACACACATACTCGGCCAGGGTGAGCTAGTGACCGTATAAACACTGGAAAATGTATATTGAGCGTGATGAGCGTATTATGAAGTCCACTGGTCGTATTTTTACAATATACAGTGACAGACAGTGTATTTATCTCGTTTCAAATTAAGCCATATTAACCGGAGAGGAGGCAGTATGGACTAGCATTACTTTGTTGTGTCCCGTCAACTTGCCGAACGAGGAGAAGCTTGCAGGACAGGAGAAGCTTGCGCTCAGTGGCTCGCAGGACAAGGAGAAACTTTTGACTAATGCAAGCTCTCCCTCGCTCGGGCGGTGGACATGCAATAGTTAATTCGGTGTCAGATTGCCAGAAGCATACACTATACTAGGACAATTATTGTTCAACTTCCCGAAGAGGCGAACAGCCAAGCGCAAAGTTTACTAGTACTAGTACTACTACTATAGTCTATAGAGGTATGTACTATACTAGTACTAGGAACCGGATGGAGGAGCGTCTGCACTCTTATTATATTTTTAAAATGTGATAAAGCAATCTTCAACACATTTGGTTCTCTTCGAGGGTTCTCGCATGTGATAATGGAAGTTGATTGCATGGAACACTCGCCACAATTCTTTCTTAATTCTGGCTCATATCCTGTGATACGTCTCCGACGTATCTATAATTTTTTATTGCTCCATGCTATATTATCTACTATTTTGGACCATATTGGGCTTTATTTTCCACTTTTATATTACTTTTGGGACTAACCTATTAACCAGAGGCCCAGCCCAGAATTGTTGTTTTTTGCCTATTTCAGTGTTTCAAAGAAACGGAATATCAAATGGAGTCCAAACGGAATGAAACATTCGGGAACATGATTTTCTCACCGAATATGATCCAGGAGACTTGGACCCCACGCCAAGAAAGAAAGGAGGCGGCCACGAGGGTGGAGGGCGCCCCCCCTAGGGTGCGCCCCTGCCTCGTGGGCCCTCCTTTGCTCCACCGACGTACTCCTTCCTCCTATATATACCTACGTGTTGGAAATATGCCCTAGAGGCAATAATAAAAGCATTATTATTATATTTCCTTATTCATGATAATTGTCTTTATTCGTGCTATAATTGTGTTATCCGGAAATCATAATACATGTGTGAATAACAGATAACAATATGTCCCTAGTGAGCCTCTAGTTGACTAGCTCGTTGATCGACAGATAGTCATGGTTTCCTGACTATGGACATTGGATGTCATTGATAACGAGATCACATCATTAGGAGAATGATGTGATGGACAAGACCCAATCCTAAACATAGCATAAGATCGCTTAGTTCGTTTGCTAGAGTTTTCCAATGTCAAGTATCCTTTCCTTAGACCATGAGATCGTGTAACTCCCGGATACCGTAGGAGTGCTTTGGGTGTGCCAAACGTCACAACGTAACTGGGTGACTATAAAGGTATACTACGGGTATCTCTGAAAGTGTCTGTTGGGTTGACATGGATCGAGACTGGGATTTGTCACTCCGCTTGACGGAGAGGTATCACCGGGCCCTCTCGGTAATGCATCATCATAATGAGCTCAATGTGATCAAAGTGTTTGATCACGGGATCATGCATTACGGTACGAGAAAAGTGACTTGCCGGTAACGAGATTGAACGAGGTATTGGGATACCGACGATCGAATCTCGGGCAAGTAAAATACCGATTGACAAAGGGAATCGTATACGAATTAATTGAATCCTCGACATCGTGGTTCATCCGATGAGATCATCGTGGAGCATGTGGGAGCCAACATGGGTATCCAGATCCTGCTGTTGGTTATTGCCCGAGAGCCGTCTCAGTCATGTCTGCATGTCTCCCGAACCCGTAGGGTCTACACACTTAAGGTTCGGTGACGCTAGGGTTGTGAAGATATGTATATGCAGTAACCCGAATGTTGTTCGGAGTCCCGGATGAGATCCCGGACGTCACGAGGAGTTTCGGAATGGTCCGGAGGTAAAGAATTATATATAGAAAGTGTTGTTTTGGCCATCGGGACAAGTTTCGGGGTTATCGGTATTGTACCGGGACCACCGGAGGGTCCCGGGGGTCCACCGGGTGGGGCCACCTGCCTCAGAGGGGCCCCATGGGCTGTATGAGGAAGGGAACCAGCCCAAAGTGGGCTGGTGCGCCTCCCCCCAAGGGCCCATGCGCCTAGGGTTGGGGAGGGAACCCTAAAGGGGGCGCCACCCTTGCTTGGGGGGCAAGTCCCTCTCCCTGGCCGCCCCCCCCCCCTAGGAGATTCCATCTCCTAGGGCCGGCGCCCCCCCAAGGGGCTATATAAAGGGGGAGGGGAGGGGGCAGCCGCACCCTTTGCCCGGGCGCCTCCCTCTCCCTCTCCAACACCTCCTCCTCCTCCGTAGAGCTCGGCGAAGCCCTGTCGGAGTACTGCGGCTCCACCATCACCACGCCGTCATGCTGCTGCTGGAGTCTTCTTCCCCAACCTCTCCTTTGCCTTGCTGGATCAAGAATAAGGAGACGTTACGCTGACCGTACGTGTGTTGAACGCGGAGGTGCCATGCTTTCGGTGCTAGGATCTCCGGTGATTTGGATCACGGTGTGTACGACTACTTCATCCCCGTTCGTTGAACGCTTCCGCTTGCGATCTACAATGTGGTATGTAGATGCAATCTCTCTCTCCCATGACTCGTTGCTAGATGAACTCATAGATGGATCTTGGTGAAACCGTAGGAAAAATTTTAATTTTCTGCAACGTTCCCCAACAGTGGTATCAGAGCCAGGTTTATGCGTAGTTCTCTATTGCACGAGTAGAACACAATTTGTTGTGGGCGTAGATGTTGTCAACTTTCTTGCCGCTACTAGTCTTATCTTGCTTCAGCGGTATTGTGGGATGAAGCGGCCCGGACCAACCTTACACGTACTCTTACGTGAGACCGGTTCCACCGACTAACATGCACTAGTTGCATAAGGTGGCTGACGGGTGTCTGTCTCTCCCACTTTAGTTGGAGCGGATTCGATGAAAAGGGTCCTTATGAAGGGTAAATAGAAGTTGACAAATCACGTTGTGGTTTTCACGTAGGTAAGAAAACGTTCTTGCTAGAACCCTAATTCAGCCACGTAAAAACTTGCAACAAAAATTAGAGGACGTCTAACTTGTTTTTGCAGCAAGTGCTTTGTGATATGATATGGCCAAAGTTGTGATGAATGATGAATGATCTATATGTGATGTATGAGATGTTCATGCTATTGTAATAGGAATCACGACTTTCATGTCGATGAGTATGACAACCGGCAGGAGCCATAGGAGTTGTCTTTATTTTTTGTATGACCTGCGTGTCATTGAGAAACGCCATGTAAATTACTTTACTTTATTGCTAAACGCGTTAGCCTTAGTAGTAGAAGTAATAGTTGGCGAGCAACTTCATGGAGACACGATGATGAAGATCATGGTGTCAAGCCGGTGACAAGATGATCATGGAGCCCCAAGATGGAGATCGAAGGAGCTATGTGATATTGGCCATATCATGTCACGTTTATTATTTGATTGCATGTGATGTTTATCATGTTTTTCATCTTGTTTACTTAGAACGACGGTAGTAAATAAGATGATCCCTCATAATAATTTCAAGAAAGTGTTCCCCCTAACTGTGCACCGTTGCGACAGTTCGTTGTTTCGAAGCACCACGTGATGATCGGGTGTGATAGATTCTAACGTTCACATACAACGGGTGTAAGACAGATTTACACACGCAAAACACTTAGGTTGACTTGACGAGCCTAGCATGTACAGACATGGCCTCGTAACACAGAAGACCGAAAGGTCGAGCATGAGTCGTATAGAAGATACGATCAACATGAAGATGTTCACTGATGTTGACTAGTCCGTCTCACGTGATGATCGGACACGGCCTAGTTGACTCGGATCATGTAATACTTAGATGACTAGAAGAGGGATGTCTATCTAAGTGGGAGTTCATTAAATAATTTGATTAAATGAACTCTATTATCATGAACTTAGTCTAAAATTTTACAATATGTCTTGTAGATCAAATGGCCAACGTAGTCCTCAACTTCAACGCGTTCCTAGAGAAAACCAAGCTGAAAGACGATGGTAGCAACTATACGGACTGGGTCCGGAACCTGAGGATCATCCTCATAGCTGCCAAGAAAGATTATGTCCTACGAGCACCGCTGGGTGACGCACCTATTCTCCCTGCAGAACAAGACGTTATGAACGCTTGGCAGTCACGCTGCGATGATTACTCCCTCGTTCAGTGCGGCATGCTTTACAGCTTAGAGCCGGGGCTCCAAAAGCGTTTTGAGAGACATGGAGCATATGATATGTTCGAAGAGCTGAAAATGGTTTTCCAAGCTCATGCCCGGGTCGAGAGATATGAAGTCTCCGACAAATTCTTTAGCTGTAAGATGGAGGAAAATGGCTCTGTCAGTGAACACATACTCAAGATGTCTGGGTTGCACGACCGCTTGACTCAACTGGAAGTTAATCTCCCGGATGAAGCGGTCCTTGACAGAATCTTCCAGTCGCTTCCACCTAGCTACAAGAGCTTTGTGATGAACTACAATATGCAGGGGATGGTAAAGACCATTCCTGAGGTATATGCTATGCTGAAATCAACAGAGGTGGAAATCAAGAAGGAGCATCAAGTGTTGATGGTGCATAAAACCACTAAGTTCAAGAAGGGCAAGGGTAAAAAGAACTTCAAGAAGGACGGCAAGGAAGTTGCCGCGCCCGGTAAGCAAGTTGCCGGGAAGAGGCCAAAGAATGGACCCAAGCCCGAGACTGAGTGTTTTTATTGCAAGGGAAGTGGTCACTGGAAGCGGAACTGCCCCAAATACTTAGCGGACAAGAAGGCCGGCAAAACAAAAGGTATATGTGATATACATGTAATTGATGTGTACCTTACCAGTACTCGTAGTAGCTCTTGGGTATTTGATACCGGTGCAGTTGCTCACATTTGTAACTCAAAACAGGAGCTACAGAATAAACGGAGACTGGCGAAGGACGAGGTGACGATGCGCGTCGGGAATGGTTCCAAGGTCGATGTGATCGCCGTCGGCACGCTACCTCTACATTTACCTACGGGATTAGTTTTAAACCTCAATAATTGTTATTTAGTGCCAAGTTTGAGCATGAACATTGTATCTGGATCTCGTTTAATTCGAGATGGCTACTCATTTAAATCCGAGAATAATGATTGTTCTATTTATATGAGAGATATGTTTTATGGTCATGCTCCGATGGTTAATGGTTTATTCTTAATGAATCTCGTACGTGATGATACACATATTCATAGTGTGAATACCAAAAGAGTTAAAGTTGATAACAATAGTCCCACATATTTGTGGCACTGCCGCCTTGGTCACATAGGTGTCAAACGCATGAAGAAGCTCCATGCAGATGGACTTTTAGAGTCTCTTGATTATGAATCATTTGACACGTGCGAACCATGCCTCATGGGTAAAATGACCAAGACTCCGTTCTCAGGAACAATGGAGCGAGCAACCAACTTGTTGGAAATCATACATACCGATGTGTGCGGTCCAATGAGTGTTGAGGCTCGCGGTGGCTATCGTTATGTTCTCACCCTCACTGATGACTTGAGTAGATATGGGTATGTCTACTTAATGAAACACAAAACTGAGACCTTTGAAAAGTTCAAAGAATTTCAGAGTGAGGTTGAAAATCAACGTGATAAAAGGATCAAGTTTCTACGATCAGATCGTGGAGGAGAATACTTGAGTCACGAATTTGGCACACACTTAAGAAAATGTGGAATAGTTTCACAACTTACGCCGCCTGGAACACCTCAGCGTAATGGTGTGTCCGAACGTCGTAATCGCACTCTATTAGATATGGTACGATCTATGATGTCTCTTACCGACTTACCACTATCTTTTTGGGGCTCTGCTTTAGAGACTGCCGCATTCACTTTAAATAGGGCTCCGTCGAAATCCGTTGAGACGACACCGTATGAATTATGGTTTGGGAAGAAACCTAAGCTGTTGTTTCTAAAAGTTTGGGGATGCGATGCTTATGTCAAGAAACTTCAACCTGAGAAGCTCGAACCCAAGTCGGAAAAATGCGTCTTCATAGGATACCCGAAAGAAACTGTTGGGTATACCTTCTACCTTAGATCCGAAGGCAAGCTCTTTGTTGCCAAGAATGGATCCTTTCTAGAGAAAGAGTTTCTCTCGAAAGAAGTAAGTGGGAGGAAAGTAGAACTTGATGAAGTGTTACCTCTTGAACCGGAAAATGGCGAAACTCAAGAAAACGTTCCTGAGGTGCCTGCACCGACTAGAGAGGAAATTAATGATGATGATCAAGATACTTCTAATCAAGCTCCTACTGAAATTCGAAGGTCCACAAGGACACGTTCCGCACCAGAGTGGTACGAGAACCCTGTCTTGGAAATCATGTTGTTAGACAATGGTGAACCTTCGAACTATGAGGAAGCAATGGCGGGCCCGGATTCCGACAAATGGCTGGAAGCCATGAAATCCGAGATAGGGTCCATGTATGAAAACGAAGTATGGACTTTGACTGACTTGCCCGTTGAACGGCGAGCCATAGAAAATAAATGGATCTTTAAGAAGAAGACAGACGCGGATGGTAATGTGACCATCTATAAAGCTCGGCTTGTCGCTAAGGGTTATCGACAAGTTCAAGGAATTGACTACGATGAGACTTTCTCACCGGTAGCGAAGCTGAAGTCCGTCCGAATCATGTTAGCAATTGCCGCATACTATGATTATGAGATATGGCAAATGGACGTCAAAACGGCATTCCTTAATGGTTTCCTTAAGGAAGAATTGTATATGATGCAGCCGGAAGGTTTTGTCGATCCTAAGAATGCTGACAAGGTGTGCAAGCTCCAACGCTCGATTTATGGGCTGGTGCAAGCATCTCGGAGTTGGAACATTCGCTTTGATGAGATGATCAAAGCGTTAGGGTTTACACAGACTTATGGAGAAGCCTGTGTTTACAAGAAAGTGAGTGGGAGCTCTGTAGCATTTCTCATATTATATGTAGACGACATACTTTTGATGGGAAATGATATAGAACTCTTGGACAGCATTAAGGCCTACTTGAATAAGAGTTTTTCAATGAAGGACCTTGGAGAAGCTGCTTATATATTAGGCATCAAGATCTATAGAGATAGATCGAGACGCCTCATAGGTCTTTCACAAAGCACATACCTTAATAAAATATTGAAGAAGTTCAATATGGATCAATCTAAGAAAGGGTTCTTACCTGTGTTACAAGGTGTGAAATTGAGCTCAGCTCAATGTCCGACCACGGCAGAAGATATAGAAGAGATGAGCGTCATCCCCTATGCCTCAGCCATAGGTTCTATTATGTATGACATGTTGTGTACCAGACCTGATGTAAACCTTGCCGTAAGTTTGGTAGGAAGGTACCAAAGTAATCCCGGCAAGGAACACTGGACAGCGGTCAAGAATATCCTGAAGTACCTGAAAAGGACCAAGGAAATGTTTCTCGTTTATGGAGGTGACGAAGAGCTCGTCGTAAAAGGTTACGTCGACGCTAGCTTTGACACAGATCTGGATGACTCTAAGTCACAAACCGGATACGTGTATATTTTGAATGGTGGGGCAGTAAGCTGGTGCAGTTGCAAGCAAAGCGTCGTGGCGGGATCTACATGTGAAGCGGAGTACATGGCAGCCTCGGAGGCAGAACATGAAGCAATTTGGGTGAAGGAGTTCATCACCGACCTCGGAGTCATACCCAATGCGTCGGGGCCAACCAAGCTCTTCTGTGACAACACTGGAGCTGTTGCACTTGCAAAGGAGCCCAGGTTTCACAAGAAGACCAGGCACATCAAGCGTCGCTTCAACTCCATTCGTGAAAATGTTCAAGATGGAGACATAGAGATTTGTAAAGTGCACACAGATCTGAATGTCGCAGATCCGTTGACTAAACCTCTCCCTAAGGCAAAACATGATCAGCACCAGAACTCTATGGGTGTTCGATTCATCACAATGTAACTAGATTATTGACTCTAGTGCAAGTGGGAGACTGTTGGAAATATGCCCTAGAGGCAATAATAAAAGCATTATTATTATATTTCCTTATTCATGATAATTGTCTTTATTCGTGCTATAATTGTGTTATCCGGAAATCGTAATACATGTGTGAATAACAGACAACAATATGTCCCTAGTGAGCCTCTAGTTGACTAGCTCGTTGATCGACAGATAGTCATGGTTTCCTGACTATGGACATTGGATGTCATTGATAACGAGATCACATCATTAGGAGAATGATGTGATGGACAAGACCCAATCCTAAACATAGCATAAGATCGCTTAGTTCGTTTGCTAGAGTTTTCCAATGTCAAGTATCCTTTCCTTAGACCATGAGATCGTGTAACTCCCGGATACCGTAGGAGTGCTTTGGGTGTGCCAAACATCACAACGTAACTGGGTGACTATAAAGGTATACTACGGGTATCTCTGAAAGTGTCTGTTGGGTTGACATGGATCGAGACTGGGATTTGTCACTCCGCTTGACGGAGAGGTATCACCGGGCCCTCTCGGTAATGCATCATCATAATGAGCTCAATGTGATCAAAGTGTTTGATCACGGGATCATGCATTACGGTACGAGAAAAGTGACTTGCCGGTTTACATAAAATTTCGTTTCTATCTCCATCTGTAATCATATTTGTCCAACTGGCACATTATTTACGTTGTTAATTATATACGTGACAATATTAACATACAACATCTCTTGTTTGCGGGCATCCGGACCGCTGCCACGGCCGCTCCTGACAAACCCCAACCATCTTCATCACCCGCGCGTGCTTCCCGCCTGAAACGGTCAGTGCCGCATTCATGCCCGGCCAGAGCGGACGCAACCTCTCACTGGCGCCGGCATTGAAGCGGCACGCCAGCCGAGAGAGCGTCGCCCGCGCCGCTTCTTGGTGCACGTGACTGCTCCGCGTCAAATGTCGCAATACCCGGCCACAACATGCATGTAAAAAGTTCTTGGGAGTCTGTGCTACAGCTAGCTGTCCTCCCCCAACTTGTCAATCTCTTCCAGAGTACTAGTACTCCATGGCGCGATCCATCGACAAGCAGGCGGGAAAGTTATCGTATACTCGGTTTGCGGTAAATGGCATGCCGAGTGACCGTGTGGGGTCGAGGCATGGAGGAGGGTGAGACACGAACGCGACAGACGTGATTTAAACGTCGGTTTTGCTCGATGGCGCGACCCAACGGAACGAAACGTTGGCTTCTCTCTGTTTCCATTTTTTCTCCGGAAAAACATAAACTTTCCACTCAATATTCATTCCTACTCCAAGGTTGCCCCGTTACAACATTCCATCAAATACAAAGGAAAACTAACACGCATGCTGATGTATCTCAATGATTCACATATCATAGCCAATATTTACTTCACAACTAAAGACAAAAGTTGTGAGAGCATGTACGGAAGAAAAACTATTGATGGGGTCACTACGACTTAAACCCTAAACCCTAAACATGATTTAATTTCCTGGCCAGGTAGAACCTGTCGAAGGAAAGACGGCTGGCACCCTCGGATCATACGATGCTTTTGTGCAGTTCCACTAAAATCAAGCTGAGCATCCCTGATGGCAAAGATATTGAAGAAGTGTGATTAGAATAATAGTACTGGCACTAGTTCATGAGACATAAACTCATCACAAGTAGAAGCCGGTAGAAGTAGACAAAGATCGACATGGAGATGGAGCTACGTGGGGAGCTGTGGCAGTGGAGCAAGCAGGCTCCAAAAGGAAGATGGACTACCTGGGACGTCGGGCTATAGCTAGAAGGGCGGTTGGGACGCGGCATCGGCCCATACCACGGTGACCCCCGATTGGGACGCATCGACTGTGAATTTTCTCCCTTGCCGATGTTGACCGCGTCTACGCAGAACATTGTTCCCTTCCCCCAGCTGCGGGATCAGGCCGGATATGTGACCAACGGTGTGGCCACCGTCGTTTTATGCTTGTGAACAGAGCAACCCAAGCAAGTAGGCTTGTAACTTAGGCTCCTGCTAGTGTATATATAGTGGTTTTCTTTTTCCCTCCATATCAACCATTTTATATTGCGTACGTGTCATTGAAGAGTGAAATGATGGTTGCTTGTTCCGACTAACTTGCTGTGTGATTTGACTGCTCCTTTAGTGGCTCCTACACGTACTCCCCCTATGTATATGCAACAGTCACACGTACACATGGACGCCAAAACGCGCGCGACGCCCTAATGCATGCATGCCCGAGCACACAACGGAACACACACGGTCACGCTCAAGTGCTCAACCTACACATGCATGCACACACATACTCGGCCAGGGTGAGCTAGTGACCGTATAAACACTGGAAAATGTATATTGAGCGTGATGAGCGTATTATGAAGTCCACTGGTCGTATTTTTACAATATACAGTGACAGACAGTGTATTTATCTCGTTTCAAATTAAGCCATATTAACCGGAGAGGAGGCAGTATGGACTAGCATTACTTTGTTGTGTCCCGTCAACTTGCCGAACGAGGAGAAGCTTGCAGGACAGGAGAAGCTTGCGCTCAGTGGCTCGCAGGACAAGGAGAAACTTTTGACTAATGCAAGCTCTCCCTCGCTCGGGTGGTGGACATGCAATAGTTAATTCGGTGTCAGATTGCCAGAAGCATACACTATACTAGGACAATTATTGTTCAACTTCCCGAAGAGGCGAACAGCCAAGCGCAAAGTTTACTAGTACTAGTACTACTACTATAGTCTATAGAGGTATGTACTATACTAGTACTAGGAACCGGATGGAGGAGCGTCTGCACTCTTATTATATTTTTAAAATGTGATAAAGCAATCTTCAACACATTTGGTTCTCTTCGAGGGTTCTCGCATGTGATAATGGAAGTTGATTGCATGGAACACTCGCCACAATTCTTTCTTAATTCTGGCTCATATCCTGTGATACGTCTCCGACGTATCTATAATTTTTTATTGCTCCATGCTATATTATCTACTATTTTGGACCATATTGGGCTTTATTTTCCACTTTTATATTACTTTTGGGACTAACCTATTAACCAGAGGCCCAGCCCAGAATTGTTGTTTTTTGCCTATTTCAGTGTTTCAAAGAAACGGAATATCAAATGGAGTCCAAACGGAATGAAACATTCGGGAACATGATTTTCTCACCGAATATGATCCAGGAGACTTGGACCCCACGCCAAGAAAGAAAGGAGGCGGCCACGAGGGTGGAGGGCGCCCCCCCTAGGGTGCGCCCCTGCCTCGTGGGCCCTCCTTTGCTCCACCGACGTACTCCTTCCTCCTATATATACCTACGTGTTGGAAATATGCCCTAGAGGCAATAATAAAAGCATTATTATTATATTTCCTTATTCATGATAATTGTCTTTATTCGTGCTATAATTGTGTTATCCGGAAATCATAATACATGTGTGAATAACAGATAACAATATGTCCCTAGTGAGCCTCTAGTTGACTAGCTCGTTGATCGACAGATAGTCAGGGTTTCCTGACTATGGACATTGGATGTCATTGATAACGAGATCACATCATTAGGAGAATGATGTGATGGACAAGACCCAATCCTAAACATAGCATAAGATCGCTTAGTTCGTTTGCTAGAGTTTTCCAATGTCAAGTATCCTTTCCTTAGACCATGAGATCGTGTAACTCCCGGATACCGTAGGAGTGCTTTGGGTGTGCCAAACGTCACAACGTAACTGGGTGACTATAAAGGTATACTACGGGTATCTCTGAAAGTGTCTGTTGGGTTGACATGGATCGAGACTGGGATTTGTCACTCCGCTTGACGGAGAGGTATCACCGGGCCCTCTCGGTAATGCATCATCATAATGAGCTCAATGTGATCAAAGTGTTTGATCACGGGATCATGCATTACGGTACGAGAAAAGTGACTTGCCGGTAACGAGATTGAACGAGGTATTGGGATACCGACGATCGAATCTCGGGCAAGTAAAATACCGATTGACAAAGGGAATCGTATACGGATTAATTGAATCCTCGACATCGTGGTTCATCCGATGAGATCATCGTGGAGCATGTGGGAGCCAACATGGGTATCCAGATCCTGCTGTTGGTTATTGCCCGAGAGCCGTCTCGGTCATGTCTGCATGTCTCCCGAACCCGTAGGGTCTACACACTTAAGGTTCGGTGACGCTAGGGTTGTGAAGATATGTATATGCAGTAACCCGAATGTTGTTCGGAGTCCCGGATGAGATCCCGGACGTCACGAGGAGTTTCGGAATGGTCCGGAGGTAAAGAATTATATATAGAAAGTGTTGTTTTGGCCATCGGGACAAGTTTCGGGGTTATCGGTATTGTACCGGGACCACCGGAGGGTCCCGGGGGTCCACCGGGTGGGGCCACCTGCCTCGGAGGGGCCCCATGGGCTGTATGAGGAAGGGAACCAGCCCAAAGTGGGCTGGTGCGCCTCCCCCCCAAGGGCCCATGCGCCTAGGGTTGGGGGGGAACCCTAAAGGGGGCGCCCCCCTTGCTTGGGGGGCAAGTCCCTCTCCCTGGCCGCCGCCCCCCTAGGAGATTCCATCTCCTAGGGCCGGCGCCCCCCCAAGGGGCTATATAAAGGGGGGAGGGGAGGGGGGCAGCCGCACCCTTTGCCCGGGCGCCTCCCTGTCCCTCTCCAACACCTCCTCGTCCTCCGTAGAGCTCGGCGAAGCCCTGTCGGAGTACTGCGGCTCCACCATCACCACGCCGTCGTGCTGCTGCTGGAGTATTCTTCCCCAACCTCTCCTTTGCCTTGCTGGATCAAGAATAAGGAGACGTTACGCTGACCGTACGTGTGTTGAACGCGGAGGTGCCGTGCTTTCGGTGCTAGGATCTCCGGTGATTTGGATCACGGTGTGTACGACTACTTCATCCCCGTTCGTTGAACGCTTCCGCTCGCGATCTACAAAGTGGTATGTAGATGCAATCTCTCTCTCCCATGACTCGTTGCTAGATGAACTCATAGATGGATCTTGGTGAAACCGTAGGAAAAATTTTAATTTTCTGCAACGTTCCCCAACACTACGTACCCCCAAACGATCAGAAGGGGAGCCAAAAACCTAATTCCACTGCCGCAACCTCTGTACCCACGAGATCCCATCTTGGGGCCTGTTCCGGAGCTCCGCCGGAGGGGGCATCTACCACGGAGGGCTTGTACATCATCATAGCCCCTCCGATGAAGTGTGAGTAGTTTACCACAGACCTTCGGGGCCATAGTTAGTAGCTAGATGGCTTCTTCTCTCTTCTTGGATCTCAATACAATGTTCTCCCCTCTCTCGTGGAGATCTATTCGATGTAATCTTCTTTTTGCGGTGTGTTTGTTGAGATCGATGAATTGTGGGTTTATGATCAAGTCTATCTATGAACAATATTTGAATCTTCTCTGAATTCTTTTATGTATGATTGGTTATCTTTGCAAGTCTCTTCGAATTATCAGTTTGGTTTGGCCTACTATATTGGTTTTTCTTGCAATGGGAGAAGTACTTGGCTTTGGGTTCAATCTTGTGGTGTCCTTTCCCAGTGACAGCAGGGGCAGCAAGGCACGTATTGTATTGTTGCCATCGAGGATAACAAGATGGGGTTTTATCATATTGCATGAAACTATCCCTCTACATCATGTCATCTTGCTTAAGGCGTTACTCTGTTTTTAACTTAATACTCTAGATGCATGCTGGATAGCGGTCAATGAGTGGAGTAATAGTAGTAGATGCAGGCAGGAGTCGGTCTACTTGTCTCGGACGTGATGCCTATATACAGGATCATACTTAGATATTCTCATAACTATGCTCAATTCTGTCAATTGCTCAACAGTAATTTGTTCACCCACCATAGAATACTTATGCTCTTGAGAGAAGCCACTAGTGAAATCTATGGCCCCCGGGTCTATTCTCATCATATCAATCTTCCATCACTTTATTCTTGCTTTGCCTTTTACTTTGTCTTTTATTTTACTTTGCATCATTATACCAAAAATACCAAAAATAGTATCTATCATCTCTATCAGATCTCACTCTCGTAAGTGACCGTGAAGGGATTGACAACCCCTAATCGTGTTGGTTGCGTTGAGCTATTTGTTTTGTGTAGGTACAAGGGACTCGCGCGTAGCCTCCTACTGGATTGATACCTTGGTTCTCAAAAACTAAGGGAAATACTTACTCTACTCTTCTGCATCACCCTTTCCTCTTCAAGGAAATCCAATGCAGTGCTCAAGAGGTAGCAGGAAGATTTCTGGCGCCATTGCCGGGGAGTCTATGCAAAAGTCAACATACCAAGTACCCATCACAATCCCTATCTCTCGCACTACATTATTTGCCATTTGCCTCTCGTTTTCCTCTCCCCCACTTCACCCTTGCCGTTTTATTCTCCGTCTCTTTTCCGTTTGCCTTTTTCTCGCTTGCTTTTTGTTTGCTCGTGTGTTGGTTTGCTTGCTTGTCACGATGGCTCAAGATAATACCAAATTGTGTGACTTTACCTTATCACTCCGATTGCTCCTCTTACCAATACTGAATCTTGTGAAATCAATACTGCTTTGTTGAATCTTGTTATGAAAGATCAATTCGCCGGCCTTCCCAGTGAAGATGTCGCTACTCATCTAAATAGCTTCATTGATTTATGTGATATGCAAAATAAGAAGGATGTCGATAATGATATTGTTAAATTGAAGCTATTTCCTTTTTCGCTTAGAGATCGTGCTAAAGCTTGGTTTTCGTCTTTGCCTAAAAATAGTATTGATTCTTGGAACAAGTGCAAGGATGCTTTTATCTCTAAGTATTTTCCTCCCACTAAGATCATCTCTCTTAGAAACGACATTATGAATTTTAAGCAACTTGATCATGAACAGTTGCACAAGCTTGGGAGAGAATGAAATTAATGATACGTAATTGCCCTACTCATGGTTTGAATTTGTGGATGATTATACAAAACTTTTATGCCGGATTGAATTTTGCTTCTAGAAATCTTTTAGATTCGGCCGTGGGAGGCACTTTTATGGAAATCACTTTAGGAGATGCTACTAAACTCCTAGATAATATTATGGTTAATTATTCTCAATGGCACACTGAAAGATCTACTAATAAAAAAGTGCATGTGATAGAAGAAATCAATGTTTTGAGTGGAAAGATGGATGAACTTATGAAATTATTTGCTACTAAGAGTGTTTCTTATGATCCTAATGATATGCCTTTGTCTACTTTGATTGAAAATAATAATGAATCTATGGATGTGAATTTTGTTGGTAGGAATAATTTTGGTAACAACGCGTATAGAGGGAACTTTAATCCTAGGCCTTATCCTAGTAATCCTTCTAATAATTATGGAAATTCCTACAACAACTCTTATGGAAATTTTAATAAGATGCCCTCTGAATTTGAGAATAGTGTTAAAGAGTTATGAATTCACAAAAGAATTTCAATGCTTTGCTTGAAGAGAAATTACTTAAAGTTGATGATTTGGCTAGGAACGTTGATAGAATTTCTTTTGAGGTTGATTCTTTAAAGCTTAGATCTATTCCTCCTAAGCATGATATCAATGAGTCTCTCAAATCCATGAGAATTTCCATCGATGAGTGCAAGGAAAGAACCGCTAGGATGCGTGCTACGAAAGATGCCTTTATTAAAACGTGTTCTTTCAATTCTTATGAAAGTAAAGATGAAGATCTAAAAGTTACTGATGTGTCACCTATTAAATCTTTGTTTTGAAATATGAATCTTGATAATGATGAGATTGATTATGATCCACCTTTACCTAGAAGGCGTTCCAAAAATTCGGAGTTTTTAGATCTTAATGATGAATTTGATAAAAGTGGGATTGAAAAGAATAAAACCCTAGATGTTGCTAAACCCACTATTTTGGACTTCAAGGAATTTAATTATTAAAGTTGCTCTTTAATTGATTGTATTTCCTTGTTGCAATCCATGCTAAATTCTCCTCATGCTTATAGTCAAAATAAAGCCTTTACCGAACATATCGTTGATGCCTTGATACAATCGTACGAAGAAAAACTTGAGTTGAAAGTTTCTATCCCTAGAGAACTTTATGACGATTGGGAACCTACTATTAAAATTAAAATTAAAGATCATGAGATTTATGCTTTGTGTGATTTGGGTGCTAGTGTTTCCACTATCCCCAAAACTTTGTGTGATTTGCTAGATTTCCGTGATTTTGATGATTGCTCTCTAAACTTGCATCTTGCGGATTCCACTATTAAGAAACCTATGGGAAGAATTAATGATATTCTCATTGTTGCCAATAGGAATTATGTGCCCGTAGATTTTATTGTTCTTGATAGAGATTGCAATCCTTCATGCCCTATTATTCTTGGTAGACCTTTCCTTAGAACAGTTGGTGCAATTATTGATATGAAGGACGGGAATATTAGATTCCAATTTCCATTAAAGAAAGGCATGGAACACTTCCCTAGAAATAAAATAAATTACCATATGAATCTATCATGAGAGCCACTTATGGATTGCCTACCAAAGATGGCAATACCTAGATCTATCCTCGCTTTTATGCCTAGCTAGGGGCGTTAAACGATAGCGCTTGTTGGGAGGCAACCCAATTTTATTTTTAGTTTTTTTGTTTTTGCTTCTATTTAGGAATAAATAATCCATCTACCTTCTTTTTAGATGTGGTTTTATGTTTTAATTAGTGTTTGTGCCAAGTTAAACCTATAGGATCTTCTTGGCTGATAGTTATTTGATCTTGCTGTAATTTCCAGAAACTTTCTGTTCACGAAAACAATTGTTAAAAATCACCAGAACGTGATAAAATAATGATTCCAATTGCTTATGATAAATAAACAAATTGGATAGGTCTTCCTAGTTTGGTAGATTTTTTGGAGTTCCATAAGTTTGCGTTATTTACAGATTACTGCAGACTGTTCTGTTTTTGACAGATTCTGTTTTTCGTGTGTTGTTTGCTTATTTTGATGAATCTATGGCTAGTAAAATAGTTTATAAACCATAGAGAAGTTGGAATACAGTAGGTTTAACACCAATATAAATAAATAATGAGTTAATTACAGTACCTTGAAGTGGTCTTTTGTTTTCTTTCGCTAGCGGAGCTCACGAGATTTCTGTTGAGTTTTGTGTTGTGAAGTTTTCAAGTTTTGGGTAAAATCTTTTTATGGATTATGGAACAAGGAGTGGCAAGATCCTAAGATTAGGGATGCCCATGTCACCCCCAATATAATCCAAGGACACCAAAAAGTCAAAGCTTGGGGATGCCCTGGAAGGCATCCCCTCTTTCGTCTACTTCCATCGGTAATTTTACTTGGAGCTATATTTTTATTCACCACATGATATGTGTTTTGCTTGGAGCGTCTTGTATTATTTGTGTCCTCGTTTGTTAGTATACCACAATCATCCTTGCTGAACACACCTTTTGAGAGAGCCATACATGAATTGGAATTTGATAGAACACTCTACGTGCTTCACTTATATCTTTTGAGCTATATAGTTTTGCTCTAGTGCTTCACTTATATCTTTTAGAGCATGGTGGTGGATTTGTTTTATAGAAACTATTGATCTCTCATGCTTCACTTAGATTAATTTGAGAGTCTTAATTATCATGGTAATTTGCTTAAAATCTTAATATGCTAGGTATAAAAAATATAGTAAAAGCTTTCTTATGAGTGTGTTGAATACTAAGAAAAGTTTGATACTTAATAATTGTTTTGAGATATGGAGGTGATAATATCAAAGTCGTGCTAGTTGAGTAGTTGTGAATTTTAGAAATACTTGTGTTCAAGTTTTCAAGTCCCGTAGCATGCACGTATGGTAAACATTATGTAACAAATTTAAAACATGAGGTGTTCTTTGATTGTCCTCCTTATGAGTGGCGGTCGGGGACGAGCGATGGTCTTTTCCTACCAATATATCCCCCTAGGAGCATGCGCGTAATGCTTTGGTTTTTGATGGATTGTAGATTTTTGCAATAAGTATATGAGTTCTTTATGACCAATGTTGAGTCCATGGATTATACGCACTCTCAGCCTTCCATCATTGCTAGCCTCTTCGGTACCGTGCATTGCCCTTTCTCACATTGAGAGTTGGTGCAAACTTCGCCGGTGCATCCAAACCCCGTGATATGATACACTCTTTCACACATAAACCTCCTTATACCTTCCTCAAAACAGCCACCATACCTACCTATTATGGCATTTCCATAGCCATTCCGAGATATATTGCCATGCAACTTTCCACCATACCATTCATCATGACACATTCATCATTGTCATATTGCTTAGCATGATCATGTAGTTGACATAGTATTTGTGGCAAAGCCACCATTCATAATTCTTTCATACATGTCACTCTTGATTCATTGCATATCCGGTACACCGCCGGAGGCATTCATATAGAGTCATACTTTGTTCTAGTATCGAGTTGTAATCATTGAGTTGTAAATAAATAGAAGTGTGATGATCATCATTTTCTAGAGCATTGTCCCAAGTGAGGAATAAAAAAGGCCATAAAAAAGAGAAGGCCCAAAAGAGAAAAAAAGAAAAGAAAAAATGAGAGAAAAAGATAGAAGGGACAATGCTACTATCCTTTACCACACTTGTGCTTCAAAGTAGCACCATAATCATCATGACAGAGAGTCTCTTGTTTTGTCATTTTCATATACTAGTGGGAACTTTTCATTATAGAACTTGGCTTGTATATTCCAACAATGGGCCTCCTCAAGTGCCCTAGGTCTTCGTGAGCAAGCAAGTTGGATGCACACCCACTTAGTTTCTTTTGTTGAGCTTTCATACATTTATAGCTCTAGTGCATCTGTTGCATGGCAATCCCTACTCCTTGCATTAACATCAATCGATGGGCATCTCCATAGCCCATTGATTAGCCTCGTTGATGTGAGATATTCTCCTTTTTTGTCTTCTCCACATAACACCCATCATTATTCTATTCCACCCATACTGTTATATCCATGGCTCACGCTCATGTATTGCGTGAAGGTTTATAAGTTTGAGATTATTAAAGTATGAAACAATTGCTTAGCTTGTCATCGGGGTTGTGCATGATGAGAGCATTCTTGTGTGACGAAAACGGAGCATGACTAAACTATATGATTTTGTAGGGATGAACTTTCTCTGGCCATGTTATTTTGAGAAGACATAATTGCTTTGTTAGTATGCTTGAAGTATTACTATTTTTATGTCAATATAAACTTTTGTCTTGAATCTTTCGGATCTGAATATTCATACCACAATTAAGAAGAATTACATTGAAATTATGCCAAGTAGCACTCCGCATCAAAAATTCTTTTTTATCATTTACCTACTCAAGGGCGAGCAGGAATTAAGCTTGGGGATGCCTGATACGTCTCCAACGTATCTATAATTTTTGATTGCTCCATGCAATATTATCTACTGTTTTGGACCATATTGGGCTTTATTTTCCACTTTTATATTACTTTTGGGACTAACCTATTAAGCGGAGGCCAAGCCCAGAATTGCTGTTTTTTGCCTATTTCAGTGTTTCGAAGAAACGGAATATCAAACGGAGTCCAAACGGAATGAAACCTTCGAGAACATGATTTTCTCACTGAATATGACTGAGGAGACTTGGACCCCACGTCAAGAAAGAAAGGAGGCGGCCACGAGGGTGGAGGGCGCGCCCCCTGCCTCGTGGGCCCCCTTTGCTCCATGGACGTACTCCTTCCTCCTATATATACCTACGTACCCCCAAACGATCAGAAGGGGAGCCAAAACCTAATTCCACCGCCGCAACCTTCTGTACCCACGAGATCCCATCTTGGGGCCTGTTCCGGAGCTCCGCCGGAGGGGGCATCTACCATGGAGGGCTTCTACATCATCATAGCCCCTCCGATGAAGTGTGAGTAGTTTACCTCAGACCTTCGGGTCCATAGTTAGTAGCTAAATGGCTTTTTCTCTCTTCTTGGATATCAATACAATGTTCTCCCCCTCTCTCATGGAGATCTATTCGATGCAATCTTCTTTTTGCGGTGTGTTTGTTGAGACCGATGAATTGTGGGTTTATGATCAAGTCTATCTATGAACAATATTTGAATCTTCTCTGAATTCTTTTATGTATGATTGGTTATCTTTGCAAGTCTCTTCGAATTATCAGTTTGGTTTGGCCTACTAGATTGGTGATACGTCTCCAACGTATCTATAATTTTTTATTGCTCCATGCTATATTATCTACTGTTTTGGACTATATTGGGCTTTATTTTCCAATTTTATATTATTTTTGGGACTAACCTATTAACCGGAGGCCCAGCCAAGAATTGCTGTTTTTTGCCTATTTCAGTGTTTCGAAGAAACGGAATATCAAACGGAGTCCAAACAGAATAATCCTTTCTGGAACATGATTTTCTTCCCGAATATGACCCAGGAGACTTGGACCCTACGCCAAGGAAGCTTCCAGATGGGCACGAGGTAGGGGGCGCGCCCTACACCCCCAGGCGCGCCCCCCACCCTCGTGGGCCCACCAAGGCTCCACCGACGTACTTCTTCCTCCTATATATATCCACGTACCCGCAAACGATCAGAATAGGAGCCAAAAACCTAATTCCACCACCGCAACATTCTGTATCCACGAGATCCCATCTTGGGGCCTGTTCCGGAGCTCCGCCGGAGAGGGCCGTCATCACGGAGGGCTTCTACATCATCATAGCTTCTCCGATGAAGTGTGAGTAGTTTACCTCAGACCTTCGGGTCCATAGTTGTTAGCTAGATGGCTTCTTCTCTCTTTTTGGATCTCAATACAATGTTCTCCCCCTCTCTTGTGGAGATCTATTTGATGTAATCTTCTTGTTTTTGCGGTGTGTTTGTTGAGACCGATGAATTGTGGGTTTATGATCAAGTCTTTCTATGAATAATATTCGAATCTTCTCCGAATTCTTTTATGTATGATTGGTTATCTTTGCAAGTCTCTTTGAATTATCCGTTCGGTTTGGCCAACTAGATTGGTAGTTCTTGCCATGGGAGAAGTGCCTAGCTTTGGGTTCGATCTTGCGGTGTCCTTTCCAAGTGACAGAAGGGGCAGCAAGGCACGTATTGTATCGTTGCCATCGAGGATAACAAGATGGGGTTTATTTCATATTGCATGAATTTATCTCTCTACATCATGTCATCTTGCTTAAAGCGTTACTCTGTTTTTAACTTAATACTCTAGATGCATGCTGGATAGCGGTCGATGAGTGGAGTAATAGTAGTAGATGCCGAATCGTTTCGATCTACTTGTCACGGACGTGATGCCTATATACATGATCATGCCTAGATATTCTCATAACTATGCTCAATCCTGTTAATTGCTCAACAGTAATTTGTTCACCCACCGTAGAAAACTTATGCTCTTGAGAGAAGCCACTAGTGAAACCTATGGCCCCCGAGTCTATTCTCATCATATCAATCTCCATCACTTCAATCTTGATTTGCTTTTTTACTTTGCCGTTTACTTTTCACTTTGCATCTTTATACCAAAAATAGCTAAAATAGTATCTCTATCAGATCTCACTCTCGTAAGTGACCGTGAAGGGATTGACAACCCCTAATCGCGTTGGTTGCGAGTTGCTATCGATTTGTGCAGGTACGAGGGACTTGAGCGTGGCCTCCTACTGGATTGATACCTTGGTTCTCAAAAACTGAGGGAAATACTTACGCTACTCTGTTGCATCATCCTCTCCTCTTCGGCGAAAACCAACGCAAGCTCAAGAGGTAGCAAGAAGAATTTCTGGCACCGTTGCCGTGGAGTCTACGCAAAAAGTCAACATACCAAGTACCCATCACAATCCCTATCTCTCGCATTACATTAGTTTCCATTTGCCTCTCGTTTTCCCCTCCCCCCACTTCACCCTTGCCGTTTTATTCTCCCTCTCTTTCTCCTTCCCCTTCCCCTTCTCCGTTTGCCTTTTTCTCGCTTGCCTTTTGTTTGCTCGTGTGTTGGATTGATTGTTCATCGCGATGGCTCTACCAAATTTTGGTGATCTTCACCTTAAAAGGTTAGAGGAGATCGAAAACAATGTCAGGAAGTTTATGGTTTTGCAATTTGAGCATAATAATTTCTTTAGAAACGAGCTTAAGGGACAAAAAAGTTTTTATGAGTTATATGAATAAAGAGATCGATGATATGTCTAAAGACTTTGATGGTATAAGATCCCAAATTGCTCGTCTTGAAAAGATGACTGCTGAAATTTCGGATATGCAAGCTACCTTAGTCAATAAGATGGCCGCAAAACCGAATCCCTATGAAAGTCAAGATGAAGATCTAAAAGTTATTGATGTACCCCCTATCAAATCTTTGTTTTGCAATATGAATCTTGATGAAACTGAATATGATCTTCCTTTACCTAGAAGGCGTTCCAAAAATTCGGAGTATTTAGATCTTTATGATGAAATTGATGAAAGTGGGATTGAAAGAAATAAAAACTTAGGTGTTGCTAAATCCACTATATTGGATTTCAAGGAATTTAATTATGAAAGTTGCTCTTTGATTGATTGTATTTCTTTGTTGCAATCCGTGCTAAATTCTCCGCATGCTTATAGTCAAAAGAAAGCCTTCACCGAACATATTGTCGATGCCTTGATGCAATCTTATGAAGAAAAACTTGAGTTGAAAGTCTCTATCCCTAGAAAACTCTATGATGAGTGGGAATCAACTATTAAAATTAAAATTAAAGATCATGAGTTTTATGCTTTGTGTGATTTGGGTGCTAGTGTCTCCACTATCCCCAAAACTTTGTGTGATTTGCTAGATTTCCGCGATCTTGATGATTGCTCTTTAAACTTACATCTCGCGGATTCTACTATTAAGAAACCTATTGGAAGGATTAATGATGTTCTTATTGTTGCAAATAGGAATTATGTGCCCGTAGATTTCATTGTTCTTGATATAGATTGCAATTCTTCTTGCCCTATTATTCTTGGTAGACCTTTCCTTAGAACAGTTGGTGTGATTATTGATATGAAGGAAGGGAATATTAGATTCCAATTTCCATTAAAAAGGGCATGGAACACTTTCCAAGAAAGAAAATAAAATTGCCATATGAAACCATCATGAGAGTCACTTATGGATTGCCTTCCAAAGATGGCAATACCTAGATCTATCCTCGCTTTTATGCCTAGCTAGGGGCGTTAAACGATAGCGCTTGTTGGGAGGCAACCCAATTTTATTTTTAGTTTTTTGTGTTTTTCTTCTGTTAGGAAATAAATAACCTATCTACCTTCTGTTTGGATGTGGTTTTGTGTTTTAATTAGTGTTTGTGCCAAGTTAGACCTATTGGATCTTCTTGGATGATAGTTATTTGATTTTGCTGTAATTTCCAGAAACTTTGCGTTTAGTGCCCGAATTATTAAAAATCATCAGAACGTGATAAAATACTGATTCCAATTTCTTCTGATCAATAAACAAATTGTCTAGGTCTTCTAATTTTGGTAGATTTTTTGGAGTTCCAGAAGTTTGCGTTAGATACAGATTACTACAGACTGTTCTGTTTTTGACAGATTCTGTTTTTCGTGTGTTGTTTGCTTATTTTGATGAATCTATGGCTAGTATTGGAGGGTATGATCCATAGAGAAGTTGGAATACATTAGGTTTAACACCAATATAAATAAATAATGAGTTCATTACAGTACCTTGAAGTAGTCTTTTGTTTTCTTTCTCTAACGGAGCTCGCGAGATTTCTATTGAGTTTTGTGTTGTGAAGTTTTCAAGTTTTGGGTGAATTCTTTTGATGGATTATGGAACAAGGAGTGGCAAGAGCCTAAGCTTGGGGATGCCCATGGCACCACCAAGATAATCCAAGGACACCAAAAAGTCAAAGCTTGGGGATGCCCCGGAAGGCATCCCCTCTTTCGTCCACTTCCATCGGTAATTTACTTGGAGCTATATTTTTATTCATCAACATGATATGTGTTTTGCTTGGAGCGTCCTGTATTATTTGTTTCTTTGTTTGTTAGTGTGCCACAATCATCCTTGCTGTACGCACCTTTGAGAGAGCCATCTATGAATTAAAATTTGATATAATACTCTATGTGCTTCACTTATATCTTTTGAGCTATGTAGTTTTGCTCTATGTGCTTCACTTATATCTTTTGGGCGTTATAATTTTGCTCTATGTGCTTCACTTAGATCTTTTAGAGCACGGTGGTGGATTGTTTTAAATAAAATATTGATCTCTCATGCTTCACTTAAATTACTTTGAGAGTCGTAATAGCATGGTAATTTGCTTAATATTAATATGCTTGGTATTCAAGATTTGTGAAATTTTCTTTTGAGTGCGTTGAATACTAAGAAAAGATTGAAGCATGATAATTGTTTTGAGATATGGAGATGATAATATTAGAGTCATGCTAGTGGAAGTAGTTGTGAATTTAAAGAATACTTGCGTTGAAGATTGTGATTCCCGTAGCATGCACGTATGGTGAACCGTTATGTAACGAAGTTGGAGCATGAAGTGTTTATTGATTGTCCTCCTTATGAGTGGCGGTCGGGGACGAGCGATGGTATTTTCCTACCAATCTATCCCCCTAGGAGCATGCGTGTAATACTTTGCTTTGATAACTTCTAAATTTTTGCAATAAGTATATGAGTTCTTTATGACTAATGTTGAGTCCATGGATTATACACACTTTTTCTCACCCTTCCACCATTGCTAGCCTCTCTAATACCACACACTTTTCACCGGTATCATACACCCACCATATATCTTCCTCAAAACAGCCACCATACCTACCTATCATGGCATTTCCATAGCCATTCTGAGATATATTGCCATGCAACTTTTCCACCGTTCCATTTATTATGACACGCTCCATTATTGTCATATTGCTAGCATGATCATGTAGTTGACATCGTATTTGTGTCAAAGCCACCATTCATAATTCTTCATACATGTCACTCTTGATTCATTGGATATCCCGATACCCCGCCGGAGGCATTCATATAGAGTCATATCTTGTTCTAAGTTTTGAGTTGTAATTGTTGAGTTGTAAGAAAAATAAAAGTGTGATGATCATCATTTTTAGAGCATTGTCCCAAGTGAGGAAAGAATGATGGAGACTATGATTCCCCCACAAGTCGGGATGAGACTCCGGACGAAAAATAAACAAGAAAAAGAAAAAAAAGAGGCCATAAAAAAAGAAAAAAGGCCCAAATAAAAAATGAGAGAAAAAGAGAGAAGGGACAATGTAACTATCCTTTTACCACACTTGTGCTTCAAAGTAGCACCAAGATCTTCATGATAGAGAGTCTCCTATGTTGTCACTTTCATTTACTAGTCGGAATTTTTCATTATAGAACTTGGCTTGTATATTCAAATGATGGGCTTCCTCAAAATGCCCTAGGTCTTCGTGAGCAAGAGAGTTGGATGCGCGCCCACTTAGTTTCCTTTGTGAGCTTTCATATACTTATAGCTCTAGTGCATCCGTTGCATGGCAATCCCTACTCACTCACATTGATATCTATTAATGGGCATCTCCATAGCCCGTTGATACGCCTAGTTGAAGTGAGACTATCTTCCCCTCTTTTTTGTCTTCTCCACAACCACCGTTCTATTCCACATAGAGTGCTATATCCATGGCCCACGCTCATGTATTGCGTGAAGGTTGAAAAAGTTTTGAAAATGTTAAAGTATGAAACAATTGTTTGGCTTGTCATCGGGGTTGTGCATAATTTAAATACTTTGTGTGGTGAAGATGGAGCATAGCCAGACTATATGAATTTGTAGGGATAACTTTCTTTGTCCATGTTATTTTGAGAAGACATAATTGCTTTATTAGTATGCTTGAAGTATTATTATTTTTATGTCAATATGAAATTTTGTCTTGAATCTTTCAAATCTGCATATTCGTACCACAATTAAGAAATTTTGCATTGAAATTATGCCAAGTAACACTCCGCATCAAGAATTCTCTTTTTATCATTTACCTACTGGAGGACGAGCAGGAATTAAGCTTGGGGATGCCTGATATGTCTCCAACGTATCTATAATTTTTGGTTGCTCCATGCTATATTATCTACTGTTTTGGACTATATTGGGCTTTATTTTCCACTTTTATATTATTTTTGGGACTAACCTATTAACCGGAGGCCCAGCCCAGAATTGTTTTTTTTTTTGCCTATTTTAGTATTTCGAAGAAACAGAATATCAAACGGAGTCCAAACAGAATAATCCTTTCTGGAACGTGATTTTCTTCCCGAATATGACCCAGGAGACTTGGACCCTACGCCAAGGAAGCTTCTAGATGGGCACGACGTAGGGGGGCGCGCCCTACACCCCAGGCGCGCCCCTCACCCTCGTGGGCCCATCGAGGCTCCACCGACGTACTTCTTCCTCCTATATATATCCACGTACCCCCAAACGATAGCCAAAAACCTAATTTCACCGCCGCAACTTTCTGTATCCACAAGATCCCATCTTGGGGCTTGTTCCGGAGCTCCGCCGGAGAGGGCCGTCATCACGGAGGGCTTCTACATCATCATAGCCTCTCCGATGAAATGTGAGTAGTTTACCTCAGACCTTCGGGTCCATAGTTGTTAGCTAGATGGCTTCTTCTCTCTTTTTGGATCTCAATACAATGTTCTCCCCCTCTCTTGTGGAGATCTATTTGATGTAATCTTCTTCTTTTTGCGGTGTATTTGTTGAGACCGATGAATTGTGGGTTTATGATCAAGTCTATCTATGAATAATATTTGAATCTTCTTTGAATTCTTTTATGTATGA
The DNA here is from genome assembly GCA_032464435.1 of Aegilops umbellulata. Lineage (NCBI taxonomy): Eukaryota > Viridiplantae > Streptophyta > Magnoliopsida > Poales > Poaceae > Aegilops > Aegilops umbellulata. The sequence continues at coordinate 65,165,662 of CP136057.1, forward strand.
TTGGTTATCTTTGCAAGTCTCTTCGAATTATCCGTTTGGTTTGGCCAACTAGATTGGTAGTTCTTGCCATGGGAGAAGTGCGTAGCTTTGGGTTCGATCTTGCAATGTCCTTTCCCAGTGACAGAAGGGGCAGCAAGGCACGTATTGTATCGTTGCCATCGAGGATAACAAGATGGGGTTTATTTCATATTGCATGAATTTATCTCTCTACATCATGTCATCTTGCTTAAAGCATTACTCTGTTTTTAACTTAATGCTCTAGATGCATGCTGGATAGTGGTCGATGAGTGGAGTAATAGTAGTAGATGCAGAATTGTTTTGATCTACTTGTCACGAACGTGATGCCTATATACATGATCATGCCTAGATATTCTCATAACTATGCTCAATTTTGTCAATTGCTCAACAGTAATTTGTTCACCCACCGTAGAAAACTTATGCTCTTGAGAGAAGCCACTAGTGAAACCTATGGCCCCGGGGTCTATTCTCATCATATCAATCTCCATCACTTTAATCTTGTTTCGCTTTTTACATTGCCTTTTACTTTTCACTTTGCATCTTTATACCAAAAATATCAAAAATATTATCTCTATCAGATCTCTCTCTCGTAAGTGACCGTGAAGGGATTGACAACCCCTAATCACGTTGGTTGCGAGTTGTTATCAATTTGTGCAGGTACGAGGGACTTGAGCATGGCCTCCTACTGGATTGATATCTTGGTTCTCAAAAACTGAGGGAAATACTTACGCTACTCTGCTGCATCATCCTCTCCTCTTCGGGGAAAACCAACGCAAGCTCAAGAGGTAGCAATTGGTTTTTCTTGCAATGGGAGAAGTGCTTGGCTTTGGGTTCAATCTTGTGGTGTCCTTTCCCAGTGATAGCAGGGGCAGCAAGGCACGTATTGTATTGTTACCATCGAGGATAACAAGATGGTTTTTTTATCATATTTCATGAAACTATCCCTCTACATCATGTCATCTTGCTTAAGGCGTTACTCTGTTTTTAACTTAATACTCTAGATGCATGCTGGATAGCGGTCGATGAGTGGAGTAATAGTAGTAGATGTAGGCAGGAGTCAGTCTACTTGTCTCGGACGTGATGCCTATATACATGATCATACCTAGTTATTCTCATAAATATGCTCAATTCTGTCAATTGCTCAACAGTAATTTGTTCACCCACCGTAGAATACTTATGCTCTTGAGAGAAGCCACTAGTGAAATCTATGGCCCCCGGGTCTATTCTCATCATATCAATCTTCCATCACTTTATTATTGCTTTGCCTTTTACTTTGTCTTTTATTTTACTTTGCATCTTTATACCAAAAATACCAAAAATATTATCAATCATCTCTATCCGATCTCACTCTCGTAAGTGATCGTGAAGGGATTGACAACCCCTAATCGCGTTGGTTGCGTTGAGCTATTTGTTTTGTGTAGGTACGAGGGACTCGCGCGTAGCCTCCTACTGGATTGCTACCTTGGTTCTCAAAAACTGAGGGAAATACTTACTCGACTCTGCTGCACCACCCTTTCCTCTTCAAGGAAATCCAATGCAGTGCTCAAGAGGTAGCATCCTGTTACAAATAGGAGCGCTCGGTAATATTTCCTCTTTTTTTGTTATTCTGCATGTAAACAGGTCAGCAAACCTTGCGGCGCATCTTTGCGCGAATCGTGCTTGCTGCACTTAGAATGTGGCCGAGAGCTGGCTTGATGAAACACCTCGCTTCCTACTTCTTTTTTGCAGGGTACCTCACTTCCTAGTGACTAGTGTCTTGGCTGATCATCCTAAGAATGCTTATATATGAATACAGCTCTATCATTTACCTGCAAAAAAGATTAAGCCATATTAACCGGAAAGGAGGGAGTATGGACTAGCACTACATTTTGGTGTGTCCCATCAACTCGCAGAACGAGGAGAAGCTTGCGGGACAAGGTGAAGCTCGCTTATGCCTTTTGACTAATGCAACGTACCCTCGCCCAAGCGGTGGACATGCATCGGTTCATTCGGTGTCAGATTGCCAGAGGCATACACTATAGTACCGAACATGCAGAGTACCATCATTGTTCGACTTCACGAAGAGGCGAAGAGCCAAATGCAAGGTTTAGTAGTACGAGTAGTACTACTACTAGAACCGCATGGTGGAGCCTCTGTACTCTTATTTTTTTAATCTCTTATAAAATACACATTTATTCCGGAGAAGGGTGGAAAACGGTAGCCCAACATGTAATGATGATATCGATTAACCATGCTCGAATTTATCTTGGCCTCCGTGCGAGCCCGTCTGTGTGTTCTCGCTCCTCGTCTCTCTCAAGGAACGGCGGGTTGGACATTTGCCGTCAATTGAGATCGGTTTGCTCACACTCCGGTCCCACATGTTAGTGATATGCCAAGTGGAGGTGCGTTGACCGACTGGCCATACGCGTACTTGGTTTTGCACCTTCATACTACTCCTCCCTCCGTCACAATTTACAGGGCGCGCTTCATTATGATGCATTTATCTCAATGCATTTCCACCACCAGAGAGACTTTAGACGCGTTTGATTTAACGCTCAATTAATTAGGGCGTGGTAACCGCAATCAAGTCCACAATTTTCTCTCAATGTACTACGGAGTGGAGTAAGTGCATGCATGTGTGTACCCGGGGTCGAAGCACTGCATGCATGTGTGTACGCATTATTTCCTCTAGTAATAGGCACCGTGCTATAACTACCAATGCTATTTTCAGGCCGATCGCTAGTCGCCTTGGTCCCAGAGATTTTTTTCTTTTTCTCAAGCGCGCTCTATAAACAGTGGCGGATGGAGTAGTATGAGCGGATTCAAAGAAGAGCGTATTGATGGTTGCTTCTTCTGAGCAACTTAAAGTGGGAAAGGTGGGGCTTATGATTTGACTGCTCATTAGTCACTATTAATGCGGCGCAACAACCGGGCTGAGTCTCTCATGCGGCTGTGCACTACCCCCTCGGTTCTTAAATATACTCCGGAGTATTTGTCTTTCTAAAGATTTCAACGAGTGACTACTCAAATATTTTTCTTTTTAGAGATTCAAATGGACTACTACATACGGATGTATAGAGACATATTTTAGAGTGTAGATTCACTCATTTTGCTCCGTATGTAGTCAATTGTTGAAATCTCTAGAAAGACAAATATTTAGGAACGGAGGGAGTACACATACGAAGCAAAATGAGTGAATCTACACTCTAAAATATGCCCATTTGAAATTTGTAAAATGACAAATATTTAGGAACGAAGGAGTATAATTTTGTGCATGCACATGGACCCGGATGCCGAAGAGGCTTCTAGTAATGCTATCAAGCTTCCAGCATTTGTTTACATAATTGACGTACTATACAAATAATTTTCCAGCGACATGAAATCGTACAATGGTGTGAGCTTTCAGCTTTTGTTTCGTGTGTCTTGCCATCGATGCTCTTTTGAAAACAATAAAAAACTAACTTCCTTGCTAATGCATCTCAATTATTAGCAGATCAGAGCTAATATTTACATCACAACTGAAGACAAAGTTGTGAGAAGGTGTTAAATTAAAATTGATCCATGCTTTCATTGGCAGCAACGTCCCCCCAGCTCTGTCTAAATCAACAAGGCATGTTGGAAAAAAAGTAGCTATCTGGAGCATGCAACATTCCGATCATCTTGTGCAGTTCCACTAAAATAGAGTTGAGTGTCCCTGTTCCAAAGATATTAAGTGTGATTACGATAATAGAGGACTGCTGATGAAACAATAAACACACAAATAAAAGCCGGTCACCTTTGCAGTCTATCTTAAGACTAACTAGTTGGAGAAGATTAGGCTCGGAGTTGGATGAGGAGGATAGAGCAAAACCAATCTCCCTTTGTGCAGTCACACTGAAATGTAGAGGCGTTGCCCGTGTGACATTTTGGTAGAACTGCACAAGACACTCTTAAGAAAAAAGTGATTTGTGCAGTTCACCAAAAGGTCGCAATAGCAACGAGGTGAAATGGATAGCCCTGTTTGCAAAAAAGAGGTAGAAAGGAAACAATTATTGGCCAATAACAGTTGATGACACATGCGACGACAAAAAAGAAGCATATTCCTTGTCCTAAGGGAAGATAACAACACGGTTGTGTTTGTCAAAAACGGTGTGAGGACGAGATTGCAATATGGAAAGTACGCCGGACAAGCTATGTTTTGGGCAAAGAACTATGGAAGATCCACATGCAGCGACGTGGGAAGACGGGCAGTGGAGCAAGGTCGGTGGGGATACCTGGAGGTCGTCGAGATGTAACTAGGTGAGCAGCGGCGAGCGGAATCTGCTCATACTGCGGCAGCGAGCAGGTGGCGTAGGCCCTACCGCGCCGGAGCTTGGTCAGAGAGAATGGTGTGTAGCGCAGATCGGGACGTGCTGCCTCGACGCCGTCGAACAGAGAAACGATGCACGTCCTCCCTTTCCGCCGACGGATGGGATGCGGCCGGAGCAGTGACCAACAGTGAGAGAGAGAGAGAGAGAGAGAGAGGCCACTTCAGCCTTGTGTGATATACTCTGAAGAAAGACAAACGAGGCAGGCAGGCTCCATTGTATATAGTGGAGTGGACTACCTTTTTCTCCATAAAAATCGTTTTATATTCTGTGTACGTGCCATTGAGCGATATAACTTTATTTAAAAATAACGTGCCAATGCATCAAGTCGAACTTTGTTTCGTGCACACGTGGTACACGACCTCCGTAGGTAAACAACCACTACACGCGTTCAAATTAGCACGTGGGCTGCCATTTCATACAGAAATAAGCTCCACCGTGTACCCACGCGGGTGTGGCTGGGCACGAAGCGTGAGTACGTGCACGGTGCACCTATTCTCTTCTTGTATACATACACCACCTACGTGGGGTTGTGTGAGAGAGATACAAATGTAGAGAGATATAGTGTGTGGTTCGTGAGAGTTTTTTGGGGGGGGGCAATCAAAAAATGTAACATATGCAATGTGTGTGAAAAAGAGTCCTGGATATATCATATATATAGAGGGGCGATCCACGAGAAGAGAGTGGAGGTATCATCGGCTTGAGGTGTCCATAGAATCGAAGAGAGGGATGATGTGTGTGTGTGCGCGCGCGATCGATAAAGAGTGCCATCAAATTTGTGTGTGCCCACGTCAAAGATATAGAGTGGCTGGCCTACTGGAACATGAGAGGGGACAGGTGCAATTTGTCTCTGTGGCATGGATACCTACCTACAGTGCTTGACTATCGGTGTGTGGTGGGGGGAGGGAGGCCTAATTAACTATAGAGGTACAATGGCTGGTATATGTGTGGAGGAGGAGAGAGTCCTACCTCATGTATTAAGGGAGATCGATCTACCTCATGTATTAAGGGAGATCGATCGGCATCCATGCATATGTGTAGGAGAGGAATAAGGTTGAGAGAGAGATAGAGCTAGAGTGTTGGAGGGGGTAGTAGTGGAGTTGCTTCTAACAAATGGTGGGATAGGCTTGCTAGACAACCAGAGGGCACGCCTGCAATATCAATAAGAGAGGGGATGGTTGCCTGTCTGTGCACGTGCGTGTGAGAGACGGGTCAGGAGGCATCACGAATGATGAGGGGGGCGATATGGCTGTGGTAAGCAGACATAACTACATAGGAAGATCAATCGTCCTTTGTCAGAGAAAGGAGAGACATAACTTGTGAGGTACGTCGATCGATGGGGGGGAATAGTTAAAGTCGACCTAGGTATATGTTGGGAGATCGATCGGTATACATGCATGTGTGTGTTAGAAGCAAATGAGGCACGGGGAGAAGGATAGAGAGAGAGGGATGCATCTAGGAGGTGGTGCGAGTCATACTATATCGAGGGGGAAGGAGTGTGCGAGTACGAGATCGATGAAAAGAGTGGTGGGAGTGAGGCATGGGCGGTGATAAGAGAAGAGGGGAAGCTCGTGTTTGTGCTAGGCACACCTGGCTAGAGAGGCATATCGATCGATGTGTGCCATAGAGAAGGAGCTGGGGGGCCTACACACACCATGGGTGAACGACCTAAAGTGAAAAAACGAATTTGCGCGATGGAGCTAGAGAATGCTGAGGGAGGGTGAGAGGGATGCGGGCGTGTGCATGCACGAGAGAAAGTTAGTGCTAGCTACAAAGATAAGAGGATTGTGTGGGTGTAAAAGACGAATAGAGATCAAACTTCATTATAAAAAGTGAATTCGGATATTTGAAGAATTTATCATAGTGTTTTAAACCGACGCATGTGTGAATATATATAACGGTGATACACATGGTGTGGTTATAAACATGTTATACTACATATAATATATTTTTATCTCTACTCTTATAAAAAAACGGAGTTGTTGATGATGGTGTGCCTTCCATCCTGCAATATAGGCCGTCCGATTTATATCTGACGGATAGGAAGGAAACTATGGCAATTTTGAAAAAAGATACCCACACCCCTCTCCATATTTGTAAATTAGGCCTCCCCTTGATCATGTTGATGTTCTGTGGAACGCATGGGCACCTTGCTAGTACTACGTATAATATATAGAACATTGATCATAATTTGGGCTAATGTGTGGCTTTTGCAGCTCAGGTCTAAATACTTGTCATAATGTAGGGGGCGGGGCACTATACTATGTGTGATAAACACGGTGTACGTATGGAACATGGTTTAGATTATGAATATATATAGTTAGTACATCAAATGTACTATTATTTGGAATCAACATCAAGTGTATTCAAAAAATAGAATTCGAGTTCATGTAGTACACATAGTTCATATCTATCTCTATAGTAATCATGTGGTGTGTTATTAAGGTAATACACGAATCATGGTTGAAGTTGGCAACAATCATGATTGTAGATTCTTATTGAAATAGAGAAACGAATTCAAATTCAGTTCGAATTGCAATGATAGTATAGACATTTGGAATGCACTAAAATGTTGGTATGAGTAGGTTACATGCATCATACAGCAAGCGAAAAAATTTAATTGGACATAACATGGATTCATACTCCCTCCTTCTTCCATCTATATACGGCGTAATGCATTTTTTAAGACCGCCTTTGACCATTGACAAGATTAATAGTACAGGACATGCACAATGTGAAAATTATATCATTGAAAGAACCTTTCACAGACGAATTTAACGGTGTGCTTCATGTAAGTTGCATGTCATATATTATTGCTCTATTATTTGTTCAAAGTTAGCATCAAAAACGCATTAGGCCCTATATAGATGGAAGGAGGGAGTAGCTTTGAATATCATTTTTATAGTAAAACAGGGCAATACTCTCTCTTTGTGTGGTGTGAATAGTTTTATTTTTTTTGTTTTCTTTTTGGTTGAGGGAAGTGCGAATTGATTTGGTACGTACAAGTACAATATTACACGTTAGGCTTGTCCCTAAAATTCAATCTGCGCCTTGTTATATCCCGAAAATTCAGATATCGTGCTCCCAAAACTGGTGCCTTCACAACCCGCGCCTTGCTATCCCGAAATTACAACACGTGCAAAAACTCCCTCCAGCTGCCAAATCCCGACACGCGAAATCCCCCTTCTAACCCTGAGCCGAAAGGGCCGCTAGCTCAAATCGGTGGGGTTACTTTTGTAACACACCCTACATTTTGGACAAGCGCGTCCCTAAGTCATGGTTCACCCCCTCCCATCGCCTCCCTTTTGCCATTCGAAATCCCAGGCCGCCATAACCTCTCTGCTCCAGCCGCGAAACCCCACCCTCCTTCGTCGCCACCTCACCGCTGCCTAGCCAGAGCCTCTTCCCCGACGACGTCGTCCACCGCAACAGCTCGACGTCCCTCATCCACCTCCCCGGATGAGGATCCGTCGTCCATCTTGTCGTCCCGCCGGTTCAGCCGCCCCGTCCTCCACCTCCAAGGAGTTGCTCCGACGATCGCCTCGTCTATCGCGGCTGCTCCATCCCCATAGCGCCGCCTTAACCTGCTCCACCGGAACCGCAGCATCCTCACCGAATCCTCGGACGAAGTCGAGGCCTACTCCGCGCCACCAAAGAGGTTGTACACTCATCGCATCGCACCTTCTCCTTAACTCAACCTCCCGGCACCGACGGTGCTCCACCCGCACCCCCATGGAGCGGCTACCTTGAAGTCGTCGCCGCAGGCGGCATCTCCACGGCGGCTCTCCCCCCGTGCGAGGCCCCTTCGGCGGCGGCGGCCATACCAGCCGGATCTGCTGCTGCTGCTCCGGCTCTCGCTCGATCACTTGCTCGCCCAGCTGCTGCTGCTTCGGCTCTCGCTCGCTCGCTCGCGCTGCTGCTGCTTCTCTCCCCCTCGCTCGTGCTGCTGCTCTGCTTTGATTTAGCTACACTTCAGTCAACTGAATCGACTTTTGGGTCAGTCGATTTCCAGGGGGTGGGGGGGCTCGCCGGAGTTAAGGAAGAACCACCCGCAGCGGGGGCGGGGGCTCGCCAGAGAGGTGCCCTACTATCTATCTTAGGGTTCAGGGTGGCGGCGGGGGGCCTAGAGGGCTGGCCGGGGCAGCGGCAGACCGGCGGTTGGGAGTTGTTTCGGGGTGGCGAGGCGGCGCTGGGGCCGGCGGTTCGGCCAGTGGTGGCTGGTGGCTCAGGGGGGTGCAGGTTGAAGATGAACTGCAGGCCCTCCCTAAACTACATGTCAAGTGCCTCTCTACTACCATTGCGTTCAGTTTCGACAGTAACATTCAGATTCCACAGTAAATTTTAGTTTCGACAGTTAAGTTCAGAGTCAACGGTTTTTACCTCATCTATTGTAGTCAGGTGGTTTTTGGTGATGTAAATTTTACATCTATTTTACATCATCTATTAGAGATGCTATTAGAATCCCACTTGAGATTGACGATGTCTGTCTTGTGCTGCTTCAGCCTTGACGTCTTATGGCTCACCGGAGCTGCTCCAACGACAGAACGATCCATCACAACAGAGCAGTGCCCTGGAGGCCATCTACAGATTCCTCAGATCTTCCTCCACACCTCCGACAGCCACCTCTGCCTCAACTGTTTCAGCGACCAACCCAATGATTATGAGGTCGACACGGCTACGGCAAAGAGGTTGTACACTTGTTGCATCACTTATTACTATACATTCATGTTGATCCATATAGGGCTATTTTGGTTCAATAGAAAAACGTAGCAATAGGGAATTTTCCAATGGCACTCTACTATTCAATTATTCATGCATTTTGTTGAAAGTAATGAAGCAAAACATCCACCTAGACCTAATTTTCAAAATCCTATGCATGAAAACAAGACCAAGTGCATTAGTGTCAGAATAACATTCTAACTGTACACGCTTTCATATGGTTTCACTTTATTTTGGACATGTTTCTTTTCATTCCTCTGCTCTTCCAATTCCTGTAAACCAAACACCCAAGTTGACAGAAATCCTGTGTTTACAAATGCTATGTTTACCATGTGCATTCCTATCCTATTCCGGTGTTTTTCCTATCCCTGCATTTTTAGAATCATGCAAGCCAAATGAGCCCTTACAGAATTACTTCAGTTAGAGGTAGGTGTCGAAGGGAACTTTGTGTGGTTTGTCCTGCTCTTGCCGCAACGTCGTCCACCTCACCTGAGCTGCTCCATCGACAGAAACATCCACCAAACTAGACACCACGACTCCTGACCATCTTTCGCCGCCTCATATCTCCTTCCCTGCCGCCGGCACCCACCGCAACGGCATCACCATCATCGACTCAGCAGACCCGAGGAGTACACGGGTCCACAAGAGAGGTCGCACTCTTTTGTTTCTGCTTATGTTATGCATTGCTTAAAATTACCTGCTACTTTATCATCATGTTCACCTCTTGGACTCCAAGTCAGGTCCAAATTAATGTTCAAACTTGAGTTCTAAATTAGTTGTGGGGCACATATCGAGGAAGCAATGAATAGTATCTCTGTCTAATATCTGGTTCACCTAGGGTATGCCTATGTTGTTCATCTTGGGTGGGAAACAAATAGTAAAGCAATCATCATCTGTCTTTTTATTAAATTAAAGCAATCATCAGCCTGCTATCATTATTTTTGGATCCATCGAGTGGTTGTTACCATCACTCTAAATTTCTGCATGCTGTCCTTACATAATCTCACCATATTTTTTTCATATGCATGTCAAATATTGTACACAGTCATGCTGAACATGTAGAGAAAAAGAGAAGAGTTTTTCGCGGCAATACAATGTCATGCATACATCGCTCCATGGTGGGTTCAATGGCAAACCCTCCCCACCCCTCTCTAGATTGTAATCCAAAGGAAGATATCTGTTCTGAGGCGGATTCAGACGCCACTGACCACTCCTATTTACCCCCCAAGGTGTTTTCTCTACCTTGGCATGATGATGTTAGTCATATCATGCATATGTTGCCTTGCAGTGCCTACTTTTGGCATCATATATGTCATCTGCTTAGTTTAGACATGTTCTGTAATGCCACCTCTTTAGTTTCTATATCAAATATGGGAATTATGCAGTCTCATGTCTTTTAGCCAGCCATAATATATGTGAAATGTGCAATGCCATCCTATTTAACCAGGCATCATATATTTGAATGATATCTTGCCCATCCTTTTCTTCATTACATTTCCATTTGTCGACAATGTTTGTACATTAAACTACTCTTCCTGTGAATCAGCCATTTGGGTGGGAGATTGAAAAATCTGGAGTGAAAACAAGGCCTTCAGAGCAGACAGTGCTACCTATCAAAGCAGATCTCTTGTTGGGTCCCGATAGCTCCTCAGAGATGGATTCAGAGACCAGTCATATTCCCCCACCGAGGTGTATGCTCTAACTTGGCACGGTTATACTGCTCATATCATGCATATGGTGTCTTGCATTGCATAGTTTAGACATCATATACACAATACTCAACAGCATGTTCTTAGTTCAGACATCATATCTAATGCCCTCTGTTTAGCACATAAATCACATATGTGAATTAAATGATGCGATCCTGTTTACTTAGATAACATGTAGGTGAATTATGTCATGCGATCCTGTTTAGTTATTCATCATATCTTTGAATTATGTTATGCTATGCTATCCAGTTTAGATAGACATCATATATGTGAAATTATGTCATGCTATCCGTTTTAGTTAAACAATATAAATGTCAACTATTTCATGTCCTATTTTTTCCACACTATCTATTGCATCTGTCTCTCATCCAATGTATGTACATTCAACTATGTTTCTTGTTTATCAGCCATTTGAATTGGAGCGGGTGATGCCAGTATCTAGCGGACTAAAAACATGGTCTTCAAATAAAACAGTGCTACCTCTTGGTGGAGATAGCACCCCGATTGTACATGCACGAGAACCAGCCCTACCACACATAACCCAAACTCTTGCAGATTGTACCCCTACTGCGACGGACGGAGAACCAGCTTCACCCAATCTAACCCCAACCCCAGCAAATAGAAACCCAGTTCCTGTTGACACAGCACCATCTCCACCACAGGGCTCCCAAACAAGAGCAGTTAGTAAGGCAGCTCCAGTGCCCAAAGGGCCAGTACTACCACGTCGAACCCCGACTCCACCAGTTAGTACGCCTATTCCTGTGGAGGAAGCACAACCAGCTAGTCGTAGTTTAGCATCTATCGCATTTGATGTTGTTAAATCGTATGTGCGTATCTTCCCATCTTGGAAATATTATACTGAAGATGAAGGAAAATGTCAGTTGCAGGTGTTTGTCCAGGAGTTATGTGTAAGTAATGTTATTCATGGCAATTACTTTGCTTTGTCCCATACATCCTACCTCCATGATGGTTATAATACAGCAAATTTTCCCATTTTTCTCTATAGAGAAGGACCGATTTGGAAACTCGGGATGAGGTAACTTGTGCTAATACCTCTGCTATCTTTAAGACTGCTTGGTGGCAGTATCGGAATTACCTGAAGAAAACGTACTTCACCGGCAAAGAAACTCATGAAATTCTTTTTAAGTACTATATTCTTGCGTCTTACTATACTCTGTTCATGTAGAACAAGTGCCTAAACCTGAAGAACAACTGTTCTAATTTAAGATTCCATTGCTATCATAGTTCAAAAAAGCGCTACGCGTTAATTGTGCGTTTTGCCACCGCCTTGCACTTTACTGACCAAAGCGCATGCTTATGCGCAGTTATGCATAGATTAAGCGTAGTTATGCGCAATGCATTTTGCCAACGCCTAGAGCCTAGGCGCGCTTAAGCGCTTGCTTAGGCGCGCCTTTTTTAACTATGATTGCTATCATGCATACTGCTTTGCTCTTGTATCATTGTATTTACTCATACAAACTTATTTTTAAATTGAAGGATCCAATCAAAACTCCAATGGCACGGCAGGTATGTTCACGCATGTTTCTTTAACAGGCTTGCTATTATCAGTAGCTCTGTTGATTTCAATTTCAATGGTGTATACAGTTGACTTCTCATATCATGCACATTACTAGCATCACAACAGAGCCAATAGTGTTGTTGTACATGTAGACCCATGGTACCCATCTGAAATCTTTTTGTGCCGTGCAGTTTCCCACGCTTTGCATTCTTTCATTGCTGCTTTGTCTTGAACTGATATGATTTGAACGGTGTCTCTATTTTGATTTGGCAAGACAATACAGTGACAATAGGACATAGATATATGTTTGTTTGATGCTTTTATTATGTACTAGTACTTGGCAATAGAAGACTTGGTAGTTTAATCATGTCCGCCTTACTAATGAACTGGTTCACTGAAATGAGTTTCATATACTAGTACATGTTAAACCTGTTATGTGTCTGCTTGTTTCTTCTTTTAGAATGCTGACAGAATATTGGGGAAGAGTGCCTTATTAAGCAATGGTAAAGGAGGTAATGCAGATAAGGTTCAGGATAGTGACACATCCTTGTTGGTCTCCAACAAAGCTGATAGAACAGCTAAGGAAGACTATCTCGAAGACAGTGAGACAACCCCAAAGTCATGTCTTGGTTTAGTGTTCGAGTTACTGGCCACTACCGCTTGTACAAGCTATTCAAACTCACTGTCTGAATCAATTCGGTTTCTTGACTCTCAACTACAAGCTGAAAGACATCGATCAGCTGTGCTACGACAAGAAGGGGAAGGACTGCGGAAGTCCTTGGAGCATTCAGATGCATACTTTCTGGTGCAACATCAAGCGTTGGAGGATTTTAGCGCCAAACAGGACAAAGCTAATAAGCTTGCTAAGCTTATTGCCAACATGGTGGATACCCAGGATAACGTTTCTTGAGCTCTTCTGAAGTTGTTTTAGTTATGTGAAAGTGCAACTATCCCTGGGTGGTTTTGGTAATTCCTAACAACATGTAGCTCATTGAGCTAACATTGTTCCAAGATTAATATTTCAGGAAAAGCTCAATGAATGGCATGGCATGGATGAGGAAAGTGGACCCCTCAAAATACTAAGGACGAAAAGTTTGGCTCAAGCTTAAAGCTCAAGACTCTACATTTTATATTTTAGTGATCCAAGATCACGTTGAGTCTATAGGAAAAGCCAATACTATCAAGGAGGGATGAGGTGTTGCTTAATGGCTTGCTTGCTCAAAGTGCTTACTGATATGCTCCAAAACCCTCAACTATCTTCCCACATCCACATATGACCTAAACCCAAAGTCAAACTCGGCCCCACCAATTATTTCTATCCGGCGCCACCGAGTTCAGATATCATAGCCACTGCCACAAACCCTAGGCAAATCGGTTTCACCGATAGGGATCTCGGTCTCACCAAGATGGGATTGTAATCTCTCTGTTTCCCTTTGTAATGTTTCGGTCCTACCGAGATGAGCGAATCGGTCCCACCGAGATTCCAATGTAAACTCTCTGTTTCCCTTCTGTAACATTTCGGTCTCACCGAGATGAGCCGATCTGTCCCACCGAGTTTACCTGACCAACTCTCTGGTTAGCTTATTGCCAAAATCGGTCCCACCGAGTTTGTGTAATCGGTCTCACCGAGATTACGTTATGCCCTAACCCTAACCATATCGGTCCTACCGAGTTGCATCTCAGTCCCACCAAAAATCCTAACGGTCACTAGGTTTACCAAATCGGTCCGACCGAGTTTCTCAATTCGGTCTCACCGAGATTGGTAAATTGTGTGTAACGGTTAGATTTTGTGTGAAGAATATATATACCCCTTCACCCACTCTTCATTCGTGGAGAGAGCCATCAGAATATATCTACACTTCCAATACTCATTTTCTGAGAGAGAACCACCTACTCATGTGTTAAGGCCAAGATATTCCATTCCCACCATATGAATCTTGATCTCTAGCCTTTCCCAAGTTGCTTTCCACTCAAATCTTCTTTCTACCAAATCCATATCCTGTGAGAGAGAGTTGAGTGTTGGGGAGACTATCATTTGAAGCACAAGAGCAAGGAGTTCATCATCAACACACCATTTGTTACTTCTTGGAGAGTGGTGTCTCCTAGATTGGCTAGGTGTCACTTGGGAGCCTCCGACAAGATTGTCGAGTTGAACCAAGGAGTTTGTAAGGGCAAGGAGATCGCCTACTTCGTGAAGATCTACCGCTAGTGAGGCAAGTCCTTCGTGGGCGATGGCCATGATGGAATAGACAAGGTTGTTTCTTCGTGGACCCTTTGCCGGTGGACCCTCCGTGGACTCGCGCAACCATTACCCTCCGTGGGTTGAAGTCTCCATCAACGTGGATGTACGATAGCACCACATATCGGAACCATGACAAAAACATTCGTGTCTCCAATTGCGTTTGAATTCTCCAAACCCTTCTCTTTGCATTCTTGCAAGTTGCATGCTTTACTTTCCGCTGCTCATATACTCTTCGCATGCTTGCTTAAATTGTGTTAAGATTGCTTGACTTGTGCTAAGATAGCTAAAATCTGCCAAAGACTAAAATTGGAAAAAGGATAGATTTTTAATTGGTCAAGTAGTCTAATCACCCCCCTCTAGACATACTTTCGATCCTACAAGTGGTATCAGAGCTTTGGTTTCCATTTGCTTTGATTTCCATAGCTTTTGGTGGTCATAGCCTTGGTTTCACAACCTAGGAGAGTATGGCGTCTAGCGACGGAAATTATCACTGTAGAGGTTCTTACTTTGATGGTACAAATTTTGCTAGTTGGAAGCATAAGATGAAAATGCATATTCTTGGACATAAC
Source organism: Aegilops umbellulata (assembly GCA_032464435.1). Classification (NCBI taxonomy): domain Eukaryota; kingdom Viridiplantae; phylum Streptophyta; class Magnoliopsida; order Poales; family Poaceae; genus Aegilops; species Aegilops umbellulata. Next base: position 65,180,763 of record CP136057.1, read on the forward strand.
CCCGCCGTTTGGGCTGTTGTGTGTATTGGCTTGCAAGGTGAATTCTTTGATGGGAAAGAACCGAACTGTGAAGCCACTGCGGAAGAGTTGAAAATGCTGCAATACAACGCTCAAGCTTGTGATATCCTCTTCAACGGATTGTGCCCCGAAGAATTCAACAAAATCAGCCGTCTTGAGAATGCAAAGGAAATTTGGGATACTTTGATTGACATGCATGAAGGTACCGACTCCGTCAAGGAATCCAAGTTGGATGTGCTTCAAAGTCAACTTGACAAGTTCAAAATGAAGGATGGTGAAGGTGTCGCTGAAATGTACTCTAGGCTTGCTCTTATCACAAATGAGATTGCCGGCTTAGGAAGTGAAGAGATGACCGACAAATTCATCATCAAGAAAATCCTAAGAGCCTTGGATGGAAAATATGATACCATGTGCACATTGATTCAAATGATGCCCAACTACAAAGATCTCAAGCCAACGGAAGTCATTGGAAGAACTGTTGCTCATGAGATGTCACTCAAGGACAAAGAGGAACTTCACAACAAATCATGTGGTGCTTACAAAGCCTCATGTGAAGCCCCCACATCATCAAATGAGAAACAAACCTTCAATGAAGAATTGAGCTTAATGGTGAAGAACTTCAACAAGTTCTACAAAAGTAGAAGCAAAGAGAGAAGCTCCAAGTCAAGGTCCTACAATGACAAAAGACCTTCTAGTCGAGAGCGAAACTGCTACAATTGTGGAAGGCTCGGGCACTATTCCAATGAGTGTACGCCCCCCTACAAGAAAAGAGAGGATTGTCCCAAGAGAAAAAGTAGAAGAGAAGAATCACCACCTAGAGAAAGAAGGTGTCGGTGTACAAAAAGAGGGGTACACTTTTTTGTACCCCCATGACTGTGCACGGGCAGTCAGAGCCACGGGCGCCACCGCACCGAGCCCGGCTAGGGAGGTAGAACCAAGGTAAGGCCGAAGCCAAAGAGGAGCAGAACGACGCCAAGACCAAGACCACAAAGAGCAAAGGGAATGAAGCAGGGGCCCCCCCCCCCGGCAAGATCCTTGTCGGGAGGCGGTTTTAGCAAACCCGGCAAGACCCTTGCCGTGGCAGCCTCGCCCCACACCTACGGAGCGGGTCACCCTTGAGTCCACTGCCCCCATGGGGCAAGGATTCGGGAGGCATCCCCGTGGTGGTATGTAGATCTTTGTGAAGACATTCAAGACCAGATGCACACTTTAGAAGATGACGGTCCTTGGCGGGATCCCAGCCAAGGAAAACCACAAGACCCCCGGCAAGAGCCTTGCCGGTGATGGCAGCAGGCGCCACGGCAAGACCCTTGCCGGGACCGCGGCAAGGCCCTTGCCGAGCACACCCGCGGGGCCACCATCAGACCCGCACCAGTCATGCCTCCACCAAGGTTCGCATGCAGCTGCCGACCCAACCAGTTGGGCAGGCACCTGCATGGCGGCATGCAGATCCTCGTTGAGACCTACCACTGCGCCACCTCAGCTGCCTGCCCGCCTACATGGCATCGCAGGCACCGCTGGCCAGGGCGCGTGTCGACGCAGGAGAGAGCGGCGATGGACGAGACGGGGCTCTCCCCCGCCCCCGATAAAGCGGGGACACCTAAGCAAGGCGCATTAAATGCGCCTTGTCATGTAATACGAGGGATAACCTTGCATCACTGTACCCTTTCCACCTCCTGTGTGCCACTGTGGCAGCCCCTTTCCCTATAAAAGGAGGCCCCAGGCGACCAGGAGGAGGATTCGGCTTTTTGGAGCTCCTCACGCCCCATAGCTATCTCAAGAACACCAAGATATAATCCACCAAAGCAGGAGTAGGGTGTTACGCATCTTCGCGGCCCGAACCTGGGTAAAGGAATCGTGTACTGCCTGCTCGATCCGCTCTTCTCATGACCCCCGTGCCCTACAACCACAGAAAGGGATTCTCGTGATCCCATAGGTGTCGTTTCCCACCTACATCTTTGGCACGCCAGGTAGGGGCTGCACAGTTGTGAGAATCGGCTTTAGCAATCAGTTCGGTGCTCCTTCGTCTTCGCGATCTTTGAAGAAGAAAAGGGGCCAGGAGATCGACGCTCGAGCGATCGCAGACAAAAAGCTAAGTTGCGCTGAACTCTTGCCTATAATCCCCTCTTTATTTTGAGGTTATTCCCCCCCCCGGAGATGTTCGCTTTGTATGAAAAGAACCTGCACACCAGGGGGCTCTACCACGATTGGCAACGCTCTTGCCCTGTTTTGAGTCCGCTCAACAGCTCGACCGGCTGCGTAGAGAGTGGCAGGGTAGCCTCCCGTAATCGGCAACGTCCTCGATTCTGACTCGAGTCAAGCTCGACAGTTCGAGCGACCGCGTTCGGAACGGGAAGGTGGCTCACCCGGTTGCACGCGTACCCGACAGGCCAGGGGGATCCGTCCCCAAGACGCCGCTTGGGGCTTTCGCGCCGGCAAGCCTTCCCGATCGGCGTAGGGCACACATACAAAGGGGAATTGAACGGGGAAATAACATGCAGAAAATTAAAGAGTACTTCAGAGTTATATTACATCACATCATTGCTGCGGTTCTAACTAAAGATAAAATTTATCTTGGTCAAGGGCCTACAGCGGCGAAGAAGAACGGGACGCCTAGTCTCGGCGCTAGCCTTCCACCCTCTTGATTTCGCCGATGCAGTCGGTGATGGGCTTGATGCGCTCCTTGAGCACCGTGGGGTCAGCATCCTCCGGCAAGCTCTTCATCGCAGCCGCGAAGTCAAGATCGGGATTCCAGTATGCCACCTTGGTGAGGACCTTGGTCACGACCCTCCGGCAAAGACGACGGGCCTCCTCGGCCAGCGTGGCCGTCCTGTTGGAGTGGAGATAGGCCAGGGCCCCGAGGACGCCCTCGAAGAACTGGGTCAGCTTGGCGTTGATGGTCCCGCTGCGCTCAGGAGCGTACCTCACATTTGGCAACCCCATGGTGGCCAATTGCGAGGTAACCCTGCCGGCGACGACCTCCAGATGGCTGATCCACCTGTTCTCGTCTGCCACATACTCTTGGTGGGAGGCAACCTCGGTTGCCCGCTGCTGCTTCTCCTCCTCCAGGCTTTTGGTCAAGGCCTCCTCCCGAGCTCTGCTCTCCGGCAACAGCTTCTCGAGATTCTCCAGCTTTAGCTTGAGGTCTCTGATGGAGTCTCGCGCCTCGGAGAGCTCGCCAGTCCTGCTGATGATCGTTCCCTGCACCTCCACCAAGGCGCGGTTGAGCGTGTCCGCCTTGCCGGACAGCTGGAGGGCCTGCCCCTTCAGCTGGTCCCGCTCTGCCTCCAGCTCCTTCATCTTGCCGGCATGGACCAGGGCTTGGGCATCGAGCGCCTCTCTGTGCCTCTGCTCCAGCTCCTGGGTCCGTCGTGCGACAAGGGCCTCGAGCTCCTCGTCCTTGTCGCGGAGCGTAGCGGCAAGCTTCGCCTCGCGCGCGGAGAGGTCCTCCTCCTGGGAGTTCAGGGTGGCTTGATGCTGGTTCTAGATGGCTTCGGCCACGGCGGCCAAGTTCGCCGCCTTCTCCTTGGCCTTCTCGATGTCGGTCATCTTCAGGGCGAGCTCCACCTCGCGCTGGGCTAGCTTTTCCTGGAAGGCCCTCTGCTCCTCGCAAGACTGGTGGAACCAAGCCTGCGTTTCAGCGACGCGCACCTTGAAGTCCGCCTCCGCGTTGTCCACCGCTGCCGCCCTGGACTCAACTTTGTCCAGGCGGCCGCGGTAGAGCGCTTGGAGCTTCCGGAAGTTGGCCCCCATGGCGCCGAAGAGCTGCTCCTCTGGAGAACCGTCGCCGCCGGCACCCGGCGCGTCGACGATCTCGAACCCGGTGGCGGCAAGCACTTCGTCATCAAAAACTTCCCCTTCGGCGGGCGCTCGGCTTGGCGCCCCTAGGAGGTGGACGAAGAGATCATCACCCACCTTCAGGTACCTGCCGGGGCCCGAGGCTGAGGAGGACGAAGGCTGGTCATCCGTCACCTCTTCCTCGGCAGGGGCCTTGCCGGTCCCCCCGGCAGGACCACCGCCGGCACCCTCGGCGGAGGCCTCGTCGGCAGCCTTGGCGGCCCACGCGCCGGCACCCTCGGCGGCGTCCTTGGCGGCCTCACCAGCGGCGGCTTCGTCGGCGCTCTTGGCGGCCTCCTCGGCGGCCACCTTGTCGGCCTCGGCCACGGCCCCTTCAGCAATATCCCTGACAACGGAGTCCACATCCTCCGTGTCTGTTGGGGGAGGGCCTGGGTGGCGATAGGAGCAATGAAGCCAAGAGAAGCACAAGAAAAAAAAGAGAACAAAGGGCGAAGGACAGGCGACTCACCAGTGCCGGGCCGTGAAGCAGAGGTCCCCTCTCCGCCGGTCTTTGGCGTCGAGGCAGAGCCACCAGCGCCCAAGTTCCCCTCTTCCTCCATGGGTGTGGGCCCCGCGCCTGATGCCCTTGCCGGGGACGCCCCCTGCGGCGGCGTAGTCGATGGGGGTGGCGTGTTGGGAGTAGCCATCTGCGGCTCCTCTTGCTGCCGCTCCCCTCCTACAAACCCGGCAAGGTCAGCATCGTGGCATCGGGTGCCTACCCCAAGTCGAGTAAGAAGGGGGTGACGAACTTATGCTGGGGGCTACGCCGGGGGCTGCTGTCCGGGCTGCTCAACACCACCAATGGTGTCGTTGAAGCCCCGGCTGGGGGCTGGCCGCTCGCCAAGGTCCTCGCCCTCTTTGCCCTATGGGCCAGCGTCTCCGCATCCCTACAAAAGCAAAATGGATCAGGACAAGCGGCCCCCTTCAGGAAAATGAAAACGATAATAAGAAACGGAGCGCTTACTCATCATCCGTCTCCTCCTCCTCCGCCGGCTTCCTTTTCCTCTCCGGGCTGAGGGGCCCGAAGTCATAGGGGAGCACCACGTCATCATCCGAGTCGACGCCGGCCGGAGGGGGCGGGGAAGGCGGCGGGGTCTGCGTGCACCCAGAAGAGGAGGAGGCTTCCGCCTTGTTCTTCCCAGCGGTCGTCGTCGGCTTCTTCGTTGCCGAGGCCCTCGTGTGGCGCCCGGACCCTTCCAAGGTCAATTGAGGCCGCGAGCCCCTGCCAGACCGGACTGGCTCGCCGGAGCAAGCCCGCCGCAGGACTCGCCCTCTTCCCCTAGTTGGCGTCGAGCCCGCCGCCACGCCCTCCTCTGACGACGACAATTTGTCGACCGCGTCCTCGACGAGCGGAGCCCCGGTGTCGGTGCCGTTGGCCCCCGTGGTGGCCGCCGCCCACAGGGAGAACTGCTCCTCCTCCGCGGCTGTGGCCTCCTCGTCCTCCACGCCCCCGGCGCTGCCGTCCTCCAGGGCGAGTTGTGCCTCCTTCGCCCTGGTGGCGATGTAGTCCACCTCCGCCTGGGTGGTGTCCATGACGAGCCACCGCTCGACGTTGGCGTTGACGTACACCTCAGCCAAGGTGTCAAAGAACTGCCACACGTCTGCGGCCGCCGGCTCCCTCCAGCTCGGGACGGGGCCGTGACGTTGCAGTCCGGCATCATGGCGATGATCTCGGGCCGGCGCGAACTGTTGCACAGCGGGACGATTCCCGCGGGCAACCTGAAGAGCGGCCTCTTGACGGCCTTGCCAGTCCTCACGGCAACCCTCGCAGCCTTGCCGGTCAGCTCGACCTCGCCGTCACTATCCACGTCCAGCTGAAAGAGCCGCTGACAGAAGTGGGCATGCCCCATCACCGTGAAGTTGTGATCGAGGCCGGGGCGGAGCCGCATGATGTCAGCCAGGTTCGTGAAGAGCCAAGCTGGCCTCCCCTTATTGTGCAATGGGGCAATCCGACGGCAGATGAAATCCGCCCCAATCATTTCCAGGGTGAGCCCCGCCCGGGTCAGCCGGAGGATCCTGGTGGTGGCGATGGTGAGCCTCTCGTCAGCGGCATCGACCTCGCCCCAATCGTTGCGACGGGCAGGCAGCGTCAGGAGGACCTTGCAAAATTCCGGTGGGTCTTCATCTTCGATCCAGCACCACCGGTTACGGCATTCATCCCACCTCTCCCTCATGGCGCCATCCGGGTACGCCCCCTTGGACCTTGGAATCCAGGCGACACAACCAGCAATGGCACCTCCAGTTTGGATTCAGGGGTAAAAATAATGACGGAAGAGCGCCGTGTTGGGCCGCACTCCAACAAAGCCCTCGCAAAGATGCGCAAAGCAAGACATGCAAGCCACCGTGTTCGGAGAGAAATCCTAAAGGCGGAAGCCAAAGGTATGCATGATGTCGCAGAAGAACTCGGAGAAAGGGGATGACCCACAAGAAAAGTAGTCGACGAAGAAGGGGTACCGATTTGGAGCAGGGTCGGCGCAGGCGGCAGGAATGACGCGCGTCGCCGGGTGCCCCGAGTTTTCTCCCCCCGTCTTCACTCCTCACAAGGGCCTGAAAGAAGCCCGGAGCTCGTGGACGTCGACCGACGAGGGGTAGAAGAAGGCGGACTTTGTCTTGTCCCCCAGCAACGTGCTCTCCGGCGGCTCCACGGTCACGAGGCCCTTAGCCACCCCCTTGCCCTTGGCGGATTTGGGCGCCATGGTGGCCAAAGAGCTTAGAGGGTTAAGGAAGGGGAGGAGGGCGGGGACGAGACGGCGACGACGGGCGGCGGAGAAAAGCTTGCAAGAGAAGGGAGAAAAGGAGCGACGGCTCTGAGATTGGAAAAGGTACGAAGGAAGGGGGAAAGTGAGCAGCGCGCCCACGGTTATTCCTTCTTATGGGGGAGAACGCGGGCCGCCTCCTTTCACATTAACTGTGATGTGATGCATGCCCGTGGGGAGCAACCCCATGCATGCCGCCCACGTCACGCACGCCTCCCCACGCGGGAAGCGTGGGAGACGCAGCGCGCGAAGAAACTTACCGCGGTGAAAACCGCCTTGCCTGCCCGCGCACCGTTCTTGGGCCTGGTCCAACAACGTGTTGCGCTTATGTGTGGCCCAGGCCCGGGGGCTCCTGTCGGTGTACAAAAAGAGGGGTACACTTTTTTGTACCCCCATGACTGTGCACGGGCAGTCAGAGCCACGGGCGCCGCCGCACCGAGCCCCGCTAGGGAGGTAGAACCAAGGTAAGGCCGAAGCCAAAGAGGAGCAGAACGACGCCAAGACGAAGACCACAAAGAGAAAAGGGGACGAAGCAGCCCCCCCCCCCCGGCAAGATCCTTGCCGGGAGGCGGTTTTAGCAAACCCGGCAAGACCCTTGCCGTGGCAGCCTCGCCCCACACCTACGGAGCGGGTCACCCTTGAGTCCACTGCCCCCATGGGCCAAGGATTCGGGAGGCATCCCCGTGGTGGTATGAAGATCTTTGTGAAGACATTCAAGACCAGATGCACACTTTAGAAGATGACGGTCCTTGGCGGGATCCCATCCAAGGAAAATCACAAGACCCCCGGCAAGAGCCTTGCCGGGGATGGCAGCAGGCGCCACGGCAAGACCCTTGTCAGGACCCCGGCAAGACCCTTGCCGGGGCCGTGGCAAGGCCCTTGCCGAGGACACCCGCGGGGCCACCATCGGACCCGCACCAGTCACGCCTCCACCACCGTTCGCATGCAGCTGCCGACCCAACCAGTTGGGCAGGCACCTGCGTGGCGGCATGTAGATCCTCGTGGAGACCTACCACTGCGCCACCTCAGCTGCCTGCCCGCCTACATGGCATCGCAGGCACCGCTGGCCAGGGCGCGTGTCGACGCGGGAGAGAGCGGCGACGGACGAGGCGGGGCTCTCCCCCGCCCCCGATAAAGCGGGGACACCTAAGCAAGGCGCATTAAATGCTCCTTGTCATGTAATACGAGGGATAACCTCGCATCACTATACCCTTTCCACCTCCTGTGTGCCACTGTGGCAGCCCCTTTCCCTATAAAAGGAGGCCCCAGGCGACCAGGAGGAGGATTCGGCTTTTTGGAGCTCCTCACGCCCCATAGCTAGCTCAAGAACACCAAGATATAATCCACCAAAGCAGGAGTAGGGTGTTACGCATCTTCACGGCCCGAACCTGGGTAAAGGAATCGTGTACTGCCTGCTCGATCCGCTCTTCTCACGACCCCCGCGCCATGCAACCACAGAAAGGGATTCTCGTGATCCCATAGGTGTCGTTTCCCACCGACAGAAGGAGTAGAGATGATTGTTATGAACGAAGACCCTCACGGAGAAGCAAGGATTCGGAAAGAAAGGACAAGTCATCAAGGAGCTACACAAAACGAAGACATCAAGCTCATGTTGGTGAATGGATATCCGGCTCCGACTCCGACAACCACTCCGAGAGAAGCTATCACTCCGACTCCGAATATACTCAAGATGAAGGTGTTGCCGGTCTAGCACTTGTGTCAACCAACTCCTACGACATATTTGATTCACCAAATGAAGGAATTGGGAGATGCTTCATGGCCAAAGGTCCAAAGGTATCACACCCCGAGTATGTTGATTTCAATAGTGATGAAGATGACTTGTTAGGTGATGATGATTTACTTGTTGACAACTCTAGTGATGAATACTATGATGAAACGTCAATTAATCATGCTAATCAAGATGAAACGAATGACAATGATAAGGAGAAGATTGAGTATCTAACTAAAGAACTAAACACTCTTAAGTTAGCTCATGAAACTACCTTAGGAGATCATCAAGAACTTTTAAGGACCCATGAGAAATTACGCTTTGAAAAGCTCAACGTTGAGCAAGAGCATGAGTTCTTAAAAGCAATCAATGATGATCTTCGTAAGAAAAGTTCTTCTTACATTGCCAAACGTTTACTCTTATCCACTTAAATGCCTCAAGTCAAGTCTAGTAACAAGTACAAGAAAGATTCTTCCTCTAGTAGTAATAATATTCATGCTAAATCCAATGTTGTTGCTTCTAGTAGTTCTCTTGATTCCACTAATGATTCTCTTAGCCAAGTTACACTTGAGCAAGAAAATAGCTTACTAAAGGGAATCATAGAGAAAGGTGTCTACAAGAGCCTTGCCGGGAGTAAGCAATTCGAGGATATTGTACGCAGGCAAGGAAGGCATCGGAAGAACCAAGGTGTTGGTTTTGAACGAAAGTTCAATGCCAATGGAGTTGAGTGGGAAGAAGATCAATACCCCAAGACGAAGTTTGTTCCTCAACAAGAGAAGTATGATCCTACTTCTTTCAAAGGGACACAAGCACAAGATGATCTTCCACCACAAGACCACAAGCAAAAAGGCAAGGACAAGCTTCAAGAGGAAACTGATGCATTTGAAGAAGCTCCTAAGGCCTCGGTCAAGTGGGTTCCCAAGACTACTTCAAGTTCCACTTCATCAAGTACAACTACAACTCCGAGGATTCCCATCAAGATGGTGTGGATCCCAAAGAAGAAGAACTAGAGAGTTCTTGAGGGTGACTCCGCCAGCATACTTCACTCTTATCATTTTGGCAAGAACAAGTGCAATCAACTTTCACATCTTGCACTAGTTCAAGGAGTCACAAACCCTCTTGTTGGTAACACAAGGGACAAGGTAACCTAAAGCTTTCATAGATATCATCTTGCGTGTGCATCACTCTATGTCTATGGATATCCTTGTTTGTTCCTTGTGGGACTAACCCGTGTAGGTATTGAAAGTGCAACTCGCTCCAAAAGGATAGCTCCAAATGATCCACATCAACATTGAGCATCCACATCTTCAACATCTACATGAAGTCATCATCGACAAAACCCAAGGTTAGTTCATCCCTCTTTAGGGGGGATCTCACATCTAGGGGGAGCTTTACTCTAAGTATTGAGCTAAACCAACTCTAATGGTGTGAACACAACAATGCTTTATGTAAAAGTGGTGTGAACACGTACTTGTGCTTAAATGATGAGTATGACCTATGATCAAGTGTTCTCACTTGACTCCTAAGTCAATATACTCATATATAGATTACCTAGTCATCGCCAATTGCTTGATAGATGCTAGAATTGGTTGTGCATGCTTTGCCACATATTTCAATTGCCATTTTACTGTGTGAGCATGTTGATTGCATATTTTACTCATTCGAGGACATCCACTTGTTGTTTTGATTGATTGGTCTCTTTTCTTTTGCCAAGTGGATGGACAAGAATGCCTAAGAACCTTCTCTAGCTATCTATGCTTTTCTCGTCTCAAACTCTATTCATGCTACATCACAAAATTTGATCAAGTCAGATTCGAACCACTCTGTGTGAGGAGCACTCGGAGTCCCTGATTCGTCATAGACTTAAACTTCCAAAACTTCTTTGTGCGTTTCGGTCTGACCGATTCACTAATTTCGGTCATACCAAGATCACTAAGTTGATCTAGGTTTTCAATCTCGGTGCAACCGATTTGAACTTTTCGGTCACACCGAGTTGCAGTAACTGCTTGCAGTTATGCATCTCGGTGCCACCGTGTTGTTACACTCGGTCACACCGACAAGGTCGAGCTATATATACCGACGGGCAAAATTTTGGAAATTTTTCTCCGAACTCTTTCGCCCGCGCTTAGCCTGCTCTGCCTCCAGGGTCTCTGGATCGTCCTCCTCATCGCCAGTTGCCTCCTGCCGCTGGTCTCCGCCGCCGTCAACGGAAATCAACCCCGTCGTTGCTGCCGTAGCGAGTTCATCACCGAACTAGGGTATGAACTTGATCACTGTGCTATCCTTATCCGATTCCTAGCACATTGTGTTCGCCATGCATCTTTCCATGATTGAAACGATCTTATCCAGTCAAAACACTCCGTAGATTAGAGATGAATTGAAAATTTAGGGTTAGGTTTCCGCCGAAACCATCTCGGACCATCCAAGTTGTGGAACTCGGTACCACCGATTCGGCTCAGGCCATTGCACATGAGATTCTCGGTCTGACCAAGAATTGAAAATCGGTGTGACCAAGTTCAGGACTTTGTGAAACCCTAGCAGTCTCGGTGCCACCGAACTATGACTCGGTCTGACCGAGTTCACAAGTTTAGGTTCCAACAGCTGCTTCCGTATCACCGAGTTTACAAATCGGTTGATCCGAAATGATTTCTGAGGAAAACCAGAACTTTTGATTCATTCTTTTGCAAAAACCTCTGTATTTTGTGATGCTTATCTACTCTACCTCATCTACAATCTATTCACAGGGTCAGCTGTCAGTGTTTGCATCATGTCTGATCAGAGTGACAGTCAGAACAAGTCTGAGGAGCAGGTTCACATGAGTGAGGGCACTAGTCCCTCTAGCAGCTCAGATGATGGAAGCAGGAGCACCCCAAGCAACCTACCCAAAGCTGCCACCAGGGCCAGAAAGAAGAAAACTTCAGAGTCTGAGGATGAAGACTATGTGGCAGTCGAGGATGATGCCACTTCCAAGAAGAAAGTGCTGAAAAAGGAGTACACCTCAGCTGCAGCCACTAAGCCAGGAATGCAGAAGAAGGCACCTGCAAGAAGAGTTCCCACTTTCAAACCAAGGAAAGTTGCCACAGGTGAGACAATGGTGTTTACTCTTGAACCCAAGGAGGCTGGAGAGGGCAAGAAGAGGAAAGAAAGGGTCAAGAAGACCACTGCCAGAGTTCTTGGCAAGCCCTCAATGATGAGATATTCTAAATAAGAGGAAGAAGAAGAGGAAGAGGTTGTTGCACCAGCACCTAAAGCCCAGAAGCTTATGGGTGATGCTATCAGGACAGGGGCTGCATCATCAAAGCCCAAAGAAGCACCCAAAGCTTCCTCCAAGCCCAAGATTGCACCAAAGAGGAATACTAGAAATATGTCTGCTGCTGAGAAGAATAAGGCCCTAGTGCCTGAGACTGTTGCTGAAGAAGAAGAAGAAGATGAAGAGCATATCCTGAGAAAGTTGAAGCTAAAGATTCCATACCACAATGATGCTCATCCTTTGGCTGAGAACATGAAGATCAGGAGAGACTCAGGACTGAGGAAATGGAGAGAGACAGATCCATATGCTACCAGAAGTAGAACTGTTGTGGATTACAGGTTCCACACCAAGGAACAGCAGGATTTCTATGAGACAGTGCTGTTTGACAAGAAACCTATAGTGTGTGACATGAGGTGGGTCGACTGGACCTACATGAAGGAGAATGAGGAACACTATCCTGGTGTGTATGACAACTTCAGTGCATGTGGAGTTGCAGAATTTGTTGGGCAGAAGCTCACAAAGTGGAATGAGGATCTCATAATGCAATTCTACTCCGCAGCACACTTCTATCCAGATGGCAGGATAGTATGGATGTCTGAAGGTACAAGGTACCAATCAACCATTGAGGAATGGGCAAATCTGATCAATGCACCTAAGGAGGAAGAAGATGACTTGGATGTCTATGCCAAGAAAAATATGGATCACAACTCTATGGCACATATGTACAAGGAGATTCCAGATGCAGACCTTGAGACTCACCAGTTTGGGTCAGTGAAACACTTGTTGTCAGGTCTACCTACAATCAATTGGATACTAAGGCACACTCTCTTGCCCAAGTCTGGTGATCACAGAATGATCAGAGGCCATGCAATTAACTTGCTACACATATTTGATGTGCCACAGAAGTTCAAGGTCATGAGCCTTATAGTTGAGACTATCAAGAGGACAGCTGCTGACCAAAAAAGAAGTTGTGGATATGCCCCACAGATCCAGGAGCTGATAAACTCCAAGATGGGCACAGGCACATACCTGTTGGATAAGGAGCATATGCCTATCTATCTAGAATTTGAGGACAACCAAGTAGTTATGCATGAATATGAACCATCCTCAGTACAAGCACAAGCCAAGAGGGAGAAGGCAAAGGCAGAGAAAACTGCAAAGATGCCAACCCAAGAGGAGGCATCTCAGTATCTTCTAATAAGCAAGCAAGATCAGCTTGGCTACTTGATTGCTTCCACTCTAAGGATTGAGAAAGGACTGGCCACCCTGACTCGAAACCAGGAGAGCTTGGAAAGAATCATGGAGCAGAAGTTCTATGACATGGATGTGAAGGTAACTGAGATCCAGTCTGTTGTGGAGCAACTTCAAGATGATATGCAGGAGAGGAAGGGCAAGACAACCACAGATGCATTTGCCAGAGTGCCTAGAGCTCAGAGATCTGCTGCTATGCCTGTTACAGACACCAGAGCAACTTCATCTGCACCAGCTACAGCTTCAATGCCACCAGCTCCAGCACCTACACCTGCAGCTCCATCTACTTCGACTGAAGCCTTCGTTCTGGGAGTTCTCCGCACACCACCACCTGAATATCAAGCCTGAGAGTCGATCTAGTACTATGCATTTTTTATGAACTTTTTGGTAACTTGTTGCCAAAGGGGGAGAAAAATGTATAGATCATAGGCTTCGAGAGAGAGTGTTGCTTTCTTTGTTCTCTCTTGCTTTGGTGGTTGAACTTTATTTGCTTGATTGAGATACTTTATGTCTGCATGAAACTTGGATGATCATGTGTGTTTGATCATATGTTACATTAATGCTTTGCTTGTTGGATGACATTATCATTTTATCCCTATATGATCATTCACTTTGCTTGGTGATGAGTGCATGTATTTAATTATTATCATTTTGAGCGCTCCACCAAGATGTATGTGACATGGAAGAGTAACCCACGATCCTAACTCATTGTGCATTTGTAGTCCAAAGCAAATCTTAATATATGCACAAATTTAGGGGGAGCTCTTGTTTTTCACATACTTCTCAAAGCGACAATATTTTTCACTCTTATTATCATTTGTCGAAGCTTTGATCTACATGTTGTCATCAATTACCAAAAAGGGGGAGATTGAAAGTGCAACTATCCCTGGGTGGTTTTGGTAATTCCTAACAACATATAGCTCATTGAGCTAACATTATTCCAAGATTAATATTTCAGGAAAAGCTCAATGAATGGCATGGCATGGATGAGGAAAGTGGACCCCTCAAAATACTAAGGACGAAAAGTTTGGATCATGCTTAAAGCTCAAGACTCTACATTTTATAATTTAGTGATCCAAGATCACATTGAGTCTATAGGAAAAGCCAATACTATCAAGGAGGGATGAGGTGTTGCTTAATGGCTTGCTTGCTCAAAGTGCTTAGTGATATGCTCCAAAGCCCTCAACTATCTTCCCACATACACATATGACCTAAACCCAAAGTCAAACTCGGCCCCACCGATTCTTTATATCCGGTGCCACCGAGTTCAGATGTCATAGCCACTACCACAAACCCTAGGCAAATCGGTTTCACCGATAGGGATCTCGGTCTCACCGAGATGGGATTGTAGTCTCTCTGTTTCCCTTTGTAACGTTTCGGTCCTACCGAGATGAGCGAATCGGTCCCACCAAGATTGCAATGTAAACTCTCTGTTTCCCTTCTGTAACATTTCGGTCTCACCGAGATGAGCGGATCGGTCCCACCGAGTTTACCTGACCAACTCTCTGGTTAGCTCATTACCAAAATCGGTCCCACTGAGTTTGTGTAATCGGTCTCACCGAGATTACGTTATGCCCTAACCCTAACCATATTGGTCCTACCGAGTTGCATCTCAGTCCCACCGAAAATCCTAACGGTCACTAGGTTTACCAAATCGGTCCGACCGAGTTTCTCAATTCGGTCTCACCGAGATTGGTAAATTGTGTGTAACGGTTAGATTTTGTGTGAAGGCTATATATACCCCTTCACCCACTCTTCATTCATGGAGAGAGCCATCAGAATATATCTACACTTCCAATACTCATTTTCTGAGAGAGAACCACCTACTCATGTGTTGAGGCCAAGATATTCCATTCCCACCATATGAATCTTGATCTCTAGCCTTTCCCAAGTTGCTTTCCACTCAAATCTTCTTTCTACCAAATCCATATCCTGTGAGAGAGAGTTGAGTGTTGGGGAGACTATCATTTGAAGCACAAGAGCAAGGAGTTCATCATCAACACACCATTTGTTACTTCTTGGAGAGTGGTGTCTCCTAGATTGGCTAGGTGTCACTTGGGAGCCTCCGACAAGATTGTCGAGTTGAACCAAGGAGTTTGTAAGGGCAAGGAGATCGCCTACTTCGTGAAGATCTACCGCTAGTGAGGCAAGTCCTTCGTGGGCGATGGCCATGATGGAATAGACAAGGTTGCTTCTTCGTGGACCCTTCGTGGGTGGAGCCCTCCGTGGACTCGCGCAACCGTTACCCTCCGTGGGTTGAAGTCTCCATCAACATGGATGTGCGATAGCACCACCTATCGGAACCATGACAAAAACATCCGTGTCTCCAATTGTGTTTGAATTCTCCAAACCCTTCTCTTTACATTCTTGCAAGTTGCATGCTTTAATTTTCCGCTGCTCATATACTCTTCGCATGCTTGCTTGAATTGTGTTAAGATTGCTTGACTTGTGCTAAGATAGCTAAAATTTGCCAAAGACTAAAATTGGGAAAAGGATAGATTTTTAATTGGTCAAGTAGTCTAATCATCCCCCCCCCCTCTAGACATACTTTCGATCCTACATTATGCTCTTGTTTTGCTGCCGCGGTTATTTACACTGGTGGCCAATTTTAACGGCCAGTGTATGTAATATGCTGCTTTGTTCCCTATATTTGCACTGGTGGCGAACTTTGGTGCCCATCGGATGTAATATGTGTAATAGCGGTAATAGGCTAGCGTTAATTGCTTGCTTATTTATTTCCTTATTGTCTTGGTTAGTTGTTTGCTTGTAGTCACTGCAATTCTTTTTCTGTGTCTTTCTAGTGGCCACAATAACCTAATTTGGAAACTAGGCCAAAATAATCATGGCAACACACGGACTGTTGTAACCATGGGCCTCCTGCGGGCCGTATGATCCATGGGCCTTCTACGGGCCGTAGGATCCATTGGCCTTCTATACGGGCCATAGGATCCATGGGCCTTCTATGGGTCGTACGATCCATGGGCCTTATACGGGGCGTATCATCATTTTGCCAATCATGGGTCGTACTATTCTTGGACAATAACGGACCGTTAATAGGCCGTATTTGATAACTCTGTGAAAACAGCCCAACGGGTTTTTTTGACATGAAAACGGCCCAACGTATTAACGGGCCACAAACGGGCCGACTGTAACAGGCTGAATTTGGCCCACAAGCAGAAAATGACAGTACCGGGCCATAAGTAACCGAATGTTGGAAATGATCCCAAGAATAAATGGGCCCTGAGAAGGCGGAAAGATAACATGGGCTGGAAACGGCCCAATGGAATAATGGGCCGTTAATGGGTATGAAGTGATACGCTGTTCATTATGGGCCAGTTTCACCACGTGGCGTTAATGGGTATAAAGTGATACACTGTTCATTACGGGCCAGTTTTACCATGGGCCGTTAACGGGCCGAGAGTTACAAAGGTCCTCATATGGGCCGAAAGACGTCATGGGCCATGCATGGGGCGGAAGTTAAAACGGGCTGGAATTATATTGGGTGGCCCAGATGACGCTACTGGGCCTAATTCGGATAGGCCGTAAACGGGCCCTGGGTTAGCGGGATGTAAATGGGCTATATGCGAACAAGCCGTTAACAGGCTTGCCGTGGGCCGGCCCACCACCTTTTGACCAAGTCAAACGGGCCGGCCTTTTCACAGGAATGGGCCTCTGTTGGGCCGTGCGGCGTGTCGACGTATCATAGGCGCTTTGGGTCCAATGAGTGGATGACATCTGTCCCAACGGTGAGCCGACATGTGTTTCCTCCAGCCAATGATGATTTTACATGTGGAAAATCCCCATTGGTCGGGGCTATTAACGGGTTATCGGATCCAAAACCGGACCCGATAGCATAATGGCGTTCCATTATGGTGGATGCCACGTGTCGGTCACCCTTGAAGAAAGCACTTCTGTGACGCGCGATTTATCGTCATGGAAGTGGACACTTCCGTGATGATAATTTTGGTAATGTCATGGAACACTTCTACGACAGCACAGGTATGACTATCTTGATTCTGACATAAAATCGTCATGGATGTACATGCATGACAGAAAATGTGACCTACTGTGACAAACACGTATCATCACGGAAGTGTATTTTTTTGTAGTGATTGTTCCTACTGCTTATATTGAGAAACCACCTTTCCCTGTTAGAATAAAGGATCATGCTAAAGCTTCAACTGTGGTCAACAAAAGTAATATTAGGACACACCAAACCCCCTGAGCAAATTAAAATTGAACCTAGTATTGCTATGGTTAAAGATCTCTTGGCTAATAATATTGTTGGGCATGTCATTTACTTCTGTGATGAAGCTGCTAGAATTACTAGACCTGACACTAAAAATAAACATAGACCTGTTGTAGGCATGCCTGTTATTTCTGTTAAAATAGGAGATCATTGTTATCATGGCTTGTGTGATATGGGGGCTAGTGCAAGTGCAATACCTCATTCCTTACATAAATAAATTATGCATGATATTGCACCTGCTAAAATAGAAGAAATTGATGTCACAATTAAGCTTGCCAATAGAGATACTATTTCACCAGTTGGGATTGTTAGAGATGTTGAAGTCTTGCGTGGGAAAGTTAAGTATCCTGCTGATTTTTTTGTTCTCGGTTCTCCACAAGATAACTTTTGTCCCATCATATTTGCTAGACCCTTCTTGAATACTGTTAATGCTAGGATAGACTACAAAAAGGATGTTGTTACCATTGGTTTGGGGGATATGTCTCATGAGTTTAATTTTGCTAAATTTCATAGACAACCCCATGATAAAGAATTACCTAGTAATGAAATTATTGGTCTTGCTTCTATTGCCGTGCCTCCTAATGATCCCTTAGAACAATATTTGCTCGACCATGAAAATGATATGTTTATGAATGAAAGAAGGGAAATAGATGAAGTATTCTTTAAACAGTGACCTATTTCGAAACACAACTTGTCTGTTGAAATCCTAGGGGATCCTCCTCCACCCAAGGGTGATCCCGTGTTTGAGCTTAAACCATTACCTGCTACTCTTAAATATGCTTATCTTGATGAAAAGAAGATATATCCTGTTATTATTAGTGCTAACCTTTCAGTGCATGAAGAAAAGAAATTATTGAAAACTCTGAAGAAGCACCATGCTGCTATTGGATATACTTTTGATGATCTTAAGGGCATTAGTCCCACTCTATGCCAGCACAAAATAAAAATTGGAGAAGGACGCTAAACCAGTTGTTGATCACCAACGACGGTTAAATCCTAAGATGAAAGAAGTGGTAAGAAAAGAAATACTAAAGCTTCTAGAGGCATGTATAATTTATCCCGTTGCTGATAGTCAGTGGGTAAGTCCTGTCCATTGTGTCCCTAAGAAGGGAGGTATTACTGTTGTCCTAATGATAAAGATGAATTGATTCCACAAATAGTTACAGGTTAGAATGGTAATTGATTTCCGCAAACTAAATAAAGCTACTAAAAAGGATCATTACCCATTACCCTTTATTGATCAAATGCTAGAAAGATTATCCAAACATACACATTTTTGCTTTCTAGATGGTTATTCTGGTTTCTCTCAAATACCTGTGTCAAAAGAGGTTCAAGAAAAGACCACTTTTACTTGCCCTTTCGGTACCTTTGCTTATAGACATATGCCTTTTGGTTTATGTAATGCACCTGCTACCTTTCAAAGATGCATGATGGCTATATTATCTGATTTTTGTGAAAAGATTGTTGAGGTTTTCATGGATGATTTCTTCGTATGTGGAACTTCTTTTGATGAGTGCTTAAGCAACCTTGATCGAGTTTTGCAGAGATGTGAAGAAACTAATATTTTCTTGAATTGGGAAAAGTGCCACTTTATGGTGAATGAAGGTATTGTCTTGAAGCTAAAGTTGATGCTATTGAAAAGATGCCATGTCCCAAGGACATTAAAGGTATAAGAAATTTCCTTGGTCATGCCGGGGTTTATAGGAGATTCATTAAAGACTAATAAAAAATCTCTAGGCCTCTAACTAATCTCTTACAAAAAGATATTCCTTTTATCTTTGATGATGATTGTGTAGAAGCATTTGAAATACTTAAGAAAGCATTGATTTCTGCACCTATTGTTCAACCACCTGACTGGAATTTACCCTTTGAAATTATGTGTGATGCTAGTGATTATGTTGTAGGTGTTGTTCTAGGATAAAGAGTTGATATGGAATTAAATGTTATCCAATATGCTAGTAAAACTCTAGACAGTGCCCAGAGAAATTATGCTACTACTAAAAAAGAATTTTTAGCAGTTGTATTTGCTTGTGATAAGTTTAGACCTTACATTGTTGATTCTAAAGTAATTGTTCACACTGATCATGCTGCTATTAAATATCTTATGGAAAAGAAAGATGCTAAACCTAGACTTATTAGATGGGTTCTCTTGCTACAAGAATTTGATTTGCATATTATTGATAGAAAGGGAGCTGAGAACCCCGTTGCAGACAACTTGTCTAGGTTAGGGAATGTTCTTGATGACCCACTACCTATTGATGATAGCTTTCCTGATGAACAATTAGCTGTCATAAATGCTTCTCGTACTGCTCCATGGTATGCTGATTATGCTAATTACATTGTTGCTAAATTTATACCACCTAGTTTCACATACCAGCGAAAGAAAAAGTTTTTCTATGATTTAAGACACTACTTCTGGGATGACCCACACCTTTATAAAGAATGAGCATATGGTGTTATTAGACGTTGTGTACCTGAGCATGAACATGAACAGATCCTACGCAAATGTCACTCCAAGGCTTATGGAGGACACCATGCTGGAGATAGAACTGCACATAAGGTATTACAATCCGGTTTTTATTGGCCTACTCTCTTCAAAGATGCCTGTAAGTTTGTCTTGTCTTGTGATGAATGTCAAAGAATTGGTAATATTAGTAGAGTCAAGAAATTCATATGAATTATTCACTTGTTATTGAACCATTTGATGTTTGGGGCTTTGATTATATGGGACCGTTTCCTTCCTCTATTGGGTATACACATATTTTAGTTGCTGTTGATTACATTACTAAGTGGGTAGAAGCTATTCCAACTAGTAGTGCTGATCATAACACCTCTATTATAAGATGCTTAAAGAAGTTATTTTTTCGAGGTTTGGAGTCCCTAGATACTTAATGACTGATGGCGGTTCACATTTTATTCATGGTGCTTTTTGTAAAATGCTTGCTAAGTACGATGTTAATCATAGAGTTGCATCTCCATATCACCCACAGTCTAGTGGTCAAGTAGAACTTAGTAATAAAGAGCTCAAATTAATTTTGCAAAAGACTGTTAATAGATCTAGAAAGAATTGGTCCAAGAAACTTGATGATGCATTATGGTCCTATAGAACTGCATATAAAAATCCTATGGGTATGTCTCCTTATAAAATGGTTTATGGAAAAGCATGTCACTTACCTCTTGGACTAGAACATAAGGCATATTGGGCCATTAAAGAGCACAATTATGATTTCAAACTTGCCGGTGAGAAGAGGCTATTTGACATTAGCTCACTTGATGAATGGAGAATGCAGGCCTACGAGAATGCCAAACTATTTAAAGAAAAAGTTAAAAGATGGCATGACAAAAGGATACAAAAGTGTGAGTTTAATGTAGGTGATTATGTGTTGCTATTCAACTCTCGTTTAAGATTTTTTTACATAAAAACTTCTCTCTAAATGGGAAGGTCCTTACGTAATCGAGGAGGTCTATCGTTCCGGTGCCATAAAAATCAACAACTTCGAAGGCACAAATCCAAAGGTGGTGAACGGTCAAAGAATCAAACATTATATCTCAGTTAATCCCGTAAATGTTGAAACCAATGTTATTGAAACCGTAACCCCAGAGGAATATATAAGGGACACTTTCCAGAATGTTTCAGACTCCGAAAAGGAATAGGTATGTGGTACGGTAAGTAAACCGACTGCAAAACAGTTCTAATGGCATTTTTTCTCCATTTTGGGATATTTAAGAAAATAGGAAAATAAGAAGTAGTCTGAAAGGGACACGAGGCATCCACGAGGGTGGAGGGCGCGCCCTACCCCCCTGGGCGCGCCCCCTGCCTCGTGGGCACCTCGTGTGCCCTACGGACTCCGTTTTTCTTGCACGATACTTCTTTTGGTCGGTAAAAATTCATTATATAATCTCCCGAAGGTTTTGACCACCGTACCATGCAAATATCCTCTGTTTTTGCTTCGAGCTATTTCTGTTGCAGATTTAGAGCAAGATGTCATCTCAGGACTCCGACGGAGAGAGCTATGTCTCACATCTCGTTGCTGACCCAAAGACCTATGGGGACCTATCTCCTTGTGGTCGAACTACGGATGATGAGGAGGATGCTCATTTGATGAGGATCAATGATTCAAGTTCGAAGGAGGAGGATGTCCCTCTACCTCAACCTGGGGATATGCACGTGAAGTTCAAGAAGTCTAGTCTTCCTAAGAGGGCTAAACTGTCTAACAACCGATCTATTCCTTCTCGTTTTTGGCAGAAAAGCAAAGGAGATTTTTGTGACAAGATCTTGAAGCTGGAATCGGAGGTCGATGATTTAAAGGAGGAAATTGCTCTTCTCAATTACAGTATGAAAAAGCTGAAGGCACAATTGTCATCATCAACAACTCCATCATCATCACCTCCGAAGAAGGACACATAAGTACATGGGTATGGGCACTCCCCTTAGCAACTTCCAAGCTTGGGGGAGGTTCCCCGGTATCATAACTCCATCACACTCCTATCTTTACCATTTTTCTTAGTTCGATCCTTTTAGTAATATCTTGATCTAGTAGAATAAAGTTTTAGTATGATTTAGTTTTGAGTTTTGCCTCATGATCCTTCAATGTAATCGAGTCCGTGAGCTATATATAATAAAGATTAGTGTTGAGTCAAGGGCTTGACTATCTTGCTATGATCTTGAGGGAATAAAAGAAAGAATAAAAAGAAATAAAAGAGATCATATTGATTTATGGAGAGTAATGACTTCACATATAAAGAGTATGATGAATAAAAGTTGTTGAGAGTTGACAAACATAGTTTTGGTCATCGTTGCAATTAATAGGAAGTAATATAGAAAGAGAGGTTTTCACATATAAATATACTATCTTGGACATCTTTTATGATTGTGAGCACTCATTAAAATATGACATGCTAAAGAGTTGATGTTGGACAAGGAAGACAACGTAATGGGTTATGTTTTCTAATATCCGAAATAAAGTATATTGTCATGGATCATCCAACATGTTGAGCTTGCCTTTCCCTCTCATGCTAGCCAAATTCTTTGCACCAAGTAGAGATACTACTTGTGCTTCCAAATATCCTTAAACCTGGTTTTGCCATGAGAGTCCACCATACCTACCTATGGATTGAGTAAGATCCTTCAAGTAAGTTTTCATGTTGCATGCAATAAAAACTGCTCTCTAAATATGTATGATTTATTAGTGTGGAGAAAATAAACTTTATATGATCTTGTGATGTGGAAGCAATAAAAGCGACGGACTGCATAATAAAGGTCCATATCACAAGTTGCAATATAAAGTGACATTCTTTTGCATTAAGATTTCGTGCATCCAACCATAAAAGCACATGACAACCTCTGCTTCCCTCTGCGAAGGGCCTATCTTTTATTCTTTTCTTATACCTTATATAAGAGTCATGGTGATCTTCACCTTTCCTTTTTACATTTTATCCTTTGGCAAACACATTGTGTTGGAAAGATCCTGATATATATATCCAATTGGATGTAAGTTAGCATGAACTATTATTGTTGACATTACCCTTGAGGTAAAAGGTTGGGAGGCAACACTATAAGCCCCTATCTTTCTCTTTGTCCGATTAAAACTCCATACCCATAAGTATTGCGTGAGTGTTAGCAATTGTGAAAGACTAAATGATAGTTGAGTATGTGGACTTGTTGAAAAGCTCTTATAATGACTCTTTCCGATGTTATGATAAATTGCAATTGCTTCAATGACCGAGATTATAGTTTGTTGGTTCTCAATGAAGTTTCTGATTCATACTTTACATTGTGAATAGATCGTTACTTGAGCATAAGAAATCATATGACAATTTATATATATTGCTGTTATAAGAATGATCATGATGCCCTCATGTCCATATTTTATTTTATCGACACCTCTATCTCTAAACATGTGGACATATTTTTCGATATCAGCTTCCGCTTGAGGACAAGCGAGGTCTAAGCTTGGGGGAGTTGATACGTCCATTTTGCATCATGCTTTTATATCGATATTTATTGCATTATGGGCTGTTACTACACATTATGTCACAATACTTATGCCTTTTTTCTCTTATTTTACAAAGTTTACATGAAGAGGGAGAATGACAGTAGCTGGAATTCTGGGCTGGAGAAGGAGCAAATATTATAGACCTATTCTGCACAGCTCCAAAAGACCTGAAACTTCATGGAGGCAGTTTTTGGAATTAATAAAAAATACTGGCGAAAGAATCCATGAGAGGGGGCCGCACCCTGGCCACGAGGGTGAGGAGTGCGCCCTACCCCCCTGGGCTCGCCCCCTGCCTCGTGGGCCCCCTGGCAGGCCTCCGGTGCCCATCTTCTGCTATATGAAGTCTTTCACCCTGGAAAAAATCATAAGCAAGCTTTCGGGACGAAACACCGCCGCCACGAGGCAGAACCTTGGCGGGACCAATCTAGGGCTCTGGCGGAGCTTTTCTGTCGGGGAAACTTCCCTCTGGGAGGGGGAAATCATCACCATCGTCATCACCAACGATCCTATCATCGGAGGGGGTCAATCTCCATCAACATCTTCACCAGCACCATCTCCTCTAAAACCCTAGTTCATCTCTTGTATCCAATCTTTGTCTCAAAACCTCAGATTGGTACCTGTGGGTTGCTAGTAGTGTTGATTACTCCTTGTAGTTGATGCTAGTTGGTTTATTTGGTGGAAGATTAGATGTTCAGATCCTTTATGCATATTAATACCCCTCTGATTATGAACATGAATATTATTTGTGAGTAGTTACGTTTGTTCCTGAGGACATGGGAGAAGTCTTGCTATAAGCAGTCATGTGAATTTGGTATTCGTTCGATATTTTGATGAGATGTGTGTTGTCTTTCCTCTAGTGGTGTTATGTGAACGTGGACTACATGACACTTCACCATTGTTTGGGACTAGAGGAAGGCGTTGGGAAGTAATAAGTAGATGTTGGGTTGCTAGAGTGACAGAAGCTTCAACCCTAGTTTATGAGTTGCTTCGTAAGGGGCTTATTTGGATCCATATGTTTCATGCTATGGTTAGGTTTACCTTAATACTTATTTTGTAGTTGCGGATGCTTGCAACAGGGGTTAAACATAAGTGGGATGCTTGTCCAAGAAAGGGCAGCACCCAAGCACCAGTCCACCCACATACCAAATTATCAAAGTAACGAATGTGAATCATATGAGCGTGACGAAAACTAGCTTGACGATAATTCCCATGTGTCCTCGGGAGCGTTTTCCTTCATACAAGAGTTTGTCCAGGCTTGTCCTTTGCTACAAAAGGATTCGGCCATCTTGCTGCACCTTATTTACTTTCATTACTTGTTACCCATTACAAATTACCTTGTCACAAAACTATCTGTTACCTATAATTTCAATGCTTGCAGAGAATACCTTACTGAAAATCGCTTGTCATTTCCTTTACGATAGATCCCCTACACTTGTGGGTCATCACCGGCCGCCCTAGTCGTGGAGGCACTCCGCCGACTTGGCCCGTAAGTTCATCGTGGGGATGGACGGCCATGCCCGGGCCTGGCTCCGGCTCCCAGACTCCTTCGCCGAAGAGATGGTGGTTTAGGGCTGCAGCCGGACGGCTTCTGCAATAGGGCCTCCTGGGTGGCGACGGAGTTCTCCTCCCCCGGCTTCATGTTCCTGAAGCGGGGGTGGAAGTCGTTTGCCTGCGCCCGCAGCATGAAGGGGGGCACACCCTCCATTTCAAATTCGACAGGGCCACCACACTCTTCATGAAGATCTTCGGGGAGGCCGGCGACCGCCAGGAGTGCTGCATGGAGAGCGACAACGATAGTAGTGGCCACTCATCCAGCGATAGCAATGGCGGCAGCGGTAGCACCTCCCCCGAGGGAAGCGAGAGTGGAGACAACTCCGACGAGCCCCCAGGCCGCCACATCAAGGAGGAGGACTCCGGCTAGGCATGACGATGCTGGAGCTGTTGTCTCGGAGGCGGTGGCCGCCGTGAAGAAGTTCCTTTCGCTTTCTTTCATTTCCTGCACCAAAGCAACATGGCCCCGCGGGGGTGTGTAAGAACTCCGGTGCTTGCGCCCAGTGGCGGACCTACCATTGGGGCGAGCAAGGGCGGCCGCCCCGGCTCTCCTGGTGTGGAGCATGCTACCCAGCTCAACCCCTTTCAGTTTTAGTCGAAGGGGAGCAGCGCCATTGATGATGAGATCCGTTTCTATCGAATAGTTATGGTCCTGACGAAGAAGGAAGAAAAGATGGGCCTAGACGGCTGGACTTTGTGGGCTTTAGTTAGTTGTGGAAGGCCTATTTTTTATTTTTCAGGAACCAACACACCAGGTACACTACGCGCACGAGCCTGTTGGCTGTTGAATTGTTCGATTCAGTGCTGTTTGATTGGAGACACTGCCTCCCAAATTCCAATCCCTAGCCAATTTTGGGTCATGTTGTTACTGCCAATGAGTGTTCAGACAACAAGAGACCATGGTAGTAGTTTCTAATATGTTTTTTAATATAATTTTCCATGTTCTTAGTAGTTGAATCTTATCCGCATTGAAACTGAATCTTTCGAGGCCATTTATTGTGTTGAAAACACTTGCATTTGTGCTTCAATTTTTTGTCCTAACATGTTCGCCCCGACTAACTTGAATTCTGGGTCCGCCACTGCTTGCGCCTTAATTTGAATGCTTTTGGCTCGCGTTTTAAGTTTATCATGGCGCCCCTTGTTTGGACTTAGCCTTTTCTTTACGGTCGCGTTAATGCTCTGCGTCGCTAGGACCCGGCCCCGAGCAGCCCTCAGTCGTCACTGGTATGCCAGGTCGTGATGCCTTAGACAAGGCCAAGAGGTGAGTGGATCGAGGTCCAGTAAGAGCTCCTGAGGTGCGATGCTCAAGAAGTCCCCCTTGACGCGCAAGCGGTTCACAAGAAATAAAAGGTGTCTGCCCCAACAAGGTTGCGAAAAGGAGAAACGAAACATTATTAGTGAGACTTGCACGTCGCACGAGGTGGCCAACTTAACTTAGGGTGTAGTGTGGAGCATCTGCGGCCCGTGGGGGACCCTTGTAGCGTGAGGGCGAGCTTCCTTGGAGCTTGGCTTCCTATCCGCCTTTTGTTATGTGATAAATCAACACAAGTCCCGCGAGGGGTGCATGAAAAATCAATGTCCTCTGCGTCTCAGCCGATATCAACGCAGCTAAACTACAACCAAACTCACCATATCTCCTCACAAAGCCTGCCTCTCTTTTCCTCACTATTCAAAATGCTCTACGTCCTCAGGACCCGGCCCTCGAGCGAGTCTCAGCCACCGCTGGTATGCCAGGTCGCGATCCCTGGGGCAAGGCCAGGGTGAGGGATCGAGAGCCAGTAAGAGCTCCTGAGGCGCGATGCTCAGGAGCTCCCCTTTTAACGTGCAAGCGACTTGCGTGAAAAAGAGCGACACACTTCGCGAAGGTCATAGGGGAAGGGATCCCGTTCGGCAACACCGTGGCATACAAGGTGGTTGTACTTAGCTTTTGTGGTTGGTGACGTGGACCGGAACATCGCCTGACCGAGGCTGGTCCTCCTGAGGCAACGAGGCGTTCTTTAAACACCGTCTGAATGTCTGGCTCCTGAAACTCTGCATGCTGACAGATTACAAGTATATGGGGAAACACACGCTTACCGATCTGCTCATGACTGTTCCGTGAGAGCACAAGGCATTAAGGACCCGATGAGGTGATGTGCATGGGGCCGGCCCATGAGCCAGAGCTCGGTCACTTAGGTTTATCAGCGCTACAGGGACGGGCCTGAGCACAAGCATCGTGCCAATAGCCCCCTCTCATGGGACATTCAGGAGGAGAGCCGCTAGCGCGTGGGGCCCCGAGGGGTGTCTCCTCCAGATGTGATGTGGTATCGAGCACAAGGTTAACATGCATAGCAATTCATAAAAGCATAACCAGTTTTAATACACAGCCAAAAGATAAGATAGCTGCAGGGGCTGGCCCCAAGCAGCCTGAGGACGATGCAGCCCGCAGGGCGCCCTCAATTGAACAAACCAAAAAGTCACCTGGTAATGTTGCTGCGGAAGCGTCGAGGTAGCTGGCGAAGAGCGCAGCGAAGGTTCGCCCGTCAAGAGTCGGGCGGCTCTTGAGGCTCGGGAGGCTTCAAGGGGCTGAGGCCTCTTGAGATGCCAGCCCCAAGTGTCGGGCCTTGTGAGATGCCAGCGTGAGCTGCGCAAGCCGCTGGTACATGAGGCCCACATTCAGCAGGCCGAAGGGCATGTAGATGTAGTTGCAGGGGACACCCCCGCTCCGGCCGATGCGTGACGGTCAGAGGAGGTCCTAAGAAGCGGCCCTGTTGAGGCCCCGAATGTTGACACACATGCGCAGCTCGTCGCCCGCGTTGAGAGCGGCAGCCGAGCTAGTGGGAAGTACGGGGCGATGCTCATCGTGCATGGCCTGTGCTTTCCTGAAGCTTGTGGGTCCCCTTGGTGATGAACTCTTGCACTCCTCGCGCCTAGCGCCGTGTTCCTTGCTTGCGGGGCGCACATCGAAGCACGCCTCCAAGTGGTGCCCGAGCACCTACCTCGTCACACTGGTCAGGTCAGACTCTCTCCAAGTGGAAGCCCCCGAGCCTGCCCTGAGGGAGCTGCTAGGCGCGCCTTCCTATGCAGGAGGAAGGCATGCCCCGGCGACAGGCGCGACGCCCGAGGTGCAGTAGGCGGGTGCCTTCTTTGCCTCCGGACGACTCTTGGGGAGGAGCTACTCCTTCTTCACGGGGATAGCTTCAAGGGGTGCAACGTCACCCTTGTCGTCGGAATTCTCGGTCGCTGCAGCTCGATAGGCGTGCTCAAGGGAGCAAACCACGTCCTTCTGATCGTAGGCGACAGTGATGAAGCCACTGCACCCTAGAATCTTGAGGATGTTGTAGCCATGGTGGGTTGCCGCCATGAACTTGGTGCGGGTAGGGTACCTCGGGATGGAGTTGTATGGAAAGCCGATATGGGCCACGTCAAAGTAGGCGAGCTCGATGTGATAGTTGTCACGAGTACAGAAGGTGACTGGCAGGCGCACCTGCCCTAGGGGAGTGGTGGAGGCAATGGTCACCCCAGAGAATGGCTTGGTGGGCATGAGCTGATCATAAGGCACTTGGAGCGTCTCGAAGGTTTTGACAGAGAGGACGTTGAAGCCGGCGCCACCATCGATGAGGGTCTTGGTGACAAAGACGTTGCTGCTGGTGGGCGTGCACGGCATGGGGAGTGCGTCGGGCAGTGGCTGAACACCTGAGGTGGTCCTGGGAGTCGAACGCGATGGCGTACTGCGACCACTTGAGGGGGTGCATAGCCTCAAGCCTCGGGAGGACACCGTTCACCGCACGAGAGAATTGCTTGAAGAGGCGGTTTGACGCAGGGGCCTGAGCTCCGCCAAGGACGCAGGCTATCATGCGAGGCTCCTGGTAGCCCCCAGCCCCCTTGTCCGGTTGGTTGTTGTCGTTCCTCCTAGGGGGCAGCGGCAGCGGCGGGAGGCCTGCATTGCCCTGGGGACGGGCCTCGCAAGGCTGATTATAACAGGTGTCATCATGAGGCTGATCGCGCCAGCCACCCTCATGAGGCTAGTCACACCAGCCCTAACAGGGGTTGCAGTTGTCCCATCGGCCTCCACCGCTGCCTCCTCCATGACCGAAGCAACGGTCGTTGCAGTCGAGGCGGCGGCCCAAGCGCTCGTCACGAAGCGCCTGAGCTCCTAACGGTCGCCGGTGTTATGGGTGCGCATGTTGTGGTAGACGCAGAACATGCGGCCGTCCTTGCCCGGTTCCTCATGGTTGCGGCCGTGTTTTAGCTCTGGATCCACCGCCAGCACGGTGGGGCCCTTGTGCTTCACTTCCTTGGCCTTGGCCTTCTTGTCCTCGGGCTCGACGTTGGGGTTGTTGAGGAGAGAGAGGCGGCCTTCCTCCGCCCTCGTGGACTTGTCAGCCAGGTTGAATAGCTCTAGCGCCGTGCACAGGTCATCGTTGATGGCGAGCTTCTCGCTCATCCCGACGTCTGTGACACCATCGATGAACACCGAGATGATGTCTTTGTCCACACCTTCGGGATCTTGAGGTGGACCTGGGTGAAACACTGAATGTACTTGTGGAGTGTCTCGCCAGGGCGCTACTTCACGTGCCGCATATTGCTGATGGTGAGGGCGCAATCACGGGTGCCTTGGAAGTTGGCGATGAACCACTCGCGGAGCTCATCCCACAAAGAGATCAACCCCTCAGGCAGTTTCATGACCCAGAAGCGTGCGCCATCCTTGAGGGCCATGGGGAACCAGTTCGCCATGATCTTGTCGTCGCCGTTCACCGCCTTGATGCTCAACGCATAGAGCTGGAGAAACTCCATAGGGTCGAGGATGCCATTGTAGTGCGGGGGCAGCTCCGGCATGAACTTGACCAGCTAGACGACCCGACGCAGCTCAAGGGTGAAGGCGCAGCAACCGGCGGTGCTCACGGGTGCACCTCGCGTGGGAGTGGCGTGGTCCTGGCCCATGCGCCATGGCTTCTTGGACGGCCCGGTCTTGATGCTGATGCAGCGGCGGAGGAGGCGCATGCGCGTCATGCAGCGGCTGATGCACAATCTGGCAACTGGCCTCGTATCGAGCTGGCACTGGCGCTCGGCGCGGCAGGTCGCATGACCGTGCTTTGTATCGGGGTTCGGCGTTGTCGCTGCGCAGGGGAGGGAACGGAGGCGCGCCATGTGCCACGTCACCCGCACGAGCCGGCGGAGGATGGAGCGAATGGGAGGGCACCGGAGCCTCGCCCGCGGTGTTGACGAGCTCGGTGATGCGACCAAGCCAGGCATCGTAGCCTTCGTTGGAGGGGCGGTAGCGCAGCAGCTCGCGCGCCATGAGCAGTGTAGCCTATGCGTTCGCTTGCCCTCGGCGAGCATGGGAAGACGAGGTCGTGGCCGGGGTGAGTGAAGGCATGGCAGTGTGGCCGTCGTGCTGCACGAAGGGGGCAAGGAGGAGTCCTGCTGCTCGTGAGCGGCAGGGTCGGTGGCGGCGTTGGCCACGGCTGAGGTGGAGTGGCAGTGGGCGCCGCGGCCCGCTAGCTCACTTTGGGCGACGCAAGCC
This sequence comes from Aegilops umbellulata, assembly GCA_032464435.1. Lineage (NCBI taxonomy): Eukaryota > Viridiplantae > Streptophyta > Magnoliopsida > Poales > Poaceae > Aegilops > Aegilops umbellulata. The sequence continues at coordinate 65,210,906 of CP136057.1, forward strand.
TCGTGACGCTCGGCACGGACACGACGAGCGTCGGCCATGGGGACGGTGGAGCAGGGACGGAACGAAACGGAAGAACTCCGGCACACCCCTACCTAGCGCGCCAAATGTCGAAACCGAGGCTTCGGGGACCCAAGGAATGGTTCAAACACTAGGGTGTGCGCAAAGAGCTCCACTAAGCTATGACTCGCTGCTCACTGCCTCACGGCGATGCTCCAGCATGCTTGAGCGAGAGGAAAGGAAGACACAACACAGTGATTTACCCAAGTTCGGGCCACCTTGCGGTGTAAGACCCTACTCATGCTTTGTGGTGGATTGCCTCGCGGGGGAGGATGTGTATGAACTAGTACAAGGATGAAGTACCTCGGGAGGGATCTGGACTCTCTCCCCTTCTCCTCTGATCCCTCTCTACAGTGGAGACTATCCTATCTTTATACTGGCATTGGTACTCTTCCCCCGAAGACTATAGGCGGGAAGGGATTCCACAACGGCCAATTTTGAAAGGGGACAGGAGTACAACTTATCCTGGCAAAAGCACTCCCCGCCTGATAAAGCCTCTGGGCATGACACATCGGTGGGCTCGGCGATGACCTCCGTCCTGGCGAGCCCGCGGTCCTGGTCTTCTAGCATCAGAGTGGCAACCTTTGGGGATTTGTGACACCCCAAAATTTTTGGCCTTGTTTTATAAATTAAAATTTTTGCCAGGACTTAAAACCTTTTTTTTTTGAGCTCCCTTTTTATCTTTAACCTTGTCACTATGGAGTTTTTCCCCTAAGTGTGGACTTTTCAAATGTGTTATTGGACTTGTTTAACCTCTCTAGAAAAACTTTACTTTTATCAGTGCAACTAATTGCTCAATTAAGTTGCTTGATCTTCACTTTCTTGAAAATGGTTTTTCAAAGTTGAATGGCCATTTTTGAACTACGACCATTTGATAAATTCACTTAAAATTCCCACCAAAATTTGGAGATGTCATGTGATGTTATTAAATCTCTTTTATGCAAAAAGATCTTTTATTCTTGAAATATTTTGAGCTCTACACCTAAATTTCTTCTCTGGTCCAGTGGGCATTTTTGCACTACAACCCATTTAAATATTTTCTTCTAGCCTCTACCAAAATTATAGGATGTCAGTGATATCATATGATTCAACTTTATGCAAAAACCCAGTGATGTTATTTGCAATTTTTGAGTGAATCAGCATCATCTTCATTCTAGACCAGACTAGTGTTTTCTACTGCAACCCTATTTTTTCTTGCTCCAGTGACCTTGTGTTTTCTCATGCTCATAGTCCTCCCTACCAAACCCCTAAGTCCAGGAGCATGCACCCTTTGGGGCAATTTTGGTTCATGAAATGATGCCATTTATTTCCTGTCCAGAATTGTAATTCTGCAAAACTTGCACTAACAAGTTTCTCCTTTTGCCAAACTAACCTCACCACCCTCTTGTGCATCCAAGGAGACACTGAGCTGGAGTTTTTGACCACTCCAAGACTTGCCTAAGTGCCCTTGGCATTGTGTCAAACACCTTGTGGGCATGATCTATTTTGGCATGATGCTTGTCATTGCACTATGATCTTGCACCTCTGACCAAACTAGCATGTCCACTAGACTCCCTGTTTCCCCTAACCTCGATCTGCTAAACCCCAACCTCACCTGTGACCTGTAGCATGCCGCGGCATTGTGTCGAATATCTCCCGTGCATGCTCGGGACGCGCCCAGAGCGCGCGTATTGCAGCCGCGCAACCGAGCCGCCGCGTCGCACCCCCTGCCTTGGCCCGCACGGGAGAACCTCGCCACGCACTCCCCGCCTCGCCACAACACGCCAACCACCCCTGGCGCCCTACAGCGCCACCGCCAGAGCCCTTTTGGCGGCACGCCGGCGTCGGCCGACAGCCTCTGCCACGGGCAGCGCCGCCCAAGCCCCTCTCGCTCGCCACCTGGCCCCTGGAACAGTGCAAGCTCATCCGCAAGCGTGTCTGCTAGCCCTCGTCGCCGCCACGTCGCCCTAGCTACAGAGAGGCAGTTCGCCGGAGAGCTTATCCACGGCCGCCGCGAACCGAGTCGATTGTGCTATAAGAGAGTCCCCGAGCTCAAACCCGTGCGCAGGCAGTCTCGCAGCACTTCACTCTTTCCCCTTTGGTCGTCAATCGAAGGGAGGGAGTCGTCTTCTTCCAGTCCGGCAACTCCATCCGCCGCCATTGCCTCGACCATTCCGGCGCTACCAGGGTCTCCCCCTCTCCACTCTCTCCACCAGGAACCCCCACATCCTCCCGTGAGCCCATTCCGCTACTCAATCTTGATCGAAACTCGCCGCGGGCAAGTTTTCACTTTTTCCGACGACCACCGTCCGCCGCGGAGCTCGCCGTCGACAGCTCCGTCTACCCCAGAGAACAAATCGACCACCGGAGTGTCCACCTTCGCCCCCTGAATCCGCTGGTGGTCTCAGTTTTCCCAACGGAGCCACCGTTCGCCGGCAACGATCGCCGGAGTCCCGCTCCTCTCGGGCAGAGGAGGGAGACAACACGGGCGACTGGTCAAACCTGACCAGTGGGCCAGGCGGGCCCACTGTCAGTGACCCCCGCACCGGTCCACGTTTTTAAGTGAAGGCGTATAACCCCCAGTATGTTTCCTTCGCTCCGAAAACGTATTTTCCCCGAAAACGTTTTCTTTTCTGTTTTGTTTTAAAAACAGATTTTGACCACAACTTTGACTGCCTATAACTTTTTTAATATAACTCCAAATGAGTTGATTCTTTTTCCTATCTTCCTCAAATTTGATCTATTTTATTTTAATATTTATTTGAAAATTTTCCAAAAACAACTTTTTGTACTGTTTTGAAATGTGTGTTAATCCAAATATTTTAAATAGGATTTTGGAGAGAGGGAAGAAACTTTCAAAAGTTTTGGAGAGCACCTCACCCCTCCACAACTTAAAGGCAAGCATCTTGAACCTTGGCATAATATGTTTGATGTGATGGTTGACACATTTATAACACCACCTTATTTCGGTGGACTTGATATTTCATGTGACGTGATCATTTGCATGGAAGCATATCAACGATTTTCCTTGCTATTGGTAATAAATATAATTGAGATGGTAATCATCCTCATGTGTCTTGCATGCATACCGGGAAGGAATCCGGGGAAGTCTCGGCCTTGGGTAGGCGTGAGCTTGTCGCCGGTCCCCGTCGGGACGGTTATTTCCGATATGGCATGGTAAGGCATATTGAGTGGTGATTTTTGTTGGTTGAAATATATTTGATATACATGTCATCCAGGGAACTTATGAACCTCCTGAGTCGACCGCAGATCGAGTCTTGTTCCAGTAACCCCCATACTTGCCTCGTACTACCGCTCGTCCCTGCCATAGGTAGGGTACGGTTCAGTAAGTTGTTAACCCCTTTCCAGCACACACCGTATAGAGAGGCCATGGTGGAAGATATCGGTTGTAGCCGGTAGGCATGCCACCTGGTCAGGGGGCATGGGTGTTTCCGGTTGGGACCGAGAGGGGAGGCCACCCCTTAGAGCGCGCGATATAAATTTGATCCCATGCTACGCGAGGTTGTAGCCTCCCCACTTAGAGTTTTGCTTGACAAGTGTCGTGGATGATTCCAGACACCGATGAGTTAAGCTGGTGTGTGCAAGTTAGGCGTGTTTTCAACTAAAAGGCCGTAGGCGGAATTAGTCCCGATGGACTAAAGGAATCCGTTACTCGTGGGTAAAGAGTACACCCTCTGCAGAGATTAAACCTATTCGAATAGCCGTGTCCATGGTTAAGGACTACAGTCTGGGATGGGTCAAGCGTCGGTCTTAGTGTCGGTCTTCGGAGGTGAAACTGTTAAACCAGAATGGGAATTACTACTTGTGACTTGTGATGATTATGATTATTACTATTGTTGACTAACCCGTGATATTATTGTTATCATCGAATATCTCTGGGATGGTTCTACCTCCGGGATATTCCCTATGATTATTTCTTTTAAAGCCCTTTCTGTGGTGTCGCTCAGACGCCCGGCTGTGGCATTTCTTTTAAAGCCCTTTTCTGTGGTGTCGCTCAGACGCCCGACTGTGGCATTTCTTTTAAAGCCCTTTCTGTGGTGTCGCTCAGACGCCCGACTGTGGCATTCCTTTTAAAGCCCTTTCTGTGGTGTCGCTCAGACGCCCGACTGTGGCATTTCTTTTAAAGCCCTTTCTGTGGTGTCGCTCAGACGCCCGACTGTGGCATTTCTGAGTCTTTCAGACACTTGTTTGGCACCAGTATCTATTATTCCGCATTTTCCGCTCGAGGAGTCTTTCAGACACTCGTTTGGCACCAGTATCAATTATTCCGTATTTTTCGCTCGAGGAGTCATTCAGACACTCGCTTGGCACCCAGTATTTATTACCTCTATGTGGCCATTGCAAAAATTTCCGGTTGCATATGAATAACCTGTTTGCATGCATCAAGATATTTATTTATGACTAACTAAGTGAGTATAAGGATATTGCAAAGCATGAGCATTAACGGTTATATTATACCTATGTTCTTAATGTTTGCGAGTACATTCAAAGTACTCACTGGCTTGTCCCTGGCTATTGTCTTGGCCAGATTTATTGCTGGGGAGGAGCGTTGCGACGACAGCCTCGGAACCTGAGCAACGGTGATAGCAGCCTCGTGAAGATAGGAGTTAGCCTGGTCAGCTGTTCCCGTGGGAAATGGAGTCCCATAGCCGTGGTGATCCGCAAACCGCTTCCGCCCTCAACCACTAGAAACCATTTGTTGTACTCATAGGCCACAATGGTCTTGTACTGCATATTTTGTACCTTTGCTTGGAATTTCTGTAACAAGTTGGTGCCTCATCAGCTAACAGTAATCCTGGGGCTGATGAGCTCGACGGCCATTTTCTGGAATTTAATGTCTAGAAAACCGGCCGCGACAGGATTGCTTCGGGAACCCGCGTGCCGTCCTTGTTCCCTTAGCACCAAATAGGAAATCATCCTCGTCTGCGCCCGCTGGCGCCCTTCTGACTCTACTCATCATGGCTCGCGTCGCCCATGTGCAGCACGAGGTGCGGTGGGGAGCCTAGAGATGTCCACCCGCGAGGGGCCTCGGAAGGCCACCCCTCGTGAAGCCCTCGGGAGCCCTTAGTGATCCTTGTTGACGCTCACCTCGCGAGGGTCTTGCTCGTGAAGCCTTGATGCTGGGCCGCGCCAGGCCTTCCAATGACGCCATGCAATGGGCCGCAGGCAGACGAGCATGGGTACCCCCAGTCCCATGGGCCCGACAGCAGCCTTAGACCGCAGCCGAACCAGTAAATCCTCGTACTCCCCTCCGTGTGGGAAACCACTGTCGAGTCTTCCTGGCTCTAGGTCATTCCCTTCCTATAGGCCTCGCCGTCGTCCACCGCCTTGGTGCTCTTGGCATGGCGTCGTCAACATGGTCAACGAACGACAGACATCGGAAGAGTATTGTATGTGGAAAGGTTGGCAGCTGGGATCCCACGAGGTCCATGGTTGCATGCAAGAAAGTGTCTCCTTTTTATGCGTAAGAAAAATGATTCCTCCCCTGACAGCTGGGACCCACTAGCTACATCTTCTCATGGAAGGAAGTGCCTCCTTATTACGCGGAAAAAATGCTTCCTCTCCCTGACAACTAGGACCCACCAGACATCTTCACACGCAAGGTGCCTCCTTATTACGCGCAAAAAAATGATTCCTCCGCCCGACAGCTAGCACCCACCAGCTACATCTTCATGCGCAAGGAAGTGCCTCCCTATTATGCGCAAAAAAATGATTCCACCCCTGACAGCTCGGACCCACCACCTACATCTTTGCATGTAAGGAAGTGCCTCCTTATTACGCAAAAAAAGATTCCTCCCCCTGAGAGATGGGATCCACTAGCTACATCATTTCACGCAAGGAGGTGCCTCCTTATTACGTGAAAAAATCGATTCCTTCCCATGCCATCTAGGACCCACCAGCTATATCTTCGCACGGAAGGAAGTGCCTCATTATTCTCCCCTAGCAGTTGGGACCCACCAGTTCGAAGCGTGTGTAGCATTATCTATCTGGTCGCAAATGTGTACGTGCATACTGGTCGATCGGTCTCTCTGCCACGATGAACCGTGGCCAAGTAAGGAGTGGTAGCAGTTCAGGGAGTCCAGTCTAAACCGTGTACACACACATGCAGCCACGCTGCAAAAAATATGGCCACATACGTACATAAGGGCGAGCTCTCAAACGCGTACTCGTGCATATGTACGGCGAGGGTTCGTGTACATGGAGAGGCAACGGACAACGACAGTGGTCCCCTGTTCATCGGCAGCTAACCGGCTAGGTCGAAACGGAGAAATAGCTGCGTCGTGTTCACCGGGAGGCAACCAACTGGGTCGGAATGCATCCTATTCATCATGCGCTAATCATCTTAGATGGAACAACCAAAACGGGGTCCTGTTCATCACCTCTCAACCGACTTAGGGTCTGGTGTACCACAAAACAGACGAAACAGAGTTCTTTTCGATCGCCTACAGTCGAAACGGGGTCTTGTTCACCGGCTGGGGTCCGGCGTACTGCAAAATAGAGAAAACAGACTTCTATTCAACTATTTACGGTTAAAATGGGGTCCTATTCATTAGGAGGGGTCTGGCGTACCGCAAAATGGAGGAAACAGACTTCTCTCCAACCGCCTACGGTTGAAAGTCCTCTTCATCGGGAGGGGTGTGGCGTACCGCAAAACGGGACTCCACGGGCTACTGTTCATCCACCGTTGACTTCCCACCACGTGCCTCCACCGGCTACTGTTCATCCATCATCGACTTACTCTCCCACCTCCACGGGGTCCTCTTCATCGATCCCCAACCAGCTGGGGTGTGGTGTACCGTGTCACAGCCTCCTCGGGGTCCTGTTCATCCAGCGCAACCGCCTACTACCATGGGGTCCTGTTCATCCAATCCCTACCAACTGGGGTGGGGCGTACGAGCGGAAAGCAACAAGGGGAACTGTTCATCCACAACTCACCACGTCTCATGCAAGGAGCTCAATCGATGAGTCTCGACTCGTGTCTACGTGTATCGCACGCGCGGCTGCGATGGGCACTGTTCATCATGAGGCAACCAAACATGGGCCGGCTATGTCTCACAGAGGGGCTCGATCGTGTTGAGTAGGTAGCGAGAAGGATCGATCCGGGTTAGTTAGCAACGAAGGAATCGCTCGATCGGGTTTAGTTAGCAGCGAAGGGATCGATCAGGTTCAGTACGTAGTGCGAGGATCGATCGATCACTCGGGTTCAGTAAGTGAATGCCTAGCTTAGGTTTAGTTAGTAAACATGGATCACACACACGCGCGCGTGCGAGAGAAACGCGCAAATGACTGCATCGCTTGGGCCCAACCACCCACCGTATACCGGGAACTCCCCGAAAATTTCCTCACCCTCACTTCTACCATGATTTTTTTACATCATGGACAACCCAAATAATATCATGCAGGTGCGTCTCTGGCCCGCCCAGGACAAAAAGCCCACTTGCTATCATATTTTTTGTCATAGAAGTAGGAGCACACCACATGTATGATGGTACGTGTTTTTTGTCACAATTATCGTCATAGAAGTGTCATATCCATGATAGAATTTTTTTCGTTCGGGTCATAATGTCACATATGTGTCTTTTTTGTAGTGTAATGCCTTGTTGTCGGCCGGCCCAGTATCCGACTGTAGGAACTTAGCGCGGTCCTCAGCCGTCCTCCTTGTCTTTGATGTGCTGGTGATGATACCCCATGGCCCATGGTCTTTTGGTCGTATCTTGGATGCGTCATGGGCCCTTTGTGGGCCATTTGTATACTTGGTCCTACCACATATTTATAACCCTGATACCATCATTCCATGATGAATCCATTGTTGTCCTAGAAATAATGACTGAGAACATAAAAATACGGCTTCAACATTTCATCGAACCGTAGAGTGTGAGGTGTATATGTGGGGGAGTTGGACGTACCGGAGTGACGTCTGGTGGCAGTGACCTTGACCAGTTGCAGTCTGGTCAGTGAAGATGTGGGTTGTGGCCTCTAGTGGCGAAGCCCTGGGTTGGGGATGATGGCAGAGCAAGATGGCAGAGCAATGATGGTGGCCGATGTGCAAATGAGGGCCAATAAGAACCAGGGAGGGCTGGTCGAGCAATGATGGGGGGACGAATATGGAAGAATTGGTGAGTGCCCTGACAGGCAGTCCGGCGTGGCGGTCGCGTCCGGGCGTCCCATATTCGCCCCACATATGGACTAGGTACGGGGAGCGTCCATCTGTCTGGGAGTTTGGGCCGGATATAGGGCATCCGATTGGGTGACAATTTTTCGTCCGGACTGTGACCCAGCAGCCCGCCTGAGCGTTTGGGGTGGGCATGGGGTCCGGTTGTAGATACTCTTAGGGATACTACCGTGGTGAGAGCATCTACAAGCGCCCCCCATACCCTCTCCAAACGGCCAGTCGGGCCGCTCAGTCATTGTTCAGACGCAAAACGCCACCCAACCACCCCCATAGTCGGCCCAAACGCCCGTACTGACCAACAGTCCCCATATCCAACCCAAATCTGAGGCGTATATGGGACGCCCAGGCACGCCCACCATGTCAGATTCGACCCACGCTAACCTACCCGACTCCACATAAAATGGACCCTATCTGCACCGTCGACCGAAACCCTTACCGCATTCCACTGCACTCCCCTCCAGTCCACCTCCTCCGCCCACAAGCTCCTGTACGGCGATCTCCTACTCTCTCTGGCATGGTGGGCAGCGGATCTTGTTGGGGAACATAGCAGAAATTTAAAATTTTCCTACGCATCACCAAGATCAATCTATGGAGAAACCAGCAACGAGGGGAAGGAGAGTGCATCTACATACCCTTGTAGATCGCTAAGCGGAAGCGTTCAAGTGAACGGGGTTGATGGAGTCGTACTCGTCGTGATTCAAATCACCGATGACCAAGTGCCGAACGGACGGCACCTCCGCGTTCAACACACGTACAGCCCGGTGACGTCTCCCATGCCTTGATCCAGCAAGGAGTGAGGGAGAGGTTGAGGAAGACTCCATCCAGCAGCAGCACAACGGCGTGGTGATGATGGAAGAGCGTGGCAATCCAGCAGGGCTTCGCCAAGCACCGCAAGAGAGGAGGAAGAAGAGACGCAGGGCTGCACCAACGAGAGAGAGATCGAATCACGTGTGTTATGGGCAGCCCTAGGCCTCACTATATATAGGGGAGAGGGAGGAGGGTGCGCCCCCTCTAGGGTTCCCACCCCTAGGGGGGCGGCAGCCCTAGATGGGGAAGGGGGAGGCGGCCAAGAGGGGAGGGGAGAGGGAGGCGCACCAGTATGGGCCCTAGGGCCCATCTGCCCTAGGGTTTGCCCCCTTCTCCTCTCCCTTGCGCCTTGGGCCCTTGTGGGGGGCGCACCAGCCCACCTGGGGCTGGTCCCCTCCCACACTTGGCCCATGCAGCCCTCCGGGGCTTGTGGCCCCACTTGGTGGACCCCCGGACCCCTCCGGTGGTCCCGGTACGTTACCGATAAAACCCGAAACTCTTTCGGTGACCAAAACAGGACTTCCCATATATAAATCTTTACCTCCGGACCATTCCGTAACTCCTCGTGACGTCCGGGATCTCATCCGGGACTCCGAACAACATTCGGTAACCACATACAAGCTTCCTTTATAACCCTAGCGTCATCGAACCTTAAGTGTGTAGACCCTACGGGTTCGGGAGACATGCAAACATGACCGAGACGTTCTCCGGTCAATAACCAACAGCGGGATCTGGATACCCATGTTGGCTCCCACATGTTCCATGATGATCTCATCGGATGAACCACGATGTCAAGGACTTAATCAATCCCGTATACAATTCCCTTTGTCTATCGGTACGATACTAGCCCGAGATTCGATCGTCGGTATCCCGATACCTTGTTCAATCTCGTTACCGGCAAGTCTCTTTTACTCGTTCCATAACACATCATCCCGTGATCAACTCCTTGATCACATTGTGCACATTATGATGATGTCCTACCGAGTGGGCCCAGAGATACCTCTCCGTTTACACGGAGTGACAAATCCCAGTCTCGATTCGTGCCAACCCAACAGACACTTTCGGAGATACCCGTAGTGCACCTTTATAGCCACCCAGTTACGTTGTGATGTTTGGCACACCCAAAGCATTCCTACAGTATCCGGGAGTTGCACAATGTCATGGTCTAAGGAAACGATACTTGACATTAGAAAAAGCTTTAGCATACAAACTACATGATCTTGTGCTAGGCTTAGGATTGGGTCTTGTCCATCACATCATTCTTCTAATGATGTGATCCCGTTATCAATGACATCCAATGTCCATGGTCAGGAAACCGTAACCATCTATTGATCAACGAGCTAGTCAACTAGAGGCTTACTAGGGACATGGTGTTGTTTATGTATCCACACATGTATCTGAGTTTCCTATCAATACAATTCTAGCATGGATAATAAACGATTATCATGAACAAGGAAATATAATAATAATCAATTTATTATTGCCTCTAGGGCATATTTCCAACAGTCTCCCACTTGCACTAGAGTCAATAATCTAGTTCACATCGATATGTGATTAACACTCAAGGTCACATCCCTATGTGACTAACACCCAAGAGTTCTGGGTTTGATCATGTTATGCTTGTGAGAGAGGTTATAGTCAACGGGTCTGAACCTTTCAGATCCGTGTGTGCTTTACAAATATCTATGTCATCTCCTAGATGCAGTTACCACGCTCTATTTGGTGCTATTCCAAACAACTGTTCTACTAGACGAATCCAGTTTACTACTCAGAATAATCTGGATTAGTGTCAAAGCTTGCATCGGCGTAACCCTTTACGACGAACTCTTTTACCACCTCCATAATCGAGAAAATTCCTTAGTCCACTAGTTACTAAGGATAACTTTGACCATTGTCCTGTGATCCATTTCTAGATCACACTTGTACCCCTTGACTGACTCATGGTTTGGCACACTTCATGTGCGGTACATAGCATACTTTAGAGCCTACGACTAAAGCATAGGGGACGACCTTCGTCCTTTCTATTCTGCCATGGTCATGTCTTGAGTCTTGCTCAATACTCACACCTTGTAACACAGCCGAGAACTCCTTCTTTGCTGATCTATTTTGAACTCCTTCAAAATCTTGTCGTGGTATGTGTTTGTTTGAAAGTACTATTAAGCGATTTTGATCTATCCTTATAGATCTTGATGCTCAATGTTTAAGTAGCTTAATCCAGGTTTTCCATTGAAAACACCTTTGAAATAACCCTATATGCTTTCCAGAATTCTACATTATTTCTGATCAACAATATGTCAACAACATATACTCATCAGAAATTCTATAGTGCTCCCACTCACTTCTTTGGAAATACAAGTTTCTCATAAACTTTTGTATAAACCCAAATCTTTGATCATCTCATCAAAGCGTACATTCCAACTCCGAGATGCTTACTCCAGTCCATAGAAGGATTGCTGGGGCTTTGCATACTTGTTAGCATCTTTCAGGATCGACAAAATCTTCTGGTTGTATCACATACAACCTTTCCTCAAGAACAAGGAAACAATATTTTGACATCCTATCTGCAAGATTTCATAAATAATGCAGTACCTGCTAATTCCAACAGACTCTTAGCATCGCTACGAGTGAGAAAGCCTCATCGTAGTCAACTCCTTGAACTTGTCGGAAAACATTTTAATGACAAGTCGAGCTTTCTTAATGGTGGCATTTACCATCATTGTCCGTCTTCCTTTTAAAATCCATATGTACCTAACAGTCTTACGACCATCAAGTAGTTCTTCCAAAGTCTACACTTTGTTTTCATATATGGATCCTCTCTCGGATTATATGGCCTCGAGCCATTCATCGGAATCCGGGCCCACCATCGCTTCTCCATAGCTCATAGGTTCATTGTTGTCTAGCAACATGACTTCCAAGACAGTATTACGTACCACTTTGAAGTAGTACACATCCTTGTCATCCCACGAGGTTTGGGAGTGACTTGATCTGAATTTTCATGATCACTATCATAAGCTTCCACTTCAATTGGTGTACGTGCCACAGGAACAACTTCCTGTGCCCTTCCACACACTAGTTGAAGAGACGGTTCAATAACCTCATCAAGTCTCCACCACCCTCCCACTCAATTCTTTCGAGAGAAACTTTTCCTCGAGAAAGGACCCGATTCAAGAAACAATCCCTATTGCTTTCGGATCTGAGACAGGAGGTATACCCAACTGTTTTGGGTGTCCTATGAAGATGCATTTATCCGCTTTGGGTTCGAGCTTATCAGCCTGAAACTTTTCACATAAGCGTCGCAGCCCCAAGCTTTTAAGAAATGACAGCTTAGGTTTCTCTAAACCATAGTTCATATGGTGTCATCTCATCGGAATTACGTGGTGCCCTATTTAAAGTGAGTGCGGTTGTCTCTAATGCCTAACCCATGAACGATAGTGGTAATTCGATAAGAGACATCATGGTACGCACCATATCCAATAGGGTGCAACTATGATGTTCGGACACACCATCACACTATGGTGTTCCAGGCGGTATTAGTTGTGAAACAATTTCCACAGTGCCAAACTCGTAACTCAGATATTCATTTCTATGATCATATCATAGACATTTTATCCTCTTATCACGAAGATCTTCAACTTCACTCTGAAATTACTTGAACCATTCAATAATTCAGACTTGTGTTTCATCAAGTAAATATACTCAGTATCTACTTAAATCATCTGTGAAGTAAGAATATAACAATGTCCACTGCGTGCCTCAGCACTCATTGGACTGCACACATCAAAATGTGTTACTTCCAACAAGTTGCTATCTTGTTCCATCTTACTGAAAACGAGGCTTTTTCAGTCATCTTGCCCATGTGGTAAGATTTGCATATCTCAAGTGATTCAAAACCAAGTGAGTCCAAACGGTCCATCTGCATGGAGATTCTTCATGCGTATATACCAATAGACATGGTTCACATTACTCAATCCTTTTCAAAAATGAGTGTGTCGGGGTGGACTGCGTCCCCCGCGAGCACCTATGGGGCCGGAGCCCCTTTCGTTGTCCGGTGAGGGGGGCGGAGAGAGCACGGAGAGCAGATCGAGGCGAGCACACGGGCGGTTTACCCAGGTTCGGGCCGCGATGGACGCGTAAAACCCTACTCCTGCTTGGTTGTATTGAGCTGGGGAGCTCGGGAGCTTGGAGAGCTAGCTACACCGAGCGTATGGCTGTCTGGATTCCGAATCTCCGAACCCCCCCCCCCTTTCTCCCCCTACGTTGCACACGGGCCTCCTTTTATAGTGCAAAGGGGTCACCGACAGGTGTCAACGTAAGAGAAAGGGGTAAAAGTGTAAAAGGGGTGGAAGTTGTAATAGTGCGGGAACAGTGGCGCTACAGCGCGGCACAGTGTTATCATACCTACTTCTGACGGTAGGGGACAAGGGCATTAAATGCCCGTCACGGTCGCCTGGACAGCACCGAGGCGGACCGTTAGGTGCGCCACCGCTCGCCACGGTGGTGGCTGCATGCCACCGCATACCCCAGGCTGCGCGGTGCCCCGCCACGTGCCCTTGGGGGAAACCCCGGAGCGACGCGTGGGCGGGTGAGCTGGAGCGCAGTCCTGAGGTGGCGATTTGCCGCGGCAAGTGGCTTGCCGCGGGGGTCGTCTTCCTGTGCCTGATAGCTTGCCGGCTATCAGGCCTTGCCGGGGCGCATGGCGCGCCGCGGCGGGCTTCTCTTGTGGTGCCTGGGTTCGGCCTTCCCGACAAGCTCCTCTTGTCGGGGTCTTGATCTTCTGTCTCGTATACTTTGTTCTTGGATGGTATCACATGGGCTTAGTCGTCCCGGCAAGCTCCTCTTGCCGGGGTCTTGTCTTCTTGGCCCGGCAAGCTCCTCTTGCCGGGGGCCTTGTCTTGAATGCTTGGTCTTCTCTTGGCGCTTCCTGGGCGGGCCTCGCCGCAGGGTGCTACAACTGCCCGTGCACAAGTCTGGGGTACTAAGGTACCCCTACTTTAGTACACCGACAGGAGCCCCCGGGCCTGGGCCACACACGGTGCCGAGCGTCGTTGGGCCAGGCCCTAACAGTGCACGGGCACGCGTGGCCTTGGTCGCGCTGCTCCTTAACTCCGCATCCGTCGCGCCTTCCCCAGGCGGCGCGCGCTTATCGCGGCGTCGTGGGGGCGGGGCGTGCGGGGGCGCGGCTCGATGAATGAACGGGGGTGAGGCGCGGCTTCCGAGGCGTCCGTTCCCCATAATCACGGGATGGGGGGAGGTCGTCCCACCCGTCGCCTCGGTCCTGCGCGCCCACCGCGTGGTCCTCATGCACTCGGAGTCGCGGCGGCGGAGGCAGGGAGTCGGGCCGGCGCGGGTCGATGCAGTGGGTCGGCCCCAGTTGTCTGCCCTTCCTCCGCTTCTATTGGAGGAGCGAGGCGGCCGCGTCCCCACTTCGCCCCTTTATAAGGAGCGAAAGGGGGCAACGGAAATCCGCACTCCATCTCCTTCCTCCTTCTGCTTCTGGTTTCCTTCCTCCATCTGCGATGGAGGGGGGGAACCCTGGTTCTTCTTCGGTTGCCGCGAGGGTGTCTGCTAGGCAACGCGCCCCTCCTCCCCTTGCGCCCGCGGCGGCGGAGCCGGTCGTCAGGGGAAGAGGGAGAGGGCGAGGTCGCGGACGAGGTCGTGGACGGGGCCGAGGCGCTCGGGGCGGACGGATCGGTGCGCCGTCCTTGCTTCCGCCAGCGGCTCCGTTCCTTCCCGCGGTCCATCTCGGGGACGACCCCTGTGAGTTCGTTATCAGGCTGCGCCGGGCGCCTCGTCGCCGCCTCCGGCTTCCCGCTCCATTCGCGAGCGTGTTGGAGGTGGTGCAGCCTGAGACGCTAAACCTGCGCATGAGGGGCTGCGGGATCAGTGGGACGCGAGTCCACGTCGAGTCCCGAGCCCCCGGCGTGGTGTGTCTGGGCCGCGGGTGGAAGACGTTCGCCCGGATCCACAGCTTGACGGAGGGGTTCACCCTCCACTTTAATCTGGTGGGGGAGGACCTCCTCTCCGTCAAGGCCTTCTGGGGCTCCGGCATCCGGGCCCGGTGCTGCGAAGATAGCTCCTCCGACAGCAAAGGCTCCTCCTCGAGTGAGAGTGATGAGGAGGGGAGCGACAGCGACGACGAGGGGAGCAGCCGCCGGGATGACGGGTCCGACTAGGCGTCGGTCGTAGCTCCGTGTGGCACCGGCGGCCCCATCGTCCGTGCCGGGCTCCGTGAACTCCCCGGGGTCGTCTCCTTGGGCGGCTGGCGTAGGGGGGCTGCTGAGGGGGACAGAGGGCGGACGTCGAAGGCCGCGAAGTCGGAGTACGGGCCGACTTCGACAGCTGGCTGACGCTCCGGTGCCTCGTGTTCCAGATGCGCCCCAGACGCCGTCATCACCCTTGCTCTCGGTGACGACCACCGGGGTCCTCTCGTCGGCCTGGCAAGCTCCTCTTGCCGGGGGCTTGATCTCCTCGGGCGGCCGGAGTGGCGAGGCTGGGGAAGAGGAAGAGGCTGGCGGCAAGGCCGCTGCCTCATCTTCCAGCTCTGCCTCTGGCGCCCCCGTCTTCTTCAGCCTCCGGAGACCCCCGGGCGGAGCCCCCGGATCTTCTCTTGGTGCCTTCTGCCACCCGTAGCTCGCCTAGGTGCCCCCTTCGCCCTCTTCGCCTGCTTGCCCTACCTCCTGAGGAGAGAGACAAGAAAGGGATTACGGGCACCTTATCTCTTTTCAGCTTGTAAGCCTTCGGGCCTTAGTTGCGTTTAAGCCTTGTAATCCCTTCTTTCATGTTTTTCATTCTCTCTGAACTGTACCTGAGTGGAATGTTTTTAATGAAAAGGGGATGTTTGCCGGATCATTTGTCTCGCGGGTGGAAACCGCGGTAAGGAACGAATCCTTTACATCGTTAAGATAGACGGTTTCTCGCCCGGCAGCAGGCCCAGCCGCTCTCCCGCACTGCTCGACCTTTCTCACGCCCTTGGCGGAGGCGGGGAGCAGGCGGGTTCCGGCCCCTCGCTTCCCTCCCCCTTGCTGCCGCGGCTGCTATCGGAGCGGGCCCCAGGAACGCGCTCTGGGGCTTGCCGCTAAGAGAGCACGGTAGCTTTCCAGGAGGAAAGGAGGCTTTCAAATTCCACAGTCCATAAGAGAATGCATGATGAGGGATGCAAAAACTTATCTGAGGTTGCAGCCCCCGGCGACTCTGGCTCGCCGGGGCGTAGGTGTTGGCTCGTCCTTCTCCTCTTCCTTGTCCTTGAGCGGCCCGGCAAGGACATTCAATTCCTGCGAGCCAAAGGGAAAGGACGGGAAAAAGACGCGGACTCGACCTCTAAGTTAGGGGTTAGCGACAGTTAGGAACTGACAACCCTAACCAAGGACGAGACTCTGACTCAGCATGCATGCTAAAATCTAGGGCG
This sequence comes from Aegilops umbellulata, assembly GCA_032464435.1. NCBI lineage: Eukaryota > Viridiplantae > Streptophyta > Magnoliopsida > Poales > Poaceae > Aegilops > Aegilops umbellulata. The sequence goes on from CP136057.1 coordinate 65,227,348, forward strand.
CCAGCGCTCCTTTATCTTCGGCCAGGGGCTTCGCCTGGCTTTGTACGAGGTGTTACATGCAACATCGGCAAGGCCTGCACAAACCGGTGGTTGCCGGAGCGGATCACGGCAACCGCGCCTTATGGGCGAAACTTGCGAAGATGCTCTATGTTCCCAGGAGTTGCTCACTGGTAGGCCCTCTTCGGTCTTGAGGCGGACAGCGCCGGGCCTCGCGACTCGTCTCACCCGATAAGGGCCTTCCTGCTTCGGCGTCGACTTGTTATAATTCTTGGCCGACTGAACGTGCCTAAGAACAAGGTCGCCTAACAGGGCAACTTTATCTGATGCCAGGAGCTTCGCCTGGCTTTGTACAAGGGGTTACATGCAGCAGCGGCAAGGCCTGTACAAACCGATGGTTGCCGGAGCGGATCACGGCAACCGCGCCTTATGGGCGAAACTTGCGAAGATGCTCTATGTTCCCAGGAGTTGCTCACTGGTAGGCCCTCTTCGGTCTTGAGGCGGACAGCGCCGGGCCTCGCGACTCGTCTCACCCGATAAGGGCCTTCCTGCTTCGGCGTCGACTTGTTATAATTCTTGGCCGACTGAACGTGCCTAAGAACAAGGTCGCCTAACAGGGCAACTTTATCTGGTGCCAGGGGCTTCGCCTGGCTTTGCACAAGGGGTTACATGCAACAGCGGCAAGGCCTGTGCAAACCGATGGTTGCCGGAGCGGGTCACGGCAACCACGCCTTATGGGTGAAACTTGCGAAGATGCTCTATGTTCCAGGAGTTGCTCACTGGTACGCCTTCTTCGGTCTCGAGGCGGACAGCGCCAGGCCTCGTGACTTGTCTCACCCGATAAGGTCCTTCCCACTTTGGCGTCAACTTGTTGGAATTCTTGGTCGACTGAGTGCGCCGAAGAACAAGGTCGCCCTCTTCGAGACTCCTGGCCTTGACCTTGTGGCTATGGTAGCGACGCAAGGCTTGCTGGTATCGAGCAGCTCGTACCGCAGCCTGGAGACGTCCTTCCTCAAGGAGCAGCGCGTCATCTTGGCGCAGCCGCTCTTGCTCGAGCTCGTCATAAGCGAGCACCCGAGGAGATCCGTATACGAGTTCCGTGGGGATAACTGCTTCCGCTCCATAGACTAGAGCAAAGGGTGTCTGTCCGGTGGCTCGACTCGGTGTCGTTCTGATTGACCAAAGAGCCGCCGGCAGCTCCTCAATCCAATTTCTTCCGCACTTGCGCAGCCTGTCGAAGGTCCTGGTCTTGAGTCCGCACAGCACTTCAGCGTTGGCCCTTTCTGCTTGACCGTTGCTCCTGGGGTGAGCAACCGAAGCGAAACAGACCTTGGCGTCGAGATCCTGGGCGTATTGCATGAAGGCGCGACTTGTGAACTGTGTCCCGTTATCGGTGATGATTCTGTTGGGGATTCCGAAATGGCAGACGATCGACCGGAAGAACTTGACTGCTGACTGCGCGGTCACCTTCCTCACTGGCTCCACTTCTGGCCACTTCGTGAACTTGTCGATTGCAACGTACAAGTACTCGAAGCCCCCGACGGCTCGGGGAAAAAGGGCCGAGGATATCGAGCCCCCAGACCGAGAAGGGCCAGGATAAAGGGATTGTTTGGAGAGCTTGAGCTGGCTGGTGAATCTGTTTTGCGTGGAACTGGCACGCTTCACACTTGGTTACTAGTGCAGTTGCATCTTGGAGGGCTTCTTGCCAGAAGAACCCTTGCCGGAAGGCTTTCCCGACAAGTGCTCTTGCGCCAATGTGATGGCCGCATATGCCTCCGTGTATCTCTGCCAACAGCTTCTGTCCGTCTTCCCTGGAGATGCACTTCAATCTGACACCGTTGAGTCTCCTTCTGTACAGCTCGTTGTCCACGAACTGGTACATACTTGACTGCCTGGTGATCTTCTCCATCTCTTCTGGGTCGTCGGGAAGTTCTCCAGTTTGCAGAAAACGGACGATCTACTGCGCCCATGCCGGAGCCCGGGGCTCGACGGCAAGGACTAAAGGCATGAAGGCCGCTGCGGGGACCCCGGCTTCTACGGCAAGAACCTCTGGTTCCGCCGGAGCCGGTGATCCCCCGGCAAGCTTGCCGGGGCAAAGCTCGTCGGGAACCCCCGCTTCAACTGGACAGATCCTCGGATCCGCAGGAGCGGACTGTTCCTCAGCGTTCAGACTGCTGATCTGCTTGCCGGAGCAAGGCTTATCGGGGACACCTGCTTCGACTGGACGGATCCTGGGATCCGCAGGAGCGGGCTGTCCCCCAGCGTTCTGGTTGTTGATCTTGGGGACCTTGGCGGCGGTCTCAGGAAGGTTCGCCTGCAAGTGGTCGCCGGAGACCAACTTCCTTTTCTTGGACTGCCCAACTGATGGTGTAACGGATGGTTGAGTCAGCTTGAGTAAGAAGGTCCCTGGTTCCACAGGTAACTTCAACGAAGCACACTTCGAAAGGCCGTCCGCTATCTCATTCTGAGTTCTCGGGACGTGCTCCATTTGCAGCCCTTCAAAGTGTTCTTCCAGCTTCCTCACTTCATCTACATAAGCTTCCATCAGAGGGCTCTGGTAGCTCTTGTTGACTTGCCGGACCACCAGTTGAGAATCTCCCCGCACAATCAGCTTTCTGATCCCAAGTTCGGCCGCAATCCTGAGGCCGGCGAGCAAGCCTTCATATTCAGCAGTATTGTTGGTTGCTTGCTCTCTTGGGAAATGCATCTGGATAACATACTTGAGGTGCTCTCCGGTGGGCGCGATGAGTACCACGCCAGCACCGGCGCCTTGCAGCGAGAAGGCACCATCGAAGTACATTACCCACTCGCTTGTTGCTTCTTGTACGGGCGCGCTTGTTTCTTGGGCTTCTCCATCTGGCGTCGGGGTCCACTCAGCTATGAATTCTGCCAAAGCTCGGCTCTGTATGGTTGAAGTACTTTCAAACTTGAGTCCGAAGCTCGACAGCTCCAGTGCCCACTCGACGATCCTGCCTGTTGCCTCGGGATTGTGCAATATCCTCTTCAGCGGAAAGCGAGTGACTACTGTTATCTCATGTGCTTGGAAGTAATGGCGCAGCTTTCTCGAGGCCATGAGGAGGCCGAAAAGCAACTTCTGCACCCCAGAGTATCTTGATCTAGCCCCCTGCAAGAGGGAACTCACAAAATACACCGGGCGCTGCACCATCTTCTTCCGCGCTCCATCCTGTTCCTGCGCAGGGTTGTCCTTGTCGGGGCCAGAGCTTGCCGGAGCAGCCCCCCGCTTGTCGCTGGATTCGCTTGCAGGTGGTATAGACTCCTCGTCGGCCTCCCTCTCCGCCACTAACGCAGCACTAACCACCTGGTTGGTTGCCGCTAGGTATAGCAACAACTTCTCCTGTGGTCTAGGTGCGACAAGTATTGGAGTGGAGGACAGGTACCTTTTCAAGTCTTGCAGCGCTGCCTCCGCTTCTGGAGTCCACTGCATGGGGCCTGCCTTCTTCAAGATTTTAAAGAAGGGCAGGGCGCGTTCTGCAGACCTTGAAATGAAACGACTGAGGGCGGCCACACAACCTGCAAGCTTTCTGACGTCCTTGACGCGCTCTGGGGCTTCGATCTGCTCGATGGCTTTGATCTTGTCGGGATTAGCTTCAATCCCCCTCTGTGACACAAAGAACCCGAGAAGCTTGCCGGAGGGGACTCCGAAGACGCACTTCTCGGGGTTCAGCTTGAGCTGTATCTTGCGCAGGTTCTGAAATGTCTCTTCCAGATCTTGGACCAAGGTTTCCTTGCTCCTGCTCTTCACCACGATGTCATCCATGTAGGCCTCCACGTTCCTATGGATCTGTGGCTCGAAAGCAGTGTGCACTACCCTTGCAAACGTTGATCCCGCATTCTTCAGTCCAAACGGCATGCGTATGAAGCAATAGGTGCCGCACGGAGTGATAAATGCGGTCTTCTCTTCATCTTCTTTGGCCATAAAGACTTGGTGGTAGCCTGAATATGCATCAAGAAAAGAGAGTAGCTCACATCCGGCAGTGGAGTCAACAATCTGGTCAATGCGTGGCAAGGGAAATGGATCCTTGGGACATGCTTTATTCACATCGGTGAAGTCTATGCACAGTCTCCACTTCCCATTGGCTTTGCGCACAACGACCGGATTGGCCAGCCACGTTGGATGGATCACACCTCTCACTAGGCCTGCTGCCTCTAGCTTCTTGATTTCTTCGCTGATGAATTCTTGGCGCTCCACGGCTTGCTTTCTCACTTTCTGCTTGACGGGTCGCGCGTGAGGACAGACAGCGAGCTTGTGCTCAATCACCCTCCTGGGAACACCGGGGATGTCGGACGGTTGCCATGCAAACACGTCGACATTCGCCCGCAGGAAGGCAACGAGCGCGCTTTCCTATTTGCTGTCAAGCGTGGCACTGATGGTGAAGGTACCGCCAGTGCCGTCCTCCTTGGCGGACACCTTCTTGGTTGCCGGAGGAGCGGTCATTCCCTTCTTGTACTTGCCGGTGGAGCTCGATGGAACGTCCTCGACGGCGGCGCAGCACTCCGAAGAGGTGCGGTTGCCGGAGTGGGCCCCAGAGCACTTACCGGACTTGGTCCTTGTCTTCTTCCCCCCAGGGGCTTCAGCGGCAAGTGTGTCCTTCTCTGCCGCGGCTGCTACATCCCGGTAGATCTTGTCGGCGCAGATAAGCGCGTCCTTTTTGTCGCCATGGACAGTGATGACGCTTATCGGCCCCGGCATCTTGAGTACGTTGTAGGCGTGGTGGGAAGCTGCCATGAACTTGGCGAGAGCGGGACGGCCGAGGATCCCATTGTATGGTAACGGGATATCAGCGACGTCGAACGTGATGCGCTCAGTCCTGAAGTTGAGCTCGCCGCCGAAGGTCACAGGCAGAGTAATCTTCCCCTTGGGCTTGCTCCTCCCCGGGTTGATTCCTTGGAAAGAACCGGTCTCTTCGAGCTCGCCGTCTGGGATCTGGAGTTTCTTGATCACAGCGGAGGAGATCAAGTTCAGCCCGGCCCCGCCGTCTACCAACATTTTGGTGACCTTGAGGTTGCGGATGGTGGGTGAGACCAGCATCGGCAAGCACCCGACCGCGGTTGTGCGGTCGGGGTGATCCTCAAGATCGAAAATGATGGGCGTGCTGGACCATTTGAGGAGCCTGCGCGACTCCACGGGCGGCTCTGCTGCGTTCACCTCTCGCACCCACCGCTTAAGCTGGCGGTGGGAGGTGTGCAGAGAGGCGCCGCCGTCAACGCATAGGACCTCCGTGGCCTTCTGGAACTCCTGCTCGCTGTTATCTTCGTCTTCCACGTCTTCGTCGTCGTCGGCCTTCGTCCTCTCGACCTGCCGTGGCCGTGAGGTCGCCGGCTGCTGCGGCGTGTCGTTGTTGGCGAAGGCGATCAGGCTCTGGATGGTGGCCCTCCAGCCTTCGGCCTTGTCAGCCGCTGGAGGGTAGTCGAGGAGCAGTTGCGCTCTCGCGAGCGCTTCTGCCGGAGTGGAGGGGAGCGGGGGCGAGTGGCGCGAGGAGCGGGAGACGCTCGGACTCCTAACAATGTTAGAAAGAGCGGGGTCCCTCCCCGGCGCCTTCGCCTTGCCCGTGTCCGGACGGGGGCCCGGGGCGTCCCGTGAACCTCCAGTTTGCCCTTGGTCCAGCAAGCGGATGCCACCTCCTGTGGCATGGCGCTGCTGGGTCGTCGTTTGTCGGAACGGATGCGACGCGCCCTCGCAGGCCGAGGCTCGGTCGTCCGCCCTGTTCTTGGATTTGGTGGCGCCGCGAGTGTTCTCGCCGGTGGCCACCCCTCCGACGGCGTCTCCCCCGCCCACCGTTGGCTCCGGTAGCGGTGGAAGAGACGCGGACGGGCCCGCGACCTCCAAAGCCTTCTTCTTCGGGGCCATGGTGTTGATGAAGCTAGCGAATTCGGAGAAGCTGACGAAGAGCGCGCTCGCGCGAACGCCGGATCTGATCCGCACAACCTCGACGCTTGTCCCCTACCTGGCGCGCCAAAGATGTCGGGGTGGACTGCGTCCCCCGCGAGCACCTATGGGGCCGGAGCCCCTTTCGTTGTCCGGTGAGGGGGGCGGAGAGAGCACGGAGAGCAGATCGAGGCGAGCACACAGGCGGTTTACCCAGGTTCGGGCCGCGATGGACGCGTAAAACCCTACTCCTGCTTGGTTGTATTGAGCTGGGGAGCTCGGGAGCTTGGAGAGCTAGCTACACCGAGCGTATGGCTGTCTGGATTCCGAATCTCCGACCCCCCCCCCTTTCTCCCCCTACGTTGCACACGGGCCTCCTTTTATAGCGCAAAGGGGTCACCGACAGGTGTCAACGTAAGAGAAAGGGGTAAAAGTGTAAAAGGGGTGGAAGTTGTAATAGTGCGGGAACAGTGGCGCTACAGCGCGGCACAGTGTTATCATACCTACTTCTGACGGTAGGGGACAAGGGCATTAAATGCCCGTCACGGTCGCCTGGACAGCACCGAGGCGGACCGTTAGGTGCGCCACCGCTCGCCACGGTGGTGGCTGCATGCCACCGCATACCCCAGGCTGCGCGGTGCCCCGCCACGTGCCCTTGGGGGAAACCCCGGAGCGACGCGTGGGCGGGTGAGCTGGAGCGCAGTCCTGAGGTGGCGATTTGCCGCGGCAAGTGGCTTGCCGCGGGGGTCGTCTTCCTGTGCCTGATAGCTTGCCGGCTATCAGGCCTTGCCGGGGCGCATGGCGCGCCGCGGCGGGCTTCTCTTGTGGTGCCTGGGTTCGGCCTTCCCGACAAGCTCCTCTTGTCGGGGTCTCGATCTTCTGTCTCGTATACTTTGTTCTTGGATGGTATCACATGGGCTTAGTCGTCCCGGCAAGCTCCTCTTGCCGGGGTCTTGTCTTCTTGGCCCGGCAAGCTCCTCTTGTCGGGGGCCTTGTCTTGAATGCTTGGTCTTCTCTTGGCGCTTCCTGGGCGGGCCTCGCCGCAGGGTGCTACAACTGCCCGTGCACAAGTCTGGGGTACTAAGGTACCCCTACTTTAGTACACCGACAGAGTGAGTCCAAAGATCCATCAACATGGAGCTTCTTCATGCGTTTTATACCAATATGACTTACACGGCAGTGCCACAAGTAGGTGGTACTATCATTACTATCTTATATCTTTTGGCATGAACATGTGTATCACTATGATCGAGATTCAATAAACCATTCATTTTAGGTGCAAGACCATTGAAGGTATTATTCAAATAAACAGAGTAACCATTATTCTCTTTAAATGAATAACCGTATTGCGATAGACATAATCCAATCATGTCTATGCTCAACGCAAACACCAAATAACAATTATCTAGGTTTAACACCAATCTTGATGGTAGAGGGAGCGTGCGATGCTTGATCACATCAACCTTGGAAACATTTCCAACACATCTCGTCAGCTCACCTTTAGCTAGTCTCCGTTTATTCCGTAGCTTTTATTTCAAGTTACTAACACTTAGCAACCGAACCGGTATCTAATACCCTGATGCTACTAGGAGTACTAGTAAAGTACACATTCACATAATGTATATCCAATATACTTCTATCGACAGCCTTCTCATCTACCAAGAATCTAGGGTAATTCTGCTCCAGTGGTTGTTCCCCTTATTACAGAAGCACTCAGTCTCGGGTTTGGGTTCAACCTTGGGTTTCTTCACTAGAGCCGCAGCTGATTTGCCGTTTTATGAAGTATCCCTTCTTGCCCTTGCCCTTCTTGAAACTAGTGGTTTCACTAACCATCAACAATTGATGCTCCTTCTTGATTTCTACTTTCGCGGTGTCAAACATCGCGAATATTTCAAGGATCATCATATCTATCCCTGATATGTTATAGTTCATCACGAAGCTCTAGCAGCTTGGTGGCAATGACTTTGGAGAAACATCACTATCTTATCTGGAAGATCAACTCCCACTCGATTCAAGTGATTGTTGTACTCAGACAATCTGAGCACAAGCTCAACGATTGAGCTTTTCTCCTTAGTTTGCAGGCCAAGAAAATCGTCGGAGGTCTCATACCTCTTGACGTGGGCACGAGCCTGAAATCCCAATTTCAGCCCTCGAAACATCTCATATGTTCCGCGACATTTAAAAAAATGTCTTCGGTGCCTCAATTCTAAACCATTTAACATTACCGAACTATCATGTAGTCATCAACACATGAATGTCGGATGTTCGCAACATCCACAGTGAAGGAAATATGCCCTAGAGGCAATAATAAAGTTATTATTTATTTCCTTAATTCATGATAAATGTTTATTATTCATGCTAGAATTGTATTAACAGGAAACATAATACATGTGTGAATACATAGACAAACAGAGTGTCACTAGTATGCCTCTACTTGACTAGCTCATTAATCAAAGATGGTTATGTTTCCTAACCATGAACAAGGAGTTGTTATTTGATTAATGAGGTCACGTCATTAGTTGAATGATCTGATTGACATGACCCATTCCATTAGCATAGCACCCGATCGTTTAGTATGTTGCTATTGCTTTTATCCATGACTTATACATGTTCCTTTAACTATGAGATTATGCAACTCCCGTTTACCGTAGGAACACTTTGTGTGCTACCAAACGTCACAACATAACTGGGTGATTATAAAGGTGCTCTACAGGTGTCTCCGAAGGTACATATTGGGTTGGCATATTTCGAGATTAGGATTTGTCACTCCGATTGTCGGAGAGGTATCTCAGGGCCTTCTCGGTAATGCACATCACATAAAGCCTTGCAAGCATTGCAACCAATGAGTTAGTTGCGAGATGATGTATTACAGAACGAGAAAAGAGACTTGCCGGTAACGAGATTGAACTAGGTATTGGATACCGACGATCGAATCTCGGGCAAGTAACATACCGATGACAAAGGGAACAACGTATGTTGTTATGCGGTCTGACCGATAAAGATCTTCGTAGAATATGTAGGAGCCAATATGGGCATCCAGGTCCCGCTATTGGTTATTGACCGGAGACGTGTCTCGGTCATGTCTACATTGTTCTCGAACCGTAGGGTCCGCACGCTTAACGTTACGATGACAGTTATTATGAGTTTATGCATTTTGATGTACCGAAGGAGTTCGGAGTCCCGGATGTGATCACGGACATGACGAGGAGTCTCGAAATGGTCGAGACGTAAAGAATGATATATTGGAAGCCTATGTTTGGACATCGGATGCATTCCAGGTGAAATCAGGATTTTACCGGAATACCAGGAGGGTTACCGGAACCCCCCGGGAGCATAATGGGCCAACATGGGCCTTGGAGGAGAGGTGAGAGGGCTGCCCTCTTGGGCTGCGCGCCTCCCCCCTTCCCCTAGTCCTATTAGGACTAGGAGAGGTGGGCGCCCCCCCTCTCTCTCTCTCCCCCTTGGAGAATCCTAGTCCAACTAGGATTGGGGGGGGGGGGGAATCCTACTCCCAGAGGGAGTAGGACTCTCTGGCGCGCCAGGCTTGGCCGGTCAGCCCCTCCCCCTTGGCTCCTTTATATACGGGGGCAGGGGGCACCCCAAGGACACACAAGTTGATCTACGGATCGTTCCTTAGCCGTGTGCGGTGCCCCCTTCCACCAAATTCCACCTCGATCATATCGTTGCAGTGCTTAGGCGAAGCCCTGCGCCGGTAACACATCAAGATTGTCACCACGCCGTCGTGCTGACGGAACTCTTCCTCGACGCTTTGCTGGATCGGAGCCCGGGGATCGTCATCGAGCTGAACGTGTGCCAAGAACTCGGAGGTACCGGAGTAACGGTGCTGTGATCGGTTGGATCGCGAGGAGAACGTACGACTACTTCCTCTACGTTGTGTCAACGCTTCCGCTTCGGTCTACGAGGGTACGTAGACAACACTCTCCCCTCTCGTTGCTATGCATCACCATGATCTTGCGTGTGCGTAGGAAATTTTTTGAAATTACTACGTTCCCTAACAGTGGCATCCGAGCCTAGGTTTTTATGGTTTGATGTTATTTGCACGAGTAGAACACAAGTGAGTTGTGGACGATACAAGTCATACTGCCTACCAGCATGTCATACTTTGGTTCAGCGGTATTGTTGGACGAGACGATCCGGACCAACCTTACGCGTACTCTTACGCGAGACCGGTTCCCTCGACGTGCTTTGCACATAGATGGCTTGCGGAAGACTGTCTCTCCAACTTTAGTTGAACCGAGTGTGGCTACGCCCGGTCCTTGAGAAGGTTAAAACGGAGTCTATTTGACAAACTATCGTTGTGGTTTTTATGCGTAGGTAAGATGAGCTCTTGCTTAAGCCGTAGCAGCCACGTAAAACTTGCAACAACAAAATAGAGGACGTCTAACTTGTTTTTGCAGGGCATGTTGTGATGTGATATGGTCAAGACATGATGCTAAATTTTATTGTATGAGATGATCATGTTTTGTAACCGAGTTATCGGCAACTGGCAGGAGCCATATGGTTGTCGCTTTATTGTATGCAATGCAATCGCGATGTAATGCTTTACTTTATTACTAAGCGGTAGTGATAGTCGTGGAAGCATAAGATTGGCGAGACGACAACGATGCTACGATGGAGATCAAGGTGTCGCGCCGATGACGATGGTGATCATGACGGTGCTTCGAAGATGGAGATCACAAGCACGAGATGATGATGGCCATATCATATCACTTATATTGATTGCATGTGATGTTTATCTTTTATGCATCTTATCTTGCTTTGATTGATGGTAGCATTATAAGATGATCTCTCACTAAATTATCAAGAAGTGTTCTCCCTGAGTATGCACCGTTGCAAAAGTTCTTCGTGCTGAGACACCACGTGATGATCGGGTGTGATAGGCTCTACGTTCAAATACAACGGGTGCAAAACAGTTGCACACGCGGAATACTCAGGTTTAACTTGACGAGCCTAGCATATAACAGATATGGCCTCGGAACACGGAGACCGAAAGGTCGAGCGTGAATCATATAGTAGATATGATCAACATAGTGATGTTCACCATTGAAACTACTCCATCTCACGTGATGATCGGACATGGTTTAGTTGATTTGGATCACGTGATCACTTAGAAGATTAGAGGGATGTCTATCTAAGTGGGAGTTCTTAAGTAATATGATTAATTGAACTTTAATTTATCATGTACTTAGTCCTGGTAGTATTAGCATATCTATGTTGTAGATCAATAGCTCGCATTGTTGCTTCCCTGTGTTTATTTTGATATGTTCCTAGAGAAAATTGTGTTGAAAAATGTTAGTAGCAATGGTGCGGATTGGATCCGTAATCTGAGGTTTATCCTCATTGCTGCACAGAAGAATTTTGTCCTTGATGCACCGCTAGGTGACGGACTTTTTGCAGGAGCAGATGCAGACGTTATGAACGTTTTTCTAGCTCAATATGATGACTACTTAATAGTTTAGTGCACCATGCTTAACTGCTTAGAATCGGGACTTCAAAGACGTTTTGAACGTCATGGAGCATATGAGATGTTCCAGGAGTTGAAGTTAATATTTCAAGCAAATACCCGAGTTGAGAGATATGAAATCTCCAACAAGTTCTATAGCTAAAAGATGGAGGAGAATCGCTCAACTAGTGAGCATGTGCTCAGATAGTCTGAGTACTACAATCGCTTGAATCAAGTGGGAGTTAATCTTCCAGATAAAATAGTGATTGACAGAATTCTCTAGTCACCATCACCAAGTTAGTAGAACTTCGTGATGAACTATAATATGCAAGGGATAATGGAAAATATTCCCAAGCTCTTCGCGATGCTAAAATCGGCGAAGGTAGAAATCAAAGAAAAACATCAAGTGTTGATGGTTGACAAGATCACTAGTTTTAAGAAAAGGGCAAAAGGAAAGAAGGGGAACTTCAAGAAGAACGGCAAGCAAGTTGCTGCTCAAGTGAAAAAGCCCAAGTCTGGTCCTAAGCCTGAGACTAAGTGCTTCTACTGCAAAGGGACTGGTCACTGGAAGCGGAATTACCCCAAGTGATTGGTGGATAAGAAGGATGGCAAAGTGAACATAAGTATATTTGATATACATGTTATTGATGTGCACTTTACTAGTGTTCATAGCAACCCCTCAGTATTTGGTACTAGTTCAGTTGCTAAAATTTAGTAACTCGAAACGGGAGTTGCAGAATGAACAAAGACTAGTTAAAGGGCAAGGTGACGATGTGTGTTGGAAGTGGTTCCAAGATTGATATGATCATCATCGCACACTCACTATAATTTCGGGATTAGTGTTGAACCTAAATAAGTGTTATTTGGTATTTGCGTTGAGCATAAATATGATTTGATCATGTTTATTGCAATACGGCTATTCATTTAAGTAAGAGAATAAATTGTTGTTCTGTTTACATGAATAAAACCTTCTATGGTTATACACACCAACGAAATGGTTTGTTGGATCTCGATCATAGTGATACACATATTCATAATATTGAAGCCAAAAGATGCAAAGTTAATAATGATAGTGCAACTTATTTGTGGCACTGCCGTTTAGGTCATATTGGAGTAAAGCGCATGAAGAAACTCCATGCTGATGGATTTTTGGAATCACTTGATTATGAATCACTTGATGCTTGCGAACCGTGCCTCATGGGCAAGATGACTAAGACACCGTTCTCCGGAATAATGGAGCAAGCAACAGATTTGTTGGAAATCATACATACTGATGTATGTGGTCCGATGAATATTAAAGCTCGCGACAAGTATCATTATTTTCTGACCTTCACAGATGATTTGAGCAGATATGGGTATATCTACTTGATGAAACATAAGTCTGAAACATTTGAAAAGTTCAAAGAATTTCAGAGTGAAGTGGAGAATCATCGTAACAAGAAAATAAAAGTTTCTACGATATGATCGTGGAGGAGAATATTTGAGTTACGAGTTTGGTCTTCAATTAAAACAATGTGGAATAGTTTCACAAATTCATGCCACCTGGAACACCACAGCATAATGGTGTGTCCGAACGTCATAACCGTACTTTATTGGATATAGTACAATCTATGATGTTTCTTACCAATTTACCAATATCATTTTGGGATCATGCATTAGAGACAGCTGCATTCACGTTAAAAGGGGCACCATCTAAAGTCCGTTGAGACGACACAATATGAACTATGGTTTGGCAAGAAACCAAAGTTGTCGTTTCTTAAAGTTTGGGGTTACGATGCTTATGTGAAAAAAGTTTCATCCTGATAAGCTCAAACCCAAATCGGAGAAATGTGTCTTCATAGGTACCCAAAGGAGACTGTTGGGTACACCTTCTATCACAGATCCGAAGGCAAGATATTCGTTGCTGAGAATGGATCCTTTCTAGAGAAGGAGTTTCTCTCGAAAGAAGTGAGTGGGAGGAAAGTAGAAAACTTGATAAGGTAATTGTACCTTCTCCCTTATTGGAAAGGAGTTCATCACAGAAATCTGTTCTTGTGAGTACTACACCAATTAGTGAGGAAGCTAATGATGATGATCATGTAACTTCAGATCAAGTTGCTACTGAATCTCGTAGGTAAACCAGAGTGAGATCCGCACCAGAGTGGTACGGTAATCCTGTTCTGGAAGTCATGTTACTAGACCATGACGAACTTGCGAACTATGAGGAAGCGATGATGAGCCCAGATTCCGTGAAATGGTTAGAGGCCATGAAATCTGAGATATGATCCATGTATGAGAACAAAGTATGGACTTTGATGGATTTGCCCGATGATCGGCAAGCCAAAGAAAATAAATGGATCTTGAAGAGGAAGACGGACACTGATAGTAGTGTTACTATCTACAAAGCTAGAATTGTCGCAAAAAGTTTTTGACAAGTTCAAGGTGTTGACTACGATGAGAGTTTCTCACTCGTATCTATGCTTAAGTCTGTCCGAATCATGTTAGCAATTGCCGCATTTTATGAAATCCGGCAAATGGATAAACAAAACTACATTCCTTAATGGATTTATTAAAGAAGAGTTGTATACGATGCAACTAGAAGGTTTTGTCGATCCTGAAGGTGTTAACAAAATATGCAAGCTCCAGCGATCCATCTATGGACTGGTGCAAGCATCTCGGAGTTGGAATATACGCTTTGATAAGTTGATCAAAGCATATAGTTTTATACAGACTTGCGGTGAAGCCTGTATTTACAAGAAAGTGAGTGGGAGCACTACAGCATTTCTGATAAATATATGTAAATGACATATTATTGATCGGAAATAATGTAGAATTATTCTGTAAAGCATAAAGGAGTATTTGAAAGGAGTTTTTCGAAGAAGGACCTCGGTGAAGCTGCTTACATATTGAGCATCAAGATCTATAGAGATAGATCAAGACGCTTGATAAGTTTTTCAATAAGTGCATACCTTGAAAAGATTTTGAAGTAGTTCAAAATGGAACAGTCAAAGAAAGAGTTCTTGCCTGTATTACAAGGTGTGAACTTGAGTAAGACTCAAAGCCCGACCACGGCAGATGATAGAAAGAGAATGAAAGTCATTTCCTATGCCTCAGCCATAGATTCTATAAAATATGCCATGCTATGTACCAAATCTATTGTATACCCTACACTGTGTTAAGCAAGGGAGTACAATAGTGATCTAGGAAGTAGATCACTGGACATCGGTCAAAATTATCCTTAGTAAAATAAGGATATGTTTCTCGATTATGGATGTGACAAAAAGGTTCGTCGTAAAAGGTTACGTCGATGCAAGTTTTGACACTAATCTAGATGACTCTAAGTCTCAATCTAGATACATATTGAAAGTGGGAGCAATTAGCTAAAGTAGCTCCGTGCAGAGCATTGTAGACATAGAAAATTGCAAAATACATAACGGATCTGAATGTGGCAGACCCGTTGACTAAACTTCTCTCACAAGCAAAACATGATCACACCATAGTACTCTTTGGGTGTTAATCACACAGCGATGTGAACTAGATTACTGAATCTAGTAAACCCTTTGGGTGTTGGTCACATATCGATGTGAACTATGGGTGTTAATCACATGGTGATGTGAACTATTGCTGATAAATCACATGGCGATGTGAACTAGATTATTGACTCTAGTGCAAGTGGGAGACTGAAGGAAATATGCCCTAGAGGCAATAATAAAGTTATTATTTATTTCCTTAATTCATGATAAATGTTTATTATTCATGCTAGAATTGTATTAACAGGAAACATAATACATGTGTGAATACATAGACAAACAGAGTGTCACTAGTATGCCTCTACTTGACTAGCTCATTAATCAAAGATGGTTATGTTTCCTAACCATGAACAAGGAGTTGTTATTTGATTAATGAGGTCACATTATTAGTTGAATGATCTGATTGACATGACCCATTCCATTAGCATAGCACCCGATCGTTTAGTATGTTGCTATTGCTTTTATCCATGACTTATACATGTTCCTTTAACTATGAGATTATGCAACTCCCGTTTACCATAGGAACACTTTGTGTGCTACCAAACGTCACAACGTAACTGGGTGATTATAAAGGTGCTCTACAGGTGTCTCCGAAGGTACATATTGGGTTGGCATATTTCGAGATTAGGATTTGTCACTCCGATTGTCGGAGAGGTATCTCAGGGCCTTCTCGGTAATGCACATCACATAAAGCCTTGCAAGCATTGCAACCAATGAGTTAGTTGCAAGATGATGTATTACAGAACGAGAAAAGAGACTTGCCGGTAACGAGATTGAACTAGGTATTGGATACCGACGATCGAATCTCGGGCAAGTAACATACCGATGACAAAGGGAACAACGTATGTTGTTATGCGGTCTGACCGATAAAGATCTTCGTAGAATATGTAGGAGCCAATATGGGCATCCAGGTCCCGCTATTGGTTATTGACCGGAGACGTGTCTCGGTCATGTCTACATTGTTCTCGAACCGTAGGGTCCGCACGCTTAACGTTACGATGACAGTTATTATGAGTTTATGCATTTTGATGTACCGAAGGAGTTCGGAGTCCCGGATGTGATCACGGACATGACGAGGAGTCTCGAAATGGTCGAGACGTAAAGAATGATATATTGGAAGCCTATGTTTGGACATCGGATGCATTCCAGGTGAAATCAGGATTTTACCGGAATACCGGGAGGGTTACCGGAACCCCCCGGGAGCATAATGGGCCAACATGGGCCTTGGAGGAGAGGTGAGAGGGCTGCCCTCTTGGGCTGCGCGCCTCCCCCCTTCCCCTAGTCCTATTAGGACTAGGAGAGGTGGGCGCCCCCTCTCTCTCTCTCCCCCTTGGAGAATCCTAGTCCAACTAGGATTGGGGGGGGGGGGATCCTACTCCCAGAGGGAGTAGGACTCTCTGGCGCGCCAGGCTTGGCCGGCCAGCCCCTCCCCCTTGGCTCCTTTATATACGGGGGCAGGGGGCACCCCAAGGACACACAAGTTGATCTACGGATCGTTCCTTAGCCGTGTGCGGTGCCCCCTTCCACCAAATTCCACCTCGATCATATCGTTGCAGTGCTTAGGCGAAGCCCTGCGCCGGTAACACATCAAGATCGTCACCACGCCGTCGTGCTGACGGAACTCTTCCTCGACGCTTTGCTGGATCGGAGCCCGGGGATCGTCATCGAGCTGAACGTGTGCCAAGAACTCGGAGGTACCGGAGTAACGGTGCTGTGATCGGTTGGATCGCGAGGAGAACGTACGACTACTTCCTCTATGTTGTGTCAACGCTTCCGCTTCGGTCTACGAGGGTACGTAGACAACACTCTCCCCTCTCGTTGCTATGCATCACCATGATCTTGCGTGTGCGTAGGATTTTTTTTGAAATTACTACGTTCCCTAACACACAGACCACGTTCGAGGTCCAGCACACCGAGCGGTGCATTAAGGACATAAGCCTTCTACTGTCCGCATAATTGCTACTGTCAACTTTCAACTATATTTTCTCTAGGAACGTATCTAACTCAGTAGAACTAAAGCGCGAGCTTACGACATAATTTGCAAAGACCTTTTAACTATGTTCAGGATAATTAAGTTCATCTTATGAACTCCCACTCAGATAGACATCCCTCTAGTCATCTAAGTGATTACATGATCCGAGTCAACTAGGCCGTGTCCGATCATCACGTGAGACGGACTAGTCAACGCCGGTGAACATCTTTATGTTGATCGTATCTACCATACGACTCATGCTCGACCTTTCGGTCTCTTGTGTTCCGAGGCCATGTCTGTACATGCTAGGCTCGTCAAGTCAACCTAAGTGTTTCGCGTGTGTAAATCTGTCTTACACCCGTTGTATGTGAACGTAAGAATCTATCACACCCGATCATCACGTGGTGCTTCGAAACGACGAACTTTCGCAACGGTGCACAGTTAGGGGGAACACTTTCTTGAAATTTTAATGAGGGATCATCTTATTTACTACCGTCGTTCTAAGCAAATAAGATGTATAAACATGATAAACATCACATGCAATCAAATAGTGACATGATATGGCCATCATCACTTTGCTCCTTTTGATCTCCATCTTCGGGGCTCCATGATCATCGTCGTCACCGGCATGACACCATGATCTCCATCATCATGATCTCCATCATCGTGTCTTCATGAAGTTGTCACGTCAACTATTACTTCTACTACTATGGCTAACGCTTTAGCAATGAAGTAAAGTAATTACATGACGTTTATGTTGACACGCAG
Organism: Aegilops umbellulata; assembly: GCA_032464435.1. NCBI lineage: Eukaryota > Viridiplantae > Streptophyta > Magnoliopsida > Poales > Poaceae > Aegilops > Aegilops umbellulata. Next base: position 65,244,945 of record CP136057.1, read on the forward strand.
GTCATAAATAAATTAAGGACAACTCCTATGGCTCCTGCCGGTTGTCATACTCATCGACATGCAAGTCGTGATTCCTATTACAAGAACATGATCATCTCATACATCACATATATCATACATCACATCCTTTGGCCATATCACATCACATAGCATACCCTGCAAAAACAAGTTAGACGTCCTCAAATTGTTGTTTGCATGTTTTACGTGGCTGCTATGGGTTTCTAGCAAGAACGTTTCTTACCTACGCAAAACCACAACGTGATATGTCAATTGCTATTTACCCTTCATAAGGACCCTTTTCATCGAATCTGATCCGACTAAAGTGGGAGATACTGGCACCCGCTAGCCACCTTATGCAACTAGTGCATGTCAGTCGGTGGAACCTGTCTCACGTAAGTGTACGTGTAAGGTCGGTCCGGGCCGCTTCATCCCACAATGCCGCTGAATCAAGATTGACTAGTAACGGTAAGCATATTGAACAAAATCAATGCCCACAACTACTTTGTGTTCTACTCGTGCATAGAATCTACGCAATAGACCTAGCTCATGATGCCACTGTTGGGGAACGTAGCAGAAATTTAAAATTTTCCTACGCATCACCAAGATCAATCTATGGAGAAACCAGCAACGAGGGGAAGGAGAGTGCATCTACATACCCTTGTAGATCGCTAAGCGGAAGCGTTCAAGTGAACGGGGTTGATGGAGTCGTACTCGTCGTGATTCAAATCACCGATGACCAAGTGCTGAACGGACGGCACCTCCGCGTTCAACACACGTACAGCCCGGTGACGTCTCCCATGCCTTGATCCAGCAAGGAGTGAGGGAGAGGTTGAGGAAGACTCCATCCAGCAGCAGCACAACGGCATGGTGATGATGGAGGAGCGTGGCAATCCAGCAGGGCTTCGCCAAGCACCGCAAGAGAGGAGGAAGAAGAGACGCAGGGCTGCACCAACGAGAGAGAGATCGAATCACATCTGTTTTGGGCAGCCCTAGGCCTCACTATATATAGAGGAGAGGGAGGAGAGTGCGCCCCATCTAGGGTTCCCACCCCTAGGGGGGCGGCAGCCCTAGATGGGGAAGGGGGAGGCGGCCAAGAGGGGAGGGGAGAGGGAGGCGCACCAGTATGGGCCCTAGGGCCCATCTGCCCTAGGGTTTGCCCCCTTCTCCTCTCCCTTGCGCCTTGGGCCCTTGTGGGGGGTGCGCCATCCCACCTGGGGCTGGTCCCCTCCCACACTTGGCCCATGCAGCCCTCCGGGGCTTGTGGCCCCACTTGGTGGACCCCCGGACCCCTCCGGTGGTCCCGGTACGTTACCGATAAAACCCGAAACTCTTTCGGTGACCAAAACAGGACTTCCCATATATAAATCTTTACCTCCGGACCATTCCGGAACTCCTCGTGACGTCCGGGATCTCATCCGGGACTCCGAACAACATTCGGTAACCACATACAAACTTCCTTTATAACCCTAGCGTCATCGAACCTTAAGTGTGTAGACCCTACGGGTTCGGGAGACATGCAGACATGACCGAGACGTTCTCCGGTCAATAACCAACAGCGGGATCTGGATACCCATGTTGGCTCCCACATGTTCCACGATGATCTCATCGGATGAACCACGATGTCAAGGACTTAATCAATCCCGTATACAATTCCCTTTGTCTATCGGTACGATACTAGCCCGAGATTCGATCGTCGGTATCCCGATACCTTGTTCAATCTCGTTACCGGCAAGTCTCTTTTACTCGTTCCATAACACATCATCCCGTGATCAACTCCTTGATCACATTGTGCACATTATGATGATGTCCTACCGAGTGGGCCCAGAGATACCTCTCCGTTTACACGGAGTGACAAATCCCAGTCTCGATTCGTGCCAACCCAACAGACACTTTCGGAGATACCCGTAGTGCACCTTTATAGCCACCCAGTTACGTTGTGACGTTTGGCACACCCAAAGCATTCCTACGGTATCCGGGAGTTGCACAATCTCATGGTCTAAGGAAACGATACTTGACATTAGAAAAAGCTTTAGCATACGAACTACATGATCTTGTGCTAGGCTTAGGATTGGGTCTTGTCTATCACATCATTCTTCTAATGATGTGATCCCGTTATCAATGACATCCAATGTCCATGGTCAGGAAACCGTAACCATCTATTGATCAACGAGCTAGTCAACTAGAGGCTTACTAGGGACATGATGTTGTCTATGTATCCACACATGTATCTGAGTTTCCTATCAATACAATTCTAGCATGGATAATAAACGATTATCATGAACAAGGAAATATAATAATAATCAATTTATTATTGCCTCTAGGGCATATTTCCAACAGATCTGAGCCCTACACCTCTAGATCAGTTGACCCCGAGCTCATCCCACGCGGGTGGAGATGACCGTCCGCCTTGCGCTCCGCCGCTCCTGGGAGGAGGCCGCCCGACGGCAGCACTCGGACTCCTTCCGTCGGGAATCCATTTCGTCCGCCCAAATGGCGCATGGATCCAGTGCGAGGTTTGTTGCCGCTTCCTCACTTGAGGCGGTGCGGTCCGTCTGGCGTCCAAACGCGCCGAGATGTGCAACCGTTTTGTTGGCGTGTCGAGGCAGAGGTGAACGCATGAGCATCCACCGACGCAAATATGGCGCGGCGTGCTTGCCATTTGAGGCAGCGGGCGCAGGAGGTGGCGGCAGCCCTCACGACGGTGGACGTTGGCGAGGCAAAGTCGCATTCTCCGGTGCCCCGTGTGGTGCACGTCCACCCCGGGCGCCGCAACCACGTCGTGGTGGACGTCTTCGGACCCTCCCAAGACAAATCCATCATTGATATCACGTCCACCGACACCGTAAAGGTTCTGGGCCTCTACGAGGAAGAGTAGGGCATGGGAGACGACGACGCCTTGAGTCCCGTGAGCCGGTCCGTGTCCCATGTGCCGGTCATTGGACCACCGGACCAACACTCTTGAGAGGCACAGCCGGTCGCCGAACATGGGCATGGTGGAGCCGGATGAGCTCCGCTTAGATCAGGTTTTACGTTGCATGTAATAATATGGATTTGATGATTTGAAAATGATGTTTGTGGTTATGGATAGTTTTTCGTGTCTTGTCTGGTCACCGTCCGCGGACGGACGTCAGGGGCTCGGGGCTCATCCACGGGCGTTTGGGCCGGGATTTTGGTACTTGTGGTGGTAGATGTTCACGGTTGAAAAACATTTTTATCTACGAAAAAAAGGTATTTTTTCAGAAAGAAAACCACATATTTCAGGCTCCACCTCGGGTAGACCAAACAGGCCCACGCGCCTCGGGCAAACAGTGGTATCACAAAATTGTCCACCCAAAACCCCCCTCCCACTTTTTCCTGTTCCCCTCCCTCCTTATTTGAATCACCCACACTGACACTGCCCCACTCCCCCACCCACCGTACGCAAGCGCAGCACCGCACCACCCCACCCTCCTCGCTCTCCCCGAAGCACGCCGCCCCTCGCTTTACTCGCAGCGCCGCCACCGCCGAGAAGCGTCTCCGTACCTCTAGGGTTGCTCCCGCTCAGCGCGGCGATGGAGGGCGAGGGAGAGGGCGCCGCGGCCCCGGTCCCGGCCCCGGCGGCGGCGGCGGCCGCGGAGGTGAGCAACCCGAGGTGCTACTTCGACGTCAGCATCGGCGGCGAGATGGAGGGCCGGATCGTGATGGATCTCTACGCCTCCGTGGTGCCGCGCACAGCCGAGAACTTCCGCGCGCTCTGCACCGGGGAGAAGGGCGTCAGCGCCGCCACCGGCGCGCGGCTCCACTACAAGGTTTATCCCCTCTGGCACCCCCTGTGCGGCTGTGCTACAGTAGTTCGTACTAGATGTTCGGGTTCCGGTTGGGTTTAGTGGTGCGAGTGTTCGAGCGAGGGACCCCCTTCCTATTAGTTCGATTTCGAACACTGTCAAATGCGCATTTTGCGCATAGTCGCATAGATTGTTCGGCATTAGGTAACCCGGTTCTCGGTTCAGCGATTTCGTGTTGGGTAGTTCTATTGCCCGAACTGTGATTCTGTCCATGGCTGACGATTTATCAGCCAAACATGAGTCCTAGCAGGCCTTTTTTTGCTTTGATTGGGCGATTTTGCTTTTGCTGTCTTTGTTACTGCTACTGCTTTCTTCAGTGTGCATAACTAGTGCTTGTAACTTTCCCATTAGCCCTGTTGCTTTTATGCTGTATATGTATGCTTGCTTTGGCATACCACTGGTAATATGCTTCATGTACTAGTGCATACCACTGGTGCTGGTACAATATGGCCAACACTTGCTTCTGTTTCTGCCTTTCTGGTCTCTTGATGCACTTGCTGAAAATTGGAAGCACCATAGTTTGTAGGAAAACTGATTATTTTGTTTTTTGGCCAACTGGGTGTATGGTTGGCAATAGAATAGTGGACTATGAAAAGGGATTCTGGTATGGTTAAACAGGGTTTTATGTGGTCATATGGAGTTTATTAGGTAGAGAAAGTACCTTGTGATTTTTCTAATTTTGGACATATGTCAAGTCTCACCAACTACATATGGTCTCAGCCTCTGGCAATTTTTTCTTGGCACAATTTGGTTGTAGATTATCCTTGAAGCAGGATCTGTCAGAACCAAGTAGACCTAGCTCTGCATTAGTTGTTTTGTGCTTCAAGTGTCCCAGTCAAGGACAAACTGAGTGCTTGCAAAATAATATTATGTGGTCAATGTGGATTTACTATTTTCTGGTGATAGTTCTGAACTGGTAAATAAGTTAACATGCTTAAGTGAGACTTGGCATTTTAAAGCTTAGGGTCTTCAACTTCAACCATGAATTGGGATGATAATGTGGCAGAAACACATAAGTGGAGCAGAGCATTATTGAAGTAGTGATAAGTCTCCCACTTAACTGTTGGAGCGACAGAGATCCAACTTTGGATAACGGCACTTTTGTACCGTTTGCTTCATAGTGGCAGAGACTAACACATGTTGGCTATCCTCTATTGCCCATTTTCTTTCGTAGACAGAAGGCAAGATTGCCTCGCTTTCATTTGCAGCCACCAAATTGCTTTCCATTTTCTACTAAGAGAATGGTGGTAATTTTGATGTTAACTGTACAGAGTTAGCATTATCGTAACGTCTGAATTTAAGTTTATAATTCTTTCTTTTTTGAAAGAATGGCCAAGACAAGCCTTTGTTATATGAACTAGAGTTAGTTATTCTTCATGGTAGCAATGATTTTTCCTTTGGGGACCACTGCAGGATACCTTTTACTTCTGTTAAGTACGGGATCTTTAACCCTTCAAGTACTTATATTTTTGTGTAACTTTTACTCTTCAGGGCTCATCTTTTCATCGTATCATCAAGGGTTTTATGGTGCAAGGTGGAGATATAACTGCTGGTGATGGAACTGGGGGCGAGTCAATATATGGATTGAATTTTGAGGATGAGAATTTTGTTTTGAAGCATGAAAGGAAAGGGATGTTATCAATGGCGAATTCTGGTCCCAACACAAATGGATCTCAGTTTTTCATCACTACCACCCGAACTCCACACCTTGATGGGAAACATGTTGTTTTCGGGAGGGTTGTAAAAGGAATGGGAGTGGTTCGCGCAATGGAGCATGTTTGTGCTGGAGAAGCTGACCTTCCAACTGATGATATTGTTATTGTTGATTGTGGGGAACTGCCAGAAGGTTCAACTGAAGGAGTTGCAAATTTTTTCAAAGATGGTGACATGTATCCTGATTGGCCTATTGACCTCGATGAAAAGCCTGCAGACGTTTTGTGGTGGATTAATGCCGTTGATTCTGCAAAGTCTTTCGGAAACGAAAATTTTAAGGTTCGCTTTGCTCAATTGACTGCACGTTCTGTTCATATTTTTGCTATAGTTTTATTTGGTTCACATGAGGAAGTTTTCATTGTCGTCGTGTATATTGTATTAATAATATGTATTTGCCAATTTCTTTGGTTAAAGCGTAGATGCACTAATAAAATGGATAAATATATCATCTTATATTGTAAAAATACTACACTTAACTTGTTTCCTGTTTGGAACTTACAACTGAAGCTTCTGCCTCTCTACAGAAACATGATTACAAGGCTGCACTCAGAAAGTACAGAAAAGCTATGCGGTATTTAGATATTTGCTGGGAGAAAGAAGAGATAGATCAAGGTAGCTGTTCTTTTCGTTCTTATCGCTGTTTACTTTTGTAAGGTGCTTATTATGGATAGAGGAGCATTTTACTTACTAATCCTAACAACCTATTAATGTGCAGAGAACAGCTCAGCTCTGCGGAAAACAAAGTCAATTATACTCACAAATAGTTCTGTAAGTTTTAACTTTCTGCGACTTGTTCATGAACAGATCACAAATGCATGTCCCTCTATAGTACTACATTTAGAGAAATTCTATTTGGTACATCATTTGTGTTTCCTCATGTGAATCTAGATTTTTTTTCCTTGTAAAATCATTCTCTTCCTAGTATATGGAAGTCACCTGTAACTTCTTCAGGCATGCAAACTGAAGCTGGGAGATGTGGAGGGTGCTTTGTTAGATGCAGACTTTGCACTGCGTGAAACAGAGGGCAACGCAAAAGCTTTTTTCCGTCAAGGACAGGTCAGTGTTAAACTTCCATGTAATATACTACTATCCACGGACCAAATGTTGTGGAAATTATATGCACTACAAACATGTTTTGACAAAACTATGACCAGCGCAGTTTACCTTCCCTGTGTTACACTTGTATGCTCAAACTACTTGCATTTATGTGAAATCAAACTGGCTTATTTGCATGTGTTCATCGTTGAGTACATCTTACTTCATATGTTGGACATGAAGATGTGCACTTCCGTCAAATTGTAGATTTGCATCTGTGCCACTTGAGGATCATTTTATGTGTACGCGTACTACATTCTAAAACTTACATTCTTGCTAACCATGTTGCAATATTATTTTTAATCCTTGTCGCGGCGGTGCTGGGAATATTAATTCTTAGCGCCTTCTCATCAGCTTCAAACTTGGCTTGTCAATAATAAGGTATTGGAATGCAGGCACGCATGGCACTCAAGAATATTGATGCTGCAGTTGAGAGCTTCCAGCGTGCGTTGGAGTTGGAGCCAAACGATGGTTTGTATATCCTATTGCCCCCTCATTGACTATTAGTACATTTTTTCCGATTTGCAGCTAAGAATGTTGGTTTTTGTATTTCTGATCCTCAGGAGGAATCAAACGGGAGCTGGCTGCTGCAAAGAAGAAGGTTAGTTCGTTGCGGTTATGAATTTTGGGACTAATGATTGTTCGTACAAGATGTTGCTGACTTGTCATCTGTGATTACCCCAGGTTACTGACAGACGCAATCTGGAGCGGAAGGCGTTCTCCAAGATGTTCGAGACGTCAGGAAGTTCAGAGAGAAGTGATGAAGTATTGGCAGCAAGTTCAGAGAAAAGTGACGAAGTACTTTCCTAATACCATATTCATCACCATTTAAATTCTTTGGTTTGGACCTTTGGGCACAGAAACAATAGATAATGAACTATTTGGCCACCAAATGCTGATGTTGTGAAACACGGGCCAGACCAGATCCTTTCCTTTTCTGCGTAACTGATGATCTTTTTTGTCGTTGTTGTAGGATAAAAACTGATGCCCCAAGTGCGCCTTTTCATTGTTTCGTCTGTCACACATGCTGGGAGCTGCCCTGTGAAAAACTTCAGGTTGTTCTTAGAACCTACTGCAATTATTTCGCCGGGCTTGTAGTTTGTATATGCGTTCTGACTTCATGATTTATTCTTTGCAGTTATACTGATGGAGTTTGGACGGGAGAAATAACTCCCAGTGGACGGCTGAAAACAGTGGGGGCGCCTGAACCTTTTGTGTTAGTATAGAAGTGGTAGCAATGCTGTCGAAAGAAATGTCTTTCATTGACTTGAACTCTTGGATATCTCGACAACTTCTTTTGGCAAAACACATTTTGCGAGAATTGATGAAACATTGTCGATAACATAGTGTGTCCTTTTACGTTCCATTTGCGTATCTTTGCACTTGGCCCATGCATTTGGAGCCCCCAATAACCCTGCCAAAACCACCCAGTTGAATGGCCCCAGATAGGAATGACCCACGACAACCAGAGGTGCCACAACGTTCAGGATTCATTCTAGAAAATAATTGGCCATTGTCGTAAATCTATGCAGATGAATTTGAAGTACCCAATCTAAACAAGAAAGTACTCAATCCAAACAAGTTAGTTATGCCCATATGTGATGCATCACCTTTTCAAGAACCGGATGGAGTACATAAAATCATGGCAGGTGGCGAATTTTTCAAGCTAGTTCATGCAGCAGGTCACGATATTTCTGTTCATTGGTTAAAACTTCGAACATACGTACGTAACCAGACCATGTAACCACACAATTCAAAATTCCCACAAAAATGGGACCAGAAGCAGACATAACCGTGGCAGCCCAGTTCTATGAACCCAAACACAACATATATTCTTCTAAAACATCCTCAGACAGGCAAACTTTACACACGGTAGGCTATCTAGGTTCTCTACGCATTGTAGTTGTCCAAGCCCAGGTCTCTCAGGGCATCTGTGGCTGCAGCTTTGCAGCTTCCATGTATTGCCTTGGCTTTCCTGATCAGCTTCTCCACGCCTTCGTTAAGCAAGATCGTCCTGCGGTGGTAAAAACAAGAGTTGAGGAGAAGAAAGTAGAAGCATGAGCACAGCACATTGGGAATAAAAACCAGCTCCAGCTGTAGATTTCGGAGGGATGTGGCTTCTACATCGTACCTATTTTCAGGGTTTCTGACCACGAGATTGCGAATCATAAGGCATGCTTGCTTCTGAGTCAGCGCGGAGGCAGGGAAGTTTTGCATTGTCTGTATCGCCAGAGTGCCATAGCCTAGCGCGACTGCACGGGCTGCATGGTCTGGTGACCGCAATGTAAGGACTTGCACGATAGACATCACCTACACATTCAGTTAGCTCGTTACAGGATATGGAAGTGGCTTATACAGTGTACGGATTCTTCAGCATTGCACAATTGTGTGTATTACCTCCTGTATTACTGACGGGTCTTCAGAAAATCTGGACGCTAGCTTCAAGAACTTGTCAAAACCATCTTGCTGAATGATATTGGCCTTGTTTGCATCACTTCCAGCCAGCTTCAAGAAGAATGTGATGTAAGATTGATTTAATCAAAGTTTGGTTTCCTAGTACAAAAAGTATAGACTCGTGGTACAGTATTGTTTTGGTGTTGTGCCATAATACCATACCTTCGATAACAAAGAGCAGCAAGATTTTGCTATAGCCTTGTTCTTCTGTACGCCAGCCTCATCGATGCACTTAAGAAGCACATCAATCCCACCACTTTCAGATATGGACCGGCATATTTCTTCCTGTGGTGACACAAGAACTAAAGATGGTGATGTTCTCATAAGCATTCAGGGTAAATGACTTTTTTTAATCTATTATCACAATTCCATCTAGGCATATAGGAAATAAGTTTTTGATACGCAGGACCAAAAGTAAAAGGAAGCAATAACATGTCAGGAAATTTTATGAACATTACGCTAGTTGCCTGAAATTCATATTCTATTGGCCAGATATAAAGTTTATAAACTGATGATACTAAAGATTGCCCCAGAAAAAAATGGAGCCTCACTGCTGCGGAAATTGGAAGCTGAAACCATAACAAAAAACTTTTTAACTATCATTTGTGGGATATGCATATATCGTAGTTTATTCTTACATTAACAGCAATTGCCTTCAAAGCAGCACAAGCTGATGGTAAGCTGGATGGAGCAACTTGCTCGCGGAGTGCGATGACAAGAACTTCTGCGACACCAATTTCTGCAAATTTCCTGGAATATCCATATACCTGCACCACAAGCCTGTCAATTTCATCTATTTGGATCCAACATTCATTTGTAAATTACAGTGTCAACTTGCAAGCAAGAGTGCAAGATGTACATGTGCCGATGACAATGAGAAACCAGAATGTTCAAAACATGAAACCATGTGATACCAAATTGGCCTCTTTTTTTGTGACATTCTGTCTAGTATCTAATAGTCACCAGAAGTTCATGTCAATACTTTTATGCGGATATGGAATCTAACTACATTCAGATGCGCACCGTTATTTCTACATCATGCTGGATTGCAGTTACTATAAAACTAAGAAATTTCTATTTTAACACCTAATTTAGCTTCCTATGCATCTCATACAGACAGCGCCTTATTATAACTCAATCTAATTTCCCCATATGGATTTATCTCCAGTTCATGATTGTCAAATTCAAACTGAGTAATAAATATGCAAATCAAAGTGATGCACTTGCTAATGTAAAATTATATCAAATCTCCACATGATTCTACAAGCATATAGGACATACTTGAGAAGCCACCACTCGGTTATCGTCGGGTGTCAACAGAACACGTATGGCATCATACACGCTTTGCACTTTACTATTTGATTTGTTCCTCATAACCTCCAGAATGAGTTCGTCAACCTTCAAGTCCATAAAGGCGTCTTTCACAACTTCATTGCCAGCAGATGCCATTGCCACGACACTAAAACCACCATCCAGTATATCTGAATTTTCCAGGGCTCCTTTCAAGATATCCATGACAATTTTGGGCCCTTGGCTTTGCCTGAACTTTTCAGTACTCCCAACATCTGCAGATTTTGTTCATCCCCAAATGTCAGACAAACGAAAAGAGAATGCTGTTCTTGTAGATGGCTAGATCATATGGAGAAAATTAAAACCCTCACATCTATCCTGTGGAACGCAAAGTCAATAGAACATCCTCCTATCCAAGAACATTCGCGAACGCAGCAACATACCACGGATCAGGGAGCTCAGCGCCTTCAAGCCCGAAGCAAGCAGCCTCTCGTGCGTAACCCCAGCCGAAGCGCACAGGGCGACGAGCGCCTCGACGCCACCGTTCCGCGCCGCCACGGCCGCATTCTCCGCCCCCTCGTCGGAGCACAGCTCGAGCAACTCGTCGAGCAAAGAGACCAGCCTGTCAAGATCCTCCCCCGACCGGCCGCTGGAGGAGGCCTTCAGCTCGTCCAGCAACCGCATCACCGGGTTCACCTCCTCCGCCGCGGCGTCCCCAGGCACGCGCCTGATGATCCCTGCAGGATGCGGCGAGAGGGTCAGTCCACCGCGCGGTCACGCGAGTAAGAAAGATCAGAGATCTGAAGCCCTGGGGAGGACGGGGAGTGGGTTCGTGGGTACCGGAGAGGTTGGCGCCCTGGAGGGTGAGGGCGTCGACGGCGTCGGCGAGGGCCTCGTCGGGGTCCATCCCGAGGTCCTCCATGTTCTCCCGGACCATGTCGTCGAAGGCCTCCTGCGAGATCGCGATCGCCATGTTCTTGCTCTAGGGTGCCGAGCGACGGAGTGAATAGAACGAAGAAGGGGAGAAGGCTTTGGTGGGTTTCCGTTTCCCCCCTTTCGCGACGTGCGGCAGGGGGCGGTTTCAATTTCGAATTTCAAACGATGCTCAAACAGAACGATGCAAAATTAGAGCATCTCTAGTAGATGATGTATATTTGAAGATCTCTACTTTTAATGGACGAATTGGTTGAATAGTCCCCCCACTTTCAACCGGTTTTTCTTCGTCCCACCTCCCACCAGCCCCTCCCACCGGTTTTTCTCTTTCCTCGTCTGACCGGCAATACCCAACGTATTTATGGTAATCAATCATAATTAATTCACGTATAGTAATAAATCAATCCAGGCATGGTAAGGTCATAACTCAGGAAATTTTGAATATGGTAATTATATGGTAATAAATTTAAATTACCCCAAAGGCTATCAATCAAGGTATGGTAAGGCCATAACTCGAGAAATATCGAATATGGTAATAAATTTAAATTACCACCAGGTATGGTAAGGCTATCGATCCAGGTATGGCACGCCCTCACCTGATCACCTATCACAACGTATTTATGGTAATACCCAACGTATTTATGGTAATCAATCATAATTAATCCACGTATAGTAATAAATCAATCCAGGTATGGTAAGGTCATAACTCAGGAATTTTTGAATATGGTAATAAATTTAAATTACCCTAAAGGCTATCAATCCAGGTATGGTAAGGCCATAACTCGGGAAATATCGAATATGGTAATAAATTTAAATTACCACCAGGTATGGTAAGGCTATCGATCCAGGTATGGCACGCCCTCACCTGATCACCTATCACAATCTCCAGCCCCACGCACGCACCAAAGAACCCACCCGGCACCAAACGCAGCTCCTCTCGATCCCCTCGAGTAAACACCGCCACCGTCGTGCGATCTTCCTGACACAGACGCCGTCGCCGCCTCCTTCCCACCTACGGCGTCCCCCACGTCCATGGTGACGGCGCTCGCGTCCTACACTGACCCTCCGCCTCATATGGGTTGGTCGTTGATGGAGTGGGATGTGCCGCTGCGGTTTGGGGAGGCGCAAGCACGATCTGGTTGGGATCTCAGTGTGGGCTCGTTCTCTGCGATGAAGGATGGCGCTGCCTCCCTGGCAAATGGGATCGGAGGAAGGGGCTCTACGTCGTGAATGTCGGCGAGGCAGCGGGCGGCCGAAGGCGAGCCCGACGGTGAGCACGGGTGTTCGTCCCATGAAATAGGCGGCCACGGAGGGCGGATCTGAGGCCACCCCAATCGCCGGTGGCCCTTCCTCCCATTGCTCAGCGCCTCCATTATCTATCTCCTCTAAATCTTTGTCGCCCCTGCCTGATTCTGGCCGACGCCATCCGGCTCTCGCATCGACCACCACCAGCACGGCTGCGGACGAGGCGCAACCGTAGACGCCGCCGCCGCCATCCTCATCCACCTCCTCCACCATCCTTCCCAGCCGTCGTTGGGGGCACCCGCCATCTGCGCTCTAGCCCACCCGCTCCCTCCTATCCCCTCCCCCTGCCTGCCAGCCCCGTGATCCATCGCACAGATGGCAGGTACTACAGCGACCTCCTCCCCAGCGGATCCGGCCTCCTCCGATGGAGATCCATCCTGGGCACCGCCTTATTCTCATGCGTGCACGTCTATATCAACGTCTCATTCCACCTCACCTGAGCCTTTACCTTCCCACCTCTGCTTCAGATCCACATCACTTTGCAAGGTATGTGCTTGATTGTTTCGAACTGGATCGATGGATTGTGCGAGGTACTTTGGGTGTCGTCATTGACGGCAATTGTCACGCCATGCTACCATCGGAGGGGTCCCTCGTCGATGATTAGGGTCTTCCGAACTGCACGAGCTCCATTGAGAAGGATGTTTTTAATTCTGGTTTTGCCTACATGCTTTCTTTGCCTGTATCTACTTAGCTAATGTCTTCTTATAGATAGTAGCTGCTGAAGTGGTGATCAAAGTTGTTCACTATAAGGAAACAACCATGATAACAAAAGTGTATATTCCCTGACCTTTGACCTGAAGTACTTTTTCATTAGAAACTTGCAATAGCCAGGCATTGAAATTAGCAACAGCTTCGTACGTACTGAACTAATTTGCAGCAACACGTACTGAACTAAGTTAGGTTATGCTCATCGTTCCAACATGCTTAGTGATAACCACCTAGCAAGCTGATCAAACATGAAAAAATTGAAGTGCTACTGCTAATCGTACTATTCTGAATGTGAAAATCTATTTAATTGACTCTTCTCTAATTGTACACTTGCATAAATCTCAGGTCTTGCAAATTACAGTATAACCATAAAAGTCATGCTTTGACTCCTATAGGGCCTTTTGCACTTTAATATGACTAATAATTTGCCTTAATATCACAGATTGTATTACTACCTTTCTAAGTGAATTACATTCAAGAAGGTCATTAAATAAAACCAAGAAATCCTTCTGGTATTGGAGTGTAGGAAAATTGAGACTATAAAACCAAAAGGTTATATTTACGTTTATTAGAGAAGGTTCTTTACTTTTTATAGGAAAACACAAAATGTTGCGATGTAGAGTCTAGGTGGTGGGCCTCCTTGATCCACTTGGTGGATGAGGGCGACTCCGGTCCTGGCACCCATAGTGCCAGTGATCCAAAAATCATAGGGCCTGGATATAGCTCTAGCAGACGTATGCGGCTTGCGCATCGAGCTTGGTCGTCTCGAGCATGGAGATAGGCGAGTTGTAGACCAAGAGCTGGTACAGAGATAGGCGAGTTGTAGACAAGAGCTGGTGGGCAGCAAGAAACGCATGCACACCAAAGAACAAATCTGAGTCACATGCCTACTTCTATTGGTTTCTACAAAGAGCGGCTAGCTTAGATCTTAGACCAGTCGGTCACTGTCGAGGTCGCCAAGGTGATCTTACAGCACCGCCGTGGGGATTTCTCATGATTTTATGTAGGCAAGCCGCAAGCGGTGGTGGTGATTGGCTGGGTGGTGTCGCTGCCTTGGGAAGAGACGAAGTGATGGTAAAAGTAAGCAGGATCCGATGATTCTTCTGTGGGGATAGCCAAAGTCAAGATGTCGACTACAGACTCGTCGCAGACTTGCAGTGAACCTGGATGCGGCGAGCCTGATTTGTGGATCGATGGTGGGTCTTGACTTTGTTAGGCTGGGATTGGATGGTTGCGGAGGGTGGTGTGCTTGGTTGGGTTCCCATGGAAGAATGTGGCCTCCTTGTGGATCTGGTCATGCCCATCCTAGAGAACATTGTGTCCCTAGCTCACTCGAGGAGCAAGGCCAGTGCAAGCGGCAGCAGGGGGTAGGGGTAAATGTGGGGAGGGATGTCGGCGGCTGCTCGAGGTCATCGATGAAACCCTTGACGTCCCATCTTTATCAATGAAAGTGGAAGAGCACGAAGTCGAGATTGGATAGGAGTTTGAGTTCTTTTTGGCACCGATCGGTTCCCCACTTTAGAGATGTATTTTTTTTGCGTGCGAGCAAACAGTGGGTTGATTCTAAAAGGGATAGGCACTTTTCAACAGAAGTGCATGACGGGCCAAAAATATGACCTCATTTTATTCGTTTGATAGATATCGTATTATTCGTTGTTGTTCGTTCGGTGAAATTTCCTAATATTTGATTGTTGTGTTTCTAATTAGAGCACCCCATAATCACCCAATATGAGGGGATGATAAATGAAAGATACTGATTATAAATTTTGAAGAGCCCGTGGCAACGCACGGGCGTTATACTAGTGTAAAAGTAGGTGTTGTATAATTTACATCACCAAAAAATGATTTTTTTACACTTAAAAAAAAGGGCCAATTCCAACAAATGATGTATATTTGGTGACTTAAAACTTGTCTGCAACAGATGATGTATAATAGATGATGTAGAACTTGTTCGGCGGCATGGCGGTGAGGATCGAGACGACCGGCAGCGGCCGAGCTCGAGGACGCGATGGGGCGGCGGCCGAGCTTGAGGCCGAGCGGCTGGGCGGCGGCCGAGCTTGGAGACGAACAACAGGTAGCTAGTGAGCTTGGAGACGAGCAACAGGGTGGCGAGCGAGCTTCAAATGGTGCGACGGGAGGCAGCGGCGGAGCGGCGAAATGGCGGTGATTTAGAGGCGTTGGGCGGCAGATCCGGCAGCGCAAGGGTGGGGAGGCTGGACCTGCCGACATCGAGGTGCCGCGGGCTCGCAGCGGATCGAGGTAGGCGTCTAATCGGGGGAGGGGAGGGGAAATTTCAAAGCGGTTGCGTCGCTGACGCGGCTTGTCATTTTGCATCTGGGTTACATCTTTGGCGGTTGGAGGTGTAAATTTGCATCTTTAAGTATTGTATTTTACATCACTTGGAGCAGGTGATGTAATTTTTTACATCTACGTCATCTTTTGGAGGTGTGTTTTAGACCTCGAAGATCTAAAAGTTAGTTGTTTTTACGTCTACATCATCTATTGGAGATGCTCTTAGAACAGGACAGAGACCAAAATTGCAGGTATTCGACCATCGTAATAATAAAGCAACCACATCATTCTGGATGGCCGCCAACAGCGGAATGACGATGGGTGGAAGAGGAGGTCGAGGGGGTAATCTTGGGGCGTGTTTGGTTACCTGATGAGGACATCAATATCATTGTTACACCCACGGGCCCTGCTGCTATATATACTAGACCAATTACTAGAGCTCGCGCACGCCAATTGAATTATCAGGTACTTTCGTTTCTTGGTAGCGATTCTAATGTTCATGAGAATATGATGCTGCCTAAATTGGATACATTTATTTTTCTTACAAATGAAGGGCCTAGCTTGGACAAGAAAAATGAACCTTGGAGCAAGTTCAAGCATGGAGATGATGACATGCGCAAGGGGAACAAGAACGGAGTTACAAGTGATGATTTCAGGACTTTGAAACCACCATATTGAGTGCATGAAGCCTTGGACGAAATATACAAGATGTCACTTCATAATATTCGTCCAGAGGTTATTCTAGATTCTGCGTCACCTTATTTTTGGGCCAGGCCCATGTAATTTCGAAATACTTGATTATAGGCAGTTTTTAGAGTCCGTATGTGTGGGGAAACAAGAGTTAGGGTTGGTTTCGGACCCCTCCTCCAAGGGCCACGAAATTCCCCCCTCTCTCCTCCATATATACATCCCTTAGGGCATCGTTTAGACTTTGGGTTTTGTTTAGATTAAAGGTCGGCATAGCTGCAACTTCGCGTACTTCATTTGTGTTCAACGACCAGACAAAGGCATCACAGAACCCCACCTTGATCAATAAAGCTTTCCTCTTATATTCGCAATATCCAGATTGCAATCTTAGTTTCTTGCTTGTTCTTCGTTTGCCTGCAGGAAACAGACCTTCGTGGTCAGGTTTATCGTGCTCCGGCGTGGTCAATAACCTCTCGGAGTTGGTTTAGCGATTGCTAAGGCGCGACGTCCTCGCACGTTCGTAGTCAGATCGTCAAAGTCGACTTCCTCCAAAACGATAGCCACAATCTAATCGAAAGACGGGACGCCTTTGCCTCTATCAAGTGGTATCAGATTTCTAGGTTGCTCGGTGAGATTTTACAGTTTTTCGTAGTTCAGATCGAGTCTGTTCTTCATACCTATAGTCCACGAAAAAGCCAAAAAATTAGGGTTAGTTCATCCTATCCGAACCAATCTGAGTCTTTGCATAATCTTTTCAGTTTTTGCTTTGTTGAATTTGCGGTTGAATCGTCGTGTCAAGTTGCTGGTCTTAGCATCTAGTCCTTTAGAGTTTCGAGTTCTGTTCACAGGTTGTCACGTCGCCGCTGCCATATATCACAACCGCATAATCATCATCATTGCTGCCATATACCTGTTGGGGAACGTAGTAATTTCAAAAAAAAAATCCCACGCACACACAAGATCATGGTGATGCATAGCAACAAGAGGGGAGAGTGTGTCCGCGTACCCTCGTGGATCGAAAGCGGAAGCGTTAGCACAACGCGGTTGATGTAGTCATACATCTTCACGATCTGACCGATCCAATTACCGAACGTACGGCACCTCCGAGTTCAGCACACGTTCAGGTCGATGACGCCCCACGAACTCCGATCCAGTAGAGCTTCGAGGGACAGTTCTGTTAGCACGACGGCATGATGACGGCGATGATGTTGCTACCGACGCAGGAGGAGGGCGCGCCAGGGAGGAGTCCTACTCCCACCGGGAGTAGGACTCCCTCTTTTCCTAGTTGGAGTAGGAGGGGGAAAGGAAGGGAAGGAGAGAGGAGGAAGGAAAGGGGGGCGCCGCCCCCCTCCTTGTACAATCCGGACTAGAGGGGGAGGGGGCACGCGGCCTGCCCTAGCCGCCCCTCCTCCTCTCCACTAAGGCCCATCTTGGCCCATTAAACTCCCCGGGGGGTTCCGGTAACCCCCCGGTACTCCGGTATATGTCCGAAACTCCGCGAAACCATTCCGGTGTCCGAACATAGTCGTCCAATATATCGATCTTTACGTCTCGACCATTTCAAGACTCCTCGTCATGTCCGTGATCTCATCCGGGACTCCGTACTACCTTCGGTACATCAAAACACAAAAACTCATAATACAATCGTCATCGAACTTTAAGCGTATCGATCTTTACGTCTCGACCATTTCAAGACTCCTCGTCATGTCCGTGATCTCATCCGGGACTCCGTACTACCTTCGGTACATCAAAACACAAAAACTCATAATACAATCGTCACCGAACTTTAAGCGTGCGGACCCTACGGGTTTGAGAACTATGTAGACATGACCGAGACATGTCTCCGGTCAATAACCAATAGCGGAACCTGGATGCTCATATTGGCTCCTACATATTCTACGAAGATCTTTATCGGTCAAACCGCATAACGACATACGTTGTTCCCTTTGTCATCGGTATGTTACTTGCCCGAGATTCGATCGTCGATATCTCAATACCTAGTTCAATCTCGTTACTGGCAAGTCTCTTTACTCGTTCCTCAATGCATCATCCGCAACTAACTCATTAGTCACATTGCTTGCAAGGCTTATAGTGATGTGCATTACCGAGAGGGCCCAGAGATACCTATCCGAAAATCGGAGTGACAAATCCTAATCTCGAAATACGCCAACCCAACAAGTACCTTCGGAGACACCTATAGAGTACCTTTATAATCACCCAGTTACGTTGTGACGTTTGGTAGCACACAAAGTGTTCCTCCCATAAATGGGAGTTGCATAATCTCATAGTCATAGGAACATGTATAAGTCATGAAGAAAGCAATAACAACATACTAAACGATCAAGTGCTAAGCTAACGGAATGGGTCAAGTCAATCACATCATTTTCCTAATGATGTGATCCCGTTAATCAAATGACAACTCATGTCTATGGCTAGGAAAGTCAACCATCTTTGATTAACGAGCTAGTCAAGTAGAGGCATACTAGTGACACTATGTTTGTCTATGTATTCACACATGTATTATGTTTCCGGTTAATACAATTCTAGCATGAATAATAAACATTTATCATGATATGAGGAAATAAATAATAACTTTAGTATTGCCTCTAGGGCATGTTTCCTTCAATACCACCACCGCACCAACTTCATCGCCGTTGCCATATACCACCACCACATATTCACCACCAATCCGAGTCCATATACGCCACCAAATATCAGTCGCCATCACGCCAATCTGAGTCCACCTGCAACATATATCCGCCACCAGTCTGAGTTCCACCAGATTCATCTCTGCCACCAGTCCGAGATTCCACCAGATTCATCTCTGCCACAAGTCCTAATCCGAGTCCAGTAATTGTTGCTTTGTTTTCGATTTCCAGATCACGCGATACTCCGAGTCGTGACAGAGTAGGACTCCCCAACTTCTGAGCCATCCGCAGAAGAAAAATAGTTCCAGTTTCAAAAAAAAAAAGTCTGGAAATTTCTAGCTAGGCAGTTTTTAGGACATTTGTAGACTTTTTTGAAAAAAATTGTTGCAAAGCAAAAAAAAAGAGGAAAAAAGTGCAAAAAAGAGTGAAAAAAATCAGAGTGTGCTCCTCCCTTGTTTACGTGCAGCGCCGTGATTTTGTTAGTGTTCTAGGCTTGCGTCTCTAGTACGGTCTAGCCTAGGACCAGCACAGTATCGTTGTTGAGCGTTTATTCAACTTTGCATATCTGAATTGATTATTGCTGACCCTTTTTGCTACCATATTATAAGCCTTCCTAGCTCCACATACATCTACGTCGTGCATTTGACTCTCCCTGGTAATCGCTCTATCCAAGCTTTGAGAATTTTGACTACAACGGTTGCTGGTCACCACCTGCTGCTTGGTAAGAACTGGTAAGAATTTGAGATTTGCTTAACGGATTTGTGACACCCACCACCACCACCACTTGTTAGTAGTCTGTAGGACCATATTCTTGTGTGTTTCTATTGCTGCTAACCATGTCAGGATCACAAGCCGACGAGATTGAGTGGGAGAATTTAACGAACAAGGAGCTTCATGATAAGTTTCAGCAAATGATGACTGAACAGGTGCAAGATGTGCTGAACAATTTTGAAGAGGCCATGGAGAAGATCACTGGCCTTGAGAATATGTTCGAAACAAAGCTCGGTAACAGATTTAATGAACTGCTTGCGCGTCTTCCACCACCGGCTGCACCTGCCGCACCTCTACAACAACAACAACGACGACGACTACCTCCACGTCGTGAAACATCCCTCCGCCGAGCGAGCCGTGTCCTTCCTCAGCCTGGCCAAACTGTTGGTGCTGCTGTTGATACTTCTGTGGCTCCTGCAGCTGATGCAGAGGATGATTATGCGGGCGATTACGAGGATGAGGTTGATCAAAATCAGAGCTACGTGCAACCACCAGCACCACAACCACCAGGTCGTCCACATGCAAATAATGACAATGGTAGGGCTCCCCCTCAGGTACGAGATCATGACCATCTTCCTAAATTGAAACTGAATATTCCACCATTTGAGGGTAGATATGTTCCTGATATATATCTTACTTGGGAGTTAGAAACTGAACAACAATTTACATGTTCACAATATCCCGAGGAGAGATGTGTTCCTGCTGTTGTTTGTGCTTTCACTAGCTTTGCATGTGTTTGGTGGTCTGAACATTGTAGATTATATCCTATTCCAGCTACTTGGGCTGATTTGAAAACTGCTATGCGTACTCATTGGGTTCCACCATATTATCAACGTGAATTAATTCAAAAATTGCAGCGTTTAAGACAAGGAATTTTTTTTGTAGAAGAATATTATCAGGAATTACAAACTGGCATGATTAGATGTGGTATTGTTGAGGAGAATGAAGCTATGCTTGCACGTTTTATGGGTGGTTTAAATAGAGAGATTCATACCATTCTAGAGTATAAGGAGTATAATAATATCACTCGTTTATTCCATCTTGCTTGTAAAGCTGAACGTGAAGTGCAGGATCGACAGGCATTGGCGCGAACTAACTTTTCTGCATGTCGACCTTCATCATGGACACCACGTTGCTACCTCTTGAGCACTATGTTGGTTTTTTCCTTGAAGAGGAAAGGGTGATGCAGTAAAGTAGCGTAAGTATTTCCCTCAGTTTTTGAGAACCAAGGTATCAATCCAGTAGGAGACCACGCTCAAGTCCCGCGCACCTACACAAACAAATAAGAACCTCGCAACCAACGCGATAAAGGGGTTGTCAATCCCTTCACGATCACTTACGAGAGTGAGATCTGATAGATATGATAAGATAATATTTTTGGTATTTTTATGATAAAGACTAAAAGTAAAGAAAGCAAAATAAACGGCGCCAGAAATAGCTTGTTGACGGAAGATTAATATGATGGAAAATAGACCCGGGGCCCATAGGTTTCACTAGTGGCTTCTCTCAAGATAGCATAAGTATTACGGTGGGTGAAAAAATTACCGTCGAGCAATTGATAGAATTGAGCATAGTTATGAGAATATCTAGGTATGATGATGTATATAGGCATCACGTCCGCGACAAGTAGACCGACTCCTGCCTGCATCACTATTACTCCACACATCGACCGCTATCCAGCATGCATCTAGAGTATTAAGTTCATAACAATGGAGTAACGCTTTAAGCAAGATGACATGATGTAGAGGGATAAACTCATGCAATATGATATAAACTCCATCTTGTTATCCTCGATGGCAACAATACAATACATGCCTTGCTGCCCCTGCTGTCACTGGGAAAGGACACCGCAAGATTGAACCCAAAGCTAAGCACTTCTCCCATTGCAAGAAAGATCAATCTAGTAGGCCACACCAAACTGATAATTCGAAGAGACTTGCAAAGATAACCAATCATACATAAAAGAATTCAGAAAAGATTCAAATATTGTTCATAGATAAACTTGATCATAAACCCACAATTCATCGGTCCCGACAAACACACCGCAAAAGAATATTACATCGAATAGATCACCACGAGAACCGAGGAGAACTTTGTATTGAGATCCAAAGAGAGAGAAGAAGCCATCTAGCTAATAACTATGGACCCGAAGGTTTGAGTTAAACTACTCACACATCATCGGAGAGGCTATGGTGTTGATGTAGAAGCCCTCCGTGATCAATGCCCCCTCCGGCAGGATGCCGGAAAAGGCCCCAAGATGGGATCTCATGGGTACAGAAGGTTGCGGCGGTGGAATTAGGTTTTCATGGATGCCTCTGATGGTTTGGGGGTACGTAGGTATATATAGGAGGAAGAAGTACGTCGGTGGAGCAACGTGGGCCCCACGAGGGTGGAGGACGCACCTGGGGGGTAGGCGCGCCCCCTGCCTCGTGTTCTCCATGTTGATTGCTTGACGTGGACTCCAAGTCCTCTGGATCACGTTTGTTCCGAAAATCACGTTCCCGAAGGTTTCATTCCGTTTGGACTCCGTTTGATATTCTTTTTCTGCGAAACACTGAAATAGGCAAAAAACAACAATTTGGGCTGGGCCTCCGGTTAATAGGTTAGTCCCAAAAATAATATAAAAGTCTATAATAAAGCCCATTAAACATCCAAAACATAATATAATATAGCATGGAACAATAAAAAATTATAGATACGTTGGAGACGTATCAAGCATCCCCAAGCTTAATTCCTGCTCGTCCTCGAGTAGGTAAATGATAAAAACAGAATTTTTGATGTGGAATGCTACTTGGCATAATTTTCAATGTAATTCTCTTTGTTCAGATCCGAAAGATTCAATATAAAAGTTTAATATTGACATAAAAATAATGATACTTCAAGCATACTAACTAAGCAGTCATGTCTTCTCAAAATAACATGGCCAAAGAAAGTTATCCCTACAAAATCATATAGTCTGGCTATGCTCTATCTTCATCACACAAAGTATTTAATCATGCACAACCCCGACGACAAGCCAAGCAATTGTTTCATACTTTTGGTGTTCTCAAACTTTTCAATCTTCACGCAATACATGAGCGTGAGCCATGGACATAGCACTATATGTGGAATAGAATGGTGGTTGTGGAGAAGACAAAAAAGGAGAAGATAGTCTCACATCAAGTAGGTGTATCAACGGGCTATGGAGATGCCCATCAATAGATATCAATGTGAGTGAGTAGGGATTGCCATGCAACGGATGCACTAGAGCTATAAGTATATGAAAGCTCAACAAAAGAAACTAAGCGGGTGTGCATCCAACTCGCTTGCTCACGAAGACCTAGGGCATTTTGAGGAAGCCCATCATTGGAGTATACAAGCCAAGTTGTATAATGAAAATTTCCCACTAGTATATGAAAGTGACAACATAAGAGACTCTCTATCATGAAGATCATGGTGCTAATTTGAAGCACAAGTGTGGAAAAAGGATAGTAGCATTGTCCCTTCTCTCATCATTTTTTTAGATTCATCCGGAGTCTCATCCCGACTTATGGGGGAATCATAGTCTCCATCATACTTTCCTCACTTGGGACAATGCTCTAATAATGATGATCATCACACTTTTATTTACTTACAACTCAAGAATTACAACTCGATACTTAGGACAACAATATGACTCTATGTGGATGCCTCCGGTGGAGTACCGGGATATGCAATGAATCAAGAGTGACATGTATGAAAGAATTATGAACGGTGGCTTTGCCACAAATACGATGTCAACTACATGATAATGCAAAGCAATATGACAATGATGAAGCGTGTCATAGCAAATGGAACAGTGGTAAGTTGCATGGCAATATATCTCGGAATGGCTATGGAAATGCCATAATAGGTAGGTATGGTGTCTGTTTTGAGGAAGGTATATGGTGGGTGTATGATACCGGCGAGAAGTGTGCGGTATTAGAGAGGCTAGCAATGGTGGAAGGATGAGAGTGCGTATAATCCATGGACTCAACATTAGTCATAAAGAACTCATCTACTTGTTGCAAAAATCTATTAGTTATCGAAACAAAGTATTACGCACATGCTCCTAGGGGGATAGATTGGTAGGAAAAGACCATCGCTCGTCCCCGACCACCACTCATAAGGAAGACAATCAATAAATAAATCATGCTCCGACTTCATCACATAACGGTTCACCATACATGCATGCTACGGGAATCACAAACTTTAACACAAGTATTTCTCAAATTCATAACCACTCAACTAGCATGACTCTAATATTACCATCTTCATATCTCAAAACAATTATCAAGGATCAAACTTCTCATAGTATTCAACACACTCATAAGAAAATTTATATTTATTTTTTTCTTTACTAATCTTGAATGCCTATCATAATTAAAGCAAATTACCATGCTGTTTTGTAGGACTCTCAAAATAATATAAGTGAAAAATGAGAGAACAATAGTTTCTATAATATAAATCCACCACCGTGCTCTAAAAGATATAAGTGAAGCACTAGAGCAAAACTATATAGCTCAAAGGGTATAAGTGAAGCACATAGAGTATTCTAACAAATTACGAATCAAGTGTGTCTCTCTCAAAAGGTGTGTACAGCAAGGATGATTGTGTAAAATTAAAAAATAAATACTCAAATAATAAAATACGCTCCAAGCAAAACACATATCTTGTGGTGAATAAAAATATAGCCCCAAGTAAATTTACCGATGGATGAGGACGAAAGAGGGGATGCCTTCCGGGGCATCCCCAAGCTTTGGCTTTTAGGTGTCCTTAGATTATCTTGGGGTGCCATGGGCATCCCCAAGCTTAGGCTCTTGCCACTCCTTGTTCCATACTCCATCAAATCTTTACCCAAAATTTGAAAACTTCACAACACAAAACTTAACAGAAAATCTTATGAGCTCCGTTAGCGAAAGAAAACAAAACGCCACTTCAAGGTACTGTATTGAACTCATTATTTATTTATATTTGTGTTAAACCTACTGTATTCCAACTTCTCTATGGTTTATAAACTATTTTACTAGCCATAGATTCATCAAAATAAGCAAACAACACACGAAAAACAGAATCTGTAAAAAACAGAACAGTCTGTTGTAATCTGTAACTAACGCAAACTTATGGAACTCCAAAAATTCTACCAAAATATGAAGACCTAGAAAATTTGTTTAATGATATGCTGCAATTGGAATCAATATTTTATCATGTTCTGGTGATTTTTAACAATTGTTTTAATGAACATAAAGTTTCTGAAATTTTCAGCAAGATCAAATAACTATCATCCAAGAAGATCCTATAGGTTTAACTTGGTACAAACACTAACTAAAACATAAAAACAAATCTAACCAGAGGCTATATCAAAGATTTATTCCTAAACAGAACCAAAAAAGCAAAACTAAAAATAAAATTGGGTTGCCTCCCAACAAGCGCTATCGTTTAACGCCCCTAGCTAGGCATAGATAAACTTAATGATGCTCACATGAAAGACAAGAATTGAAGCGTAAAGAGAGCATCATAAAACACGTGACAAAAACATCTAAGTCTAACATACTTCCTATGCATAGGCATATTGTAAGTAAACAAATTTGCAAGGCAAGCAAAAACTAGCATATGCAGGGAAGAAGAAAGTGACGATGGCAATCTCAACATAACGAGAGGTAATTTAGTAACATGAAAATTTCTACAATCATATTTTCCTCTCTAATAATAATTACATGTAGGATCATAAGAAAATTCAACAAAATAGCTATCACCCAAAATATTTTCAACATGATCCACATGCATGCAAAGTTGACACTCTTGCAAAATAGTGGGATTAACATTAACTAAAGTCATGACCTCTCCAAACCCACTTTCAATATTATTGCAAACATTATTATCAATATCATATTCATCATGGGGAGTAAGTAAAATTTCAAGATCGTAAGAAGAATCACGCCAATCATGATCATTGCAACAAGTAGAGGACATAGCAAAACTAGCATCCCCAAGCTTAGGGTTTTGCATATTATTAGCATAATTTACATCAATAGAATTTAAAATAAAATCATTGCAATCATGCTTTTTATTCAAAGATCTATCGTGAATCGCTTCATAAAGTACTTCATCACAATTTTCAGATTCAAGAATTTCAAGCAAAACCTCATAAAGATAATCTAGTGCACTCAACTCACTAGCAATAGGTTCATCATAATTGGATCTCTTAAAGAGATTAGCAAGTGGATGAGGATCCATAAACTCTTAGCAAGCGAAGATGCAAGCAAAAAGAAGGCACATGGTAACACAAGATTGAACGGACGAAGGGCGAATAAAACGGCAAGGGTGAAGTGGGGGAGAGGAAAACGAGAGGCAAATGGCAAATAATGTAATGCGAGTGATAAGGGTTTGTGATGGGTACTCGGTATGTTGACTTTTGCGTAGAGTCCCCGGCAACAGCGCCAGAAATCCTTCTTGCTACCTCTTGAGCACTGCGTTGGTTTTTCCCTTGAAGAGGAAA
Source organism: Aegilops umbellulata (assembly GCA_032464435.1). Classification (NCBI taxonomy): domain Eukaryota; kingdom Viridiplantae; phylum Streptophyta; class Magnoliopsida; order Poales; family Poaceae; genus Aegilops; species Aegilops umbellulata. Next base: position 65,271,161 of record CP136057.1, read on the forward strand.
GGGTGATGCAATAAAGTAGCGTAAGTATTTCCCTCAGTTTTTGAGAACCAAGGTATCAATCCAGTAGGAGACCACGCTCAAGTCCTGCGCACCTACACAAACAAATAAGAACCTCACAACCAACACGATAAAGGGGTTGTCAATCCCTTCACGGTCACTTACGAGAGTGAGATCTGATAAGATAACATTTTTGGTATTTTTATGATAATGACTAAAAGTAAAGAAAGCAAAATAAACGGCGCCAGAAATAGCTTGTTGACGCCGGGGCCATAGGTTTCACTAGTGGCTTCTCTCAAGATAGCATAAGTATTACGGTGGGTGAACAAATTACTGTCGAGCAATTGATAGAATTGAGCATAGTTATGAGAATATATAGGTATGATCATGTATATAGGCATCACGTCCGCGACAAGTAGACCGACTCCTGCCTGCATCTACTACTATTACTCCACACATTGACCGCTATCCAGCATGCATCTAGAGTATTAAGTTCATAAGAACGGAGTAACGCTTTAAGCAAGATGACATGATGTAGAGGGATAAACTCATGCAATATGATATAAACCCCGTCTTGTTATCCTCGATGGCAACAATACAATACGTGCCTTGCTGCCCCTGCTGTCACCGGGAAAGGACACCGCAAGATTGAACCCAAAGCTAAGCACTTCTCCCATTACAAGAAAGATCAATCTAGTAGGCTAAACCAAACTGATAATTCGAAGAGACTTGCAAAGATAACCAATCATACATAAAAGGAATCAGAGAAGATTCAAATATTTTTCATAGATAAACTTGATCATAAACCCACAATTTATCGGTCCTGACAAACACACCACAAAAGAAGATTACATCGAATAGATCTCCACGAGAATCGAGGAGAACTTTGTATTGATATCCAAAGAGAGAGAAGAAGCCATGTAGCTAATAACTATGGACCCGAAGGTTTGAGGTAAACTACTCACACATCATCGGAGAGGCTATGGTGTTGATGTAGAAGCCCTCCATGATCAATGCCCCCTCCGGCAGGACGCCGGGAAAGGCCCCAAGATGGGATCTCACGGGTACAGAAGGTTGCGGCGGTGGAATTAGTTTTTCGTGGATGCCTCTGATGGTTTGGGGGTACGTAGGTATATATATATAGGAGGAAGAAGTACGTCGGTGGAGCAACGTGGGCCCCATGAGGGTGGAGGGCGTGTCTGGGGGGGGGGGGGTAGGCGCCCCCTGCCTCGTGCTCTCCATGTTGATTGCTTGATGTGGACTCTAAGTCCTCTGGATCACGTTTGTTCCGAAAATCACGTTCCTGAAGGTTTCATTCCGTTTGGACTCCGTTTGATATTCTTTTTCTGCGAAACACTAAAATAGGCAAAAAAACAACAATTTGGGCTGGGCCTCCGGTTAATAGGTTAGTCCCAAAAATAATATAAAAGTGTATAATAAAGCCCATTAAACATCCAAAACAGAATATAATATAGCATGGAACAATAAAAAATTATAGATACGTTGGAGACGTATCACACGTGCATCCTCTACTTCCACTGCACCATCACCTCCATCAGGTGCCACCTCCAGCTGTGATACAAGAAAGCAGGCACATCCACCACTCTCTGCCAAGAGCACACCCGTCGGGCCTGCACGGAGCTCTTCTTCTTCCATGGCGTCAACAGGCACACAAGTGATATTATTTGTCGTCGTTGTAAGGGAAGAGGACATTTTGCGAGAGAATGCAAATCTCAGCGTGTGATGATTGCTACTGAGGATGGTGGGTATGAGTCCGCTAGTGACTATGATGAGGACACTTTGGCTCTTATTACACGTGAAGAACACGGTGGAGATGATTCTGATCATGAGACGCAATACATGGCTCCTGAAGATGCTGATAGGTATGAATGTTTAGTTGCTCAACATGTTTTGAGTGTGCAGGTTACACAAGCTGAGCAAAATCAGAGGCATAATTTGTTCCATACAAAGGGAGTTGTGAAGGAACGTTCTATTCGCGTCATCATAGATGGAGGGAGTTGCAACAACTTGGCTAGCATGGAGATGGTGGAGAAGCTATCTCTCACCACAAGACCACATCTACATCCTTACTACATCCAATGGTTCAACAGCAGCGACAAGGTTAAGGTAACACGTACTGTTCGTGTGCATTTTAGTATCTCTACATATGCTAATTATGTTAATTGTGATGTGGTACCTATGCAAGCATGTTCCTTATTACTTGGTAGACCATGGCAATTTGATAAAAAAATTGTACACCGTGGTAGAAATAATCAGTATACTCTTGTTCATAAGGATAAAAGTATTACTTTGCTTCCTATGACTCCTGATTCCATTTTGAAAGATGATATTAATAGAGCTAATAAAGCGAAACAGGAGAAAAATAAGAGTGAAAATCAGATTGTGGCAAAAAGAATTTGAGCAACAAATTGTTGGAACATGCGGTACGCTACGCTAGCACCAAATAAAATTTTCTACCGTGCACCCAAGATCATGCTGCTGGAAATAGATCACGAGATCGGGTTTACCACTAGACGCGCAGTCACCGCAGCGGAAGTAGAGTTGGTGATGCGTGTAGCCGATCTCCCAGACCGTCTCCTCCTCGCGTTGCCGATCTCCCGCGAACAGCGAAGACCCGTGAACGGTAATATCCCGCGAACGGCACCTCGAGGTTCCCTCGAACGGTTCGTCCAAGCACCGCAGATGCGATGCCTCCAAGGTATCCACACGTACAGGGAGCAGCGTCGAACGGCGGACTTCTAGGTCCCGTCGCGCGGCATGGGCGTGGGGAGTGGCGGTGGCTAACCAGGGTTCAATTCGATCAACCCTTAAGTGTGTGACCCTATAGGTTCACGTACACATGGACACGACCAGAGTCGATAGTTGGTAGCGGCTCCTAGCAGAACGTGCCAACTCCCATGTGGATGTAAAGTCGTTTGACGAACCTCAACAATGTGGCATATGCAACATTCCTTTTGCCTCATGATATTTGTTGCCGAGCTCAAGGCGAGTACTTGTCACCCTTGTGTTAGCTCGACCTCTCTTCTCGAAACCATGATACAGATTCACGAACTGGGTTAACACTTAACCCAAGTCGCATGGCCATCCTTTCCGAATCTGATCACTCGAGAGGGCCCAGAGAATATCTCTCCAAATAGGAGGGGCAAATTCCATCTTGGTCAACCATGTCTTGCGGCATGTCTCACGACTCACCCGAATGCTACCTTTATAACTACCCAGTTACGGAGTAGCGTTTGATAGACCCTGAGTGAGTCGATCCTCATCCCGAGAACATGCGAGGACCTCAGGTCTAGGACATGGCATAGACATTGCACTTGAGACTAAAAAATGACTATATCTTGTTGCGTCTCAAAGTGGGTCTGTCCGGCTCGGTGATCTCCATCCCCGAGCCCATACTATCGGTTTAGCATCTCCATGCACATGACTTGTGAAACATAGTCATCAACCGAGTCGTATACTAGTCAAGGATATGTGTCCGCATAACCTTATCAACTAGGGACCATTAAAAAAATCATCATACAATACATAGTTCCAGAAACAAGTCACATACTTAGTGATACATATCATTGATGATGTTCAAGGACAATACAAAGGACTCATGAATACATATTGAAATATCATCATCACATGATTGCCTCTAGGGCATATCTCCAACAGTCTCCCACTTGCACTAGAGTCAATCATTTAGGCATCGTATGCCCATGGAGCTCATGTGCGCCTCATGCTTCAGACGTGGGAGAGGCTTCGTCAATGGATCAGCAACATTTTCATCCGTGTGTACCTTGCATATGTTTACGTCACCTCTTTCGACAATGTCGCGAATAAGGTTAAAACACCTGAGTATGTGTTGGGTTTTATGATGGTTCCGTGGTTCCTTGACTTGCGCAATGGCACCACTATTATCACAATAGAGGTCCAATGGATTAGACGCGCCCTCAACCACACCAAGATCAGAAATAAAATTCTTCACCCAAACACCTTCTTTTGTAGCTTTAGAAGCCGCAATGTACTCGGCCTCTGTTGTAGAATCAGCTACCGTATCTTGCTTGGAGCTCCTCCAGCTCACTGCTCCTCCGTTTAGAATGAACACAAACCCAGATCGCGATCGACTATCATCCCTATCTATTTGGAAACTAGCATCGGTGTAACTCTTTACAATGAGCTCATCCTCACCTCCATAAACCAGGAACATATCCTTAGTCCTTATCAAGTACTTAAGGATATTCTTAACCACTGTCCAGTGACTCTTCCCTGGATCAGCCTGCTATCTGTCCACCATGCTAAGAGCAAAACTAACATCGGGACGAGTACATACCATAGCATACATGATGGACCCGACAGCCGAAGCATACGGAATCCCATCCATGCGTCTTCGCTCATCAGGAGTGGTAGGACTCTGAGTCTTGCTAAGACTAATGCCATGTGACATGGGCAAGAAACCTTTCTTGGCATATTGCACGTTGAACCGCTTCAACACCTTGTCAATATACGCACTCTGGCTTAATCCAATAAGCCTTCTCGATCTATCTCTATAGATCTTGATTCCCAAAATGTAAGCTGCTTCTCCCAAGTCCTTCATAGAAAAACTATTTTCAATGAGTCCTTGACAGATTCAAGCATTTGAACATCATTTCCAATCAATAATATGTCATCCACATATAAGATCAGATGCAATTGAGCTCCCACTAACCTTCTTGAATACACAATGATCATAGTCATTCTTGATGAAGCCAAACTCTTTGACAGCCTCATTAAAATGAATGTTCCAATTCCGAGATGCTTGCCTTAATCCATAAATGGATCTCTGAAGCTTGCATACCATGCTAGACTTCTTTGGATCGACAAAACCCTCGGGTCGTGTCATATACACATCCTCGGTTAAATTTCCATTAAGGAAAGCCGTTTTGACATCCATCTGCCATATTTCATAGTCGAAATATGCCGCTATAGCAAGAATGATCCTAATTGATTTAGGCATCGCTACCGGTGAGTAAGTCTCATCATAGTCAACTCCTTGAACTTGTCGATAACCTTTAGCAACAAGTCGAGCCTTATGGACTGTGACATTTCCGTCCATATCAGTTTTCTTCTTAAAGATCCACTTGCACTCAATGGATCGAACACCATCTGGCAGGTCAACCAAGTTCCAAACTTGATTGTCATCCATGGACATTAATTCGGATCTCATGGCCTCAAGCCATAACTCGGAATCAGGGCTCTCCATCGCTTTCGCATACGTAGTCGGCTCATTGTTCTCCAAGAACAACACATTGCAGTCATGCAAATTGCGTAACCTTTCCGACCTCCGTGGAACCGGTGTTGACTCCACTACGAGTTCCCTGACTAACTCCGGTGTGACGGTATCACCTACCGGAACGTCCCCGTGTGGTTCTCGAATTTCTTCTAGTCGGACCATCCTCCGACTAGCCTTTCGATTGAGAAACTCTTTCTCAAGGAAAACTCCACGTCGAGCGACAAACACTTTGCCCTCTTCACAGTTGCAGAAGTAATATCCCAAGGCTTCCCTTGGATATCCCACGAATATGCACTTGTCCGATTTGGGTGTGAGCTTATCCGACTGGAGTCGCTTGACATATGCTTCACATCCCCAAATTTTCAGAAAAGACAAACTGTGACTCTTCGCAGTCCATATCTCATATGGTGTCTTATCTACGAAATTAGATGGTACCCTGTTTAGTGTGAAAGCTGCAGTTTCTAGAGCGTATCCCCAAAATAACAAGGGTAAATCTGACTGACTCATCATCGATCGGACCATGTCAAACAGGGTCCGATTCCTCCGTTTCGACACACATTTCTCTGTGGCGTACCTGGAGGAGTTAGTTGTGGAACTATTCCACGATTCTTCCGATGATCATCAAACTCCTGGCTCATATACTCACCACCATGATCAGATCGTAGAAGTTTGATTTTCTTGCCGAGTTGATTTTCCACTTCGTTCTGAATCTCCTTGAACTTTTCAAAAGTTTCTGACTTGTGCCTCATCAAGTAGACATATCCATATCTACTCAAGTCGTCGGTGAAAGTCACGAAGTATTGGAAACCACCTCTGGCTGTCGTGCTCATTGGTCCACATACATCACTATATATAAGTTCCAACAACTCGGACGCCCTCTCGCAACTCTTTGCAAAAGGAGTCTTAGTTATCTTACCGAGTAGGCAAGACTCGCATGTCTCGAATGATTCAAACTCAAACAAAGTTAGAATTCCATCATCATGGAGCTTCTTCATGCGCTTTTGACTAATGTGTCCTAGTCGACAATGCCAGATGTAAGTCAGATTTATCTCATTAGGCTTATGCCTCTTGACATTTATGTTATAGACTGATTCACCTTCAAGATCTAGGATAAATAACCCATTTACAATGGGTGCAAAGCCATGAAACATATTATTCAAGTAAATAGAACAACCATTGTCCTTAATACTGAATTCATAACCTTGTATCATCAAACATGAGGCAAAAATAATGTTTTGACTCAAAGCAGGAACATAATAACAATTATCAAGGTCCATTACAAATCCTGAAGGTAAATTAAGTTGCATAGTGCCGACGGCCAATGCAGCAACTCTTTATTCCCGATGCGAATGTCAACTTCTCCTCTTGCGACATTCCTAGTTCTGCTTAGCCCCTGCATCGAGTTGCATATGTGAACAACCGATCTGGTATCATATACCCAAGAGCTACTAGAAACATCAACAAGATAAATGTCTATAACATATACAACAAGTGTACCTTTCTTGATATCCTGCTCTGCCACTTTGAGCATCCCATGCAATTCAGTGAGCTTCTTTTCCATCCCATGCATATGGTAGTTCGAGATGAACGGCCCATAGCTGTCCGAAAGAGAACCCAGAATTGTATATGTGGACAACTCATCCCCAAGTGGGAAGCCCAGCCTATCCAGAGCTTGCATGTACCCGATCATCTTCATCACATGCGGGCTCAGTGGATCACCCTCTTTCAGCTTACAATCCATCAAGGATCGCTAGATGTTGAACCTTTCGGTCCTAGCCTGCATTTGAAACATGCTCTTAAGGTTCTCGATCATATCGAACGCCTCAATATTTTCAAACTGCTGCTGCAGATCGGGCTCCATAGAAGCCAGCATGAGACAACTGATCTCATTTGATTCATCAACGAGTTTCTGGTAGGCATTTCTGGCTGTGACATTAGCATTATCGGCAGGTTCCTCTGGAAGCGGATTCTCTAGAACTTGTTCCTTTTTCTCATGCCTAAGAACAATTCTCAGGTTTCTATACCAGGTGGTAAAGTTTGCTCCATTCAATTTATCCTTTTCCAGGATTGATTTCAAGGCAAAAGGGGTAACTTGAGCAGGTGGTGCCATTGATCTACAACAGAAATATGCAAAACACTAAGACATGTATTCATGAAGAGTAATTCATATTAAACATTTTAATAAGATCATTACTCCCACTAAAATCAACATCCCTCGGTTGTTACTTAGTGATTCAAGATCCAAGATCAACATGTCAACTAGTGAGCTTTTGCATCACCACTAGAGGACAAGATCACTCGGTAAGCAACTCTTGCTAATCGTATCTCCATACGACTCTTGTTGTTGGGGACATCTCATGCCTCGCCAACTCCTATGCCTCGTAGCCCAAAACTATTTTGATAGCCACGACAAGTCAATCGATACTCCGCGTGTAAGTGTCCGACACAAACCCATCACTTCAAGGAGATCTAGTGGCACTGAGGGAGTCCTGGATTAGGGGGTGTTCGGATAGCCGGACTATACCTTCAGCCGAACTCCTGGACTATGAAGATACAAGATTGAAGACTTCGTCCCGTGTCCGGATGGGACTTTCCTTGGCGTGGAAGGCAAGCTTGGCGATGCGGATATTTAGATCTCCTACCATTGTAACCGACTTTGTGTAACCCTCACCCTCTCTGGTGTCTATATAAACCGGAGGGTTTTAGTCCATAGGACAACAACTCCAACATACAACAATCATACCATAGGCTAGCTTCTAGGGTTTAGCCTCCTTGATCTCGTGGTAGATCTACTCTTGTACTACCCATATCATCAATATTAATCAAGCATGACGTAGGGTTTTACCTCCATCAAGAGGGCCCGAACCTGGGTAGAACATTGTGTCCCTTGTCTCCTGTTACCATCCGCCTAGACGCACAGTTCGGGACCCCCTACCTGAGATTCGCCGGTTTTGACACCGACATTGGTGCTTTCATTGAGAGTTCCTCTGTGCCGTCGCAATCAGGAAGGATGCCTCTTCCCGTCTTTAAAGACGGCGCCCTTATTAAGGGAGCCTTGGCTGTCGGACAAACTCTCCAGCTAGGTGGTTTCCTCATGACCGCCTGTTCGGCCGTTGCGCCGACGGTGACTTCTCGGGTCATCAAAAGCAATCTTCACATCAGCTCGGAACTCGCCGAGCAGTTGGATCCAATGGAGCTCTCTTCCATAAACAAGCTCTTGGATCGCATCGCCGCCTTGGGGGTCACTACGGATTATGACCAGGTTGGGCTTAAACCCGATCTAAGAGAGATTAATTCTCCCCAAGTCACCCATCATGTTGCCGTAGTAGAGGCACAGTGCGGCGACCCTTCACCTATCTTAAGGACTAGCTACGTCCGGATTCCCGATCCCTCCAAGCCGATATCCGCGGAGGGGAGGATGTAATTCAAGACCTGAACTTAGAATCAGGCAACGGGTCAGATTCACTGGACAACATCCAAGAATCCAAACTTCAGAGTTCGGAAACTCCTTGGCCTCTGAGTCTCAGATTGGGTGAGGTTACGGATTTAATTCCACCCACCCACCCGAACGTAAGCGATCTATCCCAAATCAGGCAAAAGCCCGAAGAAACAGTACATCATTACTGGGCAAGGTTCCTCCTGGTTATGAACAGGATAAAGGACTGCCGTGAGGAAGACGCAATCTCAATCTTCTGCAATAATTGCACAGACAAGGGAATCCTCAATGCCACAGGTCGTCGTGATATTACACGCTTCGCTGACTTGGCGTCCATAGTACAAAAGTACTGTGCGATGGAAAGCGCCTGGAAAACCGAAATTAAATTTTGGGATAATACGGCCCTGAATAGAAACCTTGTCCGAAATAAAAGGGCGCATCATCATCAGACACCCAGGTTAAAAACCAAAAAACCAAAACCCTCTACAGGGCATGGAACCGTACTGGAGGGATGGCTTAATGGACCCTGTAAAATTCACAGTACGGAGGACGCCACACCAACTCACAGCCTTAGAGCATGTTGGATACTCCGGCAGGTGGCCAAAAGGGGCGAAGATCTCCTAATTCCGGAGTCCGCAGAAAGCCACCTCAGGGACTCCAGTACAGTCTTAACAGTCCTCGAGACTTTCGCATCAAATAATATGCGAAAAAGAACACTCCGCAGCCTCACTGAAGTCTATCAAGTAGCAACAATAAACCCTTGGAGTGACACGGCTATTACTTTTAATGCCAGTGATGAACCTAAATTCCGAACAGCCCGAGCACCAGCCGCATTGGTCCTCAGTTCAATAGTGGACGGCTTTTGCCTCACCAAGGTACTCATGGACGGAGGCAGTGGATTGAACCTCATTTATGAGGAAACCCTCCAAAAAATGGAAATAGACTGGAACCGCATTGAGCGAAGCAGCACAACCTTTAGAGGAATAATCCCCAGTCGGGAAGCGCGCTGTACAAGAAAATTCACACTAGACGTGGTGTTCGGCACGCCGGATAATTACAGGTCTGAAGAAGTTACATTCCAGGTGGCCCCGTTCAGTAGCGGATACCACGCTCTGCTAGGGCGGGAAGCGTTTACAATCTTTCAAGCAATACCCCATTACGGGTACATGAAGCTCAAGATGCCCGGGCCAAAAGGAATCATCACTCTCGCCAATGATCCGGACATAGCCCTCAGGGCCGAAAACAAGACAGCCGCACTGGCCCTCGAGGCACTGTGCGAAGCCCTAGCGGCTGAGGAACTGACTGCGCTGCGCTCCACGGTAAACAGGGATGATGTGATACTCGACAAAAGATCCAAGTCCACCTCCTTTAAACCAGCGGACGAAAGTCAAATTCCAGGTCCACCCGACGGACCCCAATAAAACAGCTTCCATCGGGGCACGATTAAACCCTGATGTAGACGCCGCACTGCGAGAGTTCCTACGCGAGAACTGGGACATTTTCGCCTGGCACCCTTCAGACATGCCAGGAATCCCACGCAGGCTGGCCGAACACAGCTTAAATATCCTAAAAGGATTCAAACCTGTCAAACAAGCACTTCGGCGTTTCTATGAACCCAAGAGACAGGCTATGGGAGAGGAGCTAGCCAAGCTACTGGAGGCCGGATTCATCAGAGATATAAAACATCCAGACTGGTTAGCAAACTTGGTGATGGTACCAAAGAAGGACAAATCCTGGCGCCTGTGCGTTGATTTTAAAGACCTTAACAAGGCTTGCCCAAAGGATCCCTTCCCCCTCCCCCGCATCGATCAAATTATCGACGCCACAACAGGACACGATTCGTTGTGTTTCCTCGACGCATACTCCGGCTACCATCAAATCAAGATGGCCGAGTCAGACCAAGCCGCAACGGCATTCATCACCCCATACGGCCCATTCTGCTTTAACACAAAGCCTTTTGGGCTCAAAAACGCCGGCGCAACATATCAGCGCATGATTCAGACATGTCTGGCAAACCAGATCGGCAAAACAGTGGAGGCATACGTGGATGATGTGGTTGTAAAAACAAAACATGTCAAATCTCTAGTAGACGACTTGAGGCTTACATTTGATAATCTCCTAACATATGACATCAAGCTAAACCCGGAAAAATGCGTTTTCGGCGTTCCAGCCGGAAAGCTCTTGGGCTTCATCGTATCCGGTAGAGGAATCGAAGCAAATCCAGCCAAGATCCGAGCTTTGTCACAATTGGATATCCCAAAGGACCCCAAACAAATACAAAAATTAACCGGATGCGTGGCTGCTCTAAGCCGCTTCATCTCCCGCTTGGGAGAAAAGGCACTATCCCTCTATCGCCTCCTTCGGCGCACCGAACACTTCGAGTGGACGGATGCCGCCACGGCCGGACTCGATGAAATAAAAGCCATATTGGCAACAAACCCAGTCCTGGCTGCGCCAAACATCAGCTAACCAATGATATTGTACATTGCCGCAACCCATCAAGTTGTCAGCGCAGTACTCGTCGTCGAGCGGGAAACGGACGGACACAAATTCCCCCTTCAAAAGCCGGTTTACTACGTGTCCACTGTCCTCACTCCATGCAAATCACGGTACCCACATTATCAAAAGATTGCATACGCGGTATTCATGGCATCCCGGAAGCTACGACACTACTTTCAAGAGTGTTCAATCACAGTAGCATCGGAAGTACCACTCAACAATATTATAAACAACCGTGACGCAATGGGCCAGATTGCAAAATGGGCCATCGAGCTCCTCCCGTTCGACATAACTTATAAGCCACGACGAGCTATCAAGTCGCAAGTTTTGGCTGACTTTGTCGCAGAATGGACGGAGGCCGAACTCCCTAAAGAGTACGGCACATACTCAAACTGGATCATGCATTTCGACGGCTCCAAAATGTTGGCCGGACTAGGGGCTGGCGTCATTTTGACATCCCCCACAGGAGATACAGTTCAATATGTACTCCAGATTATGTACACGGACTCCAACAATGCTGCCGAATATGAGGCCCTTTTACATGGTCTCCAGATGGCAGTATCCATGGGCATTCAACGCCTGGAAGTGCGCGGGGATTCGAGCCTCACGATATCCCAAATAAATGGAGACTTCGATGCCAAGGGTCCAAAAATGGCAGCTTACCGCAACACCGTCTTAAAAATGTCAGCCCGGTTCGAGGGGCACGAATTTCACCACATAGCCCGGGAAAACAATCAGGCGGCAGACATCCTGGCACGCATCAGCGCAAAATGCGATGCAGTCCCCCCAACGTCTTCCTGGAAAGGCTGTTCAAGCCATCCGTAGTATGGGAAGGGGAGCCTGGTAATGACAGCCCGGACCAATCCGCACTGTCCGGCACCGAACAATCTGACATAATCGGCGGCCCTGCCAATGAAATTACAACTTCCGCCCACGTCATAATGGCCGTCATCGCCCCATGGACAGAACCATTCCTAGCTTACCTTAATAGGCAGGAGCTCCCGGAGGACCAAAATGAGGCACGCTTGTCGGTGTTCTGGGAACGGGGGTCCCCAGACTTGCCTGCCTGCAGCCTGTGGCGTGGCTCAAAGGAGGCCCAGCACGGCCCATCTTCATCAACACAAGACCCAAGACCCTCGCGAGGGGCCAAGCCTCGTGGGGCGGACGACGCAAAGCTTCCTTAGGCGCGGCCTCATCAGGCTGGCTCACGAGGAGGCAGAGAGATCAAGGCGGGGTACCTCACGAGGTGCCCATGACGTAAGCCATGACGACCACGGGCGCCGGGCGGGCGCCAGCCCGCGCAGTGTCCTCCTTTCCTCTTTGGTGCAAAGGGGGCAAGCGCAGGCGGGAGGATCAAGCAAAGGCATCCATTTCGGTGCAACAAGACCAAGACCAGTCCAACGGCGGGAAGGAGGTCACCGTGGAGCCCAGGCCGGCGTCACTACAGAGCCTTTTGGTAGGCGAGGACCGACTTTAGTCAGGATAAGTGTACCAGATGTTCCCCTTCAAAATGGCCAACTGTTGGCGCCCTTCCCGCTCAATATTTGGGGGAGAGGCCCAGGGCCCTTGCCTATAAATAGGACTAGCCACCCCCATAGCGAAGGTAGGCGTCTAACCGGGGGAGGGGAGGGGAAATTACAAAGCGGTTGGGTTGCCGACGCGGCTTGTCATTTTGCATCTGGGTTACATCTTTGGCAGTTGGAGGTGTAAATTTGCATTGTATTTTACATCACTTGGAGCAGGTGATGTAATTTTTTTACATCTACGTCATCTGTTGGAGGTGTGTTTTAGACCTCGAAGATCTAAACGTTAGTTGTTTTTACGTCTACATCATCTATTGGAGATGCTATTAGAACAGGACAGAGACCAAAATTGCAGGTATTCGACCATCGTAATAATAAAGCAACCACATCATTCTGGATGGCCGCCAACAGCGGAATGACGATGGGTGGAAGAGGAGGTCGAGGGGGTAATCTTGGGGCGTGTTTGGTTACCTGATGAGGACATCAATATCATTGTTACACCCACGGGCCCTGCTGCTATATATACTGGACCAATTACTAGAGCTCGCGCATGCCAATTGAATTATCAGGTACTTTCGTTTCTTGGTAGCGATTCTAATGTTCATGAGAATATGATGCTGCCTAAATTGGATACATTTATTTTTCTTACAAATGAAGGGCCTAGCTTGGACAAGAAAAATGAACCTTGGAGCAAGTTCAAGCATGGAGATGATGACATGCGCAAGGGGAACAAGAACGGAGTTACAAGTGATGATTTCAGGACTTTGAAACCACCATATTGAGTGCATGAAGCCTTGGACGAAATATACAAGATGTCACTTCGTAATATTCGTCCAGAGGTTATTCTAGATTCTGCGTCACCTTATTTTTGGGCCAGGCCCATGTAATTTCGAAATACTTGATTATAGGCAGTTTTTAGAGTCCATATGTGTGGGGAAACAAGAGTTAGGGTTGGTTTCGGACCCCTCCTCCAAGGGCCACGAAATTATCCCCTCTCTCCTCCATATATACATCCCTTAGGGCATCGTTTAGACTTTGGGTTTTGTTTAGATTAAAGGTCGGCATAGCTGCAACTTCGCGTACTTCATTTGTGTTCAACGACCAGACAAAGGCATCACAGAACCCCACCTTGATCAATAAAGCTTTCCTCTTATATTCGCAATATCCAGATTGCAATCTTAGTTTCTTGCTTGTTCTTCGTTTGCCTGCAGGAAACAGACCTTCGTGGTCAGGTTTATCGTGCTCCGGCGTGGTCAATAACCTCTCGGAGTTGGTTTAGCGATTGCTAAGGCGCGACGTCCTCGCACGTTCGTAGTCGGATCGTCAAAGTCGACTTCCTCCAAAACGATAGCCACAATCTAATCGAAAGACGGGACGCCTTTGCCTCTATCAAGTGGTATCAGATTTCTAGGTTGCTCGGTGAGATTTTACAGTTTTTCGTAGTTCAGATCGAGTCTGTTCTTCATACCTATAGTCCACGAAAAAGCCAAAAAATTAGGGTTAGTTCATCCTATCCGAACCAATCTGAGTCTTTGCATAATCTTTTCAGTTTTTGCTTTGTTGAATTTGCGGTTGAATCGTCGTGTCAAGTTGCTGGTCTTAGCGTCTAGTCCTTTAGAGTTTCGAGTTCTGTTCACAGGATGTCACGTCGCCTGTGCCATATATCACAACCGCATAATCATCATCGCTGCTGCCATATACCTGTTGGGGAACGTAGTAATTTCAAAAAAATCCTACGCACACACAGGATCATGGTGATGCATAGCAACAAGAGGGGAGAGTGTGTCCGCGTACCCTCGTGGATCGAAAGCGGAAGCATTAGCACAACGCGGTTGATGTAGTCAAACGTCTTCACGATCTGACAGATCCAATTACCAAACGTACGGCACCTCCAAGTTTAGCACACGTTCAGGTCGATGACGCCCCACGAACTCCGATCCAGTAGAGCTTCGAGGGACAGTTCTGTTAGCACGACGGCATGATGACGGAGATGATGTTGCTACCGACGCAGGAGAAGGGCGCGCCAGGGAGGAGTCCTACTCCCACCGGGAGTAGGACTCCCTCTTTTCCTAGTTGGAGTAGGAGGGGGAAAGTAAGGGAAGGAGAGAGGAGGAAGGAAAGGGGGGCGCCGCCCCCCTCCTTGTACAATCCGGACTAGAGGGGGAGGGGGCACGCGGCCTGCCCTAGCCGCCCCTCCTCCTCTCCACTAAGCCCCATCTTGGCCCATTAAACTCCCCGGGGGGTTCCGGTAACCTCCCGGTACTCCGGTATATGTCCGAAACTCCGCGAAACCATTCCGGTGTCCGAACATAGTCGTCCAATATATCGATCTTTACGTCTTGACCATTTCAAGACTCCTCGTCATGTCCGTGATCTCATCCGGGACTCCGTACTACCTTCGGTACATCAAAACACAAAAACTCATAATACAATCGTCACCGAACTTTAAGCGTGCGGACCCTAAGGGTTTGCGAACTATGTAGACATTACCGAGACATGTCTCCGGTCAATAATCAATAGCGGAACCTGGATGCTCATATTGGCTCCTACATATTCTACGAAGATCTTTATCGGTCAAACCGCATAACGACATACGTTGTTCCCTTTGTCATCGGTATGTTACTTGCCCGAGATTCGATCGTCGATATCTCAATACCTAGTTCAATCTCGTTACTGGCAAGTCTCTTTACTCGTTCCGCAATGCATCATCCCGCAACTAACTCATTAGTCACATTGCTTGCAAGGCTTATAGTGATGTGCATTACCGAGAGGGCCCAGAGATACCTATCCGAAAATCGGAGTGACAAATCCTAATCTCGAAATACGCCAACCCAACAAGTACCTTCGGAGACACCTATAGAGTACCTTTATAATCACCCAGTTACGTTGTGACGTTTGGTAGCACACAAAGTGTTCCTCCCATAAATGGGAGTTGCATAATCTCATAGTCATAGGAACATGTATAAGTCATGAAGAAAGCAATAACAACATACTAAACGATCAAGTGCTAAGCTAACAGAATGGGTCAAGTCAATCACATCATTTTCCTAATGATGTGATCCCGTTAATCAAATGACAACTCATGTCTATGGCTAGGAAAGTCAACCATCTTTGATTAACGAGCTAGTCAAGTAGAGGCATACTAGTGACACTATGTTTGTCTATGTATTCACACATGTATTATGTTTCCGGTTAATACAATTCTAGCATGAATAATAAACATTTATCATGATATGAGGAAATAAATAATAACTTTAGTATTGCCTCTAGGGCATATTTCCTTCAATACCACCACCGCACCAACTTCATCGCCGTTGCCATATACCACCACCACATATTCACCACCAATCCGAGTCCATATACGCCACCAAATATCAGTCGCCATCACGCCAATCCGAGTCCACCTGCAACATATATCCGCCACCAGTCTGAGTTCCACCAGATTCATCTCTGTCACCAGTCCGAGATTCCACCAGATTCATCTCTGCCACAAGTCCTAATCCGAGTCCAGTAATTGTTGCTTTGTTTTCGATTTCCAGATCACGCGATACTCCGAGTCGTGACAGAGTAGGACTCCCCAACTTCTGAGCCATCCGCAGAAGAAAAATAGTTCCAGTTTCAAAAAAAAAAAGTCTGGAAATTTCTGGCTAGGCAGTTTTTAGGACATTTGTAGACTTTTTTGAAAAAAATTGTTGCAAAGCAAAAAAAAGAGGAAAAAAGTGCAAAAAAGAGTGAAAAAAATCAGAGTGTGCTCCTCCCTTGTTTACGTGCAGCGCCGTGATTTTGTTAGTGTTCTAGGCTTGCGTCTCTAGTACGGTCTAGCCTAGGACCCGCACAGTATCGTTGTTGAGCGTTTATTCAACTTTGCATATCTGAATTGATTATTGCTGACCCTTTTTGCTACCATATTATAAGCCTTCCTAGCTCCACATACATCTACTTCGTGCATTTGACTCTCCCTGGTAATCGCTCTATCCAAGCTTTGAGAATTTTGACTACAACGGTTGCTGGTCACCACCTGCTGCTTGGTAAGAACTGGTAAGAATTTGAGATTTGCTTGACGGATTTGTGACACCCACCACCACCACCACTTGTTAGTAGTCTGTAGGACCATATTCTTGTGTGTTTCTATTGCTGCTAACCATGTCAGGATCACAAGCCGACGAGATTGAGTGGGAGAATTTAACGAACATGGAGCTTCATGATAAGTTTCAGCAAATGATGACTGAACAGGTGCAAGATGTGCTGAACAATTTTGAAGAGGCCATGGAGAAGATCACTGGCCTTGAGAATATGTTCGAAACAAAGCTTGGTAACAGATTTAATGAACTACTTGCGCGTCTTCCACCACCGGCTGCACCTGCCGCACCTCTACAACAACAACAACGACGACAACTACCTCCACGTCGTGAAACATCCCTCCGCCGAGCGAGCCGTGTCCTTCCTCAGCCTGGCCAAACTGTTGGTGCTGCTGTTGATACTTCTGTGGCTCCTGCAGCTGATGCAGAGGATGATTATGCGGGCGATTACGAGGATGAGGTTGATCAAAATCAGAACTACGTGCAACCACCAGCACCACAACCACCAGGTCGTCCACATGCAAATAATGACAATGGTAGGGCTCCCCCTCAGGTACGAGATCATGACCATCTTCCTAAATTGAAACTGAATATTCCACCATCCGAGGGTAGATATGTTCCTGATATATATCTTACTTGGGAGTTAGAAACTGAACAACGATTTACATGTTCACAATATCCTGAGGAGAGACGTGTTCCTGCTGTTGTTTGTGCTTTCACTAGCTTTGCATGTGTTTTGTGGTCTGAACATTGTAGATTATATCCTATTCCTGCTACTTGGGCTGATTGGAAAACTGCTATGCGTACTCATTGGGTTCCACCATATTATCAACGTGAATTAATTCAAAAATTGCAGCGTTTAAGACAAGGAAAAAATTCTGTAGAAGAATATTATCAGGAATTACAAACTGGCATGATTAGATGTGGTATTGTTGAGGAGAATGAAGCTATGCTTGCACGTTTTATGGGTGGTTTAAATAGAGAGATTCATACCATTCTAGAGTATAAGGAGTATAATAATATCACTCGTTTATTCCATCTTGCTTGTAAAGCTGAACGTGAAGTGCAGGATCGACAGGCATTGGCGCGAACTAACTTTTCTGCATGTTGACCTTCATCATGGACACCACGTTGCTACGTCTTGAGCACTACGTTGGTTTTTTCCTTGAAGAGGAAAGGGTGATGCAGTAAAGTAGCGTAAGTATTTCCCTCAGTTTTTGAGAACCAAGGTATCAATCCAGTAGGAGACCACGCTCAAGTCCCGCGCACCTACACAAACAAATAAGAACCTCGCAACCAACGCGATAAAGGGGTTGTCAATCCCTTCACGATCACTTACGAGAGTGAGATCTCATAGATATGATAAGATAATATTTTTGGTATTTTTATGATAAAGACTAAAAGTAAAGAAAGCAAAATAAACGGCGCCAGAAATAGCTTGTTGACGGAAGATTAATATGATGGAAAATAGACCCGGGGCCCATAGGTTTCACTAGTGGCTTCTCTCAAGATAGCATAAGTATTACGGTGGGTGAAAAAATTACCGTCGAGCAATTGATAGAATTGAGCATAGTTATGAGAATATCTAGGTATGATGATGTATATAGGCATCACGTCCGCGACAAGTAGACCGACTCCTGCCTGCATCACTATTACTCCACACATCGACCGCTATCCAGCATGCATCTAGAGTATTAAGTTCATAACAATGGAGTAACGCTTTAAGCAAGATGACATGATGTAGAGGGATAAACTCATGCAATATGATATAAACTCCATCTTGTTATCCTCGATGGCAACAATACAATACATGCCTTGCTGCCCCTGCTGTCACTGGGAAAGGACACCACAAGATTGAACCCAAAGCTAAGCACTTCTCCCATTGCAAGAAAGATCAATCTAGTAGGCCACACCAAACTGATAATTCGAAGAGACTTGCAAAGATAACCAATCATACATAAAAGAATTCAGAAAAGATTCAAATATTATTCATAGATAAACTTGATCATAAACCCACAATTCATCGGTCCCGACAAACACACCGCAAAAGAATATTACATCGAATAGATCTCCACGAGAACCGAGGAGAACTTTGTATTGAGATCCAAAGAGAGAGAAGAAGCCATCTAGCTAATAACTATGGACCCGAAGGTTTGAGTTAAACTACTCACACATCATCGGAGAGGCTATGGTGTTGATGTAGAAGCCCTCCGTGATCAATGCCCCCTCCGACAGGATGCCGGAAAAGGCCCCAAGATGGGATCTCATGGGTACAGAAGGTTGCGGCGGTGGAATTAGGTTTTCATGGATGCCTCTGATGGTTTGGGGGTACGTAGGTATATATAGGAGGAAGAAGTACGTCGGTGGAGCAACGTGGGCCCCACGAGGGTGGAGGACGCACCTGGGGGGTAGGCGCGCCCCCTGCCTCGTGTTCTCCATGTTGATTGCTTGACGTGGACTCCAAGTCCTCTGGATCACGTTTGTTCCGAAAATCACGTTCCCGAAGGTTTCATTCCGTTTGGACTCCGTTTGATATTCTTTTTCTGCGAAACACTGAAATAGGCAAAAAACAACAATTTGGGCTGGGCCTCCGGTTAATAGGTTAGTCCCAAAAATAATATAAAAGTCTATAATAAAGCCCATTAAACATCCAAAACATAATATAATATAGCATGGAACAATAAAAAATTATAGATACGTTGGAGACGTATCAAGCATCCCCAAGCTTAATTCCTGCTCGTCCTCGAGTAGGTAAATGATAAAAACAGAATTTTTGATGTGTAATGCTACTTGGCATAATTTTCAATGTAATTCTCTTTGTTCAGATCCGAAAGATTCAATATAAAAGTTTAATATTGACATAAAAATAATAATACTTCAAGCATACTAACTAAGCAATCATGTCTTCTCAAAATAACATGGCCAAAGAAAGTTATCCCTACAAAATCATATAGTCTGGCTATGCTCTATCTTCATCACACAAAGTATTTAATCATGCACAACCCCGACGACAAGCCAAGCAATTGTTTCATACTTTTGGTGTTCTCAAACTTTTCAATCTTCACGCAATACATGAGCGTGAGCCATGGACATAGCACTATATGTGGAATAGAATGGTGGTTGTGGAGAAGACAAAAAAGGAGAAGATAGTATCACATCAAGTAGGTGTATCAACGGGCTATGGAGATGCCCATCAATAGATATCAATGTGAGTGAGTAGGGATTGCCATGCAACGGATGCACTAGAGCTATAAGTATATGAAAGCTCAACAAAAGAAACTAAGTGGGTGTGCATCCAACTCGCTTGCTCACGAAGACCTAGGGCATTTTGAGGAAGCCCATCATTGGAGTATACAAGCCAAGTTGTATAATGAAAATTTCCCACTAGTATATGAAAGTGACAACATAAGAGACTCTCTATCATGAAGATCATGGTGCTAATTTGAAGCACAAGTGTGGAAAAAGGATAGTAGCATTGTCCCTTCTCTCTTTTTCTCTCATCATTTTTTTAGATTCGTCTGGAGTCTCATCCCGACTTATGGGGGAATCATAGTCTCCATCATACTTTCCTCACTTGGGACAATGCTCTAATAATGATGATCATCACACTTTTATTTACTTACAACTCAAGAATTACAACTCGATACTTAGGACAACAATATGACTCTATGTGGATGCCTCCGGTGGAGTACCGGGATATGCAATGAATCAAGAGTGACATGTATGAAAGAATTATGAACGGTGGCTTTGCCACAAATACGATGTCAACTACATGATAATGCAAAGCAATATGACAATGATGAAGCGTGTCATAGCAAATGGAACAGTGGTAAGTTGCATGGCAATATATCTCGGAATGGCTATGGAAATGCCATAATAGGTAGGTATGGTGTCTGTTTTGAGGAAGGTATATGGTGGGTGTATGATACCGGCGAGAAGTGTGCGGTATTAGAGATGCTAGCAATGGTGGAAGGATGAGAGTGCGTATAATCCATGGACTCAACATTAGTCATAAAGAACTCATATACTTGTTGCAAAAATCTATTAGTTATCGAAACAAAGTATTACGCACATGCTCCTAGGGGGATATATTGGTAGGAAAAGACCATCGCTCATCCCCGACCACCACTCATAAGGAAGACAATCAATAAATAAATCATGCTCCGACTTCATCACATAACGGTTCACCATACGTGCATGCTACGGGAATCACAAACTTTAACACAAGTATTTCTCAAATTCATAACCACTCAACTAGCATGACTCTAATATTACCATCTTCATATCTCAAATAAATTATCAAGGATCAAACTTCTCATAGTATTCAACACACTCATAAGAAAATTTATATTTATTTTTTTCTTTACTAATCTTGGATGCCTATCATAATTAAAGCAAATTACCATGCTGTTTTGTAGGACTCTCAAAATAATATAAGTGAAGCATGAGAGAACAATAGTTTCTATAAAACAAATCCACCACCGTGCTCTAAAAGATATAAGTGAAGCACTAGAGCAAAACTATATAGCTCAAAGGGTATAAGTGAAGCACATAGAGTATTCTAACAAATTACGAATCAAGTGTGTCTCTCTCAAAAGGTGTGTACAGCAAGGATGATTGTGTAAAATTAACAAATAAATACTCAAATCATAAAATACGCTCCAAGCAAAACACATATCTTGTGGTGAATAAAAATATAGCCCCAAGTAAATTTACCGATGGATGAGGACGAAAGAGGGGATGCCTTCCGGGGCATCCCCAAGCTTTGGCTTTTAGGTGTCCTTAGATTATCTTGGGGTGCCATGGGCATCCACAAGCTTAGGCTCTTGCCACTCCTTGTTCCATACTCCATCGAATCTTTACCCAAAATTTGAAAACTTCACAACACAAAACTTAACAGAAAATCTTATGAGCTCCGTTAGCGAAAGAAAACAAAACGCCACTTCAAGGTACTGTACTGAACTCATTATTTATTTATATTTGTGTTAAACCTAATGTATTCCAACTTCTCTATGGTTTATAAACTATTTTACTAGCCATAGATTCATCAAAATAAGCAAACAACACACGAAAAACAGAATCTGTAAAAAACAGAACAGTCTGTTTTAATCTGTAACTAACGCAAACTTATGGAACTCCAAAAATTCTACCAAAATATGAAGACCTAGAAAATTTGTTTAATGATATGCTGCAATTGGAATCAATATTTTATCATGTTCTGGTGATTTTTAACAATTGTTTTAATGAACATAAAGTTTCTGAAATTTTCAGCAAGATCAAATAACTATCATCCAAGAAGATCCTATAGGTTTAACTTGGTACAAACACTAACTAAAACATAAAAACAAATCTAACCAGAGGCTATATCAAAGATTTATTCCTAAACAGAACCAAAAAAGCAAAACTAAAAATAAAATTGGGTTGCCTCCCAACAAGCGCTATCGTTTAACGCCCCTAGCTAGGCATAGATAAACTTAATGATGCTCACATGAAAGACAAGAATTGAAGCGTAAAGAGAGCATCATAAAACACGTGACAAAAACATCTAAGTCTAACATACTTCCTATGCATAGGCATATTGTAAGTAAACAAATTTGCAAGGCAAGCAAAAACTAGCATATGCAGGGAAGAAGAAAGTGACGATGGCAATCTCAACATAACGAGAGGTAATTTAGTAACATGAAAATTTCTACAATCATATTTTCCTCTCTAATAATAATTACATGTAGGATCATAAGAAAATTCAACAAAATAGCTATCACCCAAAATATTTTCAACATGATCCACATGCATGCAAAGTTGACACTCTTGCAAAATAGTGGGATTAACATTAACTAAAGTCATGACCTCTCCAAACCCACTTTCAATATTATTGCAAACATTATTATCAATATCATATTCATCATGGGGAGTAAGTAAAATTTCAAGATCGTAAGAAGAATCACGCCAATCATGATCATTGCAACAAGTAGAGGACATAGCAAAACTAGCATCCCCAAGCTTAGGGTTTTGCATATTATTAGCATAATTTACATCAATAGAATTTAAAATAAAATCATTGCAATCATGCTTTTTATTCAAAGATCTATCGTGAATCGCTTCATAAAGTACTTCATCACAATTTTCAGATTCAAGAATTTCAAGCAAAACCTCATAAAGATAATCTAGTGCACTCAACTCACTAGCAATAGGTTCATCATAATTGGATCTCTTAAAGAGATTAGCAAGTGGATGAGGATCCATAAACTCTTAGCAAGCGAAGATGCAAGCAAAAAGAAGGCACATGGTAACACAAGATTGAACGGACGAAGGGCGAATAAAACGGCAAGGGTGAAGTGGGGGAGAGGAAAACGAGAGGCAAATGGCAAATAATGTAATGCGAGTGATAAGGGTTTGTGATGGGTACTCGGTATGTTGACTTTTGCGTAGACTCCCCGGCAACAGCGCCAGAAATCCTTCTTGCTACCTCTTGAGCACTGTGTTGGTTTTTCCCTTGAAGAGGAAAGGGTGATGCAATAAAGTAGCGTAAGTATTTCCCTCAGTTTTTGAGAACCAAGGTATCAATCCAGTAGGAGACCACGCTCAAGTCCTGCGCACCTACACAATCAAATAAGAACCTCACAACCAACACGATAAAGGGGTTGTCAATCCCTTCACGGTCACTTACGAGAGTGAGATCTGATAAGATAACATTTTTGGTATTTTTATGATAATGACTAAAAGTAAAGAAAGCAAAATAAACGGCGCCAGAAATAGCTTGTTGACGCCGGGGCCATAGGTTTCACTAGTGGCTTCTCTCAAGATAGCATAAGTATTACGGTGGGTGAACAAATTACTGTCGAGCAATTGATAGAATTGAGCATAGTTATGAGAATATATAGGTATGATCATGTATATAGGCATCACGTCCGCGACAAGTAGACCGACTCCTGCCTGCATCTACTACTATTACTCCACACATTGACCGCTATCCAGCATGCATCTAGAGTATTAAGTTCATAAGAACGGAGTAACGCTTTAAGCAAGATGACATGATGTAGAGGGATAAACTCATGCAATATGATATAAACCCCGTCTTGTTATCCTCGATGGCAACAATACAATACGTGCCTTGCTGCCCCTGCTGTCACCGGGAAAGGACACCGCAAGATTGAACCCAAAGCTAAGCACTTCTCCCATTACAAGAAAGATCAATCTAGTAGGCTAAACCAAACTGATAATTCGAAGAGACTTGCAAAGATAACCAATCATACATAAAAGAAATCAGAGAAGATTCAAATATTTTTCATAGATAAACTTGATCATAAACCCACAATTCATCGGTCCCGACAAACACACCACAAAAGAAGATTACATCGAATAGATCTCCATGAGAATCGAGGAGAACTTTGTATTGATATCCAAAGAGAGAGAAGAATCCATCTAGCTAATAACTATGGACCCGAAGGTTTGAGGTAAACTACTCACACATCATCGGAGAGGCTATGGTGTTGATGTAGAAGCCCTCCGTGATCAATGCCCCCTCCGGCAGGACGCCGGGAAAGGCCCCAAGATGGGATCTCATGGGTACAGAAGGTTGCGGCGGTGGAATTAGTTTTTCGTGGATGCCTCTGATGGTTTGGGGGTACGTAGGTATATATATAGGAGGAAGAAGTACGTCGGTGGAGCAACGTGGGCCCCATGAGGGTGGAGGGAGTGTCTGGGGGGGGGGGGTAGGCGCCCCCTACCTCGTGCTCTCCATGTTGATTGTTTGATGTGGACTCTAGGTCCTCTGGATCACGTTTGTTCCGAAAATCACGTTCCTGAAGGTTTCATTCCGTTTGGACTCCGTTTGATATTCTTTTTCTGCGAAACACTAAAATAGGCAAAAAAACAACAATTTGGGCTGGGCCTCCGGTTAATAGGTTAGTCCCAAAAATAATATAAAAGTGTATAATAAAGCCCATTAAACATCCAAAATAGAATATAATATAGCATGGAACAATAAAAAATTATAGATACGTTGGAGACGTATCACACGTGCATCCTCTACTTCCACTGCACCATCACCTCCATCAGGTGCCACCTCCAGCTGTGATACAAGAAAGCAGGCACATCCACCACTCTCTGCCAAGAGCACACCCGTCGGGCCTGCACGGAGCTCTTCTTCTTCCATGGCGTCAACAGGGCACACAAGTGATATTATTTGTCGTCGTTGTAAGGGAAGAGGACATTTTGCGAGAGAATGCAAATCTCAGCGTGTGATGATTGCTACTGAGGATGGTGGGTATGAGTCCGCTAGTGACTATGATGAGGACACTTTGGCTCTTATTACACGTGAAGAACACGGTGGAGATGATTCTGATCATGAGACGCAATACATGGCTCCTGAAGATGCTGATAGGTATGAATGTTTAGTTGCTCAATGTGTTTTGAGTGTGCAGGTTACACAAGCTGAGCAAAATCAGAGGCATAATTTGTTCCATACAAAGGGAGTTGTGAAGGAACGTTCTATTCGCGTCATCATAGATGGAGGGAGTTGCAACAACTTGGCTAGCATGGAGATGGTGGAGAAGCTATCTCTCACCACAAGACCACATCTACATCCTTACTACATCCAATGGTTCAACAGCAGCGACAAGGTTAAGGTAACACGTACTGTTCGTGTGCATTTTAGTATCTCTACATATGCTGATTATGTTAATTGTGATGTGGTACCTATGCAAGCATGTTCCTTATTACTTGGTAGACCATGGCAATTTGATAAAAAAATTGTACACCGTGGTAGAAATAATCAGTATACTCTTGTTCATAAGGATAAAAATATTACTTTGCTTCCTATGACTCCTGATTCCATTTTGAAAGATGATATTAATAGAGCTAATAAAGCGAAACAGGAGAAAAATAAGAGTGAAAATCAGATTGTGGCAAAAAGAATTTGAGCAACAAATTGTTGGAACATGCGGTACGCTACGCTAGCGCCAAATAAAATTTCCTACCGTGCACCCAAGATCGTGCTGCTGGAAATAGATCACGAGATCGGGTTTACCACTAGACGCGCAGACACCGTAGCGGAAGTAGAGTTGGTGATGCGTGTAGCCGATCTCCCGGGCCGTCTCCTCCTCGCGTTGCCGATCTCCCGCGAACAGCGAAGACCCGTGAACGGTAATATCCCGCGAACGGCACCTCGCGGTTCCCTCGAACGGTTCGTCCAAGCACCGCAGATGCGATGCCTCCAAGGTATCCACACGTACAGGGAGCAGCGTCGAGCGGCGGACTTCTAGGTCCCGTCGCGCGGCATGGACGTGGGGAGTGGCGGTGGCTAACCAGGGTTCAATTCGATCAACCCTAAGTGGTGTGCCCACTCCCCTTTATATAGACCTCCGAGGTGGGCTCAACACTTGAGCCCACTAGGAGTCCACATCCATTTTCCACTCAGATCCAATCCGAATGGGTTGCAGCCCCTTAAGTGTGCGACCCTATAGGTTCACGTACACATGGACACGACCAGAGTCGATAGTTGGTAGCGGCTCCTAGCAGAACATGCCAACTCCCATGTGGACGTAAAGTCGTTTGACGAACCTCAACAATGTGGCATATGCAACATTCCTTTTGCCTCACGATATTTGTTGCCGAGCTCAAGGCGAGTACTTGTCACCCTTGTGTTAGCTCGACCTCTCTTCTCGAAACCATGATACAGATTCATGAACTGGGTGAACACTTAACCCAAGTCGCATGGCCATCCTTTCCGAATGTGATCACTCGAGAGGGCCCAGAGAATATCTCTCCAAATAGGAGGGTCAAATTCCATCTTGGTCAACCATGTCTTGCGGCATGTCTCACAACTCACCCGAATGCTACCTTTATAACTACCCAGTTACGGAGTAGCGTTTGATAGACCCTAAGTGAGTCGATCCTCATCCCGAGAACATGCGAGGACCTCAGGTCTAGGACATGGCATAGACATTGCACTTGAGACTAAAAAATGACTATATCTCGTTGCGTCTCAAAGTGGGTATGTCCCGCTCGGTGATCTCCATCCCCGAGCCCATACTATCGGTTTAGCATCTCCATGCACATGACTTGTGAAACATAGTCATCAACCGAGTCGTATACTAGTCAAGGATATGTGTCCGCATAACCTTATCAACTAGGGACCATTAAAACAATCATCATACAATACATAGTTCCACAAACAAGTCACATACTTATTGAGACATATCATTGATGATGTTCAAGGACAATACAAAGGACTCAAGAATGCATATGGAAATATCATCATCACATGATTGCCTCTAGGGCATATCTCCAACAGTCTCCCACTTGCACTAGAGTCAATCATTTAGGCATCGTATGCCCATGGAGCTCATGTGCGCCTCATGCTTCAGATGTGGGAGAGGCTTCATCAATGGATCAGCAACATTTTCATCCGTGTGTACCTTGCATATGTTTACGTCACCTCTTTCGACAATGTCGCGAATAAGGTTAAAACACCTGAGTATGTGTTGGGTTTTATGATGGTTCCGTGGTTCCTTGACTTGCGCAATGGCACCACTATTATCACAATAGAGGTCCAATGGATTAGACGCGCCCTCAACCACACCAAGATCAGAAATAAAATTCTTCACCCAAACACCTTCTTTTGCAGCTTTAGAAGCCGCAATGTACTCGGCCTCTGTTGTAGAATCAGCTACCGTATCTTGCTTGGAGCTCCTCCAGCTCACTGCTCCTCCGTTTAGAATGAACACAAACCCAGATTGCGATCGACTATCATCCCTATCTGTTTGGAAACTAGCATCGGTGTAACTCTTTACAATGAGCTCATCCTCACCTCCATAAACCAGGAACATATCCTTAGTCCTTATCAAGTACTTAAGGATATTCTTAACCATTGTCCAGTGACTCTTCCCTGGATCAGCCTGGTATCTGTCCACCATGCTAAGAGCAAAACTAACATCGGGACGAGTACATACCATAGCATACATGATGGACCCGACAGCCGAAGCATACGGAATCCCATCCATGCGTCTTCGCTCATCAGGAGTGGTAGGACTCTAAGTCTTGCTAAGACTAATGCCATGTGACATGGGCAAGAAACCTTTCTTGGCATATTGCACGTTGAACCGCTTCAACACCTTGTCAATATACGCACTCTGGCTTAATCCAAAAGCCTTCTCGATCTATCTCTATAGACCTTGATTCCCAAAATGTAAGCTGCTTCTCCCAAGTCCTTCATAGAAAAACTAATTTCAATGAGTCCTTGACAGATTCAAGCATTTGAACATCATTTCCAATCAATAATATGTCATCCACATATAAGATCAGATGCAATTGAGCTCCCACTGACCTTCTTGAATACACAATGATCATAGTCATTCTTGATGAAGCCAAACTCTTTGACAGCTTCATTAAAATGAATGTTCCAATTCCGAGATGCTTGCCTTAATCCATAAATGGATCTCTGAAGCTTGCATACCATGCTAGACTTCTTTGGATCGACAAAACCCTCGGGTCGTGTCATATACACATCCTCGGTTAAATTTCCATTAAGGAAAGCCGTTTTGACATCCATCTGCCATATTTCATAGTCGAAATATGCCGCTATAGCAAGAATGATCCGAATTGATTTAGGCATCACTACCGGTGAGTAAGTCTCATCATAGTCAACTCCTTGAACTTGTCGATAACCTTTAGCAACAAGTCGAGCCTTATGGACTGTGACATTTCCGTCCATATCAATTTTCTTCTTAAAGATCCACTTGCACTCAATGGCTCGAACACCATCTGGCAGGTCAACCAAGTTCCAAACTTGATTGTCATCCATGGACAATAATTCGGATCTCATGGCCTCAAGCCATAACTCGGAATCAGGGCTCTCCATCGCTTTCGCATACGTAGTCGGCTCCTTGTTCTCCAAGAACAACACATTGCAGTCATGCAAATTGCGTAACCTTTCCGACCTCCGTGGAACCGGTGTCGACTCCACTACAGGTTCCCTGACTAACTCCGGTGTGACAGTATCACCTACCGGAACGTCCCCGTGTGGTTCTCGAATTTCTTCTAGTCAGACCATCCTCCCACTAGCCTTCCGATTGAGAAACTCTTTCTCAAGGAAAACTCCACGTCGAGCGACAAACACTTTGCCCTCTTCACAGTTGCAGAAGTAATATCCCAAGGCTTCCCTTGGATATCCCACGAATATGCACTTGTCCGATTTGGGTGTGAGCTTATCCGACTGGAGTCGCTTGACATATGCTTCACATCCCCAAATTTTCAGAAAAGACAAATTGTGACTCTTCGCAGTCCATATCTCATATGGTGTCTTATCTACGAACTTAGATGGTACCCTGTTTAGTGTGAAAGCTGCAGTTTCTAGAGCGTATCCCCAAAATAACAAGGGTAAATCTGACTGACTCATCATCGATCGGACCATGTCCAACAGGGTCCGATTCCTCCGTTTCAACACACCATTTCTCTGTGGCGTACCCGGAGGAGTCAGTTGTGGAACTATTTCACAATTCTTCCGATGATCATCAAACTCCTAGCTCATATACTCACCACCACGATCAGATCGTAGAAGTTTGATTTTCTTGCCGAGTTGATTTTCCACTTCGTTCTGAATCTCCTTGAACTTTTCAAAAGTTTCTGACTTGTGCCTCATCAAGTAGACATATCCATATCTACTCAAGTCGTCGGTGAAAGTCACGAAGTATTGGAAACCACCTCTGGCTGTCGTGCTCATTGGTCCACATACATCACTATGTATAAGTTCCAACAAATCGGACGCCCTCTCGCAACTCTTTGCAAAAGGAGTCTTAGTCATCTTACCGAGTAGGCAAGACTCGCATGTCTCGAATGATTCAAACTCAAACAAAGTTAGAATTCCATCATCATGGAGCTTCTTCATGCGCTTTTGACTAATGTGTCCTAGTCGACAATGCCAGATGTAAGTCGGATTTATCTCATTAGGCTTATGCCTCTTGACATTTATGTTATAGACTGATTCACCTTCAAGATCTAGGATAAATAACCCATTTACAATGGGTGCAAAGCCATGAAACATATTATTCAAGTAAATAGAACAACCATTGTCCTTAATACTGAATTCATAACCTTGTCTCATCAAACATGAGGCAAAAATAATGTTTTGACTCAAAGCAGGAACATAATAACAATTATCAAGGTCCATTACAAATCCTGAAGGTAAATTAAGTTGCATAGTGCCGACGGTCAATGCAGCAACTCTTGCTTTATTCCCGACGCGAATGTCAACTTCTCCTCTTGCGACATTCCTAGTTCTGCTTAGCCCCTGCGTCGAGTTGCATATGTGAACAACCGATCTGGTATCATATACCCAAGAGCTACTAGAAACATCAACAAGATAAATGTCTATAACATATACAACAAGTGTACCTTTCTTGATATCCGGCTTTGCCACTTTGAGCATCCCATGCAATTCAGTGAGCTTCTTTTCCATCCCATGCATATGGTAGTTCGAGATGAACGGCCCATAGCTGTCCGAAAGAGAACCCAGAATTGTATATGTGGACAACTCATCCCCATGTGGGAAGCCTAGCCTATCCAGAGCTTGCATGTACCCGATCATCTTGATCACATGCGGGCTCAGTGGATCACCCTCTTTCAGCTTACAATCCATCAAGGATCACTAGACGTTGAACCTTTCGGTCCTAGCCTGCATTTGAAACATGCTCTTAAGGTTCTCGATCATATTGAAAGCCTCAATATTTTCGAACTACTGCTGCAGATCGGGCTCCATAGAAGCCAGCATGAGATAGCTGATCTCATTTGATTCATCAACGAGTTTCTGGTAGGCATTTCTGGCTGTGACATTAGCATTATCGGCAGGTTCCTCTGGAAGCGGATTCTCTAGAACTTGTTCCTTTTTCTCATGCCTAAGAACAATTCTCAGGTTTCTATACCAGGTGGCAAAGTTTGCTCCATTCAATTTATCCTTTTCCAGGATTGATTTCAACGCAAAAGGGGTAACTTGAGCAGGTGGTGCCATTGATCTACAACAGAAATATGCAAAACACTAAGACATGTATTCATGAAGAGTAATTCATATTAAACATTTTAATAAGATCATTACTCCCACTAAAATCAACATTCCTCGATTGTTACTTAGTGATTCAAGATCCAAGATCAACATGTCAACTAGTGAGCTTTTGCATCACCACTAGAGGACAAGATCACTCGGTAAGCAACTCTTGCTAATCGTATCTCCATACGACTCTTGTTGTTGGGGACATCTCATGCCTCGCCAACTCCTATGCCTCGTAGCCCAAAACTATTTTGATAGCCACGACAAGTCAATCGATACTCCGCGTGTAAGTGTCCGACACAAACCCATCACTTCAAGGAGATCTAGTGGCACTGAGGGAGTCCTGGATTAGGGGGTGTTCGGATAGCCGGACTATACCTTCAGCCGAACTCCTGGACTATGAAGATACAAGATTGAAGACTTCGTCCCGTGTCTGGATGGGACTTTCCTTGGCGTGGAAGGCAAGCTTGGCGATGCGGATATTTAGATCTCCTACCATTGTAACCGACTTTGTGTAACCCTCACCCTCTCTGGTGTCTATATAAACTGGAGAGTTTTAGTCCATAGGACAACAACTCCAACATACAACAATCATACCATAGGCTAGCTTCTAGGGTTTAGCCTCCTTGATCTCGTGGTAGATCTACTCTTGTACTACCCATATCATCAATATTAATCAAGCAGGACGTAGGGTTTTACCTCCATCAAGAGGGCCCGAACCTGGGTAAAACATTGCGTCCCTTGTCTCCTGTTACCATCCGCCTAGACGCACAGTTCGGGACCCCCTACCTGAGATCCGCCGGTTTTGACACCGACATTGGTGCTTTCATTGAGAGTTCCCCTATGCCGTCGCAATCAGGAAGAATGCCTCTTCCCGTCTTTAAATACGGCGCCGTTAATAAGGGAGCCTTGGCTGTCGGCCAAACTCTCCGGCTAGGTGGTTTCCTCATGACCGCCTGTTCGTCCGTTGCGCCGACGGTGACCTCTCGGGTCATCAAAAGCAATCTTCACATCAGCTCGGAACTCGCCGAGCAGTTGGATCCAATGGAGCTCTCTTCCATAAACGAGCTCTTGGATCGCATCGCCGCCTTGGGGGTCACTATGGATTATGACCAGGTTGGACTTAAACCCGATCTAAGAGAGATTAATTCTCCCCAAGTCACCCATCATGTTGCCGTAGTAGAGGCACAGTGCGGCGACCCTTCCCCTATCTTAAGGACTAGCTACATCCGGATTCCCGATCCCTCCAAGCCGATATCCGCGAGGGGAGGATGTAATTCAAGACCTGAACTTAGAATCAGGCAATGGGTCGGATTCATTGGACAACATCCAAGAATCCAAACTTCAGAGTTCGGAAACTCCTTGGCCTCTGAGTCTCAGATTGGGTGAGGTTATGGATTTAATTCCACCCACCCACCCGAACATAAGCGATCTATCCCAAATCAGGCAAAAGCCCAAAGAAATAGTACATCATTACTGGGCAAGGTTCCTCCTGGTTATGAACAGGATAAAGGACTGCCGCGAGGAAGACGCAATCTCAATCTTCTGCAATAATTGCACGGACAAGGGAATCCTCAACGCCACAGGTCGTCGTGATATTACACGCTTCGCTGACTTGGCGTCCATAGTACAAAAGTACTGTGCGATGGAAAGCGCCTAGAAAACCAAAATTAAATTTTGGGATAATCCGGCCCTGAATAGAAACCTTGTCCGAAATAAAAGGGCGCATCATCATCAGACACCCAGGTTAAAAACCAAAAAACCAAAACCCTCTACAAGGCATGGAACCGTACTGGAGGGATGGCTTAATGGACCCTGTAAAATTCACAGTACGGAGGACGCCACACCAACTCACAGCCTTAGAGCATGTTGGATACTCCGGCAGGTGGCCAAAAGGGGCGAAGATCTCCTAATTCCGGAGTCCGCAGAAAGCCACCTCAGGGACTCCAGTACAGTCTTAACAGTCTTCGAGACTTTCGCATCAAATAATATGCGAAAAAGAACACTCCGCAGCCTCGCTGAAGTCTATCAAGTAGCAACAATAAACCCTTGGAGTGACACGGCTATTACTTTTAATGCCAGTGATCAACCTAAATTCCGAATAGCCCGAGCACCAGCCGCATTGGTCCTCAGTTCAATAGTGGACGGCTTTCGCCTCACCAAGGTACTCATGGACGGAGGCAGCGGACTGAACCTCATTTATGAGGAAACCCTCCAAAAAATGGAAATAGACTGGAACCGCATTGAGCGAAGCAGCACAACCTTTAGAGGAATAATCCCCAGTCGAGAAGCGCGTTGTACAAGAAAAATCACACTAGACGTGGTGTTCGGCATGCCGGATAATTACAGGTCCGAAGAAGTCACATTCCAGGTGGCCCCGTTCAGTAGCAGATACCACGCTCTGCTAGGGCGGGAAGCGTTTATGATCTTTCAAGCAATACCCCATTATGGGTACATGAAGCTCAAGATGCCCGGGCCAAACGGAATCATCACTCTCGCCAGTGATCCAGACATAGCCCTCCGCGACGAAAACAAGACAGTCGCACTGGCCCTCGAGGCACTGTGCGAAGCCCTAGCGGCTGAGGAACTGACTGCGCTGCGCTCCACGGTAAACAGGGATGATGTGATACTCGACAAAAGATCCAAGTCGACCTCCTTTAAACCAGCGGACGAAAGTCAAATTCCAGGTCCACCCGACGGACCCCAATAAAACAGCTTCCATCGGGGCACGATTAAACCCTGATGTAGACGCCGCACTGCGAGAGTTCCAACGCGAGAACTAGGACATTTTCGCCTGGCACCCTTCAGACATGCCAGGAATCCCACGCAGGCTGGCCGAACACAGCTTAAATATCCTAAAAGGATTCAAACCTGTCAAACAAGCACTTCGGCGTTTCTCTGAACCCAAGAGACAGGCTATGGGAGAGGAGCTAGCCAAGCTACTGGAGGCCGGATTCATCAGAGATATAAAACATCCAGACTGTCTAGCAAACTTGGTGAT
This sequence comes from Aegilops umbellulata, assembly GCA_032464435.1. Taxonomy (NCBI): domain Eukaryota; kingdom Viridiplantae; phylum Streptophyta; class Magnoliopsida; order Poales; family Poaceae; genus Aegilops; species Aegilops umbellulata. The sequence continues at coordinate 65,305,012 of CP136057.1, forward strand.
GGTACCAAAGAAGGACAAATCCTGGCGCCTGTGCATTGATTTTAAAGACCTTAACAAGGCTTGCCCAAAGGATCCCTTCCCCCTCCCCCGCATCGATCAAATTATCGATGCCACAACAGGACACGATTCGTTGTGTTTCCTCGACGCATACTCCGGCTACCATCAAATCAAGATGGCCGAGTCAGACCAAGCCGCAACGGCATTCATCACCCCATACGGCCCATTCTGCTTTAACACAAAGCCTTTTGGGCTCAAAAACGCCGGCGCAACATATCAGCGCATGATTCAGACATGTCTGGCAAACCAGATCGGCAAAACAGTGGAGGCATACGTGGATGATGTGGTCGTAAAAACAAAACATGTCGAATCTCTAGTAGACGACTTGAGGCTTACATTTGATAATCTCTGAACATATGACATCAAGCTAAACCCGGAAAAATGCGTTTTCGGCGTTCCAGCCGGAAAGCTCTTGGGCTTCATCGTATCCGGTAGAGGAATCGAAGCAAATCCAGCCAAGATCCGAGCTTTGTCACAATTGGATATCCCAAAGGACCTCAAACAAATACAAAAATTAACCGGATGCGTGGCGGCTCTAAGCCGCTTCATCTCCCGCTTGGGAGAAAAGGCACTATCCCTCTATCGCCTCCTTCGGCGCACCGAACACTTCGAGTGGACGGATGCCGCCACGGCCGGACTCGACGAAATAAAAGCCATATTGGCAACAAACCCAGTCCTGGCCGCGCCAAACATCAGCGAACCAATGATATTGTACATTGCAGCAACCCATCAAGTTGTCAGCGCAGTACTCGTCGTCGAGCGGGAAACGGACGGACACAAATTCCCCCTTCAAAAGCCGGTTTACTACGTGTCCACTGTCCTCACTCCATGCAAATCACGGTACCCACATTATCAAAAGATTGCAAATGCGGTATTCATGGCATCCCGGAAGCTACGACACTACTTTCAAGAGTGTTCAATCACAGTAGCATCGGAAGTACCACTCAACGATATTATAAACAACCGTGACGCAATGGGCCGGATTGCAAAATGGGCCATCGAGCTCCTCACGTTCGACATAACTTATAAGCCACGACGAGCTATCAAGTCGCAAGTTTTGGCTGACTTTGTCGCAGAATGGACGGAGGCCGAACTCCCTAAAGAGTACGACACATACTCAAACTGGATCATGCATTTCGACGGCTCCAAAATGTTGGCCGGACTAGGGGATGGCGTCGTTTTGACATCCCCCACAGGAGATACAGTTCAATATGTACTCCAGATTATGTACACGGACTCCAACAATGCTGCCGAATATGAGGCCCTTTTACATGGTCTCCGGATGGCAGTATCCATGGGCATTCAACGCCTGGAAGTGCGCGGGGATTCGAACCTCGCGATATCCCAAATAAATGGAGACTTCGATGCCAAGGGTCCAAAAATGGCAGCTTACCGCAACACCGTCTTAAAAATGTCAGCCCGGTTCGAGGGGCTCGAATTTCACCACATAGCCCGGGAAAACAATCAGGCGGCAGACATCCTGGCACGCATCGGCGCAAAACGCGATGCAATCCCCCCAACGTCTTCCTGGAAAGGCTGTTCAAGCCATCCGTAGTATGGGAAGGGGAGCCTGGTAATGACAGCCCGGACCAATCCGCACTGTCCGGCACCGAACAATCTGACATAATCGGCGGCCCTGCCAATGAAATTACAACTTCCGCCCACGTCATAATGGCCGTCATCGCCCCGTGGACAGAACCATTCCTAGCTTACCTTAATAGGCAGGAGCTCCCGGAGGACCAAAATGAGGCACGCTTGTCGGCGTTCTGGGAACGGGGGTCCCCAGACTTGCCTGCCTGCGGCCTGTGGCATGGCTCAAAGGAGGCCCAGCACGGCCCATCTTCATCAACACAAGACCCAAGACCCTCGCGAGGGGCCAAGCCTCGTGGGGCGGACGACGCAAAGCTTCCTCAGGCGCGGCCTCATCAGGCTGGCTCATGAGGAGGCGGAGAGATCAAGGCGGGGTACCTCACGAGGTGCCCATGACGTAAGCCATGACGACCACGGGAGCCGGGCGGGCGCCAGCCCGCGCAGTGTCCTCCTTTCCTCTTTGGTGCAAAGGGGGCAAGCGCAGGCGAGAGGATCAAGCAAAGGCATCCATTTTGGTGCAACAAGTCCAACGGCGGGAAGGAGGTCACCGTGGAGCCCAGGCTGGCGGCACTACAGAGCCTTTTGGTAGGCGAGGACCGACTTTAGTCAGGATAAGTGTACCAGATGTTCCCCTTCAAAATGGCCAACTGTTGGCGCCCTTCCCGCTCAATATTTGGGGGAGAGGCCCAGGGCCCTTGCCTATAAATAGGACTAGCCACCCCCATAGCGAAGGTAAGCGTCTAATCGGGGGAGGGGAGGGGAAATTTCAAAGCGGTTGGGTTGCCGACGCGGCTTGTCATTTTGCATCTGGGTTACATCTTTGGCGGTTGGAGGTGTAAATTTGCATCTTTAAGTATTGTATTTTACATCACTTGGAGCAGGTGATGTAATTTTTTACATCTACGTCATCTGTTGGAGGTGTGTTTTAGACCTCGAAGATCTAAAAGTTAGTTGTTTTTACGTCTACATCATCTATTGGAGATGCTCTTAGAACAGGACAGAGACCAAAATTGCAGGTATTCGACCATCGTAATAATAAAGCAACCACATCATTCTGGATGGCCACCAACAGCGGAATGACGATGGGTGGAAGAGGAGGTCGAGGGGGTAATCTTGGGGCGTGTTTGGTTACCTAATGAGGACATCAATATCATTGTTACACCCACGGGCCCTGCTGCTATATATACTGGACCAATTACTAGAGCTCGCGCACGCCAATTGAATTATCAGGTACTTCCGTTTCTTGGTAGCGATTCTAATGTTCATGAGAATATGATGCTGCCTAAATTGGAAACATTTATTTTTCTTACAAATGAAGGGCCTAGCTTGGACAAGAAAAATGAACCTTGGAGCAAGTTCAAGCATGGAGATGATGACATGCGCAAGGGGAACAAGAACGGAGTTACAAGTGATGATTTCAGGACTTTGAAACCACCATATTGAGTGCATGAAGCCTTGGACAAAATATACAAGATGTCACTTCATAATATTCGTCCAGAGGTTATTCTAGATTCTGCATCACCTTATTTTTGGGCCAGGCCCATGTAATTTCGAAATACTTGATTATAGGCAGTTTTTAGAGTCCGTATGTGTCGGGAAACAAGAGTTAGGATTGGTTTCGGACCCCTCCTCCAAGGGCCACGAAATTCCCCCCTCTCTCCTCCATATATACATCCCTTAGGGCATCGTTTAGACTTTGGGTTTTGTTTAGATTAAAGGTCGGCATAGCTGCAACTTCGCGTACTTCATTTGTGTTCAACGACCAGACAAAGGCATCACAGAACCCCACCTTGATCAATAAAGCTTTCCTCTTATATTCGCAATATCCAGATTGCAATCTTAGTTTCTTGCTTGTTCTTCGTTTGCCTGCAGGAAACAGACCTTCGTGGTCAGGTTTATCGTGCTCCGGCATGGTCAATAACCTCTCGGAGTTGGTTTAGCGATTGCTAAGGCGCGACGTCCTCGCACGTTCGTAGTCGGATCATCAAAGTCGACTTCCTCCAAAACGATAGCCACAATCTAATCGAAAGACGGGACGCCTTTGCCTCTATCAAGTGGTATCAGATTTCCAGGTTGCTCGGTGAGATTTTACAGTTTTTCGTAGTTCAGATCGAGTCTGTTCTTCATACCTATAGTCCACGAAAAAGCCAAAAAATTAGGGTTAGTTCATCCTATCCGAACCAATCTGAGTCTTTGCATAATCTTTTCAGTTTTTGCTTTGTTGAATTTGCGGTTGAATCGTCATGTCAAGTTGCTGGTCTTAGCGTCTAGTCCTTTAGAGTTTTGAGTTCTGTTCACAGGTTGTCACGTCGCCGCTGCCATATATCACAACCGCATAATCATCATCGCTGCTGCCATATACCTGTTGGGGAACGTAGTAATTTCAAAAAAATAATCCTACGCACACACAGGATCATGGTGATGCATAGCAACAAGAGGGGAGAGTGTGTCCGCGTACCCTCGTGGATCGAAAGCGGAAGCGTTAGCACAACGCGGTTGATGTAGTCATACGTCTTCACGATCTGACCGATCCAATTACCGAACGTACGGCACCTCCGAGTTCAGCACACGTTCAGGTCGATGATGCCCCACGAACTCCGATCCAGTAGAGCTTCGAGGGAGAGTTCTGTCAGCACGAGGGCGTGATGACGGCGATGATGTTGCTACCGACGCAGGAGGAGGGCGCGCCAGGGAGGAGTCCTACTCCCACCGGGAGTAGGACTCCCTCTTTTCCTAGTTGGAGTAGGAGGGGGAAAGGAAGGGAAGGAGAGAGGAGGAAGGAAAGGGGGGCGCCGCCCCCCTCCTTGTACAATCCGGACTAGAGGGGGAGGGGGCACGCGGCCTTCCCTAGCCTCCCCTCCTCCTCTCCACTAAGGCCCATCTTGGCCCATTAAACTCCCCGGGGGGTTCCGGTAACCTCCCGGTACTCCGGTATATGTCCGAAACTCCGCGAAACCATTCCGGTCTCCGAACATAGTCGTCCAATATATCGATCTTTACATCTCGACCAATTCGAGACTCCTCGTCATGTCCGTGATCTCATCCGGGACTCTGTACTACCTTCAGTACATCAAAACACAAAAACTCATAATACAATCGTCACCGAACTTTAAGCGTGCGGACCCTACGGGTTTGAGAACTATGTAGACATGACCGAGACATGTATCTGGTCAATAACCAATAGCGGAACCTGGATGCTCATATTGGCTCCTACATATTCTACGAAGATCTTTATCGGTCAAACCGCATAACGACATACGTTGTTCCCTTTGTCATCGGTATGTTACTTGCCCGAGATTCGATCGTCGATATCTCAATACCTAGTTCAATCTCGTTACTGGCAAGTCTATTTACTCGTTCCGCAAGGCATCATCCCGCAACTAACTCATGAGTCACATTGCTTGCAAGGCTTATAGTGATGTGCATTACCGAGAGGGCCCAGAGATACCTATCCGAAAATCGGAGTGACAAATCCTAATCTCGAAATACGCCAACCCAACAAGTACCTTCGGAGACACCTATAGAGTACCTTTATAATCACCCAGTTACGTTGTGACGTTTGGTAGCACACAAAGTGTTCCTCCCATAAATGGGAATTGCATAATCTCATAGTCATAGGAACATGTATAAGTCATGAAGAAAGCAATAACAACATACTACACGATCAAGTGCTAAGCTAACGGAATGGGTCAAGTCAATCACATCATTTTCCTAATGATGTGATCCCGTTAATCAAATGACAACTCATGTCTATGGCTAGGAAAGTCAACCATCTTTGATTAACGAGAAAGTCAAGTAGAGGCATACTAGTGACACTATGTTTGTCTATGTATTCACACATGTATTATGTTTCCGGTTAATACAATTCTAGCATGAATAATAAACATTTATCATGATATGAGGAAATAAATAATAACTTTAGTATTGCCTCTAGGGCATATTTCCTTCAATACCACCACCTCACCAACTTCATCGCCGTTGCCATATACCACCACCACATATTCACCACCAATCCGAGTCCATATACGCCACCAAATATCAGTCGCCATCATGCCAATCCAAGTCCACCTGCAACATATATCCGCCACCAGTCTGAGTTCCACCAGATTCAACTTTGCCACCAGTCCGAGATTCCACCAGATTCATCTCTGCCACAAGTCCTAATCCGAGTCCAGTAATTGTTGCTTTGTTTTTGATTTCCAGATCACGCGATACTCCGAGTCGTGACAGAGTAGGACTCCCCAACTTCTGAGCCATCCGCAGAAGAAAAATAGTTCCAGTTTCAAAAAAAAAAAGTCTGGAAATTTCTAGCTAGGCAGTTTTTAGGACATTTGTAGACTTTTTTGAAAAAAATTGTTGCAAAGCAAAAAAAAAGAGGAAAAAAGTGCAAAAAAGAGTGAAAAAAATCAGAGTGTGCTCCTCCCTTGTTTACGTGCAGCGCCGTGATTTTGTTAGTGTTCTAGGCTTGCGTCTCTAGTACGGTCTAGCCTAGGACCAGCACAGTATCGTTGTTGAGCGTTTATTCAACTTTGCATATCTGAATTGATTATTGCTGACCCTTTTTGCTACCATATTATAAGCCTTCCTAGCTCCACATACATCTACGTCGTGCATTTGACTCTCCCTGGTAATCGCTCTATCCAAGCTTTGAGAATTTTGACTACAACGGTTGCTGGTCACCACCTGCTGATTGGTAAGAACCGGTAAGAATTTGAGATTTGCTTGACGGATTTGTGACACCCACCACCACCACCACTTGTTAGTAGTCTGTAGGATCATATTCTTGTGTGTTTCTATTGCTGCTAACCATGTCAGGATCACAAGCCGACGAGATTGAGTGGGAGAATTTAACGAACAAGGAGCTTCATGATAAGTTTCAGCAAATGATGACTGAACAGGTGCAAGATGTGCTGAACAATTTTGAAGAGGCCATGGATAAGATCACTGGCCTTGAGAATATGTTCGAAACAAAGCTCGGTAACAGATTTAATGAACTGCTTGCGCGTCTTCCACCACCGGCTGCACCTGCCGCACCTCTACAACAACAACAACGACGACGACTACCTCCACGTCATGAAACATCCCTCCGCCGAGCGAGCCATGTCCTTCCTCAGCCTGGCCAAACTGTTGGTGCTGCTGTTGATACTTCTGTGGCTCCTACAGCTGATGCAGAGGATGATTATGCGGGTGATTACGAGGATGAGGTTGATCAAAATCAGAACTACGTGCAACCACCAGCACCACAACCACCAGGTCGTCCACATGCAAATAATGGCAATGGTAGGGCTCCCCCTCAGGTACGAGATCATGACCATCTTCCTAAATTGAAACTGAATATTCCACCATTTGAGGGTAGATATGTTCCTGATATATATCTTACTTGGGAGTTAGAAACTGAACAACGATTTACATGTTCACAATATCCTGAGGAGAGACGTGTTCCTGCTGTTGTTTGTGCTTTCACTAGCTTTGCATGTGTTTGGTGGTCTGAACATTGTAGATTCTATCCTATTCCAGCTACTTGGGCTGATTTGAAAACTGCTATGCGTACTCGTTGGGTTCCACCATATTATCAACATGAATTAATTCAAAAATTGCAGCGTTTAAGACAAGGAAAAAATTCTGTAGAAGAATATTATCAGGAATTACAAACTGGCATAATTAGATGTGGTATTGTTGAGGAGAATGAAGCTATGCTTGCATGTTTTATGAGTGGTTTAAATAGAGAGATTCATACCATTCTAGAGTATAAGGAGTATAATAATATCACTCGTTTATTCCATCTTACTTGTAAAGCTGAACGTGAAGTGCAGGATCGACAGGCATTGGCGCGAACTAACTTTTCTGCATGTCGACCTTCATCATGGAGACCACGTTGCTACCTCTTGAGCACTGCGTTGGTTTTTTCCTTGAAGAGGAAAGGGTGATGCAGTAAAGTAGCGTAAGTATTTCCCTCAGTTTTTGAGAACCAAGGTATCAATCCAGTAGGAGACCACGCTCAAGTCCCGCGCACCTACACAAACAAATAAGAACCTTGCAACCAACGCGATAAAGGGGTTTTCAATCCCTTCACGATCACTTACGAGAGTGAGATCTGATAGATACGATAAGATAATATTTTTGGTATTTTTATGATAAAGACTAAAAGTAAAGAAAGCAAAATAAATGGCGCCAGAAATAGCTTGTTGATGGAAGATTAGTATGATTGAAAATAGACCCGGGGCCCATAGGTTTCACTAGTGTCTTCTCTCAAGATAGCATAAGTATTACGATGGGTGAAAAAATTACCGTCGAGCAATTGATAGAATTGAGCATAGTTATGAGAATATCTAGGTATGATGTTGTATATAGGCATCACGTCCGCAACAAGTAGACCGACTCCTGCCTGCATCACTATTACTCCACACATCGACCGCTATCCAGCATGCATCTAGAGTATTAAGTTCATAACAATGGAGTAACGCTTTAAGCAAGATGACATGATGTAGAGGGATAAACTCATGCAATATGATATAAACTCCATCTTGTTATCCTCAATGGCAACAATACAATACATGCCTTGCTGCCCCTGCTGTCACTGGGAAAGGACACCGCAAGATTGAACCCAAAGCTAAGCACTTCTCCCATTGCAAGAAAGATCAATCTAGTAGGCCACACCAAACTGATAATTCGAAGAGACTTGCAAAGATAACCAATCATACATAAAAGAATTCAGAAAAGATTCAAATATTGTTCATAGATAAACTTGATCATAAACCCACAATTCATCGGTCCCGACAAACACACCGCAAAAGAATATTACATCGAATAGATCTCCGCGAGAACCGAGGAGAACTTTGTATTGAGATCCAAAGAGAGAGAAGAAGCCATCTAGCTAATAACTATGGACCCGAAGGTTTGAGTTAAACTACTCACACATCATCGGAGAGGCTATGGTGTTGATGTAGAAGCCCTCCGTGATCAATGCCCCCTCCGGCAGGATGCCGGAAAAGGCCCCAAGATGGGATCTCATGGGTACAGAAGGTTGCGGCGGTGGAATTAGGTTTTCATGGATGCCTCTGATGGTTTGGGGGTACGTAGGTATATATAGGAGGAAGAAGTACGTCGGTGGAGCAACGTGGGCCCCACGAGGGTGGAGGACGCACCTGGGGGGTAGGCGCGCCCCCTGCCTCGTGTTCTCCATGTTGATTGCTTGACGTGGACTCCAAGTCCTCTGGATCACGTTTGTTCCGAAAATCACGTTCCCGAAGGTTTCATTCCGTTTGGACTCCGTTTGATATTCTTTTTCTGCGAAACACTGAAATAGGCAAAAAACAACAATTTGGGCTGGGCCTCCGGTTAATAGGTTAGTCCCAAAAATAATATAAAAGTCTATAATAAAGCCCATTAAACATCCAAAACATAATATAATATAGCATGGAACAATAAAAAATTATAGATACGTTGGAGATGTATCAAGCATCCCCAAGCTTAATTCCTGCTCGTCCTCGAGTAGGTAAATGATAAAAACAGAATTTTTGATGTGGAATGCTACTTGGCATAATTTTCAAAGTAATTCTCTTTGTTCAGGTCCGAAAGATTCAATATAAAAGTTTAATATTGACATAAAAATAATAATACTTCAAGCATACTAACTAAGCAATCATGTCTTCTCAAAATAACATGGCCAAAGAAAGTTATCCCTACAAAATCATATAGTCTGGCTATGCTCTATCTTCATCACACAAAGTATTTAATCATGCACAACCCCGACGACAAGCCAAGCAATTGTTTCATACTTTTGGTGTTCTCAAACTTTTCAATCTTCACGCAATACGTGAGCGTGAGCCATGGACATAGCACTATATGTGGAATAGAATGGTGGTTGTGGAGAAGACAAAAAAGGAGAAGATAGTATCACATCAAGTAGGTGTATCAACGGGATATGGAGATGCCCATCAATAGATATCAATGTGAGTGAGTAGGGATTGCCATGCAACGGATGCAGTAGAGCTATAAGTATATGAAAGCTCAACAAAAGAAACTAAGTGGGTGTGCATCCAACTCGCTTGCTCACGAAGACCTAGGGCATTTTGAGGAAGCCCATCATTGGAGTATACAAGCCAAGTTCTATAATGAAAATTTCCCACTAGTATATGAAAGTGACAACATAAGAGACTCTCTATCATGAAGATCATGGTGCTAATTTGAAGCACAAGTGTGGAAAAAGGATAGTAGCATTGTCCCTTCTCTCTTTTTCTCTCATCATTTTTTTAGATTCGTCCGGAGTCTCATCCCGACTTATGGGGGAATCATAGTCTCCATCATACTTTCCTCACTTGGGACAATGCTCTAATAATGATGATCATCACACTTTTATTTACTTACAACTCAAGAATTACAACTCGATACTTAGGACAACAATATGACTCTATGTGAATGCCTCCGGTGGAGTACCGGGATATGCAATGAATCAAGAGTGACATGTATGAAAGAACTATGAACGGTGGCTTTGCCACAAATACGATGTCAACTACATGATAATGCAAAGCAATATGACAATGATGAAGCGTGTCATAGCAAATGGAATAGTAGTAAGTTGCATGGCAATATATCTCGGAATGGCTATGGAAATGCCATAATAGGTAGGTATGGTGTCTGTTTTGAGGAAGGTATATGGTGGGTGTATGATACCGGCGAGAAGTGTGCGGTATTAGAGAGGCTAGCAATGGTGAAAGGATGAGAGTGCGTATAATCCATGGACTCAACATTAGTCATACAGAACTCATATACTTGTTGCAAAAATCTATTAGTTATCGAAACAAAGTATTACGCACATGCTCCTAGGGGGATAGATTGGTAGGAAATGACCATCGCTCGTCCCCGACCACCAATCATAAGGAAGACAATCAATAAATAAATCATGCTCCGACTTCATCACATAACGGTTCACCATACGTGCATGCTACGGGAATCACAAACTTTAACACAAGTATTTCTCAAATTCATAACCACTCAACTAGCATGACTCTAATATTACCATCTTCATATCTCAAAACAACTATCAAGGATCAAACTTCTCATAGTATTCAACACACTCATAAGAAAATTTATATTTATTTTTTTCTTTACTAATCTTGGATGCCTATCATAATTAAAGAAAATTACCATGCTGTTTTGTAGGACTCTCAAAATAATATAAGTGAAGCATGAGAGAACAATAGTTTCTATAAAACAAATCCACCACCGTGCTCTAAAAGATATAAGTGAAGCACTAGAGCAAAACTATATAGCTCAAAGGGAGTGAAGCACATAGAGTATTCTAACAAATTACGAATCAAGTGTGTCTCTCTCAAAAGGTGTGTACAGCAAGGATGATTGAGGAAAACTAACAAATAAATACTCAAATCATAAAATACGCTCCAAGCAAAACACATATCTTGTGGTGAATAAAAATATAGCCCCAAGTAAATTTACCGATGGATGAGGACGAAAGAGGGGATGCCTTCCGGGGCATCCCCAAGCTTTGGCTTTTAGGTGTCCTTAGATTATCTTGGGGTGCCATGGGCATCCCCAAGCTTAGGCTCTTGCCACTCCTTGTTCCATACTCCATCAAATCTTTACCCAAAATTTGAAAACTTCACAACACAAAACTTAACAGAAAATCTTGTGAGCTCCGTTAGCGAAAGAAAACAAAACGCCACTTCAAGGTACTGTATTGAACTCATTATTTATTTATATTTGTGTTAAACCTAATGTATTCCAACTTCTCTATGGTTTATAAACTATTTTACTAGCCATAGATTTATCAAAATAAGCAAACAACACATGAAAAACAGAATCTGTAAAAAACAGAACAGTCTGTTGTAATCTGTAACTAACGCAAACTTATGGAACTCCGAAAAATCTACCAAAATATGAAGACCTAGAAAATTTGTTTAATGATCTGCTGCAATTGGAATCAATATTTTATCATGTTCTGGTGATTTTTAACAATTGTTTTCGGGAACATAAAGTTTCTGAAATTTTCAGCAAGATCAAATAACTATCATCCAAGAAGATCCTATAGGTTTAACTTGGTACAAACACTAACTAAAACATAAAAACAAATCTAACCAGAGGCTATATCAAAGATTTATTCCTAAACAGAACCAAAAAAGCAAAACTAAAAATAAAATTGGGTTGCCTCCCAACAAGCGCTATCGTTTAACGCCCCTAGCTAGGCATAGATAAACTTAATGATGCTCACATGAAAGACAAGAATTGAAGCGTAAAGAGAGCATCATAAAACACGTGACAAAAACATCTAAGTCTAACATACTTCCCATGCATAGGCATATTGTAAGTAAACAAATTTGCAAGGCAAGCAAAAACTAGCATATGCAGGGAACAAGAAAGTGACGATGGCAATCTCAACATAACGAGAGGTAATTTAGTAACATGAAAATTTCTACAATCATATTTTCCTCTCTAATAATAATTACATGTAGGATCATAAGAAAATTCAACAAAATAGCTATCACCCAAAATATTTTCAACATGATCCACATGCATGCAAAGTTGACACTCTTCCAAAATAGTGGGATTAACATTAACTAAAGTCATGACCTCTCCAAACCCACTTTCAATATTATTGCAAACATTATTATCAATCTGATATTCATCATGGGGAGTAAGTAAATTTTCAAGATCGTAAGAAGAATCACCCCAATCATGATCATTGCAACAAGTAGAGGACATAGCAAAACTAGCATCCCCAAGCTTTGGGTTTTGCATATTATTAGCATAATTTACATCAATAGAATTTAAAATAAAATCATTGCAATCATGCTTTTTATTCAAAGATCTATCGTGAATCGCTTCATAAAGTACTTCATCACAATTTTCAGATTCAAGAATTTGAAGCAAAACCTCATAAAGATAATCTAGTGCACTCAACTCACTAGCAATAGGTTCATCATAATTGGATCTCTTAAAGAGATTAGCAAGTGGATGAGGATCCATAAACTCTTAGCAAGCGAAGATGCAAGCAAAAAGAAGGCACATGGTAACACAAGATTGAACGGACGAAGGGCGAATAAAACGGCACGGGTGAAGTGGGGGAGAGGAAAACGAGAGGCAAATGTCAAATAATGTAATGCGAGTGATAAGGGTTTGTGATGGGTACTCGGTATGTTGACTTTTGCATAGACACCCCGGCAACAGCGCCAGAAATCCTTCTTGCTACCTCTTGAGCACTGCGTTGGTTTTTCCCTTGAAGAGGAAAGGGTGATGCAATAAAGTAGCGTAAGTATTTCCCTCAGTTTTTGAGAACCAAGGTATCAATCCAGTAGGAGACCACGCTCAAGTCTTGCGCACCTACACAAACAAATAAGAACCTCACAACCAACACGATAAAGGGGTTGTCAATCCCTTCACGGTCACTTACGAGAGTGAGATCTGATAAGATAACATTTTTGGTATTTTTATGATAATGACTAAAAGTAAAGAAAGCAAAATGAACGGCGCCAGAAATAGCTTGTTGACGGAAGATTAATATGATGGAAAATAGACCCGGGGCCATAGGTTTCACTAGTGGCTTCTCTCAAGATAGCATAAGTATTACGGTGGGTGAACAAATTACTGTCGAGCAATTGATAGAATTGAGCATAGTTATGAGAATATATTGGTATGATCATGTATATAGGCATCACGTCCGCGACAAGTAGACCGACTCCTGCCTGCATCTACTACTATTACTCCACACATTGACCACTATCCAGCATGCATCTAGAGTATTAAGTTCATAAGAATGGAGTAACGCTTTAAGCAAGATGACATGATGTAGAGGGATAAACTCATGCAATATGATATAAACCCCGTCTTGTTATCCTCGATGGCAACAATACAATACGTGCCTTGCTGCCCCTGCTGTCACCGGGAAAGGACACCGCAAGATTGAACCCAGAGCTAAGCACTTATCCCATTACAAGAAAGATCAATCTAGTAGGCTAAACCAAACTGATAATTCGAAGAGACTTGCAAAGATAACCAATCATACATAAAAGAAATCAGAGAAGATTCAAATATTTTTCATAGATAAACTTGATCATAAACCCACAATTCATCGGTCCCGACAAACACACCACAAAAGAAGATTACATCGAATAGATCTCCACGAGAATCGAGGAGAACTTTGTATTGATATCCAAAGAGAGAGAAGAAGCCATCTAGCTAATAACTATGGACCCGAAGGTTTGAGGTAAACTACTCACACGTCATCGGAGAGGCTATGGTGTTGATGTAGAAGCCCTCCGTGATCAATGCCCCCTCCGGCAGGACGCCGGGAAAGGCCCCAAGATGGGATCTCACGGGTACAGAAGGTTGCGGCGGTGGAATTAGTTTTTCGTGGATGCCTCTGATGGTTTGGGGGTACGTAGGTATATATATAGGAGGAAGAAGTACGTCGGTGGAGCAACGTGGGCCCCATGAGGGTGGAGGGCGTGTCGGGGGGGGGGGTAGGCGCCCCCCTTCCTCGTGCTCTCCATGTTGATTGCTTGATGTGGACTCTAAGTCCTCTGGATCACGTTTGTTCCGAAAATCACGTTCCTGAAGGTTTCATTCCGTTTGGACTCCGTTTGATATTCTTTTTCTGCGAAACACTAAAATAGGCAAAAAAACAACAATTTGGGCTGGGCCTCCGGTTAATAGGTTAGTCCAAAAAATAATATAAAAGTGTATAATAAAGCCCATTAAACATCCAAAACAGAATATAATATTACTTTGCTTCCTATGACTCCTGATTCCATTTTGAAATATGATATTAATAGAGCTAATAAAGCGAAACAGGAGAAAAATAAGAGTGAAAAACAGATTGTGGCAAAAAGAATTTGAGCAACAAATTGTTGGAACATGCGGTACGCTATGCTAGTGCCAAATAAAATTTTCTACCGCACACCCAAGATCATGCTGCTGGAAATAGATCACGGGATCGGGTTTACCACTAGACGCGCAGTCACCGCAGCGGAAGTAGAGTTGGTGATGCGTGTAGCCGATCTCCCGGGCCGTTTCCTCCTTGCTTTGCTGATCTCCCACGAACAGCGAAGACCCGTGAACGGTGATCTCCTGCGAACGGCACCTCGCGGTTCCCTCGAACCGTTCATCCAAGCACCGCAGATGCGATGCCTCCAAGGTATCCACACGTACGGGGAGCAGCGTCGAGCGGCGGACTGCTAGGTCCGATCCCGCGGCATGGGCGTGGGGAGTGGCGGTGGCTAACCAGGGTTCAATTCGATCAACCCTAAGTGGTGTGCCCACTCCCCTTTATATAGACCTCCGAGGTGGGCTCACCACTTGAGCCCACTAGGAGTCCACATCCATTTTCCACTCAGATCCAATCCGAATGGGCTGCAGCCCCTTAAGTGTGCGACCCTATAGGTTCACGTACACATGGACACGACCAGAGTCGATAGTTGGTAGCGGCTCCTAGCAGAACGTGCCAACTCCCATGTGGGCGTAAAGTCGTTTGACGAACCTCAACAATGTGGCATATGCAACATTCCTTTTGCCTCGCAATATTTGTTGTCGAGCTCAAGGCGAGTACTTGTCACCCTTGTGTTAGCTCGACCTCTCTTCTCGAAACCATGATACAGATTCCCGAACTGGGTTATAACTTAACCCAAGTCGCATGGCCATGCTTTTCGAATCTGATCACTCGAGAGGGCCCAGAGAATATCTCTCGAAATAGGAGGGGCAAATTCCATCTTGGTCAACCATGGCTCGCGGCATGTCTCACGACTCACCCGAAAGCTACCTTTATAACTACCCAGTTACGAAGTAGCGTTTGATAGACCCTAAGTGAGTCGATCCTCATCCCGAGAACATGCGAGGACCTCAGGTCTAGGACATGGCATAGACATTGCACTTGAGACTAAAAAATGACTATATCTCGTTGCGTCTCAAAGTGGGTCTGTCCGGCTCGGTGATCTCCATCCCCGAGCCCATACTATCGGTTTAGCATCTCCATGCACATGACTTGTGAAACATAGTCATCAACCGAGTCGTATACTAGTCAAGGATATGTGTCCGCATAACCTTATCAACTAGGGACCATTAAAACAATCATCATACAATACATAGTTCCACAAACAAGTCCCATACTTATTGATACATATCATTGATGATGTTCAAGGACAATACAAAGGACTCATGAATACATATGGAAATATCATCATCACATGATTGCCTCTAGGGCATATCTCCAACAGTCTCCCACTTGCACTAGAGTCAATCATTTAGGCATCGTATGCCCATGGAGTTCATGTGCGCCTCATGCTTCAGACGTGGGAGAGGCTTCGTCAATGGATCAGCAACATTTTCATCCGTGTGTACCTTGCATATGTTCACGTCACCTCTTTCGACAATGTCGCGAATAAGGTTAAAACACCTGAGTATGTGTTGGGATTTATGATGGCTCCGTGGTTCCTTGACTTGCGCAATGGCACCACTATTATCACAATAGAGGTCCAATGGATTAGACGCGCCCTCAACCACACCAAGATCAGAAATAAAAATCTTCACCCAAACACCTTCTTTTGCAGCTTTAGAAGCCGCAATGTACTCGGCCTCTGTTGTAGAATCAGCTACCGTATCTTGCTTGGAGCTCCTCCAGCTCACTGCTCCTCCGTTTAGAATGAACACCAACCCAGATTGCGATCGACTATCATCCCTATCTGTTTGGAAACTAGCATCAGTGTAACTCTTTACAATGAGCTCATCCTCACCTCCATAAACCAGGAACATATCCTTAGTCCTTATCAAGTACTTAAGGATATTCTTAACCACTATCCAGTGTCTCTTCCCTGGATCAGCCTGGTATCAGTCCACCATGCTAAGAGCAAAACTAACATCGGGACGAGTACATACCATAGCATACATGATGGACCCGACAGCCGAAGCGTACGGAATCCCATCCATGCGTCTTCGCTCATCAGGAGTGGTAGGACTCTGAGTCTTGCTAAGACTAATGCCATGTGACATGGGCAAGATACCTTTCTTGGCATATTGCACGTTGAACCGCTTCAACACCTTGTCAATATACGCACTCTGGCTTAATCCAATAAGCCTTCTCGATCTATCTCTATAGATCTTGATTCCCAAAATGTAAGCTGCTTCTCCCAAGTCCTTCATAGAAAAACTATTTTCAATGAGTCCTTGACAGATTCAAGCATTTGAACATCCCCCACAGGAGATACAGTTCAATATGTACTCCAGATTATGTACACGGACTCCAACAATGCTGCCGAATATGAGGCCCTTTTACATGGTCTCCGGATGGCAGTATCCATGGGCATTCAACGCCTGGAAGTGCGCGGGGATTCGAACCTCGCGATATCCCAAATAAATGGAGACTTCGATGCCAAGGGTCCAAAAATGGCAGCTTACCGCAACACCGTCTTAAAAATGTCAGCCCGGTTCGAGGGGCTCGAATTTCACCACATAGCCCGTGAAAACAATCAGGCGGCAGACATCCTGGCACGCATCGGCGCAAAACGCGATGCAGTCCCCCCCAACGTCTTCCTGGAAAGGTTGTTCAAGCCATCCGTAGTATGGGAAGGGGAGCCTGGTAATGACAGCCCGGACCAATCTGCACTGTCCGGCACCGAACAATCTGACATAATCGGCGGCCCTGCCAATGAAATTACAACTTCCGCCCACGTCATAATGGCCGTCATCGCCCCGTGGACAGAACCATTCCTAGCTTACCTTAATAGGCAGGAGCTCCCGGAGGACCAAAATGAGGCACGCTTGTCGGCGTTCTGGGAACGGGGGTCCCCAGACTTGCCTGCCTGCGGCATGTGGCATGGCTCAAAGGAGGCCCAGCACGGCCCATCTTCATCAACACAAGACCCAAGACCCTCGCGAGGGGCCAAGCCTCGTGGGGCGGACGACGCAAAGCTTCCTCAGGCGCGGCCTCATCAGGCTGGCTCACGAGGAGGCGGAGAGATCAAGGCGGGGTACCTCACGAGGTGCCCATGACGTAAGCCATGACGACCACAGGAGCCGGGCGAGCGCCATCCCGCGCGGTGTCCTCCTTTCCTCTTTGGTGCAAAGGGGGCAAGCGCAGGCGAGAGGATCAAGCAAAGGCATCCATTTCGGTGCAACAAGACCAAGACCAGTCCAACGGCGGGAAGGAGGTCACCGTGGAGCCCAGGCCGGCGTCACTACAGAGCCTTTTGGCAGGCGAGGACCGACTTTAGTCAGGATAAGTGTACCAGATGTTCCCCTTCAAAATGGCCAACTGTTGGCGCCCTTCCCGCTCAATATTTGGGGGAGAGGCCCAGGGCCCTTGCCTATAAATAGGACTAGCCACCCCCATAGCGAAGGTTGAGAACGAGCGAAGGTCGAGAACTAGCGAGCTAGAATCCGGAGAGAAAGACAGAGAGAAAGAAGGGCGGCTGAACTCCTCCTTGCAGTTCATCCTCCCAGCCAAGAACAGGCCCTCGCGAGGCTATTCTACCTTGTACTGTTCATCATCATCAGCCCAAGAGGCAATCCACCCACCACAAACTAGAGTAGGGTATTACACCACAATGGTGGCCCGAACTAGTATAAACCCTGTGTCTTGTGTTGTTCTTTCAGTAGTTTAGATCTTTGCGAGACGGAGAGGTAGAGAGTGTAATCTCCGCGCGCACCCCAGATTTCGAACCTTAAGGGTCTGCCGGAACCCGAAATCCGACATTTGGCGCGCCAGGTAGGGGTGCGCCGGAATTTGTTTTCCACCGCTCCGCTCTCCTCCGACCGTCGCGTTCATGTCCGACGCCCGCCGGGCCCGCGCCGAGCGCCGCGCCGCCATCGCTTCCCGCGTCGCCCAGACGGCTCCCGTCGGTGGGCGTCCTCGTCGTTCCCCGTCGCCCGCCGTCAATGCCGCCACCGGCCCGGCGGGGAACGAGCAGCAAGCGTCGTCTAAGCATCCGTCTGTGCGGCAAGACGGCCGTACCGCTACTTCGTCGCTCACACCCGCTGGTTCTTCGTCCCACGCGCTCCGCGCGCCCTTGGAGGCTCGAGCTGCGCTCATCGCGGCAAACAAGCTCCTGCGCTACCATCCCGTCGACGACGTCTACGAAGATTGGCTCGACCGCGTCGCCGAGCTCGTCCGCGCCGCAGGGGGCTCTCCCGCGCCGTCCGTTCCGCTGCGCCGCACCCCGTCCCGCGTGGGCAACGAAGCTCCGGGGGCGTACTAGCCGCCTTCTCTTCAGGAAGACGCCATGGCTCCAAGGCGCGCGGCCCCTGGCAGGAACCCGCTCCGTCAGGCGCCGGTGCGACAAGAGCAGAGCTGCCAAGAAGTCCCTCGCCCGCAAGAAGCTGCCCGGGCGCTCGCTACTCCGGCACGTCGCGACCCTGCTCCTGCTCCCGCGCATCAAGACCCCGCGCTGCTCCCAGCCGCAGCGCATGGGGACCCGTAAGACCAAGCTCTCCCTCACCCAAAGACTCCCGTGACCACCGCAGGCTGCCGTGCCTACACCACCGAGCTGCGCAGCGTCGCATGGCCTGGCAAGTTCAAGCCAGATCTGCCTCCTCGTTACGACGACACGACCGACCCTGCAGAGTTCCTCCAGCTCTATGAGCTGGGCATCGAAGCTGCCAGTGGGGACGAGAAGGTCATGGCGAACTGGTTCCCCATGGCGCTCAAGGAAGGAGCTCGCACCTGGCTCCTGAATCTGGCTCCAGGCACGATCTCTTCCTGGGAACAGATGCGCACCCGCTTCATTGCCAACTTCCGAGGTACTCGCGACCGGCCGCCTGCCGTGAGCGACATGCGCCGCATCAAGCAACAACCCAGTGAGACCCTGCAAAAGTACATCCAGCGCTTCAATAGTGCGCGCCTCAAGATCCCCAGGGTGTCCGAGGAGGCCATCATCTCAGCCTTCTCCGATGGTGTGCGCGACGTCAAAATAAAGGAGCTGGCGATGCATCAAGACCTGTGCACCTCCCTGGAGCTGTTCAACTTGGCGACCAAGTGCGCCAGGGCTGAGGAAGGCCGCCTCTCCCTCCTCGAGCTGCCTGCCGTAGACCCAGAAGAGAAGAAGCCCAAGGCAAAGGACGTAAAGCGCAAGAGGGCTGCCGTGCTCGCGGTAGAACCAGACACCAAAGGGGCAAAGATCTGCCTGAATCCTCCAGGGGTAGCCGGTACTGTGTGTACCATGACCTCCACACCCACAACACCAACGAATGTCAAGAACTCCGCACCAACGAATGCCAAGAACTCCGCGCCGTGCGAGAAGGAAGGATCGGCCGTCGTCCCGACCGTGCTGATCGGGGATGCGGCCGAGGAGGAGGAAGAAACGCAGGGCGCTGGGAAGACCGTGGTCCGCGCCAAGGATTGCGTGATCAACCTCGCGAGGATCGCTAGCGAGACCTGCCTCGCGAGGGAGACTGGAGGGATCAGCCTCGTGAGGATCGCCCACAAGGCAACGCAGGCCTCCCTTCACTGCCGCCTCAGCCAAGGAGGAACGAGGACCACCATCAAGACGAAGGGGCTGAGGGCTTCCAGGAGCCACGCGCAATCGCTTGCATCCTGGGCGGAGCTCAAGCCCCGGCCTCCCAACGCATCTTCAAGCAGTTTGCCCGCGAAGTGAATGCAGTCTTACCCAAGCTCGAAGCAACGCGCCCTCTCAGGTGGTCGGCATGCACCATCACGTTCAGCTCAGCGGATCAGCTCAAGTGTGCGGCCACAGCCGGAGTCCTCCTGATGCTTTGCTCCCCAGTCATCAGCAACATACTGGTCACCAGGACCCTCATCGATGGTGGGGCAGGGCTCAACGTCCTGTCCGTGGAAATATTCAACAATCTCCAGGTACCCTATGACCAGCTTCAGCCAACCAAGCCTTTCTCCGGGGTCACCGACGGCTCCCCGGTCCCGATTGGGCAGGTCCGCCTCCCTGTCACCTTCGGAGCACGCAACAACTACCGCACCGAGCTCATCGACTTCAACGTCGCTCACATCCGCCTGCCATACAATGCCATCCTCGGGTACCCAGCGATGTCCAAGTTCATGGTCGTAACTCACCATGGCTACAACGTCCTCGAGATGCCGGGAAGTGGCGGAGTCATCACGGTACCCTGCGAAGAGAGGGATGCAGTGTGTTCCCTGGAGCGAGCCTTTCAGGCCGCGTCACTGGAAGACCCAGATCGCGGGGACAGGAGGTTTCCCGAGACCACCCTCAAGAAGAAGAAGACATCATCCGGACCGACTCCTCAGGAGGCAGGCCCCTCAGAGCCCGCGTCTGCCCAAGGGGAACCTCCCTCCATCGCATAGGAAAGCGCGCCCGGCGCCCTCCTCAGGTAGGGCTTGGGGGCTCTCCCCTGGAGGGCCACCGACCTGGGCAAGGTCACGAGGGAGGTGCTAGGGCACCATGTGGAGGCGTGTTTCGAAGCACGTTTCCCTCAAGGAGGAGCAAGGCAAGGAAGGTCAGACCAGCAGGAGTTCATCAACGAGGCCATTCAAGAACTACAGGAATCAAGAATCATGAGAGGCTGCCGCCATCTACCGGCTGTGTCTCCCCATCCAGGCGAGGATGGTGGGCTGCGCGTTTGCATTGACATACCAGGGCTCAACCAAGTCGCCACGATGGAGCACCTTTGGCCCTCGCAAGTGGGGCGCTGCGGAGGTCCGCCCCACAGCTACGTTCGCATGCCTTACAGCTTGTCGAGCACGGCTACTACGTACCAGCGCCTCATGAGGGGCATCATGGAGGCTCAAGAGGAAAGACGTTCCGCAGCATTGGCGGAGATGGAGATGATTCGCGAGGAGCCACCAGCGCCTCCGGAGCCTCCCGAGGCCCCCGGGCCTGGGGGCTTGTGAGGACTGGCTTCCGCAGCCCACCGAGTCTGCTGCACCAACACCCCTTCATCCTCGACATCTTCAGGTGACATCTTTCAAGTTTCATTTCTAGCTGGGAGCGCCCTCCCAGGGCTGCATCATTCCCAGGCCGCGTGGGTCCGTTCCTGCGGCATGTATCCCTTTTTACTTCATGTTGATTAGCTTGCTTTGTTGGGGGCGCCCCTCCGGCCGCACCATCCCCAAGTCGCTCGGGCCAGGCCCAGCGACATGTATCTCCCTTGTGTTTATTTCCATCTATGCATTCGCCCACCATGCTTGATTACTTGATGCCTGTCCAGGGCACTTCTTCTCCTCCATGTCGACCACTTGCACGTTAAAGTGGGGGTACGTGAGCATCGCGACTCAGGGCTCTTACCGGCGCTCCAGCCCTCACCCTCTGGCCTTGTCCACGGCATCGCGACCTGGCATACCAGCGACGGTTGAGACCAGCTCGAGGGCCGAGACCCGAGGACGTAGAGTATAGGCATCTAACCCAACTTGCAGGAACACATCACAAGATAAGGCCCAGTGCCAGGCGCAACCCGCCTAGAGGTAGGGCCCCGTGAGTCCCGCGCTGGCTCACGGGTGCCCAGATACACCTCACCTAGCCCTACCGTGCCGGCCACGTGTCAGGGCGGGGCTGTACACGCCCCGGGGGATCCTCCTAGAGGGGGGCCCCCTCCCACGTACCAGTGGAAGCACCATGCTCCACGCTGGCTGACGACACTGCCGAGGAGCGGCTATGCCCGTACACATGCGGAAGCGCTATGCTCCGCGCTGGTGATAAACAACTGAGGGTGGCCCCCGGGCCGCATCAACCTCAGGGAGCCCAGAGCTCAGTGTCTAGCCTCATCGCAACGCCTCCCCTCGGGAGTGCCGCGCGAGGGGGCTAGGCACTGGGGCTGCGCCTGGGTCACGCCCAGACGTACGCCACCCAACCAGGCCCCTCGGGCCTGGTTCGTCGCGCGTCTCTCCCCGAGCGGAGCCAAGGTATGAAGGCCGTTTGAGCGTCAAGGGGGACCCCTGAGCATCGCGACTCAGGGGCCTAACTGGTCCCGTAGCCCCTCACTCCCTAGTTCCGAAAGGCTAGCGCTGGGTGAGGTACGCGCGGGGCCGGGCTATGCAGACATAGAACGGTAGTCCCACTTGCATCTCGCCTCCTCATTTGCTGTTCATGCGTCAAGGGGGACTCCTGAGCATCGCGACTCAGGAGCCTAACTGGTCCCGTAGCCCCTCACTCCCTAGTTCCGAAAGGCTAGCGCTGGGTGAGGCACGCGCGGGGCCGGGCTCCGCCGACGTAGAACGGAAGATCCACCTACATCACACCTCCCTACTTGTTGTCCATACGCCAAGGGGGACTCCTGAGCATCGCGACTCAGGAGCCTAACTTGCCACATAGCCCCTCACTCCTTTGGCCCCATCCTGGTTTCCGGTCGGGGCTAATGCTGGGTGAGGTACGCGCGGGGCCGGGCTCTGCCGGCGTGGAACACAAGCAAGTAGGGAGGAAGCACATAAAATTCAAGGAATTTAAAAGCAAATATTACAGTCCATACTGTCGTCAAACGCAAGTTTAAACGCCTCCCCGAGGCATGATACACGTCCAGGAATTAAAGGCAAGACAGGAGCAGTGGCGGAGTCGCTTGTCGGCGGTGGAGCAGCGCGAATTGGCTTCACCTCATGGAGCAGGAGGGCCGGCAGCGCCTTGCTTTGGCTTGGTGCCGAAGGCCCGGAACTTCCCCAGCAGCGCCTCCGTGCGCCCCCTTACGGCCTCGGCAGCGGCGGCAGCACCCTCGCCGCTTATAGGCTCTAACAGGCTGTCGAGGTCGGCGCTGGGGTTGCGAAGGTAGATGTGGGCGAAGACCCGCGTCAGCGCTGCAGAAGACATGACACGCACCTCGGCCTCAGCCATGGGGCCAAGGCCAAGGACGACATCCTCAAGGGCACGAACCAGGAAGGGAAGCAGCTTGGCGGGGCCGTCCTCGGCGCCGGCCAGCGGGCTCTCCAGGCCGCTCTCATAAAGCGTCTTCAGCAAGGAACGGGCCTTCTTCTCCATGTCCGCGAAGGCCACACGATCCTCGGCAAGAACCCGGGCTTTGCCATCCAGCTCAACCTTCGCCACCTCCAGCTCCTTCTTCAGCGCTCCTAGACGGTCGCGACGCTTCTTGAGCTTGGCCTCCCGGCCCTTGATGGCCGCCTTCATGCCTTCTTCTTGCTCCTGGCGATGACGAGCCTCCTTCGTGAGCTGGTCCCGCAGGCCCTGCAGCTCGTCCTCTAGCGCCTTGCAACGACCACGGACTTCGACCACCTCCCCCAGGGCTGCGTCTCGAGCAGCCTTCGCTTCGAGGACGTCCTCCCTCTCTTCATCGCAGGCCGTCGAGGCCTGAACCAGCGCCGCCCGAATCGAGGCGTCAGAGCGAATCCATCCTGAAGCCAGATCCAGGCGCCCGGCCGCCAGGCGGGGGTCGGCGCCAAGAAGATCCTGCCGCAGCCGGTCCAGTCCAGCAGCGGCACGCTCCAGGACGGCAGGAGTAGTTGGAGAAACAGCAGTCGGTGGAACAGGAGGAGAAGGTAGCGGCGGCGAGACCACAGCATCTTGAGGCGGAGTCTGCTGCGCCCCAATGACTGTGGTGGCGGCAGCAGGCAGAGGCACCTCGGGAGTCACTTGGGCCATGGGGGCTGGGCTCGCCCCAGCCAGCTCAGCCAGGCCTCGCGAGGACGACCGGGCAGGAGAAGCCCGTGCGTCGCGGTCACCTTCCCCCGCAGCGGAGGCGCTGCTGCGGATGGGGTCTCGGGAGCCCCCTTCGGCTTCTTCGCTGCGGGCGCCAGCCTATTCAAGAGAAGCGAACATCAAGCCTCAGCAGCGGAACAAGAAATAAAGACAAGGATCAAGCGCTTACGGGTCGTCGCCGGTGAGCTCGGGCAGCCTCCGGCCAAATTTGAAGCCTGACAGCCGGCTGGAAGGGTCAACCTCGGGAGCAGAAGGCGCGTCTGCAGGCCGCCTCGGGGCGGGGGTAGACCCATGGGAGATCAGCCCTGTCCTGTCCTTCTTCGGGATCGGGGGCAAGCTCCCGCCGACCTGCTCGTCTCCATCCTCGTCATCATCGCTTGAAGAAAGGCGGAGAGTGCGGGGCCTGCGCCGGGGGAGGGGAGCCCTCGACTCTCCGTCGGTCGCCTCAGAGTCAGGCCCCTCCCCCCGCTCCTCTTCGTCCTCCTCTTCGCCGGAGTCGCTGGAGGACACGTCCACCAGTCCCTCGGGAGCCTCCGCGGGCACGAGCCCGTCCCCGTTGAAGGCAGGCATGGACTCCACCACCTGCTCCAATCGTCGCGAAGGAACAAGGGCGTAGGAGCGCCCTCCAACCTCGCCACATCGCCCCCGGCCAGAGATTGGAGCACCGCGGCCAGATCTTCGCCGCCCAAGGCCGCGGGGCTCGGATGAGGCCTCCACATCGGTGGTGAGTACTGCCGAAGCGGAGCCAGCTGGTGCTCCAGGAATTCCCTCAGTAGCGACGCGCCGGTCAGCTTCGCCGCCGCCATGCTGGTCGGCCTCAGATCCGCGTCCATCCTCTCCAGCACCGGCTTCGCACCGGGGTCTGTGAGTTCTGTGCGGGCCCAATCACCGGAGCTCATGGGCGGCTCCTTGGGCAAGATCAGCCGCGGGTGAATGCGCCCGGCGTCTGTCAAGACCCATTTGCTCCTGAAGCCCTCGATCCTTTTCACGGGCTTCGAAATGGCAATGGCGCCGCTGTACGCGATGAAGCTCGTGCACGCGGAAGGAGAACTGCGAGAGACCCGGAGGGAGAAGTAGTGGCGCAGCAAGGACACTGAGGGCTGCACCCCTATGTGAGCCTCGCAGTAATAGGCAAAGATTGCCAAGAGAAGGACGGAGTTGGGGTGGAGATGCAGAGCCTGTAGGTTGTAATGGCGGAGGACAGAGAAGAAGAACTCGGAGAAGGGAGGCACCAGACCAGCAGCAATGGAGCTTACAAAGAGAGGATAAAAGGTGCTCCCTCGGCCCTCAGGGGTGGCGGAGCCGGCCTTGAACACCTTCGCCCCGTCGATGCCCTGCGCCGCCACCATCCGGCGCAACCGGGCGAAGCTCGACTCAGACACGTTTGGTGAGTCCAGGGCAGACGAGTACCAAGCTTCGGCCGGGGACTGACGAGGCGCCATGGCTTCTAGGTCACGCGGTCGAAGTAGATCTGGAGATTTGGAGGAAGGAAGGGGAGGCGCAAGAAAGGGAATCTGAGCACCAACCGAGGAAGCAGAAAAAGCTCCATGCTACTTTATCTACTGTTTTAGGCAATATTGGGCTTTATTATCCACTTTTATATTATTTTTGGGACTAACCTATTAACTGGAGGCCCAGCCCAGATTTGCTGTTTTATGCCTATTTCAGTATTTCGAGGAAAAGGAATATCAGACGGAGTCAAAACGGAACGAAATCAACTGGAGAAGTTATTTTTGGAAGGAAACCCACCTGATGGACTTGGACCCCACGTCAAAAGAGCCATGAGGCGGTCACAAGGGTGGAGGGCGCACCCTCCCCCCTGGGCGCGCCCCCTGCCTCGTGGGGCCCCCGTAGCTCCACCGACGTTCTCCTTTCACCCATATATACCGTCGTACCCTAAAACTTCCAGAACAGAAGATAGAACAGGAGTTCCGCCGCTGCAAGCCTCCAGAACCACCAAAAACCAATCGGGACCCCTTTCCGGTACCCTGCCGGAGGGGGGATCCATCTCCGGTGGCCATCTGCATCATCCCGGCACTCTCCATGACGAGGAGGGAGTAGTTCACCCTCGGGGTTGAGGGTATGTACCAGTAGCTATGTGTTTGATCTCTCTCTCTCTCTCTTGTTCTCTCTCGTGTTCCACTATGGCACGATCTTGATGTATCCCGAGCTTTGCTATTGTAGTTGGATCTTATGATGTTTCTCCCCCTCTACTCCTTTGTGATGAATTGAGTTTCCCCTTTTGAAGTAATCTTATCGGATTGAGTCTTTATGAGAACACTTGATGTATGTCTTGGTGATCAACTTGCGGGTTTCGTGACATTGGGAACCTATGCATAGGGGTTGGCACATGTTCTTGATTCTCCGGTAGAAATTTTGGGGCGCTCTTTGAAGTACTTTTATGTTGGTTGGATAAATCTGAGATTGTGTGATGCATATCGTATAATCATGCCCACGGATACTTGAGGTGACAATGGAGTATCTAGGTGACATCAGGGTTTTGGTTGATTTGTATCTTAAGGTGTTATTCTAGTAAAAACTCCAGGGTTGTTTGTGACACTTATAGGAATAGCCCAACAGATTGATTTGAAAGAATAACTTTGTGGTGGTTTCGTACCCGACCATAATCTCTACGTTTGTTCTCCGCTATTAGTGGCTTTGGAGTGACTCTTTGTTGCATGTTGAGGGCTTGTCATATGTTCTATCTATGTTATTATTGTTGAGAGAACTTGCACTAGCGAAAGTATGAACCCTAGGCCTTGTTTCCTATCATTGCAATACCGTTTACGCTCACTTTTACCACTTGTTACCTTGCTGTTTTTATTATTTCAGATTACAAAAACCTATATCTTCTATCCATATTGCACTTGTATCACCATCTCTTCGCCGAACTAGTGCACCTATACAATTTACCATTGTATTGGGTGTGTTGGGGACACAAGAGACTCTTTGTTATTTGGTTGCAGGGTTCCTTGAGAGAGACCATCTTCATCCTCACGCCTCCTACGGATTGATAAACCTTAGGTCATCCACTTGAGGGAAATTTGCTACTGTCCTACAAACCTGTGCACTTGCAGGCCCAACAACGTCTACAAGAAGAAGGTTGTGTAGTAGACATCAGGGGCTTCTTTAAACAGAAGCTTATTTATACGGGCTTCACGCCCAAAACATGTGTCAAACTTCCGCATGTACCTATTATTCACCATTATATGCATCGATATGACTTAAGTTTTGGCCAAGCTGGGTTGCCTGGCTCCTGTGCTTACCCCTACGTTCCCGATTGTTCGGCTAGGCGGTAAAGGGAGCACCTCTGCGATTGTTACTGCCGGGTCAGCCGGATGTGTACCTCAGACTAGGTGAAGCCGAAGGCTAGCGTTCTTAAGGGAATATTCGGTCGGTGAACTAAAGATGACCTTTTTTACTTATATATATGCCCCTAGATGCTTTTCCTGTGTTTGCAATCCGGACATGCACTTTAGGGCATGCCTCCCAGAGAAAGGAACCCCTAACGGAACTATTCTCTCTGGAAGATGTTTCTTACTAACCATGTAATATAACATAACTAGTTGGGCACTTGTCTGATAAAGCACTAATGACCCCTACGCCTGGTCTCCATGCATACCCCGGTTCTTACATAACCGATAGGGTATTCGGACACACTCCGGACCGTCAGGTCCCGAGGTCGAAGCGAAAAGGTCGGCAACGACAAACGATCTACAATCCGGCTAGAAGGCATTACACATGTCAATTAAAAATTACATAGTCACTCTGACTGATTGTATTCCTCTTCAATACCATCTAACAGGCTGTCTAATTTACAGTCCTGCTGGGAATACTTTGCGGGGATCTCCTTCCCATCAGGTCCTACAGGTCCGTCCTCGGCCATGTGGTTGGGGTCAGCCTTTGTGTACCGCGTCTTTACCATGGCCCAGGCCTCCCTCGCGCCTTGGCGGCAGGCCGATATCTTACACAACCGGAAGCGCTGCCGCGCTCCCTTTAGCTTCTCTACAAGCTCTCCAAGGCCCTCGAGCCTAGGAGGGATGGCCATAAGGCTTGGGCAACTCCTTGCATCGCCTGCCGAACTCGCTCGTGCAACTGCGACAGCTCGGGAAGAAGGTCGCCCGTTGAACCGGGCATCTCCTCTGCAGGACGACCTGTTAGCATACCTACAGACATAACTCTGTTAGTCGACTTCCCCGCCGAACCCCCTTTTCAGAGTTCGTTTAATCACTTACTATATATGCCGCGTCGAAGCCGTTGATTCTCCTTAGTGGAGTCCGACAGCTGGGCCCGAACATCCTTTAGTTCAACGCCCAGCTTGGTGTTGGCATCTTGGAGATCGTTCTTCTCCCGCCTCACCTTTGTCAGCAAGCTCTCACCAGCCTTTAGCTGGCGTAGGAGTTGTTGCTTTTCCGGATTTAATCCGGTGACATCTGCAATTTCATTTGTCAGATTTGTACCCACGCTGCACTTCGCAAAAATATTGATCTTACGAAGCATAAATTACCAGAGGGGGTCTCCTTGGGCTCCCCTGCCGCGGCTAGTGCGGCCTCAAGTTGGGCTTTGCACTCTTCCAGCTCCTGGGACAGTAGGGTATTCTTTTCTGTAAGAGCCTGCATAACAAATGATCCTTAAATCAGTTGTTCTAACTGTTTCAAGTCTCGGGGGCTACTCGTATATATATATTTACCAGAAATTTTCTTACCCGCATGTCTTTTACATATTGCTCCGTGGCTCTGGCTAAACCATTTTGAGCGGCACGGAGGTACGCATCTCCCAATTTAAAGGCACTCAAGGCCTCCTGGGAGAAACAAGCGTCGCGAAGAACTGTCCGGCGACGCCTGTGGTCCATGGCACTCTCCACCTCGAAATTGGTGGCAGACAGCCTATCCGCATCCTCTGTCGGAGGAGCGTCCGGTGCGCGCCTTGTGTTCATCTCTGTTTCCGGACCAGGCTTTGGAGCCTGGCTGGTGGAGGCGCGATTGGCAACCTCTCCGGATATAGTCCGGCGAGGTCTCTTCGTCCTGAAGAGAACACGAGCGTTAATATGCCCTGAAGGAACAACACCAGGGAAGAAGATGGTGCGCTATACCTTTGCGCCGGCGTCTCAGTCCGGACTACATTCCTTTTTACCCCACGGGGTCCTGCAGCCCCTCGTTGGCTAGCCGCAGGCTCGGCCTCCCGCCTCGGAAACCTCCCCTGCAATACACGGTTGTTGTCAGGGAAACTGAAACACGTGAGGATGGATTCCTTCCCAAAGTGATGAGACTCCGGCCTCTTTTACTTGGGAGGCTGGGATTAGCCCTGGGTAATCGGCCGTAATGGCCACCAAGGTATCATCCTTGCTCAGCTGATGAAATACCCCGTCAATCAGCTCCACAGCTATATTCGGATCCTCTTCGGAGTCCGGATCAAGGGACCGTTCTGGATCCTCGGGCTAGGGAGGATGGCTATTTATATCCTTTACTTCCTGATGCAGTTCCTGCATTGAAGTCGTTAGACTACATATTTGATCATGGGAATATGAAACGGATGGGCGAGCAAAATTGTCTGCTGACCCAACTCGGAGTGTTGTACATAGTAAATCCACCCTGGGGGTTGACGCGGAGGAATTCCTCCTCTTCTCCCTTGTACAAAGAGGACAAGATCTTTATCAGAGCGGCAGCCGAGTTCGGCCCCTTACGACCGTAACGGGTGGCGTCATCTTCCCCGTTAAAATCCCACATGAGGAGGCTTCTATACTGCAATGGCTGCACCCCCCGCATAATGCATGCGGCCATGACTCCAATCATGGTTAGTCCGGAATGAGCCAATAGTCTTATCCGGCCCATCAGGTAAAGGACGTCCCTGTCACTTTCTCTCCGAGAGCTCCGTGGACGCCAGCTTAAGCGTTTCTTTAAGGGAGCACTATTGAATTCGGGGAGACCGACCCGGATAGGATCCGGCAGCGGGACATCATCTATATAAAACCATTCCAAAGGCCAGTCCTCGGACGCCTTCTTTGGGGTTCCGGATAGATATCCGGTCCCGGCGATGCGCCACACTTCGGCTCCGCCCACTTGATATATGGTCCCCTCCTGAGAACGAGGCACCAGGCAAAATAGCCTCTTCCACAGGGCGAAATGAGCCTCAATACCCAAGAATAACTTGCAAAGGGCAACGAAGCCCGCGATATGCAATATAGAGGCGGGCGTGAGGTTGTGCAGCTGGAGGCCGTAGAACTCTAGAAGCCCCCGGAGAAACGGATGAATTGGAAATCCGAGTCCTCTTATTAGATAAGGGACGAGGCATACCCACTCTCCTTTGGAGGATTAGGGGCGCTCTCCGCTTGCTCTCCGCCATTATAGGTGGCGAGTCCGGCTCGAACCGGAACCATATAGGCCGGAGGGAGGAATCCCTTGGTCTGAAGCGATACTAGCTCGCTATGCGGGATGGAGCACCTCTCCCAGTCTCCCGGCTTAGGGCTGGATGGGCGAGAAGAGGAGTTGCGATGGTTGGCCATGGTGGAATGGACCTTTTCTAGATGCGCTTTGATGACTGCTCGCGGAAGGGAAAAGGTGTGGTTTGGATCTAAATCCCCATCTCTTTAAATAGGCGGCTCATTTACGCGGCCAGGGATGTGAATGTAAAAACACCTAGACTTTTCGTATTCGTTCGACACGTGGAAGGCCTCCATTAGTGGGCGAAGAAGCCAAGGAGCGTTCCGTTACAAAAAACGGACATTATTCAACAGGTACACAGAGTTTGGAGAATAACCCGCCTTGCAATGCCGAAGACAATCTGCGCGCCAGACTCGTCATCGTTGAACCCTGGTTCAGGGGCTACTGAGGGAGTCCTGGATTAGGGGGTGTTCGGATAGCTGGACTATACCTTTAGCCGGACTCCTGGACTATGAAGATACAAGATTGAAGACTTTGTCCCGTGTCCGGATGGGACTTTCCTTGGCGTGGAAGGCTAGCTTGGCGATGCGGATATTTAGATCTCCTACCATTGTAACCGACTTTGTGTAACCCTAACCCTCTCCGGTGTCTATATAAACCGGAGGGTTTTATTCCGTAGGACAACAACTCCAACATACAACAATCATACCATAGGCTAGCTTCTAGGGTTTAGCCTCCTTGATCTCGTGGTAGATCTACTCTTGTACTACCCATATCATCAATATTAATCAAGCAGGACGTAGGGTTTTACCTCCATCAAGAGGGCCCGAACTTGGGTAAAACATTGTGTCCCTTGTCTCTTGTTACCATCCGCCTAGACAAAGAGTTCGGGACCCCCTACCCGAGATCCGCCGGTTTTGACACCGACAGGCACCCTAATTTCATAGGCCCGCCACTAAATATACTTGACATGTGAAGGTGCAGCAATTGGGGAGGCATTTGTACTTGACATTCTTTGAGGGATCACCCTACTTAAAACATCTACCATGCAAAAGGAAGGGTGCATAAAAGGGATAAACTTTCACAGGCAGTTTATGTATGTGTGACATGGTATAGCCCCTTTCACAGCGCGTGGTGATCTCCATCTTGTTGGAAATATGCCCTAGAGGCAATAATAAATTGATTATTATTATATTTCCTAGTTCATGATAATCGTTTATTATCCATGCTAGAATTGTATTGATAGGAAACTCAGATACATGTGTGGATACATAGAC
This sequence comes from Aegilops umbellulata, assembly GCA_032464435.1. NCBI lineage: Eukaryota > Viridiplantae > Streptophyta > Magnoliopsida > Poales > Poaceae > Aegilops > Aegilops umbellulata. The sequence goes on from CP136057.1 coordinate 65,336,884, forward strand.
AACACCATGTCCCTAGTAAGCCTCTAGTTGACTAGCTCGTTGATCAATAGATGGTTACGGTTTCCTGACCATGGACATTGGATGTCGTTGATAACGGGATCACATCATTAGGAGAATGATGTGATGGACAAGACCCAATCCTAAGCCTAGCACAAGATCATGTAGTTCGTATGCTAAAGCTTTTATAATGTCAAGTATCATTTCCTTAGACCATGAGATTGTGCAACTCCCGGATACCGTAGGAATGCTTTGGGTGTGCCAAACGTCACAACGTAACTGGGTGGCTATAAAGGTGCACTACGGGTATCTCCGAAAGTGTCTGTTAGGTTAGCACGAATCGAGACTGGGATTTGTCACTCCGTGTGACGGAGAGGTATCTCTGGGCCCACTCGGTAGTACATCATCATAATGTGCACAATGTGATCAAGGAGTTGATCACGGGATGATGTGTTGCGGAACGAGTAAAAGAGACTTGCCGGTAACGAGATTGAACAAGGTATCGGGATACCGACGATCGAATCTCGGGCAAGTATCGTACCGATAGACAAAGGGAATTGTATACGGGATTGATTAAGTCCTTGACATCGTGGTTCATCCGATGAGATCATCGTGGAACATGTGGGAGCCAACATGGGTATCCAGATCCCGCTATTGGTTATTGACCGGAGAATGTCTCGGTCATGTCTGCATGTCTCCCGAACCCGTAGGGTCTACACACTTAAGGTTCGATGACGCTAGGGTTATAAAGGAAGTTTGTATGTGGTTACCGAATGTTGTTCGGAGTCCCGGATGAGATCCCGGACGTCACGAGGAGTTCCGGAATGGTCCGGAGGTAAAGATTTATATATGGGAAGTCCTGTTTTGGTCGCCGGAAAGGTTTCAGGGTTTATCGGTAGTGTACCGGGACCACCGGAGGTGTCCGGGGGTCCACCAAGTGGGGCCACAAGCCCCGGAGGCTTGCGTGGGCCAAGTGTGGGAGGGGACCATCCCCAGGTGGGCTGGTGCACCCCCCACAAGTGCCCAAGGCGCAAGGGAGAGAAGAGGGGCAAACCCTAAGGGCAGATGGGCCCTAAGGCCCATACTCCCTGCGCCTCCCTCTCCTCCCCTCTTGGCCGCCCCCCCTTTTCCCATCTAGGGCTGCCGCCCCCCTAGGGGTGCGAACCCTAGAGGGGGCGCACCCTCCTCCCTCTCCCCTATATATAGTGAGGCCTGGGGCTTCCCATAACACGTGATCTGATCTCTCCCTGTTGGTGCAGCCCTACCTCTCTCCCTCCTCCTCTCTTGCGGTGCTTGGCGAAGCCCTGCAGGATAGCCACGCTCCTCCATCACCACCACGCCGTTGTGCTGCTGCTGGATGGAGTCTTCCTCAACCTCTCCCTCTCTCCTTGCTGGATCAAGGCATGGGAGACGTCACCGGGCTGTACGTGTGTTGAACGTGGAGGTGCCGTCCGTTTGGCACTAGGATCATCGGTGATTTGGATCACGACGAGTACGACTCCATCAACCCGGTTCACTTGAACGCTTCCGCTTAGCGATCTACAAGGGTATGTAGATGCACTCTCCTTCCCCTCGTTGCTAGTCTCTCCATAGATAGATCTTGGTGACACGTAGGAAAATTTTGAATTTCTGCTACGTTCCCCAAGAGTGGCATCATGAGCTAGGTCTATTGCGTAGATTCTATGCACGAGTAGAACACAAAGTAGTTGTGGGCGTTGATTTTGTTCAATATGCTTACCGTTACTAGTCAATCTTGATTCGGCGGCATTGTGGGATGAAGCGGCCCGGACCGACCTTACACGTACACTTACGTGAGACAGGTTCCACCGACTGACATGCACTAGTTGCATAAGGTGGCTAGCGGGTGCCAGTCTCTCCCACTTTAGTCGGATCGGATTCGATGAAAAGGGTCCTTATGAAGGGTAAATAGCAATTGACATATCACATTGTGGTTTTGCGTATGTAAGAAATGTTCTTGCTAGAAACCCATAGCAGCCACGTAAAACATGCAAACAACAATTAGAGGACGTCTAACTTGTTTTTGCAGGGTATGCCATGTGATGTGATATGGCCAAAAGGATGTGATGAATGATATATGTGATGTATGAGATTGATCATGTTCTTGTAATAGGAATCACGACTTGCATGTCGATGAGTATGACAACCGGCAGGAGCCATAGGAGTTTTCTTTAATTTATTTATGACCTGCGTGTCAACATAAACGTCATGTAATTACATTACTTTATTGCTAAAGCGTTAGCCATAGTAGTAGAAGTACTAGTTGACGTGAAAACTTCATGAAGACACGATGATGGAGATCATGATGATGGAGATCATGGTGTCATGCCGGTGACGACGATGATCATGGAGCCCCGAAGATGGAGATCAAAAGGAGCAAAGTGATGATGGCCATATCATGTCACTATTTGATTGCATGTGATGTTTATCATGTTTATACATCTTATTTTCTTAGAACGACGGTAGTAAATAAGATGATCCCTCATTAAAATTTCAAGGAAGTGTTCCCCCTAACTGTGCACCGTTGCAAAAGTTCGTCGTTTCGAAGCACCACGTGATGATCGGGTGTGATAGATTCTTACGTTCACATACAACGGGTGTAAGACAGATTTACACACGCGAAACACTTAGGTTGACTTGACGAGCCTAGCATGTACAGACATGGCCTCGGAACACAAGAGACTGAAAGGTCGAGCATGAGTCGTATGGTAGATACGATCAACATGAAGATGTTCACCGATGATGACTAGTCCGTCTCACGTGATGATCGGACACGGCCTAGTTGACTCGGATCATGTAATCACTTAGATGACTAGAGGGATGTCTATTTAAGTGGGAGTTCATAAGATGAACTTAATTATCCTGAACATAGTCAAAAGATCTTTGCAAATTATGTCGTAAGCTCGCGCTTTAGTTCTACTGTTTTAGATATGCTCCTAGAGAAAATATAGTTGAAAGTTGATAGTAGCAATTATGCGGACAATAGAAGGCTTGTGTCCTTAATGCACCGCTCGGTGTGCTGGACCTCGAACGTGGTCTGTGGATGTTGCGAACATCTGACATACACGTTTTGATGACTACATGATAGTTCGGTAATGATAAATGGTTTAGAATTGAGGCACCGAAGACATTTTTGAAATGTCGCGGAACATATGAGATGTTTCGAGGGCTGAAATTGGGATTTCAGGCTCGTGCCCACGTCAAGAGGTATAAGACCTCCGACGATTTTCTTGGCCTGCAAACTAAGGGAGAAAAGCTCAATCGTTGAGCTTGTGCTCAGATTGTCTGAGTACAACAATCACTTGAATCGAGTGGGAGTTGATCCTCCAGATAAGATAGTGATGTTTCTCCAAAGTCATTGCCACCAAGCTGCTAGAGCTTCGTAATGAACTATAACATATCAGGGATAGATATGATGATCCTTGAAATATTCGTGATGTTTGACACCGCGAAAGTAGAAATCAAGAAGGAGCATCAATTGTTGATGGTTAGTGAAACCACTAGTTTCAAGAAGGGAAAGGGCAAGAAGGGATACTTCATGAAACGGCAAATCAGCTGCTGCTCTAGTGGAGAAACCCAAGGTTGAACCCAAACCCGAGACTGAGTGCTTCTGTAATAAGGGGAACAACCACTGGAGCAGAATTACCTTAGATACTTGGTAGATGAGAAGGCTGTCGATAGAAGTATATTGGATATACATTATGTGAATGTGTACTTTACTAGTACTCCTAGTAGCATCAGGGTATTAGATACCGGTTCGGTTGCTAAGTGTTAGTAACTCGAAATAAAATCTACGGAATAAACGGAGACTAGCTAAAGGTGAGCTGACGAGATGTGTTGGAAGTGTTTCCAAGGTTGATGTGATCAAGCATCGCACGCTCCCTCTACCATCGAGATTGGTGTTAAACCTAAATAATTGTTATTTGGTGTTTGCGTTGAGCATAGACATGATTGGATTATGTCTACCGCAATACGGTTATTCATTTAAGGAGAATAATGGTTACTCTATTTATTTGAATAATACCTTCAATGGTCTTGCACCTAAAATGAATGGTTTATTGAATCTCGATCATAGTGATACACATGTTCATGCCAAAAGATATAAGATAGTAATGATAGTACCACCTACTTGTGGCACTGCCATGTAAGTCATATTGCTATAAAACGCATGAAGAAGCTCCATGTTGATGGATCTTTGGACTCACTCATTTTTTGAAAAGGATTGAGACATGTGAACCATGTCTATTGGTATATACGCATGAAGAAACTCCATGTAGATGGACCGTTTGGACTCACTTGATTTTGAATCGCTTGAGACATGCAAATCATACCACATGGGCAAGATGACTGAAAGCTTCGGTTTCAGTAAAATGGAACAAGAAAGCAACTTGTTGGAAGTAACAATTTTTGATGTGTGCAGTCCAATGAGTGCTGAGGCACGCAGTGGATATCGTTATGCTCTTACTTCACAGATGATTTGAGTAAATACTGAGTATATTTACTTGATGAAACACAAGTCTGAATTATTGAATGGTTCAAGTAATTTCAGAATGAAGTTGAAGATCTTCGTGATAAGAGGATAAAATGTCTATGATATGATCATAGAAATGAATATCTGAGTTACGATTTTGGCACTGTGGAAATTGTTTCACAACTAATACCGCCTGGAACACCATAATGTGATGGTGTGTCCGAACATCATAGTTGCACCCTATTGGATATGGTGCGTACCATGATGTCTCTTATCGAATTACCACTATCGTTCATGGGTTAGGCATTAGAGACAACCGCATTCACTTTAAATAGGGAACCACACAAATCCGTTGAGACGACACCGTATGAACTATGGTTTAGTGAAACCTAAGCTGTTGTTTCTTAAAAGTTTGGGGTCACGACACTTATGTGAAAACGTTTCAGGCTGATAAGCTCGAACCCAAAGCGGATAAATGCATCTTCATAGGACACCCAAAAACAGTTGGGTATACCTCCTGTCTCAGATCCGAAAGCAATAGGGATTGTTTCTAGAATCGGGTCCTTTCTCGAGGAAAAGTTTCTCTCGAAAGACTTTAGTGGGAGGATGGTGGAGACTTGATGAGGTTATTGAACCGTCACTTCAACTAGTGTGTAGCAGGGCACAGGAGTTGTTCCTATGGCACCTACACCAATTGAAGTGGAAACTTATGATAGTGATCATGAGACTTCGGATCAAGTCACTCCCAAACCTCGTAGGATGACAAGGATGCGTACTACTTCAGAGTGGTACGTAATCCTGTCCTGGACGTCATGTTGCTAGACAACAATGAACCTACAAGCTATGGAGAAGCGATGGTGGGCCCGGATTCCGATGAATGGCTCGAGGCCATAAAATCCGAGAGAGGATCCATGTATGAAAACAAAGTGTAGACTTTGGCAAAACGGCTCGACGGTCGTGAGGCTGTTGAGTACAGATGGATTTTAAAAGGAAGACGGACAATGATGGTAAATGTCACCATTGAGAAAGCTCGACTTGTCATTGAGATGTTTCCCGACAAGTTCAAGGAGTTGACTACGATGAGACTTTCTCACTCGTAGCGATGCTAAGAGTCTGTTGGAATTATGTTAGCGATTACTGCATTATTTATGAAATTGTGCAGATAGGATGTCAAAACATTGTTTCCTCGACGATTTTCTGAAGGAAAGGTTGTATGTGATACAACCAGAAGATTTTTGTCAATCCTGAAAGATGCTAACAAGTATGCATAGCCCCAGCAATCCTTCTAAGGACTGGAGTAAGCATCTCGGAGTTGGAATGTACACTTTGATGAGATGATCAAATATTTTTTGGGTTTATACAAACTTTATGAGAAACTTGTATTTCCAAAGAAGTGAGTGGGAGCACTATAGAATTTCTGATGAGTATATGTTGTTGACATATTGTTTATCGGAAATGATGTAGAATTTCTGGAAGGCATATAGGGTTGTTTGAAAGGTGATTTTCAATGAAAAACCTGGATTAAGCTATTTGAACATTGAGCATCAAGATCTATAAGGATAGATCAAAATCGCTTAATAGTACTTTCAAACAAATACATACCGTGACAAGATTTTGAAGGAGTTCAAAATAGATCAGCAAAGAAGGAGTTCTTGGCTGTATTACACGTGTGAGTATTGAGTAAGACTCAAGACCAGACCACGACAGAATAGAGAGAAAGGACGAAAGGTCGTCCCCTATGCTTCAGACATAGGCTCTAAAGTATGCTATGCTGTGTACCGCATCTAAAGTGTGCCTTGCCGTGAGTCAGTCAAGGGGTACAAGAGTGATCCAGGAATGGATCACAGGACAGCGGTCAAGGTTATCCTTAGTAACTAGTGGACTAAGGAATTTTCTCGATTATGGAGGTGGAAAAGAGTTCGTCGTAAAGGGTTACGCCGATGCAAACTTTGACACTAATCCAGATTATTCTGAGTAGTAGATTGGATTCGTATAGTAGAACAGTTATTTGGAATAGCTCCAAATAGAGCGTGGTAACTGCATCTAGGAGATGGCATAGATATTTGTAAAGCACACACGGATCTGAAAGGTTCAGACCCGTTGACTATAACATCTCTCACAAGCATAACATGATCAAACCCAGAACTCTTGGGTGTTAGTCACATAGGGATGTGACCTTGAGTGTTAATCACATATCGATGTGAACTAGATTATTGACTCTAGTGCAAGTGGGAGACTGTTGGAAATATGCCCTAGAGGCAATAATAAATTGATTATTATTATATTTCCTAGTTCATGATAATCGTTTATTATCCATGCTAGAATTGTATTGATAGGAAACTCAGATACATGTGTGGATACATAGACAACACCATGTCCCTGGTAAGCCTCTAGTTGACTAGCTCGTTGATCAATAGATGGTTACGGTTTCCTGACCATGGACATTGGATGTCGTTGATAACGGGATCACATCATTAGGAGAATGATGTGATGGACAAGACCCAATCCTAAGCCTAGCACAAGATCATGTAGTTCGTATGCTAAAGCTTTTATAATGTCAAGTATCATTTCCTTAGACCATGAGATTGTGCAACTCCCGGATACCGTAGGAATGCTTTGGGTGTGCCAAACGTCACAACGTAACTGGGTGGCTATAAAGGTGCACTACGGGTATCTCCGAAAGTGTCTGTTAGGTTGGCACGAATCGAGACTGGGATTTGTCACTCCGTGTGACGGAGAGGTATCTCTGGGCCCACTCGGTAGTACATCATCATAATGTGCACAATGTGATCAAGGAGTTGATCACGGGATGATGTGTTGCGGAACGAGTAAAAGAGACTTGCCGGTAACAAGATTGAACAAGGTATCGGGATACCGACGATCGAATCTCGGGCAAGTATCGTACCGATAGACAAAGGGAATTGTATACGGGATTGATTAAGTCCTTGACATCGTGGTTCATCCGATGAGATCATCGTGGAACACGTGGAAGCCAACATGGGTATCCAAATCCCGCTGTTGGTTATTGACCGGAGAACGTCTCGGTCATGTCTGCATGTCTCCCGAACCCGTAGGGTCTACACACTTAAGGTTCGATGACGCTAGGGTTATAAAGGAAGTTTGTATGTGGTTACTGAATGTTGTTCGGAGTCCCGCATGAGATCCCGGACGTCACGAGGAGTTCCGGAATGGTCCGGAGGTAAAGATTTATATATGGGAAGTCCTGTTTTGGTCGCCGGAAAGGTTTCAGGGTTTATCGGTAGTGTACCGGGACCACCGGAGGTGTCCAGGGGTCCACCAAGTGGGGCCACAAGCCCCGGAGGCTTGCGTGGGACAAGTGTGGGAGGGGACCAGCCCCAGGTGGGCTGGTGCGCCCCCCACAAGTGCCCAAGGCGCAAGGGAGAGAAGAGGGGGCCAACCCTAAGGGCAGATGGGCCCTAAGGCCCATACTCCCTGCGCCTCCCTCTCCTCCCCTCTTGGCCGCCCCCCCTTTTCCCATCTAGGGCTGCCGCCCCCCTAGGGGTTGGAACCCTAGAGGGGGCGCACCCTCCTCCCTCTCCCCTATATATAGTGAGGCCTGGGGCTGCCCATAACACGTGATCTGATCTCTCCCTGTTGGTGCAGCCCTACCTCTCTCCCTCCTCCTCTCTTGCGGTGCTTGGCGAAGCCCTGCAGGATTGCCATGCTCCTCCATCACCACCACGCCGTTGTGCTGCTGCTGGATGGAGTCTTCCTCAACCTCTCCCTCTCTCCTTGCTGGATCAAGGCATGGGAGACGTCACCGGGCTGTACGTGTGTTGAACACGGAGGTGCCGTCCGTTCGGCACTAGGATCATCGGTGATTTGGATCACGGCGAGTACGACTCCATCAACCCGGTTCACTTGAACGCTTCCACTTAGCGATCTACAAGGGTATGTAGATGCACTCTCCTTCCCCTCGTTGCTAGTCTCTCCATAGATAGATCTTGGTGACACGTAGGAAAATTTTGAATTTCTGCTACGTTCCCCAAGACATCTCCACGTGCACGGTCTGCCCATGCATGGTTGTCCTCGTGGTGATTTCCATCTCCACGCCATGGTGTCAACCGCCAAGTGTTACATAAGATACTATGCTATTAAAAACTAATAGCTACTGAAAGTAAATTACATTACATGGCTTCTCATGTTGACACGCAGGTCATTAATACAATAATGGGACAACCATATGGCTCCTGGCGGTTTCCGCACTCATGACACGTAGGTTATGAAACAATAATATACAAGCAACATACATAGGCTAGACCAAATCACAGTCATTCCCTGCAAAAACGAGTCAGACGTTCTACCACCGAAGATAAAAACCTCTTGAAACTCTATCTTCCAAGCGGATTTTGGCCTAGCCAGAAGCGCCGAAATCCTATTCCAGGAATTCACCACTAATCCAACTTTTCGTTAGATTTAGTTTGACAGGTCGTGGAGCAAAATCGGAGTTCGTATGCAAAAGTTACAACCATTTTACCGAGACCGCTTCAACAAATTTCAGCACCGCGGAAATCACATTTCCAAGGTGTTGATCTATGTTCCGATTCGGTCAATCTCATTGATCTTCGCGTGCTGCATCTGGATTTATGTTCCACTGTCTACCCCGATGGCAGACAACCGACCGGTAGGGGTAAGTCGTGTCACGACCTCTGCATCACGATCACGGAAACAAGATCACGAAACCAACCTTCAACACTGACATGCGCGACCGATCTCATCGACCCGCACCTGAACCGATCTACATATCTCATATGCATATCATCGAACCTATTACCACACAGCATAGGCTCTGATACCACTGTTGGAATACGCGGTACGCTACGCTAGCGCCAAATAAAATTTTCTACCGCACACCCAAGATCATGCTGCTGGAAATAGATCAAGGGATCGGGTTTACCACTAGACGCGCAGTCACCGCAGCGGAAGTAGAGTTGGTGATGCGTGTAGCCGATCTCCCGGGCCGTTTCCTCCTTGCTTTGCCGATCTCCCACGAACAGCGAAGACCCGTGAACGGTGATCTCCTGCGAACGGCACCTCGCGGTTCCCTCGAACCGTTCGTCCAAGCACTGCAGATGCGATGCCTCCAAGGTATCCACACGTACGGGGAGCAGCGTCGAGCGGCGGACTGCTAGGTCCGATCCCGCGGCATGGGCGTGGGGAGTGGCGGTGGCTAACCAGGGTTCAATTCGATCAACCCTAAGTGGTGTGCCCACTCCCCTTTATATAGACCTCCGAGGTGGGCTCACCACTTGAGCCCACTAGGAGTCCACATCCATTTTCCACTCAGATCCAATCCGAATGGGCTGCAGCCCCTTAAGTGTGCGACCCTATAGGTTCACGTACACATGGACACGACCAGAGTCGATAGTTGGTAGCGGCTCCTAGCAGAACGTGCCAACTCCCATGTGGACGTAAAGTCGTTTGACGAACCTCAACAATGTGGCATATGCAACATTCCTTTTGCCTCGCAATATTTGTTGTCGAGCTCAAGGCGAGTACTTGTCACCCTTGTGTTAGCTCGACCTCTCTTCTCGAAACCATGATACAGATTCCCGAACTGGGTTATAACTTAACCCAAGTCGCATGGCCATGCTTTCCGAATCTGATCACTCGAGAGGGCCCAGAGAATATCTCTCGAAATAGGAGGGGCAAATTCCATCTTGGTCAACCATGGCTCGCGGCATGTCTCACGACTCACCCGAAAGCTACCTTTATAACTACCCAGTTACGAAGTAGCGTTTGATAGACCCTAAGTGAGTCGATCCTCATCCCGAGAACATGCGAGGACCTCAGGTCTAGGACATGGCATAGACATTGCACTTGAGACTAACAGATGACTATATCTCGCTACGTCTCAAAGTGGGTCTGTCCGGCTCGGTGATCTCCATCCCCGAGCCCATACTATCGGTTTAGCATCTCCATGCACATGACTTGTGAAACATAGTCATCAACCGAGTCGTATACTAGTCAAGGATATGTGTCCGCATAACCTTATCAACTAGGTACCATTAAAACAATCATCATACAATACATAGTTCCACAAACAAGTCACATACTTATTGATACATATCATTGATGATGTTCAAGGACAATACAAAGGACTCATGAATACATATGGAAATATCATCATCACATGATTGCCTCTAGGGCATATCTCCAACACAAATGAAGCCTAATAATAAACCATCTAATGTTGCTTCTGAAATTAAATTGAAAAGTGCATGTTTACTTGCCACCAAATCTAATATTGATGAGCTAGATTTTAGCAAATCTGTTTGCTATGCTTTTGTCTGCAAAGAGGCATTATTTTCATTCGAGGATGTGCCTTCCTCTTTGCCCCCTGCTGTCACTAACATTTTACAGGAGTTCGCTGACATCTTCCCACAAGACGTGCCACCGGGATTACCACCTATTCGAGGGATTGAGCATCAAATTGACTTAATTCCCGGTGCATCGCTACCCAACCGTGAAGACCCGTGAACGGTGATCTCCTGCGAACGGCACCTCGCGGTTCCCTCGAACGGTTCATCCAAGCACCGCAGATGCGATGCCTCCAAGGTATCCACACGTACGAGGAGCAGCGTCGAGCGGCGGACTGCTAGGTCCGATCCCGCGGCATGGGCGTGGGGAGTGGCGGTGGCTAACCAGGGTTCAATTCGATCAACCCTAAGTGGTGTGCCCACTCCCCTTTATATAGACCTCCGAGGTGGGCTCACCACTTGAGCCCACTAGGAGTCCACATCCATTTTCCACTCAGATCCAATCCGAATGGGCTGCAGCCCCTTAAGTGTGCGACCCTATAGGTTCACGTACACATGGACACGACAAGAGTCGATAGTTGGTAGCGGCTCCTAGCAGAACGTGCCAACTCCCATGTGGGCGTAAAGTCGTTTGACGAACCTCAACAATGTGGCATATGCAACATTCCTTTTGCCTCGCAATATTTGTTGTCGAGCTCAAGGCGAGTACTTGTCACCCTTGTGTTAGCTCGACCTCTCTTCTCGAAACCATGATACAGATTCCCGAACTGGGTTATAACTTAACCCAAGTCGCATGGCCATGCTTTCCGAATCTGCTCACTCGAGAGGGCCCAGAGAATATCTCTCGAAATAGGAGGGGCAAATTCCATCTTGGTCAACCATGGCTCGCGGCATGTCTCACGGCTCACCCGAAAGCTACCTTTATAACTACCCAGTTACGGAGTAGCGTTTGATAGACCCTAAGTGAGTGGATCCTCATCCTGAGAACATGCGAGGACCTCAGGTCTAGGACATGGCATAGACATTGCACCTGAGACTAACAGATGACTATATCTCGCTACGTCTCAAAGTGGGTATGTCCGGCTCGGTGATCTCCATCCCCGAGCCCATACTATCGGTTTAGCATCTCCATGCACATGACTTGTGAAACATAGTCATCAACCGAGTCGTATACTAGTCAAGGATATGTGTCCGCATAACCTTATCAACTAGGGACCATTAAAACAATCATCATACAATACATAGTTCCACAATCAAGTCACATACTTATTGATACATATCATTGATGATGTTCAAGGACAATACAAAGGACTCATGAATATATATGGAAATATCATCATCACATGATTGCCTCTAGGGCATATCTCCAACACAAATGAAGCCTAATAAAAAACCATCTAATGTTGCTTCTGAAATTAAATTGAAATGTGCATGTTTACTTGCCACCAAATCTAATATTGATGAGCTAGATTTTAGCAAATCTATTTGCTATGCTTTTGTCTGCAAAGAGGCATTATTTTCATTCGAGGATGTGCCTTCCTCTTTGCCCCCTGCTGTCACTAACATTTTACAGGAGTTCGCTGACGTCTTCCCACAAGACGTGCCACCGGGATTACCACCTATTCGAGGGATTGAGCATCAAATTGACTTAATTCCCGGTGCATCGCTACCCAACCGTGCACCATACCGTACTAATCTAGAGGAGACGAAGGAGATTATGCGTCAAGTACAGGAGCTGCTCGACAAAGGTTATATACGCGAATCTCTTAGTCCTTGTGTTGTTCCTATTATACTAGTGCCTAAAAAGGACGGTACGTCGCGTATGTGTGTTGATTGTAGAGGCATTAATAATATTACTATTCGTTATCGTCATCCTATTCCTAGGCTAGATGATATGCTTGATGAATTGAGTGGCTCTACAATATTCTCCAAAGTTGATTTGCGTAGTGGATACCATCAAATTCATATGAAATTGGGAGATGAATGGAAAACAACATTTAGAACTAAGTTTGGTTTATATGAGTGGTTAGTCATGCCATTTGGGTTAACTAATGCACCTAGTACTTTCATGAGACTAATGAACGAAGTTTTACGTGCTTTCATTGGACGATTTGTGGTAGTCTATTTTGATGATATACTGATTTATAGCAATTCTTTGGAAGAACATTTGGAACATTTATGTGCTATTTTTATTGCTCTACGTGATGCACGTTTGTTTGGTAACCTTGGGAAGTGCACCTTTTGCACCGATCGAGTATCTTTTCTTGGCTATGTTGTTACTCCACAGGGAATTGAAGTTGATAAATCCAATATTGAAGCTATTGAGAGTTGGCCGCAACCCAAAACGGTCACACAAGTGAGGAGTTTTCTTGGACTTGTTGTTTTCTATAGGCATTTTGTCAGAGATTTTAGCACCATTGCTGCACCTCTCAATGAGCTTACAAAGAAGGATGTGCCTTTCGTTTGGGGCACCACACAAGAATAAGCCTTCACGGTATTGAAAGATAAGCTCATACATGCTCCTTTACTCCAACTTCCTGATTTTAATAAGACTTTTGAGCTTGAATGTGATGCTAGTGGGATTGGATTAGGAGGTGTGTTATTACAAGATGGCAAACCTGTTGCATACTTTTCTGAAAAATTGAGTGGGCCTAGTCTGAATTATTCTACCTATGATAAAGAATTATATGCTCTTGTTCGGACTTTAGAAACATGGCAACATTATTTATGGCCCAAAGAATTTGTTATACATTCTGATCATGAATCTTTGAAACATATTAAAAGTTAAGCTAACTGAATCGTAGACATGCTAAATGGGTTGAATTCATTGAGACTTTCACTTATGTCATTAAACACAAGAAGGGTAAAGAAAATGTTATTGCTGATGCATTGTCTCGTCGCTATACTATGCTTTCACAAGTTGACTTCAAAATATTTGGTTTGGAGACCATCAAAGATCAATATGTGCATGATGCTGATTTTAAAGATGTAATGCAGAATTGTAAAGAAGGAAGAATGTGGAACAAGTTCGTCGTTAATGATGGATTTGTGTTCCCTGCTAACAAGCTATGCATTCCAGCTAGCTCCGTTCGTCTTTTGTTGTTGCAGGAGGCGCATGGAGGAGGATTAATGGGACACTTTGGCGTGAAGAAGACGGAGGACGTACTTGCTACACATTTCTTTTGGCCAAAGATGAGACGGGATGTTGAGCGTTTTGTTGCTCGCTGCACTACATGTCAAAAAGCTAAGTCACAACTCAATCCTCATGGTTTATATATGCCTTTTCCTGTACGTGTTCCTTGGGAGGATATATCTATGGACTTTGTTTTAGGTTTACCTCGAACAAAGAAGGGGAGGGATATCATATTTGTTGCCGTGGATAGATTCTCGAAAATGGCACACTTTATACCATGTCATAAAAGCGATGATGCTGTCAATGTTGCTGATTTGTTCTTTCATGAAATTATTCGCTTGCATGGTGTGCCAAATACTATTGTTTCAGATCGTGACACTAAATTTCTTAGCCACTTTTGGAGATGTTTATTGGCTAAGTTGGGGACTAAACTTCTTTTTAGTACTACTTGTCATCCCCAAACTGATGGTCAAACCGATGTAGTCAATAGAACATTGTCTACTATGCTTAGGGCTGTTTTGAAGAATAATAAGAAAATGTGGGAAGAATGTTTGACTCATATTGAATTTGCTTATAATCTTTCATTGCATTCTACTACTAAGATGTGCCCTTTTGAAATTGTGTATGGTTTCCTACCTCGTGCACCTATTGATTTGTTGCCTCTCCCATCTTCGGAGAAGGTTAATTTTGATGCTAAACAACGTGCTGATTTGATCTTAAAAATGCATGAGTTGACTAAGGAAAACATTGAGCGTATGAATGCTAAATATAAACTTGCTGGAGATAAGGGTAGAAAACATGTTGTCTTTGCACCTGGAGATCTTGTTTGGTTACATTTGCGTAAGGATAGATTTCCTAATTTGCGCAAATCAAAGCTAATGTCACGTGCTGATGGTCCTTTTAAGGTGTTAGAGAAAATAAATGATAATGCATATAAACTTGAGTTGCCTGCAGATTTTGGGGTTAGTCCCACTTTTAACATTGCAGATTTGAAGCCTTATTTGGGAGAGGAGGATGAGCTTTCGTCGAGGACGACTTCATTTCAAGAAGGGGAGGATGATGAGGACATCAATACCATTGTTACACCTACAGGCCCTGCTGCTATACATACTGGACCAATTACTAGAGCTCGCGCACGCCAATTGAATTATCAGGTACTTTCGTTTCTTGGTAACAATTCTAATGTTCATGAGAATATGATGCTGCCTAAATTGGATACATTTGTTTTTCTTACAAATGAAGGTCCTAGCTTTGACAAGAAAGATGAACCTTGGAGCAAGTTCAAGCATGGAGATGATGGCATGCGCAAGGGGAACAAGAATGGAGTTACAAGTGATGATTTCAGGACTTTGAAGCCACCATAATGAGTACATGAAGCCTTGGACGAAATATACAAGATGCCACTTCATAATGTTCGTCCATTGGTTATTCTAGGTGCTGCGTCACCTTATTTTTGGGCCAGGCCCATGTAATTTCGAAATACTTGATTATAGGCCGTTTTTAGAGTCCGTATGTGTGGGCAAACAAGAGTTAGGGTTGGTTTCAGACTCCTCCTCCAAGGGCCACGAAATTCCCCCCTCTCTCCTCCATATATACAGACCTTAGGGCATCGTTTAAACTTTGGGTTTTGTTTAGATTAAAGTTCGCCATAGCTGCAACTTCGCGTACTTCGTTTGTGTTCAACGACCAGACAAAGGCGTCATAGAACCCCACCTTGATCAATAAAGCTTTCCTCTTATATTCACAATATCCAGATTGCAATCTTAGTTTCTTGCTTGTTCTTTGTTTCCCTACAGGAAACAGACCTTCGTGGTCAGGTTGATCGTGCTCTGGCGTGGTCAATAACCTCTCGGAGTTGGTTTAGCGATTGCTAAGGCGTGACCTCCTCGCACGTTCGTAGTCGGATCGTCAAAGTCGACTTCCTTCAAAACAATAGCCACAATCTCATTGAAAGACGGGACACCTTTGCCTCTACCATTACCAACACCATCTTTCCTCTTTGCATATGTGTTTTAGATGAGACTGACTGAGGTAAAACACACCAAAAACCAGTGTCTGCACATAATTTGGTTGCCCACATTTAGGTTAATTGGCTGCATGAGGGAACCAATATAGACCCGCCATTTTGTTACATTAGTTGCACGGGGCGCACAAACTACACGACCTTTGATTGCAAGCTGCATAAGGTGTCTTCTTCTTCTTCTTCTTCTTCTTCTTCTTCTTCTTCTTCTTCTTCTTCTTCTTCTTCTTCTTCTTCTTCTTCTTCTTCTTCTTCTTCTTCTTCTTCTTCTTCTTCTTCTTCTTCTTCTTCTTCTTCTTCTTCTTCTTCTTCTTCTTCTTCTTCTTCTTCTTCTTCTTCTTCTTCTTCTTCTTCTTCTTCTTCTTCTTCTTCTTCTTCTTCTTCTTCTTCTTCTTCTTCTTCTTTCTTCTTCTTCTTCTTCTTCTTCTTCTTCTTCTTCTTCTTCTTCTTCTTCTTCTTCTTCTTCTTCTTCTTCTTCTTCTTCTTCTTCTTCTTCTTCTTCTTCTTCTTCTTCTTCTTCTTCTTCTTCTTCTTCTTCTTCTTCTTCTTCTTCTTCTTCTTCTTCGTCTTCCCACGACACTAGTTCATCGCAAGTAAGAACAAGCTTAACCTGGGTGGGGAAAGTGTGGAATGGGTTATGATCCAGGATCTTAAACCTATTCTTCAGAACTCCCAATTCCCTCTCAACCGTAACTATAGGGCTGGAGTGTCTGGGATTAAATAGTTCCCGTGGAGTCCTAGGATAGTTCCTACTAGCGAACTCGTTCAGATGATACCTGTTTTCCTGAAGGGTGAAAGAACACCTATCCGACATGCATAGCCAACATATCCTAGGTAGAACTTGCCATCGAGGATACTGATGCCATCAAGGCTGACTCATGTTGTCACTTAGAATGTTAGCATCATGTGTTGATCCTTCCTAGCCAGCCATCACATATGTGAACTTCAGGTCAAAGTCAACATCAGCAACAACATTCTGGCTTCTGTAGTGCTTTCTACCCCTATATGCTATAGATTGTGACCTCGACACTCTAGCAGTGACATGAGTACCATCTATTGCCCCAATGCAATCCTGAAATGGCATTACAAGATGGTGTTATGGCTATGGTAGAACAATACAAGCATATCAATGCATGAACTACAGACTGTCAGTGCTCACCTTGAAGTGTGGATACCATCTTGGGCTAGTGAAATTTTGCTAGGAGTTCGGCTAGTTGGTGACCTGATCATCTCTCCTCTGAGTTCCCTAACGGCATAAAACACTTGCCTAAAGTACCTAGAAATGGTCTCATGAATGTGTTGTGCATAACCCTGAACCTCTGGTTATGACCAACAACATGGAGGAACATGGCTACTTGCTCTTCCACACCGGTGTGGGTGCTATCTTGTAGTAGCACCCTTCTCCTAAAGGCCTGCACAAGCCTGGCGAAAGGTGCTATTTTCATTTGAAGCTCTACAAGTCTCTGTGCCATTACAGTTGTAGATGTAGTTCAGATACCTGATCCCGGACCAACATTGGAGCATGTCGGATGATAGGCTTGTCACAACGGCAAACAACTCTCTTGTGGATCAACATGAGCCATGCCCGAATCACATCTATTAGTGCTACTGAGTGAACCACCAGCTTTGTATGTTCATCCATAACAAAGGCAACATTGATGGTGTTGTGAGCAATGGGGAAATCTATCCTACCCCTTGCCTAATGGTGCAACAACCGACCTAACATAGGGGGAGGGGGTTCCATATTTCTGACCCGCTTCGGAGACAATGACAAGGAAGGGGGGCCTGGTTGACTCAAGGAGGACCATACAGTGGCCAATAGGAAGGGGAGAAGCAACTCCTGCTGCTCCCGCGTCCGCCACTTGCGCAGATTTGAGTCGCCACCACCACCGGTGCTAAGAACATAGGAAGTTCTTGTCCTAGAGCTAGTGATGACCGAGTAAATGGGATGGCGAGGCTAGATTTTGCACCATCTCGCCTCAATCGATTTCCATCTCCCGCCATATCCACTTAATTTCCCCTTGCACCGTGCTACTCATGATGGAGTTGTTGGATTTCCCCAAAGAGGAAGGGTGAAGCAGTATAGTAGCAGATAGTATTTCTCTCAGTTAAGAACCAAGTTATCAAACTAGAAGGAGATGATACACAAACAATATGAATGGTACCTGCACACACAAAGGAAATGCTTGCAACCAACAAAGGTAAGGGGGTCTTCATTCCCCTTATTCTTACAAGTTGCAAGAACTAAATCTGGTAGTGATAGGCAAACATAAAAGTAAAAGAAAGCGAAAGAAAAACAACAAGGTAATTGTAGGATTCTTAGTAATAATTGAGAATGGACCGGGGGGCCATATAGGTTCACTAGAGGCATCTCTCTCATAAGCATAACATCGGTGGATAAAAAATTACCGTTGGATAAAATTTTTTCACAAGAAGACTGTAAGGGAGGCCCCTACAGTTTAATTGGTGTAACAAACTCAAATTGCAAGTACCATGCCTTGAACCTGGGTGGGTGGGAAGACATCAACCCCTTTCCACCATTAGGCTATGCCTTAGTCTGCTACTGTTAAGCAATTGACATAATTGTGCATAGTTATGATTAACATCCAATGCATAATCAATACATAGGCATTACGTTCGTAACAAGTAGACCGTTAATCCAACTTTATCTACTACTATTACTCCACCCTAAGGCCACTATCAAGCAGCATCTCAAAGTATTAAGTTCATGATAAATAGAGTAACACATTAAGCAAGATGACATAATATAGACAAAGTAATATCAATCAATATGACCTAACCCATCGTTTTATCCTTAGTAGCAACACTACAATACGTGTCTTTACCCCCCATGTCATAGAGCAAGATCGGCGCAAGATTGAACCTACCACAAGCATGTAGTCATACATTTTGATAGGTGATTTTTGCGATGTATAATGCATGTAGTCATACATTTGGATTTTCTGTTTTATATAAATATTTTACTACATCCAAATGTATACATACCATTGTCTATCATTTGGACTAAATTTGAGTCCAATTTCTCTATTTGAATGTAATTGTTGTCAAGTTAATTATATCATCATCTAAATATTATCCTCACAACACATAACATGCATATAGTAATAATTTCCCATTTAAATATGAACTACATGCACCATATGATCTCAAATTCAGATATGCATATCCATTTTATGTTGAATTCAAACCATAGTACGTTAATCCTCTAGCTAGATGACTGCCATGTATGCAATGTGGTCAAATGATGACTATCATCGATATCTCAAATTCCAATCAATTTGAGCTTGTCCGATGTGTATATAGTATATCATGTTCGATTCAAAACACATCACACATATATCCATTTTATTCATGCATGCATGGGTTACAAACATCATGATCTCTTATTCAAATATTTGAATCCACTTTTATATTGATTATGATCTCTGTGAGTCTTTTACATCCACACACTACTCTTCTCTTTATAGCTAGCACTAACTTTCTCTTGTGCATGCATGCACAACACTCCCCACTCGCCATTCTCGGTCGCACACACACGTTCTATTTCTTTAGTTCAGTCTCCCACGCTCTCTCTAGCTAGGTCTATCCATCTCCCGCTCTTTCTCGCACAAACTGATCGATATACCCCTCTAGCTAGTAGGTCTTCCTAATACACCCACCCACACACACATGTACACACAGTCCCTTCCCTGTCTCACCATCCATGCCACTCGCCCTAACTCTGAGGCACGCACACACACACGGGCGCACTCTTGCCCCATGTTCTGTTATTAAAAATCTTGCATTACACTCTCTCTAACTAGTAGGTCTCTCGCACCATCTCATAGCTAGCTAGCTAGATGCACCCCAACCCCGCCCCTCCCCCACCACACACATTTCCCTCTCTTCGTCACTTCGGGCCTTCTTTTTCTCTTACACATGCATGTGCACTGATCGATTTCCCTCTATATATAGCTAGGTCTCTACCTATTTCCCTACACAAACCAATTGATCTATATCTCTAGTTAGGTCTCCCCTTCTTTCCCACGTACACATAGATCGATCTACCTCTCTACATAGAACTGCTTGAAGGAAATATGCCCTAGAGGCAATAATAAAGTTGTTATTTATATTTCTTTATATCATGATAAACGTTTATTATTCATGCTAGAATTGTATTAACCGGAAACTTGATACATGTGTGAATACATAGACAAAACAAAGTGTCCCTTGTATGCCTCTACTAGACTAGCTCGTTAATCAAAGATGGTTAAGTTTCCTGACCATAGACATGTGTTGTCATTTGATGAACGGGATCACATGATTAGGAGAATGATGTGATGGAAAAGACCCATCCGTTAGCTTGCATAATGATCGTTAAGTTTTACTGCTATTGCTTTCTTCATGACTTATACATATTCCTCTCACTATGAGATTATGCAACTCCCGAATACCGAAGGAACACCTTGTGTGCTATCAAAACGTCACAACGTAATTGGGTGATTATAAAGATGCTCTACAGGTGTCTCCGAAGGTGTTTGTTGGGTTGGCATAGATCAAGATTAGGATTTGTCACTCCGAGTATCGGAGAGGTATCTCTGGGCCCTCTTGGTAATGCACATCACTATAAGCCTTGAAAGCAATATGACTAATGAGTTAGTTATGGGATGATGCATTACGGAACGAGTAAAGAGACTTGCCAGTAACGAGATTGAACTAGGTATGAGGATACCGACGATCGAATCTCGGGCAAATAACATACCAATGACAAGGGGAATAACGTATGTTGTTATTGTAGTTTGACCGATAAAGATCTTCATAGAATATGTAGGAACCAATAAGCATCCAGATTCCACTGTTGGTTATTGATCGAGATGTGTCTCGGTCATGTCTACATAGTTCTCGAACCCGTAGGGTCCGCACGCTTAACGTTCGATGATGATTTGTATTATGAGTTATGTGTTTTGGTGACCGAAGATTGTTCGGAGTCCCAGATGAAATCATGGACATGACGAGGAGTCTCGAAATTGTCGAGAGGTAAAGATTGGTATATTAAATGATAGTATTTAGACACCGGAATGGTTTCGAGACATTTTGGATATTTATCGGAGTACCGAGGGGTTACCAGAACCCCCCGGGAAGTAATGGGCCAACATGGGCCATAGGGGAGAGAGAGGGGAGGCCACAAGGGGTGGTGCGCCCCCCATGGGTTGTCCGAATTGGACAAGGGGAAAGGGACGTGCCCCCCCCCCTTTCCTTTCCTCCTCTCCCTCTCCTTCCCTCTTTCCCCCTCCACGAGAAGAAAAGGGGGGGGGGGGGCGAATCCTACTAGGACTGGAGTCCTAGTAGGACTCCCCCTCTTGGCACGCCCCCTGGTGGCTGGCCTCCTCCTCTCTCTCCTTTATATACGTGGGCAGGGCACACCTTGGAGACACACCAATTGTTCCAAGCCATGTGCAGCGTCTCTCTCCACGGTTTAGTCCTCTGGTCATATTCACGTAGTGCTTAGGTGAAGCCCTGCGCGGATCACATCACCATCACCATCACCACGCCGTCGTGCTGACAAAACTCTCCCTCGACCCTCTGCTAGATCAAGAGTTCGAGGGACGTCATCGAGCTGAACGTCTGCTGAACTCGGAGGTGCCGTACGTTCGGTACTTGATCGGTTGGATCGCGAAGACGTTCGACTACATCAACTGCGTTAACCTAACGCTTCTGCTTTCGGTCTACGAGGGTACATGGACACACTCTCCCCCTCTCATTGCTATGCTTCTCCTAGATAGATCTTGCGTGAGCGTAGGATTTTTTTTTTTGAAATTGCATGCTATGTTCCCCAACACCGCCTACCACACACGCACTGTCCCTCTACCCTCTCGTCATCCATGTCTTTTACTTTATCTCTCAGACGCGTGCAAACACGCACGTTCTCGCCCCCTCTCTTTATCTGTCTCGCACTTGTACACTCCCTTCCCAATCTTTGTCTAGTTGGCCTCTTGCACCATCTTCCAGCAAACCCCCCTTTCCCAGCACTTGTATGCTCATAAAGTTATTCCCTCTATCCGTCTCTATTTATATCTCGCGCAGATGATCCCTCCCCTCTATTCTTGTACATCGCCCCTGCACATACATATATGTATCGTTATTTTCTGAATGGGTGGTTAGAGGACGCAGTCATCTCCACCAATGCACCACAAACCTGGAAATCTGTAGTTCATGGTTTGGAGTTGTTAAAGAAAGTTTCAGTCTGGCGTAATACAGAATGGGCAATCAGTCCGAATCTAGAGGGACCCCTGGATATCGCACCCTACTAGTCGGCCTCTTATTTTGCAGCAAGAGCATTGTAGGCTGCGCAGATTTAGTGAGCTTCATAATGAACATGGTGCATGGTGTGGAGAGTTGCTGCGCCAATTTTTCTTGCCAGTGGACGTCCAAGAGATCATGAAGATAAATGCTTCTCCAAGGCTGGGCGATGACTTCTTTGGTTGGGGATCTGAACCTTTTGGTATCTTCACTGTACGTAGTGAGTACCAGCTAACGCTCGAGGACAAGATGCGTCACGCTTCAGTCACGGCGAGTAGGGCACCAAACGGGCAACGTGTCGTCTGGGCATTCTTATGGAGGTGCCCTGCTCCTCCAAAGGTGCATGTCTTTGGTTGGTAGCTGGCTACGAATTCTCTTGCGACATGGGCTAATAAATTTGATCGTTAAATGGAGCTAACTGATGTGTACCCATTGTGTAGTCTTGAGTGTGAGGATACATTTCATGTGTTTTGTTGGTTCCCAAGGGCAGACGATCTATGGCGAGTCATCATGCAAGTGTGGCGAATCCCCGATGTTCAATCAGTCCGCAGAACAGGAAAAGAGTGGTTCGTGAACCTAATTGTGGATTGTGACGAGGGAGACCGACTCAGAGTCCTCATGTTGATGTGGCGGTGCTGGTTTGTCCGCAACGAGACCCAACATGACAAGCAGCCGCCGCCCATGGAGGTGTCTCAGAGGTTCCTATAGAGCTATGTGACCTCGCCGCTGGGCATCCAACAATACTCGGACGGAGACTGGGACAAGGGGAATATGACCATCCAACAAGAAGGGTCCGAGCAGCCGACATCACATGTGCTGCCCAACAGCGAGCCACTTCGCAGATGGAGTCCACCTTGACAGATTGGGTTAAACTCAACGTCGATGGGTCCTTCTCGCATGAGGACGGGAGTGCTAGCACGGTGATGGTTCTTCGCGGGCAAGACGGGGCCATTATTTTTTGTGCATGCAGATCCTTAGAGAAAATCCAATGGGGCGACCCAAATGAACGACGATTTCGTCCGCTTTTTGTCCGTTTGGGTTGGCCGCCTGCCCGGCGTCCGCCCTGTTTTTGATATGGGTCGGCAGTGCGCCCAATGCGTCGACCCATATGTGCCGGCGTGGTCGGCTGGCCGTCCAATATTACATTGATTTGCATTCAAACATATTGTCAGATAACATAGTTTACCGAAAAAAGTAATATAGTTTTACAAGCCAAATACAAATAAAAATGTTTCACATAGTTTTGCAAACGAATAAAAGAAGATACATCTATTGGTTGCCAACATGAGCCCACATATGCTCAACCAAATCATTTTGCAGTTGCACGTGAGTTTCCCAATCACGCATGTCTTGATGAAATTGGGTGAACTATTCAAACGTCGCCGCTACTCCATGCTCAGGCACAACATTCTCACCCTGAAACTGAAACCCTCGATCGTACAGATGTTCTGAACGCTCGTCTTCTACGATCATATTGTGCATGATCACACAAGCAGTCATCACCTCCCATAGGTTTTGCGTGCTCCAGGTATTAGCAGGATACCGAATGATGCCCCATCGAGATTGCAAAACACCAAAGGCACACTCGACATCTTTCCTAGCACTCTCTTGCTCTTGGGCAAATATTTTCCTCTTCTCTCCAACAGGGTTGGGTATTGTCTTGACAATAGTGGTCCATTGAGGATAGATACCGTCACCCAGGTAGTATCCTTTGTCGTAGTTGTGACCATTGACAGTAAAGTTCACCGGTGGGCTGTTGCCTTCGGCAAGCCTAGCAAACACCGGTGAGCGCTGAAGCACGTTGATATCATTGTGTGATCCAGCCATGCCAAAGAAAGAGTGCCAGATCCAGAGATCTTGAGACGCCACGGCCTCTAGTATGACAGTGCAGGCCTTGACATGTCCCTTATACTGCCCTTGCCAAGCAGAAGGACAGTTCTTCCACTCCCAGTGCATGCAGTCTATGCTGCCAAGCATCCCTGGGAAGCCCCTTCGGGCATTCATCGCCAACAAGCGGGCTGTATCTTCAGCTGTCGGCTCTCTCAAGTACTCAGGGCCAAACACATCAATAACAACCCTGCAGAACTTATACAGGGAGTCTAGTGAAGGAAATATGCCCTAGAGGCAATAATAAAGTTGTTATTTATATTTCCTTATATCATGATAAATGTTTATTATTCATGCTAGAATTGTATTAACCAGAAACATGATACATGTGTGAATACATAGACAAACAGAGTGTCACTAGTATGCCTCTACTTGACTAGCTCGTTGATCAAAGATGGTTATGTTTCCTAGCCATAGACATGAGTTGTCATTTGATTAACGGGATCACATCATTAGGAGAATGATGTGATTGACTTGACCCATTCCGTTAGCTTAGCACTTGATCGTTTAGTATGTTGATATTGCTTTCTTCATGACTTATACATGTTCCTATGACTATGAGATTATGCAACTCCCGTTTACCGGAGGAACACTTTGTGTGCTACCAAACTTCACAACGTAACTGGGTGATTATAAAGGTGCTCTACAGGTGTCTCTAAAGGTACTTGTTGAGTTGGCATATTTCGAGATTAGAATTTTTCACTCCGATTGTCGGAGAGGTATCTCTGGGCCCACTCGGTAATACACATCACTATAAGCCTTGCAAGCATTGTAACTAATGAGTTAGTTGTGGGATGATGTATTACGGAACGAGTAAAGAGACTTGCCAGTAACGAGATTGGTGTTGAGATACCAACGATCGAACCTCGGGCAAGTAACATACCGATGACAAAGGGAACAACATATGTTGTTATGCGGTTCGACCGATAAAGATCTTCGCAGAATATGTAGGAGCCAATATGGGCATCCAGGTTCCACTGTTGGTTATTGACCAGAGAGGTGTCTCAGTCATGTCTACATAGTTCTCGAACCCGTAGGGTCCGCACGCTTAAACGTTCGTTGATGATATATTATTATGTGAGTTATGTATTTTGGTGACCGAATGTTGTTCGGAGTCCCGAATGAGATCACGGACATGACGAGGAGCTCCGGAATGGTCCAGAGGTAAAGATTCATATATTGGATGATATGGTTAGGCCAAGGGGTCAGGCCCACGGAGCTATAAGTCGGTGCAAAAGGAGTTTTGCAGAGGCCAGGGGGGCAAACGCCGGAGACCCTGGCATCTGGCCCTGGGCCACACGCCAAGGCCCATGGCGTCTGGGCCAGACGCCAAGGATTGTGGCATTTGGTCCTAGAGTCTGAGTGGGACTCTTGCCTTTCGGGCAAAACCGACTTTGAGGAGGCTTTTGCTCCAAGTTTCGACCCCAGGGCTCAACATATAAATAGAGGGGCAGGGCTAGCACCAAATAGACATCAAGAAACACCAAGCCATGTGCCGGCAACCCCGTCCCCTCTAGTTTATCCTCCGTCATAGTTTTCGTAGTGCTTAGGCGAAGCCCTACAGAGATTGTTCTTCACCAACACCGTCACCACGCCGTCGTGCTGCCGGAACTCATCTACTACTTCGCCCCTCTTGCTGGATCAAGAAGGCGAGGATGTCATCGAGCTGAACGTGTGCTGAACGCGGAGGTGTCGTACGTTCGGTACTTGATCGGGACGGATCGTGAAGGTGTACGACTACATCAACCGCGTTGATAAACGCTTCCACTTACGGTCTACGAGGGTACGTAGATTACACTCACCCCTCTCGTTGCTATGCATCACCATGATCTTGCGTGTGCGTAGGATTTTTTTAAATTACTACTTTCCCCAAAAGTGGTATCAGAGCCAGGTTTATGCATAGATGTTATATGCATGAGTAGAACACAAGTGAGTTGTGGGCTATACAAGTCATACTTCTTACCAGCATGTCATACTTTGGTTCGACGGTATTGTTGGATGAAGCGGCCCGGACCGACATTACGCGTACTCTTACGCGAGACTGGTTCTACCGACGTGATTTGCACACAGGTGGCTGGCGGGTGTCAGTTTCTCCAACTTTAGTTGAACCGAGTGTGGCTACGCCCGGTCCTTGAGAAGGTTAAAACAACACTAACTTGACGAACTATCGTTGTGGTTTTGATGCGTAGGTAAGAACGGTTCTTGCTCAGCCCGTAGCAGCCACGTAAAACTTGCAACAACAAAGTAGAGGACGTCTAACTTGTTTTTGCAGGGCATGTTGTGATGTGATATGGTCAAGACATGATGCTATATTTTATTGTATGAGATGATCATGTTTTGTAACCGAGTTATCGGCAACTGGCAGGAGCCATTTGGTTGTTGCTTTATTGTATGCAATGCAATCGCCCTGTAATTGCTTTACTTTATCACTAAGTGGTAGCGATAGTCATAGAAGCAATAGTTGGCGAGATGACAATGATGCTACGATGGAGATCAAGGTGTCACGTCGGTGACGATGCTGATCATGACGGTGCTTCGGAGATGGAGATCACATGCACAAGATGATGATGGCCATACCATATCACTTATATTGATTGCATGTGATGTTTATCTTTTATGCATCTTATTTTGCTTAGATCGACGGTAGCATTATAAGATGATCTCTCACTAAATTTCAAGGTATAAGTGTTCTCCCTGAGTATGCACCGTTGCGAAAGTTCTTCATGCTGAGACACCACGTGATGATCGGGTGTGATAAGCTCTACGTTCAAATACAACAGGTGCAAGACAGTTTTGCACACGCGGAATACTCAGGTTAAACTTGACGAGCCTAGCATATGCAGATATGGCCTCGGAACACTGAGACCGAAAGGTCGAGCGTGAATCATATAGATGATATTATCAACATAGTGATGTTCACCATTGAAAACTACATCTCACGTGATGATCGGACATGGTTTAGTTGATAAGGATCACGTGATCACTTAGATGATTAGAGGGATGTCTATCTAAGTGGGAGTTCTTAAGTAATATGATTAATTGAACTTTAATTTATCATGAACTTAGTCCTGATAGTATTTGCATAACTATGTTGTAGATTAATAGCTCGCAATGTTGCTCCTCGTTTATTTTTGATATGTTCCTAGAGAAAAACTATGTTGAAAAATGTTAGTAGCAATGATGCGGACTAGCTCCGTAATCTGAGGTTTATCCTCATTGCTCCACATAAGAATTATGTCCTTGATGCACTGCTAGGTGACAGACCGATTGCAGGAGCAAAAGCAGACGTTATGAACGTTTGACAAAGCTCGGTATGATGACTACTTGATAGTTTAGTGCACCATGCTCTACGGCTTAGAACCGGGACTTCAAAAATGTTTTGAACGCCATGGAGCATGTAAGATGTTCCAAGAGTTGAAATTTCATACTCATGCCCGTGTCGAGAGGTATGAGACCTCTGACAGTACTTTGCCTACAAGATGGAGGAGAATAGCTCAACCGGTGAGCATGTACTCAGATTGTCTGGGTACTACAATTGCTTGAATCAAGTGGGAGTTAATCTTCCAGATAAGATAGTAATTGACAAAGTTCTCTAGTCACTATCACAAAGTTACTAGAACTTCGTGATGAACTATAATATGCAAGGGATGACGAAAGTAATTCCTGAGTTCTTCGCAATGCTGAAATTGGCGAAGGTAGAAATCAAGAAAAACATCAAGTGTTGATGGTTGACAAGACCACTAGTTTCAAGAAAAAGAGCAAAGGGAAGAAGGGGAACTTCAAGAAGAATGACAAGCAAGTTGCTGCTCAAGTGAAGAAGCCCAAGTCTGGACCTAAGCCTGAGACTAAGTGCTTCTACTACAAAGGACTGGTCACTGGAAGCGGAACTACCCCAAGTATTTGGCGGATAAGAAGGATGGCAAAGTGAACAAAGGTATATTTGATGTACATGTTATTGATGTGTGATTTACTAGTGTTTATAGCAACTCCTCGGTATTTGATACTGGTTCAGTTGCTAAAAGTATTAACTCGAAACGGGAGTTGCAGAATGAACAGAGACTAGTTAAGGACGAAGTGACGATGTGTGTTGGAAGTGGTTCCAAGATTGATATGATCATCATCGCACACTCCCTATACTTTCGGGATTAGTGTTGAACCTAAATAAATGTTATTTGGTGTTTGCATTGAGCATGAATATGATTTGATCATGTTGATTGCAATACGGTTATTCATTTAAATTAGAGAATAATTGTTGTTCTATTTACATGAATAAAACCTTCTATGCTCATACACCCAATGAAAATGGTTTGTTGGATCTCGATTGTAGTGATACACATATTCATAATATTGAAGCCAAAAGATGCAAAGTTAATAATGATAGTGCAACTTATTTGTGGCACTGCCGTTTAGGTCATATTGGTGTAAAGCGCATGAAGAAAATCCATGCTGATGGGCTTTCGGAATCACTTGAATATAAATCAGTTGATGCTTGCGAACCATGCCTCATGGGCAAGATGACTAAGACTCCGTTCTCTGGAACAATGGAGCGAGCAACAGACTTGTTGGAAATAATACATACTGATGTATGCAGTCCGATGAGTGTTGAGACTCGCGGTATGTATCGTTATTTTCTGACCTTCATAGATGATTTGAGCAGATATGGGTATATCTACTTGATGAAACATAAGTCTGAAACATTTGAAAAGTTCATATAATTTCAGAGTGAAGTGGAAAATCATCGTAACAAGAAAATAAAGTTTCCATGATCTGATCATGGAGGAGAATATTTGAGAGTTTGGTCTTCATTTGAAACAATGCGGATCGCAACTCATGCCACCTGGAACACCACAGCGTAATGGTGTATCCGAACATCGTAACCGTACTTTATTAGATATGGTGCAATCTATGATGTTTCTCACCGATTTACCACTATCGTTTTGGGGTTATGCATTAGAGACAGCTGCATTCATGTTAAAAAGGGCACCATCTAAATCCGTTGAGACGACACCGTATGAACTGTGGTTTGGCAAGAAACTAAAGTTGTTGTTTGTTAAAGTTTGGGGTTGCGATGCTTATAAGAAAAAGTTTTATCCTGATAAGCTTAAACCCAAATCGGAGAAATGTGTCTTCGTAGGATACCCAAAGGAGACAGTTGGCTACACCTTCTATCACAGGTCAGAAGGCAAGATATTCGTTGCTAATAATGGATCCTTTCTAGAGAAGGAGTTTCTCTCGAAAGGAGTGGGAGGAAAGTAGAATTTGATAAGGTAATTGTACCTTCTCCCGAATTGGAAAGTAGTCATCACTGAAATCAGTTCCAGTGATGCTTACACCAATTAGTGAGGAAGTTAATGATGATGATCATGAAGCTTCGGATCAAGTTACTACCAAACCTCGTAGGTCAACCAGAGTATGTTTCGCACCAGAGTGGTACGGTAATCCTATTCTAGAGTTCATGTTACTTGACCATGACGTCCCTACGAACTATGAGGAAGCGATGATGAGCCCAGATTCTGCAAAATGGCTTGAGACCATGTAATCCGAGATGGGATCCATGTATGAGAACAAAGTGTGGACTTTGGTTGACTTGCCCAATGATCGGCAAGCCATAGAAAATAAATGGATCTTAAAGAGGAAGACGTACGCTGATAGTAGTGTTACTATCTACAAAGCTAGACTTGTCGAAAAAAGGTTTTGATAAAGTTCAAGGTGTTGACTACGATGAGATTTTCTCATTCGTAGCGATGCTTAAGTCTGTCCGAATCATGTTAGAAAAATGCCACATTTTATGAAATCTGGCAAATGGATGTCAAAACTACATTCCTTAATGGATTTATTAAGGAAGAGTTGTACATGATGCAACCAGAAGGTTTTGTCGATCCTAAAGGTGCTAACAAAATGTGCAAGCTCCAACGATCCATCTATGGACTGGTGCAAGCATCTCGGAGTTGGAATATACGCTTTGATGAGTTGATCAAAGCATATAGTTTTATACAGACTTGCGGTGAAGCCTGTATTTACAAGAAAGTGAGTGGGAGCACTACAACATTTCTGATAAATATATGCGAATGACATATTGTTGATCGGAAATAATGTAGAATTTTCTGGAAAGCATAAAGGAGTATTTGAAGGGAGTGTTACAAAGAAAGACCTCGGTGAAGCTGCTTACATATTGAGCATCAAGATCTATATAGATAGATCAATACGCTTGATAAGTTTTTTCAATGAATACATACCTTGACAAGATTTTGAAGTAGTTCAAAATGAAACAGTCAAAGAAGGAGTTCTTGGCTGTGTTGCAAGGTGTGAAGTTGAGTAAAGACTCAAAACCCGACCACAACAGAGAATAGAAAGAGAATGAAAAGTCATTCCCTATGCCTCAGTCATAGGTTCTATAAAGTATGCTATGCTGTTTACCAGTCCAATTGTATACCTTAGCATGATTCTGGCAAGGAAGTACAATAGTGATCTAGGAGTAGATCACTGGACAGCGGTCAAAATTATCCTTAGAGGACTAAGGAAATATTTCTCGGTTATGGAGGTGATAAAGAGTTCGTCGTAAAGAGTTACATCGACGCAAGCTTTTGACACCAATCTAGATGACTCTAAGTCTCGATCTAGATACATATTGAAAGTGGGAGCAATTAGCTAGAGTAGCTCCGTGCAGAGCATTGTAGACATAGAAATTTGCGAAATACATATGGATCTGAATGTTGCAGACCCGTAGACTAAACTTCTCTCACAAGCAAAACATGATCACTCTTTGGGTGTTAATCACATAGCGATGTGAACTAGATTATAAACTCTAGTAAACCCTTTGGGTGTTAGTCACATGGAGATGTGAACTAATCACATAAAGATGTGAACTATTGGTGTTAAATCACATGACGGTGTGAACTAGATTATTGACTCTAGTGCAAGTGGGAGACTGAAGGAAATATGCCCTAGAGGCAATAATAAAGTTGTTATTTATATTTCCTTATATCATTATAAATTTTTATTATTCATGCTAGAATTGTATTAACCGGATACATGATACATGTGTAAATACATAGACAAACATAGTGTCACTAGTATGCCTCTACTTGACTAGCTCGTTGATCAAAGATGGTTATGTTTCCTAGCCATAGACATGAGTTGTCATTTGATTAACGGGATCACATCATTAGGAGAATGATGTGATTGACTTGACCCATTCCGTTAGCTTAGCACTTGATCGTTTAGTATGTTGCTATTGCTTTCTTCATGACTTATACATGTTCCTATGACTATGAGATTATCCCGTTTACCGTAGGAACACTTTGTGTGCTACCAAACGTCACAACGTAACTGGGTGATTATAAAGGTGCTCTACAGGTGTCTCTGAAGGTACTTGTTGAGTTGGCATATTTCGAGATTAGGATTTGTCACTCCGATTGTCGGAGAGGTATCTCTGGGCCCACTCGGTAATACACATCACTATAAGCCTTGCAAGCATTGTAAATAATGAGTTAGTTGCGGGATGATGTATTACGGAATGAGTAAAGAGACTTGCCTGTAACGAGATTGAACTAGGTATTAAGATACCGACGATCGAACCTCGGGCAAGTAACATACCGATGACAAAGGGAACAACGTATGTTGTTATGCGGTTCGACCGATAAAGATCTTCATAGAATATGTAGGAGCCAATATGGGCATCCAGGTTCCGCTATTGGTTATTGACCAGAGAGGTGTCTCGGTTATGTCTACATAGTTCTCGAACCCGTAGGGTCCACACGCTTAAACGTTCGTTGACGATATAGTATTATATGAGTTATGTATGTTGGTGACCGAATGTTGTTCGGAGTCCCGGATGAGATCACGAACATGACAAGGGGATCTGGAATGGTCCGGAGGTAAAGATTCATATACTGGATGATATGGTTAGGCCAAGGGGTCAGACCCACGGGGCTATAAGTCGGTGCAAAAGGAGTTTCGCGGAGGCCAGGGGGCCAAACGCCGGAGACCCTGGCGTTTGGCCCTGGGCCAGACGCCGAGGCCCATGGCGTCTGGGCCAAACGCCAAGGATTGTGGCGTTTGGTCCTGGAGTCCGAGTGGGACTCTTGCCTTTCGGGCAAAACCGACTTTGAGGAGGCTTTTGCCCCAAGTTTCGACCTCAGGGCTCAACATATAAATAGAGGGGCAGGGCTAGCACCAAAGAGACATCAAGAAACACCAAGCCGTGTGCCGGCAACCCCGTCCCCTCTAGTTTATTCTCTGTCATAGTTTTCGTAGTGCTTAGGCGAAGCCCTGCGGAGATTGTTCTTCACCAATACTGTCACCAGGTCGTCGTGCTGCCGGAACTCATCTACTACTTCGCCCTTTTGCTGGATCAAGAAGGCGAGGACGTCATCGAGCTGAACGTGTGCTGAACGCGGAGGTGCCGTACGTTCGGTACTTGATCGGGACGGATCGTGAAGGTGTACGACTACATCAACCGCGTTGATAAACGCTTCCGCCTACGGTCTATGAGGGTACGTAGATTACACTCTCCCCTCTCGTTGCTATGCATCACCATGATCTTGCGTGTGCGTAGGAATTTTTTTGAAATTACTACGTTCCCCAACATCTAGGCATGTAGGCTCACTCATACGGACGTACTCGTCAATGAGATCACCGGGCACTCCGTATGCAAGTATTTGGATGACGGCAGTGCATTTCTGATAAGAGGACAAACCGATCTTGCCGACGGCATCCTCTTTGCACTCGAAATAGTCATCATAGCCGACCACCCCCTCTCTATTACGGTTGAAAAGATGACTACTCATACGGAAACGGCGGCGGAATTTTTTATGTTTGAACAACGGGTTTGTTGTATCAATGTAGTCCTTCCAAAGAAGGAAATGCCCGCTCTCTCGACTGCGATTCAACGCCGGAAGGTGGCCCGGAATGGAGCCACGGAACAACGGCCGCTGGCTGTTGAGGTGGTGATGGACCAACACGACAACCAATATCTCCTCCTCATCGTCGGACGACGAATCGTCGGAGTCGCAAAGGAAATTGTGGAAAAAGAACTCGTCGGCGGAGTCCATTTTCGTACCTTGGCAAACCGTCGAACAACTTGCGGGCGTCGAAGAAGGAGACGGCCGACGAGGGGAGTTGCGGCGCGTACGGACCAACTAGCTGCCCTGCCAGCATCCAACGAGTGGGCCGGCATCCGACAAGCGTGCCGGTCGGATCTGGCCAGGGCGGCGAGGTGGCTTCTTGGTCGCGGGCGGCTGTGCGGTGGGGGGAGCGGTGGTGGGAAGCAGTTTACTCCCCGGCGGCAAGACGGCGGTGGCGGACGACGGGAGAAGTGGGCGGCGTTTGCTGGGCGGATGTGACGGCGGCGGCGGCGGCTGGCAGAGTCGGCGACAAAAATGGGCGGCGGCGACGACGACGAAGGAGGCGGGCGAGGGTTGCTGTTGGCTGGGGGTGAGGGGGAGGCCAATGTGCCACCGACCAGCGGGCCCGGGGAAAGGAGAAGGTGAGCGTGCGCGCGTCCGTCGTGTGTCCGCGCCTACGCAAATCCGGCTCAAAAATGTGCTGGGAATGGGTCGACCGTGAAAAAAAAGCGGACGCGCGTCCGTTTGGGTCGGCACGTTAGGGCGTCTTTTGTGTCCGCGCCGGCCCAAACAAACGGCAATGAATAAAATGGATCGCCCCATTGAAGTTGCTCTTATGATCATGTCCGGACCCTTTGCATGCCGAGCTCGCATGTTGGATGGAGGGCCTTGCCCTAGCTCATCAGTGGACATAGATGCTGATTATATTAGAGTGTGATAGCAAGCAGGCAGTCCAGCCGATCAATGCACGTGGGCAGGATCGATCCCAGTATATATGCCATGGTGATTTCAGAGGTTAAGAGACTTTTGGGTGTAAGGGAGTGTTGTGTTACTCGTATCTCTAAAGAGTAAAATAATGTTAATCATATGTTAGCAAACTTTGGTAGGACGGAGGATCACACTATGGTTTGGCTCTGCTCTGGACCTAGTAATATCCCCAGCTTTTGTAGAAATTGAATTCTTATGCTCTTGAGTAATATACTACTTTTACCGCCGCAGAAAGAAAAACTCATTATCCATCGCACAGAACACATAATAATCTCTTTTGGACAAGTTCATGACGTTCTATGTCAACGTCAATTGCCGCCTCTTCCCTCCCATTCAGGAAAGAAAGTCTCCTCGTTCGAGTGGATTGGAGGGAGCCAATGAATCTTTGACAGTACAAAGTATATGTAAACATGCTACATATCTGTGCAAGATCTGTCTGGGATAGCTTTGCGGTGCTTCATATCAATTCATCGCTAGGCGTCCCGTGGCAACACCAGCGACAGCATGATAGTTGCTCACTGTATTATTTTTTTTGAAACGGAGGTAAAAGTTTTGCCTCATCTCATTAATAAAGAAGAAGAGAATTGTCCGGTTAATTAACGGAAAACCAGGCGAAAACCGTTACAACATGGCCACATAGGACATCCCGGGCGACCTGGCAACCCACACAAGAACGCACACACGCCGTCGAGGAGAAAAGCGTCGAGGTAGCAATCTGGTGTCATCATCGTCACACCTCCGCCAGGGCGACTCCGACTCCACTGTCAACGACCACCGATGGAGCTCTCACCATAAACGAGCGTCGAGGCTTGCGCCGGACAACGCCAAACAGTCCACCGCACGCGCCGAAGACCAGGCAGCTCCGACTCTGGCGATGAGCATTGCAGGGGGAAAGCGCTGGACCTGCGCCGAGCCAGCGCCGGAACCGACCACTCGTCTCGTGTCATCGTCACCGCGGAAGCACCTCTTCTGCAGCTCCGACTTCAGGAAGACAAGTGAGGCTCGGCAGCCCCTCGAACACGCCGGATGAGACCGACTACCAAAGCCCAGCAGCAGCCCAACTCCGCCTGAAGCCACCATCGTTGCCACACAAGAAGTTGCACCACATCACCATTGCCGGACGCACACCTGCCGACCGCAATGCCGCGAGCGTCCAGCCCATGGAGCGCGCAAACGGGATCCAAAGCTCTTCAAGACGACACCCCAAAGAAGGAAGCGACGATGTCGACGCTGTCGTCCGACCTGACATGGCCTTAGGCTTTCACCCGAAAAGCTGGAACCGAGGGTGTGCAGGGGGTGGACTCCACGGCGGCGCCTCCAAGGAGGTGACACGACGTCCGCAGACGCCGACGCCGCCGGCCGGCAAGATCCGGCAAGCTTTCGCCCGAAGCACCTCCCAACACCACACCCACACGCGAAGCACCGCACCGCTGACCCGCACACCTCCCATGAAGTCATCGCGCCATCACCAAGTAGAAGCCACCACATACCTCGCCGACGGCCAAGACGCCGCCGAGCCCGATCCGGCAGAAAACGACCAGATCTGGCATCCCACCGCCGCTGCAACAGCACAGAGACCTCCAAAGGCCGGCACGCTGCCAGCCATTGCGAAAACGAGCCCCTCATAGCAGGAAGGGGAGGGCCGCGCCCGCCCCGGCGCACCGGAGATGGGCGTCCGGCCGAAGAACCGGAGCCCGCCGACGAAGCAAACCACGGCTACCACCCGCGAGAGACGCTGCTATAGACCGGCAAGCCGGAGAAGAGCCACGGGGACGAGCCCCGAAGGCCTACCGGCGCCGCTGCCGAGGCCACCGTCCCGCCTGGAGCCGCCGAGATGCGCAGTAAAAAGGGGATCGAGCCTCCCCCACCTCGAGCGCCTGCCGCCAGACGAGGAGAACCCCGCCGCACGCCGCGCCTTGCACGCTCACACTGCGCCGCCGCCCGACCGCGGTCACCCCTGCCAGATCCGCGCGAGCTCCGCGTCGAGCTCCCGCCGGAGTGGACGGCCCGCGCCGCCCCCGCCCGAGCCGGAGGTGAGGAAGACCCCACCGCCACCGAGCTGCGCGGGCTTCGCCCGGCAACATCTGCCGGCGGCGGCGAGGGGAGGAGCGGACGGCCGAGACCAAGCGGCGGCGGCAGGGTTGGCTCCCTGGCCGCCCGCGGGAGCGACCTGGGGAGCGCTCCGTATCGTGACACTTGGTCAACTTCGTTGCTCACTGTATGACTGTCTTTGTAATAATCTACATAGCATTTTGACGTCAATATGCATGGTCTTTTATACACATTGTTTCCTTTCTGCGTAAGTTTTTTTTGCGCAAGTATTTGTTTAGGTGGGTAGTTAACGATAATATTTCACTGTATTCAGTTATACGTATATGTCTGTATATTAGAGATCAGTGTTACAAAGGCTGGACTCACGCCTCCAGAAAATCATGTATTTATATTTTGTTCCATCATGAGTTACTAGACTCGTTTTCAGACCCCAGAAAAAGATGGACGGCAAACAAGTTTTTTACTAAGAGTATATTTTGCCCCGAAAAGGCGGAACTCTTGTAGCGTATTCTGAGGACTTCTGTGAAGTTTTCTTGAGACATCGCCGTCAGCTGATCTGTTCACCCAGATTTTTTTGAAAGATTTGGCATTTGTCATTAGGACAGAGAAACCTCTACCTATCCAAGATTACTCTGACCTTTCCTTTCCTCTCATCTGACCAGAAGAGTACGATTAGTCCGTTAATAATTGTTGGTTTGCAGATCTGGCCGAAATTAAACATTGAAGGGGATCACGTGTGCCACGTTCTTAATGTTAGGTGGCTGCTTGTTTGAGACAATGGTAGCATTATTATTTATTTATTTTTGAGGAAAAAGAGTAAA
The DNA here is from genome assembly GCA_032464435.1 of Aegilops umbellulata. NCBI lineage: Eukaryota > Viridiplantae > Streptophyta > Magnoliopsida > Poales > Poaceae > Aegilops > Aegilops umbellulata. The sequence goes on from CP136057.1 coordinate 65,373,697, forward strand.
ATTACATTACTCTTGAGCCAACCAAGCAGTCGGCAGCCAGCACTGCTCTCAGGTCATCCGGGACGTTAGCCATCCATTGCGTGTCCCCTTTACTTCTAGCTTGGCCTGCGAGACAGTGCGCCAGCTTGTTTTGCTTTCGATTTGTGTATCTCATTTGAGCTCCTTGGAAATTCTTTAGCTCCTCTTTGATGTCATGAAGCACTGAAAAGCAAGCAGAGCGGTTACAAGAATCAGGCTGTAGTTCCTTCATCAGAAAAGAACAGTCAGTTTCAGCAATAATAGGCCCTCTGTATAGCGCCGCCAAGGTCTGCAGACCACAGAGCAGAGCCCGAGCCTCAGCTTCCTCCACTGAAGAGCAGCGATCGATTCCTTTGGACAGCGAGAATAAAATAAGTCCCCTGTGGTCGCGAGCAACAGCGCCAACATGAGACACTCCGCTGTCAGCTAAGAAGGAAGCATCGGTATTCAGTTTCACAGTATCGCCGTCAGGGGAAATCCATTGAATTGCTGCACCTGAAGCAGGATCCGAGCCATCTTCCTGCTGCATTGCCGCAAAAGCTTCAACTTCCGACCGATCTTTCCCAGCCAACGCAACCTCAGTATGCCCCAAGGCCTGTTTGTCCATTGGACCTGACGAAAGCACCATGTAGCAGATGTTCAGTTCGTCCTCATATTGCTCCAAAAAATGAACTGATCTGCTGATTAATTCCTTCCCTGTACTATGGATGCAGTCATCACGAAGGAACCAACACCTCCACAGCAACAGTAAGGTTTTGACCTTCATTTCCATATTGCAAGTTCCTAGGTGATTCTGAAGCCAGTCCACCCCAGTGTATCTAAACTGCAACTCGCTAGGAAGATCCCAGATTTTTCGCATTTCACTCCTTAGAGCCTTGCTTTTAGTACAGGAAATCACTGCATGATATTCATCTTCAACTCCGTTGCCACAAATATTGCAGGTGCTGTCAACTTCCAGGGTACGCTTCCATTTATTCATCTTGGTTGGCAGGGTGCCTGTCGCGATTCTCCATCCAAAAATCTTAATTTTTTCAGGAACCTTTGCTTTCCAAATGATATCCCAGATGCATCGGTCATTGGCTGCATTTGTGGAGCTCGAAGCTGGCCGGTTTTCCTGGTTTTGAAGGGAAGCCGCCAGTCTGTACGCGCTCCGGACCGTGAAGGTGCCGGATTTCTCAAAGTGCCACGCCACCGTGTCCTCCGCCTCCGAAATTGGAAGTTTTATATTGCAAATCGCTTCAGCATCAAAACGATAGAACAATTGGTGGATCAACTCCGAATTCCAACCATTGTCGTCAGTATTCATCAACTGATTAACCCATCTTAATCTAGAGCGGCGAATAAATTGTGCAGGTTTCAGTCCTTCCTCACGCGGGATCCATTGGTCACGTTGAATGTTAACCTTTCTTCCATTACCGATCCTCCAAACAAGGCCCGCCTTAAGAAGCTCAAGCCCGTACTCGATTCCCCGCCAGGCCGGAGATGCATTTGATGCAAATACCGTGTCCAAAAGCTCGCCATTGGGGTAGTATTTGGATTTCAGCATTCTGGCACACAAGCTATTCGGTCTTTGAATCAATCTCCAGGCTTGTCGAGCGAGCAGAGCTTGGTTGAAGAGCTTCATATCTTTAAAACCAATGCCACCACCTCTTTTTGGCTTGATCATTCGTTCCCAGGACATCCAGTGCACCTTCCTGTGACCATTTTCATCGCCCCACCAAAAGTCTCGAATTAGTTTCTCGTATCTATCGCAGAAACCTTGGGTCATTTTGAAAACCCCCATGCAGTAAGTGGGAAGGGCTTGGAGGACAGACTTAATTAGGACCTCTTTCGCTGCATGAGACATAAACCTCTCTGACCAATCCGAACATCTCTTAATAAATCTCTCCATTATTGGCTGGAACATGGATTCTTTCATTCGTCCTTCTGGCGTGGGAAGTCCTAAATACTTGCTTTCAAAGGTCGCGGCCGTGATATCGAGCACACTTTTTACGTCTTGCTGGACCTCCACTGGGCAAACCTCGCTGAAAAGAGCAGAACACTTGCTATAACTGAGCAGTTGCCCCGAACCCTTTTGGAAATCAAAGAGGACTTGTTTCACTCTTTCGGCCTCTTCTTTTGACGCTTTGAAAAAGAGTAGGCTGTCGTCGGCGAACAGAAGATTTGATATTCCAGGGCATCCCCGGGCAATCTTAATAGGAGTTATATTTCCCAGGCGAATCTGTTTATCCAACAGACAGGTGAGTCCTTCCGCGACGAAGAGAAACAAGTAAGGGCTCAAAGGGTCACCCTGACGAAGTCCCCTCGAAGGGGAAAAGGTTTCGAGCAGTTCACCATTGTATTTGACAGAATACCTCACAGATTTCACACAACACATAACCCAATCCACCCATTTATGATCGAAACCAAGTTTCAACAGGGCCTCTTCCATGAATCCCCAGTCCACCCTATCATACGCTTTCGCCAAGTCCAACTTGAAAGCACAATGGGTATTAGCAGCCTGTTTGCTATACTGGATCTTATGGAAGCATTCGAAAGCAATGGTAGCGTTGTCCGTAATTAAACGCCCTGGGATGAAGGCACTTTGTGTCTCAGAAATGATTTCATCCAAGATGGGTCTCAGACGGTTTACCATGCATTTCGAGATTACCTTGTAGATTACATTGCACAGACTTATGGGGCGAAAGTCTATCAAATGCTCTGGGTTGTTTTTCTTGGGTATAAGCACTATGACCGTGTCATTGGTTCCCTCCGGCATGATACCCTCCCTGAAAAAATTCAGAACCGAAATCACCACGTCCTTTTTTACCGTGCTCCAGTTCCTTTGAAAAAACCTAGCCGGGAAGCCATCAGGTCCGGGAGCTTTCAGAGGTCCAATTTGAAACAACACATCACTAACCTCCTTCTCTGAGAACTCCTTGAGCAGCGATGAGTTCATATCATTTGTCACTCTTTCACTAAGACAGTCCACAATAACTTTGGGGTCTAGACCTTCTTCTTTTGAGTACAGATTTTTGAAGAAGTTTGTGGTCATATCCTGCAACTTCGTTCGGTCCTCCACCCAGTTACCTTCTTCATCCTTTAACTTGTTTATGGTGTTTTTCTTTCGCCTCCATGATGCCTTACGCTGGAAATATTTTGTATTTCTGTCTCCCTCTCGCAACCAGAGGGCTCTTGACCGTTGTCTCCACATCATTTCCTCGCGATGAAGCATCTCGTCTAGCTTTTTTGCCACTGTTTTAATTTCCTTATCCCTAGCAACTGAGGTTTGCTGCGACCACAAGTATTCCAACTGTTTCCTGAGCGCTGAAGTTTGTTTAATGATCGAGCCGAAATTCTTTTTTGCCCAAGCATTCAACGAGCTTTGCAAACCTGACAGTTTCTCTGTTATTTCCGATAAGTTCTCAGCAGTCCTCTTCTCTTTCCACGAATTCACAATCGCATCAGCGAGCGAATCCATCCTTTCCCACATATATTCGTAGCGGAAACCTTTGTTTAGGGGTCGCCATTCATTCCTCTGTCCAAACCTAAGTAACAAAGGGAGGTGATCAGATCTGGAAGAGCATAAATGCTCTATCGATGCATTCGGGAATATTGAACTCCATTGCAGGTCAGCCACACCCCTGTCTATTCTTGCCTTTACATTGTTCCCTCCATCCTGCTTGTTGTCGTATGTCCATTTAGGCCCTTTGAACCCGAGGTCGAGCAACCTACAATCAGCTAGAACTTCTCTGAAATTCGCCATGTTTCTTTCATTCCTTTGTGTTTTGGAGAAGTGTTCATGTTGCCAAGAAGTTTCATTAAAATCTCCTATCATAAGCCAAGGTTCATTGGATGTTGGTTTGATTCTACGCAGGAGATCCCACATGTGGTGCCTCTCGCTGGCATTTGGTTCACCATAAACAAAAGTACCCCGCCATTGACGACCATGGGGATTGAGACGAATTAACACATCAATGTAACGGGGACCAACAGCGAGCTTTTTTATTTCAACTTGCTCATCATAGAAGAGAGCAATTCCTGCACCCTTCCCTTTTCCAACATGGGAAATACAGTGCTTGAGACCTAGTCTCCTACGAAGTTTATTTACATACTCCTCGCTTTTCCTAGTTTCAGAGATGAAGACGATCGAAGGACGGTACGTGCGCACTAGGCACACGAGCTCCTGAACTATCCGGGGCTGCCCCAGGCCCCGGCAGTTCCAGCTAATGATCGTCATGGCTCCTGGCGGGTGCTGTTTGTCGCACCCACCAGTAGACCGGGAGCCCCAGGCCCGGTTGCTTCCTGACCTCCATCCGTGCCATTGTTGCTCATTCCATCCGCTTGGCCAGTCTCTTTCTTCTTCTTGTTCTGATCAGAAACAGCCCCATCCTCCTTTGCACCCGCATACTCTGACCCTTCCTGTGTAGGAGCCTCTCTTTTACCCAGCACCGAGCCAACGATCGCATAACCTTTTCTGTTGCCCTTGGACACCTCCTTTTTCTTTTTGTTACCCCCCTTTTCTCTGTATCAAAACCTGGCTTTGAGCCCATGTCCTCCACCCGAATTCCTTCTGGGGCTACCTGCACTTGTACAGTAGCTGTCTTCACCATCTCATTTCCTCTTGCCTGCGTACCATGGTTTTCCCCTTCCAGACCAACAGCCTCTACAGAGTGAGACGCATCCGCCTTACCAACCACCGGGCTCGCAGCAACCATAACAGTTATGGTGTTCGTGTCCTCCTGGACTGGATCAGTTTCCATTTTGTCACCCACCGTTAGACGGGCGACGACTTCGCTCACTTGCTCAACCGCCTCCGACACCACAGACTTGGCCGGGCAATGAATAACAGAGTTGCTGGGCGGCATGGGAGCACGCCAAGGGGGACTAGCCGCTTGACCAAGCTTGGGTTTTCCCATCTTGTCCGGCAGGAACCAGGCGCGTGGGTCATCAAAGTGAACGGCACGCACACTGATATCTTTGGAGTATCTCAGTTTCTTTTCATTCTCAGGAAGGTCACACCTTGCTTCCATATGCCCTATGAAGCCGCAGAACAAGCAGAAATTTGGCAGTCTTTCATACCGCAGAGAGACAGGCACCTCTTCACCAGTGATCTCATCCTCCAGGGTGATATCCTTTAGCAGAGCAGAGTACAGGGGAAGTTGCACCCTTGCATGAAGAAATTTTTCGCAAATGTTTCCCCTCGAGTGTTGGTCAATCATCACCAGTTTCCCAACCTGTTCACCCAGAATACGGGCCAATTCCTTGGTGAGGAGGTAGAAAGGAATATCCCTGAACTGAACCCACATCGGCACGTGAGAGAACACTGCCGATGCAGGGTCCGCTCCGGCCTCCAGGCCAACGACCAAGAACGGGTCGCCATGGTACTGCCATGGGCCGCCTCTGATGACATGTTGCCGATCTCCATCTTCCGAGAATTCAAGGACAAATTTACGTCCTTCCTTAGCAGCCAACTGAAATTCGCCCAGCGCCCCACGAACCTTCCAAACGCCCTTCATGTGGTCGATCAGTTGACGGGAATTCACTAGTGTGACGGAGAGGAAGAGTCCGACAGCCAGGCACCGAGCTTGCACAGCTTTGCGAGCCCCCGAGATGTTGACCACCAGAGATTTCTTTGCCGACCCCACAGTATCGAGGGCCGGTTCCTTCCCCGGTCGCCGGGTGATGTCGAGGATAGGGTGCGCAGCCGAGCTCCCTCCAGCAGGCATGGTCGCAGGCACCCCATTAGCAGGCGAGGACACAGTCCCCTGATCCCCCAGGGGAGCCATCTTCTCAGTATCGCCCGGCGCAGCCATCAGGCAAAAGGACGAACACCTCCTGTGCGTGGTAGAGGAGCAGTCGAGGTTTCTCACGGATGGGTATGGGATCCGCAACAGGAGCTTTCCTCTATATAGCAGGCCATCAAGAGGGATGATAAAACCAGCTTTAATCCCTACATAACTCCCATTGAGTGGGATCCAATTCTCCTCCTCAAACTGAAACGGAACCCACGATTTCATTTGTTCTTCAAGACTCTTAATGGCGGGGGACATATGGGTTTCAGGAGACGAACAACGAACTGGATCAGGCAGCTCCTTGTTTCCTTCATCCGGATGTGGTGGTAATCTGGCTCTTACGATCTCCACACGCGCCCTCAAGGATGAGAGCTGAAACTTCAGTTTCTGGATGGTTTGCAGAGTCGCTCTGAGACGGGAGGTGAGGGGAGGGAACGGGGCGGAAACTGGATGGAGGGGGGTATAGGAGGAGGCTTCGAGATTGGTTATCGAAGGTTTTCGGGTTTCAAGGATCCGCCAGTGGCGATTCTCATGGGAGAGGGGAGAATCGCCAATGGAGTCGCCATTGGCAGGTTTCGGGAGGGGAACAGACATCATATAATAGTTCATGTTGTTTGGACTTGGAGATCCCTTGATTCTTACTGGGCATCTGCAGAAAGTTTGAGCTACTGATAATGGTAGCATTATTATCTTTACATATCTCTCAGTCTTCGGGTTTCTTGTAGACTTAAATTTGGAGCGATTTCAATCGAGTTTGTCTCTTTTGAACTTTTGTTGAATTCATCTGTTTCGTTTCACTCGCACTGGCTGGATTTACCACGACCGCGACAATCCAGCTAGTGTCAAGATATGTGGCACAATAAAAGGTATTGTCATGACGATTACCTCAACCATGATAACACCATCCCACGCTCCTGGCTACCTCGAGACAACGCAAATAATATTAACTCGCCAGCTTCCATAAGAATCAAGATGTTTGCGATGAGACAATAAGATCACGGCAAAAGGAAGTGATCTTATTGTCTCGTTGCAAGGCCACGGGCAGGATTTCAACGTACCATTTACATGCATGTTGCAAGTCGCGCGCCCGCACCCCTCACCCTGATGAGATGAGCACGCGTGTGATGTTCTGTTTCTCTCCTCATACTCATCATTTAGTGGAGCGGGGAGACTCCACTAATGAAGTTAGTCTCACACAACCTCCACTCTTTGGGTGAGACTCAAGATTGACATCCACTTATCATTTATTCATGGGTCTTTGAGATTTAAAAAAAATGCACATGGGCTAAATCTATTAATTCTAACACCACCATTTCTAATTGCGTAAGATATATACTTTTCAGTGTTAATAGAATGTTCCGATGAAGGGCATTTCTTTTAGAGAATGAAGCTCCAAAAGGAATACCCCTGGTCTAAGTGGAAAAGACTCAGGCCAAATAAATAGTCCTAAGGATGTACGGGCAACTAATTACGAAAAAAAAAGTGAGGAAAGTTATGGAAAAAAAAGGAAGAGAAAAGAAAGGAGACAACCAGAATAACAAAAATGACGGCATGATGGCGTGAGAGCACTAACAAGTAAGCGATGAATGGATAAACCCAGCCAGCGAGTCATGTCACACGCAGCGACACACACAAACACACCACACATGATATGTTATACAATGGAAAGCTGCTATTGCACGATCATGTCACTGAATTACAGCAGCTCTAACCGATTCCTTATCCGGCTATAAAGAAGGATAAATTCGGTTTTGTTCCTCTAAGACTAGACACAGTGGAGAGTAACTTCGAGTAGTAACATGCACATGTTACTAGTCTATGTTACTACCTCCATATTGGGTAGTAACATATATGTTGTGTCATGTATAACTTCAATTATTAGGTTGTAGACTCATCTTTTCTTGATATGTGTGATGTTACAGTAACTAGCTATGTTATCACATGCTTCTTTTTCTTCATTAATTACATGTCACATCATCTATATTGCCTAGATAAGTGTGATGTTACCACCTATGTTACTCCCATTGTGGGTAGTCTAAGCAACACCTAGCCGAAGTACTAAAACATATAAGGGAGGATAAATTTTGCTCCCCTACCGAAAAACCCCTTCGACCCGCCTAAATATGTTCGGTGCTTACGCGGCCGAGTAAAACTCACGCGCCTCTTTCTCCCTCCCTTGCGCGTCCAACATTCCCTCCGCAGCTGTCACCACGTGTCGGGGGATATCTGCCTCCACGAGCACCTATGGGGACGGAGCCCCTTGTCGGTTCGGCGGGGGCGGAGGATGCAGAAAGAGCAGATCGAGGCGACACACACACACAACGATTTTACCCAGCTTCGGGCCGCATGGATGCGTAAAACCCTACTGCTGCATGTCTGGTTGATTCGGGTTCTTGCTCTGGAGCACAAGAAGCTACAGTAAGTTGGAGCTGGACGTAGGCGAGGGCCTATTGGGTGCCCTCTCCTCCCTCTACGTGCGCATGGGCCTCCTTTTATATGCCAAGGGGTTTCCCACAGGGAGCGACGCAGGTGAGGGTAAAAATGGCAAGGGATTGTGTGAATAGTGGCCGCACAGTGCTATCGCACCTAACTCTGACGGCGGGGGACAAAGGCATTAAATGCCCGTCTGGATCGCCTGAACAGTGCCGAGGCGGACCGTTAGGAGCGCCTCCGCTCGCCACGGGGGCGACTCTGCCAACGTCGCATGCCACCGCGCGTCTCAGGTTGCGTGGCGCCCCGCCACGTGCCTCCGGGGAAGCCCCAGAGCGACGCGTGGGCAGGTGAGCTGGAGCGCGGGCCTGATGTGGTGGTTTGTCGCGGCAAGTGGCTTGCCGCGGTAGTTGCCTTGCCGCACCTGGGAGCTTGCCGCTCGCCAGGCCTTGCCGGGGCGCGCGGCGCGCCGCGGCGGGCTTCTCTTGGGGTGCTTTGGCTTGGCCGTCCCGGCGAGCTCCTCCCGCCGGGGCCTTGGTGCTTCGGCTTAGTCGTCCCGGCAAGCTCCTCTTGCTGGGGCCTTGTCGCCTTGGCCCAGCAAGCTCCTCTTGCCGGACCTTGCCTTCTCGACCCGGCAAGCTCCTCTTGCCGGGGCTTGGTCTTCTAGGCTCGATCACTTGGCCTTCGTCCGGCCCGGAAAGGGCCGTGGAGACTCTTGTCGCTCCCCTGGCAGGCCTTGCCGCGGGAGGCTACTACTGCCCGTGCACAAGTTCGGGGTACTAAGGTACCCCTACTTTAGTACACCGACACCACGCGGCGCCGTCGCCACCGATGACCGGCCCTCCCGCCGGAATGGGTAGTCAAGACCCTTCTGCCACCCCACCAGCTTTGCCACCAGAAACCACCCCCGCACCACTACCCGCGCTGAAAAAAGGTTGGGGATGACAGTCCATCGGCCACAAGCACCGGCTCCAACCGCAACAAAGGCCACCAGCGGGGCGGGGGGAGGGGGGCGACGATCGGCCGCCCTCCCGCCAGAGAGAAGAGAGCTAAAAAACGACAGTGGCGGCTCTCGCCGAGGCGAACGCGGAGAAGATAAAGAAGAAGACCACTCCGGTGCCCCATCCACATTCAGTGCTTCGTGCACCATCTCCAGTGACCCCTACGCTCACTGCTCCGGCGCTTCTGGCGGCCGTAGCCAGTAAGAAGGATCGTGGCTGCCAAGGGCTCGACGAAATGCCAACAATGTCAAGAAAACTATCTTTCACATTTCGACCAACGAGTTTTAGATAGTGATTGTTGGTGGCCCATGGTGACGGAGTTTGTTCATTTTGTTGTCATAGTGTTGAGATGAACACGACCAAATTCTTACCGTCTTTGGAGTCCTTAGCTACTATGGGGATAGATGATCTCAGTTATGACTGAATTTGGTTATCATTTTGAGGCGGCCGAAGAAGAGGGGGTGGCCGAAGAGATGGAAGAAGAGGAGGTGACCGATGAGGAGGTGGCCGATGGAGCTGAAGTTGAGGAGGTGGATGAAGCAAGCACGAGGTCGTCAAGGTCACGCACCGCCAACTACAATCTAGTTGAAGATGTTGCTCTACGCTATGCTTGGATGAACATCTCCATGGATGCAACGATTGAAACGGATCAAACCAAGGCTATGTCTTGGGAGAGAATTGTTGAGTACTCCAACAACTCCGTGGCAGTGCAATCAAGCCGTACGCAAGGTTCTCTTGGGCATCGTTGGGGCACCTTCACAACCAATGCAATGGTCTGGTTGCATCAAGCAAGTGAATCATGCACCACCGAGCAGTATGCAAGTGGCGGAGTATGACCCCTACATCCAAGAACCTATTCAAGCATAGGAACACCAAGTTCGGCCACAAGCCTTTCACATTGCATCATTCCTACAAAGAGCTATGCACAAGAACGAGAAAGTGGATCAAAAGAGTTTCCGAGACCACTCTAAACAGATCCAGGTTGAGCATGTCCATTGAGGATGAGGACAAGGTGGATGAAGAGGCCAGTAATATACCGGAAGGGAACAAAAATGAAAAAGAGATAAATAAGAGGAATGCATACGGTGGCACATACAAAAAATGCACAACTGACTCTGGGCACTAAATTAATAGGCCACTCCAGGAAAATAATATAAGTTGCTATAAAAAGTGTCTAAAACTGGTATTAAAATAGCATGAAAAAATAAAAAATTATAGATACATTTAAAACATATCAGCTGCGCGGTAGACTCTCTCGTGAGCTTCGTTGGAAGCTTCCCGTTCGTGCAGACCGGAAGAGGAAAATCAACGGGTGGTCCTGGTATGGTTGTTGACCGCGGTGGGGGGGATCCCTAATCATGATCTAGTGGCCTAGATAATGGCGGGCCTGCTCTCGTGATGGGCTCAGTAGCCAGGGTCCCTCGACAAGGTGTGAGGGAGATACTCAGCAAAAGTTTAGTGTGTCGACGCCGACGACAATGACATCTGCAGGTATTGTGTCACCATTGGGAATGCGTTGTGGTTCCTACCTACCCTTGTCAATGCTCCGAGTGTAAATCCAAGTTCATGCCTACAAACTCGCTGACGGTGACGCTGCAGGTATCACCTCACATTAGGAGCGCCACCGTGGTTCCCCTCCTTACCCTTATCAGCGCTCCAGGTGTAAATACAAGTCCACGACTTGGACGCGGTGGCAGCGGCGCGATTGCATCATAACCCTATTTGGGGCGTCGTTGGGGAGTAGGGGTTCGTTCTGTCATCATGGCATTACTCGGGCTGGTTTGAAGCATTGTTTGATGATCCCTAGGCGTTGGTGGTGGGCACTCCTGTTGTTCTCCTCTCATCTACATGTCACCACATCATTTGGTCTCCCAGCCCCTTCCATTTGCCAACAGAAGCGGCACTCCTTAGGCTAGTCATAGTGGGAGTAACTTTGGTGATAACATAGCGCATTCAAAGAGAATTTTGCTTAATGTGGCATGTAGTTAATGAGGAGAGAGGTGGTTAGAGTAACATAATATGTTACTGTAACATAGCACTTTCCGAGAAAGAATGAGTCTACAAGCTAATAAATGAAGTCTTCTATGACGCTACTACTATGTTACTTTGCACTATGGAGGTAGTAACTTAGACTAGCGTCATGTGCATGACACTAGTATAAGTTACTCGCCACTATGACCAGCCTTAGTCCAGATCGGGAGGACAGAGGACTCTGCCCGGTGACTGTTTGATGGGGCATTGGAGGCATGATCCGGTGGTTTCATCAAGAAGATGTGATTTTGTCGGTCGTTCGTTCTTAGGTTTCTTAAAGTTGTAGTGCTAGAGGTCGGTGGCGCGCTGCCGAGATCCAACAATGTACTGCTAGTGTTTTTTGGCTTTCTTTTCTTCATCGTATCTTTTCTTCTTCAATTGGCTTGTATGTGGATCTTTTCAACACCATGTATGTTTGGCCTTGTGGGAGGGCTGTTTTGGCTGTAGGGTGAATATGCTCCCTAATGAACAGTAAATTCAAAATAAGTAATAAATATTTTTTTTAGATGTTCTTGTTAGTGTAACAAGCATGCTTGACAATTTTCATGTGAAACGGGATGATGGTGCTTCGTGGGTGAAAAAAATGTAATATTTATCGTTTGACTTGTTTTTTTTTTTCACAAATCAAAATTCTTAAGGTTTCCTCCTAAAAATTTGCAGGTACCATTTTGATGAGACAGTGAACACATCTAAGTTTTTCAACTTTTTTGACATTTGCAGAAAATATTTTGATGGGCAAGAGCATATGCTCTCAAGAGCTGAATTGGATTTTTGCTTGTGGCTTGAGTTAAAACGGGACGAGAGCCTATTTTGAGTTTTTGCTAACAGACAAAGTGTGAGTTTTATGCTTTTGACTTTGGACGGATTTTCATCCTACGCAGCTGCCCTAGATACGCTTATATCATGCAGGATTATAAATTACCATGTAGCAATCGGTACTAAGTACATGCTTTTCTTACGTGAGTATTGCTAGGTTCTAGCCTGGCTGCTATGCATGCCTACATCATTCAGATAGAGCCACGAACATTTCAAAATGGGCTGCATTGTCTTGTGTAAAGATTAGCGGACGCAGACTCTTGATTCCTGGGTGTATTACATCCTATATGGAAAAGAAATTAGTAACTAAATAAAAATCGAAAAAATCTGAAAACATTTTTGAAATAAACTTGACTCTCCATTGTACTTGTGAAAAAAAATCACAAAAAGAAAAACCCCCCTTTGACTAAAAAAACAAAGTTTTGGCCAAAATAGTGTGAATAGTGGCCTATAATAGCAAATAAGCCCTGAAGTCAACGTTGTTTATTTCGTGAAAATTTATATACTAGTGCAAATGAAAGTTAACTTTATTCAAAATAACTTCTGAACTATTTACTACTTTTTTTAATTACTATTACCCCTACCCCCAATATAGGGTGTATACACAACCACAAACCAAGTGTATTTCCCCTCACCTAGTTTTGTTTTACCATCGCTTTCCACCACAACTTTTTGCTGATAATATTTTGTCCGCAATCACGGATCCTTCCTTCCGGACATTTTCTCCTCTAAGAGCAACTCCAACGGGCCGACCCAAACGGACGGCGTTTTTATCCGCTTTTTGTTTGTTTGGGTCGGCTGGCCGCCCGCCGTCCGTCCGTCCTTTTTTAGTTTTGGGTCGGCAGTGCGCCCAACGGGCCGACCCATTTTATGACCGCGCGCGTTTTAGATCATGCCAGCGTCTATGCCGTCGCCCCGTTTTTGGCGCTTCAGCACGCGGGAAAGGTTCGCACACGGGGGGAAAGCGGCCTAGCGCGCGCTGGTTTTGGCGCTCCAGCACGCGGGAAAGGTTCGCGCACGTGCCGTGGCCGGCGCTCGTTATAAGAAGGCGCTCCCTCCATACTCTGTCCGCCGCCCACTCGTCTCTCCCACCTCACTAGCCCCGCCGCCTCTGCGCCACCATGTCGATCCGCCGCCTGGGCGCTTTGGATTTCCGCGGAGTCCGCGAGCGCCGCTCTGGCACCTTCTCCTCCGAGATCTGGTTTCGCGAGAAACGTCTCATCCTCGGCACCTTCGACACCGCAGAGGAGGCGGCCCGCACGCACGGCGGCGTGGCACCTCCTGAGGCCTCATCGGGATATGAATTTTCCCGACGTGTCGAGCCAGCGGGCGCAGGATCTGGCGCCTCTCCCGCGGCTTTTCACCGACGAGGATCGTCGTGTCCATCGGAGGCGGCAGCGTCGCCTCGCCATCGCCGAGATGGACGTGGAAACCTTGGTGCTGTGGCACGAACGCTTCCCGCAGGACATCGTCGACGAGCGCCAGTTCTACAAGCAAAGGAGGTTGGAGAGGGACGCGAGGAGGACGGAGCGAGCCACCTACCGGGAGGACAAGCGTTCGCGGAAGTAGGCAGCTCAATTGAAACAGAAGCTACGAGAAACGTCGGGTTGGGACTTTGAAGACGAGCATCATGCTGACGCCTACATTCAAACGTCGGAGGAGGACATTACCGAGTCCGAGTCAGAAAGCGACGAGTAGTGGTCTTTTTTCTTTTATCTGTGTATGCTAGAACTATCTATGTATCCATTTTTATCTGAAAAAATGGCCGGCGGCGTCGGCAACGAAGCAGGCGGGCGAGGGTGTGAATCCAATATGCCACCGACCAGCGGGCCCGGTGAGGAAAGAGTGCGAGCGCGTGCGCGTCCGTCGCGTGTACGCGCCGACGCAAATCAGGCTAAAAATGGGCCGAGAATGGGTCGGCAGGCGGACGAAAGCGGACGCACGTTCATTTGGGTCTGCGCGTTGGGCCGGCTTTTCTATCCGCGCCGACCCAAACGGACGGCCGCGGATAAAATGGGTCGCCCCATTAGAGTTGCTCTAACCTTTGCACATAAGTTTTATTACAAAATGTAGATGAACGCTGCCCGTTTTCATTCCAGGATGTTGCTTTTTCCTCCTCCCAAATAAACACCGACAATGGAGCTCCAACGAAGCTAAATTCTGATATGACTTAGAGTAATAAATGTAGCTACGCACGACTGAGTGCAACTATGATTTCGCGTTTGATGGACATGCAGTTATGCATGTACGTAATTAGTAGGCGTGCAACTAAGTTGCGCATCAATACTTGGACATGCCACTGCAGTTTTGCAAGATGTCCTTGCCGGCGCTTGGCTCTTCGTGGTGGATTCCTTGTCGGTGCTGCCTCGGCCCCGGTGGCCCTGGACCTGCGTCTTCCAGCGTCCATGGCTCGCTAGCGTCCTCTACCGACGTAGTTTCTGCCCTAGCACTGATGGTGCTGTGTCCTTCCAGCTCCTTTAGCCATCGGTGGTTCGGTTGCTTCGTCCTCGGCAGCTCGGATCAGCGCTCCTTCTCTAGTTCCTTGCTTGCCGACATTGCCGGTAGTCACTACTTCCCTCACGTCGGCTCTCTGCTTCGTCGCCCCGACCCCGTCCACGTTGCCACCTCGTCCTTCGGCCAAAACCAAATCTGGCGTGTTTACGGCGGCGCCAAGTGCCACCCTGCGACAACAGATTCAGCCTCACCCCTCCTGAGGTGGCGGTCTTGACGAGTGGCTTGACTTCATCATCTTCGGAATCATGCTTCGGTGACATTGTGTTTGCTCAGACTTAGGCCAGGGCGAAATCCCTGCTCGGCTTACCGATGCTAGCAGCGGCGACACCCGCGGGGTATTGTTTTCCTTTTTGGATTCGCTGCCATGGCCTTTATTTGTGCCCCTTTTTGAGCACCCAGGAAAACCCCATGCCCGGTTCTTTTGCTCGAGGTGTCCTCGATGTTTGGTTTTTGAGATGTTGGATGTCGCATTAGTCCAGCTTGCATCCCTAGTTCTAGGCTTCGTGGGTTTAGCACTGTTCTTTTCCTTTGTTTGGTCCGAGCATCCCCTGTCACTGTTTTGGGTGTCCTGCTTATGCCTTTGCGTTCGTGTCATGTATTGTATTTCTTCTCAATGAAATGATACACACACTTTGCATGTTCATGATTTTTTTTGCAAGATGTTCAGTGGGCGTGAGTAAGCGCAGTTGAGCGTGCATGCAAAACGACAAAAGTAAAAAAGAAAGTGAAGAAGCTGACGGATGTGCAACTGCACTTGTGCCTGAATGGGTGAATCTGCAAGTGTAGTCATGCGTGGCATGAAAAGTCAAAACTGAAAGTGGTAAAGAATGAATAGTGTTTATTAAGTGGTAAAGTAAGTAACTTTTTCTTTGAGGTACGAATATATTAGCCCTCGGAGCACTTAAAACGGAGATGATTCGTAGAAAGGACGCTCAAACTTGGAGTAATTACTGTTCTAGTTCGAGATGACATGGCTATATAAGAGGGCTTAAGGTTGCTATCTCATCAACATGATAAGCCTTCTTTTACCTCTTACTAACTCTTTCGACTACATAGCTCTCTGCATTTTCTGTCATTTCTAATCGCAAATATTTTGCACCACGCGCAAGTGTTCACGGAGCCTCGGACATCAGAGCACGCCAACCATGCCGGTCGCCGTGGCTGCCTCCGGTGACACAAACGTCGTGGAGGACCTCTACGGCATCCTCCGTGTACTCAGCGACGGCACGGTTGTCCGGTCACCGAACCCGCCGGAGTTTTGCCCCGTCACCTTCCCCTGCGACCACCCTTCCGTGCAGTGGAAGGAGGCCGTCTACGATAAGGGCAAGAACCTCCGCGTCCGCATGTACAAGCCGTCGGGCGGCGGTGAGCAGGCCGGCCGGAAGCTGCCGGTGCTCGTCCACTTCCATGGCGGGGGCTTCTGTCTCGGCTCGTGCACGTGGGGAAACTTCCACAGCTTCTGCCTCCGCCTCGCCGCGGAGGCCGGCGCCGTCGTGCTCTCCGCGGGGTACCGCCTCGCTCCGGAGCACCGCCTCCCCGCGGCCCTCGACGATGCGGCCGGCTTCTTAGAATGGCTCCGCGAGCAATCCGTGAGCACCGAGGCCGAGGACGGGTGGCTCACGGAGGCGGCCGACTTTGGCCGCGTGTTCATCACCGGCGACTCGGCGGGCGGGACCTTAGCGCACCACCTCGCCGTGCGCGCCGGGTCGGCCATGTCCAAACATGGCGATGACGTCGACTCCGTCACGATCAAAGGCTACATCCTGCTAATGCCGTTCTTCGGCGGCGTGGACCGGACGCGGTCGGAGGCGGTGGAGTTCCCGTTGGCGGAAGAGCCGTTCCTCAACCTGGCCGTGCTGGACCGATTCTGGCGGCTCTCGCTGCCGGAGGGCGCCAGCAGGGACCACCCGATCGCGAACCCGTTCGGGGCGGACAGCCCTGCCCTGGGATCGGTGGAGTTCCCGCCGGTCCTCGTCGTTTCCAGCGGCACCGACTTGCTGCACGACCGCACCGTCGACTACGCGGAGCGGCTGGCCGGGATGGGGAAGCCGGTGAAGGTCGTGGATTTCCCGAACGACCCACACGGGTTCTTCACGCAGGACCCGTGGTCCGAGGCCACCGGCGAGCTGATCCGGCTCGTCAGCGTGTTCGTTATCGACAGCTGCGTCGCCGTCGCGGCGCCAAAGACGGCTTGATTCGGTACGTACATACAGGTGCAGAGGTGCTTGTTTTGGTGTACAAGACAGTCGACAGTTGAGGCGACACGACCAGAAAGTACATCAAGATTCGGCTCGTCTGCATCGTCTTCGATTAAACTAAATGATACCAGTCGTGTTGATGTGAGAATCGGTTACAGTATATTTCAATGATATTTAAGTGTGAAATATAAATATTTAGATTAACATCGCGTGAATCAAAATTAAAAGTATTGTATTTTATTATGTATAGTTGTAAAAATATTTATTGAATGTAAGTAGAATAATATAGAATGTAAAATATTTTCCCAAGTATGCATGGTTGCATGTGGTGGTGGATCTTTTTTTCATGTATGATTGCAAGTTGAGGTGGACCTTATCTTATTCATAATTGTATGGTAATGTGGCATGCTTACATGTTGAGATAAGCACGAGTGGCGAACAGGGCAACCTTTGGGGGCACGAGACATGGTCTTGTGCCGCACTCCACGTCCCCGGCTAGACATGCGTGTTGGACCAGAGAGCACTGCCTTCCATAGCCATAGGAGGCTCGCTCTGTAGACCCTCGCTCTGTAGCTCCGCCCCTCGGGCCCGTCGTGCGCCACTCCGGCGCTGGCGTCCACCCTCTCTCCCGTCGTCGGTCACTCCGGCGCCGGCGGCCACCCCTCCCCCTTCTCCTTCACACGGTGCTAGAGGTGAAGCATGGGTTCCAGCCCGCAGTCAGTCTCGTCATCGTTCCGTAGGAGTTCGGAGCGGACAGTGGTCTCCGGCCTCGGGCTTTCGAAGAGCTCGGGGGCGTCGGGCTCTCGCGGGCCGGTGTCTGCGGAGGTCGACGGCGAGTCGCGGCCAGAGGCGCCCTTTGTTCAACCGAGGCCTTCTAGGAGAGAGCTCTGGAGGCGACGCCATGCGATGGGAAGTCCTGACTCGCAACCGGGGGTTCAAGAGCCGGCGCGTCGGGAGGTTTCGCCGGAGATGGATGGCAAGTGCTTTCGATGCCTCAAGGATGGCCACTTCAAGCAGGACTACACAAACAACATTGTGTGCTTCTGGTGCGGACTGGGGGGGGGGGGGACACAACTCCAAAGAGTGCAAGCGCCCGTGAAACCCCTGTCGGAGGATGACTTGCGGTGGCAGGCTCTAGCTAAAGTGGTCCGCAGGGAGCTGGCGGCGCCGCCACGTTAGGTGGGGGGGTCAGTGAGGTTATCTACCCTTTCGTCACCGCCGTCACCCCCAGCGTCGGGGGCTGTGCCGGTGTGGCCGCGCCTCCCCCATCGGGTTTCCTGCGGCAAGACACTGCTGAGGAGGAGGTTGACCCAGCTGATATGTGCATTGCGTGTCACTCTCGGTCGATGGAGGACCTAGAGCAGAGGCTGAGATTCGCCATGGTGGCGTACATCGGTAGCGCGTGACATGATCTACATCCTGAGTTCGTGCTGGAGGCTCTGAAGGAGAACCCGAACATCGGGCCGCAGCGGGTTTCCATCCACTGCTACACACGGGAGGACTCCCTTGTGGTCTTTGCAAGCTCTCGAGCTGTTGGGGAACGTAGTAATTTCAAAATTTTCCTACGCACACGCAAGATCATGGTGATGCATAGCAACGAGAGGGGAGAGTGTTGTCTACGTACCCTCGTAGACCGAAAGCGGAAGCGTTATGACAACGCAGTTGATGTAGTCGTACGTCTTCATGGCCCGACCGATCAAGCACCGAAACTACGGTACCTCCGAGTTCTTGCACACGTTCAGCTCGATGACGATCCCCGGACTCTGATCCAGCAAAGTGTCGGGGATGAGTTCCGTCAGCACGACGACGTGGTGACGATCTTGATGTTCTACCGTCGCAGGGCTTCACCTAAGCACCGCTACAATATTATCGAAGATTATGGTGGAGGGGGGCACCGCACACGGCTAAGAGATCTCAAGGATCAATTGTTGTGTCTATGGGGTGCCCCCCTGCCCCCGTATATAAAGGAGCAAGGGGGGAGGCGGCCGGCCTAGGAGGAGGGCGCGCCAAGGGGGGAGTCCTACTCCCACCGGGAGTAGGACTCCTCCTTCCCTTGTTGGAGTAGGAGAGAAGGAAAGAGGGGGAGAGGAACAAGGAAAAAGGGCCTGCACCCCTTGTCCAATTTGGACCAGAGGGGGGGCGCGCCTCCTTCCTTTTGGCCTCTCTCCTCTATTCCCGTATGGCCCAATAAGGCCCATATACTCCCCGGCGAATTCCCCTAACTCTTCGGTACTTCGAACAATACCCGAATCACTCGGAACCTTTCCGATGTCCGAACATAGTCGTCCAATATATCGATCTTTACGTCTCGACCATTTCGAGACTCCTCGTCATGTCCCCGATCTCATCCGGGACTCCGAACTCCGGAACATCAAAACTCATAAACTCATAATATAACTGTCATCAAAACTTTAAGCGTGCGGACCCTACGGGTTCGAGAACAATGTAGACATGACCGAGACACGTCTCCGGTCAATAACCAATAGCGGAACCTGGATGCTCATATTGGCTCCCACATATTCTACGAAGATCTTTATCGGTCAGACCGCATAACAACATACGTTGTTCCCTTTGTCATCGATATGTTACTTGCCCGAGATTTGATCGTCGGTATCTCAATACCTAGTTCAATCTCGTTACCGGCAAGTCTCTTTACTCGTTCCGTAATACATCATCTCGCAACTAACTCATTAGTTGCATTGCTTGGAAGGCTTAAGTGATGTGCATTACCGAGAGGGCCCAGAGATACCTCTCCGACAGTCGGAGTGACAAATCCTAATCTCGAAATACGCCAACCCAACACGTACCTTCGGAGACACCTGTAGAGCTCCTTTATAATCACCTAGTTACGTTGTGACGTTTGGTAGCACACAAAGTGTTCCTCCGGCAAACGGGAGTTGCATAATCTCATAGTCATAGGAACATGTATAAGTCATGAAGAAAGCAATAGCAACATACTAAACGATCGGGTGCTAAGCTAACGGAATGGGTCATGTCAATCACATCATTCTCCTAATGATGTGATCCCGTTAATCAAATGAGAACTCATGTCCATGGCTAGGAAACATAACCATCTTTGATTAACGAGCTAGTCAAGTAGAGGCATACTAGTGACACTCTGTTTGTCTATGTATTCACACATGTATTATGTTTCCGGTTAATACAATTCTAGCATGAATAATAAACATTTATCATGAAATAAGGAAATAAATAATAACTTTATTATTGCCTCTAGGGCACATTTCCTTCAGTCTCCCACTTGCACTAGAGTCAATAATCTAGTTCACATCGCCATGTGATTTAACAGCAATAGTTCACATCACCATGTGATTAACACCAATAATTCACATCGATATGTGATCAACACCCAAAGGGTTTACTAGAGTCAGTAATCTAGTTCATATCGCTATGTGATTAATACCCAAAGAGTACTAAGGTGTGATCATGTTTTGCTTGTGAGAGAAGTTTAGTCAACGGGTCTGCCACATTCGGAGCTGTATGTATTTTGCAAATTTCTATGTCAACAATGTTGTGCACGGAGCTACTCTAGCTAATTCTCCCACTTTCAATATGTATCCAGATTGAGACTTAGAGTCATCTGGATCAGTGTCAAAATTTGCATCGACGTAACCCTTTACGACGAACCTTTTTGTCACCTCCATAATCGAGAAACATATCCTTATTCCACTAAGGATATTTTTGACCGTTGTCCAGTGATCTACTCCTAGATCACTATTGTACTCCCCTGCCAAAATTAGTGTAGGGAATACAATAGATCTTGTACACAACATGGCATACTTTATAGAACCTATGGCTGAGGCATAGGGAATGACTTTCATTCTCTTTCTATCTTCTGCCGTGGTCGGGCTTTGAGTCTTACTCAATTTCACAACTTTGCAACACATGCAAGAACTCCTTCTTTGACTGATCCATTTTGAACTACTTCAAAATCTTGTCAAGGTATGTACTCATTGCAAAAACTTATCAAACGTCTTGATCTATCTCTATAGATCTTGATGCTCAATATGTAAGCAGCTTCACCGAGGTCATTCTTTGAAAAAACTCCTTTCAAACACTCCTTTATGCTTTGCAGAATAATTCTACATTATTTCCGATCAACAATATGTCAATCACATATATTTATCAGAAATGTTGTAGTGCTCCCACTCACTAAATACAGGCTTCACCGCAAGTCTGTATAAAACTATATGCTTTGATCAACTCATCAAAGTGTATATTCCAACTCCGAGATGCTTGCACCAGTCCATAGATGGATCGTTGGAGCTTGCACATTTTGTTAACACCTTTAGGATCGACAAAACCTTCTGATTGCATCATATACAACTCTTCTTTAATAAATCCATTAAGGAATGCAGTTTTGTTTATCCATTTGCCAGATTTCATAAAATGCGGCAATTGCTAACATGATTCGGACAAACTTAAGCATAGATACGAGTGAGAAACTCTCATCGTAGTCAACACCTTGAACTTGTCGAAAACCTTTTGCGACAATTCTAGCTTTGTAGATAGTAACAGTACTATTAGCGGCCGTCTTCCTCTTGAAGATCTATTTAATCTCAATGGCTCGCCGATCATTGGGCAAGTCAATCAAAGTCCATACTTTGTTCTCATACATGGATTCTATCTCAGATTTCATGGCCTCAAACCATTTCGTGGAATCTGGGCTCATCATCACTTCCTCATAGTTCGCAAGTTTGTCATGGTCTAGTAACATGACTTCCAGAACAGGATTACCGTACCACTCTGGTGTAGATCTCACTCTGGTTTACCTACGAGATTTGGTAGTAACTTGATCTGAAGTTACGTGATCATCATCATTAGCTTCCTCGCTAATTGGTGTAGTAGTCACAGGAACAGATTTCTGTGATGAACTACTTTCCAATAAGGGAGAAGGTATAATTACCTTATCAAGTTCTACTTTCCTCCCACTCACTTCTTTCGAGAGAAACTTCTTCTCTAGAAAGGATCCATTATAAGCAACAAATGTCTTGCCTTAGGATCTGTGATAGAAGGTGTACCCAACAATCTCCTTTGGGTATCCTATGAAGACATATTTCTCTGATTTGGGTTCAAGCTTATCAGGATAAAACTTTTTCATATAAGCATCACAACCCCAAACTTTAAGAAACGACAACTTTGGTTTCTTGCCAAACCACAGTTCAGATTGTGTCATCTCAACGGACTTAGATGGTGCCCCTTTTTAACGTGAATGCAGCTGTCTTTAATGCATGACCCCAAAACGATAGTGGTAAATCGGTAAGAAACATCATAGATTGTACAATATCCAATAAAGTACGGTTTTGACGTTCGGACACACCATTATGCTGTGGTGTTCCAGGTGGCACGAATTTGTGAAACTATTCCACATTGTTTTAATTGAAGACCAAACTCGTAACTCAAATATTTGTCTCCGCGATCAGATCGTAGAAACCTTATTTTCTTGTCATGATGATTTTCCACTTCACTCTGAAATTGTTTGAACTTTTCAAATGTTTCAGACTTATGTTTCATCAAGTAGATATACCCATATCTGCTCAAATCATCTGTGAAGGTCAGAAAATAATGATACTTGCCGTGAGCCTTAACACTCATCGGACCGCATACATCAGTATGTATTATTTCCAATAAGTCAGTTGCTCGCTCCATTGTTTCGAGAACGGAGTCTTAGTCATCTTGCCCATGAGGCATGGTTCGCAAGCATTAAGTGATTCATAATCAAGTGATTCCAAAAGCCCATCAGCATGGAGTTTCTTCATGCGCTTTACACCAATATGACCTAAACGGCAGTGCCACAAATAAATTGCACTATCATTATTAATTTTGCATCTTTTGGCTTCAATATTATGAATATGTGTATCACTACAATCGAGATCCAATGAACCATTTTCATTGGGTGTATAACCATGGAAGGTTTTATTCATATAAACAGAACAACAATTATTCTCTAACTTAAATGAATAACCGTATTGCAATAAACATGATCAAATCATACTCATGCTCAACGCAAACACCAAATAACACTTATTTAGGTTCAACACTAATCCCAAATGTATAGGGAGTGTGCGATGATGATCATATCAATCTTGGAACCACTTCCAATACACATCGTCACTTCACCCTTAACTAGTCTCTGTTCATTCTGCAACTCCTGTTTCGAGTTACTACTCTTAGCAACTGAACCAGTATCAAATATCGAGGGGTTGCTACGAACACTAGTAAAATACACATCAATAGTCTGTATATCAAATATACCTTTGTTCACTTTGCCATCCTTCTTATCCGCCAAATACTTGGGGCATTTCCGCTTCCAGTGACCAGTCCCTTTGCAGTAGAAGCACTTAGTCTCAGGATTAGGACCAGACTTGGGCTTCTTCACTTGAGCAGCAACTTGCTTGCCATTCTTCTTGAAGTTTCCCTTCTTCCCTTTGCCCCTTTTCTTGAAACTAGTGGTCTTGTCAACCATCAACACTTGATGTTTTTCTTGATTTCTACCTTCGTCGATTTCAGCATCACGAAGTTCTTGGGAATCGTTTCCGTTATCCCTTGCATATTATAGTTCATCACGAAGTTCTACTAACTTGGTGATGGTGACTAGAGAATTCTGTCAATCACTATCTTATCTGGAAGATTAACTCCCACTTGATTCAAGCGATTGTAGTACCGAGACAATCTGAGCACATGCTCACTGCTTGAGCAATTCTCCTCCATCTTTTAGCTATAGAACTTGTTGGAGACTTCATATCTCTCAACGCGGGTATTTGCATGAAATATTAACTTCAACTCCTGGAACATCTCATATGGTCCATGACGTTCAAAACGTCTTTGAAGTCCTGATTCTAAGCCGTTAAGCATGGTGCACTAAACTATCAAGTAGTCATCATATTGAGCTAGCCAAACGTTCATAACGTCTGCATTTGCTCCTGCAATAGGTCTGTCACCTAGCGGTGCATCAAGGACATAATTCATCTGTGCAGCAATGAGGATGAACCTCAGATCACGGATCCAATCCACATCATTGCTACTAACATTTTTCAACTTAGTTTTCTCTAGGAACTTATCAAAATAAACGGGGAGCAACATTGCGAGCTATTGATCTACAACATAGATATGCTAATACTACCAGGACTAAGTTCATGATAAATGAAAGTTCAATTAATCATATTACTTAAGAACTCCCACTTAGAAAGACATCCCTCTAATCCTCTAAGTGATCACGTGATCCAAATCAACTAAACCATAACCGATCATCACGTGAAATGGAGTAGCTTTCAATGGTGAACATCACTATACTTATCATATCTACTATATGATTCACGCTCGACCTTTCGGTCTCAGTGTTCCGAGGCCATATCTGCATATGCTAGGCTTGTCAAGTTTAACCTGAGTATTCCGCGTGTGCAAAACTGGCTTGCACCCATTGTAGATGGACGTAGAGCTTATCACACCCGATCATCACGTGGTGTCTGGGCACGACGAACTTTGGCAATGGTGCATACTCAGGGAGAACACTTTTATCTTGAAATTTAGTGAGAGATCATCTTATAATGCTACCATCAATCAAAGCAAAATAAGATGCATAAAAGATAAACATCACATGCAATCAATAATATGTGACATGATATGGCCATGATCATCTTGCGCCTTTGATCTCCATCTCCAAAGTACCGTCATGATCTCTATCGTTACCGGCATGACACCATGATCTCCATCATCTTGATCTATATCAATGTGTCATCACATGGTCGTCTCACCAACTATTGCTCTTGCAACTATTGCTATCGCATAGCGATAAAGTAAAGCAATTATTTGGCGCTTGCATCTTATGCAATAAAGAGACAACCATAAGGCTTCTGCCAGTTGCCGATAACTTCAACAAAACATGATCATCTCATACAACGACTTATATCTCATCACGTCTTGACCATATCACATCACAACATGCCCTGCAAAAACAAGTTAGACGTCCTCTACTTTGTTGTTGCAAGTTTTACGTGGCTGCTACGGGCTGAGCAAGAACCGTTCTTACCTACGCATCAAAACCACAACGATAGTTTGTCAAGTTGGTGCTGTTTTAACCTTCGCAAGGACCGGGCGTAGCCACACTCGGCTCAACTAAAGTTGGAGAAACTGACACCCGCTAGCCACCTGTGTGCAAAGCACGTCGGTAGAACCAGTCTCGCGTAAGCGTACGCGTAATGTCGGTCCGGGTCGCTTGATCCAACAATACCGCCGAACCAAAGTATGACATGCTGGTAAGCAGTATGACTTATATCGCCCACAACTCGCTTGTGTTCTACTCGTGCATATAACATCAACGCATAAAACCTGGCTCGGATGCCATTGTTGGAGAACGTAGTAATTTCAAAATTTTCCTACGCACACGCAAGATCATGGTGATTGTCGGTGTCAAAACCGGCGGATCTCGGGTAGGGGGTCCCGAACTGTGCGTCTAGGCATATGGTAACAAGAGGCAGGGGACACGATGTTTTACCCAGGTTCGGGCCCTCTTGATGGAGGTAAAACCCTACGTCCTGCTTGATTAATATTGATGATATGGGTAGTACAAGAGTAGATCTACCACGAGATCGAGGAGGCTAAACCCTAGAAGCTAGCCTATGGTATGATTGTTGTTCTGTCCTACAGACTAAAACCCTCCGGTTTATATAGACACCGGAGAGGGTTAGGGTTACACAGAGTCGGTTACAATGGTAGGAGATCTACATATCCGCATTGCCAAGCTTGCCTTCCACGCCAAGGAAAGTCCCTTCCGGACACGGGACGAAGTCTTCAATCTTGTATCTTCATAGTCCAGGAGTCCGGCTAAAGGTATAGTCCGGCTATCCGAACACCCCCTAATCCAGGACTCCCTCAGTAGCCCCCGAACCAGGCTTCAATGACGATGAGTCCGGCGCGCAGATTGTCTTCGGCATTGCAAGGCGGGTTCTCCTCCAAATTCCATGTACCTGTTGAATAAAGTCCGATTTATTGTAAATGTTGCGCTCCTTGGCTTCTACGCCCAATAATGGCCGTCTCCCACGTGTCAGACGAATACGAAAAGTCTGGGTGTTTTTATATTCACACCCCTAGCCGCGTAAATGAGCCGCCTATTTAAGGGGACGAGGATTTAGATCCAACCCACACCTTCTCCCCTCCGCGAGTGTTCATTAGAGCGCATCCGACAAAGGTCCATTCCACCATGGCTAGCTGTCGCAACTCCTCCTCTCGCCCTTCCGGCCCTCAACCTGGAGATTGGGAGAGATGCTCCATCCCGCATAGCGAGCTAGTGACACTCCAGACCAAGGGATTTCTCCCCCGGCCTATATGGTCCCGGTTCGAGCCGGTCTTGCCACCTATAATGGCGGAGAGCAAGCGGAGAGTGCCCCTAATCCCTCCAAAGGAGAGCGGGTATGCCTTGTCCCTTATTTAATAAGAGGGCTCGGATTTCCAATCCATCAGTTTCTCCTGGGGCTCCTGGAGTTCTATGGCCTCCAGCTACACAATCTTACGCCTGCCTCCGTATTGCATATCGCGGGCTTCGTATCCCTCTGCGAGCTGTTTTTGGGTGTTGAGGCTCATTTCGGGCTGTGGAAGAGGCTATTCTGCCTGGTGCCCTGTTCTCAGGAGGGGTTAATATATCAAGTGGGAGGAGCCGAAGTGTGGCGCATCGCCGGGACCGGATATCTATCCGGAACCCCAAAGAAGGCGTCCGAGAATTGGCCTTCGGAATGGTTTTATATAGAGGACGTCCCGCTGCCGGACCCTGTTAGGATCGGCCTTCCTGAGTTCGACATTGCTCCCCTGAAGAAGCGCCTAAGCTGGCGTCCACGGAGCCCTCAGAGGGAAAGTGACAGGGACGTCCTTTACCTGATGGGCCGGATAAGATTATTAGCTCATTCCGGACTAACCATGATAGGAGTCATGGCCGCATGCATCATGCGGGGGGTGCAGCCGCTTCAGTATAGAGGCCACCCCATGTGGGACTTCAACGGGGAGGATGATGCCACCCGTCACGGTCGTAAGGGACCGGATTCGGCTGCCACCCTGACAAAGATCTTGTCCGCTTTGTACAAGGGAGAAGAGGAGGAATTTCTCCACGTCAACCCATAGGGCGGATTTACTATGCACAATCCTCCGAGTTGGGTAAGTGGACACTTTTACTTGCCCATCCGCTTTATATTCCCATCGTTTAAGTATACAGTCTAATGACTTCAACGCAGGAACTGCGCCAGGCTACTAAAGAAGTAAACAGCCCTCCTCCACAGCCCGAGGATCCGGGACGGTCCCTCGACCCGGCTCCCAAGAGGATCCGGACTTATCTGTGGAGCTGATTGATGGAGTGTTCCATCAACTGAGCAAGGACAATGCCTTGGTGGCCATTATGGCCGATTACCCAGGGCTAAAACCGGCCTCCCAGGTAACCGAGATCGAAGTCCCAGTACCCCGAAAAGGGGTCCACCCTCTCGTGTTTTCAGTTTCCTGATTACAACCATGCTTTGCAGGGGAGGTTTTTGAGATGGGAGGCTGAACCTGCGGCGACAAGCCAACGAGGGGCTGCAGGGCCCCGTGGGCAGAAAAGAGGTGCAGTCCGGACCGAGGCGTTAGTGCAAAGGTATAGCGCGCCCTCTTATCCCAGGTGTTATACCTTCAAGGCATATTAACACTCGTGCTCTCTTTAGGACAAAGAGACCTCGCCGGACTATATCCGGAGAGGCTGCCAATCGCGCCTCCACCAGCTAGGCTGCAAAGCCTGGTCCGGAGGCGGAGGCGAACACGAGGCGCGCACCTGATGCTCCTCCGACGGAGGATGTGGACAGGTTGTCTGCCACTAATTCGGAGGTGGAGAGTGCCCTGAACCACAGGCGTTGCCGGACAGTTCTCCGCGACGCTTGTTTCTCCCAAGAGGCGTTGGATGCCTTCAATTTGGGAGATGCGTACCTCCGTGCCGCTCAAAATGGTCTAGCCAGAGCCACGGAGCAATATGTAAAAGACATAAGGGTGAGAAATTTTAATGGTTACATATATCAGTAGCCCCCGAGACTTGAAGCAGTTAAAAGAACTAATTTAAGGATCATTTAATAATGCAGGGTCTTGCGGAAAAGAATACCCAACTGTCCCAGGAGCTAGGAGAGTGCAAAGTCCAACTTGAGGCCGCACTAGCCGCGACAGGGGAGCCCAAGGAGACCCCTGTTGGTAATATATACTTTCAATATATAAGTATTTTGTGAAGTGCGGCGTATGTGCAAATCTGACAAACGAAATTGCAGATGGCGCCGGATTAGATCCGGAAAGGCAACAACTCCTACGCCAGTTAAAGGCTGGTGAGAGCACGCTGACAAGGGTGAGGCGAGAGAAGAATGATCTCCAAGATGCCAACACCAAGTTGGGCGTCGAACTGAAAGATGTTCGTGCCCAGCTGTCAGACTCCGTTAAGGAGAAATCAGCTGCTTCGGTGCGACATATTTAGTAAGTGCTTGAATTAACCTTTGAAAAAGAATTCGGCGGGGAAGTCGACTAATAGAGTAATGTCTGTAGGTGTGCTAACAGGTCGTCCTGCAGAGGAGATGCCCGGTTCTACGGGTGACCTTCTTCCCGAGCTCTCGCAACTGCACGAGCGAGTTTGGCAGGCGATGCAAGGCGTCGCCCAGGCCTTGTGGCCATCCATCTCCATGCCCGAAGGTCTTGGAGAGCTGGCAGAGAAGCTGAAGGGAGCGCGGCGGCGCTTCCAATTGTGGAAGATATCGGCCTGCCGTCAAGGCGCTAGGGAGGCCTGGGCCATGGTGAAGACGCAGTACACAAAGGCTGACCCCAACCACATGGCCGAGGTCGGTCCTGTGGGGCCTGATGGGAAGGAGATCCCTGTAAGCTTAGTATACGGCCAAGTAGAATTGGCCGCAAAGTATTCCCAGCAAGACTGTAAATTAGACAGCCTGTTAGATGGTATTGAAGAGGAATACAATCAGTCAGAATGACTATGTAATTTAATTGACATTTGTAATGCCTTCTAGCCGGATTGTAGATCGTTTGTCATGGCCGACCTTTTCGCTTCAGCCTTGAGACCTGACGGTCCGGAGTGTGTCCGAATTCCCATGCAGTTATATAAGAACTGGGGTATGCATGGAGACCAGGCGTAGGGGTCATTAGTGCTTGAACAGACAAGTGCCCAACTAGTTATGTTATATTACATGGTTAGTAGAAACATCTTCCAGGGAGAATAGTTCCGTTAGGGGTTCCTTTCCCTGGGAGGCATGCCCTAAAGTGCATGTCCATTCTGCGAAAAACACGCAGGAAAAAGCATCTGGGGGCGCATAAATAAATAAGTGAAAAGATCATCTTTTAGGTCACCGACCGAATATTCCCTTAAGAACGCTAGATTTCGGCTTCACCCAGTCTGAGGTACACATCCGGCTGACCCGGTAGTAACAATCGAGATGTGCTCCCTTTACTGCCTAGCCGAACAATCGGGAACATAGGGGTAAGCACAGGATCCAGGCAACCCAGCTTGGCCAAAACTTAAGTCATATCGATGCATATAATGGTGAAATAAAAGGTACATGCGGAAGTGTAACACATGTGTTGGGCATAAAGCCCGTATAAATAAGCTTTTGTTAAAAGAAGCCCCCAGGTTTAATGAGTGCGAATAGCACGTCATTTGATGAGCCTTTAAAGGCTATAAGAGAAAGGGAGGGGAGAAGGAGACAAATGTAAGACATATAGTATATAAAAAATGGACAGAGGAAGGAGACGAACACATAGTCCGGCGCTAGGCATAGAATCTTCGGAGACGGGCTGCGTTCCATGGGTTCGGCTCGAGTCGGTTATCCAATGCATCTCGCAGGCGGTACGCTCCACCAGTCAGGACTTGGTCAATTATGAAGGGACCTTCCCACTTGGGCTTGAGTTTGTCCTTTTTCTTGTCCGGCAGGCGTAGAACTAATTCGCCAACGTTGTAATTTTTGGCCCGTACTTCTCTGCTTTGGTATCTTCGAGCCTGCTGTTGATAGAATGCGGAATGGGCTTTTGCCACGTCACGCTCCTCCTCCAATGCGTCCAAACTGTCCTGCCGATCGAGCTCGGCTTCTCTTTCTTCGTACATGCGCACTCGAGGTGAGTCATGAATTATGTCACAAGGCAAAACTGCCTCTGCACCGTACACCATGAAGAATGGTGTGTGTCCGGTGGTGCGATTCGGCGTGGTCCGCAACCCCCAGAGTACGGAGTCGAGCTCCTCTACCCAGTGCGTGTTAGATTCCTTGAGGGACCGCACTAATCTGGGTTTGATGCCGCTCATGATAAGACCATTTGCACGTTTGACCTGGCCGTTAGTTTGTGGGTGATAGACGGAAGCATAATCGAGCTTGATGCCCATGTTTTTGCACCAGAGTTTTACCTCGTCGGCCATAAAGTTTGTGCCGTTATTAGTGATGATGCTGTGAGGGACGCCGTAATGGTGTACAACCCCGGATATAAAGTCTATCACCGGTCTGGATTCGGCCGTCTTAACAGGCTTGGCTTCTATCCATTTGGTGAACTTATCCACCATGACCAGTAAGTATTTTTTCTTGTGGGTTCCGCCTTTAAGGGGTCCAACCATGTCAAACCCCCAGACCGCGAAGGGCCAAGCGATGGGGATAGTTTGGAGGGCGGTGGGTGGCATATGGCTTTGGTTTGCAAAAAGCTGGCAACCAACACATCGTTGGACTAAGTCCTGAGCGTCTGCCCGAGCCGTCGGCCAATAAAAGCCTGTACGGAAAGCTTTGCTTACGAGGGACCGAGCTGCAGCGTGATGACCACCGAGTCCGGCGTGAATTTCAGCCAACAGGTTCTGCCCTTCCTCTTCGAAGATGCACCTTTGAAGGACTCCGGTAGTGCTTTTCTTATAAAGCTCTCCCTCATGGACTTTATAGGCTTTAGATCGCCGCACTATGCAGCGTGCCTTGTTTTGGTCCTCTGGGAGTTCCTGCCTAGTAAGATAGGATAGGAATGGTTCTGTCCACGGGGCGATGACGGCCATTATTGCGTGGGCTGAAGGTGTAATTTCATTGGCAGAGCCTCCAATTATGTCAGATTGTTCGGTGTCGGGCAGTGCGGTTGGGTCCGGGCTGTTATTGTTCGGTTCCCCTTCCCATACTACGGATGGCTTGAACAGCCTTTCCAAGAAGATGTTGGGGGGGGACTACATCGCGTTTTGCGCCGATGCGTGGCAGGACATCTGCCGCCTGATTATTTTCCCGGGCTATACGGTGAAATTCAAGCCCTTCGAACCGAGCTGGCATTTTTAAGACGGCGTTGCGGTAAGCTGCCATTTTTGGATCCTTGGCATCGAAGTCTCCATTTATTTGGGATATCGCGAGGTTCGAATCCCCGCGCTCCTCTAGGCGTTGAATGCCCATGGATACTGCCATCCGAAGACCATGTAAAAGGGCCTCATATTCGGCTACATTGTTGGAGTCTGTGTACATAATCTGGAGTACATATTGAACTGTGTCTCCTGTGGGGGATGTCAAAACGACGCCAACCCCTAGACCGGCCAACATCTTGGAGCCATCGAAATGCATGATCCAATTTGAATATGTGCCGTACTCTTTAGGGAGTTTGGCCTCCGTCCATTCTGTGATGAAGTCGGCCAAAACTTGCGACTTGATGGCTCGTCGTGGCTTATAAGTTATGTCGAACGGGAGGAGCTCAATGGACCATTTTGCAATCCGGCCCGTTGCGCCACGGTTGTTTATAATATCGTTAAGTGGTACTTCCGATGCTACTATTATTGAACACTCTTGAAAGTAGTGTCGCAGCTTCCGGGATGCCATGAATACCGCGTACGCAATCTTTTGATAATGTGGGTACTGTGATTTGCACGGAGTGAGGACAGTGGACACATAATAGACCGGCTTTTGAAGGGGGAATTTGTGTCCGTCCGTTTCTCGTTCGACGACGAGCACTGCGCTTACAACCTGATGTGTTGCTGCAATGTACAATAGCATTGGTTCGCCAATGTTTGGCGCGGCCAGGACTGGGTTTGTTGCCAATATGGCTTTTATTTCGTCGAGTCCAGCCGTGGCGGCATCCGTCCACTCGAAGTGTTCGGTGCGCCGAAGGAGGCGGTAGAGGGATAGTGCCTTTTCTCCCAAGCGGAAGATAAAGCGGCTTAGAGCCGCCACGCATCCAGTTAATTTTTGTATTTGTTTGAGGTCCTTTGGGATATCCAATTGTGACAGAGCTCGGATCTTGGCTGGATTTGCTTCAATTCCTCTACCGGATACAATGAAGCCTAAGAGCTTTCCGGCTGGAATGCCGAAAACGCATTTTTCCGGGTTGAGCTTGATGTCGTATGTTCGGAGGTTATCAAATGTGAGCCTCAAGTCGTCTACTAGAGATTCGACATGTATTGTTTTGACGACCACATCATCTACATATGCCTCCACTGTTTTGCCGATCTGGTTTGCCAGACATGTCTGAATCATGCGCTGATACGTTGCGCCAGCGTTTTTGAGCCCGAAGGGCATTGTGTTGAAGCAGAATGGGCCGTATGGTGTGATGAATGCTGTTGCGGCTTGGTCTGACTCTGCCATCTTGATTTGATGGTAGCCGGAATATGCGTCGAGGAAACACAACGAATCGTGTCCTGCGGTAGCGTCAATAATTTGATCGATGCGGGGGAGGGGGAAGGGATCCTTTAGGCAAGCCTTGTTAAGGTCTTTAAAATCAACGCACAGGCGGCAGGATTTGTCCTTCTTTGGTACCATCACCAGGTTTGCTAGCCAGTCCGGATGTTTTATATCTCTGATGAATGCGGCCTCCAATAGCTTGGCTAGCTCCTCTCCCATGGCCTGTCTCTTAGGTTCGGAAAAATGCCGAAGGGCTTGTTTGACAGGTTTGAATCCTATTAGGATATTTAAGCTGTGCTCGGCCAGCCTGCGTGCGATTCCTGGCATGTCTGAAGGGTGCCAGGCGAAGATGTCCCAGTTTTCACGTAGGAACTCTCGCAGTGCGGCGTCTACATGAGGGTTTAATTGTGCCCCGATAGAAGCTGTTTTATTGGGGTCCGTTGGATGGACCTGGAATTTGACTATTTCATCCGCTGGTTTAAAGAAGGTGGACTTGGATCTTTTGTCGAGTATCACATCATCCATGTTCACCGTGGAGCGCAGCGCACTCAGTTCCTCAGCCGCTAGGGCTTCGGATAGTGCCTCAAGGGCCAGTGCGGCTGTCTTGTTTTCGGCGCGGAGTGCTATGTCCGGATCACTAGCGAGAGTGATAATTCCGTTCGGCCCGGACATCTTGAGCTTCATGTACCCATAATGGGGTATTGCTTGGAAGGTTGTTAACGCTTCCCGCCCTAGCATGGCGTGGTATCCGCTACTGAACGGAGCCACATGGAACGTGACCTCTTCGGACCTGTAATTATCCGGCGTGCCGAACACCACATCTAGTGCGATTTTTCCAGTACAGCGTGCTTCCCGACTGGGGATTATTCCTCTAAAGGTTGTACTGCTTCGCTCAATGCGGTTCCAGTCTATTTCCATTTTTTGAAGGGTTTCCTCATAAATGAGGTTCAATCCGCTGCCTCCATCCATGAGTACCTTGGTGAGGCGAAAGTCGTCCACTATTGGACTGAGGACCAATGCGGCTGGTGCTCGGGCTATTCGGAATTTAGGTTCATCACTGGCATTAAAAGTAATAGCCATGTCACTCCATGGGTTTATTGTTGCTACTTGGTAGACTTCGGCAAGGCTGCGGAGTGTTCTTTTTCGCATATTATTTGATGCGAAAGTCTCGAAGACTGTTAATACCGTATTGGTGTCTCTGGGGTGGCTTTCTGTGGCCTCCGGAATTAGGAGATCTTCGCCAATTTTGGCCACCTGCCGGAGTATCCAACATGCTCTAAGGCTGTGAGTTGGGGTGGCGCCCTCTATACTGTGAATTTTACAGGGTCCATTAAGCCATCCTTCTAGTACGGTTCCATGCCCAGTAGAGGGTTTTTGCTTTTTGGTGTTTGACCCGGGTGTCTGGCGATGATGCACCCTTTTATTTCGGACTGGGTTTGTATTCAGGGCCGGATCGTCCCAAAATTTTATTTCGGTTTTCCAGGCGCTTTCCATCGCACAGTACTTTCGTACTATGGACGCCAAGTCAGCGAAGCGTGTAATATCACGACGACTTATGGCGTTGAGGATTCCCTTGTCCGTGCAATTATTGCAGAAGATTGAGATTGCGTCTTCCTCACGGCAGTCCCTTATCATGTTCCTAACCAGGAGGAATCTGGCCCAGTAATGATGTACTGTTTCTTCGGGCTTTTGCCTGATTTGGGATAGATCGCTTATGTTCGGGTGGGTGGGTGGAATTAAATCCGAAACCTCACCCAATCTGAGACTCAGAGGCCGAGGAGTTTCCGAACTCGAAAATTTGGATTCTTGGATGTTGTCCAATGAATCCAGCCCGTCGCCTGACTCTAAGTTTAGGTCTTGAGTGATATCCTCCCCTCCGCGGGTATCCGGTTTGGAGGGATCAGGAATCCGGACGTAGCTAGTCCTTAATATAGATGAAGGGTTGCCGCACTGTCCCTCTACCACGGCAACGTGATGGGTGACTTGGGGAGAGTTAATCTCTCTCAGATCGGGTTTAGGCCCAATCTGATCGTGATCTGTAGCGACTCCCAGGGCGGCGATGCGATCCAAGACCTCGTTTATGGAGGAGAGCTCCATTGGATCTAACTGCTCGACGAGTTCCAAGCTGTCATGAAGATTGTTTTTGATGGCCCGAGAGGTCATCATCGGCGCAGAAGCCGAACAGTCGGTCATAAGAAAACCACCTAGCCGGAGAGTTTGGCCGACAGCCAAAGCTCCCTTAGCAACGGTGCCGTCTTTAAAGACGGGATGGGGCATCCTTCCTGATAGCGATGACACAGAGGAACTCTGAATGAAAGCACCAATGTCGGTGTCAAAACCGGCGGATCTCGGGTAGGGGGTCCCGAACTGTGCGTCTAGGCGGATGGTAACAGGAGGCAGGGGACATGATGTTTTACCCAGGTTCGGGCCCTCTTGATGGAGGTAAAACCCTACGTCCTGCTTGATTAATATTGATGATATGGGTAGTACAAGAGTAGATCTACCACGAGATCGAGGAGGCTAAACCCTAGAAGCTAGCCTATGGTATGATTGTTGTTCTGTCATACGGACTAAAACCCTCCGGTTTATATAGACACCGGAGAGGGTTAGGGTTACACAGAGTCGGTTACAGTGGTAGGAGATCTACATATCCGCATCGCCAAGCTTGCCTTCCACGCCAAGGAAAGTCCCTTTCGGACACGGGACGAAGTCTTCAATCTTGTATCTTCATAGTCCAGGAGTCCGGCTGAAGGTATAGTCCGGCTATCCGAACACCCCCTAATCCAGGACCCCCTCAGTGATGCATAGCAACGAGAGGGGAGAGTGTTGTCTACGTACCCTTGTAGACCGAAAGCAGAAGCGTTATGACAACGCGGTTGATCTAGTCGTACGTCTTCACGGCCCGACCGATCAAGCACCGAAACTACGGTACCTCCGAGTTCTTGCACACGTTCAGCTCGATGACGATCCCGGGACTCCGATCCAGCAAAGTGTCGGGGATGAGTTCCGTCAGCACGACGGCGTGGTGATGATCTTGATGTTCTACCGTCGCAGGGCTTCGCCTAAGCACCGCTACAATATTATCGAGGATTATGGTGGAGGGGGGCACCGCACACGGCTAAGAGATCTCAAGGATCAATTGTTGTGTCTATGGGGTGCCCCCCTGCCCCCGTATATAAAGGAGCAAGGGGGGAGGCGGCCGGCCTAGGAGGAGGGCGCGCCAAGGGGGGAGTCCTACTCCCACCGGGAGTAGGACTCCTCCTTCCCTTGTTGGAGTAGGAGAGAAGGAAAGAGGGGGAGAGGAACAAGGAAAAGGGGCCCGCACCCCTTGTCCAATTCGGACCAGAGGGGGTGCGCGTGCCTCCTTTCTTTTGGCCTCTCTCCTCTATTCCCGTATGGCCCAATAAGGCCTATATACTCCCCGGCGAATTCCCGTAACTCTCCGGTACTCCAAAAAATACCCGAATCACTCGGAACCTTTCTGATGTCCGAACATAGTCATCCAATATATCGATCTTTACGTCTCGACCATTTAGAGACTCCTCGTCATGTCCCCGATCTCATCCTGGACTCCGAACTCCTTCGGAACATCAAAACTCATAAACTCATAATATAACTGTCATCGAAACTTTAAGCGTGCGGACCCTACGCGTTCGAGAACAATGTAGACATGACCGAGACACGTCTCCGGTCAATAACCAATAGCGGAACCTGGATGCTCATATTGGCTCCCACATATTCGACGAAGATCTTTATCGGTCAGACCGCATAACAACATACGTTGTTCCCTTTGTCATCGATATGTTACTTGCCCGAGATTCGATCATCGGTATCTCAATACCTAGTTCAATCTCCTTACCGGCAAGTCTCTTTACTCGTTCTGTAATACATCATCTCGCAACTAACTCATTAGTTGCATTGCTTGCAAGGCTTAAGTGATGTGCATTACCGAGAGGGCCCAGAGATACCTCTCCGACAATCGGAGTGACAAATCCTAATCTCGAAATACGCCAACCCAACATGTACCTTCGGAGACACCTGTAGAGCTCCTTTATAATCACCCAGTTACGTTGTGACGTTTGGTAGCACACAAAGTGTTCCTCTGGCAAACAGGAGTTGCATAATCTCATAGTCATAGGAACATGTATAAGTCATGAAGAAAGCAATAGCAACATACTAAACGATCGGGTGCTAAGCTAACGGAATGGGTCATGTTAATCACATCATTCTCCTAATGATGTGATTCCGTTAATCAAATGACAACTCATGTCCATGGCTAGGAAACATAACCATCTTTGATCAACGAGCTAGTCAAGTAGAGGCATACTAGTGACACTCTATTTGTCTATGTATTCACACATGTATTATGTTTCCGGTCAATACAATTCTAGCATGAATAATAAACATTTATCATGAAATAAGGAAATAAGTAATAACTATATTATTGCCTCTAGGGCATATTTCCTTCACGAGCACCGCAAAAGAGTTAGTGCAAGACCGTCGCTGGAGCATCAGGGGATTTGTCTGCACTTCCGGCAGTGGAATCGCTAGGTGCAAGCAGTGCATTCCACGCTCAGTCACAAGGTCTCGCTGGAGCCAGAGGGAATTCTGGCGCATGCTTGGGATCGGGAGGTCGCCGAGGATCTGTTGGGTTCGTCTTGTCTCGTCAATATGGTTGCGCCTGAAACCAGCTCCAAGAGGAATCTCTCATCCTTCAAGCTCTCTGCTTGGACTGCGAATCTTGACGTTATTCCTAACTTGTGGTGGTTGGCGGCGCCGCAGCCGGGGCTGGTAGCGCCGTTGATAGAGTCGACCATGTTGTAGTACAAGGTTTTGATCCACTTGGATGAGTTGAGGGACTTTCGAGAGTTTTTGGAACCGCCAAGGTGCGCTGAGATTTCGTCAGACAATGGGTAGAGTGGCTCGCCTAGCCCTGGCAGGGGGCATGGCGGTCTTGGTGGCATCTCATCTCGTCGTCCCAGCTGGCAGTTTGGGGCGAGAGATCCGAGAGGTGGCGCCGGACTTGGCTCATTAAGGAGGGTGGGGAATGGCGTGCCACCGTCGATGCAACCGATGGTGGCATTGGAGTGGCGGCTGCTGCCAATGGAGCCGAGGACGTGGACCCCACCTGTGGGACCGACACTGTTGGGGAACGTAGCAGAAATACAAAATTTTCCTACGTGTCACCAAGATCTATCTATGGAGAAACTAGCAACGAGGGGAAGAAGAGTGCATCTACATACCCTTGTAGATCGCTAAGCGGAAGCGTTCAAGTGAACGGGATTGATGGAGTCGTACTCGTCGTGATCCAAATCACCGATGACCAAGTGCCGAACGGACGTCACCTCCGCGTTCAACACACGTACAGCCCGGTGACGTCTCCCATGCCTTGATCCAGCAAGGAGAGAGGGAGAGGTTGAGGAAGACTTCATCCAGCAGCAGCACGATGGCGTGGTGGTGGTGGAGGAGCGTGGCAATCCTGCAGGGCTTCGGCAAGCACCGCGGGAGAGGAGAAGGACTTGGGAGAGGGGGAGGGCAGCGCCAGCACATTGGTACGGTTGCCCTCCCACCCCCTTCATATATATAGGGGCAAGGGAGAGGGGGGCCGGCCCCCTCAGATCCCATCTGAGGAGGGCACGGCGGCCCAAGGGGGGTGCCTTGCCCCCCAAGGCAAGGGGCGCCCCCCTTTAGGGTTCCCCCAAACCCTAAGGCGCATGGGCCCTTGGGGGGAGGCGCTCAGCCCATTAAGGGGCTGGTCCCTCTCCACATACAGCCCATAGGGCCCTCCGGGGCAGGTGGACCCTCCCGGTGGACCCCCGGAACCCCTTCGGTGGTCCCGGTACAATGCCGGTATCCCCCTGAACTCTTCCGGTGACCGTATGATGACTTCCCATATATAAATCTTTACCTCCGGACCATTCCGGAACTCCTCGTGACGTCCGGGATGTCATTCGGGACTCCAAACAACATTCTGTAACCACATACAAACTTCCTTTATAACCCTAGCGTCATCGAACCTTAAGTGTGTAGACCCTACGGGTTCGGGAAGCATGCAGACATGACCGAGACGTTCTCCGGTCAATAACCAACAGCGGGATCTGGATACCCATGTTGGCTCCCACATGTTCCACGATGATCTCATCGGATGAACCACGATGTCGAGGATTCGATCTATCCCGTATTCAATTCCCTTTGTCTACCGGTATAATACTTGCCCGAGATTCGATCGTCGGTATCTCGATACCTTGTTCAATCTCGTTACCGGCAAGTATCTTTACTCGTTCCGTAACACATCATCCCGTAATCAACTCCTTGATCACATTGTGCACATTATGATGATGTCCTACCGAGTGGGCCCAGAGATACCTCTCCGTCACACGGAGTGACAAATCCCAGTCTCAATTCGTGCCAACCCAAGAGACACTTTCGGAGATACCTGTAGTGTACCTTTATAGCCACCCAGTTACGTTGTGACGTTTGGCACACCCAAAGCATTCCTACGGTATCCGGGAGTTGCACAATCTCATGGTCTAATGAAATGATACTTGACATTAGAAAAGCTTTAGCATACGAACTACACGATCTTTGTGCTAGGCTTAGGATTGGGTCTTGTCCATCACATCATTCTTCTAATGATGTGATCCCGTTATCAATGACATCCAATGTCCATGGTTCGGATAGCCTCTAGTTGACTAGCTCGTTGATCAATAGATGGTTACGGTTTCCTGACCATGGACATTCGA
This sequence comes from Aegilops umbellulata, assembly GCA_032464435.1. Classification (NCBI taxonomy): domain Eukaryota; kingdom Viridiplantae; phylum Streptophyta; class Magnoliopsida; order Poales; family Poaceae; genus Aegilops; species Aegilops umbellulata. The sequence goes on from CP136057.1 coordinate 65,412,848, forward strand.
TGTCATTGACAACGGGGTCACATCATTAGGAGAATGATGTGATGGACAAGACCCAATCCTAAGCCTAGCACAAGATCGTGTAGTTCGTATGCTAAAGCTTTTCTAATGTCAACTATCATTTCCTTAGACCATGAGATTGTGCAACTCCCGGATACCGTAGGAATGCTTTGGGTGTACCAAACGTCACAACGTAACTGGGTGGCTATAAAGGTACACTACAGGTATCTCCGAAAGTGTCTGTTGGGTTGGCACGAATCGAGACTGGGATTTGTCACTCCGTATGACGGAGAGGTATCTCTGGGCCCACTCGGTAGGACATCATCATAATGTGCACAATGTGATCAAGGAGTTGATCACGGGATGATGTGTTGCGGAACGAGTAAAGAGACTTGCTGGTGACGAGATTGGACAAGGTATCGGGATACCGACGATCGAATCTCGGGCAAGTACAATACCGCTAGACAAAGGGAATTGTATACGGGATTGATCGAATCCTCGACATCATGGTTCATTTGATGAAATCATCGTGGAACATGTGGGAACCAACAAGGGTATCCAGATCCCGCTGTTGGTTATTGACCGGAGAACGTCTCGGTCATGTCTGCATGCTTCCCGAACCCGTAGGGTCTACACACTTAAGGTTCGATGACGCTAGGGTTATAAAGGAAGTTTGTATGTGGTTACCGAATTTTGTTCGAAGTCCCGGATGAGATCCCGGACGTCACGAGGAGTTCCGGAATGGTCCGGAGGTAAATATTTATATATAGGAAGTATGGTTTTGGCCACCGGAAGAGTTCTGGGCATCACCGGTAGTGTACCGGGACCAGCGGAGGTGTCCGGGGGTCCACCAAGTGGGGCCACCAGCCCCAGAAGGTTGTGTGGGCCAAGTGTGGAAGGGAACCAGCCCCAGGTGGGCTGGTGCGCCCCTCCACCAAGGCCCAAGGCGCCTCCTAGAGTGGAAGGGGGCAAACCCTAGGGCAGATGGGCCCTAAGGCCCACCCCTGGTGCGCCTCCCCCTCTCCCCCTTTGGCCGCAACCCTAGATGGGTTTGGGGCTGCCGCACCCCTTGGGGTGGAAACCCTAAAGGGGGCGCACCCCCTCCCTCTCCCCTATATATAGTTGAGGTTTGGGGCTGCCCAACATAGGAGTTTTGACCTCTCGATGGCGCAGCCCTGCATCTCTCCTTCCTCCTCTCCCGCGGTGCTTGGCGAAGCCCTGCAGGATTGCCATGCTCCTTCACCACCACCACGCCGTTGTGATGCTGCTGGATGGAGTCTTCCTCAACCTCTCCCTCTCTCCTTGCTGGATCAAGGCATGGGAGACGTCACTGGGTTGTACGTGTGTTGAACGCGGAGGTGTCATCTGTTCGGCACTTGGTCATCGGTGATTTGGATCACGACGAGTACGACTCCATCAACCCCGTTCACTTCAACGCTTCTGTTTAGCGATCTACAAGGGTATGTAGATGCACTCTCTTTCCCCTCGTTGCTGGTTTCTCCATAGATAGATCTTGGTGACACGTAGGAAAATTTTAAATTTCTGCTACGTTCCCCAACAGTGGCATCATGAGCTAGGTCTATTGCGTAGATTCTTTGCACGAGTAGAACACAAAGTAGTTGTGGGCGTTGATTTTGTTCAATATGCTTACCGTTACTAGTCAATCTTGATTCGGCGGCATTGTGGGATGAAGCGGCCCGGACCGACCTTACACGTACACTTACGTGAGACAGGTTCCACCGACTGACATGCACTAGTTGCATAAGGTGGCTAGCGGGTGCCAGTCTCTCCCACTTTAGTCGGATCGGATTCGATGAAAAGGGTCCTTATGAAGGGTAAATAGCAATTGACATATCACGTTGTGGTTTTGCGTAGGTAAGAAACGTTCTTGCTAGAAACCCATAGCAGCCACGTAAAACATGCAAACAACAATTAGAGGACGTCTAACTTGTTTTTGCAGGGTATGCCATGTGATGTGATATGGCCAAAAGGATGTGATGAATGATATATGTGATGTATGAGATTGATCATGTTCTTGTAATAGGAATCACGACTTGCATGTCGATGAGTATGACAACCGGCAGGAGCCATAGGAGTTGTCTTTAATTTATTTATGACCTGCGTGTCAACATAAACGTCATGTAATTACTTTACTTTATTGCTAAAGAGTTAGCCATAGTAGTAGAAGTAATAGTTGACGTGACAACTTCATGAAGACACAATGATGGAGATCATGATGATGGAGATCATGGTGTCATGCCGGTGACGACGATGATCATGGAGCCCCGAAGATGGAGATCAAAAGGAGCAAAGTGATGATGGCCATATCATGTCACTATTTGATTGCATGTGATGTTTATCATGTTTTTGCATCTTATTTGCTTAGAACGACGGTAGTAAATAAGATGATCCCTCATTAAAATTTCAAGAAGGTGTTCCCCCTAACTGTGCACCGTTGCGAAAGTTCGTCGTTTCGAAGCACCACGTGATGATCGGGTGTGATAGATTCTTACGTTCACATACAACGGGTGTAAGCCAGATTTACACACGCGAAACACTTAGGTTGACTTGACGAGCCTAGCATGTACAGACATGGCCTCGGAACACAAGAGACCGAAAGGTCGAGCATGAGTCGTATGGTAGATACGATCAACATGAAGATGTTCACCAATGATGACTAGTCCGTCTCACGTGATGATCGGACACGGCCTAGTGGACTCGGATCATGTAATCACTTAGATGACTAGAGGGATGTCTATCTGAGTGGGAGTTCATAAGATGAACTTAATTATCCTGAACATAGTCAAAAGGTCTTTGCAAATTATATCGTAAGCTCGCGCTTTAGTTCTACTGAGTTAGATACGTTCCTAGAGAAAATATAGTTGAAAGTTGACAGTAGCAATTATGCGGACAGTAGAAGGCTTATGTCCTTAATGCACCGCTCAGTGTGCTGAACCCCAAACGTCGTTCGTGGATGTTGCGAACATCGGACATACACGTTTAGATAACTACGTGATAGTTCGGTAATGTTGAATGGTTTAGAATTGAGGCACCGAAGACATTTTTGAAATATCGCGGAACATATGAGATGTTTCGAGGGCTGAAATTGGGATTTCAGGTTCGTGCCCACGTCAAGAGGTATAAGACCTCCGATGATTTTCTTAGCCTGCAAACTAAGGGAGAAAAGCACAATCGTTGAGCTTGTGCTCAAATTGTCTGAGTACAACAATCACTTGAATCGAGTGGGAGTTGATCTTCCAGATAAGATAGTGATGTTTCTCCAAAGTCATTGCCACCAAGCTGCTAGAGCTTCGTGATGAACTATAACATATCAGGGATAGATAAGATGATCCTTGAAATATTCGCGATGTTTGACACCGCGAAAGTAGAAATCAAGAAGGAGCATCAATTGTTGATGGTTAGTGAAACCACTAGTTTCAAGAAGGGCAAGGGCAAGAAGGGATACTTCATGAAACGGCAAATCAGCTGCTGCTCTAGTGGAGAAACCCAAGGTTGCACCCAAACCCGAGACTGAGGGCTTCTGTAATAACGGGAACAGCCACTAGAGCAGAATTACCCTAGATACTTGGTAGATGAGAAGGCTGTCGATAGAAGTATATTGGATATACATTATGTGAATGTGTACTTTACTAGTACTCCTAGTAGCATCAGGGTATTAGATACCGGTTCGGTTGCTAAGTGTTAGTAACTCGAAATAAAAGCTACGGAATAAACGGAGACTAGCTAAAGGTGAGCTGACGAGATGTGTTGGAAGTTCTTCCAAGGTTGATATGATCAAGCATGGCACGCTCCCTCTACCATCGAGAATGGCGTTAAACCTAAATAATTGTTATTTGGTGTTTGCGTTGAGCGTAGACATGATTGGATTATGTCTATCGCAATACGGTTATTCATTTAAGGAGAATAATGGTTACTCTATTTATTTGAATAATTCCTTCAATGGTCTTGCACCTAAAATGAATGGTTTATTGAATCTCGATCATAGTGATACACATGTTCATGCCAAAAGATATAAGATAGTAATGATAGTACCACCTACTTGTGGCACTGCCATGTAAGTCATATTGGTATAAAACGCATGAAGAAGCTCCATGTTGATGGATCTTTGGACTCACTCATTTCTGAAAAGATTGAGACATGTGAACCGTGTCTATTGGTATGTATGCATGAAGAAACTCCATGCAGATGGACCGTTTGGACTCACTTGATTTTGAATCGCTTAAGACATGCAAATCATACCACATGGGCAAGATGACTGAAAGCTTCGGTTTCAGTAAAATGGAACAAGAAAGCAACTTGTTGGAAGTAACACATTTTGATGTGTGCAGTCCAATGAGTGCTGAGGCACGCAGTGGATATCGTTATGCTCTTACTTCACAGATGATTTGAGTAGATACTGAGTATATTTACTTGATGAAACACAAGTCTGAATTATTGAATGGTTCAAGTAATTTCAGAATGAGGTTGAAGATCTTCGTGATAAGAGGATAAAATGTCTATGATATGATCATAGAAATGAATATCTGAGTTACGAGTTTGGCACTGTGGAAATTGTTTCACAACTAATACCGCCTGGAACACCATAGTGTGATGGTGTGTCCAAACATCATAGTTGCACCCTATTGGATATGGTGCGTACCATGATGTCTCTTATCGAATTACCACTATCGTTCATGGGTTAGGCATTAGAGACAACCGCACTCACTTTAAATAGGGCACCACGTAATTCGGATGAGATGACACCGTATGAACTATGGTTTAGAGAAACCTAAGCTGTCATTTCTTAAAAGTTTGGGGCTGCGACGCTTATATGAAAAAGTTTCAGGCTGATAAGCTCGAACCCAAAGCGGATAACTGCATCTTCATAGGACACCCAAAAATGTTGGGTATACCTCCTGTCTCAGATCCAAAAGAAATAGGGATTGTTTCTCAAATCGGGTCCTTTCTTGAGGAAAAGTTTCTCTCGAAAGAATTGAGTGGGAGGATGGTGGAGACTTGATGAGGTTATTGAACCGTCACTTCAACTAGTGTGTAGCAGGGCACAGGAGTTGTTCCTATGGCACCTACACCAATTGAAGTGGAAGCTTATGATAGTGATCATGAGACTTCGGATCAAGTCACTCCCAAAACTCGTAGGATGACAAGGATGCGTACTACTTCAGAGTGGTACGTAATCCTGTCTTGGACGTCATGTTGCTAGACAACAATGAACCTACAAGCTATGGAGAAGCGATGGTGGGCCCGGATTCCGATGAATGGCCCGAGGCCATAAAATCCGAGAGAGGATCCATGTATGAAAACAAAGTGTAGACTTTAGCAGAACGGCTCGATGGTCGTGAGGCTGTTGAGTACAGATGGATTTTAAAAGGAAGACGGACAATGATGGTAAATGTCACCATTAAGAAAGCTCGACTTGTCGTTAAGATGTTTCCCGACAAGTTCAAGGAGTTGACTACGATGAGACTTTCTCACTCATAGCGATGCTAAGAGTCTGTTGGAATTAGCAGGTACTGCATTATTTATGAAATCTTGCAGATAGGATATCAAAATATTGTTTCCTTGTTCTTGAGGAAAGGTTGTATGTGATACAACCAGAAGTTTTGTCGATCCTGAAAGATGCTAACAAGTATGCAAAGCCCCAGCAATCCTTCTAAGGACGGGAGTAAGCATCTCGGAGTTGGAATGTACACTTTGATGAGATGATCAAATATTTTTGGGTTTATACAAAGTTTATGAGAAACTTGTATTTCCAAAGAAGTGAGTGGGAGCACTATAGAATTTCTGATGAGTATATGTTGTTGACATATTGTTGATCAGAAATGATGTAGAATTTCTGGAAAGCATATAGGGTTATTTGAAAAGTGTTTTTCAATGGAAAACCTGGATTAAGCTACTTGAACATTGAGCATCAAGATCTATAAGGATAGATCAAAATCGCTTAATAGTACTTTCAAACGAACACATACCATGACAAGATTTTGAAGGAGTTCAAAATAGATCAGCAAAGAAGGAGTTCTTGGATGTGTTACAAGGTGTGAGTATTGAGCAAGGCTCAAGACATGACCACGGCAGAATAGAGAGAAAGGACGAAGGTCATCCCCTATGCTTTAGTCGTAGGCTCTAAAGTATGCTATGTTGTGTACCGCACCTGAAGTGTGCCAAACCATGAGTCAGTCAAGGGGTACAAGTGTGATCTAGAAATGGATCACAGGACAACGGTTAAGGTTATCCTTAGTAACTAGTGGACTAAGGAATTTTCTCGATTATGGAGGTGAAAAAAAGAGTTCGTCGTAAAGGGTTACGCCGATGCACTAATCCAGATTATTCTGAGTAGTAAATTGGATTTGTATAGTAGAACAGTTATTTGGAATAGCTCCAAATAGAGCGTGGTAACTGCATCTAGGAGATGACATAGATATTTGTAAAGCACACACGGATCTGAAAGGTTCAGACCCGTTGACTATAACATCTCTCACAAGCATAACATGATCAAACCCAGAACTCTCTGAGTGTTAATCACATGGCGATGTGAACTAGATTATTGACTCTAGTGCAAGTGGGAGACTGTTGGAAATATGCCCTAGAGGCAATAATAAATAGGTTATTATTATATTTCCTTGTTCATGATAATCGTTTATTATCCATGCTAGAATTGTATTGATAGGAAACTCAGATACATGTGTGGATACATAGACAACACCATGTCCCCAGTAAGCCTCTAGTTGACTAGCTCATTGATCAATAGATGGTTACGGTTTCCTGACCATGGACATTGGATGTCATTGATAACGGGATCACATCATTAGGAGAATGATGTGATGGACAAGACCCAATCCTAAGCCTAGCACAAGATCGTGTAGTTCGTATGCTAAAGCTTTTCTAATGTCAAGTATCATTTCCTTAGACCATGAGATTGTGCAACTCCCGGATACCGTAGGAATGCTTTGGGTGTACCAAACGTCACAACGTAGCTGGGTGGCTATAAAGGTACACTACAGGTATCTCCGAAAGTGTCTGTTGGGTTGGCACGAATCGAGACTGGGATTTGTCACTCCGTATGACGGAGAGGTATCTCTGGGCCCACTCGGTAGGACATCATCATAATGTGCACAATGTGATCAAGGAGTTGATCACGGGATGATGTGTTGCGGAACGAGTAAAGAGACTTGCCAGTAACGAGATTGGACAAGGTATCGGGATACCGACGATCGAATCTTGGGCAAGTACAATACCGCTAGACAAAGGGAATTGTATACGGGATTGATCTAATCCTCGACATCGTGGTTCATCCGATGAAATCATCGTGGAACATGTGGGAACCAACATGGGTATCCAGATTCCGTTGTTGGTTATTGACCGGAGAACGTCTCGGTCATGTCTGCATGCTTCCCGAACCCGTAGGGTCTACACACTTAAGGTTCGATGACGCTAGGGTTATAAAGGAAGTTTGTATGTGGTTACCGAATGTTGTTTAGAGTCCCGGATGAGATCCCGGACGTCACGAGGAGTTCCTAAATGGTCCGGAGGTAAAGATTTATATATAGGAAGTATGGTTTTGGCCACCGGAAGAGTTCTGGGCATCACCGGTAGTGTACCGGGACCACCGGAGGTGTCCGGGGGTCCACCAAGTGGGGCCACCAGCCCCAGAAGGTTGCGTGGGCCAAGTGTGGAAGGGAACCAGCCCCAGGTGGGCTGGTGCGCCCCTCCACCAAGGCCCAAGGCGCCTCCTAGAGGGGAAGGGGGCAAACCCTAGGGCAGATGGGCCCTAAGGTCCACCCCTGGTGCGCCTCCCCCTCTCCCCCCCTTTGGCCGCAACCCTAGATGGGTTTGGGGCTTCCGCACCCCTTGGGGTGGAAACCCTAAAGGAGGCGCACCCCCCTCCCTCTCCCCTATATATACTTGAGGTTTGGGGCTGCCCAACATAGGAGTTTTGACCTCTCGATGGCGCAGCCCTGCATCTCTCCTTCCTCCTCTCCCGCGGTGCTTGGCGAAGCCCTGCAGGATTGCCATGCTCCTTCACCACCACCACGTTGTTGTGCTGCTGCTGGATGGAGTCTTCCTCAACCTCTCCCTCTCTCCTTGCTGGATCAAGGCATGGGAGACGTCACCGGGCTGTACGTGTGTTGAACGCGGAGGTGCCGTCCGTTCGGCACTTGGTCATCGGTGATTTGGATCATGACGAGTACGACTCCATCAACCCCTTTCACTTGAACGCTTCCGCTTAGCGATCTACAAGGGTATGTAGATGCACTCTCTTTCCCCTCGTTGCTGGTTTCTCCATAGATAGATCTTGGTGACACGTAGGAAAATTTTAAATTTCTGCTACGTTCCCCAACAGATCTATCTATGGAGAAACTAGCAACGAGGGGAAGAAGAGTGCATCTACATACCCTTGTAGATCGCTAAGCGGAAGCGTTCAAGTGAACGAGATTGATGGAGTCGTACTCGTCGTGATCCAAATCATCGATGACCAAGTGCCGAACGGACGGCACCTCCGCGTTCAACACACGTACAGCCCGGTGACGTCTCCCATGCCTTGATCCAGCAAGGATAGAGGGAGAGGTTGAGGAAGACTTCATCCAGCAGCAGCACGACGGCGTGGTGGTGGTGGAGGAGCGTGGCAATCCTGCAGGGCTTCGGCAAGCACCGCGGGAGAGGAGAAGGACTTGGGAGAGGGGGAGGGCTGCGCCAGCACATTGGTACGGTTGCCCTCCCACCCCCTTAATATATATAGGGGCAAGGGAGAGGGGGGCCGGCCCCCTCAGATCCCATCTGAGGAGGGGGCGGCGGCCCAAGGGCGGTGCCTTGCCCCCCAAGGCAAGGGGCGCCCCCCTTTAGGGTTCCCCCAAACCCTAAGGCGCATGGGCCCTTGGGGGGAGGCGCCCAGCCCATTAAGGGGCTGGTCCCTCTCCACATACAGCCCATAGGGCCCTCCGGGGCAGGTGGACCCTCCCGGTGGACCCCCGGAACCCCTTCGGTGGTCCCGGTACAATGTCGGTATCCCCCTGAACTCTTCCGGTGACCGTATGATGACTTCCCATATATAAATCTTTACCTCCGGACCATTACGGAACTCCTCGTGACGTCCAGGATCTCATCCGGAACTCCGAACAACATTCGGTAACCACATACAAACTTCCTTTATAACCCTAGCGTCATCGAACCTTAAGTGTGTAGACCCTACGGGTTCGGGAAGCATGCAGACATGACCGAGACGTTCTTCGGTCAATAACCAACAGCGGGATCTGGATACCCATGTTGGCTCCCACATGTTCCACGATGATCTCATCGGATGAACCACGATGTCGAGGATTCGATCTATCCCGTATTCAATTCCCTTTGTCTACCGGTATAATACTTGCCCGAGATTCGATCGTCGGTATCTCGATACCTTGTTCAATCTCGTTACCGGCAAGTCTCTTTACTCGTTCCGTAACACATCATCCCGTAATCAACTCCTTGATCACATTGTGCACATTATGATGATGTCCTACCGAGTGGGCCCAGAGATACCTCTCCGTCATACGGAGTGACAAATCCCAGTCTCGATTCGTGCCAACCCAACAGACACTTTTGGAGATACCTGTAGTGTACCTTTATAGCCACCCAGTTACGTTGTGACATTTGGCACACCCAAAGTATTCCTACGGTATCTGGGAGTTGCACAATCTCATGGTCTAAGGAAATGATACTTGACATTAGAAAAGCTTTAGCATACGAACTACACGATCTTTATGCTAGGCTTAGGATTGGGTCTTGTCCATCACATCATTCTTCTAATGATGTGATTCCGTTATCAATGACATCCAATGTCCATGGTCAGGAAACCGTAACCATCTATTGATCAACGAGCTAGTCAACTAGAGGCTTACTAGGGACATGGTGTTGTCTATGTATCCACACATGTATCTGAGTTTCCTATCAATACAATTCTAGCATGGATAATAAACGATTATCATGAACAAGGAAATATAATAATAACTAATTTATTATTGTCTCTAGGGCATATTTCCAACAGACACATCCTATCTTCAGTTAGGCAGTCAGCTTTTGACCGCCTAGTCGGGACAACTAGGCCAATGGAAGCTTCGGGTGTGGGAGTATTGAATCAGTTAGTGCCAAACGTGGAGGGGCCAATGATTGGTCCAGAGGAAGGGCCAAGCCGGGAGTAGCTGAGGATTAGATTGGGCGAGGAGGACCATCAAAATATTCCTCGGATCTTGCACAAGCCTGTGGTTGCGACCCGTTACGGTGGCTGGCACATGTAGGTTACCCTTGACGAAAACACTTCCATGACGCGCCATTTATCATCACGGAAGTGAACACTTCCATGATGATAAATAGATTATTATGATAGAACACTTCCGCGATAGCACGGGTATGAATACCTTGGTTCTTTCATAAAATCGTGATGGATGTACATGTGTAACAGAAAACGTGATCTACTGACAAAGGCGTATCATCACGGATGTGTTTTTTGTAGTGTGATTTTAATGACGCTTACATAAAAGACAAGAATTGAAGCACAAAGAGAGCATCAATAAGCAAGTAAGAAACAAATTTAAGTCTAACCTACTTCCTATGCATAAGCACATTATAAACAAAAAAATTATTATGTCAAGCAATACCTAGCGTAAGATGGTAGGAAGAATGAAACATTAACAATTTTAACATAAAGCGAGGTAATTTAGTAACATGAATATTTGTACAACCATAAAATCTTCTCCCGAAATAATTACATGTAGGATCATAATTAAATTCAATAATATAACTATCATATAAAACATTCTCTTCGTGATCCTCATGCATATAGGTTTTATAACATTCTAAGATAGTGGGGTTAATATAAACTGAAGTTATGACTCTCCAAACCCACTTTTATAAAAAAAATCATAAATTGAATATTCGCCGAACTAATGGGATTCTCTTTACCTAAAGTTGACACTCTTCCAAACCCACTTTCAGTTGTATGGAAAACATTATTGTCAATAATAGAGTCATCATGAACCTCAAATAAATTTTCAAGATCACAAGAAGCATCATAATTATCTCCCCAATCATGATCATCATAATAAGTAGTAGGCATAACAAAATCATCATCAATAGTGCCTACCGACATAGTGTCACAATAAGAAGCAATATTTTCATCAAGTGTTTCATCTTCTGAACTTGAATAATAAAGATCATCATGCTTATCCCAATAATATTAATGATTTATAACTTCTTCATTAGTGGGGGGACTAAAAATATCATGCTCATCGAACTCATCATCTCCAAGCTTGTAGCTTTGCATATCATTAGCACAGTCGACATTCATAGAATCCATACTACTATCATTGCAATCATGATTTTCATTCAAGGAACTTTCATTAATAATTTTATATAATTCTTCTTTTAACACTTCATAACAATTACCAGATTCACGATTTTCAAGAAAACCTTCATAAGGATAAAGAAGCGCACTCAACTCCATCTTTTCTTTCAAAGAGCTTATAGCAATAGCATTCTTGTCACTAGATTTCGTTTTATCAAAATTAGAGTTTTTGAAAAGTACAACTAATGGAGAAGGATCAATATCCATTTTAGATTTTTAATTCCTGCATAACTAGGCAAGAAATAAAAGAAGAAAATAAGGTGCATGTGTGCAGGTACCTGATTTTGTAGATGTAGCGCAACAACAGAAAGTATTTCCCTTAGTTAATAACCAAGGTTTATAAAACCAGTAGGAGTCAACAAGCTAACAAGATAAGCACCACACGCACACACACATAAAAAATGCTTGCACCCCACTTGGCAAGGGGGTTGTCAGGCCCCTTGTCTTGCTAGTTACCAGGTTAAAAGCAAATAGATATTGGTGTAGGTGAAGGAAATATGCCCTAGAGGCAATAATAAAGTTGTTATTTATATTTCCTTATATCATGATAAATGTTTATTATTCATGCTAGAATTGTATTAACCAGAAACTTAGTACATGTGTGAATACATAGACAAAACAGAATGTCCCTAGTATGCCTCTATTTGACTAGCTCGTTAATCAAAGATGGTTAAGTTTCTTGACCATAGACATGTGTTGTCATTTGATCAACGGGATCACATCATTAGAGAATGATGTGATGGAAAAGACTCATCCGTTAGCTTAGCATAATGATCGTTTAGTTTTATTGCTATTGCTTTCATCATGACTTATACGTGTTCCTCTGACTATGAGATTATGCAACTCCCGAATACCGGAGGAACACCTTGTGTGCTATCAAACGTCACAACGTAACTGGGTGATTATAAAGATGCTCTATAGATGTCTCCAAAGGTGTTTGTTGGGTTGGCATAGATCGAGATTAGGATTTGTCACTTCGTGTATCGGAGAGGTATCTCTGGGCCCTCTCGGTAATGCACATCACTATAAGCCTTGCAAGCAATGTGACTAATGAGTTAGTCACGGGATGATGCATTATGGAACGAGTAAAGAGACTTGCTGGTAACGAGATTGAACTAGGTATGATGATACCGACGATCGAATCTCGGGCAAGTAACATACCGATGACAAAGGGAACAATGTATGTCATTATGCGGTTTGACCGATAAAGATCTTCATAGAATATGTAGGAGCCAATATGAGCATCCAGGTTCCGCTATAGGTTATTGACCGGAGATGTGTCTCGGTCATGTCTACATAGTTCTGGAACCCGTAGGGTCCGCACGCTTAACGTTCAATGACGATTTGTATTATGAGTTATGTGATTTGGTGACCAAAGTTTGTTCAGAGTCCCGGATGAGACCACGGACATGACGAGGAGTCTCTAAATGGTAGAGAGGTAAAGATTTATATATAGGACGATGGTATTTGGACACAGGAAGTGTTCCGGGTGATACCGGGTCACCATAAGGGGTTCCGGGCAACCCCCGACAAAGATATGGGCTTAATGGGCCAAGTACTGTAACACACCATCCCACAAGGGGCTGGTGCGCCCCCTAAAGGGCCAGCTACGTGGGGAGAAAGGGAAAGGAGAGGAGGAAAAGGAAAGTATGAAGTAGGACTCCTACTTTCTTCCCCTCCCCCCTCCTTCCTTTCCCCCTTGTCCAAATATGGTGGGGGGGCGAATTGGACTAGGGGCCCAAGTAGGATTCCTCCTACTTGGGCGTGCCCTATGCTGCCTCCCTCCCTCTCCCTCCTTTATATACGTGGGGAGGGCACCCCTAGAAGACACATCAATTATTCCTAGCCGTGTGCGGTGTCCCCCTCCACATTTAACACCTCGGTCATCTCGTCGTAGTGCTTAGGCGAAGCCCTGCGTCGGTAACTTCATCATCACCGTCGCCACACCGTCGTGCTGACGGAACTCTCTCTCGTCCTCAACTGGATCAAGAGCTTGAGGGACGTCATCGTGCTGAAAGTGTGCTGAGCACGGAGGTGCCGTACGTTCGGTACTTGGATCGGTTGGATCATGAAGACGTTCGACTACATCAACCGCGTTACTAAACGCTTCCGCTTTCGGTCTACAAGGGTACATGGACACATTCTCCCCACTCATTGCTATGCTTCTCCTAGATAGATCTTGCATGATCGTAGGAATTTTTTGAAATTCTACGTTCCCCAGCAGTAGGCAAAATGGACAAATAGTAAAAGAAATTAAATGAGCAAAATCGTAGGAGTTTGTATTAATGGAGATAGACCCGGGGGCCATAGGTTCACTAGTGGCATCTCTCTTGAAAGCGGGTAATGGCATGGTAATAAATTATTGTTGGGCAGTTGACAGAAAATTAGCAATTTATGACTATAATCATTCATAACATAATCTCACATAGGCATTACGTCTACAGTAATAAGATCATTAATCCAACTTCATATACTACTATTCTACCCCAAACTGCTATCCAGCATGCATCTCAAAGTATTAAGTTTGCAAGAAACAAAGTAACACAATAAGCAAGATGACATAATGTAGATAGAAAGAAATCTAGCAATAAGGTGAAACTCCATTGTTTTATCCTTAGTGGCAACAATACAAATACGTGTCTTGTCCGAGAGAGAGGGGGAGGGAGGGAGGGAGGGAGAGAGAGAGAGAGAGAGAGAGAGAGAGAGAGAGAGAGGGAGAGCAATCTAGCTACTACTATGGGCCCATAGGTCCTAAAGGAACTATTCACACACCATGAATCATGGAGGCAGCAAAATTGATGAAGATGGCCTCCCCAATGGCTTCCTCCTCTGGCAGAACTCTGGCATAGGGCTCCAGATGGGATCGTTTCGTAACAGAGGTTTGTGGTGGCGATATTTCCTTTCTGGTTCTCGCTCTGAGGGTTTCAAGAATTATGGAATTTATAGGTGGAGGAATTAGATCAAAACATGGCTCATGGGGCCCACAAGCCTGGGTAGCGTGATCACCCCTGGCCACGCCACCTGTCCTTGTGGGTCCCTCGATCCTCCTCTCAACGTCTCCCGAAGCTTCTAGGATCCTTCTTGGTCCAGAAAAATCATCAAAAATTGCCAGCGTGTTTGGACCTTCATAGGTATTGTTTTTCTATAAAACCAAAAACAAAAAGAGAAGAGGAGCTGACATTGGGTGCTAAATTAATATGTTAGTCCGGGAAAATAATAAATAATAATATAAAAGTATAATAAAAGTATATAAGAATGATAATATAATAGCATGAAACAATAAAAAATTATACATTCGTGAGAGACGTATCAACAACATACAAGAGATAAATCAACACATGGACTATGGCACTATGCATATGAGAACTAGTGAAAAGCAAAAGGAAAATAAATAATTCGTTCCCACTTTATAAACAAAATGAAGAAAATTAGCTAAGAAGGAAAAAAGACGATCCTGGTCTTTGGGTGCCTGAATATTTTTCTTCCCAGGAGATTTTACCTTGGGATGTTCCTGCATTCGGCTCCCACCAGTCCGGAGCCCTCTGAAGGTGAATGATCATGGTATAGAGAACGGCTAGTAGGCATATCACAAACAAAAACGTTTTCCTCTCTGTCCTGGTCTGTAATCATTTGAGCTCGAGCTTCCATTGCTGAAAGAGTTTGACATCACAGGTCTTTGTGTACCAGCGTTGTATGAAGATCCACTACGACCAGGATAGGCTCTCAGCCAATCTTCCCATTGGGACGACGAGTCAACATGCAACTCATAATTCCCATGCTCATGAAGCATTCGTCCACATTCAAAGTAGAGGTGAGGGATCTTCTAAATAATGAAGTCAAACAAAGTCCCCTAACGATCATCCGGTGAGGTTCATAAGAAAAGGCCCCTAACAAACGGTTCAAATATCGATATTTGTTCCCTTACACGCAAATGCTTTCCTTTTGCTAGCCCATCCTTCTCCACATCTACTCGAACAACCTCTCCAAGACAGTCACCCAAAACTATTCCTAATGCCTCCGATCACTTATCCAGTGGCAGATCTGTATTCCGCACCCAAGTTTCTATTGTATCAAACACCATCTCTAACGGATGAGTCTCACCATCATAGTCCTCTAGCAACATCACACTAAAATCAATAGTCATGGTCCATTGTTCAATGCATGCTTCCAGCCCCCCTCACTACCAAAATGAACAACGAAGATGTTGCCTCCTATATCCTTGAACTGGGCTTATCTGTGCAGTCCCCATGCTTTTTGCATTACTCTCTCAAAAACACAAATATTCAGTAGGCAGGGAGAGAAAACCTTCCCTACAACAGACCACTTCTTCGCCACAGGCGCTCCCGGACCTGGATCCATGAACACCAAACATTCAGCCTCTTTCTCCCTTAAGATCAGCCCTCCCAGCCTCGTTGAGAGCATCACAACTTCCTCCGATTGTTTTCCCTCTACAGGATATCTAGAAGAGCCCTAGCTGCAAGATCCAAACCCCTTCAGGCTACGTTTGGCACCAAGTTTTTTTTTAAGTTTTCTGAGAATACTGCGGTTTTTGGAAAAAACCATGGTTTTGAAAATCAGCCTTTTCCGGGGTAGCTAGCGTATTCGCAGGCATCACCGCCCTGACCCCCATCGCGTCGCCATGGAGACATCGAACAGGAGATCTCTAACGCCAACCCATGCAAACTCAGGGTTGTCGCTAGTCCTTGCACCGTCAAAAGATCACCAACCCGGCGCAGAAACCATAGCAAGCCGGCTCTCGCCTGATCGCCACGCGGTTGCCTCTCAGTCGCCTTAGGGTTTTCGACGTGGTAGGCTCACATTAGCTTTCCAGTATGCTAGATGTGTCCTTGATGCAGGGCCGGCCCTGGGGAGGGGCAGGAGCGGCCGCCTCGGGCCCCCAAAGTTTAGGGGGCCCTCCCCAGGTAGTACATAGGCTATATGTCCAGCGAGGCAGAAAAAATGCCCTATCGGGCTGGCCAGCTGGGCCTCACGCAGCATGCAGCACGCACGTAACAGACCAGCGAGGCACAGCGGCAACAATCATTTCTTTCCTTTTTTCCACGTAAAAATAGAAGTGACTGATCCCTTCCTATTTCATCTCGCATTGACGCAACGATTTCTAGCGGCCGCCGAGGCTTCAATTGTTCGCGACTGCCAGCTCGACGCTTCTTTCTCCTTTTCTCCTAATTCTAATTTAGATCATCGGTCCCTCGCCACCGATTTCAATTCGCCGGGGCCCCGTCGTAACCCGGCTCTGGTTTCCGTCCATCGTTGATTCAGCCATCTGAGGTATAACATGTATTCTTATTGCGGTTCTATAGATGCATACCCGGCTCAGTGGCACTGTTCAACAACTAATGATTTTTTTCAGCATTGTGTCATCATATCATCTGGAAGAAAACATGCATCTGCTGGTGATAAAAGGAAAGGAAAGAAAATACAAGGTATAACACAATATTTTAAGATGTATATATAGAGATGAGGGGTTTTCCGATAATTTGATAATTGCCAAAGTTATTACAAGTGAAATGAGTGTAGGTCCATTGTTTCTAGTAAGACGTCATGTTACAAGGAAGAAACAATTTGACGAAAGTGATTGTCGAGAAGAAATTCAAGAATTTGAGAAGGCTGTCCAAGTTAAATATTTTTTTTGTTTTGGTTGATAGCAATCACTTCTTTGAAGGGTTGATTTCAAGAACCTATGGTGTTTAAAGATATATTTGTAATTTTTTTAGCTCGGAAACTACGAAGTCATTGATGATAATGAACTTTAAGAGTGGTGCACAAAATTTGCAGAAACTTTCTCTCTTCATAGTTCATGTGATGTTGAGGTATATGATCTTATTTCTAAATTGAAAATTGCGGGATTCACTTTGCCAGATGACCGTAATATATGCTATGGAGATTTCGAGCATGTCAAGAGAATTTGGTTGTTATCCTGATATCTCCATTGCTTATAGCATCTTATTTACTATGCCTGTGACTATCGTATAGGCCGGAAGAAGCTTTTTGAAGTTGAAATTGTTGAGGAACTATCTGAGGTCACCAATGACCCAAGAGAGGTTATATGGTTTGGCAACATTATGGAATCGAGAAGAAATTATTGAATGATATTGACAACGGCCCCATCATAAGTGATTTTGCAACAAGGAATGCTAGAATTATTATTAAAGGTAATATTTATAAAGTATTTGATATGCATACTAGTATTGCATGCATTTAAGTGCTTGATAATACATGTACCTATATTCAATGTTATTGTTAAAATGCCTATGTTAAGGGCCCCGACTTTTACTCTTGCCCGGCCCCCAAAATCTCAGGACCGGCCCTGCCTTGGTGACTAGGGTTGGATGACCTCACCCTTACCCGTTATCCACGAACACATCCGGACGTGTCCATAGACGTTTGGGATGTCCGTCTTGATGCATGACATTAACGTTACCACCCTGAAGCCCAAATCTATCGTTCCCCGCAATCGGGTTTTCACTTGGGGAAATGCTGCATGGACCTGTCGGTAACGACCAACGATGGTACGGTTCACTTGCCCATCCGCAACGCGGCAAAGCGCGCTCCAAAGCCAGACAAAATCCATGCGCAGCAGCAACCACCGTTCCGTTTTGGTCGGCAGGACAAGGATGGCGTTGAAAAAACCTGGGTCGTAATGCACGAGCAGCAACCTACCTGCTGGATCAGCTGCACCTTGTCCCTCCCTCGACCACCCCCGACAACCGCGACGTCGTGCATGCCTGGTGCATCCGAATCGAGCCAGAATCCTCAGCTTGTCACATCCACATTATCCTGCTTCCTCGAGAAGATGCGGCGCACGTCGTGGCGCCGCGCGTGGAGGGAATGTCCGGCGGGTACGTCAGGGGAGGGAGGGAACACCTGGTCGTGCATGGCATGGCTTGGCGTGGACTCGGAGGCAGGCATCATCGTCACGTTGTCCGGCCTTTTGACCCAATTCCGGCGATCTCGTCAAACAATCCTTCGAATCTAGCACTACCTTAACAGCGAACAATCGGGCACGACATGACCAGCACCGCCAGCTTTTAGTGCCAAGCAACGTACGGCACGTAAGACATGGTAAAAAGTCACGGTGAAAAATATTTCTTCTCAATCGCGGTGTACAGTGTTTTAAGAAAAATGGCGAAATGCTCGGAGGAAAAAAGGAACGGTGTCTCTCGTTCTGCTAGGGCGGCGATCGCCGGGTTCGATGATCATTTACCCGCTGTGCATGGCGGCACTGGCGGTGCGGCGGCCGAAGCGCGACGTGGAGGACCCGTTGAGGCCCTTGGCCAGCCGGTGCAGCCCGGGGTTCAGCCGGACGCACCCCATCAGGCTCAGCCCGTGCCGCGCTGCGCCGTCTTCTGCCCCCGCCGCCGCGCCGTACTTGCCCTGCTTCTTCTGCTTCCCGCCCGCCGAGGCGTCGCCATTGGCAGTGGCACCCACGGGTTCCGTCTTCTTGACCAGCGTGCCCAGATGTTGCACCGGCGAGTACTTGAACACCGGCTCCCTGCTGATGGTGCTGCCGCCGGCGCGTCCTTTGGCCGATAGCCTCCGGAACAGCAGCAGGTCGCTGAGCCGCCACTTCTTCCTGCCGCCATTGTTCGCGGTCGGTGGGACGGAGCGTGGCGACGCGACGGAGTCGGGATTCATCGGCACGGTGTCTGCTGCGGTGTCGGGGGCTGCGTCTTTGACGCCGGGGCCGAGGGGGGATGGCGCGGCCGCCTTGGACGCGTTTGCCATGGCTGTGGCGAACGGGTCGAAGTCCGGACCGGGCCCGGCCAGGCCCCGAAGCCGGGGAGACCACATCGCGGACCTGGCCGACCGTGGCGACGAGCCGACGCTGCCGCCGTCCAGCAGGCGAGGCGGCGGCTTCAGCGGCCGGATCTTGCCTTCGTCGAAGAGCTCGTCGGCCGTCGTCAGCTGATCCGGCTCCTGCGCGCTCCGGTCCAGCAGGAGGCCGAAGTCGAAGTCCGCATTCTCACCGTCCCCGGTCGCCGTTACCGTCGCACCGGAGCCGAGCCCGGACTTCGGTGTCCCCGGCTTCTCCTCCCAGTCGAACGGCACCACGGATTCGACCGTGCGGCGTGTGGAGTACGACGCGCGGGGCTGGAAGCCGTCGCCGTCGTCGCCCGCGCCGGAGAACTGCGCGTATATGGCAGCCGCGCGCTCGGGGCTGGCGGGGGCGCTGGCGAAGTGCTGGAAGAGGTCGAAGGGGTCGGCGCCGTCGGAGAGGCCGTCGGCGGAGACGTCGGGCGGGAGGAGCCCGAACGGGTTGGGCGACGGGGGCGCGGTCACCGCCGTGGTGGCCAGGAACGGGTTGCCGGCCTCCAACGCATCGGCGGAACCGAACGGGTTCCTGATGCTCGCGGACCCCGCGGGGTAGGCGTCGTCGTCGAGGACCGCGCCGTCGAAGCGGAACTCCGGCGGCGGGGTGGCGATCTCCATCGATCACGTCCGGCTGGCTAGCTCTGGGCCCGGGCGTCTGCTGGTACGTGTGCCCGGTTTCGTGGCGAGGAGCGAGGCGGTGATCGAGGGAAGAGGCCGGAGAGGGAGTATAAGTTAGCCGGGGCAAGGAAGGGAAGGGGAGGGAGAGGAGGCGAGAAATGATGAAAATGACGAACGTGGCGGGGACTTAAAAGGAAGGGGACGGCGGGATCGTCGCCCGCCATGTTTTGGTTCAGCTCCCCTCCGGGGGCCGCAACCATCTCAACACTTGTCCCCTCGATCTGGGGGACAAAATC
Source organism: Aegilops umbellulata (assembly GCA_032464435.1). Lineage (NCBI taxonomy): Eukaryota > Viridiplantae > Streptophyta > Magnoliopsida > Poales > Poaceae > Aegilops > Aegilops umbellulata. The sequence continues at coordinate 65,432,987 of CP136057.1, forward strand.
AATTGCAATTGGGTGGGGGCGGCACAATTCAGCGTGTTGCACTACTCGGTTGACGCGCTAATGATCTCGCATTTAAACGAGTTTACACCTCGAGGTGGATCTTGCATGCTGATCAGTATTTTTTTTTGTTAAACCAAACTTTATTGATGAAAAAGTTCAGGGCCTCTTTGATTCACAGGATTTTGAAAACATGAGAATAGAAAAAGTACTAGGATTGGAGTGGCATACCCACTTGAATCCTATAGGATTGGCAAGGAGTGTTTGATGCCATGATAAAAACAAAAAATATTGTAAACAGAGGTTTGAGTGGATGTTAGATCTCCTATGAAACGTAGTACTCCAAGCATGCAAAAGATTCCAAAGGAAAAACAAAGAAAATGTAAGAAAAAAGGTTTGAGTGGAGCCCAAAGAGGGTGAAGAGTACAAAATATTTCAGAGGAAAAATTCCTATGGGATCCAGTCCTATAAATCTAAAGACCAATGTAGGAAAAATTTATATGGATATCGATCCTCCAAAAATCCTACAGAATTCCTTTGAAACAAAGGAGCCCTCAGATGGTGTGGGATACAAAACGAATCATGGGATTCAACCAACCAAACATGTCGACCCAGATCCAGAGAGTGGGAAAATTTGCCTAATACTAGTGAAAACAAGGCGTTGGTTCTAGCCAGACCAGAGCAATAGTCCCGGTCGCAGTACGAACCGGGACGAATATGAGCATCAGTCCCGATTCGAGCGGCTAGGACGTCGGTCGGGGCTCGGCAGGCATCAGTCCCGGTTCGAATGGGACCTTTAGTCCTGGTTGGTGACACCAACTGGGACTAAATGGGTTGCGTCGGGGGCGAGACCCTTTCGTCCCGGTTGGTGTCTCCAACCGAGACTAAAGGTCTGTCTTCTGACCCGATTATAGACACCAACGGGGGCTAAAAAATGCCTATATATATCCTTCCCCTGCCCGCCCTCTCCTCTGATTTTGGCTCATAGAAGGTGGGAGGTGTGTGCTACTTTGCTCTCCCTTCCTATGCACATGAGGTGTTCGATGAAATGGCTGAGAGCATGATGCCACTTGAGTTCACACAAAACAAACATGATATGAGATGCCCGAGCCACACTTAAGCTTTCTCCTCTTTCTTCTCCTCTGTTCTTCCTCCAAGCCCGTCCCCGTCCGCGTCCTCACCGCCGTCGATCGCCCGTGCCGATCTCGTCGTCGGCACCACCGTGATGAGCCTCTTATTCTTATCTTTTTTTTAAAGATAAAATTCTTACTTGTATGGTTTGGATAGCTACTTGTATAATTTTATTCAATGTTTTAAATAGCGGGCTATGCCAAATAGCGGCGGACCTCAAAATCAGCTATAGCGGAGCTATAGCGGGCTATAGCAGGCTATAGCGGGAAGTTTGTACATGAAACCATTTAGCGGCACCATGCTGAAAATGCTATAGCGGGGCTATAGCCGGCTATTTAAAACTATGATTTTATTACTTGTATTATTATTTGATATTATATAGTGCCATGGTTTTGATATCCGCCCCCGTCGGCTCTCGTCCGGTCTATGGTTCAGATGTGGTATATTATCTTTTATAACTATTTGTTTCATTTACTGTTTATGACAATTATGCCGACCAACTTGACATAGATGTTTTTATCCAGGAGGTATGTGAACCGGAAATTCCATACGACCCTCTTGTTGAGAGGTTAAATTTAATTGAAAAAGAAAACAATTATTTGAAAGAAAAAAGGAAAAGAATTGAAGAAGAGAAGATGAAATTGGAGTTGCATGTTGCTGATGTCAGTCGATCTACACAAGATTCAGATGGATGCAATGCGCTTGAAGATTAGAAAGATTAGAAAATATAGCATTGATAAAGAGGCTTGGTAACATTATGTTTTTGGATCAATTGTTACCTTAGTTGTGATTTGATCGCATTTGTTGTTGCATTTAAACGTTTTACATAGTTGTATGTTATTTTATGAGAACTGTGTATGAACTTTATGTACGTATTTATTTTTGCAGTAATAACATTTGATCACTACTGTACTTTGGTTTTAATGTGATGATGAACTTGTATTAATTTGGTCATTTCTCTATTCATGATGTTCTGTAATGGTTTTTGATATACTTAAGTATATAATGCAGATGAACTAGCAATGGATGTACGGTGACTGGCGCACTTCCAAGTACATTACGGGCCTGCATAATTTTATCGATGTGGCTGAGGCAAACAATCAGAATGTATGTATTGTCCATGTGTTGTCTGTGAGAATACGAAGGATTACTCTTCCTCGAAAATCCTTCACTTCCACCTGCTTAAGAAGGTTTCATGCCCCACTATAATTGTTGGACCAAGCACAGAGAAAGAGGGGTTATGATGGAAGACAATGAAGAAGAAGAGGATGATGACAACTATCCTATGTGCCCTGAATACGGTTATATTGCACCGGGGGAAGCTGGAGATCAAGAGGCACCAGATGTGGAGTTGTTGTTAGGGACATCATCCCGATCAGCATTAGAGAATGGAATAAGCCAAAGGCGGACGATGGAGTTTCTTATGTCGACGATAGATCTAAAGATGAACTTTGGAATACGCTCATGACAAATTTCACTCTACCGCCAGAGGTGGATCCAAATAACAATGTCATAGAGCGAAAAGTCAAGGTGTGGACTCTTAAGAAGATAGCCCAACAATTCAGCAACTAGAATAAAAGATTGCACCAACAGCTTATCCTGAAAGAGAAGACTCCAACATTCACCGGACAATATGAGAAGATAAAGATCACTGGCCCGCATTTGTGGAGTACAAGACATCGGATGTAGGTAAGAAAAGGTCACAGATAAATAAGCAAAATGCTGCAAAGAAGGAATATCACCATGTTACGGGGTCAGGTGGCTACAAGGCTGCCCGGCCTAACTCGGAGAAAGCTGAGAATGACCTGCTTGATAAAGGGATCCATCCAGAGACATTGGACTGCACCGAACGGGCAAAGACTTGGTTCTTCGGGCATGGGAGAACTTTGAACCCAGAAACAGGGAAGTGTGTTAATACGAAAGCTCAACTTGCAACACCCATCAAAGCCATTCAAGATGCAATGAAGGTCCTGCAGAAAGGGAAGTTCCATCCCGACAGAGAGAAGGACGAGCTGACATGTGCCCTCGGGAATCCTAAACACCATGGACAAACACGAGGCACATCAGACTCCGTTTCGTGGAAGGTTGGGTTTCCCGACAATAGTCACACTTATAGAATCCGAGCAAGAAAGAAGAAACAGGATGCAGACCTGGTGCATAAGGTAGAAGACATAGTAGCATTACAGCAAAAGCAAATAGAGGCACTTACCAGCCAGCGAGCTACCGACCCGTCATCTTAGCGGCACGAAGATCCTTCATTCGATACTACCCACGGAGCTAGCCCGCCATCTCAGCGGAAAAGCAGCGTGGCTTCCATGGAACTCGTTAGCCTGATATCACGGCTCCTCGCTACCCCATGGATGATATCACGCAGAGGGAACATTATGATCTACATGTGAAATGCATAAACATATCCGTGAAGGTGGCGGTCGGCTATGCCTTACCTCATGAACCTGATGGACTTACCATTTGTTCTTTGATTCCAGATGGCTATGTTGTTGTCAGGGTATATGAAGTTATCAATGGATTTGAGTAGTTGGAGCTTGAGTACCCTACAGGTGAAGGGGAGACTCATCTGGGAGATGCAAGAATGACTACCATTCTATGGAGAAAGGAACACATCATGCTTCATGATGACCCACAAGTATAGGGGATCTATCGTAGTCCTTTTGATAAGTAAGAGTGTCGAACCCAACGAGGATCAAAAGGAAATGATAAGCGGTTTTCAGCAAGGTATTCTCTACAAGCACTGAAATTATAGGTAACAGACAGTTTTCTGATAGGATAATTTGTAACGAGCAACAAGTAACAAAAGTAAATAAAGTGCAGCAAGGTGGCCCAATCCCTTTTGTAGCAAAGGACAAGCCTGGAAAACTCTTATATAGAGAAAAGCGCTCCCGAGGACACATGGGAATTATCGCCAAGCTAGTTTTCATCACGTTCATATGATTCGCGTTCAGTACTTTGATAGTTTGCTATGTGGGTGGACCAGTGCTTGGGTGTTGTCCTTACTTGGACAAGCATCCCACTTATGATTAACCCCTATTGCAAGCATCCGCAACTACAAAAGAAGTATTAAGGTAAACCTAACCATAGCATGAAACATATGGATCCAAATCAGCCCCTTATGAAGCAACGCATAAACTAGGGTTTAAGCTTCTGTCACTCTAGCAACCCATCATCTACTTATTACTTCCCAATGCCTTCCTCTAGGCCCAAATGATGGTGAAGTGTCATGTAGTCGACGTTCACATAACACCACTAGAGGAAAGACAACATACATTTCATCAAAATATCGAACGAATACCAAATTCACATGACTACTAATAGCAAGACTTCTCCCATGTCCTCAGGAACAAACGTAACTACTCACAAAGCATATTCATGTTCATAATCAGAGGGGTATTAATATGCATATAGGATCTGAACATATGATCTTCCACCAAATAAACCAACTAGCATCAACTATAAGGAGTAATCAACACTACTAGCAACCTACAGGTACCAATCCCAGACTTAGAGACAAGAATTGGATACAAGAGATGAACTAGAGTTTGAGAGGAGATGGTGCTGGTGAAGATGTTGATGGAGATTGGCCCCCTCCCAATGAGAGGAGCATCGGTGATGACGATGGCGGTGATTTCCCCCTCCCGGAGGGAAGTGTCCCCGGCAGAACAGCTCTGTCGGAGCCCTAGATTGGTTCCGCCAAGGTTCCGCCTCGTGGCGGCGGAGTCTCGTCCCGAAAGCTTGCTTATGATTTTTCTTCGGATGAAAGACTTCATATAGCAGAAGATGGGCACCGGAGGGCCAACAGGGGGCCCACCCTTGTGGCCAGGGTGTGGGCCCCTCTGGTATTTCTTCCACCCAATATTTTTTATTATTTCCAAAAATGACTTTCGTGGAGTTTCGGGACTTTTGGAGTTGTGCAGAATAGGTGTCTAATATTTGCTCCTTTTCCAGCCCAGAATTCCAGTTGCCGGCATTCTCCCTCTTTATGTAAACCTTGTAAAATAAGAGAGAATGGGCATAAGTATTGTGACATAATGTGTAATAATAGCCCATAATATAATAAATATCAATATAAAAGCATGATGCAAAATGGACGTATCAACTCCCCCAAGCTTAGACCTCGCTTGTCCTCAAGCGGAAGCCGACAACAATAAATATGTCCACATGTTTAGAGGTAGAGGTGTCGGTAAAATAAAATACGGACATGAGGGCATCATGATTAATCTTATAACAGCAACATATATGGATATTGTCATATGATTTCTTATGCTCAAGTAATAATCTATTCACAATGCAAAGTATGAATCAGAAACTTTATTGAGAACTAACAAACTATAATCTCGGTCATTGAAGCAATTGCCATTCATCATAACATCAAAAAGAGTCTATGTCAGAGCTTTTCAGCAAGTCCACATACTCAACTATCATTTAGTCTTTCATAATTGCTAACGCTCACGCAATACTTATGGTTATGGAGTTTTAATCAGACACAGAGAAAGATAGGGGCTTATAGCTTCGCCTCCCAACCTTTTATCTCAAGGGTAATGTCAACAATAATAGCTCATGCTAACTTGCATCCAATTAGATATATCCATCAGGATCTTTCCAACACACTGTGCTTGCCAAAGGATAAAATGTAAAAAAGAAAAGGTGAAGATCACCACGACTCTTGCATAAGGTAGAAGATAATAATAAAAGATAGGCCCTTCGCAGAGGGAAGCAGAGGTTGCCATGCGCTTTTATGGTTGGATGCATAAAATCTCAATGCGAAAGAACGTCACTTTATATTGCCACTTGTGATATGAACCTTTATTATGCAGTCTGTTGCTTTTATTTCTTCCACATCACAAGATCGTATAAAGCTTATTTCCTCCACACTAATCAATCATACATATTTAGAGAGGAATTTTTATTGCTTGCACCGATGACAACTTACTTGAAGGATCTTACTCAATCCATAGGCAGATATGGTGGACTCTCATGGCAAAACTGGTTTAAGGGTATTTGGAAGCACAAGTAGTATCTCTACTTGGTGTAAAGAATGTGGCTAGCATGAGGGGGAAAGGCAAGCTCAACATGTTGGATGATCCATGACAATATACTTTATCTTAGATATAAGAAAACATAACCCATTACGTTGTCTTCCTTGTCCAACATCAACTCTTTAGCATGTCATATTTTAATGAGTGCTCCCAATCATAAAAGATGTCCAAGATAGTATATTTATATGTGAAACCTCTCTTTCTTTATTACTTCCTATTAATTGCAACGATGACCAAAGCTATGTTTGTCAACTCCCAAATTTTTTTAATCATCATACTCTTTCTATGTGAAGTCATTACTCTCCATAAGATCAATATGATCTCTTTGTTTCTTTTTATTCTTTTCTCTTTTCTTTTATTCACTCAAGATCATAGCAAAATAATCAAGCCCTTGACTCAACACTAATCTTTATTATATAGCTCACGAACTCGATTACATAGAGGGATCATAAAGAAAAACTCAAAACTAGATCATACCAAAAACTTTTATTCTACTAGATCAAGATATTACTAATAGGATCGAAATAAGAAAAAACGGTAAAGATAGGAGTGTGATGGTGATACGATACCGGGGCACCTCCCCCAAGCTTGGCAGTTGCCAAGGGGAGTGCCCATACCCATATACTTATATCTCCTTCCTCAGAAGTGGTGGTGATGGGATTGTTGATGAAGCAAGCTTGTCGTCCATCTTCCAAGGCATGGGCTCACCATCATAGACGGATGATCGAGTCTCCGTGATCTCAAATCTGCAGCCAAACTCATTCTCTTGAATTTATATTCATACTCATAGTTTTGGTTTTGCAGGTCATAGATTTGGGCTTGGAGGTGCTCGATTTTCTCGTGGAGCTTGAAGATGGCCTCCCCAATGTCCTTGGCATCCAGCTTGTGGTTGTTGGTGAACTCCGCGATCATTAGGTGGTTGGAGTCAAGTCCACGCTCCACCATCTCCTGGCACTTGAAAACTTGTTGCTCCATTGCCTCGAGCCTTGTCTCCACGCTTCCGGTCTTCCTCGGTCCCTCAACGTCGCGGATGTGCAGCACCCCCTCATGCAGCTCAACGGTTTGAGGGTGTTGCAGCACCTCCGCTGAAGGAAATATGCCCTAGAGGCAATAATAAAGTTATTATTTATTTCCTTACATATCATGATAAATGTTTATTATTCATGCTAGAATTGTATTAACTGGAAACATAATACATGTGTGGATACATAGACAAACAGAGTGTCACTAGTATGCCTCTACTTGACTAGCTTGTTAATCAAAGATGGTTAAGTTTCCTAACCATGGACAAAGGAGTTGTCATTTGATTAACAAGGTCACATCATTAGTTGAATGATCTGATTGACATGACCCATTCCATTAGCATAGCACCCGATCGTTTAGTATGTTGTTGTTGCTTTTATCCATGACTTATACATGTTCCTTTGACTATGAGATTATGCAACTCCCGTTTGCCGGAGGAACACTTTGGGTGCTACCAAACGTCACAACGTAACTGGGTGATTATAAAGGAGTCACCAAAGGTAGATGTTGGGTTGGCGTATTTCGAGATTAGGATTTGTCATTCCAATTGTGGGAGAGGTATCTCTGGGCCCTCTCGGTAATGCACATCACTTAAGCCTTGCAAGCATTGCAACTAATGAGTTAGTTGCGGGATGATGTATTATGGAACGAGTAAAGAGACTTGTCGGTAACGAGATTGAACTAGGTATTGGATACCGACGATCGAATCTCGGGCAAGTAACATACCGATGGACAAAGGGAACAACGTATGTTGTTATGCGGTCTGACCGATAAAGATCTTCGTAGAATATGTAGGAGCTAATATGGGCATCCAGGTCCCGCTATTGGTTATTGACCGGAGATGTGTCTCGGTCATGTCTACATTGTTCTCGAACCGTAGGGTCCGCACGCTTAAGGTTACGATGACAGTTATTATGAGTTTATGAGTTTTGATGTACCAAAGGAGTTCGGAGTCCCAGATGAGAACGGGGACATGACGAGGAGTCTCGAAATGGTCGAGACGTAAAGATCGATATATTGGACGACTATATTCGGACATCGGAAGGGTTCTGAGTGGTTCGGGTATTTTCGGAGGTACCGGGGAGTTACGGGAATACGAGGAAGAAGCAATGGGCCTTGATGGGCCTTAGTGGGAAGGACCAGGAGGTGGCGCGCGCCCCTCCCAAGCCCAGTCCGAATTGGACAAGGGGTTTGGGGCGCGGCCCCTCTCTCCCTTCCTTCCCCTCTTCCCCTCTTTCCCCCCTTGACCTAGTTGGACTAGGAAAGGTGGAATCCTACTCCCGGTGGGAGTAGGACTCCCCTGGCGCGCCCAAACCTAGGGCCGGCCTCCTCCCTCCCTTGCTCATTTATATACGGGGGCAGGGGGCACCCCATGTACACACAAGTTGATCTTCGTGATCTTTCCTTAGCCGTGTGCGGTGCCCCCCTCCAACATATTCCACCTCGAATATATCGTTGCAGTGCTTAGGCGAAGCCCTGCGCCGGTAGAACATCAAGATTGTCACCACGCCGTCGTGCTGACGGAACTCCTCCCCGAAGCTTTGCTGGATCGGAGCTAGGGGTGCGTCATCGAGCTGAACGTGTGCCAAGAACTCGGAGGTGCCGGAGTAACGGTGCTTGGATCGGTCAGATCGGGAAGACGTACGACTACTTCCTCTACGTTGCGTCAACGCTTCCGCTTCGGTCTACGAGGGTACGTAGACAACACTCTCCCCTCTCGTTGCTATGCATCACCATGATCTTGCATGTGCGTAGGAATTTTTTTGAAATTACTACGTTCCCCAACAGTGGTATCCGAGCCTAGGTTTTTATGGTTTGATGTTATTTGCACGAGTAGAACACAAGTGAGTTGTGGACGATACAAGTCATACTGCCTACCAGCATGTCATACTTTGGGTCAGCGGTATTGTTGGATGAGACGACCCGGACCAACCTTACGCGTACACTTACGCGAGACCGGTTCCCTCGACGTGCTTTGCACACAGATGGCTTGCGGGAGACTGTCTCACCAACTTTAGTTGAACCGAGTATGGCTACGCCCGGTCCTTGAGAAGGTTAAAACGGAGTCTATTTGACGAAGTATCGTTGTGGTTTTGATGCGTAGGTGAGATTGGTTCTTGCTTCAGCCCGTAGCAGCCACGTAAAATTTGCAACAAACAAAGTAGAGGACGTCTAACTTGTTTTTGCAGGGCATATTGTGATGTGATATGGTCAAGACATGATGCTAAATTTTATTGTATGAGATGATCATGTTTTGTAACCGAGCTATCGGCAACCGGCAGGAGCCGTATGGTTGTCGCTTTATTGTATGCAATGCAATCGCCCTGTAATGCTTTACTTTATCACTAAGCGGTAGCGATAGTCGTAGAAGCATAAGATTGGCGAGACGACAATGATGCTACGATGGAGATAAAGGTGTCGCGCCGGTGACGATGGTGATCATGACAGTGCTGCCGAGATGGAGATCACAAGCACAAGATGATGATGGCCATATCATATCACTTTTATTGATTGCATGTGATGTTTATCTTTTATGCATCTTATCTTGCTTTGATTGACGGTAGCATTATAAGATGATCTCTCACTAATTATCAAGAAGTGTTCTCCCTGAGTATGCACCGTTGCGAAAGTTCTTCGTGCTGAGACACCACGTGATGATCGGGTGTGATAGGCTCTACGTTCAAATACAACGGGTGCAAAACAGTTGCACACGCGGAATACTCAGGTTATACTTGACGAGCTATGCATATAAGATATGACCTCGGAACACGGAGACCGAAAGGTCGAGCGTGAATCATATAGTAGATATGATCAACATGATGATGTTCACCATTGAAAACTAATCCATTTCACGTGATGATCGGTTATGGTTTAGTTTGATTTGGATCACGTGATCACTTAGAGGATTAGAGGGATGTCTATCTAAGTGGGAGTTCTTAAGTAATATGATTAATTGAACTTTAATTTATCATGAACTTAGTCCTAGTAGTATTAGCATATCTATGTTGTAGATCAATAGCTCGCGTTGTTGCTTCCCTATGTTTATTTTGATATGTTCCTAGAGAAAATTGTGTTGAAAAATATTAGTAGCAATGATGCGGATTGGATCCGTGATCTGAGGTTTATCCTCATTGCTGCACAGAAGAATTATGTCCTTAATGCACTGCTAGGTGACAGACCTATTGCAGGAGTAGATGCAGACGTTATGAACGTTTGGCTAGCTCAATATGATGACTACTTGATAGTTTAGTGCACCATGCTTAACGGCTTAGAATCGGGACTTCAAAGACGTTTTGAACGTCATGGACCATATGAGATGTTCCAGTAGTTGAAGTTAATATTTCAAGCAACTACCCGAGTTGAGGGATATGAAGTCTCCAACAAGTTCTATAGCTAAAAGATGGAGGATAATCGCTCAACTAGTGAGCATGTGCTCAGATTGTCTGGGTACTACAATCGCTTGAATCAAGTGGGAGTTAATCTTCCAGATAAGATAGTGATTGACAGAATTCTCTAGTCACCATCACCAAGTTAGTAGAACTTCGTGATGAACTATAGTATGCAAGGGATGACGAAAACGACTCCTGAACTTTTTCATAATGATGAAATCGATGGAGGTAGAAATCAAGAAAGAGCATCAAGCGTTGATGGTTGACAAGATCACTAGTTTCAAGTAAAGGGCAAAGGGAAGAAGGGGAACTTCAAGAAGAACGGCAAGCAAGTTGCTGCTCAAGTGAAGAAGCCCAAGTCTGGACCTAAGCCTGAGACTGAGTGCGTTTACTGCAAAGGGACTGGTCACTGGAAGCGGAACTGCCCCAAGTATTTGGCGGATAAGAAGGATGGCGAAGTGAACAAAGGTATATTTGATATACAGATTATTGATATGTATTTTACTAGTGTTCATAGCAACCCCTCGGTATTTGATACTGGTTCAGTTGCTAAGAGTAGTAACTCGAAACGGGAGTTGCAGAATGAACAAAGACTAGTTAAGGGTGAAGTGACGATGAAAGTTGGAAGTAGTTCCAAGATTGATATGATCATCATCGCACACTCCCTATACTTTCGGGATTAGTGATGAACCTAAATAAGTGTTATTTGGTGTTTGCGTTGAGCATAAATATGATTTGATCATGTTTATTGCAATACGATTATTCATTTAAGTTAGAGAACAATTGTTGTTCTGTTTACATGAATAGAACCTTTTATGGACATACACACCCAATGAAAATAGTTCATTGGATCTCGATCGTAGTGATACACATATTCATAATATTGAAACCAAAAGATGCGAAGTTAATAATGATAGTGCAACCTATTTGTGGCACTGCCGTTTAGGTCATATTGGTGTAAAGCGCATGAAGAAACTCCATGCTGATGGGATTTTGGAATCACTTGATTATGAATCACTTGATGCTTGCGAACCATGCCTCTTGGGCAAGATGACTAAAACGCCATTCTCCGGAACAATGGAGCAAGCAACAGATTTGTTGGAAATCATACATACTGATGTATGTGGTCCGATGAATATTAAGGCTCGCGACAAGTATCATTATTTTCTAACCTTCACAAATGATTTGAGCAGATATGGGTATATCTACTTGATGAAACATAAGTCTGAAACGTTTGAAAAGTTCAAAGAATTTCAGAGTGAAGTAGAGAATCATCGTAACAAGAAAATAAAAGTTACTACGATATGATCTCAGAGGTAAAACATTTGAGTTACGAGTTTGGCCTTCAGTTAAACAATGTGAAATAGTTTCACTACTCACGCCACCTGGAACACCACAACATAATGGTGTGTCCGAACGTCATAACCGTACTTTATTGATATAGTGCAATCTATGATGTTTCTTACCGATTTACCACTATCGTTTTGGGGTTATGCATTAGAGACAGCTGCATTCACGTTAAATAGGGCACCATCTAAATCCGTTGAGACGACACTATATGAACTGTGGTTTAGCAAGAAACCAAAGTTGTCGTTTCTTAAAGTTTGGGGTTCTGATGCTTACGTGAAAAAAAGTTTCATCCTGATAAGCTCAAACCCAAATCGGAGAAATATGTCTTCATAGGATACCCAAAGGAGACAGTTGGGTACACCTTCTATCACAGATCCGAAGGCAAGACATTCGTTGCTAAGAATGGATCCTTTCTAGAGAAGGAGTTTCTCTCGAAAGAAGTGAGTGGGAGGAAAGTAGAACTTGATGAGGTAACTGTACCTATTCCCTTGTTGGAAACCAGTACATCACAGGAACCAGTTTCTGTGACGTCAAAACCAACTAGTGAGGAGGTTGATGATGATGATCATAGAACTACAGAACAAGTTACTACAGAACCTCGTAGATCAACCAGAGTAAGATCCGCACCAGAGTGGTACGGCAATCCTGTTCTGGAAGTCATGCTACTAGATCATGATGAACCTACGAACTATGAAGAAGCGATGGTGAGCCCAGATTCCGCAAAATGGCTTAAAGCCATGAAATCTGAGATGGGATCCATGTATGAGAACAAAGTATGGACTTTGATGGATTTTCCCGATGATCGGCAAGCCATAGAAAATAAATGGATCTTCAAGAGGAAGACAGAAGCTGATAGTAGTGTTACTATCTACAAAGCTAGAATTGTCGCAAAAGGTTTTCGACAAGTTCAAGGTGTTGACTACGATGAGAGTTTCTCACTCGTATCCATGCTTAAGTCTGTCCGAATCATGTTAGCAATTGCCGCATTTTATGAAATCTGGCAAACGGATAAAACAAAACTGCATTCCTTAATGGATTTATTAAAGAAGAGTTGTATATGATGCAACCAGAAGGTTTTTTCAATCCTAAAGGTGCTAACAAAATGTGCAAGCTCCATCGATCCATCTATGGACTGGTGCAAGCATCTCGGAGTTGGAATATATGCTTTGATGAGTTGATCAAAGCATATAGTTTTATACAGACTTGCGGTGAAGCCTGTATTTACAAGAAAGTGAGTGGGAGCACTACAGCATTTCTGATAAGTATATGTAAATGACATATTGTTGATCGGAAATAATGTAGAATTATTCTGCAAAGCATAAAGGAGTGTTTGAAAGAAGTTTTTCGAAGAAGGACCTCGGTAAAGCTGCTTACATATTGAGCATCAAGATCTATAGAGATAGATCAAGACGCTTGATAAGTTTTCAATGAGTGCATACCTTGACAAGATTTTGAAGTAGTTCAAAATGGAACAGTCAAAGAAAGAGTTCTTTCCTGTGTTACAAGGTATGAAGTTGAGTAAAGACTCAAAACTCGACCACGGCAGAAGATAGAAAGAGAATGAAAGTCATTCCCTATGCCTTGGCCATAGGTTCTATAAAGTATGCCATGCTGTGTACCAGATCTATTGTATACCCTACACTGAGTTTGGCAAGGGAGTACAATAGTGATCTAGGAGTAGATCACTGGACAACGGTCAAAATTATCCTTAGTGGAATAAGGATATGTTTCTCGATTATGGAAGTGACAAAAGGTTCGTCGTAAAGGGTTACGTCGATGAAAGTTTTGACACCGATCTGGATGACTCTAAGTCTCGATCTAGATACATATTGAAAGTGGGAGCAATTAGCTAGAGTAGCTCCGTGCAGAGATTGTAGACATAGAAAATTGCAAAATACATAACGGATCTGAATGTGGCAGACCCGTTGACTAAACTTCTCTCACAAGCAAAACATGATCACACCATAGTACTCTTTGGGTGTTAATCACATAGCGATGTGAACTAGATTACTGAATCTAGCAAACCCTTTGGGTGTTGGTCACATGGCGATGTGAACTATGGGTGTTAATCACATGATGATGTGAACTATCGAGTTAATCACATGGTGATGTGAGTTAATCACATGGTGATGTGACCTAGATTATTGACTCTAGTGCAAGTGGGAGACTGAAGGAAATATGCCCTAGAGGCAATAATAAAGTTATTATTTATTTCCTTACATATCATGATAAATGTTTATTATTCATGCTAGAATTGTATTAACTGGAAACATAATACATGTGTGGATACATAGACAAACAGAGTGTCACTAGTATGCCTCTACTTGACTAGCTTGTTAATCAAAGATGGTTAAGTTTCCTAACCATGGACAAAGGAGTTGTCATTTGATTAACAAGGTCACATCATTAGTTGAATGATCTGATTGACATGACCCATTCCATTAGCATAGCACCCGATCGTTTAGTACGTTGCTGTTGCTTTTATCCATGACTTATACATGTTCCTTTGACTATGAGATTATGCAACTCCCGTTTGCCGTAGGAACACTTTGGGTGCTACCAAACGTCACAACGTAACTAGGTGATTATAAAGGAGTACTACAGGTGTCACCAAAGGTAGATGTTGGGTTGGCGTATTTCGAGATTAGGATTTGTCACTCCAATTGTGGGAGAGGTATCTCTGGGCCCTCTCGGTAATGCACATCACTTAAGCCTTGCAAGCATTGCAACTAATGAGTTAGTTGCGGGATGATGTATTACGGAACGAGTAAAGAGACTTGCCGGTAACGAGATTGAACTAGGTATTGGATACTGACGATCGAATCTCGGGCAAGTAACATACCGATGGACAAAGGGAACAACGTATGTTGTTATGTGGTCTGACCTATAAAGATTTTCGTAGAATATGTAGGAGCCAATATGGGCATCCAGGTCCCGCTATTGGTTATTGACCGGAGATGTGTCTCGGTCATGTCTACATTGTTCTCGAACCGTAGGGTCCGCACGCTTAAGGTTACGATGACAGTTATTATGAGTTTATGAGTTTTGATGTACCGAAGGAGTTCGGAGTCCCGGATGAGATCGGGGACATGACAAGGAGTCTTGAAATGGTCGAGACGTAAAGATCGATATATTGGACGACTATATTCGGACATCGGAAGGGTTCTGAGTGGTTCAGGTATTTTCGGAGGTATCGGGGAGTTACGGGAATACGAGGAAGAAGCAATGGGCCTTGATGGGCCTTAGTGGGAAGGACCAGGAGGTGGCGCGCGCCCCTCCCAAGCCCAGTCCGAATTGGACAAGGGGTTTGGGGCGCGGCCCCTCTCTCCCTTCCTTCCCCTCTTCCCCTCTTTCCCCCCTTGACCTAGTTGGACTAGGAAAGGTGGAATCCTACTCCCGGTGGGAGTAGGACTCCCCTGGCGCGCCCAAACCTAGGGCCGGCCTCCTCCCTCCCTTGCTCCTTTATATACGGGGGCTGGGGGCACCCCATGTACACACAAGTTGATCTTCGTGATCGTTCCTTAGCCGTGTGCGGTGCCCCCCTCCACCATATTCCACCTCGAATATATCGTTGCAGTGCTTAGGCGAAGCCCTGCGCCGGTAGAACATCAAGATTGTCACCACGCCGTCGTGCTGACGGAACTCCTCCCTGAAGCTTTGCTGGATCGGAGCTAGGGGTGCGTCATCGAGCTGAACGTGTGCCAAGAACTCGGAGGTGCCGGAGTAACGGTGCTTGGATCGGTCGGATCGGGAAGACGTACGACTACTTCCTCTACGTTGCGTCAACGCTTCCGCTTCGGTCTACGAGGGTACGTAGACAACACTCTCCCCTCTCGTTGCTATGCATCACCATGATCTTGCGTGTGCGTAGGAATTTTTTTGAAATTACTACGTTCCCCAACGTCCGCGAGGTAGGGTTTGATGACCTTCTCGAAGAACTTGTCCTTGGGAGCACTTTGAGACGCCATGATGATCTAGATCTGTCAGAAAAACAGCTCGAAACAAGAACAGAGGATATTTGCGTGATACAGGAGTCAAAACCTTCAGGAGATTATATAATGAATTTTTACCGACCAAAATACGTATCATGCAAGAAAACGGAGTCCGAAGAGCACACGAGGTGCCCACGAGGCAGGGGGCGCGTCTAGGGGGTAGGGCACGCCCTCCACCCTCGTGGAGCCCTCGTGTCCTTCCCGGACTGCTTCTTATTTTTCTATTTTTCTATATATTCCAGAACGGAGAAAATTTGCCATTAGAACTGTTTTGGAGTCGGTTTACTTACCGTACCACATACCTATTCCTCTTCGAGGTCTGAAACGTTCTGGAAAGTTTCTCTTATGTACTCCTCCGGGGTCACGGTTTCAATAACATTGGTTTCAACATTTATGGGATTACCTGAGATATAATGTTTGATCCTTTGACCGTTCACCACCTTCGGATTTGTGCCTTCGAAGTTGTTGATTTTTATGGCACCAGAATGATAGACCTCCTCGATAACGTAAGGACCTTCCCATTTAGAGAGAAGTTTTCCTGCAAAAAATCTCAAATGAGAATTGTATAGCAATACATAATCTCCTACATTAAACTCACGCTTTTGTGTTCTTTTGTCATGCCATCTTTTAACTTTTTCTTTAAACAACTTGGGAGTCTCATAGGCTTGGGTTCTCCATTCATCAAGTGAGCTAATGTCAAATAACCTCTTCTCACCGGCAAGTTTGAAATCATAATTGAGTTCTTTAATAGCCCAATAAGCCTTATGTTCTAGTTCGAGAGGTAAGTGACATGCTTTTCCATAAACCATTTTATACGGAGACATTCCCATAGAATTTTTATATGCAGTTCTATAAGCCCATAATGCATCATCAAGTTTCTTGGACCAATTCTTCCTAGATCTATTAACAGTCTTTTGCAAAATTAATTTTAGTTCTCTATTACTCAATTCTACTTGGCCACTAGAATGTGGGTGATGCGGGGATGCAATTCTATGATTAACATCATACTTAGCAAGCATTTTACGGAAAGCACCATGAATAAAATGTGAACCACCGTCAGTCATTAAATATCTAGCGTCTCCAAACCTTGGAAAAATCACTTCTTTAAGCATCTTAATAGAGGTGTTATGATCAGCACTACTAGTTGGAATAGCTTCTACCCACTTAGTAATGTAATCAACAACAACTAAAATATGTGTGTATCCATTAGAGGCAGGAAAAGGTCCCATATAATCAAAGCCCCAAACATCAAATGGTTCAATAACAAGTGAATAATTCATAGGCATTTCTTGACGTCTACTAATATTACCAATTCTTTGACATTCATCACAAGATAAGACAAACTTACGGGCATCCTTGAAGAGAGTAGACCAATAAAAACCGGATTGCAATACCTTATGTGCAGTTCTATCTCCATCGTGGTGTCCTCCGTAAGCTTCGGAATGACACTTGCGTAGGATCTGTCCCTATTCATGCTCAGGTATACAACGTCTAATAATACCATCTACTCCTTCTTTATAGAGATGTGGGTCATCCCAGAAGTAATGTCTTAAATCATAGAAAATCCTTTTCTTTTGCTGGTATGTGAAACTAGGTGGTATAAATTTAGTAACAATGTAATTAGCATAATCAGCATACCATGGAGCAGTAAGAGAAGCATTTATGACATTAAATTGTTCATCAGGAAAGCTATCATCAATAGGTAGTGGGTCATCAAGAACATTTTCTAACCTAGACAAGTTGTCTGCAACGCGGTTCTCAGCTCCCTTTCTATCAATAATATGTAAATCAAATTCTTGTAGCAAGAGAACCCATCTAATAAGTCTCGGTTTAGCATCTTTATTTTCCGTAAGGTATTTAATAGCAGCATGATCCATGTGAATAGTTACTTTAGAATCAACAATATAAGGTCTGAACTTATCACAGGCAAATACAACTGCTAAGTATTCTTTTTCAGTAGTAGCATAATTTCTCTGGGCATTGTCTAGAGTCTTACTAGCATATTGAATAACATTTAATTTCTTATCAACTCTTTGCCCTAGAACAGCACCTATAGCATAATCACTAGCATCACACATAATTTCAAAAGGTAAATTCCAATCAGGTGGCTGAACGATAGGTGCAGAGATCAATGCTTTCTTAAGTATTTCAAATGCTTCTACGCAATCATCATCAAAGACAAAGGGTATATCTTTTTGTAATAAATTAGTCAAAGGCCGAGAAATTTTTGAGAAGTCCTTAATGAACCTCCTATAAAAACCGGCATGACCAAGGAAACTTCTTATACCTTTGATGTCCTTGGGACATGGCATCTTCTCAATAGCATCAACCTTGGTTTATCAACTTCAATACCTCTTTCGGAAACTTTATGCCCCAAGACAATACCTTCATTAACCATAAGGTGGCACTTCTCCCAATTCAAGACAAGGTTAGTTTCTTCACATCTCTGCAAAACTCGGTCATGGTTGCTTAAGCAATCCTCAAAAGAGGATCCATAGACGGAGAAATCGTCCATGAAAACCTCACAAATCTTTTCACAAAAGTCAGAGAATATAGCCATCATGCATCTTTGAAAGGTGGCAGGTGCATTACATAAACCAAAAGGCATACGTCTATAAGCAAAAGTACCGAAAGGGCAAGTAAGAGTGGTCTTTGATTGATCATCGGCTGACACAGGTATTTGCGAGAAACCAGAATAACCATCTAGAAAACAAAAATGTGTATGTTTGGATAATCTTTCTAGCATTTGATCAATAAAAGGTAAGGGGTAATGATCCTTTTTAGTAGCTTTATTTAATTAGCGAAAATCAATTACCATCCTATAACCTGTAATAATTCTTTGCGGAATCAATTCATCGTTATCATTAGGAACGACAGTAATACCTCCCTTCTAAGGGACACAATGGACAGGACTTACCCACTGACTATCAGCAACGGGGTAAATTATACATGCCTCAAGGAGCTTTAGTATTTCTTTTCTTACCACTTCTTTCATCTTTGGATTTAGCCGTCGTTGGTGATCACGAACTGGTTTGGCATCTTTCTCCAAATTTATTTTGTGTTGACATAGAGTGGGACTAATGCCCTTAAGATCATCAAGAGTATATCCAATAGCAGCTCGGTGCTTCTTCAGAGTTTTCAATAATCTCTCTTCTTCATGCTCTAAAAGGTTAGCACTAATAATAAACAGGATGTATCTTCTTTTCATCGAGATAAGCATATTTAAGAGTATCAGGCAATGGTTTAAGCTCAAACACAGGATCAACCTTGGGTAGTGGAGGATCCCCTAGGATTTCAACAGGAAAATTGTGTTTCAGGATCGGTTCCTATTTAAAGAATACTTCATCTATTTCCCTTCTTTCATTCGTAAACATATCATTTTCTGGTCTAGCAAATATTGTTCTAAAGGATCACTAGGAGGTACGGCAATAGAAGCAAGACCAATAATTTCATATTTACTAGGCAATTCCTCTTCACGGTGTTGTCTACGAAATTTAGAGAAATTAAACTCATGAGACATATCACCCAAACCAATAGTAACAACATCCTTTTCGCAATCTATCTTAGCATTAACAGTGTTCAAGAAGGGTCTACCGAATATAATGGGGCAAAAGCTGTCTTGTGGGGAACCAAGAACAAGAAAATCATCAGGATACTTAGTTTTCCCACACAAGACTTCAACATCTCTAATAATTCCAATTGGTGATATAGTATCTCTATTAGCAAGTTTAATTGTGACATCAATATCTTCTATCTCAGCAGGTGCAATATCATGCATAACTTCTTTGTATAAGTCAATAGGTATTGCACTAGCACTAGCACCCATATCACACAAGCCATGATAACAATGATCTCCTATTTTAATAGAAATAACAGGCATGCCTACCACAGGTCTATGTTTATCTTTAGCACACGGTTTAGCAATCTAGCAGTTTCATCACAGAAATAAATAACATGCCCATCAATATTATCAGCCAAGATATCTTTAACTATAGCAATATTAGGTTCAACTTTAACTTGCTCAGGAGGTGTATATGTTCTAATATTGCTTTTACGAACCACAGTTGAAGCTTTAGCATGATCTTTTATCCTAACAGGAAAAAGGTGGTTTCTCAACATAAGCAGTAGGAACAATAGGATCAGTATAAGTGATAGTCTTTTCTTAAACTTTAATAGGTGCAGCTACTTTTACTTCTATGGGAGGATGATATTTAAACCACTTCTCCTTAGGGAGATCAACATGAGTAGCAAAAGATTCACAGAAAGAAGCTACTATCTCAGAGTCAAGTCCATATTTAGTGCTACATTTACGGAAAACATCGGTATCCATAAAATATTTAACACAATCAAACTTAGGTGTCATACCTGACTCCTTACCTTCGTCGAGGTTCCAATCTTCAGAATTGCATTTAATTCTTTCCAATAAATCCCATTTGAATTCAATAGTCTTCATCATAAAAGAGCCATCACAAGAAGTATCGAGCATGGTGCGATTGTTATCAGAAAGCCGAGCATAAAAGTTTTGAATAATTATTTCTCTTGGGAGCTCATGATTGGGGCATGAATATAACATTGATTTAAGCCTCCCCCAAGCTTGAGCGATGCTTTATCCTTCGCGAGGCCGAAAATTATGTATATAATTGCGATCATGATGAACAAGATGCATAGGATAAAACTTCTGATGAAATTCCAATTTCAATCGTTTGTAGTTCCATGATCCCATATCATCACATAGCCTATAACATGTCAATGCATCTCCCTTCAAAGATAGAGGGAAGACCTTCTTCTTAATAACATCATCGGGCACACCTGCAAGCTTAAATAATCCACAAACTTCATACACATATATTAGGTGCTCATCAGGATGCATTGTTCCGTCTCCTGCAAAAGAATTAGCTAGCAGTTTTTCTATCATACCCGAAGTAATCTAAAAGTAGACATTTTCATTTTTAGTAGGTTCAGTAGGTTGAGGAGCAACTCTTTGCTCTACTGGTCGGGGTGAAGATACCCCGAACAAGCCCCTCAGAGGATTACTTTCCATAGTAACAAGTGACAGTAAATTTCAGCACACTATGTAAATTTTTCCTTACCAAATTCCACCTACCAAAGGCGCTTCACTCCCCGGCGCCAGAAAAGAGTCTTGATGACCCATAAGTGTAGGGGATCTATCGTAGTCCTTTCGATAAGTAAGAGTGTCTAACCCAACGAGGATCAGAAGGAAATGATAAGCGGTTTTCAGCAAGGTATTCTCTACAAGCACTGAAATTATAGGTAATAGATAGTTTTGTGATAGGATAATTTGTAACAAGCAACAAGTAACAAAAGTAAATAAAGTGCAGCAAGGTGGCCCAATCCCTTTTGTAGCAAAGGACAAGCCTGGACAAACTCTTATATAGAGAAAAGCGCTCCTGAGGACACATGGGAATTATCGTCAAGCTAGTTTTCATCACGTTCATATGGTTCGAGTTCGGTACTTTGATAATTTGATATGTGGGTGGACCAGTGCTTGGGTGTTGTCCTTACTTGGACAAGGATCCCACTTATGATTAACCCCTATTGCAAGCATCCGCAACTACAAAAGAAGTATTGAGGTAAACCTAACCATAGCATGAAACATATGGATCCAAATCAGCCCCCTACGAAGCAACGCATAAACTAGGGTTTAAGCTTCTGTCACTCTAGCAACCCATCATCTACTTATTACTTCCCAATGCCTTTCTCTAGGACCAAATGATGGTGAAGTGTCATGTAGTCGACGTTCACATAACACCACTAGAGGAATGACAACATACATCTCATCAAAATATCGAACGAATACCAAATTCACATGACTACTAATAGCAAGACTTCTCCCATGTCCTCAGGAACAAACGTAACTACTCACAAAGCATATTCATGTTCATAATCAGAGGGGTGTTAATATGCATATAGGATCTAAACATATGATCTTCCACCAAATAAAACAACTAGCATCAACTACAAGGAGTAATCAACACTACTAGCAACCTACAGGTACCAATCCCTGACTTAGAGACAAGAATTGGATACAAGAGATGAACTAGAGTTTGAGAGGAGATGGTGCTGGTGAAGATGTTGATGGATATTGGCCCCCTCCCGATGAGAGGAGCGTTGGTGATGACGATGGCGATGATTTCCCCCTCCCGGAGGGAAGTGTCCCGGCAGAACAGCTCTGTCGGAGCCCTAGATTGGTTCCGCCAAGGCTCCGCCTCGTGGCGGCGGAGTCTCGTCCTGAAAGCTTGCTTATGATTTTTCTTCGGACGAAAGACTTCATATAGCAGAAGATGGGCGCCGGAGGGCCAACAGGGGGCCCACGAGGCAGGGGGCGCGCCCAGGGGGTAGGGCGTGCCCCCCACCCTCGTGGCCAGGGTGTGGGCCCCTCTGGTATTTCTTCCACCCAATATTTTTTATTATTTCCAAAAATGACTTTCATGGAGTTTCGGGACTTTTGGAGTTGTGTAGAATAGGTGTCTAATATTTTCTCCTTTTCCAGCCCAGAATTCCAGCTGCCGGCATTCTCCCTCTTTATGTAAACCTTGTAAAATAAGAGAGAATAAGCATAAGTATTGTCACATAATGTGTAATAACAGCCCATAATACAATAAATATCAATATAAAAGCATGATGCAAAATGTACGTATCACTTCCACATTGGACGGCGTGTTAGCAGACTTTGCTGGAGGAGGCCTCTCAGCAGACTCCTCACAGTCCAACTCTATCTCCGCTGCCTCAGCCGTCTCCGCCACGTCAGCACACTCCGCCGCCTCAGCTGTCTCCACCGCGTCAGCACACTCTGCCGGAGGAGGCCCCTCAGCAGAATCCACCGCGTCAGCTCACCCCGCCTCCTCCACCGCCTCAACACCGACAGAAGAGAACCGCCGCTCCGACGGCTAATACGTCTCCAACGTATCTATAATTTTTTATTGTTCCATGCTGTTTTATTATCAATCTTGGATGTTTTATAATCATTTTATAGTCATTTTATATCACTTTTTGGTACTAACCTATTGACATAGTGCCAAGTGCCAGTTGCTATTTTTTACATCGCAGGAAATCAATATCAGACGGAGTCGAAATGCCACGGAACTTTACGATGATTTTTTATGAACCAAAAGGAAGAAGTTGGGCCTTGTTTGCATCCGGGGGGAGTTCCGAGGAGGGGACAACCCACCAGGGTGTGCCAGGAGGCCCAGGCGCGCCCTGGTGGGTTGTGCCCACCTCGGGTGCCCCCTGGACCGCCTCTTTGCTCTATAAATACCCGAAAAATCCAGAAACCCTAGGGGAGTCAACGAAATATTCATCCAGCCCCCGCAGAGTCCAGAACCACCAGATCCAATCTAGACACCATCACGGAGGGGTTCACCACTTACATTGGTGCCTCTCCGATGATGCGTGAGTAGTTCTTTGTAGACCTTCGGGTCCGTAGTTAGTAGCTAGATGGCTTCCTCTCTCTTGCTAAATTCTCAATACAATGGTCTCTTGGAGATCCATATGATGTAACTCTTTTTGCGGTGTGTTTGTTGGGATCCGATGAACTTCGAGTTTATGACCAGTTATATCTTTTTATATCCATGAAAGTTATTTGAGTTTCTTTGATATCTTATATGCATGATCTCTTATAGCCTCGTATTTCTTCTCCGATATTTGGGTTTTGTTTGGCCAACTTGATCTATTTATCTTGCAATGGGAAGAGGTGCCCGGTAGTGGGTTCGATCTTACGATGCTCGATCCAAGTGATAGAAAGGGAAACGACACGTATGTATCGTTGTTACTAAGGATAAAAAGATGGGATCTATATCTACGCAATAGATAAACGGATCTTGTCTACATCATGTCATCGTTCTTATTGCATAACTCCATTTTGCCATGAACTTAATACACTAGATGCATGATGGATAGCGGTCGATGTGTGGAGTAATAGTAGTAGATGCAGGCAGGAGTCGTTCTACTAATCTTGGACGTGATGCCTATGTAATGATCATTGCCTGGATATCGTCATAATTATTTGAAGTTCTATCAATTGCCCAACACTAATTTGTTTACCCACCTTTTGCTATCTTGCTCGAGAGAAGCCACTAGCGAAACCTACGGCCCCCGGATCTTCTTTCTCATATATTTGCCTTTGCGATCTATTTTTTCCTTGCGTTTATTTTCAGATCTATTGAACCAAAAATAGAAAAATACCTTGCTGCAATTTATTCTTATTTATTTTGTTTGGCGTTCAATCTATCAATCTACTAAATTTCCCTCACGTCCGTTTTGCCTATCTTGAGGCGTCGTACCCCGGAAGGGATTGACAACCCCTTTTACACGTCGGGTTGCGAGGATTTGTTATCTGTGTGCAGGGGTTGTTTACGTTGTGTTGTTTGGTTCTCCTACTGGTTCGATAACCTTGGTTTCATATCTGAGGGAAATACCTACCGCCGCTGTGCTGCATCATCCCTTCCTCTTTGGGGAAATACTGACGTAGCTTCAAGCGACATCAACGGCTAGTAGTACAACTGCGAAGAAATCCAGAGCAGGTACAATAAGCATCAAGGAGGCTCCTTCCAAGTTACCATACCAACTGAGTGATGAGGAACTCAAGAAGGTCGTGGATGACGATTTAAAACGCCAGCTTGCGCCAAAATGGCCCGAGCAAAAGGAGAAAATAGATCCGATAAAAGCAAAGCGCTCTCTAGAAAACCTTAGTTGAGCACAACCGCCTCCGCTGCTATCAAACTATGACCGCTCTATTGTAAAGTCATATAGAGAACATGTGTGGGCGGGAAGTAGCAGTAGTGCAAGATGGAAAACAATTCCCCAGCTCGACGAACAGAAAAACTAATCGGGCCCCCGGCTTAAGGTGTTTACCGATATCGCTAATGATCCGGGGGTAGCGACCGATGATACCGGTTTCACTCTTGGTGATTACTTAGTCGAGGAGGTACAGTTCCCCATGGCTGAATTAGCCTTTAGATACGAGCACAGGAAGCCTCTCATCAGACCTGAGGAGCTCCCACATCTACCAATATAAATGCGAAGATTGCATCAGTGGTACATGGAAGCCTCAAAGGAAGGGAGCAACATGATCTAAGTGGGAATTAGAGAAGAGCATTACTTCAATGGAGTCGAGGCGATCTACGTTGAATTTGAAGAATTATTTCAATTATACAATCAAGACACCCTCGAAAAAACTATCGTCAGTTGCTATTGTCTGTAAGTATTATTTCTGTAATTAAGTCCCTAGCTCGGCTCGTTCATTGATGTATAATTAGCCTCACTATATTATGCAGATTGAAGATTCTCGAATGCAAAAGAGAACAAATCTATGACATTGGGTTCACTAACCCAAATACCATAAATGAATATACGATAGCACACAACGCCGAGGATATAGAGAAAACTTGCTAAAGGAGTTAATTGGACAACAAACCGGAAGGGAAATACTATTTCCTTACAACTTCAAGTGAGTGTTACTATCTTGTGCACATTCTGTTTCGCTTACTCGAGGTTAAGTGTAATTGATGAGTTATACGTGCGCAGGTTTCACATTATTCTGCTAGTCATTCAGCTTGACGTAGGAGTAGTAATTGCCATGGACTCGAGATGTAAAGACCCTAAGGAGCGGGCGGACATGAGTGAAATGCTCCAGAAGTAAGTTCAACCATTATCGCACCATATCGACAACTTTCGTTCATTTCCTGATATCAAGTAATTAATAACTCCTTTATTCATTTTCTTTGCCGGGCAGGGTTTGGAAAGAGTTCACCAAACAAGCTAGGGGTGAATGGAAAAGGAGCTACGATTTCGACACCCCAATATAAGTAGTACTAGCTAGTTCCGCGCATCTTTCATTGATTCTAGTTTCAATACCATTGTCATGCTTGATTATTATTTAATTGAACTCTATTCTCGTAAAGTGCTTGAGGCAGGAAGCCGGGTATAATTTATGTGGATGTTACGTCTGCGTGTTCATTCGCCAGACGACCTGTGAGAAAGGCAGATATTTACAACAACTTGAAGTACGTAAACAATATTCACAATTTTATTTTACTATCATCAATTGTGTTGAGTTTCATTCATATATATATTGACCCCCTTCTTTAAATTAGATTGAATGGAAGGGGGAGGAACTCCTACATAACGATCGCATACGAGAAATTCAAGAGGAATTGGCGGGATTCTTTCTTGAAGAGATCATACCTAAAGACAAAGAATACCATCGGGATTTGGAATGCGATTTCGGTAATTAGATATTAGGGATCGCAAGAGATGTTACATTGTATATATGCATGAACATGTACTATATGTAGTAGCGTCGAATAGATATACGAAAACTTGTTGTTCGACCAAGCACGGAGAAAGAGAGGTCACTTCTCTCTATATTCATGATGATTTGTGTAATGGTTCCTTCATTGCTATATATAGTAGCTAGCGTCGAGTTGAATCAACAACATAAAATAAAAACGAAAACCCTAAATGTAAAAGAATTGAATGGTAAACACAAAAAGAAAACGGGGGAAACACAAAATGAAACTCCTAAACCCTCCAAAACCCTAAACCCCTCCTTTAAAAAAACCTAAACCCCGGTGCTTTGCAGAGGCTGACATGTGGCAGCCTTTTAGTCCCGATTGGTGTTACCAATCAGGACTAAAGGTCCTCCTGCCTGAGCACCCCGCATCGGCCACGTGGAGCCCCTTTACTATCGGTTTGTAACATGACCGGAACTAAAAAGGGGGGCCTTTAGTCCCGATTGCTTAGTCCTGGTTGCACAACCGAGACTAAAGGCCCTTACGAACCGGGAGTAATGTCCGGTTTTCTACTAGTGTAAACTATCAGCATCGCCATTAACAATTCTTCCTTTGAAACTAAAAATACAATTTAAAGATGTTCTCTGTCTAATCTCACTAATAATAGCTCCATACCCTCCTTGACCAACTATTTCACTGTCATTGATCACGTGCTTGGAGTTCGAGGCAATGATAACATTCAGAAGCATCAAATCATCCGCAAGAGATAAACCTTCGTGACAAGCTATTGCCTCGAGTGTCGCCACATCTGTTATGCACATGCCACCAAAGTTGAGTTACCCATAAAGTTTCCAACAGCATCCCGGCAGACTGCAGCAGCGGATCCTCTTGCATGCGACCATGAAATTCCCGCATCAACGTGGATCTTAGCAAACCTTGGCGGGGCGCGCTTTAGGTCTAACTGTTAAAACTCCGGGTACAACTATAGCCTTACTCAACTTGGTCGACAGTACCTCGAGCATGCTGATCAGTAGTGGACGTGTTTGATTACCTGCATCCCCAACCAGACCCGGGGTGTAATTTTGGCTCGCTTGGTTAGCTAAGCTGCATCCTGACCCTCCCATCGAAGGAATTGCACCTTGACCCACATGAACCTCAAAGCACCTCCCAGCGAGGTCTGAGAGAAATGACCGAATCGACATATTTCACTCAATTGGCTCGTCTTGTGAAGGTAGGGGGGTGTGGCATCGAGTTAGTGCAAGCAGCGAGATGTTGTGAGATCGCACGTGTCCCAAAAAATTGGCGAGGGTAATTCGGTCACCTCCCGCCAATTGCCTCGACCTATTTAGCTCCATTTGGGTCACCATTCAAACCCGCACAGTCACCCCATTGATCTCTCTGTAACCAAGTTTCTTGATATGTCTCCAATGTATCTATATTTTTTATTGTTCCATGCTATTATATTATCCATCTAGGATGTTTTATATGCATTTATATGCTATTTTATATGATTTTTGGGACTAACCTATTAACCTAGAGCCCAGTGTCAGTTTCTATTTTTTCCTTGTTTCTGAGTTTTGCAGAAAAGGAAAACCAAACGGAGTCCAATTGACCTGAAATTTCACGGAGCTTATTTTTGGACCAGAAGAAGCCCACGGAGCATCGGAGATGGACCAGAGGAGTCCCAAGGCACCCACGAGGGTGGGGGGCGCCCTACCCCCCTGGGCGTGCCCCCCTACCTCGTGGCCGCCTCGGAGACCCCCCTGACTTGTTCCGGATACCAGAACCTCTTATGTATACCCAAACTTCCACAACATAACCTAGATCGGTAGTTCCGCCACCGCAAGCCTCTGTAGCCACCGAAAACCAATCTAGACCCGTTCCGGCACCCTGCCGAAGGGGGGAATCCCTCTCCGGTGGCCATCTTCATCATCTCGGCGCTCTCCATGATGAGGAGGGAGTAGTTCACCCTCGGGGCTGAGGGTATGTACCAGTAGCTATGTGTTTGATCTCTCTCTCGTGTTCTTGATGTTGCACGATCTTGATGTATCGCGAGCTTTGCTATTATAGTTGGATCTTATGATGTTTCTCCCCCTCTACTCTCTTGTAATGGATTGAGTTTTCCCTTTGAAGTTATCTTATCGGATTGAGTCTTTAAGGATTTGAGAACACTTGATGTATGTCTTGCATGTGCTTATCTGTGGTGACAATGGGATATTCACGTGATCTACTTGATGTATGTTTTGGTGATCAACTTGCGGGTTCCGTAACATTGTGAACTTATGCATAGGGGTTGGCACACGTTTTCGTCTTGACTCTCTGGTAGAAACTTTGGGGCACTCTTTGAAGTTCTTTGTGTTGGTTGAATAGATGAATCTGAGATTGTGTGATGCATATCGTATAATCATACCCACGGATACTTGAGGTGACATTGAAGTATCTAGGTGACATTAGGGTTTTGGTTGATATGTGTCTTAAGGTGTTATTCTAGTACGAACTCTTGAATAGATCGATCCAAAAGAATAACTTTGAGGTGGTTTCGTACCCTACAATAATCTCTTCGTTTTTTCTCCGCTATTAGTGAGTTTGGAGTGACTCTTTGTTGCATGTCGAGGGATAGTTATATGATCCAATTATGTTATTATCGTTGAGAGAACTTGCACTAGTGAAAGTATGAACCCTAGGCCTTGTTTCCTAGCATTGCAATACCGTTTGTGCTCACTTTTATCGCTTGTTACCTTGTTGTTTTTATAATTTCAGATTACAAAAACCTATATCTACCATCCATATTGCACTTGTATCACCATCTCATCTCCGAACTAGTGCACCTATACAATTTACCATTGTATTGGTTGTGTTGGGGACACAAGAGACTCTTTGTTATTTGGTTGCAGGGTTGTTTGAGAGAGACCATCTTCATCCTACGCCTCCCACGGATTGATAAACCTTAGGTCATCCACTTGAGGGAAATTTGCTGCTGTCCTACAAAACCTCTGCACTTGGAGGCCCAACAACGTCTACAAGAAGAAGGTTGTGTAGTAGACATCAAGCTCTTTTCTGGCGCCGTTGCCAGGGAGGTGAGTGCTTGAAGGTATATCTTTAGATCTTGCAATCGAATCTTTTTGTTTCTTGTCTTATCACTAGTTTAGTTTATAAAAGAAAACTACAAAAAAATGGAATTGAGGGTGCCTCATATGCTTCATCTTTTTATTATATTTCATGAAAATAAGGATTCCAATAATTGTGCCAAAATGTTAGAAGAAGAATGCATTAAAATGTTTGGCACTAAATCTTTGAATTATGAGCATGATAGCAATGTTGTTAGTATAATTTCTTTGAATATCCATAGTACTAATGATGATTGCACTAGTCATGATGAAAATGTCTCTTATAAGCATGTCAACTTTTGTGGAATACATAGAGCTTGCAAGGACACACCAAATAGGGAAGATAGATTTTGCAAGAGGAATAAGTATTTGGAAACTAAATGGTTGCAAGAAAGGCTAGATGATTGTGCTGAAAGATTCAATATTTATCACCATCCTTGTGAACTTTGCAATGAACATGGTCATTTAAAGCTCCAATGTTATTTGTTTCTTGATCAAATCGTGTCCAAAAATTGTGATAACTTGATTACCCTTGAGCATCATAAAGAGCTGAGTCTTCTTTTGGGGTATGAAGAAATGAAACGTATAACTGAGGGTATTCCAAAATTTAATCTTGATAGATTTCTTGATTTTGATTTAGAAGAAATTTTCATGTATTGTGCGTTGAATTGCATTGAAAATCCTTATATTGCCAATTACATAAAGACACGAAAACAAATAGAAGATGAAGAGAATACTAATGAAAGGGAAGAGACTTCCCAATATCTTCCTATTATTTCTTATGATGAATCAGGTAACGAGGAGGAGCCTTCTATTCAACAAATCTCATTAATAAGGAGCTCCAAAAGGAGGATTAAACCCACACATAATGTGAAGAAGAAAAAGAAAATACGGAGAAGCAAAGGTGAAAAGGTATCCCTCCCAAATGAAGTTGCTCCTATTACTCATTGTGATGATGATAATTGCTATACTATTGGTGCTATCCATACTATTAATGATGAGAGTGATTATGCTTATGATATGAAAAGGCCCAAGCTTGGGGATGCTATGTTTGATGAGAATGACATGTTTGAGAATTTATTTGCTGCAATTAATGTTTGTCCCAAGCTTGGGGATGCTATGTTTAATGAAGGTGATATTTTTAGCCTCCCAAGTTTTGATGAACAAATTTATTATGATGATAGCATGCCTCCTATTTATGATGGTTATATTGATGAAAGTGGATTTGGAGAGGTCATGACTTTATTTAGTAATGATTCCACTATCTTGGAAGAGGTTTCAATCGATTATGATGAGAACAAAGTTGCTACTTATGGTGATTATTGTGATGACACTTATGCTATAAAAATTAGTGATGATTATATTTATAAAACTTGTCATGATTATGATAACCCTTTTTCTGAACATTACTCCTTTAATGTGGAAACAATTTATAGTATTCGAGTTTCTTATGATACTCCCACTAGTTCGAATGAGAAGAATTTTGCTTATGTGGAGAGTAATAAAAATTCTATGCTTGTAGATCATGGAAAGAATGCTTTAAGTGATGGTTATATTGTTGAATTCATTCATGATGCTACTGAAAATTATTATGAGGGAGGAACATATGGTTGTAGGAATTGCAATAATATCAAGTTTCCTCTCTATGTGCTTAAAGTTTTGAAGTTATGCTTGTTTTGCCTTCCTATGCTAGTTGATTATTGTTACCAGAAGTTGTTTGCTCACAAAATCCCTATGCATAGGAAGTGGGTTAGACTTAAATGTGCTAGCCATATTGTTCATGATGCCCTATTTATGTTTCAATTCTTATCTTTTATGTGAGCATCATTGAAATCATCATGCCTAGCTAGGGGCGTTAAACAATAGCGCTTGTTGGGAGGCAACCCAATTTTATTTTTATTCTTAGTAATAAATAATTCATCTAGCCTCTGGTTAGATGTGGTTTTATGTTTTAATTAGTGTTTGTGCCAAGTAGAACCTTTGGGAAGACTTGGGTGAAGTCTTTGCGATCTTGCTGTAAAAAATAGAAACTTTAGCGATCATGATATTAGCTGCCATTTTTTACTGGAGAGTGATTTTAGGTTGATTCGTTTTGAAGATGATAAATAGACAAATTCCTCAGGTCTACCAATTTATTTCTGAATTTTTGGAGTTCCAGAAGTATACGTTTGATACATATTACTACATACTGTTCTGTTTTTGACAGATTCTATTTTCATTGTGTTGTTTGCTTCTTTTGATGAATCTATGAGTAGTATCGGAGGGTATGAACCATAGAGAAGTGGGGATAAAGTAGATATTACACCAATATGAATTTAGAATGAGTTCACAATAGTACCTAAGTGGTGATTTATTTTCTTATACTAACGGAGCTTACGAGTTTTCTGTTAAGTTTTGTGTTGTGAAGTTTTCAAGTTTTGGGTAAAGAATCGATGGACTATGGAATAAGGAGTGGCAAGAACCTAAGCTTGGGGATGCCCAAGGCACCCCAAGGTAATATTAAAGGACAACCAAGAGCCTAAGCTTGGGGATGCCCCGTATGGCATCCCCTCTTTCGTCTTCGTTCATCGGTAACTTTACTTGGAGCTATATTTTTATTCACCACATAATATGTGTTTTGCTTGGAGCGTCATTTTATTTTATTTAGTTTTGCTTGATGTTTGAATAATATCCCAAGATCTGAAATGAAGGAAATATGCCCTAGAGGCAATAATAAAGTTATTATTTATTTCCTTATATCATGATAAATGTTTATTATTCAAGTTAGAATTGTATTAACCGGAAACATAATACATGTGTGAAAACATAGACAAACAGAGTGTCACTAGTATGCCTCTACTTGACTAGCTTGTTAATCGAAGATGGTTATGTTTCCTAGCCATAGACATGAGTTGTCATTTGATTAACGGGATCACATCATTAGGACAATGATGTGATTGACATGACCCATTCTGTTAGCTTAGCAACCGATCATTTAGTATGTTGATATTGCTTTATTCATGACTTATACATGTTCCTATGACTATGAGATTATGCAACTCATGTTTGCTGGAGGAACACTTTGTGTGCTACCAAACGTCACAACGTAACTGGGTGATTATAAAGGAGCTCTACAGGTGTCTCCAAGGGTACATGTTGGGTTGGCGTATTTCGAGATTAGGATTTGTCACTCCAATTGTCAGAGAGGTATCTCTAGGCCCTCTCGGTAATACACATCACTTAAGCCTTGCAAGCATTGCAACTAATGAGTTAGTAGCAGGATGATGTATTACAGAACAAGTAAAGAGACTTGCCGGTAATGAGATTGAACTAGGTATTGAGATACCGGCGATCGAATCTCGGGAAAGTAACATACCGATGACAAAGGGAACAACGTATGTTGTTATGCGGTCTGACCGATAAAGATCTTTGTCGGTGTCAAAACCGGCGGATCTCGGGTAGGGGGTCCCGAACTGTGCGTCTAGGCGGATGGTAACAGGAGACAAGGGACACGAAGTTTTACCCAGGTTCGGGCCCTCTCGATGGAGGTAAAACCCTACGTCCTGCTTGATTAATGTTGATGATATGGGTAGTACAAGAGTAGATCTACCACGAGATCAAGGAGGCTAAACCCTAGAAGCTAGCCTATGGTATGATTGTTGTATGTTCTGTTGTCCTACGCACTAAAACCCTCCGGTTTATATAGACACCGGAGAGGGTTAGGGTTACACAAAGTCGGTTACAATGGTAGGAGATCTAAATATCCGCATCGCCAAGCTTGCCTTCCACGCCAAGGAAATTCCCATCCGGACATGGGACGAAGTCTTCAATCTTGTATCTTCATAGTCCAGGAGTCCGGCTGAAGGTATAGTCCGGCTACCCGGACACCCCCCTAATCCAGGACTCCCTAAGTAGCCCCTGAACCAGGCTTCAATGACGACGAGTCCGGCGCGCAGATTGTCTTCGGCATTGCAAGGCGGGTTCCTCCTCCAAGTACTTCATAAAAGATTGTTAACACTAAGGATAGTGTCCGGCTCTGCAAAATAAGTTTCCACATATTGCCATAGAGAGAATAATATTTACACAAATCTAATCTACTGACGTATTCCGTAGCGTGACATCACACTACGGCCAAGCCTCTATTCGAATCGTTTTCACTTCCCCACCTCAGTGCATTTTTTGAAGCGGTTTCCTTGGCACGTCTTGTCGAAGCAGAGATCGTGTCCCCTTTATTTACGGGATTCTCATCAATACGGACGTGGGTAACCCAATCGTGCCCGTTAGTATGTTTTCTCGATTAAAGGCGAGTCCCAAACAGTTACGGGGAGGGCCCTTGGTATTCCACCTCTTATAAAGAGACCAAGGCCTTACCCCTTTCTTTCAATCTCAAACGAGTTCGCCCGCCGCCTTGAGTTCCAACACTCTAGGCTCTAGATTTCAGGCGCTTCGGACCTTCGACAATGTCCGGTTCCGACCTTCAAGGCCGATGGATGCCCTCCTCCGTCACGGAGGAGGATTTGCTAAAGTTGAGAGAGGCCAAGTTATTGACCGGCGAAATTTCGCACAGACTGCGTGCTCAAGGGCAGGCTATTCCCAGTCCCCAGCCCGGTGAGAGCGTGGTGTTCGTGTCTCACTTCCTTCGGGGGTTAGGCTTTCCCATGGATCCCTTTGTGAGGGGGCTGATGTTCTATTACGGGCTGGAATTTCACGACTTAGCTGCGGAGTCCATTCTCCATGTTTCCTCATTCAGCGTCGTGTGCGAAGCATTCCTCCGTGTTACTCCTCACTTCGGATTATGGCTCAAGACCTTTAAGGTAGAGCCGAAGATGATTGAGGGACGGCACGCAGAGTGCGGAGGCGCTGTTATAAGTAAGAAGGCTGATGCTCCGTGGCCCGAGGGCCCTTTTCAAGAGGAGCTTGGCTTGTGGCAACGAGAGTGGTTCTACATCACCGCTCCCAGGGGCACAAAGTGGGTGGCGCCGCCTGCCTTTCGCTCGGGTCCCCCAAAGCAGCTAGGGTCGTGGGTCAATAAAGGCCTAGATTGGGGGCCACCCCAGGACGTGTCTTTGTTGCGGGGCCGCATCAGGGATCTCTTAGAAAGAGGTCTCAGCTTGGTCAAAGTGACGCAAGTCATGCTGATCCGCCGAACACTGCCCGGCAAACGTCGCTCCCTTCATTTGTGGGAGTTTAATCCGGAGGGACCACGAGCTCTCCAGCATTTTATGGGCGCAACGCCCGTGGAGATGTATAAACTGTTCTTCGGATCACAAGCAATGTGTCCGGATTTGACCGAGGACGCAGGTTTGATCTGCAATCGCCCGGATACTCAAGTAAGTAGCCTTGTGCTCGGACTCGTTATCCGTATATTTGTCATAAACTTGCCCCTAAAAGAGTTGTCCTTTTAAACAGGAGTGGATAGCGAAAGCAAAGCTGATTAGGTGTCCGGCTCCCCTCCCCGAGACCAGGCTGGATCCCGTGCTAGTCAGGATGCTGAAGATTGTGCCTTTGGGGGAAAGTGAGGGAGGGGACAAGGAAACTACGGCCTCCTCGAAGGAGGCTATTAGGAAGGGAGGAACCGAAGATTCCTCTCCTCGGGGGAAGAAGAGGACTGCCTTTGAAAACCCGAAGACTATGGCCTCAAAGCGGGGGGGAAATCCTTGTCAGAGGGTCCTACGCCGGGGGATACTTTGGACGAACTATGCCCTCCAGGGGGCCATCCCTCCAGCGAGCAGTAAGTAGAGAAAGATTATATTTTTGAGAGAGAAATCCTTGCTTTATATCTGAGAAGAGTGACCGAAATTTTACCTTGTAGCTCGGACCTCAGCCCTTCTCAGCAGAGCTCGTCTTCGAGGGACCTTCTTCTGGAGATGATGGAGAGCGGGATGCCTCCCCCTGCCGTACCACCTAGCGAGGCGGGCGACCCTGAGGTGTCGTCGCGGAGGGCTTCTCCGAATCTGGCAGGGGCGGAAGGTAGCAATATGGCCCCCAAGGTTCTCCGCGTCCGGCCTTCGAAAGAGGCCATAGGACGAATCCAGCACCGTCTGGTGCTCGGTCGGAGGAGCTGAAGAATTTGCTAGGGCGAGCTTCTATCTCAGAGGAGCACCGTGCGTTGATGGGCACAGTGATTGAAAGGATTTCGTCCGCGGAAAGCGGACTGCACGAGGCTGTCAGAAGTTTACTGACAGGTTTTGAGGTACGTGAAATAATGTACATTTTCTAATAGTTGCGCATAAATAAGATGCGCCCTGTGTAGATAGTAGCCCCTGAGACCCTGTGCGTTGTCAAAAGTGACGGCGCGCAGAGGATCATAATCCCAGGTCTAAAATGTCGCCTTTGTATGTAGGTGGCGAAGTGTCCGGAATCCAGCCGGACTGATGATTTTGCCGAGCTAAAGCGGCAACTTGACGTGGCAGATGCCGACATCGCGCTCGTCAACAAGCGGTTTGATGAGGCTCAAGGTATGTAATTCCTTGGGCGGCACCTGGTAAGAGGAGATTTACGCCAGTATCTTACAATGTGTGTGCTTGACGCAGACGGTGCGGCCGCCGTGGAGAGTCTTCGGGCGGAACTTGCCCGAGCTAAGGAACAAGCCAGAAAAAGTGATGCGGCTGCCGAGAAGGCCCTTGAAGAGCTGAGAGCTGAACAGGCTGCTCACTGCCGAAGCAAGAAAGAGATGGCCGAGATGGCCGTGAAGCTAAAGAGCGCCGCTGACCGTTGCAAGCTTCTGGAAAAAGAAGATCGGGCAGAACACACGGACTTGAAGAAGGCCGTTGCCGATGCCAAGGATGCTCGCTCTGCGATGAGTGCTGCGAGGGAGGAGCTTCATGAAGCCGGAGAGATCGCGGCTGGAAAGCCCTTTATGCTGCGGAGGAAGTTTTGTGATCCTAAGCATGCTCCGTTGGACCGGCTGTGGAGTACGATGGACACCTATCTGGATTTGGCGGCAAGTGCTGCTGATGCGACCGAACACTTTCGAGATCAAGGAGATTGCGAAGTGGAGAAACTCTTTTGGTCACAGTTCCACAATCCAGAGCGTCCACTGTCAGTGGCCGACCGTCTGGCCGAATGGGCCGAGCTAAATAGGTTGTCCTGACTCACCATGAAGTGCGTCATGAGTCATCTGTGGCCAGGGAGATCGGAGCCGAAGAGTTATTTCAGCTTGGTGCAGCAATTCCTTGGTGCGGTGCCACGTATCGATGCAATGAAGAGGTCAGCATGCATAGAGGGCGCACGGATGGATCTTGCCCGTGTCAAGACATACTGGGCGGAAATGGAGACCACCGTTGTTGCATCCCGAGATTCGGACAAAAGCCGAGTACCCTCCGAGCACTATTTTCAGGAAGTCCTTGAAGGCGCTTGTGTAATAGAGACGCAGTGCTCGAAGGATGCTATGTTCTAATAGCATATTTAATTGTAAAGCAATATTTTGATAAATTATTGTAGCCTTTTATACTTATGCCTTCAAGTATTTGAAACACCTCCTGTGCGGCCGTTTTAAGATATATATATATATATATATATATATATATATATATATATATATATATATATATATATATATATATATATATATATATATATATATAATCTGAAAGATGGCAGTCGTTGGCTTCAGCCCCCACGCACATAGTGCGGGGGTTCTCGCAGAAGGCGCATTTCACACTTAATCCAACGTCTTGGTCCTACAAAGGAGGTGATAGCACAACGAGCTAGGCAACCGGACAATAATGCTTTAACACTTTCACTTAGCCATAGGAGCTTGATAGTGAGGCTACTTAAATAGCCCCTGGTGGCGCCTGCGCTCGCCCGAAGTCGGGGCGCATATGTGCCTGGCCGGGAAACAGCCCTTCGTTAATGCGGAGGAATCCTATAGATTCCGGTGAGCCATCGAGTGGTTGACCAGTCTCACGCTATATCATGATAGTCAGTTTTCGGCTTTCTCTACTGAGGTGCTCGCCTGGCCGAACCGGGGCACAATCGCAGTAGTTCTCCTGGTGCCGCCTTAGCCGATAGTGCGGAACGTAAGGCAGCCAAACACAGGAGCCGGGCAACCCAACATTTGACCAAAGACATGATTCGGAGCTGATGCATATAAGGCCAAACTCGCGACGCCGAACACTACCTAAGGTATTCGGTCTTTATGAGTACGGGCGGGACAACACCCTTGGTTATAAGCCCCTAGTGTCCAGGTACGCGCAAAATTCCTGACGTGGCCACATGCCAAGACGTCAGTCCCCTCCTTGATTATAACAAAAAACCGGAGGATGTGTATCAACAAGAGACAGTAAAAAAGGTTTACGCAGGGTCTTAATCTGAAAAGAATCCTTGGAACGGGTCCCTGCTACACATCTGCGTCTGTGTCTCCGTTGTGCCGTATCCTGGACGGGCGCATCACGATGTTCATCTGTAAAAGAGAGGAACTTAGTTGAAAAATAAAAAAGGGTCGTGCCGAACAAAATTTATACTAAGTAATCAAAGTATAGATTAAATGGGTAAAATTGAGCTTGATTGTCTCATATTGTACATGCCCGGAGCCCCTAGCGCAGGGGTATATGGATATTAAGCCTTTAGTAATGATATGTTTACGCCGGACTCGTCCAGCCGTGTCCGTTGTCTTAACGACCTGTTTTGGATGTTTTTGGCAGATGAAGCCGTGTTATTGTGGGGCTGTTAAGGCAGCCACACGATCCTCCGCGGGGGGGCGCACTCAATGTTTTCCCTTTAAAGAGATGATGCCCCGTGGACCGGGCATCTTGAGCGTAAGAGATGCGTAATGCGGTATTGCGTTAAAGCGGGCGAAGCTTCGCGTCCCAGCAGTGCTTGATAGCGACTTGAGAATGGAACGATGTGGAAAGTTAGCTTTTCGCGGCGAAAGTTATCGGGGAAGCCGAATAGGACTTCAAGCCGGAGAAAGCCCATGCAATGGGTATCCGGACCTGGCGCTACCCCTTGAAAGGAGGTTTTACTGTGGCGAATTCTTGTTGGGTCTATCCCCATGTGGCGGATTGTGTCCTGATATATCAGGTTTAGACCACTGCCGCCGTCCATCAGGACATTTGTAAGCTGGAGTCCGCCAATTATTGGATCGAGTACCAAGGCGGTCCAGCCTGCGCTCCTGATACTTCTAGAGTAATCCCGGTGATCGAAGACGATTGGTTTTGTCAACCAGTGGCGGGACTCCTTTGGGATAGGCCGTATGGCGCGTACCTTTATGGGCGCTGCACGTTTTGTTATGTGAAGTAAGTTTACTGTTTTTACTTCTTGTGGAAAATTCTTTTGTTCCCTGGTGCTCTGCTTTTGGGGTTCGTCATCGTCTTCGCTTGGTATGTCGAGCCCCTTGTGCTCGGCGTTGAGTCTGCCGGATTGTTTGAAGACCCAACAATCTCTGTGGGTATGGTTGGCAGGCTTCTCGGGAGTACTGTGTATTTGACATATCCTGTCCAAGATTTTGTTTAGGTTGGATAGCTCGTCCCTGTTATCCTGGAGGGGCGTCTTTGTCTGATTCTGTCGTGAACTTTTGAATCCGGCGTTGACTGTCGTGCTCTTCGGACTGTTTTCCTTAGTCCGGCGATGATCCTTGTTGCGTCGCGGTTTTATGTTTCCATCCCTAGTTTCGGATGTACTTGGGTCGCTGGTGCTACATCTTGCCAACCAGCTATCCTCTCCTGCGCAAAAGCGGGTCATGAGGCTTGTTAATGCGGCCATTGTTCTTGGCTTTTCTTGGCCGAGGTGTCTGGCTAGCCATTTGTCTCGAACGTTGTGCCTAAAAGCTGCTAGGGCTTCGGTGTCCGGACAGTCGACTATCTGATTCTTTTTGGTAAGAAATTTGTTCCAGAATTGCCGAGCTGACTCTCCGGGCTGTTGAGTTATGTGACTTAGATCGTCTGCATCCGGAGGGCGGACATAGGTCCCTTGAAAATTTGCTCGGAAAGCGTCCTCGAACTCTTCCCAACTTCCAATTGTGTTTTCAGGAAGGCTTTTAAGCCAATGCCGGGCTGGCCCTTTAAGCTTAAGGGGTAAGTATTTTATGGCGTGGAGGTCATCTCCTCTGGCCATATGTATGTGGAGGATATAATCCTCGATCCAGACTCCAGGGTCTGTTGTTCCGTCGTACGCCTCTATGTTTACGGGTTTAAATCCCGCTGGAAATTCATAATCCAGGAACTCATCGGTGAAACATAGGGGGTGTGCGACACCCTTGTATTTGGGTGTGCCGTGGCGTTCGGATACTGGTTTTGTTGCATTGCTTATGAGAGCTTGCTTTCTTGGCCCATAAATAGACCTGGTCGGGCCATCTTTTTGATGCGAGTCCTTGAGTGGGTCGCATGCCGGCTTGAGTGCGGCGCCGCTTGCCGTTTTATGCTGGCCATGGGGTCGTCTATCCGACCGGGTGGCTTTCTTACTTTTTGAATGTGAGGGCTCTAAGGCCTCTTCGTCGAATTCAGGCAGTAGCTTTCGCTTCGGATAGCTTTTAGTGCGGCGACTGTCGCCGTATTTGTCTGCGGTATTGCTTACTTTGCTCCATCTGATTCTGAGTGCATCTTCCGCAGTTTTTAGCTTCCGCTTCTGCTTTTTTAGGCTACGTGCGGTTGCAACGAGCCTTTTGTGGAGGTTCTTCTGCTCCATGGCCTTATCCGGCGTAAGGTCGTCCGGAATGTCGTTTTCGCCGGGGACGGGTTGTTCGGTTTCTTTATCCGAGTTGCCCTATTCGGACAGTTGCTCTAAGGCATGCTCGTCGTCTGCTGGCTCGTCCTGCTCTATGGCTGGGTCTGTGTCGAGGCAGGGCTTGGGGCGGCGTTTATGTCTCCGCTTTGATTGCTTTTCGAGAGATCGATCCCTCATTGCATCCCCGTGTTCCTCGTTGCCGCTTCCTTTAGGAGTATCCACCATGTACACATCATGAGATGAGGTGGCTGCCCAATGCCATATAGGCGTTGGTTCATATGCGTCTCCTGCATCATCGTCCATACCGTCGATGTCTTCGGAGTCGAAATTGAGCACGTCATTTAAATTATCGACGGTGGCTATTAAATGGGTGGTGGGTGGGTTTTGAATTTCTTCATCGTCTGTATCCCAACCTTGCTGACCATAGTCCGGCCAGGGCTCTCCTAATAAAGAGAGAGACTTTAGTGAATTCAGAACGTCGCCGAGGGGCGAGTGCTGAAAGATGTCCGCGGCGGTGAACTCTATGATTGGCGCCCACTCGGATTCGATCGGCAGGCGCGCGGAGGGATCGGAGTCCGGAGAGGAATCCGGCCCCTCGGAGTCACATGACTTGCGGAATGTGGGGCTGGTGTTTGGCTCGATCGCCTTTGAGATCGCAGCCCCCGAGGCGGCGTCCAACCATTCATCCTCGATTGGTGCAGTGGGCTCCGAATTAAGGGTCGGAACCAATGCGTGTGCGGCCTCCAGGGCACTGTTCGGCGGCACAGCTAGATCACGCCCATCAAGACAGTGCGGCGCGCTCGGCTGTGGCTCGAATCCGTCGAAGATTGAATCCCTGCGGATGTCAGCCGTGTAGTTTAAATTTTCAAATTAGACCTGATGGCCAGGGGCGTAGCTTTCGATCTGCTCCAGATGGCCAAGTGAATTGGCCCGCAGTACGAAGCCGCCAAAGACGAAGATCTGTCCGGGGAGAAAAGTCTCACCC
Organism: Aegilops umbellulata; assembly: GCA_032464435.1. Taxonomy (NCBI): domain Eukaryota; kingdom Viridiplantae; phylum Streptophyta; class Magnoliopsida; order Poales; family Poaceae; genus Aegilops; species Aegilops umbellulata. The sequence continues at coordinate 65,473,906 of CP136057.1, forward strand.
TGGACTGCATCGTTGTTGGTGATCGAAGGAGCCATCGGGCCTAAAAGCGACGACACAGAGGAACTCTCAATGAAAGAACCAATGTCGGTGTCAAAACCGGCGGATCTCGGGTAGGGGGTCCCGAACTGTGCGTCTAGGCGGATGGTAACAGGAGACAAGGGACACGAAGTTTTACCCAGGTTCGGGCCCTCTCGATGGAGGTAAAACCCTACATCCTGCTTGATTAATATTGATGATATGGGTAGTACAAGAGTAGATCTACCACGAGATCAAGGAGGCTAAACCCTAGAAGCTAGCCTATGCTATGATTGTTGTATGTTCTGTTGTCCTACGCACTAAAACCCTCCGGTTTATATAGACACCGGAGAGGGTTAGGGTTACACAAAGTCGGTTACAATGGTAGGAGATCTAAATATCCGCATCGCCAAGCTTGCCTTCCACGCCAAGGAAAGTCCCATCCGTACACGGGACGAAGTCTTCAATCTTGTATCTTCATAGTCCAGGAGTCCGGCTGAAGGTATAGTCCGGCTACCCGGACACCCCCTAATCCAGGACTCCCTCAATCTTCGTAGAATATGTAGGAGCCAATATGAGCATCCAGGTTCCGCTATTGGTTATTGACCGGAGACATGTCTCGGTCATGTCTACATAGTTCTCGAACCCGTAGGGTCCGCACGCTTAACGTTACGATGACAGTTATATTATGAGTTCATATGTTTTGATGTACTGAAGGTTGTTCGGAGTCCCGAATGTGATCACGGAAATGACGAGGAGTCTCGAAATGGTCGAGACATAAAGATTGATATATTGGACGACTATATTCGGACACCGGAAGTGTTCTGGGTGATTTCGAAGAAAACCGGAGTGCCGGATGGTTACCGGAACCCCCTGGGAGTAGTAATGGGCCTTATGGGCCTTAGTGGAGAGAGAGAAGGGCAGCCATGGTGGTCCGCGCGCCCCCTCCCCCTCTGGTCCTAATTGGACTAGGAGAGGGGGGCGGCGCCCCCTTTCCTTCTCACTCTCCCCTTCCTTTCCCCCTCCTAGTAGGAGTAGGAAAGTGGGGAGTCCTACTCCTACTAGGAGGAGGACTCCTCCTCCTGGCGTGCTTAGCAAGGGCCGGCCGGCCTCCCCCCTTGCTCCTTTATATAAGGGGGCAGGGGGCACCCTAGAGACGCAACAATTGATCATTGATCTCTTAGCCGTGTGCGGTGCCCCCTCCACCATATTCCACCTCGATATTACTGTAGCGGTGCTTAGGCGAAGCCCTGCGTCGGTAGAACATCAACATCGTCACCATGCCGTCATGCTGACAAAACTCTCCCTCAACACTCGGCTGGATCGGAGTTCGAGGGACGTCATCGGGTTGAACGTGTGCTGAACTCGGAGGTGTCGTGCGTTCGGTACTTGATCGGTCGGATCGTGAAGACGTACGACTACATCAACCGCGTTGTGCTAACGCTTCCGCTTTCGGTCTACGAGGGTACGTGGACAACACTCTCCCCTCTCGTTGCTATGCATCACCATGATCTTGCATGTGCGTAGGAATTTTTTTTAAATTACTACGTTCCCCAACAGTGGTATCAGAGCCAGGTTTTATGCGTAAATGTCATATGCACGAGTAGAACACAAGTGAGTTGTGGGTGATATAATTCATAATGCTTACCAGCATGTCATACTTTGGTTCGGTGGTATTGTTGGATGAAGCGGCCCGGACCGACATTACGCGTACGCTTACGCGAGACTGGTTCTACCGACATGCTTTGCACACAGGTGGATGGCGGGTGTCAGTTTCTCCAACTTTAGTTGAACCGAGTGTGGCTACGCCCGGTCCTTGCGAAGGTTAAAACATCACCAACTTGACAAACTATCATTGTGGTTTTGATGCGTAGGTAAGAACGGTTCTTGCTAAAGCCCGTAGCAGCCACGTAAAACTTGCAACAACAAAGTATAGGACGTCTAAGTTGTTTTTGCAGGGCATGATGTGATGTGATATGGTCAAGGCATGATGCTAAATTTTATTGTATGAGATGATCATGTTTTGTAACCGAGTTATCGGCAACTGGCAGGAGCCATATGGTTGTCGCTTTATTGTATGAAATGCAATCGCCCTGTAATGCTTTACTTTATCACTAAGCGGTAGCGATAGTCGTAGAAGCATAAGATTGGCGAGACGACAACGATGCTACGATGGAGATCAAGGTGTCGCGCCGGTGACGATGGTGATCATGGAGGTGCTTCGGAGATGGAGATCACAAGCACAAGATGATGATGGCCATATCATATCACTTATATTGATTGCATGTGATGTTTATCTTTTATGCATCTTATCTTGCTTTGATTGAAGGTAGCATTATAAGATGATCCCTCACTAAATTATCAAAGTATAAGTGTTCTCCCTGAGTATGCACTTTTGCGAAAGTTCTTCGTGCTGAGACACCACATGATGATCGGGTGTGATATGCTCTACGTTCAAATACAACGGGTGCAAAACAATTGCACACGCGGAGTACTCAGGTTAAACTTGACGAGCCTAGCATATAACAGATATGGCCTCGGAACACGGAGACCGAAAGGTCGAGCGTGAATCATATAGTAGATATGATCAACATAGTGATGTTCACCATTGAAACTACTCCATCTCACGTGAAGATCGGACATGGTTTAGTTGATTTGGATCACGTTATCACTTAGATGATTAGAGGGATGTCTATCTAAGTGGGAGTTCTTTAGTAATATGATTAATTGAACTTAAATTTATCATGAACTTAGTACCTGATAGTATCTTGCTTGTCTATGTTGATTATAGATAGATGGCCCGTGTTGTTGTTCCGTTGAATTTTAATGTGTTCCTTGAGAAAGCAAAGTTGAAAGATGATGGTAGCAATTACACGGATTGGGTCCGTAACTTGAGGATTATCCTCATTGCTGCACAGAAGAATTACGTCCTGGAAGCATCGCTGGGTGCCAAGCCTGCTGCAGGAGCAACACCAGATGTTCTGAATGTCTGGCAGAGCAAAGTTGATGACTACTCGATAGTTCAGTGTGCCATGCTTTACGACTTAGAACCGAGTCTTCAACGACGTTTTGAACGTCATGGAGCATATGAGATGTTCCAGGAGTTGAAGTTAATATTTCAAGCAAATGCCCGGATTGAGAGATATGAAGTCTCCAATAAGTTCTATAGCTGCAAGATGGAGGAGAATAGTTCTGTCAGTGAGCATATACTCAAGATGTCTGGGTATAATAATCACTTGATTCAACTGTGAGTTAATCTTCCGAATGATAGTGTCATTGACAGAATTCTCCAATCACTGCCACCAAGCTACAAGAGCTTTGTGATGAACTATAATATGCAAGGGATGGATAAGACAATTCCCGAGCTCTTCGCAATGCTAAAGGCTGCGGAGGTAGAAATCAAGAAGGAGCATCAAGTGTTGATGGTCAACAAGACCACTAGTTTCAAGAAAAAGGGCAAAGGGAAGAAGAAGGGGAACTTCAAGAAGAACATCAAGCAAGTTGCTGCTCAAGAGAAGAAACCCAAGTCTGGACCTAAGCCTAAAACTGAGTGCTTCTACTGCAAGCAAACTGGTCACTGGAAGCGGAACTGCCCCAAGTATTTGGCGGATAAGAAGGATGGCAAGGTGAACGAAGGTATATGTGATATACATGTTATTGATGTGTACCTTACTAATGCTCGCAGTAGCACCTGGGCATTTGATACTGGTTCTGTTGCTAATATTTGCAACTCGAGACAGGGGCTACGGATTAAGCGAAGATTGGCTAAGGACGAGGTGACGATGCGTGTGGGAAATGGTTCCAAAGTTGATGTGATCGCGGTCGGCACGCTACCTCTACATCTACCTTCGGGATTAGTATTAGACCTAAATAATTGTTATTTGGTGCCAGCTTTGAGCATGAACATTATATCTGAATCTTGTTTGATGCGAGACGGTTATTCATTTAAATCAGAGAATAATGGTTGTTCTATTTATATGAGTAATATCTTTTATGGTCATGCACCCTTGAAGAGTGGTCTATTCTTATTGAATCTCGATAGTAGTGACACACATATTCATAATGTTGAAGCCAAAAGATGCAGAGTTGATAATGATGGTGCAACTTATTTGTGGCACTGCCGTTTAGGTCATATCGGTGTAAAGCGCATGAAGAAACTCCATACTGATGGACTTTTGGAACCACTTGATTATGAATCACTTGGTACTTGCGAACCGTGCCTCATGGGCAAGATGACTAAAACACCGTTCTCCGGTACTATGGAGAGAACAACAGATTTGTTGGAGATCATACATACAGATGTATGTGGTCCGATGATTGTTGAGGCTTGTGGCGGATATCGTTATTTTCTCACCTTCACAGATGATTTAAGAAGATATGGGTATATCTACTTAATGAAACATAAGTCTGAAACATTTGAAAAGTTCAAAGAATTTCAGAGTGAAGTTGAAAATCATCGTAACAAGAAAATAAAGTTTCTACATCTGATAGTGGTGGAGAATATTTGAGTTACGAGTTTGGTCTACATTTGAAACAATGCGGAATAGTTTCGCAACTCATGCCACCCGGAACACCACAGCGTAATGGTGTGTCCAAACGTCGTAATCGTACTTTACTAGATATGGTACGATTTATGATGTCTCTTACTGATTTACCGCTATCATTTTGGGGTTATGCTTTAGAGACGGTCGCATTCACGTTAAATAGGGCACCATCAAAATCCATTTAGACAACGCATTATGAACTATGGTTTGGCAAGAAACCAAAGTTGTCGTTTCTGAAAGTTTGGGGTTGCGATGCTTATGTGAAAAAGCTTCAACCTGATAAGCTCGAACCCAAATCGGAGAAATGTGTCTTCATAGGTTACCCAAAGGAGACTGTTGGGTACACCTTCTATCACAGATCCAAAGGCAAGACTTTTGTTGCTAAATTCGGAAACTTTCTAGAGAAGGAGTTTCTCTCAAAAGAAGTGAGTGGGAGGAAAGTAGAACTTGATGAGGTAACTGTACCTGCTCCCTTATTGGAAAGTAGTTCATCACAGAAACCGGTTTCTATGACACCTACACCAATCAGTGAGGAAGTTAATGATGATGATCATGAAACTTCAGATCAAGTTACTACTGAGCCTCGTAGATCAACCAGAGTAAGATCCGCACCAGAGTGGTACGGTAATCCTATTCTGGAAGTCATGCTACTAGATCATGATGAACCTACGAACTATGAAGAAGCTATGGTGAGCCCAGATTCCGCAAAATGGCTTGAGGCCATGAAATCTGAGATGGGATCCATGTATGAGAACAAAGTGTGGACTTTGGTTGACTTACCCGATGATCGGCAAGCAATTGAGAATAAATGGATTTTCAAGAAGAAGACTGACGCTGACGGTAATGTTACTGTCTATAAAGCTCGACTTGTTGCGAAAGGTTTTCGACAAGTTCAAGGGATTGACTACGATAAGACCTTCTCACCCGTAGCGATGCTTAAGTCTGTCCGAATCATGTTAGCAATTGCCGCATTTTATGATTATGAAATTTAGCAAATGGATGTCAAAACTGCATTCCTGAATGGATTTCTGGAAGAAGAGTTGTATATGATGCAACCGGAAGGTTTTGTCGATACAAAGGGAGCTAACAAAGTGTGCAAGCTCCAGCGATCCGTTTATGGACTGGTGAGCCTCTCGGAGTTGGAATAAACGCTTTGATAGTATGATCAAAGCATTTGGTTTTGTACAGACTTTTGGAGAAGCCTGTATTTACAAGAAAGTGAGTGGGAGCTCTATAGCATTTCTAATATTATATGTGGATGACATATTGCTGATTGGAAATGATATAGAATTTCTGGATATCATAAAGGGATACTTGAATAAGAGTTTTTCAATGAAAGACCTCGGTGAAGCTGCTTATATATTTGGCATTAAGATCTATAGAGATAGATCAAGACATTTAATTGGACTTTCACAAAGCACATACCTTGACAAAGTTTTAAATAAGTTCAAAATGGATCAAGGAAAGAAAGGGTTCTTGCCTGCGTTACAAGGTGTGAAGTTGAGTAAGACTCAATGCCCGACCACTGCAGAAGATAGAGAGAAAATGAAAGATGTTCCCTATGCTTCAGCCATAGGCTCTATCATGTATGCAATGCTGTGTACCAGACCTGATGTGTTCCTTGCTATAAGTCTAGCAGGGAGGTACCAAAGTAATCCAGGAGTGGATCACTGGACAGCGGTCAAGAACATCCTGAAGTACCTGAAAAGGACTAAGGATATGTTTCTCGTTTATGGAGGTGACAAAGAGCTCATCGTAAATGGTTATGTTGATGCAAGCTTTGACACTGATCCGAACGATTCTAAATCGCAAACCGGATACGTGTTTACATTGAACGGTGGTGCTGTCAGTTGGTGCAGTTCTAAACAAAGCATCGTGGCGGGATTTACGTGCGAAGCGGAATACATAGCTGCTTCAGAAGCAGCAAATGAAGGAGTCTGGATGAAGGAGTTCATATCCGATCTAGGTGTCATACCTAGTGCATCGGGTCCAATGAAAATCTTTTGTGACAATACAGGAGCAATAGCCTTGGCGAAGGAATCCAGATTTCACAAGAGAACCAAGCACATCAAGAGACCCTTCAATTCCCTCAGGGATCCAGTCTAGGTGGGAGACATAGAGATTTGCAAGATACATACGGATCTGAATGTTGCAGACCCGTTGACTGATAACCCACAAGTATAGGGGATCGCAACATTTTTCGATAAGTAAGAGTGTCGAACCCAACGAGGAGCTAAAGGTAGAACAAATAATCCCTCAAGTTCTATCGACCACCGATACAACTCTACGCACGCTTGACGTTCGCTTTACCTAGAACAAGTATGAAACTAGAAGTACTTTGCAGGTGTTGTTGGATAGAGCTTGCAAGAAAGTAAAGAGCACGAAAATAAAACTAGGGGCTGTTTAGATAAATACACAACTAAAGTAAATATAGCGAGTGTGGAAAAGTGGTGGTAGGTGTGGCGAAATTGACCCTTAAGCAATTGACTATGTTACTAGACCGATAACAAGTATTATGTGGGAGAGGCCATTGCTAGCATGTCATCCCTTACTTGGAATTCTATGCACTTATGATTGGAACTATTAGCAAGCATTCGCAACTACTAACGTTCATTAAGGTAAAACCCAACCATAGCATTAAGATATATTGGTCCCCCTTCAATCCCGTATGCATCAATTTCTATGCTAGGTTGAAGCTTCTGTCACTCTTGCCCTCCAATACATAGTCCTATCAACATACAACTAACCCTATGGTGTGATCCACGCGCGCACTCATCTGATGGGCACCAAAGGACAGCAACATAACAACAAGCAAATTAAATCAATCATAGCAATTCATCAACCACCTATAGGACAACGAAAATCTACTCAGACATCATAGGATGGCAACACATCATTGGAGAATAATATGAAGCATAAAGCACCATGTTCAAGTAGAGGGTACAGCGGGTTGCGGGAGAGTGGACCGCTGTAGATAGAGGGGGGAAGGTGATGGAGATGTTGGTGAAGATGGCGGAGGAGTTGGTGTAGATCGCGGTGATGATGATGATGGCCACGGCGGCGTTCCGGCGCCATCGGAGGAGAGGGGGAGAGGGGCCCCCTTCTTCCTCTTCTTCCTTGACCTCCTCCAAACATGGGAGAAGGGTTTCCCCCTGGTCCTTGGCCTCCATGGCATGGGAGGGGCGAGAGCCCCTCCGAGATTGGATCTATCTCTCTGTTTATCTCTGGTTCTGCGTTCTGTTCTGGCTCTGTTTCACCGTTTCGTGTATATATGGAGATCCGTAACTCCGATTGGCCTGAAACCTTCGCCGTGATTTTTTTCCGAATATTATCTTTCTTGCGGCAAAAGAAGAGCATCAACCGCCTTACGGGTGGCTCACGAGGGTAGGGGCGCGCCCTAAGGGGAGGCGCCCCCCTACCTCGTGACCACCTCGGACACTGGTTTGCGTTGATCTTACTTCCAGATTTTCCATATTTTCCAAAGATAAGCCCCGTCCGTTTTTATCCCATTTGGACTCCTTTTGATATGGATATTCTGCGAAACCAAAAACATGCAACAGACAGGGACTGGCACTGGGCACTGGATCAATATGTTAGTCCCAAAAATAATATAAAAAGTTGCCAAAAATTATATGAAAGTTGAATAATATTGGCATGGAACAATCAAAAATTATAGATACGACGGAGACGTATCAGCATCCCCAAGCTTAATTCCTGCTCATCCTCGAGTAGGTAAATGATAAAAAAAATTGATGTGGAATGCTACCTAGGATAATCTTGATCATATGTCTAATCATGCCATGAATATTAAGATACGAGTGATTCAAAGCAATAGTCTATCATTTGACATTTAAGACAATAATACTTCAAGCATACTAATAAAGCAATCATGTCTTTTCAAAATAACATGGCCAAAGAAAGTTATCCCTACAAAATCATATAGTCTGGCTATGCTCCATCTTCACCACACAAAATATTCAAATCATGCACAACCCCGATGACAGGCCAAGCAATTGTTTCATACTTTTGACGTTCTCAAACCTTTTCAACTTTCATGCAATACATGAGCGTGAGCCATGGACATAGCACTATAGGTGGAATAGAATATGATGATGTGGGTTATGTGGAGAAGACAAAAAAGGAGAAAGTCTCACATCAACTAGGCGTATCAATGGGCTATGGAGATGCCCATCAATAGATATCAATGTGAGGAGTAGGGATTACCATGCAACGGATGCACTAGAGCTATAAGTATATGAAAGCTCAAACTAAAACTAAGTGGGTGTGCATCCAACTTGCTTGCTCATGAAGACCTCGGGCATTTGAGGGAGCCCATCATCGGAATATACAAGACAAGTTCTATAATGAAAATTCCCACTAGTATATGAAAGTGATAACTCAAGAGACTCTCTATATGAAGAACATGGTGCTACTCTGAAGCACAAGTGTGGTAAAAGGATAGTAACATTGCCCCTTCTCTCTTTTTCTCTCATTTTTTATTTCCCTTTTTTTGGTGGGCTTATTTGGCCTCTTTTTTTAATTTGGGCTTATTTGGCCTCTTTTATTTTTTGTAAATTCCGGAGTCTCATCCCGACTTGTGGGGGAATCATAGTCTCCATCATCCTTTCCTCACTGGGGCAATGCTCTAATAATGATGATCATCACACTTTTATTTACTTACAACTCAATATTACAACTCGATATCTAGAACAAAGATATAACTCTATATGAATGCCTCCGGCGGTGTACCGGGATGTGCAATGATCTAGCGTAGCAACAACATCAAAAAACGGACAAGCCATGAAAACATCATGCTAGCTATCTTACGATCATGCAAAGCAATATGACAATGAATGCTCAAGTCATGTATATGATGATGATGGAAGTTGCATGGCAATATATATCGGAATGGCTATGGAAATGCCATAATAGGTAGGTATGGTGGCTGTTTTGAGGAAGATATAATGAGGCTTATGTGCGACAGAGCGTATCGTATCACTGGGTTTGGATGCACCGGCGAAGTTTGCACCAACTCTTGAGGTGAGAAAGGGAAATGCACGGTACCGAAGAGGATAGCAATGATGGAAGGGTGAGAGTGTGTATAATCCATGGACTCAACATTAGTCATAAAGAACTCACATACTTATTGCAAAAATCTATTAGTTATTGAAACAAAGTACTACACGCATTCCCCTAGGGGGATAGATTGGTAGGAAAAGACCATCGCTCGTCCCCGACCGCCACTCATAAGGAAGACAATCAATAAATAAATCATGCTCCGACTTCATCACATAACGGTTCACCATACGTGCATGCTATGGGAATCACAAACTTCAACACAATTATTTCTACAATCCACAACTACCCACTAGCATGACTCTAATATCACCATCTTTATATCGCAAAACTATTGCAAGGAATCAAACATATCATATTCAGTGATCTACAAGTTTATGTAGGATTTTATGACTAACCATGTGAATGACCAGTTCCTGTCATCTCTCTAAATAGATATAAGTGAAGCAAGAGAGTTTAATTCTTTCTAAAAAAGATATGCCCACGCTCTAACAAATATAAGTGAAGCAAAAGAGCATTCTACAAATGGCGGTTGTCTAAGTGAAGAGAAACAGGCAATCCAAACTTCAAATGATATAAGTGAAGCACATGAAGCATTCTATACCCATTCTCAAAAGATATAAGTGAAGTGCAAAGAGCATTCTATAAATCAACCAAGGACCATCTCATACCATCATGGTGCATAAAAGAAAAATGAAAACTAAATGCAAAAGACGCTCCAAGATTGCACATATCACATGAATGAAACGAATCCGAAAACATACCGATACTTGTTGAAGAAAGAGGGGATGCCTTCCCAGCATCCCCAAGCTTAGACGCTTGAGTCTCCTTGAATATTTACTTGGGGTGCCTCGGGCATCCCCAAGCTTGAGCTCTTGCCTCTCTTCCTTCTTCTCACATCGAAACCTTCTCAATCATCAAACACTTCATCCAGACAAAACTTCAACAGAAAACTCGGTAAGATCCGTTAGTATAATAAAGCAAATCACTACTATAAGTAATGTTGCAAACCAATTCATATTTTGTTTTTGCATTGTGTCTAGTGTAGTATAACTTTTTCATGGCTTAATCCACTGATATAAATTGATAGTTTCATCAAAACAAGCAAACTATGCATCAAAAAACAGAATCTGTCTAAAATAGAACAGCCTGTAGCAATCTGTGTTGGAAATATGCCCTAGAGGCAATAATAAAATGATTATTGTTATATTTCCTCGTTCATGATAATTGTCTATTGTTCATGCTATAATTGTGTTATTCGGAAATCGTAATACATGTGTGAATACATAGACCACAACATGTCCCTAGTAAACCTCTAGTTGACTAGCTCGTTGATCAACAGATGGTCATGGTTTCCTGACTATGGACATTGGATGTCATTGATAACGGGATCACATCATTAGGAGAATGATGTGATGGACAAGACCCAATCCTAAGCATAGCACAAGATCTTGTAGTTCATTTGCTAGAGTTTTTCCAATGTCAAGTATCACTTCCTTAGACCATGAGATTGTGCAACTCCCGGATACTGTAGGAATACTTTGGGTGTGCCAAACGTCGCAACGTAACTGGGTGACTATAAAGGTGCACTACAGGTATCTCCGAAAGTGTCTGTTGGGTTGGCACAAATCGAGACTGGGATTTGTCACTCCGTATGACGGAGAGGTATCTCTGGGCCCACTCAGTGATGCATCATCATAATGAGCTCAATGTGACCAAGTGGTTGATCACGGGATCATGCATTACAGTATGAGTAAAGAGACTTGCCGGTAATGAGATTGAACGAGGTATCGGGATACCGACGATCGAATCTCGGGAAAGTATCATACCGATAGACAAAGAGAATTGTATACGGGATTACTTGAATCCTCGACATCGTGGTTCATCCGATGAGATCATCGTGGAACATGTGGGAGCCAACAAGGGTATCCAGATCCCGATGTTGGTTATTGGCCGGAGAGTTGTCTCGGTCATGTCTGCATGGTTCCCGAACCCGTAGGGTCTACACACTTAAGGTGCGATGATGCTAGGGTTATTAGAGAGACTTGTATGTGATTACCAAATGTTGTTCGGAGTCCCGGATGATATCCCGGACGTCACGAGGAGTTCTGGAATGGTCTAGAGGTAAATATTTATATATGGGAAGTTGTCATACGGTCACCGGAAAGGTTCGGGGGCATATCGGTATTATATCGGGGCCACCGGAGGGGTTCCGGGGGTCCACTGGGAGGGGCCACCTCTCTCGGAGGGCCCTATGGGCTGTAGGAGGAAGGGAACCAGCCTCAAGTGGGCTGGGCGCATCCCCCCCTTGGGCCCATGCGCCTAGGGTTGGGGGGAACCCTAAGGGGGGCGCCCTCCTTGGGGGGCAAGCCCGCTCCCCTTGGCCGCCCCCCTCTAGATCTCAACTAGAGGGGGGCGGCCCCCTTCCCCCTTCCCCTATAAATAGAGGGGCGAGGGGAGGGATGCATACCACATCCAAGGCGCAACCCCTCACCTCCCCAACACCTCTCCTCCTCCGTTAAGAGCTTGGCGAAGCCCTGCCGGAGTACTGCTGCTCCACCACCACCACGCCGTCGTGCTGCTGTTGGAGCTTTCTTCCTCAACCTCTCCCTCCTCCTTGCTGGATCAAGGCGCGGGAGACGTCCTCGCTCTGTACGTGTGTTGAACGCGGAGGGGCCGTCCGTTCGGCGCCTGGTCATCGGTGATTTGGATCACGACAAGAACGACTCCATCAACCCCGTTCTCTTGAACGCTTCCGCTCGTGATCTACAAGGGTATGTAGATGCACTCCCCTCTCCCTCGTTGCTAGATGACTCCATAGATTGGTCTTGGTGATGCGTAGAAAATTTTAAAATTCTGCTACGTTCCCCAACAGTGGCATCATGAGCTAGGTCTATGCGTAGTTTCTATGCACGAGTAGAACACAAGTTGTTGTGGGCGTCGATTTTGTTAATTTATTTGCCGTTACTAGTCTTATCTTGATTCGGCGGCATCGTGGGATGAAGCGGCCCGGACCGACCTTACACGTACACTTACGTGAGACAGGTTCCACCGACTGACATGCACTAGTTGCATAAGGTGGCTAGCGGGTGTCTGTCTCTCCCACTTTAGTCGGATCGGATTCGATGAAAAGGGTCCTTATGAAGGGTAAATAGAAATTGGCATATCAGGTTGTGGTCTTGGCGTAGGTAAGAAACGTTCTTGCTAAGAAACCTATAGCAGCCACGTAAAAACTTGCAACAACAATTAGAGGACTCTAACTTGTTTTTGCAGCACATGCCGTGTGATGTGATATGGCCAAAAGGATGTGATGAATGATGAATGATATATGTGATGTATGAGATTGATCATGTTCTTGTAATAGGAATCACGACTTGCATGTCGATGAGTATGACAACCGGCAGGAGCCATAGGAGTTGTCTTAATTTATTTATGACCTGCGTGTCAACATAAACGTCATGTAATTACTTTAGTTTATTGCTAAACCGTTAGCCATAGTAGTAGAAGTAATAGATGACGAGACAACTTCATGAAGACACGATGATGGGGATCATGGTGTCATGCCGGTGACGATGATGATCATGGCGCCCCGAAGATGGAGATCAAAAGGAGCAAAATGATATTGGCCATATCATGTCACTATTTGATTGCATGTGATGTTTATCATGTTTTTACATCTTATTTAGTTAGAACGACGGTAGCATAAATAAGATGATCCCTCATTAAAATATCAAGAATTGTGTCCCCCCTAACTGTGCACCGTTGCTAAGGTCCGTTGTTCCGAAGCACCAGATGATGATCGGGTGTGATAGGTTCTAACGTTCGAATACAACGGGTGTAAGCCAGATTTACACACGCAATACACTTAGGTTGACTTGATGAGCCTAGCATGTACAGACATGGCCTCGGAACACGGAAGACCGAAAGGCCGAACATGAGTCATATAGAAGATACGATCAACATGAAGATGTTCACCAATGATGACTAGTCCGTCTCACGTGATGACAGGACACGACCTAGTTGACTCGGATCATGTATCACTTAGATGACTAGATGGATGTCTGTCTGAGTGGGAGTTCATTAAATAATTTGATTAGATGAACTTAATTATCATGAACTTAGTCTAAAATCTTTACAATATGTCTTGTAGATCAAATGGCCCACGCTAATGTTGCCCTCAACTTCAACGCGTTCCTAGAGAAAACCAAGCTGAAAGACAATGGCAGCAACTACACGGACTGGGTCCGTAACCTGAGGATTATCCTCATAGCTGCCAGGAAAGCATATGTCCTTGAAGCACCGCTAGGTGAAGCACCTGTTTTTCCAGCAGAACAAGACGTTATGAATGCTTGACAGACGTGTAGTGATGTTTACTCCCTGGTTCAGTGCGGCATGCTTTACAGCTTAGAACCGGGGCTCCAAAAGCGTTTTGAGCAACACGGAGCATATGTGATGTTTCAAGAGCTGAAAATGGTTTTCCAAGCTCATGCTCGGGTCGAGAGATATGAAGTCTCCGACAAGTTCTACAGTTGTAAGATGGAGGAGAATAGTTCTGTCAGCGAGCACATACTCAAAATGTCTGGGTTGCACAACCGCTTATCTCAGCTGGGAGTTAATCTCCCGGATGATGCGGTCGTTGACAGAATCCTCCAGTCGCTCCCACCTAGATACAAGAGCTTTGTGATGAACTTCAATATGCAGGGGATGGAAAAGACCATTCCTGAGGTATATTCAATGCTGAAATCAGCGGAGGTGGAAATCAAAAAGGAACATCAAGTGTTGACGGTGAATAAAACCACTAAGTTCAAGAAAGGCAAGGGTAAAAAGAACTCCAAGAAAGACGACAAGGGAGTTGCCGCGCCCGGTAAGCAAGCTGTCGGGAAGAAGCCAAAGAGTGGACCCAAGCCTAAAACTGAGTGCTTTTATTGCAAGGGAAACGGTCACTAGAAGCGGAACTGCCCCAAGTACTTAGCGGACAAGAAGGCCGTCAACACCAAAGGTATATGTGATATACATGTTATTTATGTGTACCTTGCCAGTACTCGTAGTAGCTCATGGGTATTCGATACCGGTGCCGTTGCTCATATTTGTAACTCAAAACAGGAGCTGCGGAATAAGCGGAGACTGGCGAAGGACGAGGTGACGATGCGCGTCGGGAATGGTTCCAAGGTCGATGTGATCGCCGTTGGCACGTTACCTCTACATTTGCCTACGGGGTTAGTTTTAAACCTCAATAATTGTTATTTAGTACCAGCTTTGACCATGAACATTGTATCAGGATCTCGTTTAATACGAGATGGCCACTCATTTAAATCCGAGAATAATGGTTGTTCTATTTATATGAGAGATATGTTTTATGGTCATGCCCCGTTGGTCAATGGTTTATTCTTAATGAATCTCGATCGTAATGTTACACATATTCATAGTGTGAATACCAAAAGATGTAAGGTTGATAATGATAGTCCCACATACTTGTGGCACTGCCGCCTTGGTCACATTAGTGTCAAACGCATGAAGAAGCTCCATGCAGATGGACTTTTGGAGTCTCTTGATTACGAATCATTTGACACGTGCGAACCATGCCTCATGGGTAAAATGACCAAGACTCCGTTCTCCGGAACAATGGAGCAAGCAACCAACTTATTGGAAGTCATACATACTGATGTGTGCGGTCCAATGAGTGTTGAGGCTCGCGGTGGCTATCGTTATGTTCTCACTCTCACTGATGACTTGAGTAGATATGGGTATGTCTACTTAATGAAACACAAGTCTGAGACCTTTGAAAAGTTCAAGGAATTTCAGAGTGAGGTTGAGAATCGACGTGACAGGAAAATCAAGTTCTTACGATCAGATCGTGAGGGAGAATATTTGAGTCACGAATTTGGCACGCACTTAAGGAAATGTGGAATAGTTTCACAACTCACGCCGCCTGGAACACCTCAGCGTAATGGTGTATCCGAATGTCGTAATCTCACTCTATTGGATATGGTGCGATCTATGATGTATCTTACCGATCTACCGCTCTCATTTTGGGGCTATGCTTTAGAGACTGTCGCATTCACTCTAAATAGGGCTCCGTCGAAATCTGTTGAGACGACACTGTATGAATTATGGTTTGGGAAGAAACATAAGCTGTCGTTTCTAAAAGTTTGGGGATGCGATGCTTATGTCAAGAAACTTCAACCTGAAAAGCTCTAACCCAAGTCGGAAAAATGCGTCTTCATAGGATACCCTAAGGAAACCATTGGGTATACCTTGTACCTTAGATCCGAAGGCAAGATCTTTGTTGCCAAGAACGGATCCTTTCTGGAGAAAGAGTTTCTCTCGAAAGAAGTAAGTGGGAGGAAAGTGGAACTTGATGAAGTACTGCCTCTTGAAGCGGAAAGTAGCACAGCTCAGGAAGATGTTCCTGTGGTGCCTCCACCAACTAGAGAGGAAGTTAATGATGATGATCAAGGTACTTCGGATCAAGCTCCTATTGAACTTCGTAGGTCCACAAGGACACGTTCCGCACCAGAGTGGTACGGTAACCCTGTCTTGGAAATCATGTTGTTAGACAACGGTGAACCTTCGAACTATGAAGAAGCAATGGCGGGCCCAGATTCCGACAAATGGCTAGAAGCCATGAAATCCGAGATAGGATCCATGTATGAAAACGAAGTATGGACTTTGACTGACTTGCCCGATGATCGGCGAGCCATAGAAAATAAATGGATCTTTAAGAAGAAGACAGACGCGGATGCTAATGTGACCATCTATAAGACTCGGCTTGTCGCTAAAGGTTATTGACAAGTTCAAGGGGTTGACTACGATGAGACTTTCTCACCCGTAGCGAAGCTGGAGTCCGTCCGAATCATGTTAGCAATTGCCGCATTCTACGATTATGAGATATGGCAAATGGACGTCAAAACGGCATTCCTTAATGGCTTCCTTAAGGAAGAATTGTATATGATGCAGCCGGAAGGTTTTGTTGATCCTAAGAATGCTAACAAGGTATGCAAGCTCTAGCGCTCCATCTATGGGCTGGTGCAAGCATCTCGGAGTTGGAACATTCGCTTCGATGAAATGATCAAAGCGTTTGGGTTTACACAGACTTATGGAGAAGCCTATGTTTACAAGAAAGTGAGTGGGAGCTCTGTAGCATTTCTCATATTATATGTGGATGACATACTATTGATTGGAAATGATATAGAATTCTTAGAAAGCATAAAGGCCTACTTGAACAAGTGTTTTCCAATGAAGGACCTTGGAGAAGCTGCTTATATATTGGGCATCAAGATCTATAGAGATAGATCGAGACGCCTCATTAGTCTTTCACAAAGTACATACCTTGACAAGATATTGAAGAAGTTCAATATGGATCAGTCCAAGAAGGGGTTCTTGCCTGTATTGCAAGGTGTGCGGTTGAGCATGGCTCAATGCCCGACCACGACAAATGATAGAGAAAAGATGAGTGTCGTCCCCTATGCCTCGACCATAGGGTCTATTATGTATGCCATGCTGTGTACCAGACCCGATGTAAACCTTGCCGTAAGTTTGGTAGGAAGGTACCAAAGTAATCCCGACATGGAACACTGGACAGCGGTCAAGAATATCCTGAAGTACCTAAAGAGGACTAAGGATATGTTTCTCGTTTATGGAGGTGACGAAGAGCTCGTCGTAAAGGGCTACGTCGATGCTAGCTTTGACACAGATCTGGATGACTCTAAGTCACAAACCGGATACGTGTATATTTTGAATAGTGGGGCATTCAGCTGGTGCAGTTGCAAGCAAAGCGTTGTGGCGGGATCTACATGTGGAGCGGAGTACATGGCAGCCTTGGAGGCAGCACAAGAAGCAATCTAGGTGAAGGAGTTCATTACCGACCTAGGAGTTATTCCCAATGCGTCGGGCCCGATGACTCTCTTCTATGACAACACTGGAGCTATTGCCCTTGCCAAGGAGCCCAGGTTTCACAGGAAGACCAGGCATATCAAGCGTCGCTTCAACTCCATTCGTGAAAATGTTCAAAATGGAGACATAGATATTTGTAAAGTACATACGGACCTGAATGTCGCAGATCCGTTGACTAAACCTCTTCCACGGGTAAAACATGATCAACACCAGAACTCTATGGGTGTTTGATTCATCACAGTGTAACTAGATTATTGACTCTAGTGCAAGTGGGAGACTGTTGGAAATATGCCCTAGAGGCAATAATAAAATGATTATTGTTAAATTTCCTCGTTCATGATAATTGTCTATTGTTCATGTTATAATTGTGTTATTCAGAAATCGTAATACATGTGTGAATACATAGACCACAACATGTCCCTAGTAAACCTCTAGTTGAATAGCTCGTTGATAAACAGATGGTCATGGTTTCCTGACTATGGACATTGGATGTCATTGATAGCGGGATCACGTCATTAGGAGAATGATGTGATGGACAAGACCCAATCCTAAACATAGCACAAGATCGTGTAGTTCGTTTGCTAGAGTTTTTCCAATGTCAAGTATCACTTCCTTAGACCATGAGATTGTGCAACTCTCGGATACTGTAGGAATACTTTGGGTGTGCCAAACGTCGCAACGTAACTAGGTGACTATAAAGGTGCACTACAGGTATCTCCGAAAGTGTCTGTTGGGTTGGCACGAATCGAGACTGGGATTTGTCACTCCGTATGACGGAGAGGTATCTCTGGGCCCACTCATTGATGCATCATCATAATGAGCTCAATGTGACCAAGTGGTTGATCACGGGATCATGCATTATAGTACGAGTAAAGAGACTTGCCGATAACGAGATTGAACGAGGTATCGGGATACCGACGATCGAATCTCGGGCAAGTATCATACCGATAGACAAAGAGAACTATATACGGGATTACTTGAATCCTCGACATCGTGGTTCATCCGATGAGATCATCGTGGAACATGTGGGAGCCAACAAGGTTATCCAGATCCCGCTGTTGGTTATTGGCCGAAGAGTCGTCTCGGTCATGTCTGCATGGTTCCCGAACCCGTAGGGTCTACACACTTAAGGTTCGATGATGCTAGGGTTATTAGGGAGACTTGTATGTGATTACCAAATGTTGTTCGGAGTCCCGGATGATATCCCAGACGTCATGAGGAGTTCCGGAATGGTCCGGAGGTAAAGATTTATATATGGGAAGTTGTCATACGGTCACCGGAAAGGTTCGGGGGCATATCGGTATTATACCGGGGCCACCGGAGGGGTTCCGGGGGTCCACCGGGAGGGTCCACCTCTCTCGGAGGGCCCTATGGCTGTAGGAGGAAGGGAACCAGCCCCAAGTGGGTTGGGCACATCCCCCCCTTGGGCCCATGCGCCTAGGGTTGGGGGGAACCCTAAGGGGGGCGCCCCCCTTGGGGGGCAAGCCCCTTCCCCTTGGCCGCCCCCCCCCCCTCTAGATCTCTTCTAGAGGGGGCCGGCCCCCTTCCCCCTTCCCCTATAAATAGAGGGGCGAGGGGAGGACTGCATACCACATCCAAGGCGCAACCCCTCCCCTCCCCAACACCTCTCCTCCTCCGTTAAGAGCTTGGCGAAGCCCTGCCGGAGTACTGCTGCTCCACCACCACCACGCTGTCGTGCTGTTGTTGGAGCTTTCTTCCTCAACTCTCCCTCCTCCTTGCTGTATCAAGGCGCGGGAGACGTCCTCGCTCCGTACGTGTGTTGAACGTGGAGGTGTCGTCCGTTCGGCGCTTGGACATCGATGATTTGGATCACGACGAGAACGACTCCATCAACCCCGTTCTCTTGAACGCTTCCGCTCGCGATCTACAAGGGTATGTAGATGCACTCCCCTCTCCCTCGTTGCTAGATGACTCCATAGATTGGTCTTGGTGATGCGTAGAAAATTTTAAAATTCTGCTACGTTCCCCAACAATCTGAACATTCACCATACTTCTGATACTTGAAAAATTCTGCCAACATTAGGAAAAATAAACAAATTGTACAGCAAGACAGTGCAAAAGAATCATAACCATTTCACATTCCAGTAAAAAATTAAAATTCACGCACTACAGCCAAAGTTTATGTCCTGCACCGTACAAACCAACAAATATTGTAAACATACTAAAGGCAAACCTTGGCACATTATTTTTATAATACAAAGGAATTGTAGAAGGGGATAATTGTTTTTATTGAAAAGTTTCTGTAATCAAGATTCACAAAGTTTCCGTGAGCATGAACAAAGTTCAAGGCTAGCTCCCACTTCAACAATGCTTGTCGCTCTCACTTTCGCTTTTCTTTTTGAAAAAACTTTGGGTTCCCCTCTTTATTTTTGTTATTTTTAAACTATATGAAAGCACTCAACAGAAATAAATGACTCTCTAAAACTTCTGGGTTGTCTCCCTGGCAGCGCTTTCTTTAAAGCCATTAAGCTAGGCATATAGTGCTCAAGTAGTGAATCCACCCGGATCCCAAGGTATATCAAAGCCAGTTTTAATTAGCAATGATTTGTAATTTAGTAGTGAGCACAAAGCAACATGTATCATGTAATGACGATGTCTAACTCTCTTCCTATGCATCGGCATGTCATAAAAGAACAATTCATGCACACATAGTAAAGGCCAATGCATAGTATAAACAGTTTCTTGACATTTTATCATGTTGGAAACATAGAGAGGTGGAGATATAGTTCCTCTCTCATAATAATTGCAAGTAGGAGAAGCAAGCACATGCATATTATATCTATCAAAATCATCATGTGCAACGGTAAAAGGAAACCCATCAATGTAATCCTTAATAAGTGCAAACTTCTCCAATATAGTGTAGTTTGGAGAATTCAAAAAGATAATAGGACTATCATGCGTGGGTGCAATAGCAACAATTTCATGTTTAACATAAGGAACTATAGCAAGTTCATCTCCATAAGCATAATTCATATTGGCATCTTGGCCACAAGCATAGCAAGCATCATCAAAAAGGGATATTTCAAGAGAATCAATGGGATCATAACAATCATCATAGCAATCATCCTTCGGTAAGCACGAAGGGAATTAAACAATGTATGAGTTGAAGAGTTACTCTCATTAGAAGGTGGGCACGGGTGATCAATCCGCTCTTCCTCCTTTTGTTCTTCGCTCTCCTCATCATCTTTTTCATCCAATGGGCTCACAGTTTCATCAATTTCTTCTTCCATAGACTCCTGCAAAATATTAGTATCTTCTTGGACAGCGGAGTATTCCTCAATATATGGTTTAACATAGGCATTAGAAGCATAATTATCATAGCAATATTTAAGTATGGCAAAATTTTCAGATTCGTAAAGAGTAGCACCATACTTTTCAATCAAAGAAGCAATTTCGTAAGCACCCTTAAAAGCAACAAATTCTTCAATTTGTTGAACATCATAGTAATTATAAACACGCTTAGCATATGAAGATAAGATTCCATTATCAATAAACTCACATTGGTAGGGAAGGTGTTTCTTAGGGTTTTCAGAACAACAGGTAAAATCATACATATAACATAAATTCCAAGCATAGCATTGCAAACGATGAATTTGATCCAATAAACGTTTCCCTCTTTGAGATATAAGGTGTCACACATAACAAGCATGCTCATCTAAAGATTTTCCCTCAACTAAGCTAGTTGGGGTTTCGGCACGAGCACATAGGGATCGAAGATGATCCAAGTAATAAGCTTCAGCAGTGTGATAGATTTTGAGTAGTTCTTCAACCATTGGTTCAGTAGGTACAACTAATTTTTTTGCTATTTTGCGTTTCCTACCCATAACTAAAGATAGAAAATAACTAAGAACAGCAAATAAAAATTACTTAGTGATAAAGCAAACAACCACACACGAGAATATTCACCCCACGCTATTGCTCCCCGGCAACGGTGCCAGAAAAAGGTCTTGATAACCCACAAGTATAAAGGATCGCAACAGTTTTCGATAAGTAAGACTGTCGAATCCAACGAGGAGCTAAAGGTAGAACAAATATTCCCTCAAGTTCTATCGACCACGGATACAACTCAACGCACGCTTGACATTCGCTTTACCTAGAACAAGTATGAAGCTAGAAGTACTTTGCAGGTGTTGTTGGATAGAGCTTGCAAGAAAGTAAAGAGCACGAAAATAAAACTAGGGGCTGTTTAGATAAAGACACAACTAAAGTAAATATAGCGAGTGTGTAAAAGTGGTGGTAGGTGTGGCGAAATTGTCCCTTAAGCAATTGATTACGTTACTAGACCAATAGCAAGTATTATGTGGGAGAGGCCACTGCTAGCATGTCATCCCTTACTTGGAATTCTATGCACTTATGATTGGAACTATTAGCAAGCATCCACAACTACTAACGTTCATTAAGGTAAAACCCAACCATAGCATTAAGATATATTGGCCCCCCTTCAATCCCGTATGCATCAATTTCTATGCTAGGTTGAAGCTTCTATCACTCTTGCCCTCCAATACATAGTCCTATCAACATACAACTAACCCTATGGTGTGATCCACGCGCGCGCTCATCTGATGGGCACCAAAGGACAGCAACATAACCACAAGAAAATTAAATCAATCATAGCAATTCATCAACCACCGATAGGACAACGAAAATCTACTCAGACATCATAGGATGGCAACACATCATTGGAAAATAATATGAAGCATAAAGCACCATGTTCAAGCAGAGGGTACAACGGGTTGCGAGAGAGTGGACCGCTATAGATAGAGGAGGGAAGGTGATGGAGATGTTGATGAAGATGGCGGAGGTGTTGGTGTAGATTGCGGTGATGATGATGATGGCCACGGCGACGTTCCGGCGCCACCGGAGGAGAGGGGGAGAGGGGCCCTGTCGGTGTCAAAACCGGCGGATCTCGGGTAGGGGGTTCCGAACTGTGCGTCTAGGCGGATGGTAACAGGAGATAAGGGACACGATGTTTTTACCCAGGTTCAGGCCCTCTCGATGGAGGTAAAACCCAACTCCTGCTTGATTAATATTGATGATATGGGTAGTACAAGAGTAGATCTACCACAAGATCAGAGAGGCTAAACCCTAGAAGCTAGCCTATGGTATGATTGTTGTTCGTCCTACGGACTAAGACCATCCGGTTTATATAGACACCGGTGAGGGTTAGGGTTACACAGAGTCGGTTACAACGGAAGGAGATCTACATATCCATATCGCCAAGCTTGCCTTCCGCGCCAAGGAAAGTCCCATCCGGACACGGGACGAAGTCTTCATTCTTGTATCTTCATAGTCCAGGAGTCCGGCCAAAGGTCATAGTCCGGCTATCCGAACACCCCCTAATCCAGGACTCCCTCAGTAGCCCCTGAACCAGGCTTCAATGACGACAAGTCCGGCGCGCAAATTGTCTTCGACATTTCAAGGCGGGTTCCTCCTCCGAATATTTCGTAGAAGATTGCGAACACAAGGATAGTGTCCGACTCTGCAAAATAAGTTCCACATATTGCCGTAGAGAGAATAACATTTACACAAATCTAATCTGCTGACGTACCCCGCAGTGTAACATCACACCATGGCCAAGTCTTTATTCGAATCGTTTTACTATCGCACCTCAGCGCGTTTAGCGAGGCGGTTTCCTTGGCACGTCTTGTCGAAGCAGAGACCGTGTCCCCTTAATTTATGGGATTCTCATCAATACGGTCGTGGGCTACCCAGTCGTGCCCGTTGGCGTGTCTCCTCAATTAAAGGCGAGTCCCAAACGGTCACGGGGAGGGCTCTTGGTATTCAACCCCTTATAAAGGGACCAAGTCCTTACTCCTCTCTTTCAATCTCAATTGAGTTCGCCCTTCGCCTCGAGTTCCAACACCCAAGGCCCTAGATTTCAGGCGCTTCGGACCTTCGACAATGTCCGGATCCGTCCTCCGAGGCCGATGGACGCCTTCCTCTGTTACGGAGGGGGACGTGATGAGGCTGAGAGAAGCCAGGTTCTTGACCGGCAAAATTTCGCATAGGCTGCCTGCTCAAGGGCAGGTTGTTCCAACTCCCGAGCCCGGTGAGAGTGTGGTATTCGTGTCTCACTTCCTCCGAGGGCTCGGCTTCGCGACGGATCCCTTCGTGAGAGGGCTCATGTTTTATTATGGGCTGGAATTTCACGACTTAGCTATGGAGTCCATCCTCCATATCTCATCATTCATCGTTGTGTGCGAAGCCTTCCTCCGCATTACCCCTCACTTCGGACTATGGCTTAAGACTTTTAAAGTAGAGCCGAAGATGATTGAGGGACGGCACGTGGAGTGCGGAGGCGCTGTTATAAGCAAGAACGCTGACGCTCCATGGCCCGAGGGCTCTTTTCAGGAGGAGTTGAGCTTATGGCAACAAGAGTGGTTCTATATCACCGCTCCCAGGGGCACCAAGTGGGTGGCGCCGCCTGTTTTCCGCTCAGGTCCCCCGCCCCGACTAGCGTCATGGGTCAATAAGGGGCTGGACTGGGGGCCGGCAAAAGACGTGCCCCTATTGCAAGGCCGCATCCAAGATCTCCTAGAAAGAGATATCAGTCTGGTCGTGGTGACGCAGGTTATGTTAATTCGCCGAGTCCTGCCTTGCAAACGTCGCCCTCTCCATCTATGGGAGTTCAACCCGGAGGGACCACGAGCTCTCCAACACTTTCTTAGCATGATGTCCGTGGAGATGTACAAGTTGTTCTTCGGACCACAAGTAATGTGTCCGGATTCTACGGAGGACGCAGGACTAAGCTGCAATCGTACGGATACTCAAGTAAGTAGCCATGTTTCCGGACACACCATCCGTTTATTTATCACGACATCACCCTTAAAAGAGTTGTCTTTGAAACAGGAGTGGGTAGCGAAGGCGAAGTTAATCAGGTGTCTGCCCCCCCTTCCTGAGGCCTCGCCGAATCCCGTGTTAACCAGGATGCTGGAGATTGTGCCTTTGGAAGAGAACGAGGAGGGGGACAAGGGAGCTACCGGATCCTCGAAGGAGTCTGTTGGGAAAGGAGGAATCAAAAATTCCTCCACCCATGGGAAGAAGAGGAGCGCCTCTGAAGACCCGGAGACCATGATCTCAAAGCGGGGAAGAAATCTTCGCCAGAGAGTCCTGCGCCGAGGGATACCTCGGCCGTACTGTGCCCCCAAGGGGATCAGCCCTCCACTGAGCCGTAAGTAGAGAGGGGAGTTTAAGATGAAAAACACCCCTATTTTATTCTTGAGGAAAATAACCGAATTTTTACCTTGTAGTTCGGATCTCAGCCCTTCTCAGCAGAGCTCATCTTCAGGGGATCTTCTTCCGGAGATGATGGAGAGCGGATCGCCTCCCCTTGCCATACCGCCTCATGAGGCGGGCGACCCCGAGGTATCGTCACGAAGGGTTTCCCCGAATCCGGCAGGGCCGGAAGGCAGTCATATGCCCCCCAAAGCCCTCCGTAACCGGCCTCTAAAAAAGGCCATCAGACGAGTCCGGCACCATCCGGTGCATGGTCGGAGGAGCTGAAGGAGCTGCTCGGGCGAGCGTCTATCTCAGAAGAACACCATACGTTAATGGGTACGGTGATTGAAAGGATTTCATCCGCGGAGAGCGAGTTGCTCGAGGTCGTCAGGAGTTTACTGACAGGTTTTGAGGTATGTGAAATGATGCACCTTTTGCCAGTTCCGCATATATAGGATGCGTCCTGTGTAGATAGTAGCCCCTGAGACTCTATGCGGTGTCAAAAGTGATGGCGCGCAGAGGATCATAATCCCAGGAATAATATGTCGCCTGTCATGTGTAGGTGGCGAAATGTCCAGCGGCTAGCTGGACTGATGAATTTGCCGAACTAAAGCGGCAACTTGACGTGGCAGATGCCGACATCGCGCTTGTCAACAAGCGGCTCGACGAGGCACAAGGTATGTAATTTGTCCGGAGACATCTGGTAAGAGGAGCTTGATGCCAGTATCTTATAGTGTTTGTACCTGATGCAGATGGGGCTGCCTCTGTGGAGGTCCTTCGGGCAGAACTTGCCCGAGCCAAGGAGCGAGCCAGGGAAAGCGATGTGGCTGCCTTAAAGGCGGCTGAGGAGCTGAAAGCCGAACATGCTGCTCATTGCCAAAGCAAAAAGGAGATGTCCGAGATGGCTGCGGAGTTGAAGACCGCTGCTGACCGCTGCAAGCTTCTTGAAAAAGAAGATCGGGCGGAGCGGACAGACCTGGAAAAGGCCATTACGGCGGCCAAGGGTGCTCGTTCTGCGATGAGAGCGATGAAGGAGGAGCTGCGTCAGGCCGGAGATATCGCGGCTGGAAAGCCCTTTATGCTGCGGATGAAGTTCGGGGATCCTAAACATGCTCTGTTGGACCGGATGTGGAGTTCGGCGGACGCGTATATGGATTTAGCGGCGAGTGTCGCTGATGCGGTCGAACACTTCCGATATCAGGAAGGTCATGAAGTGGAAAAGCTTTTCTGGTCGCAGTTCCACAATCCCGAGCGTCCGCTTCCGTTACCCGATCGCTTGGCGGAATGGGCCGAGCTGAATAGGTTATCCGAACTCGCCTGAAGTATGTCGTGGATCATCTGTGGCCGAAAAGGCCAAAGCCGAACAGTTATTTTAGCTTGGTGCAGTAGTTCCTTGGTGCGGTGCCGCATATCAGTGCGATGAAGAGGTCAGCGTGTGTGGAGGGTGCGCGGATGGCCCTTGCCCGTGTCAAAACATACTGGGCGGAGATGGAGGCCATCGCTGTTGCAGCCCAAGATTCGGGCGAAAGCCGAGTACCTGCCGAGCACTACTTTCAAGAAGTCCTGGAGGGCGCTCGTTTAATAGAGACGCAGTGCTCGAAGGACATTATGTTCGAATAGCATGTAGCATTGTAAAACAATACTTTGATTGAATGGAATAGCTTTTTATACTTGTGCTTACAAGAATTATAATGCCTCCTGTGCGGCCGTTTACGTATATGTATATATAACCTGAAAGATTGCAGTCGTTGGCTTCAGCCCCCACGCATATAATGCGGGGGTGTTCGCAAAAGGCGCATCATCACACTTGATCCAACGTCTTGGTCCATTAAGGAGGTGGTGTTGGGGATCGTAGCAGAAATTTAAAATTTTCTACGCATCACCAAGATCAATCTATGGAGTATTCTAGCAACGAGGGAAGGAGAGTGCATCTACATACCCTTGTAGATCGCTAAGCGGAAGCGTTCAAGAGAACGGGGTTGGTGGAGTCGTACTCGCCGTGATCCAAATCACCGATGATCCTAGCGCCGAACGGACGGCACCTCCGCGTTCGACACACGTACGGAACGGAGACGTCTCCTCCTTCTTGATCCAGCAAGGGGAGAGGAGAAGTTGAGGGAGAACTCCGACAGCACGATGGCATGGTGGTGATGGAGCTCGTGGTTCTCCGGCAGGGCTTCGCCAAGCACTACGGAGGAGGATGAGGTGTTGGAGGAGGGAGAGGGCTGCGCCAGGGGAAGGGTGCGGCTGCCCTCTCTCTCCCTCACTATATATAGGGGGAAGGGAGGAGGGGGAGGCGCCCTAGGGTTCCCTAGGGGAGGGGCGGCGGCCACAGGGGAAACCCTAGATGGGTTTGGGCGCCCCCACCCCCTAGGAAACTTGCCCACCAAACCGGGAGGGGCGGTTGCCCTAGGGGTGGCGCCCCCACCTCTCCTGGTTATGTGAGATGGGGTGGGAGGGGCGCTCAGCCCCTTAGTGTGCTGATGTGCCCTCTCCCCTTGGCCCATAAGGCCCCCCAACGCTTGCCGGGGCCTCCGAAACCCCTTTCGGACACGCTGGTCATCACCTGGTACCCCCGGAACAATTCCGGACTCCAATACCCTTCGTCCAATATACCGATCTTCACCTCCGGACCATTCCGGAGCTCCTCGTCATGTCCGGGATCTCATCCGGGACTCCTAACAACCTTCGGTAACCACATACTATTTCCCATAACAACTCTAGCGTCACCGAACCTTAAGTGTGTAGACCCTACGGGTTCGAGAACCATGCAGTCATGACCGAGACAACTCTCCGACCAATAACCAACAGCGGGATCTGGATACCCATGATGGCTCCCACATGTTCCACGATGATCTCATCGGATGAACCACGATGTCGAGGATTCAATCAATCTCGTATACAATTCCCTTTGTCCAGCGGTATTGTACTTGCCCGAGATTCGATCGTCGGTATCCGATACCTTGTTCAATCTCGTTACCGGCAAGTCTCTTTACTTGTTCCGTAACACATCATCCCGTGATCAACTCCTTGGTCACATTGTGCACATTATGATGATGTCCTACTGAGTGGGCCCAGAGATACCTCTCCGTCACACGGAGTGACAAATCCCAGTCTCGATTCGTGCCAACCCAACAGACACTTTCGGAGATACCCGTAGTGTACCTTTATAGCCACCCAGTTACGTTGTGACGTTTGGTACACCCAAAGCATTCCTACGGTATCCGGGAGTTGCACAATCTCATGGTCTAAGAAAATGATACTAGACATTAGAAAAGCTTTAGCATACGAACTACACGATCTTTTGTGCTAGGCTTAGGATTGGGTCTTAATGATGTGATCCCGTTATCAACGACATCCAATGTCCATGGTCAGGAAACCGTAACCATCTATTGATCAATGAGCTAGTCAACTAGAGGCTTACTAGGGACATTGTGTTGTCTATGTATCCACACATGTATCTGAGTTTCCTATCAATACTATTATAGCATGGATAATAAACGATTATCATGAACAAGGAAACATAATAATAACTAATTTGTTATTGCCTCTAGAGCATATTTCCAACAGGTGGTAGCGCAGCAAACTAGGCAACCGGACTATAATGCTTTATCACTTTCACTTAGCGATAGGAGTTTGACCGTGGAGCTACTATATAGCCCCTGGTGGCACCACACTTGCCGGAATTCGGGGCGTGTGTGTGCCTGGCCGGGAAACGGCCCTTCGTTAATGCGGAGAAATCCTAAAGATTCCGGCAGGTCATCGAGTGGTTGACCAGTCTCACGCTATATCATGACAGTCAGTTTTCGGCTTTCTCTACTGAGGTGCTCGCATGGCTGAACCGGGGCACAATCGCAGTAGTTCTCCTGGTGTCGCCTTAGCCGATAGAGCGGAACGTAAGGCAACAAAACATAGGAGCCGGGCAAACCCAACATTTGACCAAAGACATGATTCAGAGCTGATGCATATAAGGCCAAACTCGCGACGCCGAACACTCCCTAAGGTATTCGGTCTTTATGAAAAATGGGCTAATCAGTGCCCTTGATAATAAGACCCTGGTGTCCAGGCACGTACAAAATTCTGACATGGCCACATGCCAAGACGCCAGCCTCCTCCTCGGTTATACTAAAAATTCGGGGGATGTATGTCAACAAGAGACAGTAAAAAAGGTTTACGCAGGGTCTTAATCTAAAAAGAATCCTGGGGATGGGTCCCTGCTGCATGTCTGCGTCTGTGTCTCCGTTGTGCCGTGTCCTGAACGGGCGTAGCATGGTGTTCATCTGTAAAAGAGGGGAACTTAGCTGACAAGAAAAAGAATAGTAGTGCAGAATGTACGTTGTACTAGATAAACAATGTATAATTTAAGATGGGTAAAATTGAGCCTTATTGTCGTGTATTTTACATACGCGGAGCCCCTTGTATAGGGGTGTACGGCTACTAAACCTTTATTAATTATGTGTTTGCTCCGGACTCGCCTAGCCGAGTCCGTGGTCTTAATGACCTGGTAGATGCTTTTGTTGGTGAAGTTGTTTTAATGTATGGCTGTCAAGGAAGCCACAAATTCTTTCGCGCGCGCGGGACACTTGGTATTTCCCTTTAGTGAGATGATGCCTCGTGGACCGGGCATCTTAAGCATAAGAGATGCATAGTGCGGTATTGCGTTAAAGCGGGCGAAAGATGGGGCGATGTGGAAGGTTAGCTTTTCGTGGCGGAAGTTATCGGGGGAGCCGAACATAACTTCTAACCGGA
The DNA here is from genome assembly GCA_032464435.1 of Aegilops umbellulata. Lineage (NCBI taxonomy): Eukaryota > Viridiplantae > Streptophyta > Magnoliopsida > Poales > Poaceae > Aegilops > Aegilops umbellulata. The sequence goes on from CP136057.1 coordinate 65,503,422, forward strand.
GAGAACCCATGCAATGAGCATCGGGGCCTGGCATTACTCCTTGAAAGGAAGTGTTGCTATGGCGAATTCTTGTTGGGTCTATCCCCATTTTGCGGATTGTGTCCTGATATAGCAGGTGTAAACCACTGCCGCCGTCCATCAGGACATGTGTAAAGTGGAGTCCTTCAATTATTGGATCTAGCACTAAGGCAGTCCAACCTTCATTCCGGATACTTCTAGAGTAAACCTGATGGTCGAAGGTGATCGGTTTTAACAACCAGTGGCGGGACTCCTTTGGGGTAGGCCGCATAGGCGCCACTCTATTTTTCCCTTTTGTCACGTGAAGTAAGTTTACTGTTTTGACATCGAGTGGGAAATTCTTTTGTTTCCCCGTGCTCTGCTTGTGGGGTTCGTCATCGTCCTCACTTGGTGTGTCGAGCCCCTTGTGTTCGGCGTTGAGTTGGACGGATTGCTTGAAGACCCAACATTCTCTGTGGGTATGGTTTGCAGGCTTCCCGGGGGTGCTGTGGATTTGACATATCTTATCCAAGATTTTGTTTAGGTTAGATAGCTCATCCCTTGTATCCTTGGGAGCAGCTTTTTCTGATTCTGCCGAGAGCTTTTGAATCCGGCGTTGACTGCTGTGCTCTTCAAGTTGCTTTCCTTATTCCGGCGTTGTTCCTTACTGCGTCGTGGTTTTCCGTTTCCATCCCTGACTTCGGATGTACTTGGGTCGCTTGTGCTGCGTCTTGCCAACCAGCTGTCCTCTCCCGCGCAAAAGCGGGTCATGAGGCTTGTTAATGCGGCCATTGTTCTTGGCTTTTCTTGGCCGAGGTGTCTGGCGAACCATTCGTCTCGAACGCTGTGTTTGAAAGCTGCTAAGGCTTCAGCGTCCGGACAGTCGACTATCTGGTTCTTTTTAGTAAGAAATCAGTTCCAGAGTTTCCGGGCTGACTCGCTGGGCTGTTGAGTTATATGACTTAGATCGTCTGCGTCCGGAGGTCGGACATAGGTTCCTTGAAAATTTGCCCGAAAAGCCTCCTCGAGCTCTTCCCAACTTCCAATGGTGTTTTCGGGAAGGCCTTTAAGCCAATGCCGGGCTGGCCCTTTGAGCTTGAGGGGTAAGTATTTGATTGCGTGGAGGTCGTCTCCTCGGGCCATGTGTATGTGGAGGATATAATCCTCAATCCAGACTCCACGGTCTGTGGTTCCGTCGTATGCCTCTATGTTTACGGGCTTAAATCCCGCTGGAAACTCATGGTCCAGCACCTCATCGGTGAAACAGAGGGGGTGTGTGGCACCCATGTATTTGGGTGTGTCGTGTTGTGGGGATGTTTGTTGCGTCGCATTGCTTACTAGAGCTTGCTTTCTTCGCCCGTAGAGAGACCTTGTTGGGCCATCCTTTTGATGTGAATCCTTGGGTGGATCGCGTGTTGATTTGTGTGCGGCGCCATGTGCCGTTCTGTATTGGCCCTGGGGTCGTCTATCCGACCGGGTGGCTTCCTGATTTTTCAATTTTGGGGGCTCTAGGGCCTCTTCATCAAATTCGGGCAGTAGCTTTCGCTTCGGGTAGCTCTTTGTGTGGCGACTATCGCCGTATTTGTCTACGGTGTTGAATATTCTGCTCCATCTGATTTGGAGTGCATCTTCCGCGGTTTTGAGTTTCTGCTTCTGCTTTTTCAGGCTACGCGCCGTGGCGACGAGCCTTTTGTGGAGGTTTTCCTGTTCTAGGAGTTTGTCCGGCGTGAGGTCGTCCGGACTGTTATCTTCACCGAGGACGGGTTGTGCGGTTTGTGTATCCAAGTTATCTTGTTCAGACGGTTGCTCGATGGCATGTTCGCCGACCGCCGGTTCGCCCTGCTCTGTGGTTGGGTCCGTCTGGCTGCTGTCTCTGTCGAGGCGGGTCTTGGAGCGGCGCTTACGTCGCCTCTTTGACTACTTCTCGAGGGAATGATCCCTCGTTGCGTCCCGTTGATCCTCGTCGTCGCTTCCTTTAGGTTTGTCCACCATATATACCTCGTGAGATGAGGTGGTTGTCCAGTGCCCTATAGGCGCTGGTTCCTGTTCGTCTCCTACATCGTCGTCCATACCGTCGATGTCTTCGGAGTCAAAGTCTAGCATGTCGGTTAAATCATCGATAGTGGCTACGTAGTGGGTGGTGGGTGGGCATCGAATTTCTTCGTCGTCCGCATCCCAATCATGTTGGCCATAATCCGGTCAGGACTCTTCTAACAAAGAGAGAGACCTTAGTGAATTCAGAATATCGCCGAAGGGCAAGTGCTGAAAGATATCTACAGCGGTGAATTCCATGATCGGCGCCCAATCGGATTCGATCGGCAAGGGCGCGGAGGGCTCGGAGTCCGGAGAGGAGTCCGGCACCTTGGAGTCACGGGCTTCGCAGAGGGTAAGTCTGGTGTTCAGCTCGATCGTCGTGGAGATTGCAGCCCCCGAGGCGGTGTCCAGCCACACATCCTCGATCGGTGCAGACGGCTCCGAGCTAAGGGTCGGAGCGTACACGGGTGCGGCCTCCAAGGCACTGTCCGGCGGCAGAGCTAGATCATGCCCTTCGCGACAGTGCGGCGCGCCCGGCTGTGGCTCAAATCCGTCGAAGATCAAGTCTCCACGGATATCAGCCGTGTAGTTCAAGCTTCCAAATCTGACCTGATGGCCAGGGGCGTAGCTTTCAATCTGCTCCAGATGGCCAAGCGAATTGGCCCGCAGTGCAAAGCCGCCGAATACGAAGATGATCGGAGGACCATCGGGCCTAGAAGTGACGACACACAGGAACTCTCAATGAAAGCACCAATGTCGGTGTCAAAACCGGCGGATCTCGTGTAGGGGGTTCCGAACTGTGCGTCTAGGCGGATGGTAACAGGAGATAAGGGACACGATGTTTTTATCCAGGTTCGGGCCCTCTTGATGGAGGTAAAACCCTACTCCTGCTTGATTAATATTGATGATATGGGTAGTACAAGAGTAGATCTACCACGAGATTAGAGAGGCTAAACCCTAGAAGCTAGCCTATGGTATGATTGTTGTTCGTCCTACGGACTAAAACCCTCCGGTTTATATAGACACCGGAGAGGGTTAGGGTTACATAGAGTCGGTTACAACGGAAGGAGATCTACATATCCGTATCGCCAAGCTTGCCTTCCACGCCAAGGAAAGTCCCATCCGGACACGGGACGAAGTCTTCAATCTTGTATCTTCATAGTCCAGGAGTCCGGCCAAAGGTCATAGTCCGGCTATCCGAACACCCCCTAATCTAGGACTCCCTAAGGCCCCCTTCTTCCTCTTCTTCCTTGACCTCCTCCCTAGATGGGAGAAGGGTTTCCCCTCTGGTCCTTGGCCTCCATGGCATGGGAGGGGCGAGAGCCCCTCCGAGATTGGATCTATCTCTCTGTTTCTCTCTGGTTCTGCGTTCTGTTATGGCTCTGTTTCACCGTTTCGTGTATATATGAATATCCATAACTCCGATTGGCCTGAAACCTTCGTCGTGATTTTTTCTGAATATTAGCTTTCTTGCGGCAAAAGAAGAGCATCAACCGCCTTACGGGTGGCTCACGAGGGTAGGGGCGCACCCTAAGGGGGGGCGCCCACCTACCTCGTGACCACCTCGGACACTGGTTCGCGTTGATTTTACTTCTAGATTTTCCAGATTTTCCAAAGATAAGCTTCATCCGTTTTCATCCCGTTTGGACTCCGTTTGATATGGATATTCTGCGAAACCAAAAACATGCAACAGACAGGGACTGGCACTGGGCACTGGATCAATATGTTAGTCCCAAAAATAATATAAAAGGTTGCCAGAAAGTATATGAAAGTTGAATAATATTGGCATGGAACAATCAAAAATTATAGATACGACGGAGACGTATCATTGACTAAGCCTCTTCCACGAGCAACACATGATCAGCACCAAGGCTCCATGGGCGTTAGAATCATTACTGTGTAATCTAGATTATTGACTCTAGTGAAAGTGGGAGACTGAAGGAAATATGCCCTAGAGGCAATAATAAAGTTATTATTTATTTCCTTATATCATGATAAATGTTTATTATTCATGCTAGAATTGTATTAACCGGAAACGTAATACATGTGTGAATACATAGACAAACAGAGTGTCACTAGTATGCCTCTACTTGACTAGCTTGTTAATCGAAGATGGTTATGTTTCCTAGCCATAGACATGAGTTGTTGCTACCTCTTGAGCTTGCGTTGGTTTTCCCCGAAGAGGAGAGGATGATGCAGCAGAGTAGCGTAAGTATTTTCCTCAGTTTTTTAGAACCAAGGTATCAATCCAGTAGGAGGCCACGCTCAAGTCCCTCGTACCTGCACAAATCGATAGCAACTCGCAACGAACGTGATTAGGGGTTGTCAATCCCTTCACGGTCTCTTACGAGAGTGAGATCTAATAGAGATAATATTTTTGGTATTTTTTATATAAAGATGCAAAGTGAAAAGTAAAAAGGCAAAGTAAAAACAAAGCAAGATTAAAGTGATGGAGATTGATATGGTGTGAATAGACCCGGGGACCATAGGTTTCACTAGTGGCTTCTCTCAAGAGCATAAGTTTTCTACGGTGGGTGATAAATTACTGTTGAGCAATTGACGGAATTGAGCATAGTTATGAGTGTTGGGGAACGTTGCAGAAAACAAAAATTTTCCTACGGTTTCACCAAGATCTATCTATGAGTTCATCTAGCAACGAGTATTCAGATTAGATAGCATCTACATACCACTTTGTGGATCGCAACGGAAGCGTTCGAGTGAACGTGGATGAGGTAGTCGTACTCGCCGTGATCCAATTCACCGATGATCTAGTACCGAACGGACGGCACCTCCGTGTTCAACACACGTACGGAAAGCGTGACGTCTCCTCCTTCTTGATCCAGCAAGGGGAAAGGAGAGGTTGATGAAGATCCAGCAGCACGACGGCGTGGTGGTGGATGCAGTAGAACTCCGGCAGGGCTTCGCTAAGCAACTATGGGAGGAGGAGGAGGTGTTGCAGGGAGGAGGGAGGCGCCAGGGCTTATGGGTGCGCTGCCCCCCTCCCCTCCCCCCTATATATAGGCCTCTTGGGGGGGCGCCGTCCCTGGGAGATCTAATCTCCCAAGGGGGGCGGCGGCCAGGGAGGTTTCCCTCCCCCCCAAGCCATCTAGGAGGTGCCTTCCACCACTAGGACTCCTCCTAGATGGAACCCTAGGCGCATGGGCCCTTTGGGGCTGGTTCCCCTTGGCCCAAGCAGGCCAAGGCGCACCCCCTAAGGCCCATGGGGCCCACCAGGGCAGGTGGCCCCACCCGGTGGACCCCCGGGACCCCTTCGGTGGTCCCGGTACAATACCGATAACCCCGAAACTTGTCCCGATGGCCGAAACAGCACTTCCTATATATAATTCTTTACCTCCGGACCATTCCGGAACTCCTCGTGACGTCCGGGATCTCATCCGGGACTCCGAACAACATTCGGGTTACTGCATATACATATCTTCACAACCCTAGCGTCACCGAACCTTAAGTGTGTAGACCCTACGGGTTCGGGAGACATGCAGACATGACCGAGACGGCTCTCGGGCAATAACCAACAGCGGGATCTGGATACCCATGTTGGATCCCACATGCTCCACGATGATCTCATCGGATGAACCACTATGTCGAGGATTCAATTAATCCCGTATACGATTCCTTTGTCAATCGGTATTTTACTTGCTCGAGATTCGATCGTCGGTATCCTAGTACCTCGTTCAATCTCGTTACCGGCAAGTCACTTTTCTCGTATCGTAATGCATGATCCCGTGATCAAACACTTTGATCACATTGAGCTCATTATGATGATGCATTACCGAGAGGGCCCGGTGATACCTCTCCGTCAAGCGGAGTGACAAATCCCAGTCTCGATCCATGTCAACCCAACAGACACTTTCAGAGATACCCGTAGTATACCTTTATAGTCACCCAGTTACGTTGTGACGTTTGGCACACCCAAAGCACTCCTACGGTATCCGGGAGTTACACGATCTCATGGTCTAAGGAAAGGATACTTGACATTGGAAAACTCTAGCAAACGAACTAAGCGATCTTATGCTATGTTTAGGATTGGGTCTTGTCCATCACATCATTCTCCTAATGATGTGATCCCGTTATCGATGACATCCAATGTCCATAGTCAGGAAACCATGACTATCTGTCGATCACCGAGCTAGTCAACTAGAGGCTCACTAGGGACATATTGTTGTCTGTTATTCACACATGGATTACGATTTCCGGATAACACAATTATAGCACGAATAAAGACAATTATCATGAATAATAATAATGCTTTTATTATTGCCTCTAGGGCATATTTCCAACAATGAGAATATCTAGGCATGATCATGTATATAGGCATAACGTCCGTGACAAGTAGATCGAAACGATTCTGCATCTACACTATTACTCCACTCATCGACCGCTATCCAGCATGCATCTAGAGTATTAAGTTAAAAATAGAGTAACGCTTTAAGCAAGATGACATGATGTAGAGAGATAAATTCATGCAATATGAAATAAACCCCATCTTGTTATCCTCGATGGCAACGATACAATACGTGCCTTGCTGCCCCTTCTGTCACTTGGAAAGGACACCGCAAGATCGAACCCAAAGCTAAGCACTTCTCCCATGGCAAGAACTACCAATCTAGTTGGCCAAACCAAACGGATAATTCGAAGAGACTTGCAAATATAACCAATCATACATAAAAGAATTCAGAGAAGATTCAAATATTATTCATAGATAGACTTGATCATAAACCCACAATTCATCGTCTCAACAAACACACCACAAAAGAAGAATATTACATCAAATAGATCTCCACAAGAGAGGGGGAGAACATTGTATTGAGATCCAAAAAGAGAGAAGAAGCCATCTAGCTATGGACCCGAAGGTCTGAGGTAAACTACTCACACTTCATCGGAGAGGCTATGATGATGTAGAAGCCCTCCGTGATGACGGCCCTCGCCGGCGGAGCTCCGAAACAGGCCCCAAGATGGGATCTCGTGGATACAGAAAGTTGCAGCGGTGGAATTAGGTTTTTGGCTCCTGTTCTAATCGTTTGGGGGTACGTGGGTATATATAGGAGGAAGGAGTACGTCGGTGGAGCACCGAGGGGCCCACGAGGTAGGGGGCGCGCCCTGTAGGGGGGGCGCCCCCCACCCTCGTGACCGCCTTCGGTACTCCTTGGAGTAGGGTCCAAGTCTCCTGTGTCTTATTCGGGAAGAAAATCATGTTCCAGAAAGGATTTTTCTATTTGGACTCCGTTTGATATTCTGTTTCTTCGAAACACTGAAATAGGCAAAAAACAGCAATTCTGGGCCGGGCCTCCGGTTAATAGGTTAGTCCCAAAAATAATATAAAAGTGGAAAATAAAGCCCAATATAGTCCAAAACAGTAGATAATATAGCATGGAGCAATAAAAAATTATAGATACGTTGGAGACGTATCAGACATCCCCAAGCTTAATTCCTGCTCGTCCTCGAGTAGGTAAATGATAAGAAGAGAATTTTTGATGCGGAGTGCTACTTGGCATAATTTCAATGCAAAGTTTCTTAATTGTGGTATGAATATTCAGATTAGGAAGATTCAAGACAAAAGTTCATATTGACATAAAGAATAATAACAGTTCAAGCAAACCAACAAAGCAATTATGTTTTCCCAAAGTAACATGGCCAAAGAAAGTTCATCCCTACAAAATCATATAGTTTAATCATGCTCCACTTTCGTCACACAAGAATGCTCTCATCATGCACAACCCTGATGACAAGCCAAGCAATTGTTTCATACCTTAATAATTTCAAACTCATAAACTTTCACGCAATACATGAGCGTGAGCTATGGATATAGCACTATGGGTGGAATAGAATATAATGATGGGGGTTGTGTGGAGAAGACAAAAGAGGAGAAAGTCTCACATCAACGAGGCTAATCAATGGGCTAGGGAGATGCCCATCGATTGATGTTAATGCAAGGAGTAGGGATTGCCATGCAACGGATGCACTAGAGATATAAATGTATGAAAGCTCAACAAAAGAAACTAAGTGCGTGTGCATTCAACTTGCTTGCTCACGAAGACCTAGGGCACTTGAGGAGGCCCATTGTTGGAATATACAAGCCAAGTTCTATAATGAAAAATTCCCACTAGTATATGAAAGTGATAACTCAAGAGACTCTCTATATGAAGAACATGGTGCTACTTTGAAGCACAATATATGAGACTCGCTATATCATGGTGCTACTTTGAAGCACAAGTGTGAAAAAAAAGGATAGTAACATTTCCCCTTTTTTTGGGCCTTCTTTTTTTCTTTGGCCTTTCTCTTTTATTGGGACAATGCTCTATTGAATGATGATCATCACACTTCTATTTATTTACAACTCAATGATTACAACTCGATACTAGAACAAAGTATGACTTTATATGAATGCCTCTGGCGGTGTACCAGGATATGCAATGAATCAAGAGTGACAAGTATGAAAAAATTATGAACGGTGGCTTTGCCACAAATACTATGTCAACTACATGATCATGCTAAGCAATATGACAACGATGAATGTGTCATGATAGACTGGATGGTGGAAAGTTGCATGGCAATATATCTCGGAATGGCTATGGAAATGCCATAATAGGTAGGTATGGTGGCTGTTTTGAGGAAGATATAAGGAGGTTTATGTGTGAAAGAGCGTACCATATCATGGGGTTTGGATGCACCGGCGAAGTTTGCACCAACTCTCAATGTGAGAAAGGGCAATGCACGGTACCGTAGAGGCTAGCAATGATGGAAGGGTGAGAGTGCGTACAATCCATGGACTCAACATTAGTCATAAAGAACTCATATACTTATTGCAAAAATCTACAAGCCATCAAAAACCAAAGTATTACGCGCATGCTCCTAGGGGGATAGATTGGTAGGAAAAGACCATCGCTCGTCCCCGACCGCCACTCATAAGGAGGACACTCAAATAACACCTCATGTTTCAAATTTGTTGCATAATGTTAACCATACGTGCATGCTACGGGACTTGCAAACTTTAACTCAAGCACTTCTCAATTTCACAATTACTCTACTAGCATGACTTTGATATTACTACCTCCATATCTCAAAACAATTATCAATAATCCAACTTTTCTTAGTATTCAACGCACTCAAAAGAAAGTTTCACAAATCTTGAATACCAAGCAAGTTATTATTAAGCAAATTACCATGCTATTACGACTCTCAAAATAATTTAAGTGACGCATGAGAGATCAATAGTTTCTTTAAAACAAACCACCACCGTGCTCTAAAAGATCTAAGTGAAGCACACAGAGCAAAATTACAACGCTCAAAAGATATAAGTGAAGCGCATAGAACAAAACTACATAGCTCAAAAGATATAAGTGAAGCACAAAGAGCAAAACTACATAGCTCAAAAGATATAAGTGAAGCACAAAGAGTATTCTAACAAATTTTAATTCATAGATGACTCTCTCAAAAGGTGTGTACAGCAAGGATGATTGTGGCACACTAACAAACAAAGACACAAATAATACAAGACGCTCCAAGCAAAACACATATCATGTTGGTGAATAAAAATATAGCTCCAAGTAAATTACCGATGGAAGTGGACGAAAGAGGGGATGCCTTCCGGGGCATCCCCAAGCTTTGACTTTTTGGTGTCCTCGGATTATCTGGGGGGTGCCATGGGCATCCCAAAGCTTAGGCTCTTGCCACTCCTTGTTCCATAATCCATCAAAAGAATTCACCCAAAACTTGAAAACTTCACAACACAAAACTCAATAGAAATCTCGTGAGCCCCGTTAGAGAAAGAAAACATAAAACCACTTCAAGGTACTGTAATGAACTCATTCTTTATTTATTTTGGTGTTAAACCTACTGTATTCCGACTTCTATATGGATTATAAACTATTTTACTAACCATAGATTCATCAAAATAAGTAAACAACACACGAGAAACAGAATCTGTCAAAAACAGAATAGTCTGTAGTAATCTGTAACTAACGCAAACTTCTGGACTCTACCAAAATTAGACGACCTAGACAATTTGATTATTGATCAGCATCAATTGGAATCAGTATTTTATCACGTTCTGATGATTTTTAATAATTCGGGCACTGAACACAAAGTTTTTGGAAATTACAGCAAGATCAAATAACTATCATCCAAGAAGATCCAATAGGTCTAGCTTGGCACAAACACTAATTAAAACACAAAACCATATCCAAACAGAAGGTAGATGGGTTATTTATTCCCCAACAGAAGAAAAACACAAAAAATAAAAATAAATTTGGGTTGCCTCCCAACAAGCGCTATCGTTTAACGCCCCTAGCTAGGCATAAAAGCAAGGATAGATCTAGGTATTGCCATCTTCGGAAGGCAATCCTAAAGTGGCTCTCATGATGGTTTCATATGGAAATTTTATTTTCTTTCTTGGAAAGTGCTCCATGCCCTTTTTTAATGGAAATTGTAATCTAATATTCCCTTCCTTCATATCAATAATCGCACCAACCGTTCTAAGGAAAGGTCTACCAAGAATAATAGGGCAAGAAGGATTGCAATCTATATCAAGAACAATGAAATCTATGGGCACATAATTCCTATTTGCAACAATAAGAACATCATTAATCCTTCCCATAGGTTTCTTAATAGTAGAATCCGCGAGATGTAAGTTTAAAGAGCAATCGTCAAGATTGCGGAAATCTAGCAAATCACACAAAGTCTTGGGGATAGTGGAGACACTAGCACCCAAATCACACAAAGCATAAAACTCATGATATTTAATTTTAATTTTGATAGTTGGTTCCCACTCATCATAGAGTTTTCTAGGGATAGAGACTTTCAACTCAAGTTTTTCTTCATAAGATTGCATCAAGGCATCAACAATATGTTCGGTGAAGGCTTTCTTTTGACTATAAGCATGCGGAGAATTCAGCATGGATTGCAACAAGGAAATACAATCAATCAAAGAGCAACTTTCATAATTAAATTCCTTGAAATCCAATATAGTGGGTTTAGCAACATCTAAATTTTTATTTCTTTCAATCCCACTTTCATCAATTTCACCATAAAGATCTAAATACTCCGAATTTTTGGAACGCCTTCTAGGTAAAGGAAGATCATATTCAGTTTCATCATTATCAAGATTCATATTGCAAAACAAAGATTTGATAGGGGACACATCAATAACTTTTAGATCTTCATCTTGATTTTCATAGGTATTGGAAGAACACGCTTTAATAAAGGCATCTTTTGAAGCACGCATCCTAGCGGTTCTTTCCTTGCACTCATCAATGGAAACTCTCATAGCTTTGAGAGACTCATTGATATCATGCTTAGGAGGAATAGATCTAAGCTTTAAAGAATCAACCTCAAGAGAAATTCTATCAACGTTCCTAGCCAAATCATCAACTTTAAGCAATTTCTCTTCAAGCAAAGCATTAAAATTCTTTTGTGAATTCATAAACTCTTTAACACTATTCTCAAATTCAGAGGGCATCTTATTATAATTTTCATCAGAGTTGTTGTAGGAATTTCCATAATTATTAGAAGAATTACTAGGATATGGCCTAGGATTAAAATTCCCTCTATATGCATTGTTACCAAAATTATTCCTACCAACAAAATTCACATCCATAGATTCATTATTATTCTCAATCAAAGTAGACAAAGGCATATCATTAGGATCAGAAGCAACACTCTTAGTAGCAAATAATTTCATGAGTTCATCCATCTTTCCACTCAAAACATTGATTTCTTCTATCGCATGCACTTTTTTAGTAGAAGATCTTTCAGTATGCCATTGAGAATAATTAACCATAATATTATCTAGGAGTTTATTAGCATCTCCTAAAGTGATTTCCATAAAAGTGCCTCCCGCGGCCGAATCTAAAAGATTTCTAGAAGCAAAATTCAATCCAGCATAAAATTTTTGTATAATCATCCACAAGTTTAAACCATGAATAGGGCAATTACGTATCATTAATTTCATTCTCTCCCAAGTTTGTGCAACATGTTCGTGATCAAGTTGCGTAAAATTCATAATATCGTTTCTAAGAGAGATGATCTTAGCGGGAGGAAAATACTTAGAGATAAAAGCATCTTTGCACTTGTTCCAAGAATCAATACTATTTTTAGGCAAAGACGAAAACCAAGCTGTCGGTGTCAAAACCGGCGGATCTCGGGTAGGGGGTCCCGAACTATGCGTCTAGGATCGATGGTAACATGTACACGGGGTTTTACCCAGCTTCGGGTTCTCTTGATGAGATAATACCCTACATGCTGCTTTTGATTGTATTCATATGGGTGTTGTACAGAGTTGATCTACCTCGAGATCATATGTTGTGGTCTAAACCCTAGAGGTATGATGAGTCATCTCATAATAATCTATCGACTAGTCTGGCCTCGGTTTATATAATGCACCAGAGGCCCAGGATAACAAGAGTCCTAGCTGAATACGCCGGTGGGGGAGGAGTCCTTGTCTTGATTGCCAAGTCTTGTGGAATCTTCCTTGTATGCGGCACCTGTCCGGACTGGCCCATGAGTATGCGGCCCTGGGGGTCCTCGGCCCAATCTAACAGATTGGGGGACGACATGGTGAGTACCCCCTAGTCCAGGAAACCGTCACAAGCTTTAGCACGATCTCTAAGCGAAAAAGGAAATAGCTTCAATTTAACGACATCATTATTGACATCTTTTTTCTTTTGCATATCACATAAATCAACGAAGCTATTCAGATGAGTAGCGGCATCTTCACTAGGAAGGCCGGCGAATTGATCTTTCATAACAAGATTCGACAAAGTAGTATTGATTTCACAAGATCCAGTATTGGCAAGCGGAGCAATCGGAGTGCTAAGGAAATCATTATTGTTGGTATTGGTGAAGTCACACAATTTGGTAGTATCTCGAGCCATCGCGACAAACAAGCAATCCAACACACGAGCAAACAAAAGGCAAGCGAGAAAAAGGCAAACAGAGAAGGAGAAGGAGATTGGGAAAGAGAGGGCGAATAAAACGGCAAGGGTGAAGTGGGGGAGAGGAAAACGAGAGGCAAATGACAACTAATGTAATGCGGGAGATAGGGATTGTGATGGGTACTTGGTATGTTGACTTTTTGCGTAGACTCCCCGGCAACGGCGCCAGAAATTCTTCTTGCTACCTCTTGAGCTTGCGTTGGTTTCCCCCGAAGAGTAGAGGATGATGCAGCAGAGTAGCGTAAGTATTTCCCTCAGCTTTTGAGAACCAAGGTCTCAATCCAATAGGAGGCCACGCTCAAGTTCCTCGTCCCTGCACAAATCGATAGCAACTCGCAACCAACACGATTAGGGGTTGTCAATCCCTTCACGATCTCTTACGAGAGTGTGATCTAATAGAGATAATATTTTTGGTATTTTTGATATAAAGATGCAAAGTGAAAAGTAAAAATGCAAAGTAAAAACAAAGCAAGATTAAAGTGATGGAGATTGATATGGTGAGAATAGACCCAGGGGCCATAGGTTTCACTAGTGGCTTCTCTCAAGAGCATAAGTTTTCTACGGTGGGTGAACAAATTACTGTTGAGCAATTGACAGAATTGAGCATAGTTATGAGAATATCTAGGCATGATCATGTATATAGGCATCACGTCCGTGACAAGTAGATCGAAACGATTCGGCATCTACTACTATTACTCCACTCATCGACCGCTATCCAGCATGCATCTAGAGTATTAAGTTAAAAACAGAGTAATGCTTTAAGCAAGATGACATGATGTATAGAGATAAATTCATGCAATATGAAATAAACCCCATCTTGTTATCCTCGATGGCAAAGATACAATACGTGCCTTGCTGCCCCTTCTGTCACTGGGAAAGGACACCGCAAGATCGAACCCAAAGCTAAGCACTTCTCCCATGGCAAGAACTACCAATCTAGTTGGCCAAACCAAACGGATAATTCGAAGAGACTTGCAAAGATAACCAATCATACATAAGAGAATTTAGAGAAGATTCAAATATTGTTCATAGATAGACTTGATCATAAACCCACAATTCATCGGTCTCAACAAACACACCGCAAAAGAAGAAGATTACATCAAATAGATCTCCACAAGAGAGGGGGAGAACATTGTATTGAGATCCAAAAAGAAAGAAGAAGCCATCTAGCTAATAACTATGGACCCGAAGGTCTGAGGTAAACTACTCACACTTCATCGGAGAGGCTATGGTGATGTAGAAGCCCTCCGTGATGACGGCCCTATCGGGCGGAGCTTCGGAACAGGCCCCAAGATGGGATCTCGTGGATACAGAAAGTTGCGGCGGTGGAATTAGGTTTTTGGCTCCTGTTCTGATCGTTTGGGGGTACGTGGGTATATATAGGAGGAAGGAGTGCGTCGGTGGAGCATCGAGCGGCCCACGAGGCAGGGGGCGCGCCCTGTAGGGGGGCGCCCCCCACCCTCGTGACCGCCTCCGGTACTCCTTGGAGTAGGGTCCAAGTCTCCTGTGTCTTATTCGGGAAGAAAATCACGTTCCAGAAAGGATTTTTCTGTTTGGACTACGTTTGATATTCTGTTTCTTCGAAACACTGAAATAGGCAAAAAAACAGCAATTCTGGGCTGGGCCTCCGGTTAATAGGTTAGTCCCAAAAATAATATAAAAGTGGAAAATAAAGCCCAATATAGTCCAAAACAGTAGATAATATAGCATGGAGCAATCAATAATTATAGATACGTTGGAGACGTATCAGTTGTCATTTGATTAACGGGATCACATCATTAGGAGAATGATGTGATTGACATGACCCATTCCGTTAGCTTAGCACGTGATCATTTAGTATGTTGCTATTGCTTTCTTCATGACTTATACATGTTCCTATGACTATAAGATTATGCAACTCCCGTTTGCCGGAGGAACACTTTGTGTGCTACCAAACGTCACAACGTAACTGGGTGATTATAAAGGAGCTCTACACGTGTCTCCAAAGGTACATGTTGGGTTGGCGTATTTCGAGATTAGGATTTGTCACTCCAATTGTCGGAGAGGTATCTCTGGGCCCTCTCGGTAATACACATCACTTAAGCCTTGCAAGCATTGCAACTAATGAGTTAGTAGCAGGATGATGTATTACGGATCGAGTAAAGAGACTTGCCGGTAACGAGATTGAACTAGGTATTAAGATACCGACGATCGAATCTCGGGCAAGTAACATACTGATGACAAAGGGAACAACGTATGTTGTTATGTGGTCTGACCGATAAAGATCTTCGTAGAATATGTAGGAGCCAATATGAGCATCCAGGTTCCTCTATTGGTTATTGACCGGAGACGTGTCTCGGTCATGTCTACATAGTTCTCGAACCCATAGGGTCCGCACGCTTAACGTTACGATGACCGTTATATTACGAGTTTATATGTTTTGATGTACCAAAGGTTGTTCGGAGTCCCGGATGTGATCACGCACATGACGAGGAGTCTCAAAATGGTCGAGACTTAAAGATTGATATATTGGACGACTATATTCGAACACCGGAAGTGTTCTGGGTGATTTCGGAGAAA
This sequence comes from Aegilops umbellulata, assembly GCA_032464435.1. Taxonomy (NCBI): domain Eukaryota; kingdom Viridiplantae; phylum Streptophyta; class Magnoliopsida; order Poales; family Poaceae; genus Aegilops; species Aegilops umbellulata. Next base: position 65,518,961 of record CP136057.1, read on the forward strand.
ACCAGAGTGGCGAAGGGTTACCGGAACCCCCCTGGGAGTAGTAATGGGCCTTAGTGGAGAGAGAGAGAGGGGCAACCAGGGTGGGCCACACGCCCCCTCCCCCTCTGGTCCGAATTGGACTAGGAGGGGGGACGGCGCCCCCCCCTTTCCTTCTCCCTCTCCCCCTTCCTTTCCCCCTCCTAGTAGGAGTAGGAAAGAGGGGAGTCCTACTCCTACTAGGAGGAGGACTCCTCCTCCTGGCGCGCCTAGCAAGGGCCGGCCGGCCTCCCCCCTTGCTCCTTTATATACGGGGGCAGGGGGCACCCTAGAGACACAACAATTGATCATTGATCTCTTAGCCGTGTGCGGTGCCCCCCTCCACCATATTCCACCTTGATATTACTGTAGCGGTGCTTGGGCGAAGCCCTGCGTCGGTAGAACATTAACATCTTCACCACGCCGTCGTGCTCACGAAACTCTCCCTCAACACTCGGCTGGATCGGAGTTCGAGGGACGTCATCGGGCTGAACGTGTGCTAAACTCGGAGGTGTCGTGCGTTCGATACTTGATCGGTCGGATCGTGAATACGTACAACTACATCAACCGCGTTGTGCTAACGCTTCCGCTTTCGGTCTACGAGGGTACGTGGACAACACTCTCCCCTCTCGTTTCTATGCATCACCATGATCTTGCGTGTGCGTAGGATTTTTTTTGAAATTACTACGTTCCCCAACATGAAATTCTTAAATTTTAGAGAGTCTTCACATAGTTACATAATTATTCGACTAATCATTGATCTTCGCTTATATCTTTTGGAGTAGTTTGTCATTTGCTCTAGTGCTTCACTTATATCCTTTTAGAGCACGGTGGTGGTTTTATTTTGAAGAAATAGATGAACTCTCATGCTTCACTTATATTATTTTGAGAGTCTTTAGAACAGCATGGTAATTTGCTTTGGTTATGAATTTAGTCCTAATATGATGGGCATCCAAGAGGGATATAATAAAAACTTTCATATAAAGTGCATTGAGTACTATGAGAAGTTCGATTCCTTATGATTGTATTGAGATATGAAGATGGTGATATTAGAGTCATGCTAGTGGAGTAGTTGTGAATTTGAGAGATACTTGTGTTAAAGTTTATGATTCCCATAGCATGCACGTATGGTGAACCGTTATGTGATGAAGTCGGAGCATGATTTATTTATTGATTGTCTTCCTTATGAGTGGCGGTCGGGGACGAGCGATGGTCTTTTCCTACCAATCTATCCCCCTAGGATCATGCGCGCAGTACTTTGTTTCAATAACTAATAAATTTTTGCTTCCATCTAGCTCCAGCTTCAAAAATGGAAAATTTGGTGGAAAGGATCTATTTGATTGGTTGAGAGGGGAGAAACGAAGGGTATCCACTTACTGGTGGCAGTGGTGGGTAATTTTGACCCAACTCCAGCTTCTAGAGTTTTTTGAAGCACCCCTTGAAGAGCTTCATAAAAAAATGGGAGTTGTACCCAGATTCTAGTTTTTTTGTGGGGCGGCATATCCTGAAGCTACCCCGTTTGGCTTGTGTTTTTTGGAGCGGAGCTGAATTTTAAGGAGCAGAGCACTCCCAAACAGGCTCTAAGTATGCGAGTTCATTATGACTAATGTTGAGTCCATGGATTATACGCACTCTCACCCTTCCACCATTGCTAGCCTCTCTAGTACCGCGCAACTTTCGCCGGTACCATAAACCCACCATTTACCTTCCTTAAAAAACCCACCATACCTACCTATTATGACATTTCCATAGCCATTCCGAGATATATTGCCATGCAACTTTCCACCGTTCCGTTTATTATGACATGCTCCATCATTGTCATATTGCTTTGCATGATCATATAGTTGACATCGTATTTGTGGCAAAGCCACCTTCATAATTATTTCATACATGTCACTCTTGATTCATTACACATCCCGGTACACCGCCGGAGGCATTCATATAGAGTCATATTTTGTTCTAAGTATCGAGTTGTAATTCTTGAGTTGCAGGTAAATAAAAGTGTGATGATCTTCATTATTAGAGCATTGTCCCAGTGAGGAAAGGATGATGGAGACTATGATTCCCCACAAGTCGGGATGAGACTCCGTACGAAAAAATAAAAGAGAAAAAAGAGGCCATAAAAAAAAGAGAAGGCCAAAAAAACAAAAAAATGAGAGAAAAAGAGAGAAGGGGCAATGCTACTATCCTTTTACCACACTTGTGCTTCAAAGTAGCACCATGATCTTCATGATAGAGAGTCTCCTATGTTGTCACTTTCATATACTAGTGGGAATCTTTCATTATAGAACTTGGCTTGCATATTCCAATGATGGGCTTCCTCAAATTGCCTAGGTCTTCGTGAGCAAGCGAGTTGGATGCACACCCACTTAGTTTCTTTTGTTGAGCTTTCATACACTTATAGCTCTAGTGCATCCGTTGCATGGCAATCCCTACTCACTCACATTAATATCTATTGATGGGCATCTCCATAGCCCGTTAATACGCCTAGTTGATGTGAGACTATCTTCTCCTTTTTGTCTTATCCACAACCACCATTCTATTCCACCTATAGTGCTATGTCCATGGCTCACGCTCATATATTGCGTGAAGATTGAAAAAGTTTGAGAACATCAAAAGTATGAAACAATTGCTTGGCTTGTCGTCGGGGATGTGCATGATTTAAATATTTTGAGTGATGAAGATAGAGCATAGCCAGACTATATTATTTTGTAGGGATAGCTTGCTTTGGCCATGTTATTTTGAGAAGACATGATTGCTTCGTTAGTATGCTTGAATTATTATTGTTTTCATGTCAATATTAAACTTTTGTTTTGAATCTTATGGATCCGAATATTCTTGCCACAATAAAGAAGATTACATTCAAAATTATGTTAGGTAGCATTCCAATTCAAAAATTCTGTTTTTATCATTTATCTACTCGAGGACGAGCAGGAATTAAGCTTGGGGATGCTGATACGTCTCCAACGTATCTATAATTTTTTATTGTTCCATGCTATTATATTATCCATCTAGGATGTTTTATATGCATTTATATGCTATTTTATATGATTTTTGGGACTAACCTATTAACCTAGAGCCCACTGCCAGTTTCTGTTTTTCCTTGTTTTTGAGTTTTGCAGAAAAGTAAAACCAAACGGAGTCCAATTGATCTGAAATTTCACGGAGCTTATTTTTGGACCAGAAGAAGCCCACGGAGCATCGGAGATGGACCAGATGAGTCCTGAGGCCCCTGGGCGCGCCCCTACCTCTTGGCCGCCTCGGAGATCCCCTGACCTGTTCCCGACGCCAAAACCTCTTATATATACCCAAACTTCCAGAACATAACCTAGATCGGGAGTTCCACCGCCGCAAGCCTCTGTAGCCACCGAAAACCAATCTAGACCCGTTCCGGCACCCTGCCGGAGAGGGGAATCCCTCTCCGGTGGCCATCTTCATCATCCCGGCGCTCTCCATGATGAGGAGGGAGTAGTTCACCCTCGGGGCTGAGGGTATGTACCAGTAGCTATGTGTTTGATCTCTCTCTCTCTCTCTCTCTCTCTCTCTCTCTCGTGTCCTTAATGTGGCACGATCTTGATGTATCGCGAGCTTTGCTATTATAGTTGGATCTTATGATGTTTCTCCCCCTATACTCACTTGTAATGGATTGAGTTTTCCCTTTGAAGTTATCTTATCGGATTGAGTCTTTAAGGATTTGAGAACACTTGATGTATGTCTTGCATGTGCTTATTTGTGGTGACAATGGGATATTCACGTGATCTACTTGATGTATGTTTTGGTGATCAACTTGCGGGTTCCGTAACATTGTGAACTTGTGCATAGGGGTTGGAACACTTTTTCGTCTTGACTCTCCGGTAGAAACTTTGGGGCACTCTTTGAAGTTCTTTGTGTTGGTTGAATAGATGAATCTGAGATTGTGTGATGCATATCGTATAATCATACCCACAGATACTTCAGGTGACATTGGAGTATCTAGGTGACATTAGGGTTTTGGTTGATATGTGTCTTAAGGTGTTATTCTAGTACGAACTCTTGAATGGATCGATCCGAAAGAATAACTTTGAGGTGGTTTCGTACCCTATAATAATCTTTTCGTTTGTTCTCTGCTATTAGTAACTTTGGAGTGACTCTTTGTTGCATGTTGAGGGATAGTTATATGATCCAATTATGTTATTATTGTTGAGGGAACTTGCACTAGTGAAAGTATGAACCCTAGGCCTTGTTTTCTAGCATTGCAATACCGTTTGTGCTCACTCTTATCGCTTGTTACCTTGCTGTTTTTATAATTTGAGATTACAAAAACCTATATCTACCATCCATATTGCACTTGTATCACCATCTCTTCGCCGAACTAGTGCACCTATACAGTTTACCATTGTATTGGGTGTGTTGGGGACACAAGAGACTCTTTGTTATTTGGTTGCAGGGTTGTTTGAGAGAGACCATCTTCATCCTACGCCTCCCATGGATTGATAAACCTTAGGTCATCCACTTGAGGGAATTTGCTACTGTCCTACAAACCTCTGCACTTGAAGGCCCAACAACGTCTACAAGAAGAAGGTTGTGTAGTAGACATCATTGCTTGTTCACCAACAAGCATGTAAGCGATGCCATCTCTCCGGCCAGATGTGGTTGGTGGCGGCGGTCCTTCTTTCCCCTCTTCTCCAAGTTGTTCCTTGCCTCCTCCTTGCTACTCCGATGGTTGTAATTGACATCACTCCTACTCGTTTAGTTGTTGCCCTAATGCAACCTGCATTTTTAGGCAACCAAACAACATAAACAACTTGACTTAGAACTTGTATTAGCTTAAACAGGCCCTACTGGGCCACTGATGCAAGCAGGCAAAAATTTGTGCAGATAACCAAACATACCCAATGAGTACTGCGAGGTGAAGGAATTCCTGTAATCACATACGGGAGGTCGTATTGCCTCAAAAAAACATACAAGAGGTCATATACCTAGCTTTTATCGATTCATACAAGCACATACAATTGTGCTATCTTTAGAAGTGTCACATAGGATAAATGTTGAGGTGAAAGACAAATAAGTCAGAATAAAAAACTTGCCTTTTCTTATTTAAGAGTCAATTTTTAAAAAGAAACCAAATCAACTTTATTTCTCAGGTAATTAAATATCTAGATCATTTAAAAGGGGATAAGAAATAAAATCAGGGATCACAGAGTCCTAGAAAGCAGAATTTTTCTCACTAAAAAAATTCTTTGCTCACTTATTGGCTACTTCATTCGCTTCTCGCAGGCAGTGAGTGTATGAAACCTTTTCAAAGTCCAGGGCTTGCTCCTTACATTCAGGCACAATAGCCACATCAGAGCCCACATAATCTTCCCGCAATGCCTCCACTTCAAAGCTGATGTCTGATTCTATCAAGTTATTGCTTCCGATTCCTCCTTCTAGATATAGCCCGTTTAAGAGATGATCTCTTAGCAATAATACCATCATCACATATCTAGGGATATCTAGTTAATAGATATAAAGACTAAAAGATATCTCATCGTATACCATGCTGCCACTTATACATTACGTGGCGACTCTATGATAAGACAGTCTTCCCAAGGCAAGGCCAATATCGACCAAACATGCATGCCTCCTTTCAGCGACAAGCAACGAGCTTTCACAAAAGAAAAAAAGAGAGCAGCACGCAAAACACTGACTTTTTTTTCATTTCATCGTTTACTACTTTTGTTTATATTTCAAAATCTAATTAATTTATTTTTAGAACACATAAAATTTCTCAATGTGATTTAAAAACTTTGTTTGCACATTTTTTTAAATCTTTGTACCATTCAAAATAATATCTGTGACATCTAAAAATGTTCACACATTTAATATTTTTTCATGACATTGTTTTAAAAATGTTCATGAAATCATATGAAAATCGTGTAATTTGTAACAATGTTCATATGTTAAAAGTATGTTTTGTGTCATTTAAAACAAATGTGCCTGAAATGTAAAAAAGTGTTCATAACATACAAAAAATGTTACTAACATTTTAGAAAAAAGTTCAATTTGCATACTGAGCATATTCAGTGCGTGGTAAAAAAGTTAGCATATATTTTTAAAAATGAAAAAGAAATGAAAAAGAAAAAATAGTCCGTCCCAAAGCTATTTTTCTTTAGGCGAGAGCAAGTTTCATCTCACTGTAAGCGATGTATAACATCAGGGACAGAAGGTCAATCCGCATTCTAGTGGGCCGGAATGAGACAGGCAAGTCAGACAGTCATTCCACAATAGGCTCAATGTATTCAAAAGTTCGACCAAAGTGATTTCCATTCTTGTTTACTTTTCCCAAACCCTATTTGGCAACTTAAGCGCCATTCTTAGGTTTTCACCAAGTGCCACACACCCCTGAAATACTGTATTTATGCCACTTGTCGCAACTTGGAGCTTTCCTTTTTCTTCGTAGATTTGTTTATTCAAAACGTCTTATCTTTTAAACCATGCGTTGAAATCCTAAACTATTTTTACCATTGGATTTATCGCGTTGAGCTTCGAAACTATATCTCATGTTAATAGGTTTCGACAAACCTTTTTTTCTCATGGAGAAAAACTAAAAGAAAAAAAACCGAGCCGAAAGCATATTTTTTTCCAACTTTTTCCCTTTCCGAGAGGCACAACTACGCCTCTCGCGGAAGCAAATTTGTGCCTTCACAAAAAGTAAATATGTGTCTCTCGCGAAAGAAAGAAAAACATATTTTCCCTTTGCGAGAGGTACAATTGTTCCTCTTGCTGAAGAAAATCTATGCCCCCACGAGGAGAAAATATATGCCTCTCGTAAAAGAAAAAAAAAATCTTTTTTTCTTTTCCAAGAAGCACAACTGTGCATCCACGAGAAGCAAATCTGTGCCTCTCGCTGAGAATAATACTAATAGAAAACATGTTTTTCCCTTTCCCATGCCTCTCATGAAAGAAAACATGTGCCTCCACGTGAAGCAAATATGTGCCTCTCGCTGAAAATAATAATAATAGAAAACATGTTTTCCCCTTTCCTGTGCCTCTCACGAAAAGCAAATCTGAGCATGCATGAGAAGCAAACCTGTGTCTCTTGTGAAAACAAAAGAAACACATTTTTTTTCCTTTTCGATGCCTCTCGCGAAAGCAAATTGTGCTTTTTTCATGCATTTTTTTCATTAGAAACCTAGGAAAACCGGGCAGAAACCCTCCCGAAAAACAACCCATCTAAAAACCAAAAACACGTACATAAAGATAAAGCCCCGCAAGGTACCCCTTGATTAGTTGCTCCCGGACACCCCTCGTACGCAAATGGGCCACCCCATCTTATATCGCTAATTTGTCTATAATGGCACCATAACGTAATTTGTGGCACACTTCGTTTTGTGAAGCTTCTAGAAGCTTTTGAACTGATTTTTTCTTTCTTTTGCCATTTGTCGTTTTATGTTTGCTTTTTTCTTTCCTTTTTTCCTTTTTAAATATAGTGTTTTTTAAAAATCGGTGAACTTTTTGAATTGTGATTATTATTCAAATGCCCGTTTTTCTAACACATGAAAATTGCCTAATTATTTAAAAATAAACATTTTTCAATTCTTGATTTTTTTTCAAATTTAAGATATTTTTGAACTTTTTTCAAGTCTATAATTATTTTAGAATTATGATTTTTTTCAAATTTATGGACATTTTACAAATTACCGAAGATTATTTGAATTTGTAAATATTTTCAAATTCAATTTTTTATTTGATTTTTCAATTTCACATTTATTAAATTCCCGATTATTTTTCAATTTGCTATTTTTTGTTCAGAATTAAGTTTCCTTGTGGCCTGGTTTAGGGGCGTGTGAGCGTCAATTGTGTTTCCTGGCACAGAAGGTGCCGAGTAGGAGCTCCCTTTCGATTCATACCAGGAAACTTGAACTTTGTAGCCTAGCATCTACAGAGTCCATACTGGACTAGATAACGAATGGCCACATTACAACGAGAATTCAACCAAGAGTTGCAAAGCTCCAGATGTCTCCAGTGTACACGCTACAAACACGTCCATAAAACGCCAAAACTTCAAACGGGTGCACCATAGCTCACTCTCACACCCCCTACGCCCTCCTAACCACACGATTTTTTTTCTTTTCCCCCGTCGAAAATCGATCCAAAGAGCTAAAAAACCAAGGATTTTCCTCCTCGCCTCCTTCTTCTTCCAGCCCAAGCAAGCAGGCAAAACCCCAGAGAAAAAGCCCAGCAGCAGGGAGAGAGCCTAGCCGCATCGATCGAATCGAGCTACCACGCCGCCACGTCTGCCCCCTCCTCCAATCCACCCCACAGGCCACAGGCAAAAGCAAACCCCAGCCAGAGCCAGAGCCGACGGCAAGCTGGACACCTACGCCATGGAGCGGGTGGCGCTGCTCCGCACCTCCGGCCGCCGCCTCCTCCAGCGCTGCGGCAGGCCCAGGCCCCTCGTGCCCGCCGCCTCCTCCTCCTCCGCCCCGCGTCGCCGGTTGACCTCCTCCTCGTCGGCGGCGTCGTCGTCCTCCTCCTCCTCGTCGCGCGGCGGCTCGTCGCGCCTCCTGGCCGCGGTCGCGCCGCTGCACCTGCACGCCGCGGGGCGGTACTGGCCGCTCACCGCGCCCGGCCTCGCGAGGCGCCTCTCCGTCCCCGCCGTCTCCACCTCGCCCTCCCCTGTGCCCAGCGGTGAGCTTTTGCCCCAACCCGTCTATATCTGGAGTTAGCTTATGTACTGTTTTGCCTGCAATTTGGTGAGCTTTTGGACAATTCGTTGGTAATACTAATGGTCTAAGGTTGCATTGTGCAAGTTTTGGTGTTGAACTTTACCATCGAATCTCAAGCATCTGTATGCTGCTCTGCTTAATAATTTTTAATGGAATAGCTGGAATACACTGCTTGTTATTCAAGTAACCTCTGTTGGGACTATGATAAGCTGTAGAGAATGAATGTGCCAGCACATGACCTTTTTTCATTATTCCGTAATCAGACACAGATGATGTCCATGAGTATGCGGCAAAGCTAGGCTTCGAGAAGGTATCTGAACAAGTCATAGACGAGTGCAAATCGGCTGCTGTTCTCTACAAGCACAAGAAGACAGGCGCAGAAGTGATGTCCGTGGCAAACGATGATGAGAATAAAGTGTTCGGCATTGTATTCCGTACCCCTCCGTAAGTGCATCTAGACCTTCCTCGTGGTATCATTGATGTTACATTATCGTGCAAAAAGCGAAGCAGGGAAACTTATTCACAGATAGGAAAGATGTAAACAACATATCATTGCATGCAAGCTGTTATGGGGTTTCTGAATAAGTTTCCTTTATTACCAGGAAAAATTCGACTGGCATACCTCACATTCTTGAGCATAGCGTTCTCTGTGGATCAAGAAAGTACCCTTTGAAAGAGCCATTTGTTGAGCTCTTAAAGGGTAGTCTGCATACTTTCCTGAATGCGTTCACCTATCCAGATCGGACGTGTTATCCAGTTGCATCAACAAACACCAAGGTGACACTTATTCTATTACTCGCTTATTTGCTTCTGTCATTTATTCAGCACCACCTTTTGTAGCATTGTCATCATTTCTGTTGTTGCTCTGCAGGATTTCTATAACTTGGTTGATGTGTACCTTGATGCTGTGTTTTTCCCTAAGTGTGTTGAGGACTTCCAAACATTTCAACAGGAAGGTTGGCATTATGAGCTTAACAGTCCCGAAGAAGAGATATCCTACAAAGGTTTGATTACTCAGGCTATTTTAATGAAACAAATACATTCGGATGTGAGCTAGGTCTGCCCATTCCTCAAAGTACCTGAATGCAATCCTTTAACGTTTGACTGTAGGTGTTGTCTTCAACGAGATGAAAGGAGTCTACTCTCAACCTGATAACATAATGGGCCGTGTGTCTCAACAGGTTAGCGATTTGTTCGATTCTGTTTTTCAGTCTGTGACTTTTAGTTCAGTAGGAGAGTTTGCTTATGTGTTACTTTTATCATCCTTGGCATGATACTGCGTTAGAATCACCTTGCTGTTCATTCTAATGTGTTCAGAATCTTTTCAACACATTTATTCCAATGATTGTTTCACCCTATAGTTGATCGGATTGTGGTCAATCCCTGTATAGTTTTATCAGTCAGGACTAAATTCAGGCTTGCTGCTTGACAAACTGCACATCTTTTTTATGAGGAGCTGCTTATCTAAGAACTGACATGCGGGTCCAGGCTGTTGCATTTCCACTTGCATTCATTCTGCTTTTCTGATTGCTGTTGCAGTTCCACCTGTACATTAGCAAGTTGTAGTTTCAACTGTCTCTAGTCTATACTTCTTTAGTTGATGCTTCCTTGTTTATTAGTTTGTGCTAATAGTCCCAGTGGTGAGTGCCCCTTTGCGCTGTTCTTATCAGATTCCAGTTCTTTTTGCCAGTTTCTCTTGTCATTATTTTAGATGCAGTTGCTACAAGAGTACCTAACATGTTTGAGCTTTCTACAGGCACTTTCTCCTGATAACACGTATGGTGTGGATAGTGGTGGGGACCCAAATGATATCCCAAAACTTACTTTCGAAGAATTCAAGGTTTCCTCAGTTCAAATTTTCTGTTTCTATGAAATGCTACTTAATTTGTCATTTGCTCTTATATGCAAACACTTTCAAGGTTATGTTATGTCTTTTGCAATTTTAGATGTTGGCTATCATGAGATGATACTTAATTTGTCATTTTGCTCCTCTACAAAACTATAAGTTTCAGTGATTTTTTATTGGAAAGTAAAAGGGGAATTGCTTCTAGGACTATCGAGTCCATTTTTTTTATATTAGTGCACCAATAAGTTAGCATTGGTTAATTACTTTCTTCAAATTTTGAATCCCAACATTTTGGTGTATATGTTCAGGAGTTCCACAGTAAATTTTATCATCCGAGCAATGCTAGGATCTGGTTCTACGGCGATGATGACACAAAAGAGCGACTACGAATTCTAAGTGGTATGTATCCATACACTAGTTAGTCATGCTTATTCACAGGGTTATTTTTTTGAGCCTTTGGTTGTATTTCCTTTTTCTTTTTTTTGATGCCACTGTTTTTTTTTCTCTTATCTTTCCTCTCTTCTGTAGAATACCTTGACCTGTTTGAAGCCAGCCCTGCTCGTAATGAATCAAAGGTTATGCCTCAGAGACTTTTCAAAGAGCCAGTGAGGATTGCAGAGAAGTATCCTGCTGGCCAGGAAGGTGATTTGAAAAAGAAATATATGGTTTGCACTAACTGGCTCTTGTCAGAGGAGCCACTTGACGTAGAAACTGAACTTGCACTTGGTTTCCTGGATCACCTGTTGCTGGGCACTCCCGCTTCACCACTTAGAAGAATTCTTCTTGAAAGTGGTTTAGGAGAGGCTATTGTGGGAGGTGGTGTTGAGGATGAGCTTCTTCAACCACAATTCAGTATAGGCTTGAAAGGTGTATCTGAGGATAACATTGAGAAAGTTGAAGAGCTGGTTATGCAAATTTTGAAGAATTTAGCAGAGGAGGGATTTGCACCAGAAGCAGTGGAAGCATCTATGAACACGATCGAATTCTCTCTCAGGGAGAATAACACGGGATCATTTCCTCGAGGGTTGTCACTAATGCTTCGTTCAATGGTATGAAATTCGTGATATGTAAAAAAAGAAACAGACAAATATGTTTGGGCATATTAATATTTTCTTCAACTTCACAAAAATTGCAGGGAAAATGGATATATGATATGGACCCTTTCGAGCCTCTGAAGTATGAACAGCCATTGCAGCAACTCAAAGCACGCATTGCAGAGAAGGGATCCAAAGCAGTATTCTCTCCGCTCATCGAAAAATATATTTTGAACAATGTGCATCGTGTCACAGTTGAAATGCAGGTCTATAGCGAACCTTCCACCTAAGAGTTTTCTATGAAACGAGCCTTTTGTTGTTACCTCTTAAAATTCAATAATTTATTGTGCAGCCTGATCCAGAGAAAGCTTCACGTGATGAAGCCGCTGAGAAAGAAATTTTAAAACAAGTAAAGTCTAGCATGACTCAGGAGGATCTTGCAGAGTTGGCACGTGCTACAAAGGAGCTGAAGGACAAACAAGAGACTCCAGATCCTCCAGAAGCTCTCAAAGCTGTTCCTAGCCTGTCGCTACAAGATATCCCTAAAAAGCCTATTCATGTACCAATAGAGGTAATTCTTTGACTTACAATATCCTTACATCGGCTGAAAGTACTAGGCTAGGTTGGCTAAAAATTCTCGGTCAAGTTATGCTATAGTAAATATGAATTCTACTTCAATATGTAGTCGGACCGTGTCAGTTCTTAGTTTCCAGATCCCGATTGGGAAAGAAGCCAGAGGCCTGCTCACATAGGTCAAAGTTCAGTGAAAAATTTCTGGCTCTGCATTACTTAGCAAGGTGCTTTGTTCTTTAGCTACTGATTTGGGTGCTGTGATGTTTTCCCCTCAAATAATCTAGCATTTGTAAGAGTTAAGATTACTGATCAGAACTTGATTGCACTGCAATATACTCCCTCCGTCCCAAAATAAGTGTCTCAACTTTGTATTAACTTTAGTACAAAGTTGTACTAGAGTTGAGACATTTATTTTGGGACGGAGGGAGTATGCAATTACTAATAGTGGCTGATAGAGTTGATATGTGGTAACATGGTGATGTGGTCTGTCAGCCTCCTTCCTCCTCTCCCAAACCTTGCTTGCAGAACAAGGGAAATTTGACTGTGTGTTGACATAAAGTGTCCTTTGTTCAGACCAGGTAACTTCCATAAACAATAATTTGTCACCACAGCAAAAGCTAACTAGAGACTAGCAAATAGCCTCCTTACCATACATGCTCATTGATTGCGGACACGGAGGAATTGATCCCGGGCACCAGTGATCTCGGATGAACAGTAAAATCCGAAAAAATAGTAAAACAATTCAAAAAAATCTGAAATTATTTGTCAAGAAACTTTGATGTTTTTTCTACATGCGTACCAATTTTCGTAATGAAATGACATTTGTGGAGGTCCCGGCAAAAAAAACAAAATCATGCTCCAAAAAAACTGTTTTTGGATACATTTTGGAGCATCGATTTTGTCTTTTTTGCCGAGACCTGCATGAATGTCATTTTGTCATGAAATTTTGCATGCATGTGAAAAAGATATCAATGTTTCTTGACAAATAATTTCAGATTTTTTTGAACTATTTAAATATTTTTTTCGTTTGTACTGTAGCAGAGGGTGCCTGTGAGCTCGAGCTCACAATAGCACTTTCCATTGATTGCCTGACTGAACAAGAGATCTGAAGTTACAGATTCTGTCCTATAAATCGTTCAGAAGCTACATGTTCTGCCATTTGTAGGCCAAAGTTCAAAGTTGTCAATCTAAGATTCTAAATCTTTCAGGATTATACTCAATTTCTATATCCTAGAATTTAATCTGGCCTTCAGCAGAACTAGGCATTAGTATATAGAAGAGAAGTTTCTTTCAAAAAGTACAGAGGATGGTTTGACGATGTTGGATGCATGAACTATTTATTAGGAGGTTGCTTTACCATTTTGTTTCCCGAGGAGGCCTGTTTCTACCATCTCTTTACTTTATTGCTTCATCAGTTGAGATAGTATAATCTTCATTTCTGGAATTGCGTATTTAGGTGGGGGAGATAAACGGTGTCAAGGTCTTGCAACATGATCTCTTCACCAATGATGTAGTCTACTCCGAAGTTGTATTTGATATGGGTTCTATGAAGAAAGAACATCTACAACTGTTGCCTTTGTTCTGGTGAGATCCCCGAAGTCCAATCAATACATTATTTCTATTTACCATGAAATGCTAAATATATTTCGCTGTTCTCTGTGAAAATATACTATGTGGTATTTCAACTAATTGGTTGTTCATTCTAGCCAATCCTTACTGGAGATGGGCACAAAAGACATGGACTTCGTGCAGCTTAATCAGTTAATTGGGAGAAAAACTGGAGGCATATCAGTTTACCCATTAACATCTTCAATAAAGGGAACAGATGATCCTCTTACTCGTATTGTCGTTCGGGGAAAGGCAATGTCAACGCGAGTGGAAGATTTGTTTCACCTGGTATGTTTATTATCTGTCTCTGTAGATCATACTACCAAAGGCAATGACAGGGTGGAGGACATGCTTAATCTGTTTAATGCTCATCCCAGTTACTGATCTTACATCTGCACCATGAAAATAAATCCTTGTTCTGTTCTTGCAGATGAACTGTCTTCTTCAAGATGTTCAGTTCACAGAACAACAGAGGTTCAAGCAGTTTGTTTCCCAAAGTAAAGCAAGAATGGAGGTACAAAACTAGTATATTTGTGATTCAGATTACTATATGCATGCATGCATTTTGTTGTCTAATGATTTCTCAAACACAGAATCGATTGAGGGGTAGTGGCCACGGTATAGCAGCTGCCAGAATGGATGCTAAGTTAAATGCAGCTGGATGGATTTCAGAACAAATGGGTGGTGTTAGGTAAGATTCTTTATGTTATATACACTCCATTTGCAGATTGTTAGGTCAGCTGATTATTGAAATGATTATGGCCTTGTGAGCATACTTACATGACTACATGTAGTGTACCATAGCTTGCGCTTTTGATACTCAGGCTTGGTTGCTTAATATTAATATGCTTCATTTTGGTCTTAGCAACCCACCATTAGCTATTATTTTGATCCACATGGCATTCTGTTTTAGATTTCACATGTTGATGTATTTGTTACCATTGCCAGTTATCTTGAGTATTTACGAGACCTGGAGACGAGGATTGATCAAGATTGGGACAGAATATCTGCATCACTCGAGGAAATGAGGAAGTCTCTATTTTCTAAGGAAGGTTGCTTGATAAACATAACCAGCGACTCAAAGAATCTTGAAAAATCTGGTCAACATATTGCCAAATTTCTTGATGCACTGCCAAGTGCCCCATCCCTGGGAAGTGATCCATGGCTCTCTCGGCTGCCTTCTGTTAATGAAGCCATTGTTATCCCTACACAGGTAAGGCTAATTTGTCTGGTTCTCTGACATTAGCTTTGAGCAGTTATTGGAAGATGATTATTCCCTCTTTTACATACTGAATGATGCTCAATTTGTCTGTTGCCTGAAGGTTAATTATGTTGGAAAAGCTGGAAACCTATACCAAAGTGGATACCAACTTAATGGAAGTGCCTATGTCATATCCAAGCACATAAGCAACACATGGTTATGGGACCGCGTTCGAGTTAGTGGTGGCGCATATGGAGGGTTTTGTGATTTTGACACTCATTCAGGTACTTTGATCTTATACCTGTTCTTGCCCCACTTACATTCATGTCAATAGTTAAGTACCTTAAATACTCTGCTGGCTCTACATTTTTACCGTAAATATTTTGTCTCCTTTTGGCTTTTGCAGGGGTCTTTTCCTATTTGTCATACCGTGATCCGAACTTGCTGAAAACACTAGAGGTCTATGATGGGACTGCAAAGTTCCTCAGAGAACTAGAGGTAGATGATGATGCTCTCACAAAAGCTATTATTGGAACCATAGGGGACGTTGATTCCTACCAGCTACCAGATGCTAAAGGTTACAGCAGGTAAATAATCATCCTCTCTATTTTGCAAAGTGCACAATAACCAACCCCCATACGATGATGTGGATATGGGCTTATGAAAACCAGTGGCTTATTGCTTGAAATTATGCCCACGAAGATTCTTTTATAAGAATGTCGGTGTTGATACCCAACCTAGAACATTTGTTATGCATGTCCTTACGTATTGATTGTTCTTTGTTGGAGATAACCTACCCTTTCTTAGTATTGTTTGCAACAAGTTAAATCTTGACTTGGATCATGGTTGCAAATACATACATCAACAAGACAAAAATATGCTCTTATATGCATATAATATCATCGGTCATGAAGGAACACATAGAGTAATGATTTCGCTGTTTTCAGTCTGATGCGGTATTTGTTGGGCATCACCGAGGAGGAACGCCAGCAAAGGCGCGAAGAGATACTCGCAACCAGGTAGATATGTCTATGGTCTAAATTGCACATTCCTTGAGCACACTTGCAGAATCGTCCCAGGTATATGTTTTTGTGCAAAATCTCTTATCATGTTGTTTCTCGTGTGGCAGCGTGAAGGATTTCAAGGAATTTGCCGATGCCGTCGAAACGATCAATGACAATGGGGTTGTGGTAGCTGTAGCATCACCTGACGACGTCGAGGCAGCAAACAAAGAGAAGTCGTTATTTTCAGACGTCAAGAAGTGCCTGTGAGGCCTCTCCATTCCCACGCCGGCGGGGTTAAGCCTGGGACCTGCGCCGAGCAGAGGTTCTTCAGCGTTTTGCTTCACTGTTGAAGAATGGTCTGGGGCTGTAACATGAGTCCGCGTGGCGAGAGCACTGATCACCTTGTCTGTAGCCTGGTTACGGTTGTTTATTTTTCGCGCCCATTTTTAGGGGAAATAATTAGTTCAGGGTGTTGAGCGAAACACAATAGTTAAACAGAGTTCCATTGCTGCCTTTCCCCCTCTGCAATCAGTGCTCAAACAAGCCGGTTGTACACCAAGTTGCTGATAGGAGATTAAGAGCTGATGAGAACCTGCTCAAAATTTAGCTGAATATTCTGTAACTTGCTATATGAAAGATATAAATGTTTTCGCAGCTGGGTTGATCAAGGCCCTTTTTTGGAACATAAATCCCTAAGGATTAGACTACTAATCCTTAGCTTCCTATCAGACCACTTCCTGACCGTAAGATTAGAAGCACCGCAGTCCTTGGATGAGTACGGAGGCTCCCAATGCACCGTTCTGAACGCTAATTAAGAGCATCTTTAACAGTCGTTGTAAAAAACGTGCGCGGGGTAAAAGGCGGTTTTAGCATGCGCGGGGCGGTTTCGCGTGCTCGGAAACTCAGGCGCGCCGGAAAAGGCAACGCTTTATAAATGCAGCGCCTGTCATGCGCCCTCCCACCGCTCGCCACGCGCCCTCTGCCACTCTCTTCCCGCTCCCTCTGCCACTTTCTCGCCTCGCCACTGCTGCGCCGCTGGGGAGTTTCGGGCTACCGCGGTGTCCGCGCGCGCCTCTCCGACACCTTCTTCGCCGAGATCCGGTTCGGTGACATGCGTCTTGGCTTCGGCACCTTCGACACCGCCCACAAGGCCGCCCGCGTGTACGACGCGGCGGCATGGCGCCTTGGCGGCCTCATAGGGACATGAACTTCTTGGAGGTGCCGACGCGGAAGCTGGCGCCTCCCCTCCGGCTTTGTCGAGATGGACGAGGAAGCCATGGCGCTGTGGCGCGAACGCTTCCCGCAGGACGTCATCAACGAGCGCCAGTTCTACGCGCAAAGAAGAATGGAAAGGAGGGCAGAGCGAGCCGCCTATCGCGAGGACAGGGAAGGCGACCATTCAATTTAACATCGACCTAGAACCAGCGTCGTCCTGGGAGAAGAAGGAGAATAAATAAAGCGCGTCTGCTCCAGCGGCACGCAAAACTGGCTATGGTCGCCGCTCGCCTGTCAGAGATGCTCTAAGTGGCCGATTTAACATCTCCTGATTTTTTTTTGAACTTAACATCTCCTGATTTCTGCAAGATTTGAGTGTAAAATTCCTGCCTCCGAAGACAGCCATTACGACAGTAAAGTTGCAAAGCGTCTGAACATTTATATTTTCTGCACCATAATTGATGACTCCAGGCACCTATGGTGTAGTACTACTAATGAGTATTGCTATATAATTACTTTCTCCCAGTTAGTGACAACAAGGCTGAATTTGAGGAAACCAGTTAGGGAGTACAGTACTGCTCCCTCCATTCCAAAATAGATGACCCAACTTTATACTAGAGTTAGTACAAAATTGAGTCATCTATTTTGGAACGGAGGAGTACATGCGTGACAACAGGGATCGAATTCGAGCAGAAACCAATCCTGCTGAGACGAACAGGCAAGAACCACTACCTATCTTCTCATTTCCTGCCGCTCTGCTGCTGAGCCTGGTGCTGCTGCCTGTGCAGCTGCGCGGACGCGATGGCCAGCATCGACCTCACCTTGGCGACCGCCGCGGCGTTCTCCGGCGGGCAGCTGGCCAGCGCCGCCCGCAGCGACCGCACGGCCGCGTCCGGCCGCCCGGCCCCGAGAGCCGCGCATGCCGCGCGGTACGCCTCGTCCGCGACCCGCGCGTCGTGGCAGGCGGCGGCGGGGGGAGGAGGAGCCCGCGCCGCGGACGACGCCCCCTCCCGCTCCTCCTCCTTCTCTCCCTTGCCGCGCGGAGGCCGCGAGGTGGCGGGGTCGAGGAGGGCGCAGGCGCGGGCGTACTCCGTGGAGGCGATGGCGGCGTCGATCTGGGACATGAGGGACTCCGGGTTCGAAGGGAAGCTCCGGATCGCGTCGAACGGGCTCCAGCCCCGCCGCCCGCCGCCGGCGCTGCCCGACATGTCGGCACCGGCGGTGCGGATTAGAATTTGATGGGTAGTTAGTAGTGGCGACTAGCGAGGAGGAAGAGGGGGGGAGGGGGGAAGGTAGGTAGCTCGAGTCAGTTGCGAAACAAAGTGAAATAGTACGTAGTGGTGTCTGATGTGTGGACCCAAGCCTAAAAAATACGTAGTACAAAACATTCTAAACATAATAAAAATTATATTTTTTCAGAAGAAGATTATATTGATGTCCATGAACCAACCATCGACACTACCGCAGCCAGGGCGGGCCGCCGCCGTGTTATTGTTGTCATTCCCCTATTAGAGTCGACAGTGGCGGATCTAGGATCCAGACCGAGGCCCAGGCATGAGGCCCAAATCCTTCGCATCAGTGGCGGTCAGCTGGGCTGGATCCGCCCCTGAGAGTTGGCCTGACATTATTGATAACAACTAGGAAATCACAGTGCGCATACGCTAACGACCATTGGACCTGAAGTTGTCACCGCTAAACCCTTGAATCAATCTGAAGCGCATAACATCAGATTTGGCCATCGTGCACGACAAAATAACCTAGCTTTATCGCCCCCAAGGAGGCCACAAGAAACTACAACGGAGCTCCGTTGACTCCGTCCTGATAGACGAACTCGAGGAGAATCGGAGCCCTTAAGACCAACTCAAAAATGAATCGTTGACATTCGCCTGAGTGACCCCCCCCCCAATCTAGACTACTAGCCAAAACCATAGCATCGAAATTCCTCTCCCGTCCACCGGCCATAGAATGAGAGATAAAGGAGGGGCGAATCCCAGGCTCGTCGATTCAACTTGAAGGGGACAAGGTCTTTGCCCTAGCCATCACTTTCATGATGTGGAAGGAAAACGAGTTTCGAATTCTAGTATGTCTAAAAAGTAATAATCTTACACTAGGCTGGGTTGGGCCACTTTTGTTTAATGAACATGTCAAAAAAATGTAATGAATGTAGCCTGGTGTAAATGAAAATCATACGGTTTGTTTAAATCCCACTTAAAATGTATGAGAACTTGAATACTTGGCTGTACGTTTCAGTCTCATTTATCTCCATGTTAGCATCCCCTAGCGCCTGTGCTGGGACAAAGCTTGTCTGCATTAGATGTTGGGAGGGAGGGAGGGATGGCTCCTTCGTAGTAGCTTTAGCCCTGCTTACTAGTTTCCGCTTTGTCATCTCACAAGACATTGTCCTATCTTCCTCCTGAAGTTAGGAAAACCGATCTAGCTTTCCACCACCATTCTTCGGCGGCTCCCCTCTGTTGACGACCTCGATCGTCGGTGGTGAGGGGGGTCGCCGGATCCACACGTGTGGGTAGTTTTAGTCCAAAGTAGCTTAGTTTTTTAGTATGTTCATCATCTTGGCTTCGGCGACAGCGATGGCGGCGCTGAATAAAATTTCTTCAAATCCTATTTCGATGAGATGATTGGTCCTATCCTTGGGGATGGATTTGGAATCCAGTCCAAGCAAGGATTGTGTGGCGGGCGACATCCTCGTGGTGGACATGTGTTCTCGAGCTCCGCCGTTGCGACGACATCTGCTCCAGGGTCGGCGCAGATCTTGGGAGGTATTTCAGGAGCGGATGCAGATTGTGGTCTGCATCGACGACATCTGAAAGATGGAACGTGTGTTGGGTTTGTGGTTGACGGATGCAGGTGTGGTTTCCTCCTTCGGCGTCTTAGTCGTGGTAGGGTGTCAGATCTGAAGTTCGATGACGTGTCCGGGGTGTTGCCACGGTCTGATTCGTTCAAAGGCAATGACTTCACTTTTGAGGAGCCACCTTGGAGGTCCACAAAGCTGCATACCAGCGATGCAGCCACGCCGTCTCGAGTGAGGAGGTGATCCGTCATTCTATTCTTCGGTGGTTGCTGTGATGGTGCCAGAGGCAGGTGATGGACGTTGGTGTCAAACTCAGAGATGTTCTGCTATGTTTTTAGTTTTGTCATGTCGGTCCATACGTGACTTATACTTTGATTTTTATCATATGAATGAGACACATATTACCGTGAAAAAAAAGAAAGTCTCACAAGACATTGTGGTTTTTTTATATAAAATTGGAGATTAAGCTCTTTGTATTAAAAGAAATTGTATCAGAACGGGGTTAAACACCGATAAGTACAATGTTGGAGATAAGCTAAGTTGCTCATAGAAAATATCTAAAAGTAAGTTGCCCATGAAAAAACATCAAAAGTGCGTCTTCTTCCTCGGCCGCACCACCCAAACCCCTCTGCTCACTCACCACTCTCACTTGCGATACGATCCGGCGGCGTCAACCCATAAGACCAGCTCAAAAGTGAATCGTTGCCATTCGCCTGAGCGTCATTCTCGCGCGGACTAAAACCTCCTAATCTAGACTACTAGCCAAAACAATAGCCACTGTCGTGACGGGAAGAAAAACAAGTTTCGAATTCTAGTATGCCTAAAAAGTAATAATCTGACTAGGTTGGGTTGGGCCACTTTTGTTTAATGAATATGTTAAAAATTAAGTGAATGTAGCCTCATGTAAATGAAAATCATCCGGGTTTTTTAAATCCCATTTGAAATGTACGAGAACGGGGTTTAGACGCGGGCAAATACAGTGTTGGAGATAAGCTAAGTTGCTCATAGAGAATATCTAAAAAACAGTTGCCCATAAAAAAAAACATAAGTGCGTCTTCTTCCTCGGCCGCACCACCCAAACCCCTCCGCTCACTCACCACGCTCACTCGCGGCACGGTCCGGCGGCGCCAGCCATCTCTCCAATGCATCCTCCACCATCTTACTCGCAATCTCTTCCCGTGGCCGAGGCCAGGAGCAAGAACCCCAAACCCTGCGCGACCGCCGATGAGGATAACCCGGACCTGCCCCCACGGGAGGCGCCCCCGGGGATACCTGGACTGCTGCTATAACGCCATCGATGCGGCTATATCTCCCACGTGTCGAAGCACGACTTAGAGGCATAACCGCATTGAAAGCAATGTCGCAAGTGAGGTAATCTTCACACAACCCATGTAATACATAAGGGAAAGAGATACATAGTTGGCTTACAATCGCCACTTCACGCAATACATGAGTCGAGCATTACATCAAACAGATACAATCAAGGTCCTACTATGGAACCAAAATAAAAGAAGACTACCCCAAATGCTACACAGATCCCCGATCGTCCCAACTGGGCTCCACTACTGATCAACTGAAATGAAACAACACAATGAACAAGATCTTCATCGAGCTCCTCCTTGAGCTCGGGTGCGACACCTGCACGGTTTCATCGGCACCTGC
Organism: Aegilops umbellulata; assembly: GCA_032464435.1. Taxonomy (NCBI): domain Eukaryota; kingdom Viridiplantae; phylum Streptophyta; class Magnoliopsida; order Poales; family Poaceae; genus Aegilops; species Aegilops umbellulata. The sequence continues at coordinate 65,540,618 of CP136057.1, forward strand.
AAACTGGTTTTGGAAGTATCCGTGAGTCACGGGGACTCAGCAATCTCACACCTGCGAGATCAAGACTATTTAAGCTTAAAGGTAGGACAGGGTAGTGAGGTGGAGCTGCAGCAAGCGACTAGCATATCTAGTGGCTACCATACGCAAAAGAGAGCGAGAAGAGGAGGCAAAAGCACGGTCGAACAACTATGATCAAGAAGTGATCCTAGAACAACCTACGTCAAGCATAACTCCAACACCGTGTTCACTTCCCGGACTCCGCCGAGAAGAGACCATCACGGTTACACACGCGGTTGATGTATTTTAATTAAGATCAACTTCGGGTTTTCTACAACCGGACATTAACAAATTCCCATCTGCCTCATAACCGCGGGCACGGCTTTCGAAAGATAATACCCTGCAGGGGTGTCCCAACTTAGCCCATTATAAGCTCTCGCGATCAACGAAGGATATTCCTTCTCCCCGGGAAGACCCGATCAGTCTCGGAATCCCGGCTACAAGACATTTCGACAATGGTAAAACAAGACCAGCAAGACCTCCCGGCGTGCCGACATCCTGATAGTAGCCGCGCGTATCTCGTCTCAGGCCACGACCGGATGAGCACTACGTACTGTTGGGGAACGTTGCAGAAAATTAAAAATTTTCCTACGGTTTCACCAAGTTCCATCTATGAGTTCATCTAAGCAACGAGTCATGGGAGAGAGATTGCATCTACATACCACTTTGTAGATCGCGAGCGGAAGCGTTCAACGAACGGGGATGAGGTAGTCGTACACGACGTGATCCAAATCACCGGAGATCCTAGCACCGAACGGACGGCACCTCCGCGTTCAACACACGTACGGTCAGCGTAACGTCTCCTTCTTCTTGATCCAGCAAGGCAAAGGAGAGGTTGAGGAAGATGGTTCCAGCAGCAGCACGACGACGTGGTGATGGTGGAGCTGCAGTACTCCGGCAGGGCTTCGCCGAGCTCTATGGAGGAGGAGGAGGTGTTGGAGAGGGAGAGGGAGGCGCCAGGGCAAAGGGTGCGGCTGCCCCCCTCCCCTCCCCCTTTATATAGGCCCCCTGGGGAGGGGCGCCGGCCCTGGGAGATTGAATCTCCCAAGGGGGCAGCGGCCAAGGGGGGTAGAGTGCCCCCCAAGGCAAGTGGGCGCCCCCCCACCCTAGGGTTCCAACCCTAGGCGTAGGGGGTGGGCCTTGGGGGGCGCACCAGCCCACTAAGGGCTGGCCCCCCCTTCCCACTTCAGCCCATGGGGCCCTCCGGGATGGGTGGCCCCACCCGGTGGACCCCCGGGACCCATCTGGTGGTCCCGGTACAATACCGGTGACCCCCAGATCATTCCCAATGGCCGAAACTGCACTTCCTATATATAATTCTTTACCTCCGGACCAATCCGGAACTCCTCGTGACGTCCGGGATCTCATCCGGGACTCCGAACAACATTCGGGTTACTGCATATACATATCTTCACAACCCTAGCGTCACCGAACCTTAAGTGTGTAGACCCTACGGGTTCGGGAGACATGCAGACATGACCGAGACGGCTCTCGGGCAATAACCAACAGCGGGATCTGGATACCCATGTTGGCTCCCACATGCTCCACGATGATCTCATCGGATGAACCACGATGTCGAGGATTCAATTAATCCCGTATACGATTCCGTTTGTCAATCGGTATTTTACTTGCCCGAGATTCGATCGTTGGTATCCCAATACCTCGTTCAATCTCGTTACCGGCAAGTCACTTTACTCGTACCGTAATGCATGATCCTGTGATCAAACACTTTGATCATATTGAGCTCATTATGATGATGCATTACCGAGTGGGCCCGGTGATACCTCTCCGTCAAGCGGAGTGACAAATCCCAGTCTCGATCCGTGTCAACCCAACAGACACTTTCGGAGATACCCGTAGTATACCTTTATAGTCACCCAGTTACGTTGTGACGTTTGGCACACCCAAAGCACTCCTACGGTGTCCGAGAGTTACACGATCGCATGGTCTAAGGAGAGGATACTTGACATTGGAAAACTCTAGCAAACGAACTATGCGATCTTATGCTATGTTTAGGATTGGATCTCGTCCATCACATCATTCTCCTAATGATGTGATCTCGTTATCATTGACATCTAATGCCCATAGTCAGGAAACCATGACTATCTATTGATCAACGAGCTAGTCAACTAGAGGCTTACTAGGGACACGTTGTTGTCTGTTATTCACACATGTATTACGATTTCCGGATAACACAATTATAGCACGAATAAAGACAATTATCATGAACAAGAAAATATAATAATAATGCTTTTATTATTGCCTCTAGGGCATATTTCCAACAGTCTCCCACTTGTACTAGAGTCAATAATCTAGTTACATTGTGGTGAATCGAACACCCATAGAGTTCTGGTGCTGATCATGTTTTGCCTTAGGGAGAGGTTTAGTCAACGGATCTGCGACATTCAGATCCGTGTGCACTTTACAAATTTCTATGTCTCCATCTTGAACATTTTCACGAATGGAGTTGAAGCGACGCTTGATGTGCCTGGTCTTCTTGTGAAACCTGGGCTCCTTGGCAAGTGCAATAGCTCCAGTGTTGTCACAGAAGAGTTTGATTGGCCCCGACGCATTGGGTATGACTCCGAGGTCGGTGATGAACTCCTTCACCCAAATTGCTTCATGTGCTGCCTCTGAGGCTGCCATGTACTCCGCTTCACATGTAGATCCCGCCACGACGCTCTGCTTGCAACTGCACCAGCTTACTGCCCCACCATTCAAAATATACATGTATCCGGTTTGTGACTTAGAGTCATCCAGATCTGTGTCTAAGCTAGCGTCGACGTAACCCTTTACGACGAGCTCTTCGTCACCTCCATAAACGAGAAACATTTCCTTAGTCCTTTTCAGGTACTTCAGGATATTCTTGACTGCTGTCCAGTGTTCCTTGCCGGGATTACTTTGGTACCTTCCTACCAAACTTACGGCAAGGTTTACATCAGGTCTGGTACACAGCATGGCATACATAATAGAACCTATGGCTGAGGCATAGGGGATGACACTCATCTCTTCTATATCTTCTGCCGTGGTCGGACATTGAGCTGAGCTCAATTTCACACCTTGTAACACAGGTAAGAACCCCTTCTTAGATTTATCCATATTGAACTTCTTCAATATCTTATCAAGGTATGTGCTTTGTGAAAGACCTATGAGGCGTCTTGATCTATCTCTATAGATCTTGATGCCTAATATATAAGCAGCTTCTCCAAGGTCCTTCATTGAAAAACTTTTATTCAAGTAGGCCTTAATGCTGTCCAAGAGTTCTATATCATTTCCCATCAAAAGTATGTCATCTACATATAGTATGAGAAATGCTACAGAGCTCCCACTCACTTTCTTGTAAACGCAGGCTTCTCCATAAGTCTGCGTAAACCCAAACGCTTTGATCATCTCATCAAAGCGAATGTTCCAACTCCGAGATGCTTGCACCAGCCCATAAATCGAGCGTTGGAGCTTGCACACCTTGTCAGCATTCTTAGGATCGACAAAACCTTCCGGCTGCATCATATACAAATCTTCCTTAAGGAAACCATTAAGGAATGCCGTTTTGACGTCCATTTGCCATATTTCATAATCGTAGAATGCGGCAATTGCTAACATGATTCGGACGGACTTCAGCTTCACTACCGGTGAGAAAGTCTCGTCGTAGTCAATTCCTTGAACTTATCGATAACCCTTAGCGACAAGCCGAGCTTTATAGATGGTCACATTACCATTCGCGTCTGTCTTCTTCTTAAAGATCCATTTATTTTCTATGGCTCGCCGCTCAACGGGCAAGTCAGTCAAAGTCCATACTTCGTTTTCATACATGGATCCTATCTCGGATTTCATGGCTTCCAGCCATTTGTCGGAATCCGGGCCCGCCATCGCTTCTTCATAGTTCGAAGGTTCACCGTTGTCTAACAACATGATTTCCAAGACAGGGTTGCCGTACCACTCTGGTGCGGAACGTGTCCTTGTGGACCTACAAATTTCAGTAGGAGCTTGATTAGAAGTTTCTTGATCATCATCATTAATTTCCTCTCTAGTCGGTGCAGGCACCTCAGGAACGTTTTCTTGAGTTTCGCCATTTTCCGGTTCAAGAGGTAACACTTCATCAAGTTCTACTTTCCTCCCACTTACTTCTTTCGAGAGAAACTCTTCCTCTAGAAAGGATCCATTCTTGGCAACAAAGATCTTGCCTTCGGATCTGAGGTAGAAGGTATACCCAATAGTTTCTTTAGGGTATCCTATGAAGACGCATTTTTCCGACTTGGCTTCGAGCTTTTCAGGTTGAAGTTTCTTGGCATAAGCATCGCATCCCCAAACTTTTAGAAACGACAGCTTAGGTTTCTTCCCAAACCATAATTCATACGGTGTCGTCTCAACGGATTTCGACGGAGCCCTATTTAAAGTGAATGCAACAGTCTCTAAAGCATAGCCCCAAAAGGATAGCGGTAAATCAGTAAGAGACATCATAGATCGCACCATATCTAATAGAGTGCGATTACGACGTTCGGACACACCATTACGCTGAGGTGTTCCAGGCGGCGTGAGTTGTGAAACTATTCCACATTTTCTTAAGCGTGTGCCAAATTCGTGACTCAAGTATTCTCCTCCACGATCTGATTGTAGAAACTTGATCTTTCTATCACGTTGATTTTCAACCTCACTCTGAAATTCCTTGAACTTTTCAAAGGTCTCAGACTTGTGTTTCATTAAGTAGATATACCCATATCTACTCAAGTCATCAGTGAGGGTGAGAACATAATGATAGCCACCACGAGCCTCAACACTCATTGGACCGCACACATCAGTATGTATGATTTCCAATAAGTTGGTTGCTCGCTCCATTGTTCCTGAGAACGGAGTCTTGGTCATTTTACCCATGAGGCATGGTTCGCACGTGTCAAATGATTCATAATCAAGAGACTCTAAAAGTCCATCTGCATGGAGCTTCTTCATGCGTTTGACACCTATGTGACCAAGGCAGCAGTGCCACAAATATGTGGGACTATTGTTATCAACTTTAACTCTTTTGGTATTCACACTATGAATATGTTGGGGAACGTAGCAGAAATTCAAAATTTTCCTACGTGTCACCAAGATCTATCTATGGAGAAACCAGCAACGAGGGGAAGGAGAGTGCATCTACATACCCTTATAGATCGCTAAGCGGAAGCGTTCAAGTGAATGGGGTTGATGGAGTCGTACTCGTCGTGATCCAAATCACCGATGACCAAGTGCCGAACGGACGGCACCTCCGCGTTCAGCACACGTACAGCCCGGTGACGTCTCCCATGCCTTGATCCAGCAAGGAGAGAGGGAGAGGTTGAGAGAGACTCCATCCAGCAGCAGCACAACGGCGTGGTGGTGATGGAGGAGCATGGCAATCCTGCAGGGCTTCGCCAAGCACCATGAGATATGAGGAGAAAGAAAGGGAGGGCTGCACCAACAGGCAGAGATCAGATCGCGTGTTATGGGCAGCCCCAAGCCTCACTATATATAGGAGAGAGGGAGGAGGGTGCGCCCCCTCTAGGGTTCCCACCCCTAGGGGCAGCAGCCCTAGATGGGAAAGGGGAGGCGGCCAAGAGGGGAGAGAGGGGGCGCCCCTAGGGTGGGCCTTAGGCCCATCTAAGCCTAGGGTTTCCCCTTTCTCCTCCTTTGCTGCGCCTTGGGCCTTGTGGGAGGCGCACCAGCCCACTTAGGGGCTGGTCCCTCACCACTCTTGCCCCATGCAAGCCTCCGGGGTTGGTGGCCCCACTTGGTGGACCCCCGGGACCCTCCTGGTGGTCCCGGTACGTTACCGATAAAACCTGAAACTCTTTCGGTGACCAAAACAGAACTTCCCATATATAAATCTTTACCTCCGGACCATTCCGGAACTCCTCGTGACGTCCGGGATCTCATCCGGGACTCCGAACAACATTCGGTAACCACATACAAACTTCCTTTATAACCCTTGCGTCATCGAACCTTAAGTGTGTAGACCCTACGGGTTCGGGAGACATGCAGACATGACCGAGACGTTCTCCGGTCAATAACCAACAGCGGGATCTGGATACCCATGTTGGCTCCCACATGTTCCACGATGATCTCATCGGATGAACCACGATGTCAAGGACTTAATCAATCCCGTATACAATTCCCTTTGTCTATCGGTACGATACTTGCCCGAGATTCGATCGTCGGTATCCCGATACCTTGTTCAATCTCGTTACCGGCAAGTCTCTTTTACTCGTTCCGCAACACATCATCCCGTGATCAACTCCTTGATCACATTGTGCACATTATGATGATGTCCTACCGAGTGGGCCCAGAGATACCTCTCCGTCACACAGAGTGACAAATCCCAGTCTCGATTCGTGCCACCCAACGGACACTTTTGGAGATACCTGTAATGTACCTTTATAGCCACCCAGTTACGTTGTGACGTTTGGCACACCCAAAGCATTCCTACGGTATCCGGGAGTTGCACAATCTCATGGTCTAAGGAAATGATACTTGACATTATAAAAGCTTTAGCATACGAACTACATGATCTTGTGCTAGGCTTAGGATTGGGTCTTGTCCATCACATCATTCTCCTAATGATGTGATCCCGTTATCAACGACATCCAATGTCCATGGTCAGGAAACCGTAACCATCTATTGATCAACGAGATAGTCAACTAGAGGCTTACTAGGGACATGGTGTTGTCTATGTATCCACACATGTATCTGAGTTTCCTATCAATACAATTCTAGCATGGATAATAAACGATTATCGTGAACAAGGAAATACAATGATAATCAATTTATTATTGCCTCTAGGGCATATTTCCAACAGTCTCCCACTTGCACTAGAGTCAATAATCCAGTTCACATCGCCATGTGATTAACACTCAAGGTCACATCCCCATGTGACTAACACCCAAAGAGTTTACTAGAGTCAATAATCTAGTTCACATTACCATGTGATTAACACTCAATGAGTTCCGGGTTTGATCATGTTATGCTTGTGAGAGATGTTATAGTCAACGGGTCTGAAGCTTTCAGATCCGTGTGTGCTTTACAAATATCTATGTCATCTCCTAGATGCAGTTACCACGCTCTATTTGGAGCTATTCCAAATAACTGTTCTACTATACGAATCCAATTTACTACTTAGAATAATCTGGATTAGTGTCAAAGTTTGCATCGGCGTAACCCTTTACGACGAACTCTTTTACCACCTCCATAATCGAGAAAATTCCTCAGTCCACTAGTTACCAAGGATAACCTTGACTGCTGTCCTGTGATCCATTCCTGGATCACTCTTGTACCCCTTGACTGACTCATGGCAAGGCACACTTTAGATGCGGTACACAGCATAGCATACTGTAGAGCCTACGTCTAAGCATAGGGGACGACCTTCGTCCTTTCTCTCTATTCTGCCGTGGTCATGTCTTGAGTCTTGCTCAATACTCATACCTTATAACACAGCCAAGAACTCCTTCTTTGCTGATCTATTTTTGAACTCCTTCAAAATCTTGTCATGGTATGTGTTCGTTTGAAAGTACTATTAAGCGATTTTGATCTATCCTTATAGATCTTGATGCTCAATGTTTAAGTAGCTTAATCCAGGTTTTCCATTGAAAAACATTTTTCAAACAACCCTATATGCCTTCCAGAAATTCTACATCATTTCCGATAAACAATATGTCAAAAACATATACTCATCAGAAATTCTATAGTGCTCCCACTCACTTCTTTGGAAATACAAGTTTCTCATAAACTTTGTATAAACCTAAAATCTTTGATCAACTCATCAAAGTGTACATTCCAACTCCGAGATGCTTACTCCAGTCCTCAGAAGGATTGCTGGAGCTTTGCATACTTATTAGCATCTTTCAGGATTGACAAAACCTTCCGGTTGCATCACATACAACCTTTCCTCAAGAAAATCATCGAGAAAACAATGTTTTGACATCTTATCAGCACGATTTCATAAACAATGCAGTAATCGCTAACATAATTCAAACAGACTTTTAGCATCTCTACGGGTGAGAAAGTCTCATCGTAGTCAACTCCTTGAACTTGTCGGAAAACATTTTAATGACAAGTCGAGCTTTCTTAATGGTGACATTTACCATCATTGTCCGTCTTCCTTTTAAAATCCATATGTACCTAACAGCCTTATGACCATCAAGTAGTTCTTCCAAAGTCTACACTTTGTTTTCATATATGGATCCTCTCTCGGATTATATGGCCTCGAGCCATTCATCGGAATCTGGGCCCACCATCGCTTCTCCATAGCTCGTAGGTTCATTGTTGTCTAGCAACATGACTTCCAAGACAGGATTACGTACCACTCTGAAGTAGTACGCATCCTTGTCATCCTACGAGGTTTGGGAGTGACTTGATCCGAAGTCTCATGATCACTATCATAAGCTTCCACTTCAATTGGTGTAGGTGCCATAGGAACAATTCCTGTGCCCTGCTACACACTAGTTGAAGTGACGGTTCAATAACCTCATCAAGTCTCCACCATCCTCCCACTCAATTCTTTCGAGAGAAACTTTTCCTCGAGAAAGGACCCGATTCTAGAAACAATCCTTATTGCTTTCGGATCTGAGACATGAGGTATACCCAACTGTTTTGGGTATCCTATGAAGATGCAGTTATCCGCTTTGGGTTCGAGCTTATCAGCCTGAAACTTTTTCATATAAGCGTCGCAGCCCCAAACTTTTAAGAAATGACATCTTAGGTTTCTCTAAACCATAGTTCATACGGTGTCATCTCATCGGAATTACGTGGTGCCCTATTAAAGTGAGTGCGGTTGTCTCCAATGCCTAACCCATGAACGATAGTGGTAATTCGATAAGAGACATCATGGTATGCATCATATCCAATAGGGTGCAGTTATGATGTTCGGACACACCATCACACTATGGTGAGGCGGTACTAGTCGTGAAACAATTTCCACAATGTCTCAATTGTGTACCAAACTCGCAACTCAGATATTCATCTCTATGATCATATCATAGATATTTTATCCTCTTGTCACGACGATATTCAACTTCATTCTGAAATTACTTGAACCATTCAATAATTCAGACTTGTGTTTCATCAAGTAAATATGCTCAGTATCTACTCAAATCATCTGTGAAGTAAGAGCATAACGATATCCACTGCGTGCCTCAGCACTCATTGGACTGCACACATCAAAATGTGTTACTTCCAACAAGTTGCTTTCTTGTTCCATTTTACTGAAACCGAAGCTTTTAGTCATCTTGCCCATGTGGTATGATCTGCATGACTCAAGCGATTCAAAATCAAGTGAGTCCAAACGGTCCATCTGCATGGAGTTTCTTCATGCGTATATACCAATAGACATGGTTCACATGTCTCAATCCTTTTCAAAAATGAGTGAGTCCAAAGATCCATCAACATGGAGCTTCTTCATGCGTTTTATACCAGTATGACTTACATGGCAGTGCCACAAGTAGGTGGTACTATCATTACTATCTTATATCTTTTGGCATGAACATGTGTATCACTATGATCGAGAATCAATAAACCATTCATTTTAGGTGCAAGACCATTGAAGGTATTATTCAAATAAATAGAGTAACCATTATTCTCCTTAAATGAATAACTGTATTGTGATAGACATAATCCAATCATGTCTATGCTCAACGCAAACACCAAATAACAATTATTTAGGTTTAACACCAATCTCGATGGTAGATGGAGCGTGTGATGCTTGATCATATCAACCTTGGAAACACTTCCAACACATCTCGTCAGCTCACCTTTAGCTAGTCTCCGTTTATTCCGTAGCTTTTATTTCGAGTTACTAACACTTAGCAACCGAACCGGTATCTAATACCCTGATGCTACTAGGAGTACTAGTAAAGTACACATTCACATAATGTATATCCAATATACTTCTATCGATAGCCTTCTCATCTACCAAGTATCTAGGGTAATTCTGCTCCAGTAGCTGTTCTCCTCATTACAGAAGCACTTAGTCTCGGGTTTGGGTTCAACCTTGGGTTTCTCCACTAGAGCAGCAGCTGATTTGCCGTTTCATGAAGGATCCCTTCTTGCCCTTGCCCTTCTTGAAACTAGTGGTTTCACTAACCATCAACAATTGATGCTCCTTCTTGATTTCTACTTTCGCGGTGTCAAACATTGCGAATATTTCAAGGATCATCATATCTATCCCTGATATGTTATAGTTCATTACGAAGCTCTAGCAGCTTGGTGGCAATGACTTTGGAGAAACATCACTATCTTATCTGGAAGATCAACTCCCACTCGATTCAAGTGATTGTTGTACTCAAACAATCTGAGCACAAGCTCAACGATTGAGTTTTTCTCCCTTAGTTTGCAGGCCAAGAAAATCGTCGGAGGTCTTATACCTCTTGACGTGGGCACGAGCCTGAAATCCCAATTTCAGCCCTTGAAACATCTCATATGTTCCGCGACATTTCAAAATGTCTTCGGTGCCTCAATTCTAAACCATTTATCATTATCGAACTATCATGTAGTTATCATAACGTGTATGTCAGATGTTCGCAACATCCACAGACCACGTTCGAGGTCCAGCACACCGAGCGGTGCATTAATGACATAAGCCTTCTATTGTCCGCATAATTGCTACTATCAACTTTCAACTATATTTTCTCTAGGAACATATTTAAAACAGTAGAACTAAAGCGCGAGCTACGACATAATTTGCAAAGATCTTTTGACTATGTTTAGGATAATTAAGTTCATCTTATGAACTCCCACTCAGATATACATCCCTCTAGTCATCCAAGTGATTACATGATCCGAGTCAACTAGGCCGTGTCCGATCATCACGTGAGACGGACTAGTCAACGAGGGTGAACATCTTCATGTTGATCGTATCTACCATACGACTCATGCTCGACCTTTCGGTCTTCTGTGTTCCGAGGCCATGTCTGTACATGCTAGGCTCGTCAAGTCAACCTAAGTGTTTGCATGTGTTCCGAGGCCATGTCTGTACATGCTAGGCTCGTCTACACCCGTTGTATTCGAACGTAAGAATCTATCACACCCGATCATCACGTGGTGCTTCGAAACGACGAACTTTCGCAATGGTGCACAGTTAGGGGGAACACTTTCTTGAAATTTTAATGAGGGATCATCTTATTTACTACCGTCGTTCTAAGCAAATAAGATGCAAAAACATGATAAACATCACATGCAATCAAATAGTGACATGATATGGCCATCATCACTTTGCTCCTTTTGATCTCCATCTTCGGGGCTCCATGATCATCGTCGTCACCGGCATGACACCATGATCTCCATCATCGTGTCTTCGTGAAGTTGTCTCGACAACTATTACTTCTACTACTATGGCTAACGGTTAGCAATAAAGTAAAGTAATTACATGACGTTTATGTTGACACGCAGGTCATAAATAAATTAAAGACAACTCCTATGGCTCCTGCCGGTTGTCATACTCATCGACATGCAAGTCGTGATTCCTATTACAAGAACATGATCATCTCATACATCACATATATCATACATCACATCCTTTGGCCATATCACATCACATGGCATACCCTGCAAAAACAAGTTAGACGTCCTCTAATTGTTGTTTGCATGTTTTACGTGACTGCTATGGGTTTCTAGCAAGAACGTTTCTTACCTACGCAAAACCACGACGTGATATGTCAATTGCTATTTACCCTTCATAAGGACCCTTTTCATCGAATCCGATCCGACTAAAGTGGGAGAGACTGGCACCCGCTAGCCACCTTATGCAACTAGTGCATGTCAGTCGGTGGAACCTGTCTCACGTAAGTGTACGTGTAAGGTCGGTCCGGGCCGCTTCATCCCACAATGCCGCCGAATCAAGATTGACTAGTAACGGTAAGCATATTGAACAAAATCAACGCCCACAACTACTTTGTGTTCTACTCGTGCATGGAATCTACGCAATAGACCTAGCTCATGATGCCACTGTTGGGGAACGTAGCAGAAATTCAAAATTTTCCTACGTGTCACCAAGATCTATCTATGGAGAAACCAGCAACGAGGGGAAGGAGAGTGCATCTACATACCCTTGTAGATCGCTAAGCGGAAGCGTTCAAGTGAACAGGGTTGATGGAGTCGTACTCGTCGTGATCCAAATCACCGATAACCAAGTGCCGAACGGACGGCACCTCCGCGTTCAACACACGTACAGCCCGGTGACGTCTCCCATGCCTTGATCCAGCAAGGAGAGAGGGAGAGGTTGAGGAAGACTCCATCCAGCAGCAGCACAACGGCGTGGTGGTGATGGAGGAGCGTGGCAATCCTGCAGGGCTTCGCCAAGCACCACAAGATATGAGGAGAAAGAGAGGGAGGGCTGCACCAACAGGCAGAGATCAGATCGCGTGTTATGGGCAGCCCCAAGATATGAGGAGAAAGAGAGGGAGGGCTGCACCAACAGGAGAGAGGGAGGAGGGTGCGCCCCCTCTAGGGTTCCCACCCCTAGGGGCGGCAGCCCTAGATGGGAAAGGGGAGGCAGCCAAGAGGGGAGAGAGGGGGCGCCCCCTAGGGTGGGCCTTAGGCCCATCTAAGCCTAGGGTTTCCCCTTTCTCCTCCTTTGCTGCGCCTTGGGCCTTGTGGGAGGCGCACCAGCCCACTTAGGGGCTGGTCCCTCACCACTCTTGCCCCATGCAAGCCTCCGAGGTTGGAGGCCCCACTTGGTGGACCCCCGGGACCCTCCTGGTGGTCCCGGTACGTTACCATAAAACCTGAAACTCTTTCGGTGACCAAAACAGGACTTCCCATATATAAATCTTTACCTCCGGACCATTCCAGAACTCCTCGTGACGTCCGGGATCTCATCCGGGACTCCGAACAACAATCAGTTACCACATACAAACTTCCTTTATAACCCTAGCGTCATCGAACCTTAAGTGTGTAGACCCTACGGGTTCGGGAGACATGCAGACATGACCGAGACGTTCTCCGGTCAATAACCAACAGCGGGATCTGGATACCCATGTTGGCTCCCACATGTTCCACGATGATCTCATCGGATGAACCACGATGTCAAGGACTTAATCAATCCCTTATACAATTCCCTTTGTCTATCGGTATGATACTTGCCCGAGATTCGATCGTCGGTATCCCGATACCTTGTTCAATCTCGTTACCGGCAAGTCTCTTTTACTCGTTCCGCAACACATCATCCCGTGATCAACTCCTTGATCACATTGTGCACATTATGATGATGTCCTACCGAGTGGGCCCAGAGATACCTCTCCGTCACACGGAGTGACAAATCCCAGTCTCGATTCGTGCCACCCAACGGACACTTTCAGAGATACCTGTAGTGTACCTTTATAGCCACCCAGTTACGTTGTGATGTTTGGCACACCCAAAGCATTCCTACGGTATCCGGGAGTTGCACAATCTCATGGTCTAAGGAAATGATACTTGACATTATAAAAGCTTTAGCATACGAACTACATGATCTTGTGCTAGGCTTAGGATTGGGTCTTGTCCATCACATCATTCTCCTAATGATGTGATCCCGTTATCAACGACATCCAATGTCCATGGTCAGGAAACCGTAACCATCTATTGATCAACGAGCTAGTCAACTAGAGGCTTACTAGGGACATGGTGTTGTCTATGTATCCATACATGTATCTGAGTTTCCTATCAATACAATTCTAGCATGGATAATAAACGATTATCATGAACAAGGAAATATAATAATAATCAATTTATTATTGCCTCTAGGGCATATTTCCAACAGAATATGTGTATCATCACGTACGAGATTCATTAAGAATAAACCATTAACCATCGGAGCATGACCATAAAACATATCACTCATATAAATAGAACAACCATTATTCTCAGATTTAAATGAGTAGCCATCTCGAATTAAACGAGATCCAGACACAATGTTCATGCTCAAACTTGGCACTAAATAACAATTATTGAGGTTTAAAACTAATCCCGTAGGTAAATGTAGAGGTAGCGTGCCGACGGCGATCACATCGACCTTGGAACCATTCCCGACGCGCATCGTCACCTCATCCTTCGCCAGTCTTCGCTTATTCCGTAGCTCCTGCTTTGAGTTACAAATGTGAGCAACTGCACCGGTATCAAATACCCAAGAGCTACTACGAGTACTGGTAAGGTACACATCAATTACATGTATATCTCATATACCTTTTGTTTTGCCGGCCTTCTTGTCCGCTAAGTATTTGGGGCAATTCCGCTTCCAGTGACCACTTCCCTTGCAATAAAAGCACTCAGTCTCGGGCTTGGGTCCATTCTTTGGCTTCTTCCCAGCAACTTGCTTACCGGGCGCGGCAACTTCCTTGCCATCCTTCTTGAAGTTCTTTTTACCCTTGCCCTTCTTGAACTTAGTGGTTTTATTCACCATCAACACTTGATGTTCCTTCTTGATTTCTACCTCTGCTGATTTCAGCATAGCATATACCTCAGGAATGGTCTTTACCATCCCCTGCATGTTGTAGTTCATCACAAAGCTCTTGTAGCTAGGTGGAAGCGACTGGAGGATTCTGTCAATGACCGCTTCATCCGGGAGATTAACTTCCAGTTGAGTCAAGCGGTTGTGCAACCCAGACATCTTGAGTATGTGTTCACTGACAGAGCTATTTTCCTCCATCTTACAGCTAAAGAATTTGTCGGAGACTTCATATCTCTCGACCCGGGCATGAGCTTGGAAAACCATTTTCAGCTCTTCGAACATCTCATATGCTCCATGTCTCTCAAAACGCTTTTGGAGCCCCGGCTCTAAGCTGTAAAGCATGCCGCACTGTACGAGGGAGTAATCATCGGAACGTGACTGCCAAGCGTTCATAACGTCTTGTTCTGCAGGGAGAACAGGTGCGTCACCCAGCGGTGCTCGTAGGACACAATCTTTCTTGGCAGCTATGAGGATGATCCTCAGGTTCCGGACCCAGTCCGTATAGTTGCTGCCATCGTCTTTCAGCTTGGTTTTCTCTAGGAACGCGTTGAAGTTGAGGACTACGTTGGCCATTTGATCTACAAGACATATTGTAAATATTTTAGACTAAGTTCATGATAATAAAGTTCATCTAATCAAATTATTTAATGAACTCCCACTTAGATAGACATCCCTCTTCTAGTCATCTAAGTATTACATGATCCAAGTCAACTAGGCCGTGTCCGATCATCACGTGAGACGGACTAGTCAACATTGGTGAACATCTTCATGTTGATCGTATCTTCTATACGACTCATGCTCGACCTTTCGGTCTTCTGTGTTCCGAGGCCATGTCTGTACATGCTAGGCTCGTCAAGTCAACCTAAGTGTTTGCATGTGTAAATTTGTCTTACACCCGTTGTATGTGAACGTTAGAATCTATCACACCCGATCATCACGTGGTGCTTCGAAAGAACGAACTGTCGCAACGGTGCACAGTTAGGGGGAACACTTCTTGAAATTATTATGAGGGATCATCTTATTTACTACCATCGTTCTAAGTAAACAAGATGCAAAACATGATAAACATCACATGCAATCAAATAATAAACGTGACATGATATGGCCAATATCACATAGCTCCTTTGATCTCCATCTTGGGGCTCCATGATCATCTTTGTCACCGGCTTGACACCATGATCTCCATCATCGTGTCTCCATGAAGTTGCTCGCCAACTATTACTTCTACTACTATGGCTAACGCGTTTAGCAATAAAGTAAAGTAATTTACATGGCGTTTCTCAATGACACGCAGGTCATACAAAAAATAAAGACAACTCCTATGGCTCCTGCCGGTTGTCATACTCATCGACATGCAAGTCGTGATTCCTATTACAATAGCATGAACATCTCATACATCACATATAGATCATTCATCATTCATCACAACTTTGGCCATATCATATCACAAAGCACTTGCTGCAAAAACAAGTTAGACGTCCTCTAATTGTTGTTGCAAGTTTTACGTGGCTGAATTAGGGTTCTAGCAAGAACGTTTTCTTACCTACGTAAAAGCCACAACGTGATTTGTCAACTTCTATTTACCCTTCATAAGGACCCTTTTCATCGAATCCGCTCCAACTAAAGTGGGAGAGACAGACACCCGCCAGCCACCTTATGCAACTAGTGCATGTTAGTCGGTGGAACCGGTCTCACGTAAGCGTACGTGTAAGGTTGGTCCGGGCCGCTTCATCCCACAATACCGCTGAAGCAAGATAAGACTAGTAGCGGCAAGAAATTTGACAACATCTACGCCCACAACAAATTGTGTTCTACTCGTGCAATAGAGAACTACGCATAGACCTAGCTCATGATGCCACTGTTGGGGAACGTTGCAGAAAATTAAAATTTTTCCCACGGTTTCACCAAGATCCATCTATGAGTTCATCTAAGCAACGAGTCATGGGAGAGAGATTGCATCTACATACCACTTTGTAGATCGCGAGCGGAAGCGTTCAACGAACGGGGATGAGGTAGTCGTACACGACGTGATCCAAATCACCGGAGATCCTAGCACCGAACGGACGGCACCTCCGCGTTCAACACACGTACGGTCAGCGTAACGTCTCCTTCTTCTTGATCCAGCAAGGCAAAGGAGAGGTTGAGGAAGATGGTTCCAGCAGCAGCACGACGACGTGGTGATGGTGGAGCTGCAGTACTCCGGCAGGGCTTCGCCGAGTTCTATGGAGGAGGAGGAGGTGTTGGAGAGGGAGAGGGAGGCGCCAGGGCAAAGGGTGCGGCTGCCCCCTCCCCTCCCCCCTTTATATAGGCCCCCTGGGGGAGGGGCGCCGGCCCTGGGAGATTGAATCTCCCAAGGGGGCGGCGGCCAAGGGGGGTGGAGTGCCCCCCAAGGCAAGTGGGCGCCCCCCACCCTAGGGTTCCAACCCTAGGCGCAGAGGGTGGGCCTTGGGGGGTGCACCAGCCCACTAAGGGCTGCCCCCCCTTCCCACTTCAGCCCATGGGGCCCTTCGGGATGGGTGGCCCCACCCGGTGGACCCCCGGGACCCATCCGGTGGTCCCGGTACAATACCGGTGACCCCCAGATCATTCCCGATGGCCGAAACTGCACTTCCTATATATAATTCTTTACCTCTGGACCAATCCGGAACTCCTCGTGACGTCCGGGATCTCATCCGGGACTCCGAACAACATTCGGGTTACTGCATATACATATCTTCACAACCCTAGCGTCACCGAACCTTAAGTGTGTAGACCCTACGGGTTCGGGAGACATGCAGACATGACCGAGACGGCTCTCGGGCAATAACCAACAGCGGGATCTGGATACCCATGTTGGCTCCCACATGCTCCACGATGATCTCATCGGATGAACCACGATGTCGAGGATTCAATTAATCCCGTATACGATTCCGTTTGTCAATCGGTATTTTACTTGCCCGAGATTCAATCGTCGGTATCCCAATACCTCGTTCAATCTCGTTACCGGCAAGTCACTTTACTCGTACCGTAATGCGTGATCCCGTGATCAAACACTTTGATCATATCGAGCTCATTATGATGATGCATTACCGAGTGGGCCTGGTGATACCTCTCCGTCAAGCGGAGTGACAAATCCCAGTCTCGATCCGTGTCAACCCAACAGACACTTTCGGAGATACCCGTAGTATACCTTTATAGTCACCCAGTTACGTTGTGACGTTTGGCACACCCAAAGCACTCCTACGGTGTCCGAGAGTTACACGATCGCATGGTCTAAGGAAAGGATACTTGACATTGGAAAACTCTAGCAAACGAACTATGCGATCTTATGCTATGTTTAGGATTGGGTCTCGTCCATCACATCATTCTCCTAATGATGTGATCTCGTTATCATTGACATCCAATGCCCATAGTCTGGAAACCATGACTATCTATTGATCAACGAGCTAGTCAACTAGAGGCTTACTAGGGACACGTTGTTGTCTGTTATTCACACATGTATTACGATTTCCGGATAACACAATTATAGCACGAATAAAGACAATTATCATGAACAAGGAAATATAATAATAATGCTTTTATTATTGCCTCTAGGGCATATTTCCAACACGTACAACTAGAGCCAGACCTCAAGTTTCCCTGAGGTGGTGCTGCAAGTGGCTCTAGTTTGGACCAACACTTAGACAAGCATTGGCCCGGGGGGGCTAAAATAAAGATGACCCTCGGGATGCGCGACTCCCAAGGGAAAAAGGTAATAGGCTGAGGCAAATGTAAAACCAAAGTTGGGCCTTGCTGGAAGAGCTTTATTCAAAGCGAACTGTCAAGGGGGTCCCATAAATCACCCAACCGCGTTAGGGACGCAAAATCCGGGAACATAATACCGATATGACGGAAACTAGGGCGGCAAGAGTGGAACAAAACACCAGGCATAAGGCCGAGCCTTCCACCCTTTACCAAGTATATAGATGCATTAGTAATATAAGAGATATTGTGATATCCCAACAAAATATTCATGTTCCAACAAGGAACAAGCTCCAATCTTCACCTGCAACTAACAGTGCTATAAGAGGGGCTGAGCAAAGCGGTAACTTAGCCAAACAACGGTTTGCTAGGAAAGGATGGTTAGAGGCTTGACATGGCAGCATGGGAGCCATGATAAGCAAGTGGTAGGCATCGTAGCATAGGCATAGCAAAAGAGCGAGCTACTAGCAAGCAAAGATAGAAGTGATTTCGAGGGTATGTTCATCTTGCCTGAGATCCCGCAAGGAAGAAGAACGAGTCCATGAAGAAGACAAACAGACGAAGTCGAACGAATCCTCACAACTCCGGAACGAAACCGAAGCTAACGAGAGAAGCAACCCGGAAACAAACAAACAACATAGTAAACAACCACCACATACACATGGCATGATGCAAAAACAAGTATGATGCATGTACGATTTAATGAGGCATGGCATGGCAAAGTGCAACAAACGACACTACAAATTAAGTGGAGCTCAATATGCAACGAGTTGCATATTGACGAGACACCACATCAATTATTTAGTTCTCTCTCGGTTATGTATCCAACAATATTAAATGTAATTAAACATGGCAAGGGGTGAAGCATAAGTAAACTAACTATTTAGGCAAGTTTAAATGAGGCCGGAACAACAAACAACAATTCCGGAAAAACCTCATATGCATATTTCAAATTTGCTACTGTTCTGCCTAAAACATATTTTAATGTTGTTAAACAGGAAAATAAAGTGCAACATGTTAATCTATGCATTTTTCTACCCCATTTACATATAAAGATTATACAAAACCGAGCTACGGTTATTTAGTTATGAATTAAATCATTTTAACATGGCATTTATATAAATTTAATCAAACAACAAGTTTAAACATTTTAACATGGGATGAAAGTGGCATATTGTGAAACTAGATAAAACTCTAATCATTTCACATGTATAGTTTGTTTAATTTGGATGCATGCATATTTAGTTCTCTCTCGGTTATGTACCCAACAATATTAAATGTAATTAAACATGGCAAGGGGTGAAGCATAAGTAAACTAACTATTTAGGCAAGTTTAAATGAGGCCGGAACAACAAACAACAATTCCGAAAAAACCTCATATGCATATTTCAAATTTGCTACTGTTCTGCCTAAAACATATTTTAATGTTGTTAAACAGGAAAATAAAGTGCAACATGTTAATCTATGCATTTTTCTACCCCATTTACATATAAAGATTATACAAAACCGAGCTACGGTTATTTAGTTATGAATTAAATCATTTTAACATGGCATTTATATAAATTTAATCAAACAACAAGTTTAAACATTTTAACATGGGATGAAAGTGGAAAATTGTGAAACTAGATAAAACTCTAATCATTTCACATGTATAGTTTGTTTAATTTGGATGCATGCATATTTAAATATGAGCAATGCAAAACAATGGCAATTCTGAAAATATGCAAGCACTGGATATGACAAAAATCACAGGCTGGAAAAAATATAACACCGGGCCGAATCTGAAACAGTGGCAGTGGGGAAAAAAGACTTGAGGCTCCCATGGGATTCGATCCCAGGACCTCTTGGATGTGAGCGCGCGTGGCTAACCAGCTGAGATAGGAACCATGTGTGATAAAGGATGGTCTCGACGTAAGGTGACACAGACTCTCGAACTGAAGAAGCACGAACAGATATCAAAAATGAAAAGGATTAACAAAATAAGGGCGCCTGTGACTCGAACCCAACACGTGCTGGATGCGCACAATCGTGTTTAACCAGTTGAACTAGACTGGATCCGTGCTATCGAGTGGGTTTGGCTGGAAGATGAAGCAGCAAGAAGCTCTGAAAGTCTTAAGGCGCAAAATTGCACAAAAATAAAGAATGCGCAACCTTGGGGGTTCGATCCCGGGGCTCCCCTGTAGGATTGCGTGGCCTTGACCACTGAGCTGTTGCTATGTTTGGCGCCATATGGAAGCTCAGCGCGTTATGTATAATCAGAAGTCCTAGCCTTCTTCTCCGGCGAATACATGGGTGCATCGGAGGCGATGCCGGCGAGCAAACGCAGCGGCAGCTGCTGCTGTGGTGAGCCGGCGGGGGTGCGGAAACAGGGGATGGGTGCTACTGCGTGTGCGTGTGTGTGCAGGAGGCGCATGGGTGTGAGGAGCTCGAGCACCTCATCCATGGCGGTCAGAGAGCTTCAGCTCGTTCGAGGGGGCATTCAAACGCTCTGATCGACGAAGTAAAGGAGGGAGGAGGAGCGGGGAGGGGTGGATGCTCACCGGGCTCTCGTGGAACACGAAGAGAGGCCCGGAGACGTGATGCAGAGGCGAGGCGAAACGCAGATCGGGGCGGTGTCCTCGAGTCCGTGAAGAAGTTGAAGCAGGGGAGGTAGACGACGATGAACTTGGCGTCTCCGGACTTGGATCGCAGAGGAACGGGTTCGTTGCGGCGTCTCGATGCGCATGGATGAAGAAAGGGTCGGCGACGAGCTTGCTACGCCGGAGGAAAGCTTGATCACGACCCGGCCATGGCGTCGGGCGGTGGAGGAAGCAGGCGCATGGGTGCCCCCTTACCTGTGGCGGCGGCAGAGGAGGAAAGAGGGGGAGGAGGAGGAGGAGGAACCCTAGGGAGAGGGCTCTGCTTATAAAGGGGCGCGAGCGCTCTGTGTCTGGAGCGAGAGAGACGGAGGGGAAACGGAGCAGGTGGCCGTTTGGGGCATTGGGCTGGGCCGGCTGGGGAGAGAAACATGTGGGCTGCGGGGTCTGCTGCTGGGCTGCTCTTCCTTTCTCTCCTCATCTCTTTTCCTTAGTTCTTCAAGCAGAATAACAAGAGCAGAAATGCACAGGGAGATCAGGAAGAAAGTAGGATGGGAAGGAGATGTTTATAAGATCCTGGATTTATGCACAATTTGAATAAAATGGTCTGGACATTTTAGAGATAGAAAAATAATTCAAGTTTGAATTTAATTAAAACTTGAGTCATTTTTGAACCCAACCAAAACAACTCCAAAATGGATGATACTTGACAGAGAGGTATAAGGCATGGTGCATGATTATCAGGAAATAAATGAACATTAATGGAGGCACAAATAATGCCACTTGGCATGAAAGCCAAGATTTGAAAGAAAGGAAGAAGTGATAAGGTTTGCACGTGGAGAAAGGTCTTGATGAAAAGATGAAGATACAAATGACCATATGAGGAGGGGAAGGGTGATGCAAAGGGCGATCATGCATGAAACACACAATGCACATGAAGAGCATGATGAAATGCAACATTACAAGAAGCCCAAATGCAACACTTGAAATGATCACAATGCAAACATGGATGACAAAAGCAAAACATTAAAGGAAATGGCAAAGTTGGGGATCAAGAATTAAGATAACAAAGGCATTAGGATATTTTGTAAGTGTGTTATGGTTGATTCCAAACAAATGGAATATTTACTATAGCTCTCTAAATATCGAGAGCTTATGTTTTAAAGAGAATCACCATGTGAATTCCCTTGATTTAAATGGATCAAAATATCCATGCCATTTATTTAGTTGAGTTTCCAAAATATTTATGAGATGATGGCATGATGACATGATGCAATGCAAAAAATAAAAGGGCAGGCACAAATGAAACACACGGCGAAACCCGGAATATATGGAAGGCATCTGAAGCTCCGGTCTTGGGGCGTTACAGCTGCACGACTGGAATCGCACGGGGGCGGCGGAGCGCCTCCCTGAAATCCGCGCCAAACTTCTCCTCCTGCCCCCGCCCGCCGCCCAGTCCCCGGCTCCGTCCGCCGCGGGTCTCCGCGCACTCGGCCTCCTCAGCTTCGTCCAACTCGACCTCTCCTCGCCCCCTTCCTCCGGCGCCCCGCGCCGCGACCTCGTCCCCGCGTTCATCGCCAATTATCTTTCCATCCGTGGGTGGAGCTACGCACGAGGCGTCGGGTTCGAGGTTTCCCCTGACACCTTCGCCGACGCGCTCTCCCTCCCGGCCCCGCGAAGTGCCGCACCGGTCGATCACGACCCCCTAGCCGGCGTCGACCCCGCCGCCGTGGCCTCCGCCGCGACAGAGTTCATGAAAGCGTACATCTTGACGCCGTTAGCGTCCACCAACGGCGGGAAGCTGCCCATCTATGTCAAGTCGGCGGCGCGGAGGGTGAAGGATGGGATGGCGCATACTGTCGACTGGACATTTTTACTCTGGCGCCTTGTAGTGGAGGAGATGTTCGAGCTGAGGAAGGGGATGAGAACCGATTGGGCGTGCTACTATGGCGCTGTCGGATCACAGGTTTCGGCAGACCCTTAAGGTTCGAACTCTGGGGTGCGCGCGGAGATGATGCCTTCTACCTCTCCGTCTCGTAAGGATCTAAATTACCGAAAGAACAGCACAAGAGACGCAGAGTTTATACTAGTTCGGGCCACCATTGTGGTGTAACACCTTACTTTAGTTTGTGGTGGGTGGATTGCCTCTTGGGCTGATGATGATGACGAACAGTACAAGGGAGTACAGCCTCGCGAGGGCCTGCTCTTGGCTAGGGGGATGAACTGCTAGGGGGAGTTCGATCGCCCTTCTCTCTCTCTCTACTTGCTCTACGCTTGCTCTGAATACTCCATCGTCCCCCCTACCCTGGGGGTGGATAGTCCTATTTGTAGGCAAAGGCCCAGGGCCTCTTCCCAAATATTGAGCGGGAAGGGCGCCAACAATTTGCCAATATGAAGGGGAACATCTGGTACACTTATCCTGACTAAAGTTGGTCCTCGCCTGCCAAAGGCCCTGTGGTGACGCCGTACTGGGCTCCACGATGACCTCCTTCCCACCGTTGGACTGGTCTTGGTCTCGTTGCACCGAAATGGATGCCTTTGCTTGATCCTCTCGCCTGCGCTTGCCCCCTTTTCTCCAAACAGGAAAGGGAGGACACTGCCTGGTCTGGCGCCCGCCTGGCACCCTTGGTCGTCATGGCTTGCGTCATGGGCACCTCGCGAGGTACCCTGCCTTGATCTCTCCGCCTCCTCGTGAGCCAGCCTGACGAGGCCGCGCCTGAGGAAGCGCCGTGTCGTCCGCCCCGCGAGGCTTGGCCCCTCACGAGAGTCTTGGGTCTCGCGTTGATGAAGTTGGGCCATGCTGGGCCCCCTTTGAGCCACGCCGCAGGCCACAGGCAGGCAAGTCTGGGGACCCCCGTTCCCAGAACGCTGACAGTAGCCCCCGGGCCCAAGGCGCGCCCGGACTTGGCCGTGCCGAGAGACGAAAGGGCAAGGGCGAAGCGCCGCGGGCCCTAATAGACTGCGGCCTTGGGTGCCGCGTGGTGGTTTGACAAGACGTGGGCGTCTCCGCTTCCCCATGACGCCTTGGCAACTGCGTGACTTGACTAGTCCCTGCATGCGTAGATACGGGTCATTATTACCTACGATCGTGGTGCTCGACGGTTGGCCTTTTCCGGCTATAAGTACGGGGCCGCGTAAGCTCCGCCAGTCCGCCCCCTCCTGCTTCTCTTCTTCTTCCTCTCCTTGGCCACCCGCCGCTCGCATGGCTCCAAAGAGGTTCTCAGCCGCGGAGAAGGGGAAGGCCAGTCGGGCGGGGCCCGACTCCCCTCCGGCCAAGCGCGGCCGGGGTCATCCCCGCAAGCATCCCGCGGTCCCCGTTGCGGCTCCCCGTGGCCACAGGGATGGTTCCCCGCGTGGTGGTGAGCGCTCGGCTGCCAAGGGAAGGCAGGCTGTGACTGCGCGGCCCCCCAGGCCGCGCTTTCGCTCGGCGGAGGTGCTGCCGGAGTTCGTCGTGTGGTCGGCGGACCCGACCAACACCTGGCTCCAGCTCCCTTGCTTCTTCATCGGCGAGCTGCCGGCCAGCGCCCGGTGCGGCTTCTGGCTGACAGTTGCTGCAGCAGGGCCTCCTGGGTTTCGCTTGAGGTCTCCCCTTCTAGGAATGGGGCCCTGACCCGCGGGTGGTAAACGTTTGCCCGCGCGCGCGGCCTGGGCCAGCGGTGCACCCTGCACTTCAAGTTCGACGGCGACGACACCCTCTATGTGAGGGTGTTTTGGGGAAGATGGTCGCCGCGCAGGATGCTGCTGAAGGAAATATGCCCTAGAGGCAATAATAAAGTCTGTCCGAATCATGTTAGCAATTGCCGCATTTTATGATTATGAAATTTGGCAGATGGATGTAAAAACTGCATTCCTGAATGGATTTCTGGAAGAAGAGTTGTATATGATGCAACCAGAAGGTTTTATCGATCCAAAGGGAGCTAACAAAGTGTGCAAGCTCCAGCGATCCATTTATGGACTGGTGCAAGCCTCTCGAAGTTGGAATAAACGCTTTGATAGTGTGATCAAAGCATTTGGGTTTGTACAGACTTTTGGAGAAGCCTGTATTTACAAGAAAGTGGGTGGGAGCTCTGTAGCATTTCTGATATTATATGTGGATGACATATTACTAATCGGAAATGATATCGAATTTCTGGATAGCATAAAGGGATACTTGAATAAGAATTTTTCAATGAAAGACCTCGGTGAAGCTGCTTACATATTGGGCATCAAGATCTATAGAAATAGATCAAGACGCTTAATTGGACTTTCACAAAGCACATACCTTGACAAAGTTTTGAAAAAGTTCAAAATGGGTCAAGCAAAGAAAGGATTCTTGCATGTACTACAAGGTGTGAAGTTGAGTAAGACTCAATGCCCGACCACTGCAGAAGATAGAGAGAAAATGAAAGATGTTCCCTATGCTTCAGCCATAGGCTCTATCATGTATGCAATGCTGTGTACCAGACCTGATGTGTGTCTTGCTATAAGTTTAGCAGGGAGGTACCAAAGTAATCCAGGAGTGGATCACTGGACAACGGTCAAGAACATCCTGAAGTACCTGAAAAGAACTAAGGATATGTTTCTCATATATGGAGGTGACAAAGAGCTCATCGTAAATGGTTACGTTGATGCAAGCTTTGACACTGATCCGGACGATTCTAAATCACAAACCGGATACGTGTTTACATTAAACGGTAGAGCTGTCAGTTGGTGCAGTTCTAAACAAAGCGTCGTGGCAAGATCTACATGTGAAGCGGAGTACATAGCTGCTTCGGAAGCAGCAAATGAAGGAGTCTGGATGAAGGAGTTCATATCCGATCTAGGTGTCATACCTAGTGCATCGGGTCCAATGAAAATCTTTTGTGACAATACTGGTGCAATTGCCTTGGCAAAGGAATCCAGATTTCACAAGAGAACCAAGCACATCAAGAGACGCTTCAATTCCATCTGGGATCTAGTCCAGGTGGGAGACATAGAGATTTGCAAGATACATACGGATCTGAATGTAGCAGACCTGTTGACTAAGCCTCTTCCACGAGCAAAACATGATCAACACCAAAACTCCATGGGTGTTAGAATCATTACCGTGTAATCTAGATTATTGACTCTAGTGCAAGTGGGAGACTGAAGGAAATATGCCCTACAGGCAATAATAAAGTTATTATTTATTTCCTCATATATCGTGATAAATGTTTTTTATTAATGCTAGAATTGTATTAGCCGGAAACATAATACATGTGTGAATATATAAACAAACAGAGTGTCACTAGTATGCCTCTACTTGACTAGCTCGTTAATCAAAGATGGTTATGTTTCCTAACCATGAACAAAGAGTTGTTATTTGATTAACGAGGTCACATCATTAGTTGAATGATCTGATTGACATGACCCATTCCATTAGCTTAGCACCCGATCGTTTAGTATGTTGCTATTGCTTTCTTCATGACTTATAGATGTTCCTATGACTATGAGCTTATGCAACTCCCGTTTACCGGAGGAACACTTTGTGTGCTACCAAATGTCACAACATAACTGGGTGATTATAAAGGTGCTCTACAGGTGTCTCCAAAGGTACTTGTTGGGTTGGCGTATTTCGAGATTAGGATTTGTCACTCCGATAGTCGGAGAGGTATCTCTGGGCCCTCTCGATAATGCACATCACATAAGCCTTGCAAGCATTACAACTAATATGTTAGTTGTGAGATGATGTATTACGAAACGAGTAAAGAGACTTGCCGACAACGAGATTGAACTAGGTATTGGATACCGACGATCGAATCTCGGGCAAGTAACATACCGATGACAAAGGGAACAACGTATGTTGTTATGCGGTCTGACCGATAAAGATCTTTGTAGAATATGTAGGAGCCAATATGGGCATCCAGGTCCCGCTATTGGTTATTGACCGGAAACGTGTCTCGGTCATGTCTACATTGTTCTCGAACCATAGGGTCCGCACGCTTAACGTTACGATGACAATTATTATGAGTTTATACATTTTGATGTACCGAAGGTAGTTCGGAGTCCTGGATGTGATCACGGACATGACAAGGAGTCTCAAAATGGTCGAGACATAAAGATCGATATATTGGAAGCCTATATTTGGACATCGGAATCGTTCCGGGTGAAATCGTCATTTTATCGGAGTACCGAGGGGTTACCGGAACCCCCCGGGGGGGTTAATGGGCCTTCATGGGCCATAAGGGAGAAGAGAGGGGCCAGCCAGGGCAGGCCGCGCGCCCCCTCCCCCCTAGTTCGAATAGGACAAGGAAGGGGGGGGGGCGGCGCCCCCCTTTCCTCTTCTCCCTCCCCCTTTCCTTCTCCAACAAGGCAAGAGAGGGGGGAGTCCTACTCCCGGTGGGAGTAGGACTCCTCCAGGCGCACCCCATGGGGGCTGGCCGCACCTCCCCCTCCCTCCTTTATATACGGGGCGGGGGGCACCCTAGAACACACAAGTTGATCTTCGTGATCGTTCCTTAGCCGTGTGCGGTGCCCTCCTCCACCATATTCCACCTCGGTCATATCGTTGCGGTGCTTAGGCGAAGCCCTGCGTCGGTAGAACATCATCATCGTCATCACGCCGTCGTGCTGACGAAACTCATCCCCGAAGCTTTGCTGGATCGGAGCCCGGGTAGCGTCATCGAGCTAAACGTGTGCTAAGAACTCGGAGGTGCCGGAGTAACGGTGCTTGGATCGGTTGGACCGGGAAGACGTACGACTACTTCCTCTATGTTGCGTCAACGCTTCCGCTTCGGTCTACGAGGGTACGTAGACAACACTCTCCCCTCTCGTTGCTATGCATCACCATGATCTTGCATGTGCGTAGGATTTTTTTTGAAATTACCACGTTCCTCAACAGTGGCATCAGAGCCTAGGTTTTTATGGTTTGATGTTATTTGCACGAGTAGAACACAAGTGAGTTGTGGGCGATATAAGTCATACTGCCTACCAGCATGTCATACTTTGGTTCGGCGGTATTGTTGGATGAAGCGGCCCGGACCGACATTACGCGTACGCTTACGCGAGACTGGTTCTACCGCCGTGCTTTGCACACAGGTGGCTGGCGGGTGTCAGTTTCTCTAACTTTAGTTGAACCGAGTGTGGCTACGCCCGGTCCTTGCGAAGGTTAAAACGGCATCAACTTGACAAACTATCGTTGTGGTTTTGATGCGTACGTGAGATTGGTTCTTGCTTAAGCCCGTAGCAGCCACGTAAAACTTGCAACAAACAAAGTAGAGGACGTCTAACTTGTTTTTGCAGGGCATGTTGTGATGTGATATGGTCAAGGCATGATGCTACATTTTATTGTATGAGATGATCATGTTTTGTAACTGAGTTATCGACAACTGGGAGGAGCCATATGGTTGTCGCTTTATTGTATGCAATGCAATCGCCCTGTAATGCTTTACTTTATCACTAAGCGGTAGCGATAGTCGTAGAAGCATAAGATTGGCGAGACGAGAACGATGCTACGATGGAGATCAAGGTGTCGCGCCGGTGACGATGGTGATCATGACGGTGCTTCGGAGATGGAGATCACAAGCACAAGATGATGATGGCCATATCATATCACTTATATTGATTGCATGTGATGTTTATCTTTTTTATGCATCTTATCTTGCTTTGATTGACGGTAGCATTATAAGATGATCTCTCACTAAAATTATCAAGAAGGGTTCTCCCTGAGTATGAACCGTTGCCAAAGTTCGTCGTGCCCAGACACCAGGTGATGATCGGGTGTGATAAGCTCTACGTCCATCTACAACGGGTGCAAGCCAGTTTTGCACACGCATAATACTCGGGTTATACTTGACGAGCCTAGCATATGCAGATATGGCCTCGGAACACGGAGACCGAAAGGTCGAGCGTGAATCATATAGTAGATATGATCAACATAATGATGTTCACCATTGAAGACTAATCCATTTCACGTGATGATCGGTTATGGTTTAGTTGATTTGGATCACGTGATCACTTAGAAGATTAGAGGGATGCCTATCTAAGTGGGAGTTCTTAAGTAATATGATTAATTGAACTTAAATTTATCATGAACTTAGTCCCTGATAGTATCTTGCTTGTTTATGTTGATTGTAGATAGATGGCCCGTGCTGTTGTTCCGTTGAATTTTAATGCGTTCCTAGAGAAAGCAAAGTTGAAAGATGATGGTAGCAATTACACGGACTGGGTCCGTAACTTGAGGATTATCCTCATTGCTGCACAGAAGAGTTACGTCCTGGAAGCACCGCTGGGTGCCAGGCCTGCTGCTGATGCAACTGACGACGTTAAGAACGCCTGGCAGAGCAAAGCTGATGACTACTCAATAGTTCAATGTGCCATGCTTTACGGCTTAGAACCGGGACTTCAACGATGTTTTGAACGTCATGGGGCATATGAGATGTTCCAAGAGTTGAAGTTAATATTCCAACAGAATGCCCGGATTGAGAGATATGAAGTCTCCAATAAGTTCTATAGCTACAAGATGGAGGAGAATAGTTCTATCAGTGAGCATATACTCAAAATGTCTGGGTATTGTAATCACTTGATTCAATTGGGAGTTAATCTTCCGGATGATTGCGTCATTGACAGAATTCTCCAATCACTTCCACCAAGCTACAAAGGCTTCATGATGAACTATAATATGCAAGGGATGGATAAGACGATTCCTGAGCTCTTCGCAATGCTAAAGGCTGTGGAGGTAGAAATCAAGAAGGAGCATCAAGTGTTGATGGTCAACAAGACCACTAGTTTCAAGAAAAAGGGCAAAGGTAAAAAGAAGGGGAATTTCAAGAAGAACAACAAGCAAGTTGCTGCTCAAGAGAAGAAACCCAAGTCTGGACCTAAGCCTGAAACTGAGTGCTTCTACTGCAAGCAGACTGGTCACTGGAAGCGGAACTGCCCCAAGTATTTGGCGGATAAGAAGGATGGCAAGGTGAACAAAGGTATATGTGATATACATGTTATTGATGTGTACCTTACTAGAGCTTGCAGTAGCACCTGGGTATTGGATACTGGTTCTGTTGCTAATATTTGCAACTCGAAACAGGGACTACGGATTAAGCGAACACTGGCAAAGGACGAGGTGACGATGCGCGTGGGAAATGGTTCCAAAGTCGATGTGATCGCGGTCGGCACGCTACCTCTACATCTACCTTCGGGATTAGTATTAGACCTAAATAATTGTTATTTGGTGCCAGCGTTGAGCATGAACATTATATCTGGATCTTGTTTGATGCGAGACGGTTATTCATTTAAATCAGAGAATAATGGTTGTTCTATTTATATGAGTAATATCTTTTATGGTCATGCACCCTTGAAGAGTGGTCTATTTTTGATGAATCTCGATAGTAGTGATACACATATTCATAATGTTGAAGCCAAAAGATGCAGAGTTGATAATGACAGTGCAACTTATTTGTGGCACTGCCGTTTAGGTCATATCGGTGTAAAGCGCATGAAGAAACTCCATACTGATGGACTTTTGGAACCACTTGATTATGAATCACTTGGTACTTGAGAACCGTGCCTCATGGGCAAGATGACTAAAACACCGTTCTCCGGTACTATGGAGAGAGCAACAGATTTGTTGGAAATCATACATACAGATGTATGTGGTCCGATGAATATTGAAGCTCGTGGCGGATATCGTTATTTTCTCACCTTCACAGATGATTTAAGCAGATATGGGTATATCTACTTAATGAAACACAAGTCTGAAACATTTGAAAAGTTCAAAGAATTTCAGAGTGAAGTTGAAAATCATCGTAACAAGAAAATAAAGTTTCTACGATCTGATCGTGGAGGAGAATATTTGAGTTACGAGTTTGGTCTACATTTGAAACAATGCGGAATAGTTTCGCAACTCACGCCACCCGGAACACCACAATGTAATGGTGTGTCCGAACATCGTAATCGTACTTTACTTGATATGGTGCGATCTATGATGTCTCTTACAGATTTACCGCTATCATTTTGGGGTTATGCTTTAGAGACGGCCGCATTCATGTTAAATAGAGCACCATCAAAATCCGTTGAGACGACGCCTTATGAACTATGGTTTGGCAAGAAACCAAAGTTGTCGTTTCTTAAAGTTTGGGGCTGCGATGCTTATGTGAAAAAGCTTCAACCTGATAAGCTCGAACCCAAATCGGAGAAATGTGTCTTCATAGGATACCCAAAGGAAACTGTTGGGTACACCTTCTATCACAGATCCGAAGGCAAGACATTCGTTGCTAAAAATGGATCCTTTCTAGAGAAGGAGTTTCTCTCGAAAGAAGTGAGTGGGAGGAAAGTAGAACTTGATGAGGTAACTATACCTGCTCCCTTATTGGGAAATAGCACATCACAGGAACCAGTTTCTGTGACGTCTAAACCAATTAGTGAGGAAGTTAATGATGATGATCATGCAACTTCAGATCAAGCTACTACAGAACCTCGTAGATCAACCAGAGTAAGATCCGCACCAGAGTGGTACGGCAATCCTGTTCTGGAAATCATGCTACTAGATCATGGTGAACCTACGAACTATGAAGAAGCGATGGTGAGCCCAGATTCCGCAAAATGGCTTGAAGCCATGAAATCTGAGATGGGATCCATGTATGAGAACAAAGTGTGGACTTTGGTTGACTTGCCCGATGGTCGGCAAGCAATTGAGAATAAATGGATCTTCAAGAAGAAGACTGACGCTGACAGTAATGTTACTGTCTACAAAGCTCGACTTGTCGCAAAAGGTTTTCGACAAGTTCAAGGGATTGACTACGATGAGACCTTCTCACCCGTAGCGATGCTTAAGTCTGTCCGAATCATGTTAGCAATTGCCGCATTTTATGATTATGAAATTTGGCAGATGGATGTAAAAACTGCATTCCTGAATGGATTTCTGGAAGAAGAGTTGTATATGATGCAACCAGAAGGTTTTATCGATCCAAAGGGAGCTAACAAAGTGTGCAAGCTCCAGCGATCCATTTATGGACTGGTGCAAGCCTCTCGAAGTTGGAATAAACACTTTGATAGTGTGATCAAAGCATTTGGGTTTGTACAGACTTTTGGAGAAGCCTGTATTTACAAGAAAGTGGGTGGGAGCTCTGTAGCATTTCTGATATTATATGTGGATGACATATTACTAATCGGAAATGATATAGAATTTCTGGATAGCATAAAGGGATACTTGAATAAGAATTTTTCAATAAAAGACCTCGGTGAAGCTGCTTACATATTGGGCATCAAGATCTATAGAAATAGATCAAGACGCTTAATTGGACTTTCACAAAGCACATACCTTGACAAAGTTTTGAAAAAGTTCAAAATGGATCAAGCAAAGAAAGGATTCTTGCCTGTACTACAAGGTGTGAAGTTGAGTAAGACTCAATGCCCGACCACTACAGAAGATAGAGAGAAAATGAAAGATGTTCCCTATGCTTCAGCCATAGGCTCTATCATGTATGCAATGCTGTGTACCAGACCTGATGTGTGTCTTGCTATAAGTTTAGCAGGGAGGTACCAAAGTAATCCAGGAGTGGATCACTGGACAGCGGTCAAGAACATCCTGAAGTACCTGAAAAGAACTAAGGATATGTTTCTCATATATGGAGGTGACAAAGAGCTCATTGTAAATGGTTACGTTAATGCAAGCTTTGACACTGATCCGGACGATTCTAAATCGCAAACCGGATACGTGTTTACATTAAACGGTAGAGCTGTCAGTTGGTGCAGTTCTAAACAAAGCGTCGTGGTAGGATCTACATGTGAAGCGGAGTACATAGCTGCTTCGGAAGCAGCAAATGAAGGAGTCTGGATGAAGGAGTTCATATCCGATCTAGGTGTCATACCTAGTGCATCGGGTCCAATGAAAATCTTTTGTGACAATACTGGTGCAATTGCCTTGGCAAAGGAATCCAGATTTCACAAGAGAACCAAGCACATCAAGAGACGCTTCAATTCCATCCGGGATCTAGTCCAGGTGGGAGACATAGAGATTTGCAAGATACATACGGATCTGAATGTAGCAGACCTGTTGACTAAGCCTCTTCCACGAGCAAAACATGATCAACACCAAAACTCCATGGGTGTTAGAATCATTACTGTGTAATCTAGATTATTGACTCTAGTGCAAGTGGGAGACTGAAGGAAATATGCCCTACAGGCAATAATAAAGTTATTATTTATTTCCTCATATATCGTGATAAATGTTTTTTATTAATGCTAGAATTGTATTAGCCGGAAACATAATACATGTGTGAATATATAAACAAACAGAGTGTCACTAGTATGCCTCTACTTGACTAGCTCGTTAATCAAAGATGGTTATGTTTCCTAACCATGAACAAAGAGTTGTTATTTGATTAACGAGGTCACATCATTAGTTGAATGATCTGATTGACATGACCCATTCCATTAGCTTAGCACCCGATCGTTTAGTATGTTGCTATTGCTTTCTTCATGACTTATAAATGTTCCTATGACTATGAACTTATGCAACTTCCGTTTACCGGAGGAACACTTTGTGTGCTACCAAATGTCACAACGTAACTGGGTGATTATAAATGTGCTTTATAGGTGTCTCCAAAGGTACTTGTTGGGTTGGCGTATTTCGAGATTAGGATTTGTCACTCCGATAGTCGGAGAGGTATCTTTGGGCCCTCTCGATAATGCACATCACATAAGCCTTGCAAGCATTACAACTAATATGTTAGTTGTAAGATGATGTATTACGGAACAAGTAAAGAGACTTGCCAGCAACGAGATTGAACTAGGTATTGGATACCGACGATCGAATCTCGGGCAAGTAACATACCGATGACAAAGGGAACAACGTATGTTGTTATGCGGTCTGACCGATAAAGATCTTCGTAGAATATGTAGGAGCCAATATGGGCATCCAGGTCCCGCTATTGGTTATTGACCGGAGACGTGTCTCGGTCATGTCTACATTGTTCTCGAACCGTAGGGTCCGCACGCTTAACGTTACGATGACAATTATTATGAGTTTATACATTTTGATGTACCGAAGGTAGTTCGGAGTCCCGGATGTGATCACGGACATGACAAGGAGTCTCGAAATGGTCGAGACATAAAGATCGATATATTGGAAGCCTATATTTGGACATCAGAATCGTTCCGGGTGAAATCGGCATTTTATCGGAGTACCGAGGGGTTACCGGAACCCCCCGGAGGGTTAATGGGCCTTCACGGGCCATAAGGGAGAAGAGAGGGGCCGGCCAGGGCAGGCCGCGCGCCCCTCCCCCCTAGTCCGAATAGGACAAGGAAGGGGGGGGGGCGGCGCCCCCTTTCCTCTTCTCCCTCCCCCTTTCCTTCTCCAACAAGGCAAGAGAGGGCGGAGTCCTACTCCCCGTGGGAGTAGGACTCCTCCAGGCGCACCCCATGGGGGCCGGCTGCACCTCCCCCTCCCTCCTTTATATACGGGGGCAGGGGGCACCCTAGAACACACAAGTTGATCTTCGTGATCGTTCCTTAGCCGTGTCCGGTGCCCTCCTCCACCATATTCCACCTCGGTCATATCATTGCGGTGCTTAGGCGAAGCCCTGCGTCGGTAGAACATCATCATCGTCATCATGCCGTCGTGCAGACGAAACTCATCCCCGAAGCTTTGCTGGATCGGAGCCCGGGGAGCGTCTTCGAGCTGAACATGTGCTAAGAACTAGGAGGTGCCGGAGTAACGGTGCTTGGATCGGTTGGACCGGGAAGACGTACGACTACTTCCTCTACATTGCGTCAACGCTTCCGCTTCGGTCTACGAGGGTACGTAGACAACACTCTCCCCTCTCGTTGCTATGCATCACCATGATCTTGCGTGTGCGTAGGAATTTTTTTGAAATTACTACGTTCCCCAACACCTGCCCCGAGGGCGACGACCATGGCCAGGGGCCTCGCTCCGACGACGATGGAGGAGACAGCGCCCGCTCAGATGGCGGCGCCCGATACTCCCCAAGCTCCACCAACTCTTCTTCAGGCGGCTCCTCCAGCGGTGGCTGCAGCCAGCCCCCTCGCCGTCGCGCTTGCTTGGGGGGTGGCTGTTCATCCGCCCGTCGCCGCGCCCTGGTGAAGCGCGAGAGGGAGTCTGCCTGAGCCTCGGAGGCATCCCGTGTCTCCTCTGCAGGCCGATGTGAGGCGGGCCGCGCCGGGCTCGCCTTTTCCTTTTCCTTTTGTTTCCTGTGTAAGACAAAACAACTGCATGGAGCCCCGCGGGGGCGTGTTGAGAATCATTGCCGTTGTAGCTATTACCTTGACTTTGTTGTTGCGCTTCTCAACTATTTGCCCTCGCGTAGGTAGTTTTCGGCCCCAGCCGGGGGGGGGGGGGGGCGACCGACCCAGGCCTTGTGCGCGTGTCACGGTGCCCGAGGGGCACGGACTAGAGGGGTGCTCCTGAAGAGAGCCCGGGCCGTGAAACCTTTAAGCGGCTAGGGCAGAAACGCTCGCAAGGGCATTCGAGTTCCATCCCTCGCGAGGCCTTTCATGAGAGAAATCAAAACGAGGAGCGAAAATCAACGAACCACAAATCAACGACGGCGATAGTTTCGATAAGACTTCAGATGCAAATAAACACGTGAACTGCGGAAAGCAAATAAAAAAGCCGCGACCGGCACCTAATCTAGTCTTCAACGTCTTCTCACCAGCGCGGAGCTAAGTGCTGCCACTGGGCGTGGGAGGGAGCCCCAGGGCCTGAGGCCGGCGCTCCTGAGACTCCGGGGCGTGTACAGCCCCACTCATTATTACGTGAGAGTGTCACGGGGCGGCGAGCTTCACATGCATTGGCCTTCTTCACAGGCTCCGGGCCTTTCTCCCTAGAGGTGATCAGCTTCACAGGCACTTGCCTTCTTCACAGGCTCTGGGCCTTTTCCAAAAAGGGAAGGTCTTCACAGGCGTTCGCCTTCTTCACAGGCTCTAGGCCTTTTCCAAAAAGGGAAGGTCTTCACAGGCGTTCGCCTTCTTCACAGGCTCTGGGCCTTTTCCAAAAAGGGAAGGTCTTCACAGGCGTTCGCCTTCTTCACAGGCTCTGGGCCTTTTCCAAAAAGGGAAGGTCTTCACAGGCGTTCGCCTTCTTCACATGCTCTGGGCCTTTTCCAAAAAGGGAAGGTCTTCACAGGCGTTCGCCTTCTTCACAGGCCCTGGGCCTTTTAGGGGTAGAACCTCCGGAGGTGCTGGATGTTCCACGCGTTCTGGATCGGCTCCCCTTCTTGAGTCTCCAAGCGCACGGAGCTCGGCCTGGAAACATGAACAACCTTGAACGGGCCCTCCCACATGGGAGAGAGCTTGTGCAACCCCTCCCTGGAGAGAACCCGTCTGAGCACGAGGTCTCCTACCTCGAGGGTCCTGGGGCGGATGTTGCGGCAGTGATATCGTCGCAGCGCCTGTTGGTACATTGGCGCTCGCAACGCGGCTTCCCGGCGGCGTTCCTCCCCCAGTATGAGGTCCATCCCCCGCATGGCGTCCTACTGCGCTTCGTCGAACGCTAGGACCCGCGCGGAGCGGCGCCTGACCTCATGAGGGAGGACTGCTTCAGCTCCATAGACCAGGAAGAATGGGGTCTCCCCAGTTGGTTTGGTCGCGGTCGTGCGGATGGACCACAACACGGACTGTAGCTCGTCGTACCAACCTATGCCGCAGGCCTCCAGCTTCTTCTTGAACGTCCTGGTCTTGAGGCCTCTCAGGACCTCCGCGTTGGCCCGTTCGGCCTGCCCATTGCTTCGCGGGTGTGCCACCGAAGCGTAGCGTATCTGTGTCCCAAGGTTAGCACAGTATGTTTTGAATAGATTACTGGTGAACCGCGAACCGTTGTCCGTGATGATGTAGTTTGGCACCCCGAACCGGCTCACGATACCCCTGATGAACTTGACCGCGGAACCAGCGGGGATGGTACGGACGGCCTCCACTTCTGCCCACTTGGTGAACTTGTCAATGGCAACGTAGAGGTAGCGGTAGCCCCCTGGCGCCCGAGGGAATGGGCCCAGAATATCCAACCCCCAAACTGCGAATGGCCACGAGAGGGGTATAGTCTGCAGGCCCCCCACCGGTTGATGGATCTGCTTGGAATGAAATTGGCAGGCCTCACAAGCCTTTACTAATTCGACTGCGTCGTTGAGCGCGGTGGGCCAATAGAACCCGCTACGGAATGCCTTGCTGACGAGGGTTCGTGATGATGAGTGATGTCCGCAGTCTCCGCCGTGTATGTCCTCCAGTAGTTCCTTTCCTTGCTCCCGGGAGATGCAGCGCAGAGATACATCATTTGGTCGCTTCCGGTAAAGCTCTCCATCTCTGATGCAGTATGCCGTGGCCTGCTGCGCCACACGCTCCGCTTCCTCTTCCTTTTCCGGTAGGGTCCCTTGTGTTAAATAGCTCCGGAGTTCTGTTATCCAGCACTCCTCCCGAGGTTCCATCGTCAGGAGTAGACGTGCTCCTGAGGTCGGTCCACAGATCGGGGCTCCCGAGGCTGGCGGCCGAGGGAGCTCCTCTCGAGGCTGAGCGATGTTTGATAACGTCGGCTGTGTTGAGGGTTTGAAGAGCCGCTCTTCGAAGACGCCTGGTTCCTGCGGCAATCGCCTGGATGCCCGTCTGGCTATGTCGTCAGCTTCCTGATTGGTGCCACAGGGCACGTGCTTCAGCTCCAACCCCCAGAACTGCTTTTCCATCCTGCGGACTTCCGCTAGATAGGCCTCCATATGCTCGTCCTTTGGCTCGTACACCTTGTTGGAGAAATTGACAAGGAGCTGCGAGTCGCCCTTGACGGTGAGGCGCTTCACCCCCAGAGCTACTGCGACCTTTAATCCGGCTATCAGACCCTCATACTCTGCTATGTTGTTGGAGACCTTTTCACCTTGCTGGAAACAGAGCTGTACGACATAGTAGAGCTTATCCTGAGTGGGTGATATCAGCACCGCGCCAGTCCCCGCGCCGTGCCTGGAGAACGCCCCATCGAAATACATGACCCAGCCTTCCGGCGCCTCACTCCCTGGAGAGAGGGACCGATCCTCGTTGTCCTTGAGGCCTGGTGCCTCCGCCCATTCAGCCACGAAATCCGCTAATGCTGCTCCTTTGATGACCCTAGTTGTGCTGAACTCGAGCTGAAACGCCTGCAGCTCTATGTTCCACTCGGCGACCCTTCTAGCTGAGTTAGGGCTCCTGAGCACTCTCTCCAGGGGGTACGATGAGACGACCTTAATGGGATGGGCCTGGAAGTAGTGACGCAGCTTGCGCGAGGCCACCAGTAGCGCGAGGAGGAGCTTCTGAGGCATTGGGTATCGTGCCCTCACGTCCCGTAGCACCGTGCTAACAAAGTAGACTGGATGCTCAACAAGGCTGAGAGCATCTGGGGTTGCGGCGCCCTCGGGAGGTAAGGGCGCCTCACGAGATGACGTGGCCTCGGGAGGTGGACCATCCGGGCGTGTGGCTTCTCCTGCCTCCGGTGCACTCTTCGGCAGCCGACCCTCATCAACTGCGGTTGTGGCTTCTGCAGGCTTTCCTTGCTCCCGTTTTGCCTTGCCTCGGGTTGCCGCTGTGGTCTTAACTTGGCGCTCCTCCCTAACTGCCACCAGGGCTGCGCTGGCGGAGTAGGGAGTGGCGGAGAGGTAGAGCAGCAGGGGCTCTTGAGGGCGCGGAGCCACCATGACTGGGGGACTGGTCAGGTACCTCTTGAGATCTTGTAACGCCTTATCTGCCTCTTCAGTCCATTCAAAGGGCCCCTTTTTCTTCATCAGCTGAAAGAAAGGCAACGCTCGCTCCCCCAGTTTGGAGATAAAGCGCCCTAGCGCGGTCACGCGCCCAGTGAGCTTCTGCATTTCTCTAAGGGTCTTTGGCGGACTCATGTCCTCGACCGCCTTGACCTTCTCTGGGTTGGCCTCGATGCCACGATGCGATACGAGGTAGCCCAAGAGCTTGCCCGAGGGGACGCCAAACACACATTTCTCCGGGTTGAGTCGCAGCTTTACTGCGTCGAGGCTCGCGAAGGTCTCCTCCAGGTCTTGTATCAGGGTCTTGGCCTCCCGAGATTTCACCACAATGTTATCAACATAGGCTTCGACATTCTTTCCGAGCTGCGGGCCCAAGGTGATGTGCATCAGCCGCTGAAAGGTCGCCCCTGCGTTACGCAGTCCAAACGGCATGCATGTATAGCAGTATACCCCGCACGGGGTCAAGAAGGCGGTCTTCTCAACGTCTTCTACCGCCATCTTGATCTGGTGATATCCGGAGAAGGCGTCCAGGAAGCATAGCAGGTCGCACTCCGCGGTGGAATCGACGATCTGGTCGATGCGGGGGAGCGGAAACGGATCTTGCGGGCATGCCTTGTTGAGATTGGTGAAGTCGACACACATGCGTTCCTTCCCCCCCTTCTTGGGCACAACGACGGGGTTGGCCAACCAATCCGGGTATCAGACCTCGCGAATGACCCCAGCGGCTTCTAGCTTGCGGGTCTCTTGGACAATGAAGGCCTGCTTCTCTGCGGACTGCCGCCTGGCCTTCTGCTTCACGGGGCGCACATTTGGGCACACGTTGAGGTGATGCTCGATGACACTCTTGGGGATCCCTGCCAACTGATCGGGCTCCCAAGCGAACACCTTCTTATTCGCGCGCAGGAACCTGACCAAGGCCTCCTCCTGCTCAGGCTCAAGGTTGGCGCCTATGGTGAAAGTGGCACTGGAGGACCCGTCCTCGTCAACGGGTATCTTCTTGGTTTCTGCCTTGTCCTGGGTGAACAACTGCTTTTTCTTTGCGGGCGCAACCCCCTTGGGCTCAGGGGTCTCCGCGTCGGCGGGCTGTGCCGATGCCGCCGTCTTGAAGGCGAGCTTGAGTACTTGCAGGGCGTCCCCGGTGTCTCTGTGCACGGTGAGGGTACCGCTGCTCCCGGGCATCTTCATGAGGTTGTACGCCGGGTGCGTGGCGGCCATGAACTGAGCCAGCGCCGGGTAACCGAGGATGGCGTTGTAAGGGAGACCGATGGGGGCGATGTCGAAGTCGACCATCTCCGTGCGGAAGTTGTCGTAGGTGCCGAAGGTTACCGGGAGCCGGATCTGTCCCAAGGAGTCGGACGATCCGCCCCCGACGCCCGAGAAAGATCGACTGGGCCGCAGCCGCTCCAGGGGTATGCAGAGGAGATTGAAGGTCTCGACCGAAAGCACACTGAGGCCCGCGCCGCCGTCGACGAGGGTTCTGGTGACGGCCACCTGGCAGATGGTGGGGGTGCACAACAGGGGGAGCGCGCCCGAGCCGGCCAAGTTGGTGGGGTGGTCCTCCGAGCTGAAGGTCAGATCTTCCTCGCGCGCCGCCCGGTCCGAGGAAGCCCGCGGCCGTGCAGAAACTGTTCGAAATATGCCCTAGAGGCAATAATAAAAGCATTATTATTATATTTCCTTATTCATGATAATTGTCTTTATTCGTGCTATAATTGTGTTATCCGGAAATCGTAATACATGTGTGAATAACAGACAACAATGTGTCCCTAGTGAGCCTCTAGTTGACTAGCTCGTTGATCGACAGATAGTCATGGTTTCCTGACTATGGACGTTGGATGTCATCGATAACGGGATCACATCATTAGGAGAATGATGTGATGGACAAGACCCAATCCTAAACATAGCATAAGATCGCATAGTTCGTTTGCTAGAGTTTTCCAATGTCAAGTATCCTTTCCTTAGACCATGAGATCATGTAACTCCCGGATACCGTAGGAGTGCTTTTGGTGTACCAAACGTCACGACGTAACTGGGTGACTATAAAGGTATGCTACGGGTATCTCTGAAAGTGTCTGTTGAGTTGACATGGATCGAGACTGGGATTTGTCACTCCGCTTGACGGAGAGGTATCACCGGGCCCTCTCGGTAATGCATCATCATAATGAGCTCAAGGTGATCAAAGTATTTGATCACGGGATCATGCATTACGGTACGAGAAAAGTGACTTGCCGGTAACGAGATTGAACGAGGTACTGGGATACCGACGATCGAATCTCGGGCAAGTAAAATACCGATTGACAAAGGGAATCGTATACGGGATTAATTGAATCCTTGACATCGTGGTTCATCCGATGAGATCATCATGGAGCATGTGGGAGCCAACATGGGTATCCAGATCCCGCTGTTGGTTATTGCCCGAGAGCCGTCTCGGTCATGTCTGCATGTCTCCCGAACCCGTAGGGTCTACACACTTAAGGTTCGGTGACACTAGGGTTGTGAAGATATATATATGCAGTAACCGGAATGTTGTTCGGAGTCCCGGATGAGATCCCGGACGTCACGAGGAGTTCCGGAATGGTCCGGAGGTAAAGAATTATATATAGGAAGTGCTGTTTCGGCCATCGGGACAAGTTTCGGGGTTATCGGTATTGTACCGGGACCACCGAAGGGGTCCCGGGGGTCCACCAGGTGGGGCCACCTGCCTTGGTGGGCCACATGGGCCTTAGGGGGTGCGCCTTGGCCTGCTTGGGCCAAGGGGAACCAGCCCCAAAGGGCCCATGCGCCTAGGGTTCCATCTAGGAGGAGTCCTAGTGGTGGAAGGCACCTCCTAGATGGCTTGGGGGGGAGGGAAACCTCCCTGGCCGCCGCCCCCTTGGGAGATTAGATCTCCCAGGGCCGGCGCCCCCCCCCAAGAGGCCTATATAAAGGGGGGCAGGGGAAGGGGGCTGTGCACCCAATGCCCTGGCGCCTCCCTCTACCTCTCCAACACCTCCTCCTCCTCCGTAAGTGCACGGCGAAGCCCTGCCGGAGTACTGCAGTTCCACCATCACCACGCCGTCGTGCTGCTGCTGGAGCCTTCTTCCCCAACCTCTCCTTTGCCTTGCTGGATCAAGAAGGAGGAGACGTCACGCTTTCCGTACGTGTGTTGAACGCGGAGGTGCCGTCCGTTCGGCACTAGATCATCGGTGAATTGGATCACGGCGAGTACGACTACCTCATCCACGTTCACTTAAACGCTTCCGTTGCGATCTACAAAGTGGTATGTAGATGCTATCTAATCTGAATACTCGTTGCTAGATGAACTCATAGATGGATCTTGGTGAAACCGTAGGAAAAATTTTAATTTTCTGCAACGTTCCCCAACAGTGGCATCATGAGCTAGGTCTATGCGTAGTTCTTCTTGCGCGAGTAGAACACAATTTGTTGTGGGCGTAGATGTTGTCAACTTTTCTTGCTGCTACTAGTCTTATCTTGCTTCAGCAGTATTGTGGGATGAAGCGGCCCGGACCAACCTTACACGTACGCTTACGTGAGACCGGTTCCACCGACTAACATGCACTAGTTGCATAAGGTGGCTAGCGGGTGTCTGTCTCTCCTACTTTAGTTGGAGCGGATTCGATGAAAAGGGTCCTTATGAAGGGTAAATAGAATTTGACAAATCACGTTGTGGCTTTTACATAGGTAAGAAAACGTTCTTGCTAGAACCCTAATTCAGCCACGTAAAACTTGCAACAACAATTAGAGGACGTCTAACTTGTTTTTGCAGCAAGTGCTTTGTGATATGATATGGCCAAAGTTGTGATGAAGGATGAATGATCTATATGTGATGTATGAGATGTTCATGCTATTGTAATAGGAATCACGACTTGCATGTCGATGAGTATGACAACCGGCAGGAGCCATAGGGGTTGTCTTTATTTTTGTATGACCTGCGTGTCATTGAGAAACGCCATGTAAATTACTTTACTTTATTGCTAAACGCGTTAGCCATAGTAGTAGAAGTAATAGTTGGCGAGCAACTTCATGGAGACACGATGATGAAGATCATGATGATGAAGATCATGGTGTCAAGCCGGTGACAAGATGATCATGGAGCCCCAAGATGGAGATCAAAGGAGCTATGTGATATTGGCCATATCATGTCACGTTTATTATTTGATTGCATGTGATGTTTATCATGTTTTGCATCTTGTTTACTTAGAACGACGGTAGTAAATAAGATGATCCCTCATAATAATTTCAAGAAAGTGTTCTCCCTAACTGTGCACCGTTGCGACAGTTCGTTGTTTCGAAGCACCACGTGATGATCGGGTGTGATAGATTCTAACGTTCACATACAACGGGTGTAAGACAGATTTACACACGCAAAACACTTAGGTTGACTTGACGATCCTAGCATGTACAGACATGGCCTCGGAACACAGAAGACCGAAAGGTCGAGCATGAGTCGTATAGAAGATACGATCAACATGAAGATGTTCACCGATGTTGACTAGTCCATCTCACGTGATGATCGGACACGGCCTAGTTGACTCGGATCATGTAATACTTAGATGACTAGAAGAGGGATGTCTATCTAAGTGGGAGTTCATTAAATAATTTGATTAAATGAACTTTATTATCATGAACTTAGTCTAAATATTTAC
Organism: Aegilops umbellulata; assembly: GCA_032464435.1. NCBI lineage: Eukaryota > Viridiplantae > Streptophyta > Magnoliopsida > Poales > Poaceae > Aegilops > Aegilops umbellulata. The sequence continues at coordinate 65,583,702 of CP136057.1, forward strand.
AATATGTCTTGTAGATCAAATGGCCAACGTAGTCCTCAACTTCAACGCGTTCCTAGAGAAAACCAAGCTGAAAGACGATGGTAGCAAATATACGGACTGGGTCCGGAACCTGAGGATTATCCTCATAGCTGCCAAGAAAGATTATGTCCTACGAGCACCGCTGGGTGACGCACCTATTCTCCCTGTAGAACAAGACGTTATGAACGCTTGGCAGTCACGCTGCGATGATTACTCCCTCGTTCAGTGCGGCATGCTTTACAGCTTAGAGCCGGGGCTCCAAAAGCGTTTTGAGAGACATGGAGCATATGAGATGTTCGAAGAGCTGAAAATGGTTTTCCAAGCTCATGCCCGGGTCGAGAGATATGAAGTCTCCGACAAATTCTTTAGCTGTAAGATGGAGGAAAATGGCTCTGTCAGTGAGCACATACTCAAAATGTCTGGGTTGCACAACCGCATGACTCAACTGGAAATTAATCTCCCGGAAGAAGCGGTCATTGACAGAATCCTCCAGTCGCTTCCACCTAGCTACAAGAGCTTTGTGATGAACTACAATATGCAGGGGATGGTAAAGACCATTCCTGAAGTATATGCTATGCTGAAATCAGCAGAGGTAGAAATCAAGAAGGAGCATCAAGTGTTGATGGTGAATAAAACCACTAAGTTCAAGAAGGGCAAGGGTAAAAAGAACTTCAAGAAGGACGGCAAGGAAGTTGCCGCGCCCGGTAAGCAAGTTGCCGGGAAGAAGCCAAAGAATGGACCCAAGCCCGAGACAGAGTGTTTTTATTGCAAGGGAAGTGGTCACTGGAAGCGGAACTGCCCCAAATACTTAGCGGACAAGAAGGCCGGCAAAAACCAAACGTATATGTGATATACATGTAATTGATGTGTACCTTACCAGTACTCGTAGTAGCTCTTGGGTATTTGATACCGGTGCAGTTGCTCACATTTGTAACTCAAAGCAGGAGCTGCGGAATAAACGGAGACTGGCGAAGGACGAGGTGACGATGCGCGTTGGGAATGGTTCCAAGGTCGTTGTGATCGCCGTCGGCACGCTGCCTCTACATTTACCTACGGGATTAGTTTTAAACCTCAATAATTGTTATTTAGTGCCAAGTTTGAGCATGAACATTGTATCTGGGTCTCGCTTAATTCGAGATGGCTACTCATTTAAATCCGAGAATAATGGTTGTTCTATTTATATGAGAGATATGTTTTATGGTCATGCTCCGATGGTTAATGGTTTATTCTTAATGAATCTCGTACGTGATGATACACATATTCATAGTGTGAATACCAAAAGAGTTAAAGTTGATAACAATAGTCCCACATATTTGTGGCACTGCCGCCTTGGTCACATAGGTGTCAAACGCATGAAGAAGCTCCATGCATATGGACTTTTAGAGTCTCTTGATTATGAATCATTTGACACGTGCGAACCATGCCTCATGGGTAAAATGACCAAGACTCCGTTCTCAGGAACAATGGAGCGAGCAACCAACTTATTGGAAATCATACATACCGATGTATGCGGTCCAATGAGTGTTGAGGCTCGCGGTGGCTATCGTTATGTTCTCACCCTCACTGATGACTTGAGTAGATATGGGTATATCTACTTGATGAAACACAAGTCTGAGACCTTTGAAAAGTTCAAGGAATTTCAGAGTGAGGTTGAAAATCAACGTGAGAGAAAGATCAAGTTTCTACGATCAGATCGTGGAGGAGAATACTTGAGTCACGAATTTGGCACACACTTAAGAAAATGTGGAATAGTTTCACAACTCACGCCGCCTGGAACACCTTAGCGTAATGGTGTGTCCGAACGTCGTAATCGCACTCTATTAGATATGGTGCGATCTATGATGTCTCTTACCGACTTACCGCTATCTTTTTGGGGCTATGCTTTAGAGACTGCCGCATTCACTTTAAATAGGGCTCCGTCGAAATCCGTTGAGATGACACCGTATGAATTATGGTTTGGGAAGAAACCTAAGCTGTCGTTTCTAAAAGTTTGGGGATGCGATGCTTATGTCAAGAAACTTCAACCTGAAAAGCTCGAACCCAAGTCGGAAAAATGCGTCTTCATAGGATACCCTAAAGAAACTGTTGGGTATACCTTCTACCTCAGATCCGAAGGCAAGATCTTTGTTGCCAAGAATGGATCCTTTCTAGAGAAAGAGTTTCTCTCGAAAGAAGTAAGTGGGAGGAAAGTAGAACTTGATGAAGTGTTACCTCTTGAACCGGAAAATGGCGAAACTCAAGAAAACGTTTCTGAGGTGCCTGCACCGACTAGAGAGGAAATTAATGATGATGATCAAGATGCTTCTGATCAAGCTCCTACTGAAATTTGAAGGTCCACAAGGACACGTTCCGCACCAGAGTGGTACGGCAACCCTGTCTTGGAAATCATGTTGTTAGACAACGGTGAACCTTCGAACTATGAGGAAGCAATGGCGGGCCCGGATTCCGACAAATGGCTGGAAGCCATGAAATCCGAGATAGGATCCATGTATGAAAACGAAGTATGGACTTTGACTGACTTGCCCGTTGAACGGCGAGCCATAGAAAATAAATGGATCTTTAAGAAGAAGACAGACGCGGATGGTAATGTGACCATTTATAAAGCTCGGCTTGTCGCTAAGGGTTATCGACAAGTTCAAAGAATTGACTACGATGAGACTTTCTCACCGGTAGCGAAGCTGAAGTCCGTCCGAATCATGTTAGCAATTGCCGCATACTATGATTATGAGATATGGCAAATGGACGTCAAAACGGCATTCCTTAATGGTTTCCTTAAGGAAGAATTGTATATGATGCAGCCGGAAGGTTTTGTCGATCCTAAGAACGCTGACAAGGTGTGCAAGCTCCAACGCTCGATTTATGGGCTGGTGCAAGCATCTCGGAGTTGGAACATTCGCTTTGATGAGATGATCAAAGCGTTTGGGTTTACGCAGACTTATGGAGAAGCCTGCGTTTACAAGAAAGTGAGTGGGAGCTCTGTAGCATTTCTCATATTATATGTAGACGACATACTTTTGATGGGAAATGATATAGAACTCTTGAACAGCATTAAGGCCTACTTGAATAAGAGTTTTTCAATGAAGGACCTTGGAGAAGCTGCTTATATATTAGGCATCAAGATCTATAGAGATAGATCGAGACGCCTCATAGGTCTTTCACAAAGCACATACCTTGATAAAATATTGAAGAAGTTCAATATGGATCAATCTAAGAAAGGGTTCCTACCTGTGTTACAAGGTGTGAAATTGAGCTCAGCTCAATGTCCGACCACGGCAGAAGATATAGAAGAGATGAGCGTCATCCCCTATGCCTCAGCCATAGGTTCTATTATGTATGCCATGCTGTGTACCAGACCTGATGTAAACCTTGCCGTAAGTTTGGTAGGTAGGTACCAAAGTAATCCCGGCAAGGAACACTGGACAGCGGTCAAGAATATCCTGAAGTACCTGAAAAGGACCAAGGAAATGTTTCTCGTTTATGGAGGTGACGAAGAGCTCGTCGTAAAAGGTTACGTCGACGCTAGCTTCGACACAGATCTGGATGACTCTAAGTCACAAACCGGATACGTGTATATTTTGAATGGTGGGGCAGTAAGCTGGTGCAGTTGCAAGCAAAGCGTCATGGCGGGATCTACATGTGAAGCGGAGTACATGGCAGCCTCGGAGGCAGCACATGAAGCAATTTGGGTGAAGGAGTTCATCACCGACCTCGGAGTCATACCCAATGCGTCGGGGCCAACCAAGCTCTTCTGTGACAACACTGGAGCTGTTGCACTTGCAAAGGAGCCCAGGTTTCACAAGAAGACCAGGCACATCAAGCGTCGCTTCAACTCCATTCGTGAAAATGTTCAAGATGGAGACATAGAGATTTGTAAAGTGCACACGGATCTGAATGTCGCAGATCCGTTGACTAAACCTCTCCCTAAGGCAAAACATGATCAGCACCAGAACTCTATGGGTGTTCGATTCATCACAATGTAACTAGATTATTGACTCTAGTGCAAGTGGGAGACTGTTGGAAATATGCCCTAGAGGCAATAATAAAAGCATTATTATTATATTTCCTTATTCATGATAATTGTCTTTATTCGTGCTATAATTGTGTTATCCGGAAATCGTAATACATGTGTGAATAACAGACAACAATGTGTCCCTAGTGAGCCTCTAGTTGACTAGCTCGTTGATCGACAGATAGTCATGGTTTCCTGACTATGGACGTTGGATGTCATCGATAACGGGATCACATCATTAGGAGAATGATGTGATGGACAAGACCCAATCCTAAACATAGCATAAGATCGCATAGTTCGTTTGCTAGAGTTTTCCAATGTCAAGTATCCTTTCCTTAGACCATGAGATCGTGTAACTCCCGGATACCGTAGGAGTGCTTTTGGTGTACCAAACGTCACGACGTAACTGGGTGACTATAAAGGTATGCTACGGGTATCTCTGAAAGTGTCTGTTGAGTTGACATGGATCGAGACTGGGATTTGTCACTCCGCTTGACGGAGAGGTATCACCGGGCCCTCTCGGTAATGCATCATCATAATGAGCTCAAGGTGATCAAAGTATTTGATCACGGGATCATGCATTACGGTACGAGAAAAGTGACTTGCCGGTAACGAGATTGAACGAGGTACTGGGATACCGACGATCGAATCTCGGGCAAGTAAAATACCGATTGACAAAGGGAATCGTATACGGGATTAATTGAATCCTTGACATCGTGGTTCATCCGATGAGATCATCGTGGAGCATGTGGGAGCCAACATGGGTATCCAGATCCCGCTGTTGGTTATTGCCCGAGAGCCGTCTCGGTCATGTCTGCATGTCTCCCGAACCCGTAGGGTCTACACACTTAAGGTTCGGTGATGCTAGGGTTGTGAAGATATATATATATGCAGTAACCGGAATGTTGTTCGGAGTCCCGGATGAGATCCCGGACGTCACGAGGAGTTCTGGAATGGTCCGGAGGTAAAGAATTATATATAGGAAGTGCTGTTTCGGCCATCGGGACAAGTTTCGGGGTTATCGGTATTGTACCGGGACCACCGAAGGGGTCCCGGGGGTCCACCAGGTGGGGCCACCTGCCTTGGTGGGCCACATGGGCCTTAGGGGGTGCGCCTTGGCCTGCTTGGGCCAAGGGGAACCAGCCCCAAAGGGCCCATGCGCCTAGGGTTCCATCTAGGAGGAGTCCTAGTGGTGGAAGGCACCTCCTAGATGGCTTGGGGGGGAGGGAAACCTCCCTGGCCGCCGCCCCCTTGGGAGATTAGATCTCCCAGGGCCGGCGCCCCCCCCCAAGAGGCCTATATAAAGGGGGGCAGGGGAAGGGGGCTGTGCACCCAATGCCCTGGCGCCTCCCTCTACCTCTCCAACACCTCCTCCTCCTCCGTAAGTGCACGGCGAAGCCCTGCCGGAGTACTGCAGTTCCACCATCACCACGCCGTCGTGCTGCTGCTGGAGCCTTCTTCCCCAACCTCTCCTTTGCCTTGCTGGATCAAGAAGGAGGAGACGTCACGCTTTCCGTACGTGTGTTGAACGCGGAGGTGCCGTCCGTTCGGCACTAGATCATCGGTGAATTGGATCACGGCGAGTACGACTACCTCATCCACGTTCACTTAAACGCTTCCGTTGCGATCTACAAAGTGGTATGTAGATGCTATCTAATCTGAATACTCGTTGCTAGATGAACTCATAGATGGATCTTGGTGAAACCGTAGGAAAAATTTTAATTTTCTGCAACGTTCCCCAACAGTGGCATCATGAGCTAGGTCTATGCGTAGTTCTTCTTGCGCGAGTAGAACACAATTTGTTGTGGGCGTAGATGTTGTCAACTTTTCTTGCTGCTACTAGTCTTATCTTGCTTCAGCAGTATTGTGGGATGAAGCGGCCCGGACCAACCTTACACGTACGCTTACGTGAGACCGGTTCCACCGACTAACATGCACTAGTTGCATAAGGCGGCTAGCGGGTGTCTGTCTCTCCTACTTTAGTTGGAGCGGATTCGATGAAAAGGGTCCTTATGAAGGGTAAATAGAATTTGACAAATCACGTTGTGGCTTTTACATAGGTAAGAAAACGTTCTTGCTAGAACCCTAATTCAGCCACGTAAAACTTGCAACAACAATTAGAGGACGTCTAACTTGTTTTTGCAGCAAGTGCTTTGTGATATGATATGGCCAAAGTTGTGATGAAGGATGAATGATCTATATGTGATGTATGAGATGTTCATGCTATTGTAATAGGAATCACGACTTGCATGTCGATGAGTATGACAACCGGCAGGAGCCATAGGGGTTGTCTTTATTTTTGTATGACCTGCGTGTCATTGAGAAACGCCATGTAAATTACTTTACTTTATTGCTAAACGCGTTAGCCATAGTAGTAGAAGTAATAGTTGGTGAGCAACTTCATGGAGACACGATGATGAAGATCATGATGATGAAGATCATGGTGTCAAGCCGGTGACAAGATGATCATGGAGCCCCAAGATGGAGATCAAAGGAGCTATGTGATATTGGCCATATCATGTCACGTTTATTATTTGATTGCATGTGATGTTTATCATGTTTTGCATCTTGTTTACTTAGAACGACGGTAGTAAATAAGATGATCCCTCATAATAATTTCAAGAAAGTGTTCTCCCTAACTGTGCACCGTTGCGACAGTTCGTTGTTTCGAAGCACCACGTGATGATCGGGTGTGATAGATTCTAACGTTCACATACAACGGGTGTAAGACAGATTTACACACGCAAAACACTTAGGTTGACTTGACGAGCCTAGCATGTACAGACATGGCCTCGGAACACAGAAGACCGAAAGGTCGAGCATGAGTCGTATAGAAGATACGATCAACATGAAGATGTTCACCGATGTTGACTAGTCCATCTCACGTGATGATCGGACACGGCCTAGTTGACTCGGGTCATGTAATACTTAGATGACTAGAAGAGGGATGTCTATCTAAGTGGGAGTTCATTAAATAATTTGATTAAATGAACTTTATTATCATGAACTTAGTCTAAATATTTACAATATGTCTTGTAGATCAAATGGCCAACGTAGTCCTCAACTTCAACGCGTTCCTAGAGAAAACCAAGCTGAAAGACGATGGTAGCAAATATACGGACTGGGTCCGGAACCTGAGGATTATCCTCATAGCTGCCAAGAAAGATTATGTCCTACGAGCACCGCTGGGTGACGCACCTATTCTCCCTGCAGAACAAGACGTTATGAATGCTTGGCAGTCACGCTGCGATGATTACTCCCTCGTTCAGTGCGGCATGCTTTACAGCTTAGAGCCGGGGCTCCAAAAGCGTTTTGAGAGACATGGAGCATATGAGATATGAAGTGCTATTTCGGCCATCGGGACAAGTTTCGGGGTTATCGGTATTGTACCGGGACCACCGAAGGGGTTCCGGGGGTCCACCAGGTGGGGCCACCTGCCTTGGTGGGCCACATGGGCCTTAGGGGGTGCGCCTTGGCCTGCTTGGGCCAAGGGGAACCAGCCCCAAAGGGCCCATGCGCCTAGGGTTCCATCTAGGAGGAGTCCTAGTGGTGGAAGGCACCTCCTAGATGGCTTGGGGGGGAGGGAAACCTCCCTGGCCACCGCCCCCTTGGGAGATTAGATCTCCCAGGGCCGGCGCCCCCCCAAGAGGCCTATATAAAGGGGGGCAGGGGAAGGGGGCTGCGCACCCAATGCCCTGGCGCCTCCCTCTTCCTCTCCAACACCTCCTCCTCCTCCGTAAGTGCACGGCGAAGCCCTGCCGGAGTACTGCAGTTCCACCATCACCACGCCGTCGTGCTGCTGCTGGAGCCTTCTTCCCTAACCTCTCCTTTGCCTTGCTGGATCAAGAAGGAGGAGACGTCACGCTTTCCGTACGTGTGTTGAACGCGGAGGTGCCGTCCGTTCGGCACTAGATCATCGGTGAATTGGATCACGGCGAGTACGACTACCTCATCCACGTTCACTTAAACGCTTCCGTTGCGATCTACAAAGTGGTATGTAGATGCTATCTAATCTGAATACTCGTTGCTAGATGAACTCATAGATGGATCTTGGTGAAACCGTAGGAAAATTTTTAATTTTCTGCAACGTTCCCCAACAGAAACGGTGCTGACCCGGCGGGCAAATGGCTTGACATGGTGACTCGTGGGCGGCGCTTGCGAGCCGCCCAGGAGGGCCGCAACGACCGAAGGTGTCGATGTTGTGGCGTAGTCAACCCGTCGCATAGGCGGATGCTGGGGCGGTGCTTGCTGCTCGTTTCCTGCCGGGCGGGTGGCGGTGTTGACGGCGGGCGATGGGGGACGACGAGAACGCCCACCGGCGAGGGCTGCTGGGGCGACGCGGGCCCGACCGGCGCCGTACATGGGTGCGGCGGCCGGAGAAGGACGGAGCGGTGGAAGACAGATTCCGGCACACCCCTACCTGGCGCGCCAAATGTCGGATCACGGGTTCCGGCAGACCCTCAAGGTTCGAACTCTGGGGTGCGCGCGGAGATGATGCCCTCTACCTCTCCGTCTTGTAAGGATCTAAATTACCGAAAGAACAGCACAAGAGACGCAGAGTTTATACTAGTTCGGGCCACCATTGTGGTGTAACACCCTACTCTAGTTTGTGGTGGGTGGATTGCCTCTTGGGCTGATGATGATGACGAACAGTACAAGGGAGTACAGCCTCGCGAGGGCCTGCTCTTGGCTAGGGGGATGAACTGCTAGGGGGAGTTCGATCGCCCTTCTCTCTCTCTCTCTACTTGCTCTACGCTTGCTCTGAATACTCCATTGTCCCCCCTACCCTGGGGGTGGCTAGTCCTATTTGTAGGCAAAGGCCCAGGGCCTCTTCCCAAATATTGAGCGGGAAGGGCGCCAACAATTGGCCAATTCGAAGGGGAACATCTGGTACACTTATCCCGACAAAAGTTGGTCCTCGCCTGCCAAAGGCCCTGTGATGACGCCGTACTGGGCTCCACGATGACCTCCTTCCCACCGTTGGACTGGTCTTGGTCTCGTTGCACCGAAATGGATGCCTTTGCTTGATCCTCTCGTCTGCGCTTACCCCCTTTGCACCAAAGAGGAAAGTGAGGACACTGCGTGGTCTGGCGCCCGCCTGGCACCCTTGATCGTCATGGCTTGCGTCATGGCCACCTCGCGAGGTACCCTGCCTTGATCTCTCCGCCTCCTCGTGAGCCAGCCTGACGAGGCCGCGCCTGACGAGGCCGCGCCTGAGGAAGCGTCGTGTCGTCCGCCCCGCGAAGCTTGGCCCCTCGCGAGGGTCTTGGGTCTCGCGTTGATGAAGTTGGGCCGTGCTGGGGCCCCTTTGAGCCACGCCGCAGGCCACAGGCAGGCAAGTCTGGGGACCCCCGTTCCCAGAACGCCGACAGGCGCATACCTGCAGAGGCTCATGTGGGTGAAGAGGCCGGACCTGTTCTTGCCACCACCGGTGGCGCCACCGGAGCAAGCGGCATCGGCGGCAGGAGACAACCACCGGTCAAATGCCGACGACAATCAGAAGCTCTGCTCAGAGCTGGAGTCCAAGATGCAGGAGTCTGAAGTGAGATCACAGCTGCTTGAAGCAGAGGTTAAGGCGAAATCAAGGCAACTTGATGCTCTAGCTGCGCAGTATCACAACGAAATGAGGAACCTTGAGCGAGATAAGAAAAGGCAACTTGATGCTCTAGCTGCGCGGCATCACTACGACATGAGGAACCTCGAGCAAGATAAGAAAATGTTGCAGGATGAGGTGCACACAGTCAAGCTGCAGAATCAGGCTCTGGTTTGCAAGGAAACAGAGAGCAGGGATGAAGTGCAGCGGGTTCTGAAAGAGCTGACTCATGTGAGCAAGCAGCTAGCAGAGTTGAAGGATGAGATGCACACGGTGGAGTCACTTAACCAGGCTCTGGTTAACAAGGAAGCGAAAAGCGACGATGAACTTCGACGAGGACAGGAGGAGATGACAGATGTGAGAAAGCAACTAACACATTTACAGGAGGAGATGCGCGCCATTGACTTGCTCAACCAGGCCCTGGCTAGTGCCAAGGAAGCGAAAGACGATGAATTGGAGAGGGTTCGGAACGAGCTAGTACATGTAAGGAAGCAAGCAGGGCATTTGGAAGAGGAGATGGACATACTGGATTCAATCAACAAGGCTCTAGTTGCCAAGGAAAGGGAAAACAGTGCCGAGTTGCAAGACATCCGGAAAAAGATGAAAGATCTAAACGATGAGCGTGAAGGGCTAGAGTCAGACAACAAAGTCCTGACAACCATGGAAATAAGAAGCAACAACGAGTTGCAAGTCGTCCGGAAAACACTGATAGATGTAAGCAAGCAACTAGTAACTTCCTCTACTTTTGCACCACATTTCATCATATCATCACTAATTCCCTTCGTGATTGATCTGTTCCAACAATCTCTCACATGTTCATGTGATAATTCTGCTTTATGTCTCATCGAGTCATCGTACTATCACTAATTTTACTCGTGATCGATCTTGTGCATTTTTTGCAGGGTTTGCAGAATTTTACGAATGGACATGCACACATAGGTATCAAAAGGATGGGCGATCTTGACCTCAAAGAATTTGCAAAAGCTTGCAAGCAAGATTTATTACAAGAGGATGCACGAGTTGATTCCTCTGTTCTTTGTTCGAAGTGGGAAGCTCGAATTGCAGACTCAAACTGGCACCCTTTTGATGTCCGCATGAATGATGATGGTAAAGAGAAGGTATGGATAGCCTCCCTGCTACTTGTGTAAACATTTACATCTTGTTATAGACTCGCAATCATTTCCATTGTTCCATCTGACAGTACATGCATTACCTGGTGTAGGAAGTTCTGCTAAAGGATAATGTTAAGCTTCGGGAGTTAGAAGAGCACGGTGAAGAAATATACACTTTGGTGACAAAGGCGCTGTTAAGTGGCATGTTTTACATTTAGACATCTAATGTTACCTGGCAAACATTGGTTCTTGACCAAGTTCTGCTACCACTTATTATGTCACGAGTTCAGCACAAGAACTTACTATTGCAGCGGGCAATGGTACGGAAAATGCTGCCCCGATTTATAGAGAAAAAACGAAGGCGCATAAGTTCAGCCAGTGATATTTCAGAAGGTCCATGTTTTAGGCCAGGGAGAAAGTTCAGTCAAAAGGATGGGGTATGAATCACCTTCTCACCAACAACACAAAATGAGTGGGACTGGGATCATGTGCTTCTTGCTATGACAGTGACCACGGATTCAGAAAATGCTCCGTCTGGTTCTAATGAAAGGCAGAAGCGCATAAATTCAGGCAATAATATTTCAGAAGGTCCATGTTCTAGGTTCCAGATAAAGTTTCCAGACAAGCCTACCTCGAACCTTTTCAGAACAACATTGCGTCAACAGGTATTGTAGCTCATGTCTTTTAACTTCATCAAAGTTTGCCTTAACAATATTATTTTTATGCTCGATTCGGTTGCCGACAACAGGAGAATTTATGTTGAAGATAAGTCAACTGAAAGTTATCAAGAACAAGCTAGTTATCGTTAGAAAGATAAACAGTGAACAATAAGTTTCTTCTTAGTTTTGTATGCTAACATCATCTGCTGAGTGTTGAGTTGCTTAATTTACAAGTAATTCAACCATGCTTGGATTGCTATAAATGCACATTCACAAGAACCGACAGATTACATCTCAATATAATTGTAATATTTTACTAAATGATCTCTAGGTGATCGTATAAGAAATATTAACAGTGTCTCGTGGTCGTTACTCGTGGGCGCTTGTAAATTGACATATTTGGCATTGTTTCTCTGCAGGAACCTCCAGCTGCAAGTCCACCTCCACCTTCAGGTAACAATAGACAAGTGGTTCAAGCCGAGGATACAAGGGGCGAAGAAGGTGCCCAGTGGTCAGATATCTTCCTTTGCCCAGGTTACTAAGCAGCTAAACATGCACTTTACTACCGAAAGTGTGATTAACCAGCACCATTTGGGTTCAACTTGCCAGTCTGCTAGCCCTCCATACCAACTGCCTTGTGGGGATACTCATTCAGCAAAAAAATCGAGGTTGGCAGTCTTGCGGCATCACCAGCGTCGGCCAGTCAGGTGCCAACAGGATCCACTCCTGGGCCATGTTTGGTTGAAGATGGGGTAGAAGATCTCTTTCTTGAATTCCAGAAGTCCTTCTACTTTCGTATTTCCATCTTATTTGAAAAAGCATGTGCTCATCGATTGCACCCTATTTAGGTGTTACTCCGTCCGTTTCTAAATATAAGACCTTTTAGATACTCCCTCCGTCCGGAAATACTTGTCATCAAAATGGATAAAAGTGGATGTATCTGGATGTAGTTTAGTTCTAGATACATCCCTTTTTATCCATTTTGTCGACAAGTATTTTCGGACGGAGGGAGTATTTCAGTACGGACTACATACGGATGTATATAGACACATTTTAGAATGTAAACTCACTCATTTTGCTTCGTATGTAGTCTATATTGAAATCTCTAAAAGGTCTTATATTTAGAAACGGAGGTAGTACTCATGAATCTCCAGTTGTGTTTCGCCAGGGAGAACAGCTTGTTTTGGCGAGTCGAATAGAAACGGCTCAAGATAAAGGGGAGTATGACGAGCTGGTTTATGAACTCGATATAACAGAAGTTTAAGTTTACAAACAGCAGATGTTGGCTGAGGCATTCCAGGTTATATCCACATCACGTTATCTGTTATATTGGCATGCTGTCAGCCCTGTGTAAACTTCATCTTCCATTGCCTGCAATATTCATTTTCCTCTGGTCATGATATCATATTAAGAAAATTTAGTTTGCAAGCCTGGCGGTGTCGTGATATCATCTATTGAGCGGAGCCCGGTGCAACACATGGGCAATTAGCTAGTCATAAAACAGACACCAATGTACCCTCCCAAAAAATGTACTCCCTCCGTCCCAAAATTTTTGTTTTAAATTTGTCTAGATACGGATAAATCTAATACTAAAACGTGACTTGATACATCCGTATGTAGACAAATCTAAGACAAGAATTTTGGGACGGAGGGAGTAATAACTACTTGTCCTAAGAATCCAAACAACATACATCAGTCTTGATTTTTTTTTGGCACGTCAAATAGAGACGGCTCATGCTAAAATAGAGTATGACGAACTGGTTTATAGTTTAGAGGTGGAAATATTGCAGCAAAACAGAGAACTCGATATAAGATTTTGGTCTCACTTCCAAAATGCTATTTGGGCCATAGATGGAACACACATTCCTTATGTTGTGCTTGAAAAAGAGCAGCCTAAATACCGCAACAGAAAAGGTTTCACGCTCAGAATAAGGCAATTTGTGATTTCGACATGAGGTTCATTTTTATTATTGTTGGATGGCCGGGATCTATTCATGACACGCGTGTATGGGCTGATACATGGGCTAAATATTCCAATTTCCCATACCCTCCGAACGGTAATCACTGATACTTCATGCTTGTTTGAGTAATAGCAAGGAGATTCCTCAAAATCATTGTTTTCTTCAATTTACTAGTCTTCATTGTATTTTTTTTCTCATTGTAGGAAAATACTGTAACGCCTGGACAACCAGAGTCGATATGCCCTGCGCGCACCACCGCTATCACCCTCCAAAGCCGCCGCCTCGACATCCCCACTCAACATACGCCACAACACCGCACGTCACGGGCGCCTGTCAGCCCACGCTGCACAGGACGACCGCTTGTAGACAACGGCCGCCGCGCCAAAACCCGGGGCCGCTGTCCCGAAGACCGGGTCACCACCCGCATGGTACAAGGTTGCCACCCATGCCATGCAAGCCACAACCCCAACCCCATGGGGCATCGCGAGATGACAATCCGAGGCTGCCGCCTTGACATACAACCCCTATCCTAGGCTGCCGCCCCGGCTTCCACTGCCCTCGCCGACAAACCAACGAAGCGCAAACAGATGATCCCACAAGCAAACAAAAGTCTTGCTTGCAAGGTGGCACCTCGCCACCGCCTACTCCAACAAAGCTTGGGTTTTCACCAGGAACACAAGACCCCGCGACGTAAGGAGAAACACCACCACCACACCTCCAACAAGGAAAAAAAGACATCCAAGGGTGTTGTGGTCGGCACCAACAACTGTCGGTAGTAGGCTTTCGCCTGGTCTCCGGCCTTACTTGCCAAGCTGCCCAAGAAACGTTGATCTGCCGCCGACCACCAAGCCTCACCACACACCACACCGTCCACAACTTCTCCGTCGCGACGAGTGCAACACTCCTCTCGGGATGGCCAGATCCACTCAAAGGCACTAGGCCACCACTCCAGCCACCATGAGGCTCTTCATCGACGCAAACCCAGAGCAAGGTCCTAGGCTCGCCTCAACACACCCCACCACAAAGAGAGGGGCCATTGCAGCCGCCGCGACCTGGGGCCGCCGCCCCAGCGCATTAGTGCCGGCGAGGCCATCGCTCATGTCCCAGACGCGAAGCTTCCCCCAGCCTCCTTTGGAAGCGGGGCATGCCTCCGCCGACGGCAGGAGGCTAGTTGGACGAAGGTTGTTGGCCGTGCGACACGGGTAGGGGGGGGGGGTCCGCCCGCATCTGGACCATGATCTTTATGTCTGCTCCATCAGCTTTATCTTTCTTTGGTCAACTTCAACGCACGACCCCATTTGTCCATCCATGTCTGTTTGGGGCGAAAGAGACACAAATTGCAGCCCAACGTGTGTCCGTTTTTTGTCCGTCATCAACCCATTTCCGACACAAATTTGGGCCGCATTTGCGTCGAAACGAACACGGCGCGGATGCAAGCGGACGCTCCCTTGTCCTCCCCCCTGGCCCGCCTGTCGGAGGCACAAATGCCTCTTCCCCCTTCCTGCAGTTCTGCCCCCGCGCCTGCCATAGCTGCCGCTACCCATTTTCCGGCCGTCTCCGTCATTGTCCAGGCCGGCCGTCCAACAGCTCTGCCGCGTCCACCCCCCCCCCCCCCACCCCACACGTTTTGAGAGGAGTTCGCCGGGACTATTGAAACCAGGCCGCCGGCAACCCCAACTGTCGTGATATCAAATTAGAATTCAGTTTGCAAGTCCTTCGTCATGATATCAATCTATTGAGCGGAACCCGTTGCAACACGCTGACACCTGACAATTCACTAGTCATAGAACAGACACCAATGTACCCCAAAAAAAATGTAATAACTACACTTGTTTTAAGAATCCAAAGGGCAAAGGGCATAAACCACTCTTCAGTTTTTTTTTCTGAAACCACACAACATACATGACATCCAAAATAATATCAGAGATCAACCAAAAAAGAAGAATCAAAGATGGTGACTTCCAGCATCTCCGATCTTAACCCCCTGATATATCCTTCCTAGAATCTTGCAAGATCCATGTGATCACAACCGCCTCTCCTTCCATAGGGGTTTGAAGGGCTAATTCCATGCCTCTTTCTGCCGTCCACTTTCCTCATCTTTCGGTGTCTCGATGCACTACTCTCCAGGTTCAGATTCACTTTAGGAGGGCTATTAAAACAGAAAGATGCCGCAACTTTCTGAAAGACAGCAATGATTTAGACATATAACCCCGTAATACTAAAAAACAATTCAAATGCAACTTGATGTAAGGAAATAACAGATGTGCTTTTACTCGACAGCTTAAGATTTTGTAAGTTTAAGAAAAATAGCCAGAGTACAGAGAAATGCACAGAAACATAATGTCCCCCAACAATTACGGCAGTTTCAGCTTTGCAATGAAACAAAATGTTGAGCACACACATGTGCAGAAACCAAGGACAGAACCTTGTAGAAAGAACTTTGCAAATATTTACCTTGAGATCAAGTTGATGAACATCAAAGATGTCCTTCATAGAGTGTGAGCTGTATGCCAAAAGGTACGATCTGTAGGCTTCCTTCGCTGACTGGTTTAGGAAGTAATTCCCAGCAACAATTTTCTCCTGCTCCAAAACTCGAGTTATAATACTGCACTCTTAGACAACAGGGTGGAGTTGCAAAAGAAACACTCACAAGCTTCGATTGCGATTTTGGCACATGCTTTTCACTGAACTCGTATTCAGTCAGAGAAATATTGGACGCCTGCAAGCAAACATCCAATTATGTGAAGAATGCATGTTATTGGAGAAGTAAAATCCTTAGCATATACTCCCTTCGTTCCTAAATATTTGTCTTTTTAGAAATTTCAAATGGACTACCACATACGGATGTATATAGACATATTTTAGAGTGTAGATTCACTCATTTTGCTCCGTATGTAATCACTTATTGAAATTTCTAGAAAGACAAATATTTAGGAACGGCGGGAGTAAAACTGTACAAGATTCATGTTTTAAAACGCTTGAAAACAATATTGACTTCGTAGCCAGACAATATATAGAGGAGGGGGGATATTACGTGCAGGTAAATAAGCAACTTCAGTTCTTCTGGTAGTAAGAACAAAAATGCACGTCCTTGGCCTTTATCACCTCGGGCAGTACGACCGACTCTGTGAATGTAGTCCTACAAACAAAATTCCGAAGTCAAGTTAGCAAAGGTGAGAAAATGGATAATTTATTTAGCAAGGTTAACTACTTGCCTTTGGGTCATCTGGAGGATCATATTGCACAATGTAGTCCTAAACAAGGCAGAAGATCCCTAGGTTAGTCGGGCGATATAGAAAGGATTGGTCCAAATTATTTCGAAACTAAAGGCAAAAACCTTACCACATTAGGAATATCAAGCCCACGTGCTGCCACGTTTGTGCACAATAAGATACCGCTTTCCTCTTTCGAAAATTGGAAGAATGTAGTAGTGCGTTTCTGCTGCTTCAGTTGCCCGTGGATCTCGCGACACTCTATCCCAATGAAATTTAGAAATTCTGCATGGAATTTGACTGAGCTACATGATGAAAAGAACACCATGACCTTCACCTTCTGCTTCATCAGCTGCATCTTTCTTAGGAAAGTATACAGAACCAGAAACCTTTTCTCGCTAGGAATGACACAGTAGCCCTGCTGCAAGCCGTCAACGGTAGGCTGCAAGAGCATCGAAGTTACTTCTCATACCAAATAAACCAAAAAATTCTTTAAAAGGGAGCTGAACAGCAGGGTGATACCTTTAATTCAGAGTCATCAACTCCAACATAAACAAGTTTTCGTTGTCTTTCTTCCTTTTTCCCAAATGTAAAAGTTGCAAAATCTTCAACCTGTGGGATTACAGCACATAATCATTGCCGCCGATAGAGAAGATTGGGGAAAGTTTGAATAGGCTGAATAACAGATTCACTAACCTTTTGAGTCTGTGTAGCAGAAAAGAGAACAGTTTGCCTATTCTGCATAACAATTCCAGGACAAAATACAGTAATCTCAGTAGAAAGTTAAAGGCCGCACTTTGTATATGAAATGAAATTGCCTGGTTATGACATACCTGAGGGAGGCGCTTAAATATTTGTTTCATGTCCTCCTCAAAATTTTGCTCAAGTATGCGATCAGCTTCATCAATTATAAGGCACTGCAACACAGGGTAAGTTATGTCAGAAAAAATAGGGTAGATGCAGAGGTCAGGTGTGGCATTCGTTGCCTTGAACAGCAATTATCATGAAATTCAATGTCATTTGCCTGCTAAATAGTGACCCATGGCACATGTGCATGCAAGCAAAGCTTTGGAGTTCCAATGGTCAGACCAGCACAGTTGGCAAAATATGCCATTTGCCAAGGTATGAGTGGGCAACAAGATCGATTTCATCCCTGCCCGACAATATATTTACCGAAAAAGGGTTTCCCCCCGCTTTATATTATAAAGCATCCACCGAGTCACAAGTTCAATGATACAGAAGAAAGGAAGAAAAAAACCATAAACGGCAAAGATACAAGATACCAAAGGAGCCACTAACAAGACTCGAATGCACCAAGCACAAGCTTGAACATCGAAGCCCTCGGCGAACAGGAGCCAACACACGCCGCGACTAAGCCGAGGTAGATCCCGCTGCAGGAGGATTGTCACGCTCCGTCATCCCCCTTGAGCCAAGCCATCCGGTCCGCCATCCGTCTCTACCTCCGAAGAGAGCCCCCTGCCCTCTAGTCCTGGATCGGAGGACACTACGCCGTCGACAGGCAGAGTCGCTCACCCCTGAGCTCGCATGACCAGGACCAACAGGTTGCCGGGAGGGGGCGACAAGCATGACTACCGCACCAGGCAGCCGCACCACCAAGCATCGCCCACGCCGCGCGCCGGCGCCAACTTCAACCGCAAGTGGCCGAGCATGGACACCACCGGCGATATCCGGCAGCCACCTCCCGTGCCAAAGCCTCGACCACCACTCCGCCGCTCCGAGGTGGTGTCTTCAAGAAGAAAAACGACGCCGGAGCGCCGTCACCACCCAATCCGAAGATTTGGGGCTTTCACCCGGGACGACGAAGGGAGGGCGAGGGGGGGGGGGGATTGCGAAGCCGCCTTCAAGAAGGGGAACGACGCCGGAGCGCCGCCGGCATCGTGACTGCAGCGAACAGCCAAGGGGTTTCCCTCAATCCATCCCCCCGAGAGGGAGCACCATCGTCAGATCTGCACCAAGGGCAAACGGGGAAGCCCCAGGAGCCAGCCACGCTCGCCGCCGATCCGCCGCCCACGCGGCCAAGAGCGGCGTTCCCCGCATCTGCATCAGCCACCCGCCGAAGGGGGCCGACGCGCTCCACCAGTGGTCGCCGCCACCACGCCAGGCGCAACCGCGCGGAACAGAACACCACCGAGCCCATCTCGCCGCCGCTAGGCACCGGCCCCGCCACCGCCGCCCGCCGCCGCGCCGTCACGCCCTCGGCCAGCGCCACGCCGCCGCCCGCTGACCCCGACCCGCGTCGGCCCTAGCGAGCAGGGGAAGGAAGGCCCCGCCGCCGCCGAGGCTGACCGGGCTTCGCCCGTTAGCGCGAGCCGGCGGCGGCGAGGGAGGAGTCGAGGAGGAGGGGGCCCAGCGGCCGGCGGCTAGGGTTTTCCCTCCGCGTCGCTCGCGGGAGCGACCGGGAGGGGAGGGGAGGGGGATCCCGACAATATATTTACAATGCAATTATATGTTCCTTTCATTAGAAAACAGAATTTAGTATTGGTGATAGCTATGGAAAAAAAACTTTTATCTACAGATCCAACACTTCTACCACTGTAATCAGTTCCCACTTAATTCGGTTTACAGAACAACAAACAGCATTGTATCCACTGGACTTGCCAATGCAACTACTCCCTCCGTCCCAAAATCAGTGCATTTCTAGGTTTGTCCTTAGTCATCCATTATGTTTGGCCAAATTTATATTCATGAAAAAAGTATCAATAGAATCATCATGAACTATATTTTCATTTTTACCTGTTTGATGTTGATACTCTTTTCTGTACACTTGGTCAGGGTTAAAATAGTCGACTTAGGACAGTGTTAGAACTGCGGTTAATCTGGGACAGAGTTAGTAATAACTAACGAACACGAAAACATGTAACAAGCTAATAATAACTTGGTAAAAATAGAAACTATTAGCTTTTACGATTTTGCATATACTTGGAATAATGTAGGCTGAGATTTCATACATACTCTAATTCAGTATTAACAGGTAGACACTTTCAATCATGGTCAAGAAAAGGGTAGACTGTAGGCGCACACAAAGAATTCTCTTATAAAATAATCAGGTCGCTGATTATGCAAATAGAGTAGAGAAGTATGAAATTGCTGGTTGCATTTGTTATTTAGTGTGGTAACTTAAACATGCGCACTACTTCAACAGAAAATTTTCCTTGAAGCTTTGAAAAAATGATAGAGGCCAGAATGTCTTTACCTTTAGCCCTTTGTAGTTGAAACCACCGGTACTTTTCAGATGGTCCAGAAGCCTGCCCGGCGTTGCAACTAATAGATTGACCCCTTTCACAAGCTGGTTGGCCTCAGTTCTCATGTTAGTGCCACCAATTACATATCCAAGAGTTTGAGAGTGATACTTCATTAATTTCTTGGCAACATCATGTGTCTAGAACAAATGAATCAATGGAAAGCATTATTAAGGACAGTGAAGTGTGACTGTGTGAATCCCTATGAATGAATAGTCTCAGCAACCGTATCCAGCATTCAGATAGCCTATAGAAAACTGCCTTTTGAAGCTAAACAACTCGCTAACATTTGGCAAATGCAATTTGAAAGGCACTTCAATATCTTACCCTGTCAATACTATTAAAACGAGCAACCTTGTGCATTATATTTACACAGAATTATGTTAGCAAAGCATAACCTTATCCCAGTTGGGACATCTGATTTTGATTGTTTCATTCATAGTAAGTTGAACAGTAATAAAACATGAAAAAGGATTAAAAGAGGACTACGGTTGCGCCATGTATATATAATTATATATATACCTGGATAGCAAGCTCCCTTGTTGGGCAGACTACAATAACTACAGTTCCGTTCCTCGGCGTGAAGCGCGCATTGTGTAGCAGTTCGATCGCCGGTATGAGGAAAGCGAGTGTCTTCCCTGAGCCAGTCCTGGCTGAACCCAGCACATCATCTCCTACCATCAAATGAGGTATTGATCTAGCTTGAATCTGCAATCACGAGAATAACCATGCATGAATACATGCTATTACTAATAAGATGCCAGAATCCAACAACGTGGCAAAGGGCAGATCGACCCACATAACGAGATCATTCACAGAAACATTCGACCATGGACTTGCACTGAGAATAGAAGCATGTATCATGCCAAAAACATGGTGTGTATGATGATAAAATTTTCAAGGAGACGAGCATGACCTGCGTGAGGTGGGTGTAGTTCATCTCTCTGATGGCCTTAGCAGTGAGCTCGGATATGCAGAGGTCCGAGAAAAGCTCGTTTGTCAGAATCCCACCTCCCTTGCCCTTCTGCTCGCACTTCTCCTTCTCCTCCATCCCATCCATCCCCTTCTCCTGCTCCCGCTTCCGCTTCCGCATCCCCTCCATCACATTATCCTCCATTTCTTCCTCTTCCTCCTTGGAGGGGCGGAGCAAGGATTTGACCATGTCCGAGGCTTCGAGCAGTTGGCGGCCGTCGGACGGGCGACGGCGATCGATCAATTCAGTGCAGCCGCCGGAAGACGCTGTTTGTGTGTACCGGCGAACCGACAATCTCGTTAGGTTTTGAGGGACCGATTACCGTCGGATGTACGTCGATCAGGCAGCGTTCCACGCTTCCAGCCTGGCGTCTATGTCATGGCTAGTGGGCTCTGTTCTTTGACCTAAACCGTTCAGTTGGAAATTATTTGGCCGGCCCAACTTCCTAGTTGGTTCCTTTTTTTTATGTTTTCTATTAATTATTTCTTTTCAATGTTTTAAATTTTGTTTATATTTTCGAAAAAATAAATACATATATTCCGAAACTAAAATTACATAAAAAATAAAAACTTCGAATTTGAAAAATGTTAACGTAGTGTAATTTTCTGTTTGCGTATCTTTTAAAAAAAGTTAATAGCTTTAATAAAATGTTTGTATTAAAAAAATGTTAACGCGTTTCAAAAAATGTAAATGGAGATTTTATAAAAAATTCTACAATGTGAAAAATCTTGTAATTCAACCTACCACTCAAAAAAAGAACGCTGCATTAAAAAAATGTTTACGCGTTTCGAAAAATATGTTTGGGCCATTTCTTATTTTTTATATAAAATGTAATAAAATGTTTGTGTAGTTTAAAAATATGTTTCGTATCATTAAAAAATGTTTCAATGTGTGTTTGAAACAATGTTTAACACATATTCAAACAAATATTCAAAGCATATGTTTGAAAGAAATCTTAATCACGTATTTGAAAAGTGTTAAACGTGTATAAAAGATATGTAAAAAAGGTAAACATCAAGCATACTTAAAATGTTAATTATGTATTTGAAAATGTTAAATGTGTATACAAAAAATGTTCCCCGTGTATACGGAAAATGTACAATGTGCATGAAAAAATTACACATGGATCGAGGAGGAAACAAATATAGTTCGTGATGTTGCATCCATGGACTGAGAGGGGGGAGGGAGGGAGACGAAGGTTGAGGCAAAAGTAGACAGAGATCCGACAATGGTGGAGGAGAGGTAAGGCTACTCATAGTGGGGAGTAACATATACTAGTATCATGCATATGATACTAGTATATGATACTACTTCCATAGTGCATAGTATTATAAAGTAGTATCATAGATGACCATATTTATTGCCATGCATGACACAAAGTAGCATAGCATTTAATATGATACGGTATCTACCTATGTTACTCTAACCCCCTCTCTCTTATTTAATTGTGTGCCACACAAGCATGTTTGCTAATCCCAAGTGCATGTTACCGGTTATGTTACCCCCACTATGGCCAACCTAAGGAGAGGTAGCGGAAGCAATGGAAGCTGCGGTGGCCGACGCACTGCTAGCCGTGGTGCCGGCCATGATTGGCTCTGTTACCAAGTTGAACTATTGATTGCCCACACTGATTACATTCCATAACTACTAGTAGATATCACCAAACCCCTATATCCCCCAGATGTTTTTGCTCTAAGGTTAAACCACTTGGATGAAAATGACCCATGTGTAAATATGTATATGGCACGTGTATTATTTTGGTACTCCCTCCATTTTTATATACAAGGCCACAAACTCAGATTACAGGTACCAAGATAATATTTAATACATGCTTTGCAAAGGTAGGTCTTCTTTTCGTTTACTGGGATCATTAATACACTGCATACATGCAAGAAAACTGAGTGGTGGAAGTATTTGTGTGTCATTATGACTGAATGCATGCAAGTATTAAATAAGTTAGTACTATGAGTAAATATCATTAATTTTTGCCTTGATTACTGTTGGTGGCCTTGTATAGATGAAAAACGTATATTCCATAGTGGCCTTGTATAAGTAAACGGAGGGAGTATATGGCTGTGTAGAAATGAGTGGTGTGCCTAGGTTTTTGTTTCAAATTTTTTGAACTAGCGTACGGTTTTGCTTGGTAGGTTTAGTGTTTTTTGCTGGCTGGGGAACAGTCCATACGACATGTTTCTTCTGTGTGCTTCCCTCTCTTGTTATTGGTCATTAGTTTGCGTTCCGTGGGCAGCGGCGCTGCGTCGATCGTTCTTCTTATATGGTCTTGTCGCTGTCGTTTTGACTATATCGTTTCCTATAATCGGTGCCGCTTTTCGTGTGCTTTCTCGAGTTTTCCACGTCCACGTGTTCTTCACGGTGCCGCTTTGGTTGTTGATTCCAGAGTTTGCTGCTCTTTTTCGTCGGTGCCGACTTTCTTGTGTTTTATGGAGTCGTCCTACGTGCTACGGGCCTATAAATAGGCTGCTTCTCCTCCTGTGGTGCTGTGTGTGGTTTCATTGCTGTCTTGGTATTCGATGGTTGCTCCTTCATCCAGTCATAATGGTCCGCGTCGTCCCGGCCGACCTTCTGGCTCGCGTGACTAGCAGCTCGTGTGACTAGCAGCGTGATACGTCTCCGTCGTATCTACTTTTCCAAACACTTTTGCCCTTGTTTTGGACTCTAATTAACTTGCATGATTTGAATGAAACTAACCCGGACGGATGCTGTTTTCAGCAGAATTGCCATGGTGTTATTTATGTGCAGAAACAAAATTTCTCGGAATGACCTGAAACTCCACGGAGATTATTTTTGGAAATAATAAAAAATATTGGCGAAAGAATCAAGGCCGGGGGCCCACCCCCTGCCTCGTGGGCCCCCTGGAGCTCCACCGACCTCAACTCCAACTCCATATATTCGTGTTCGGGGAGAAAAAATCAGAGAGAAAGATTCATCGCGTTTTACGATATGGAGCCGCCGCCAAGCCCTAAACTCTCTCGGGAGGGCTGATCTGGAGTCCGTTCGGGGCTCCGGAGAGGGGAATCCGTCTCCATCATCATCATCATCATCATCATCATCATCATCATCATCATCATCATCATCAACCATCCTCCATCACCAATTTCATGATGCTCACCGCCGTGCGTGAGTAATTCCATCGTAGGCTTGCTGGGTGGTGATGAGTTGGATGAGATTTATCATGTAATCGAGTTAGTTTTGTTAGGGTTTGATCCCTAGTATCCACTATGTTCTGACATTGATGTTGCTATGACTTTGCTATGCTTAATGCTTGTCACTAGGGCCCGAGTGCCATGATTTCAGATCTGAACCTATTATGTTTTCATGAATATATGTGAGTTCTTGATCCTATCTTGCAAGTCTATAGTCACCTACTATGTGTTATGATCCGGCAACCCCGAAGTGACAATAATCGGGACCACTCCCGGTGATGACCATAGTTTGAGGAGTTCATGTATTCACTAAGTGTTAATGCTTTGGTCCGGTACTCTATTAAAAGGAGGCCTTAATATCCCTTAGTTTCCATTAGGACTCCGCTGCCACGGGAGGGTAGGACAAAAGATGTCATGCAAGTTCTTTTCCATAAGCACGTATGACTATATTCGGAATACATGCCTACATTACATTGATGAATTGGAGCTAGTTCTGTGTCACCCTATGTTATGACTGTTACATGATGAACCGCATCCGGCATAATTCTCCATCACCGATCCAATGCCTACGAGCTTTTCACATACTGTTCTTCACTTATTTACTTTTTTGTTGCTACTGTTACAATCACTACAAAACCCAAAAATATTACTTTTGCTATCGTTACCGTTACTTCCATACTACTTTGCTACTCAATACTTTGCTGCAAATATTAAGTTATCCAGGTGTGGTTGAATTGACAACTCAACTGCTAATACTTGAGAATATTCTTCGGCTCCCCTTGTGCCGAATCAATAAATTTGGGTTGAATACTCTACCCTCGAAAACTGCTGCGATCCCCTATACTTGTGGGTTATCAAGACTATTTTCTGGCACCGTTGCCGGGGAGCATAGCTCTATTCTCTGAGTCACTTGGGATTTATATCTGCTGGTCACTATGAAGAACTTGAAAGACGAGAAAACAAAAATTTATCCCTCAACTACGAGGGGAGGTAAGGAACTGCCATCTAGCTCTGCACTTGATTCACCTTCTGTTTTGAGTAAGCTTGCGACACCTAAACCTGCTTTTGCTATTAATTCTGATATGTCGCATGTTATTGATGATGCCACTTTTGCTATGCATGATACTTATGATGAAACTACTTCTATGCTTGATACTACTGTGCCACTTGGTGAATTTCTTGATGAACAACTTGCTAGGGCTAGAGAGAATGAAATTATTGAAACTAATAATATTGATGAAAGTGATGATGAAGGCTCTCCCAATAAATATGAATTACCTGTTGTGCCTGAGGGCTATGTTATGGATGAAGAAACTACTAGAGACTTTCTTGCTTGCAATGATAGAAGTGATCTTAAGAAATTATTAGCTAAGATTAAACAAAAAACTCTGAATGCTAGAATGAAATATGATCCTGCTTATGCTACTTCACCTATCTTTGTTACTGATAAGGATTATGAATTCTCCATTGGTCCTGATATAATTACTTTGGTTGAATCTGATCCTTTCTATGGCTATGAATCTGAAACTGTTGTGGCACATCTTACTAAACTAAATGATATAGCTACCCTGTTCACTAATGATGAGAAATCTCGCTACTATTATATCCTTCAAATATTTTCGTTCTCATTAAAGGGTGATGCTAAAATATGGTTTAATTCTCTTGATCCTGGTTGTGTGCGTAGTCCCCAGGATATGACTTATTACTTCTCTGCTAAATATTTCCCTGCTCATAAGAAACAAGCTGCTTTAAGGGAAATATATAATTTTGTGCAAATCGAAGAAGAGAGTCTCCCACAAGCTTGGGGGAGGCTTCTCCAATTACTTAATGCTTTGCCTGATCATCCTCTTAAGAAAAATGAAATACTTGATATCTTTTATAATGGACTAATCGATGCTTCCAGAGACCATCTGGATAGTTGTGCTGGTTCTGTTTTCAGGGAAAGAACACCAGATGAAGCTGAAATTCTACTGAATAATATGTTGACCAATGAAAATAATTGGACGCTTCCTGAGCCTATTGTCGTGGTTCTAAGTCTGACAGTAGAATGGGGGGTAGGAATGTAGAGGCAATATCCTAGCTATGGAGGAGTTGTACACGCAAGTTTTACGAGTTCAGGCCCTTCTCGGAGGAAGTAATAGCCCTACGTCTCGGAGCCCGGAGGCAGTCGACTGGATTATGAGCGTGTGTGTTACAGGGGGTGCGAACCCTTTTCCCAGAGGAGGGGGTGGCTTATATAGAGTGCGCCAAGACCCCAGCTCCCCTCCGTTACGCAGGGTTCAATGTACATTAAGAGGAGGGCGTTACTGGTAACACCAGCAATAAAGTTATGTAATGACCATTAATGCTACGACTTAATTCCCGACCGTTGCAAAGAGGGGTGGCCTCTGGATCTTCTGATGGTCGAGTGATTGTCTTCATGGTCGAGTGTCTTCAAGGCTGTCGAGTGGAACGTAGTTCGATGGTTGAGTGGATGACGACTCTTCTTCAGATACTTCTGGTTCTTTTAGCAATGCCCTTGGGGAGGGTATCTTAGACAGATCCATGACCCTACCCTAGGTGTATAGCTTCATCATTAGCCCCCGAATGGATCAGGGTTTGAGTGAGGAAGGAGTTGAAAACACTTCTAACCCATCTTTCGTGTTATGAGCTTGTCTTGTTCTGGATCATTAAACCAAGGTGACGACATCAACTTCTTTTCCAGTCGCCTTGATCCATTCTTAGTTTTTGTCGAGTGAACTTTTAGCGAAGAGCTCCGAGTGATGATGCGGAGGAAGTCTTCCGCCTGGCAGATTGTTCTGTTGTCTGTGGATTTCACGGGATTCGAATTTCAGGAAGTGCGCGGGGCGGAGGAGGCCGCAGCAATCGGATGGGATAAGCCAGGGCCGCCTCAATTTCCGCACCGCCTTTATCGCCACGTATCGCGCCCGCGACTGTTGCGGGATTTGATAAGATCGCTTGGGCCTACAAGTCAGTCACTCCGGTGTAACCTCATATAAGGGGCCGGACCAGGGTTTTTGAACAGTGCGCTTTCATTATTCCCCCTCTTTCTCCGACTTCTCCGTCGTGCCTGCTCTCGCCCTAGCGCTGCCACTCCGTCCGCGTTTCGCCTTCGACGATGGGGAAAGAGAAGACGACGGTATTGGAGTGGGCGAAGAAGGCGACAGCGAAGGCGAAGGGGAAGAAGTCCAGCCGGGGCGGATCTTCCTCGCGGGCTGCCCTGCCGCATGGTTGGGTCCAGGGCGATTGGATCCGCTCGGGGCTTCGCCAAGACGACATCGATGACCTGGTCGAGGGAGGGCTGATTCCCCACGGATCGACGCGGCTTCCGGGGAACGAGACCGAGCCGCAACCTCATGAGGGTGAGTGCGTTCTCCTCGCCACTCACGTCGACCAAGGGTTTTCCTTGCCTCCTCACCCTTTCTTTCGAGGCTTCTTGAATTTATTTGGGGCGCAGCTCCACCACTTTACTCCCAACACCATCGTGTACCTTGCTGCCTTCGTGTCTCTGTGTGAAAATTTCTTGGGCTGCCGACCCCATTTGGGTCTTTTCAAGCATATTTTCACCTGTCGCTCCCAGACTGTGAAAAAGGCCAATCCGAGTGACGAGAGGACACAAGTGATTCAGATGTGCGGAGGCCTTGGGATTCAGATCAGAGGCAAAATTTCTTTTCCAGCCATGATCCTTCCCGACTCGGTCCGCGGATGGCAGTCGACTTGGTTTTACTGCAAAGACCAGCCGGCTCCAGGGCAATCGACTGGACTTCCTCCTTTTTCCTTGGCCTGAGTGGGGAAGCCCTCCCCTTTGAAGGTGATTCCATAGGAGAAGGAGCAAGTTAAGGTGCTAGTCAAGCGAGTAGTTCAGCTTATCCGTGACGGGGTGACCGGTATGGATTTGTTGGATGTCTACCTTCGGCGCCGCATCCAACCGCTCCAAGCTCAAGACCATCCGATGTGGATGTATTCGGGCATCGATGACACCACGCGGATCCATCCGGAGGAAGTCGACGAGACCATGTTGGAGGGGTGGCTGATGAGCATCACCGGAAACAAGGATAACCCCAGGGGAGCCAGGAGAATTCCTCCACTCGACCAATCTTACGAGCCAGATAAGGTTCGATTCAGAACTTCCGACTGTAATCTTGTTTTAATCGTGCTTCCGTTTATGATTCGTCGACTGACTTTGCTCCGCTTGTTTTCTTCCAGGCCTTGACCGAAATGTACTCGATGCCCAACGGAGACCAGGAGCAAAATCCGGAGGGGGAGGCAAGCGGAGGCGAAAGTGGCGAGTGGCATTCCGATGGAGAGGGGGACGAGGAGAGTGACGACTCGAGTTGTCGATGGAAACGACACCTATGGGATCACAAGAATCCCTACTACGGTTGCGGGGTGCGGGGTTGAGAGAAGAGCGGATCAAACAGATAGCACACGGTTTGTTTATCCAGGTTTGGGCCGCGAGGATGCGTAAAACCCTACTCCTGCTTTGGTGGATGTATATCTCTGTTCTTGAACTAGCTATGGGGCGTGAGGAGCTCCAAAAAGCCGAAATCCCTCTCCTGGTCACCTCGGGCCTCCTTTTATAGGAAAAAGGGGTTGCCACAGCGGCACACAGGAGGTGGAAAGGGTACAGTGTTGCGAGGTTATCCCTCGCAGTACATGACAAGGCACATTTAATGTGTCTGCTTAGGTGTCCTCTCGCTTTAGCGGGGGACGGGGGCGGAGCCCGTCCCGTCCGTTGCCGCTCCTCCTCTTGTCGACACGCGCCCTGGCCAGCGGTGCGTGCGGTGCCATGTAGGCAGGCAGGCAGCTGAATTGGAGCGGTGGTGGAGTCTTTGCGAAGATCTGCATGCCGCCACGCAGGTGCCAGCCCAGTTGGTTGGGTCGGCAGCTGCATGCGAGCGGCGGTGGAGGCTTGGTCGGCGTGGGCCTGGCGGTGGCCCTGTAGATGCCCTCGGCAAGGGCCTTGCTGGGGCCCCGGCAAGGGTCTTGCCGTTGCGCCCGCTGTTGCCCCCGGCAAGGTGCTTGCCGGGGGCCTCATGGTTTTCCTTGGCTGGGGCCTCGCCAAGGGTCGTCGTCTTCTAGTACTCATTTGATCTTGAATGTTTCTTCACAAAGATATGCATGCCATCACAGAGGTGTCTCCCGAGCCCTTGCCCCAACATAGTGGTCTATGGTGGGGGCCGTGGACTCAAGGGTGACTCGCTCCGTAGGCGCGAGGCGAGCTGCCGCGGCAAGGGTCTTACCGGGGCTGCTAAGGCTGCCCCTGGCAAGGATCTTGCCGGGGGGGGGGGGGCGCTTCGTCCCTTCGCTCTTTGTGGTCTTGGTCTCGGCGTTGTTCCAGCTACCTTGGGCTTCGGTCTTACCCTGGCTCACCTCCCTGCCCTGCTTGGTGTTGCCGCGGGCGTGGCTCTGTCTGCCCGTGCACAGTTATAGGGGTACAAAAAGTGTACCCCTCTTTTTGTACACCGATAGGAGCCCCCGGGCCTGGGCCACACATAAGCACAACGCGTTGTTGGGCTAGGCCCAGAACGGTGCGTGGGCAGGCGGGGCGGTTTTTACCGTGGTAAGATTCTTCGCGCTGCGCCTCCCACGACTCGCGCGCGCAGCGCAGCGTGGAGAGGTGTGCGTGATGTGGGCGGCATGCGTGAGGTTGGTTCCCGCATGCATGCGTCACGTCGTAATAAAGGGGCGGCTCGTGCCTTCCCCGTAAACGGAGGGAGGCGTGGAGGCGCAGCCCATTTACTGAATGGGGCCGAGGCGCGGTCTCCAAGGCGTCCACTCCCCACGATCACGGGGTGGGGAGAGGTCGCCTCTCCCACCCCCTCGGTCTAGCACGTCTGCCACGCGGCTCCCATGCGCTTGGGGTGGCAAACGGTGGAGGCGAGAAACCGGGCCATCGCTGGTTGGGGCAGCGGGTCGGTTCTGGTTCCCTGTGCCTCCCGTGTCTTGATTGGCCGAGCGGGGCGGCCGAGCCCCAGCCCCATTCCTTTATAAAGAGCGGGAGGCGGGGACGGCATCCCACACTCCTCCATCTTCTTCTTCCTTCTGCTTCTGCTCCTCTCCCTCATTCGTCATGGAGAAAGGAAATCCCGGTCCTTCGACGGTGGCGGCGAGGGTTGCTGCTCGACAACGCGTCCCTCCTCCTCCTGCGCCTGCGGTGGCAGAGCCGACCACGAGGGGAAGGGAGAGGGGCGAGGTCGTGGGCGAGGCCGCAGCACTCGGGGAAGAGGAGGACGGGGTGGCGCGCCAGCCTCGCCCTTGCCAGCGGTCCTTCCTCTGATGGAGGGCCGTGTCGGGGACGACCCCTGCGAGTTCTTCGTCAGGCTGCGCCGGCCGCCTTGTCGTCGCCTTCGCCTCCCGACCCCATTTGCACGGGAGATGGAGCTGGACCCGCCGCAGTCGTTGCGGCTGCACATGAGGGGCTGCGGAATCAGTGGCATGCGGGTCCGCGTCGACTTCCCCGCTCCTCACGTGATGTATCTCCGTTGGGGATGGAAGACGTTTGCTCGTATCCATAGCTTGACGGATGGGCTCACTCTCCACTTTAAGCTGATGGAGGGTGGCCTCCTTTCCGCTAAAGTTCTTCGCGCACTTCGGGACTCGTGCTAGGTGCTGTGTGGAGAGCTCTTCTGATGACGAAGACTCCTCCTTGAGCGAGAGTGACGAGGAGGACAGCGACATCAATGACGAGGGTGGTAGGCGGCAGGATGACGGGTCCGACTAGGCGTCGGGTGCCGCTCCGAGTGGCACCGGCCACCCCATCATCCGTGTTGCCCGCGCCTTGAACTTCTCGGGGTCGCCTCCTTGGGCGGCTGGCATTGGGAGGCTGCGGAAGAGGAATAGGGCGGGCGGCAAGGCCGTCAAGTCGGAGTACGCGGGCACCGACGCCTTCGACGCGTATTGACGTCCTGCCGCCTCGTCTTCGAGCTCTGCCTCCGGCGCCGTCATCACCATCTAGCCCTCGGACGGCCACCAAGATGTTCTCTTGGTGTCTTCTGCCACTCATAGCTCGCCTAGGTGCCCCTTTTGCCCTTTTCGCCTCCTTGACCTGCCTCCTGAGGAGAGGGACAAGAAAGGGATTACGGACACCTTATCTCTTTTTAGTTTGTAAGCCTTCGGGCCTCTGTTGAATTTAAAACTTATAATCCCCTTGTTCATGTTTTTCATTCCCTACGAACTGTACCTGAGCGGGATGTTTTTTAATGAAAAAGGGATGTTTGTCGGGTTAGTTGTCTGCGGGTGGAACCCACAACAAGGAATAAATCCTTGATATCTCTAAAGATAAACATTTTCTTGCCCAGCAACAGGCCTTGCCGTCCCCCCGCTTCACTCGACCTTTCTTACGCCTTTGGCGGAGGCAGGGATGAAGTGGGTTTAGGCTCCTTGTTTTTCCCTTCCGCTGCCGCGACTACGACCAAACACGGTCCCAGGAACGAGCCCTAGGGCCTAGAGTTAGGGGAGCACGGTAGCCTAAGGGTAAAACGAGGTTTCACATACCTCAGTCCATAAGGAAATGCATGATAAGGGACGGAAAACTTATCTGAGTCTGCAGCCCCCGGCAACCTTGGCTTGCCGCGGGTGAATCTTCGCTCTTGTAGCCCCCGGCAGTACTGGCCTGCCGGGGCCCAGATGCCGATCCGTCCCCCTTCTCCCAAGGCAGTTCGGCAAGGATACTCATGTGTCATGTGAACCAAAGAAGACAGAGAAGAACAGATAGACGCCGACTCGACCTCTAAGCTAGGGGTTAGCCGCTGCTAAGCACTATCAACCTTAACCAAGGACAAGACTCGACCTAGCATGCATGCTATAACTTAGGGCGCCAACGCTTCATTTATTTATGCTCAGGGTCTGCGCCTGGCTTTGTACAAAGGGTTACATGCCTCACCGGCAAGGCTTGTACAAAAGTTGGCTTGCCGAGGGGCCCGGCAAACCGCGCCTTATGTGTAAAACTTGCGAAGATGCTTAATGTTCCAGGAGTTGCTCACTGGGATGGCATCTTCGGTCTCTAGGCGGACTGCGCCGGGCCTGGTGACTTGTATTACCCGATAAGGGCCTTCCCACTTTGGCGTCAACTTGTTGGTATTCTTGGCCGATTGAACGCGCCGAAGAACAAGGTCGCCTTCCTCAATGCTTCGGGCATGAACCTTGAGGCTGTGGTAGCGGCGCAAGGCTTGCTGGTAGCGTGCTGCTCTCACAGCCGCCCGAAGACGATCTTCCACAAGGAGCGTCGCGTCATCTTGGTGCAACGACTCTTGCTCAAGCTCATCATAAGCGAGCACTCGAGGTGACCCGTATATGTGTTTCGTGGGGAGAACTGCTTCTGCCCCGTATACCAGGGCAAAGGGTGTCTGGCCGATGGCTCGATTTGGTGTCGTTCTGATCGACCAAAGAACCGTCGGCAACTCATCAATCCAGCGCCTTCCACTCTTGCGCATCCTATCAAAGGTCTTTGTCCTTAGGCCTCGCAACACTTCAGCGTTTTCCCTCTCAACTTGACCATTGCTTCGTGGGTGAGCCACGGAAGCGAAACAAACTTTGCTGCCGAGGTCCTGGATGTACTGCACGAAGGTGCGCCTTGTGAACTGCGTGCCGTTGTCGGTGATGACCCTGTTGGGTACACTGAAATGGCACACTAGCCCCTTGAGGAACTTGACGGCTGACTGTGCTATAACTTTCCTCACTGCTTCCACCTCTGGCCACTTTGAGAACTTGCCGATTGCAACGTACAAGTACTCAAAGCCCCTGACAGCGCGGGGAAGGGGCCCAGTATGTCGAGCCCCCAGACCGAGAAGGGCCAGGAGAGAGGAATGGTTTGAAGGGCTTGAGCTGGCTGATGAAGCTTCTTTGAATGGAACTGACATGCTTCACACTTGGTGACTAGCGTCATCGCATCCTGGAGGGCAGTGGGCCAGAAGAAGCCCTGCCGAAATGCCTTGCCGGCAAGGGCTCTCGACCCTATGTGGGATCCACATATGCCTCCATGTATCTCTGCCAACAGCCCCAATCCTTCCTCTCGAGGGATACACTTCAATTTCACACTGTTCGGCCTTTTTCCTATACAGGACGTCATCAACGAACTGATACATGGCAGACCGACGGGCTACTTTTTCCACTTCTTCCTGCTCCTCAGGAAGTTCCCCTGTTTGGAGGAATCGGACGGTAGGCTATGCCCATGCCGGAGCCTGAGGCTCGACGGTAAGGACCAAAGGCATTTCTTCCATCATAAGGGTGGCCGTCTCTACGGCAAGAGCTTGACGCTCTGCCGGAGCCGATCGCCCTACGATGGGCTCAGTGTCTCCGGCAACATCTTCGCCGGCGGCTCCGGGGAGCTCGGCGGGAAAGTACTTGCCGGGCCCTGATTTCCTTCTCTTGCTCTGCCCTGCTAATGGATCAACGGATGGCTGAGTTAGCTGAAGCACAAAGGTACCTGGTTCCACAGGCAGCTTGAGGGCAGCGCGCTTCGACAGGTAATCGGCGATGTCGTTCTCCGCTCGGGGAACGTGCTCCGCCCGTATACCGTCAAAGCACTCTTCCAGCTTTCTCACTTCATCTACGTAGGCCTTCATCAACGGGCTCTGGTAGTCTTTGTTGGCGACGGCGACAAGGCTTCGGATGGTAGCTCTCCATTCGTCGAGTTTCCCCGTAGTGGGAGGAAAGTCGAGGAGCAACTGCGCGCGCGCCAAGGCCTCTGCCGGCGTCGGCGGTAGCGAAACCTGCACGGACCGCGACACGCTTTGACTTCTAACTATGTTAGAAGGAGCTCCATCACGGTCCCGCGGTCGCATGCCGTTTTCGCTAGTGCTTCGGCGAGCGGGTAGGTCTTCTGCGTCCCGGGAGTGGTGCTCGGGGCTCTTACCGCGGCGGCGTCCGGGATCTTTGTCGCGACGACGCCGTTCGTCGCATGCAGCTTGAGAGGATTGCGCCGTGGGCACCGGCGTGGGAGTCTTCGAGGCCACCGCGCCGCCTTCGGGCGGTGCGACAGCGCTTATGGAGGGCCCCGCGCCGCCTGCGGAGGGCCTGGCTCCATTTTTAGATTTGGCGACGTGCGGCTCATCGCCAAGCACGCGAACATCGCCGCCTCCCAAGCTCCGGCTGCTGAGGTGGTGTTGGTGCTCGCGAACTGCGCCCCGGGTCCTCTCCGTGACCGGTCCGCTGCTCGCCCGCGTTGGGACGGGCCGTCCGGCTCCCGACGGGCCGACCGTCACCGTTGCCTTCTTCTTGGGCGCCATGGTGATGAAGAAGCGCTGAACTAGCTGCTAAAGCCGATTCTCACAACTGCAAGCCCCCTTCCTGGCGCGCCAAAGATGTCGGTGGAAACGACACCTATGGGTCACAAGGATCCCTACTACGGTTGCGGGGTGCGGGGTTGAGAGAAGAGCGGATCAAACAGATAGCACACGGTTCGTTTATCCAGGTTCGGGCCGCGAGGATGCGTAAAACCATACTCCTGCTTTGGTGGATGTATATCTATGTTCTTGAACTAGCTATGGGGCGTGAGGAGCTCCAAAAAGCCGAAATCCCTCTCCTGGTCGCCTCGGGCCTCCTTTTATAGGAAAAAGGGGTTGCCACAGTGGCACACAGGAGGTGGAAAGGGTACAGTGTTGCGAGGTTATCCCTCGCAGTACATGACAAGGCGCATTTAATGCATCTGCTTAGGTGTCCTCTCGCTTTATCGGGGACGGGGGCGGAGCCCGTCCCGTCCGTTGCCACTCCTCCTCGGGTCGACACGCGCCCTAGCCAGCGGTGCGTGCGGTGCCATGTAGGTAGGCAGGCAGCTGAGGTGGCGCGGTGGTGGAGTCTTCGCGAAGATCTGCATGCCGCCACGCAGGTGCCAACCCAGTTGGTTGGGTCGGCAGCTGCATGCAAGCGGCAGTGGAGGCTTGGTCGGCGTGGGCCTGGAGATGGCCCTGTAGATGCCCTCGGCAAGGGCCTTGCCGGGGCCCCGGCAAGGGTCTTGCTGTGGCGCCCGCTGTTGCCCCCGGCAAGGTGCTTGCCGGGGGCCTCGTGGTTTTCCTTGGCTGGGGCCTCGCCAAGGGTCGTCGTCTTCTAGTACTCATCTGATCTTGAATGTTTCTTCATAAAGATCTACATGCCATCACACAGGTGTCTCCCGAGCCCTTTCCCCAACATAGTGGTCTATGGTGGGGGCCGTGGACTCAAGGGTGACTCGCTCCGTAGGCGCGGGGCGAGCTGCCGCGGCAAGGGTCTTGTCGGGGCTGCTAAGGCTGCCCCCCGGGAAGGATCTTGCCGGGGGCCCCGCTTCGTCCCTTCGCTCTTTGTGGTCTTGGTCTCGGCGTTGTTCCAGCTACCTTGGGCTTCGGTCTTACCCTGGCTCACCTCCCCTGCCCTGCTTGGTGTGGCCATGGGCGTGGCTCTGTCTGCCCGTGCACAGTTATAGGGGTACAAAAAGTGTACCCCTCTTTTTGTACACCGACACGAGTCATGAAGAAGAAGTCGACTCGCCTCCTCGCAGGGAGAGGCGATCCAAACTCGACCAAGGCCGGGCGAGCGCCCTTGAAAAGGCGATCGTTCAAACTGGTCAGTCT
Source organism: Aegilops umbellulata (assembly GCA_032464435.1). Taxonomy (NCBI): domain Eukaryota; kingdom Viridiplantae; phylum Streptophyta; class Magnoliopsida; order Poales; family Poaceae; genus Aegilops; species Aegilops umbellulata. The sequence continues at coordinate 65,619,209 of CP136057.1, forward strand.
TCAAAGCGTCCTCGGACGTCCTCTTCGGTGCCGACTGAGAAAGCCCCAAAGCAGTCCAAGGTTGCAGCGCAGAAGTCTCGGAAGGCGCTGCCAAAGATTAAGATTGATATCCCTGTTGCTTCTGCGTGAGTGTTTTTCTTTTCGCATTCACTCGACGTTATGTGTTGTTTGTCTTTCCTTTGATTTGACCAGAAGAATCTTGAAACTGGCAGTGCTGCTACCTCTGGGACTTCGGCTTATAGGAACGAGGATGAGGAAATGGAAGATGCGGTCACCTCCAATCTGGGTACGATCTCCATTATTCTGTCTTCTTTTCGTCGATTGAACTGCGATATATCCAATCGGGTGATGCAAACTTAGCGATTGATCTTTTGACAGCTCCCAACGTCATTGACCTCCCCGACGATGATGATGAGGAGCCACTGAGGCCTTTGGGGAGGAGGAACAAAAACACGTCCGCCGGCAAGACGCCTCAGTCGACGCCAATAGTGGAACCGGTAGTTCAGGATGCTGGTGACGCCAATCGGACTTCTGTCTCCTTCGCCGTACCACTGTCAAGTGCCCTACCTTCTGCTTCAGCTGCACAAACTCCTTCCAATCCACCTTCAGTCTTTGCTACGCATCACGTCCCGGAAGACGAAGTGAGTGCTGCCAAGGAAGCCATACGCCAGGCGGGCATTATGATGGAGAAGATGAAGATGGTGCGGGATGCCAGCGCTGCCTATGATGCCAGGTCCGCTCTCCAGAGTAATGTTCAGGTTAGCAGGATGTCGAGTGACTCGCTTGGTTTATTCTGTTTAGGATCTTGCATCTGTACACCCACTGGGTGTTTTGATTTGTCACTGAGCAAATTCAGACTTTGGACTGAATTTTTGTTGTCGTAGATTGAATTTTTGGACTAGTGGGGGCACGCCGAGTGCACCCATTGGGTGTAGTCCTCGAGACTATGGTGGACCGCGGGCAGTCCACTGTAGTCTTGAGCTTTGAATTCCCTCACTCGGTCTGGTCAGACCATGTCGAGTGTAAACTAAACCAGTGGGGGCACGCTAAGTGCACCCATTGGGTGTAGTCCCCGAGACCATGGTCGGGTGCTGGCAGTCGACTATGGTCTAAAGGGTCTGCGTGTTGATGTCTCTCTCCTTTTTTTGGCACTCACGCTGGAAAGGTCTTGTCGAGTGTAAACTGAACCAATGGGGGCACACTAAGTGCACCCACTGGGTGTAGTCCCCGAGACTACTGTTGGATGTTTGATTCGACAGTAGCCTTAGAATTTGTTGTCTTTATCCTTTTACTTCTCTGAAATAGCCAATCTTTTATCCAGTCGACTGACCCATTTCTTGAATGCAGAAATCTTGTGATCTTGGAGCTTGCTTTGCTGACTAAGAGAAACAACAAATTCAACTCAACCTTGATCTGGAGTTGGCCAAGACAGAACTGTAGAAAGCTAAGGGTGACGCCAATGGTAAGACATACTTGTCGACTGGTTTGTCTTTGATCTGGATTTCATTATGCTCTTTCTGAGTCAAGTGTCATTTCTTTTCAGAAAAACTGAACCAAGCTTTGGCAAAGAAGGATCAAGATCTGGCTGCTGCACAGAAGAAGGCTGATGACAAAACTGCTCTTGCTGAACAAAAGTTGGCTTCAATCGGCAAATTGGAGGAAGAAAACGCCAAGATGAAATCCTCTCTAGACGCAGCCAACCAGGAAGTGACCCGCTTGAAGAAGGACAAGGTCAGTCTGAACAAGAAGATGGAAAGCGTCGCTCGCAGGAGGGATGATCTGGAAAGTTATCTGAGGAGCCTTGCCAAGAAGCTGTTCATCAAGCTTGAAGGTATACACTTTGTTCTGACTGGTTTATCTTCGTCGGCTCGGCATACGATTATTGACTCATCCTCGGATTGTGCATGCAGTGTTTTGTCGAGACTTCGAGGTGGAGACTGGACGAATAGAGCCAAGCTTGGACCCCATCAACTCCCCTGTGAAAGACGAAGCTGCTATGAACTTGCTCCAACTGGAATCCCGCATCGATGGTGTTGTAGACTATCTCACTCGACTGAAGGTCGCAACGTCGCGGATCGACACAGCGCTCTGGCCAAGGGAAACGCTCCAGAATGACCTTGAGTCTCTGATGACTCGACTCAATGAGATTCCCGGTCGAGTGCAGGAGTGGAAGAAGTCTTCTGCCCGGTGCGGCGCTGATGTGGCTCTGTCTTTGGTTCGCGTCCATTGCAAAGAAGCGCGAGAAGATAAGCTGGCAGCGATCAAGGTCGCCAACACCAAAAGGCATGATTTCTGATCCTTCATGGAGACTTTCATTGCAGTTGCCACTCGCATTGCCGATGGTGTTGATCTGGACGAGTTCGTCGAGCCTGCCAGCCCTCCTCCTGCGGAGTGAACAAACTTTGATGCCCCACCTTAAATTTGCCTCAGGATGCCGAGTGGTTTTTGTAACCGTTAAACTCTTTTGGGCTGAATGCCCGAGTACTTTGATTTGCCTTCTTTGAACTTTGAGGTTTCGTCTTGAACTTGATTTATCTCAGGATACGCTTGCGATTGCTTTTGGAATTTGTTCTTTATCTGGATTGACTCTTGTGCTTAAGATGTGGTCTTGAAGTGGAGACTTCAGTCTACTTGCGCCTCGTCGTCCTCGCGGACAAGGATGGGGAACACATTATCGAGTGCTGGACTGCAGCTAAACTTAGGTGAGTACTGGACTTGCAGCTAAGACTCCGAGTGGGAGGTTTGCTCACCACCCGGTAGGATTTTTTAAACTTAGGCGAGTACTGGACTGCAGCTAAGCCTCCGAGTGGAAGGCTGGCTCACCACTCGGTAGGATTTTCTAAACTTAGGCGAGTACTGGACTGCAGCTAAGCCCCCGAGTGGGAGGTTTGTTCAGCACTCGGTAGGATTTTTTAAACTTAGGCGAGTCCTCGACTGAAGCTAAGCCCCCCGAGTGGAAGGCTGGCTCACCACTCGGTAGGATTTTTCAAACTTAGGCGAGTACTGGACTGCAGCTAAGCCCCCGAGTGGATGGCTGGCTCACCACTCGATAGGATTTTTTAAACTTAGGCGAGTACTAGACTCCAGCTAAGCCCCCGAGTGGGAGGGTTGCTCTCCACTTGATAGGATTTTTCAAACTTAGGAGAGTACTAGACTGCAGCTGAGCCCCCGAGTGGAAGGCTGGCTCTCCACTCGGTAGGATTTTTTAAACTTAGGCGAGTATTGGACTGCAGCTAAGCCCCCGAGTGGAAGGCTGGCTTACCACTCGGTAGGATTTTTCAAACTTAGGCGAGTACTGGACTGCATCTAAGCCCCCGAGTGGATGGCAGGCTCACCACTTAGTAGGATTTTTCAAACTTAGGCGAGCACTGGACTGCAGCTAAGCCCCCTGAGTGGAAGGCTAGCTCACCACTCAGTAGGATTTTTTAAACTTAGGCGAGTACTGGACTGCAGCTAAGCCCCCGAGTGGAAGGTTGGCTCACCACTCAATACGATTTTTTAAACTTAGGCGAGTACTAGACTGCAGCTAAGCCCCCGAGTGGGAGGTTTTCTCACCACTCGGTAGGATTTTTTAAACTTAGGCGAGTACTGGACTGAAGCTAAGCCCCCCGAGTGGAAGGCTGGCTCACCACTCAGTAGGATTTTTCAAACTTAGGCGAGTACTGGACTGCAGCTAAGCCCCCGAGTGGATGGCCGGCTCACCACTCGGTAGGGTTTTTTAAACTTAGGCGAGTACTGGACTGCAGCTAAGCCCCCAAGTGGGAAGTTTGTTCAACACTCGGTATGATTTTTTAAACTTAGGCGAGTACTGGACTGAAGCTAAGCCCCCCGAGTGGAAGGCTGGCTCACCAATCGTTACGATTTTTCAAACTTAGGATAGTACTGGACTGCAGCTCAGCCCTCGAGTGGATGGCTGCCTAACCACTCGGTAGAATTTTTTAAACTTAGGCGAGTACTCGACTGCAGCTAAGCCCCCGAGTGGTAGGGTTCCTCTCCACTCAATAGGATTTTTCAAACTTAGGCGAGTACTGGACTGCATCTAAGCCCCCGAGTGGAAGGCTGGCTCTCCACTCGGTAGGATTTTTCAAACTTAGGCGAGTACTGGACTGCAGCTAAGCCCCCCGAGTGGAAGTCTGGCTCACCACTCGGTAGGATTTTTTAAACTTAGGCGAGTACTGGACTGCAGCTAAGCCCCCGAGTGGAAGGCTAGCTCACCACTCGGTAGGATTTTTTAAACTTAGGCGAGTACTGGACTGAAGCTAAGCCCCCAAGTGGAAGGTTTGCTCACCACTCGGTAGGATTTTTTGAATATAGGCGAGTACTGGACTGTAGCTAAGCCCCCGAGTGGGAGGTTTGCTCACCACTTGGTAGGATTATTTAAACTTCGGCGAGAACTGGACTGCAGCTAAGCCCCCGAGTGGGAGGTTTGTTCAACACTAGGTAGGATTTTTTAAACTTAGGCGAGTACTGGACTGCAGCTAAGCACCAGAGTGGGAGGTTTGCTCACCACTCGGTAGGATTTTTCAAACTTTGGTGAGTACCAGACTGCAGCTAAGCCCCCGAGCGGAAGGCTAGCTCACCACTCGGTAGGATTTTTTAAACTTAGGCGAGTACTGGACTGCAGCTAAGCCCCCGAGTGGAAGGCTGGCTCACCACACGGTAGGATTTTTCAAACTTAGGCGAGTACTGGACTGCAGCTAAGCCCCCGAGTGGATGGCTGGCTCACCACTCGATAGGATTTTTTAAACTTTGGCGAGTATTGGACTGCAGCTAAGCCCCCGAGTGGATGGCTGGCTCACCACTCAGTAGGATTTTTCAAACTTAGGCGAGTACTGGACTGCAGCTAAGCCCCCCGAGTGGAAGGCTGGCTCACCACTCGGTAGGATTTTTTAAACTTAGGCAAGTACTTGACTGCAGCTAAGCCCCCGGGTGGAAGGCTGGCTCACCACTTAGTAGTATTTTTTAAACTTAGGCGAGTACTAGACTGCAGCTAAGCCCCCGAGTGGGAGGTTTGCTCACCACTTGGTAGGATTTTTTAAATTTAGGCAAGTACTGGACTGCAGCTAAGCCCCCGAGTGGGAGGTTTGCTCACCACTCGGTAGGATTTTTCAAACTTAGGCGAGTACTGAACTGCAGCTAAGCCCCCGAGTGGAAGGCTGGCTCACCACTCGGTATAATTTTTTAAACTTAGGCGAGTACTGGACTGCAGATAAGCCCCCGAGTGGAAGGCTGGCTCACCACTCGGTAGGATTTTTCAAACTTAGGCGAGTATGGGACTGCACCTAAGCCCCTGAGTGGATGGCTGGCTCACCAGTCGGTAGGATTTTTTAAACTTAGGCGAGTATTGTACTACAGCTAAGCCCCCGAGTGGAACGCTGGCTCCCCACTCGGTAGGATTTTTTAAACTTAGGCGGGTATTGGACTGCAGCTAAGCCCCTGAGTGGAAGGTTGGCTCACCACTCGGTAGGATTTTTCAAACTTAGGCGAGCACTGGACTGCAGCTAAGACCCCGCGTGGATGGCTGGCTCACCACTCGATTGGATTTTTTAAACTTAGGCGAGTACTGGACTGCAGCTAAGCCCCCGAGTGGATGGCTGGCTCACCACTCGGTAGGATTTTTCAAACTTAGGCGAGTACTGGACTGCAGCTAAGCCCCCGAGTGGATGGTTGGCTCACCACTCGGTAGGATTTTTTAAACTTAGGCGAGTACTGGACTGCAGCTAAGCCCCCGAGTGGGAGGGTTCCTCTCGACTCGATAGGATTTTTCAAACTTAGGCGAGTACTGGACTGCAGCTAAGCCCCCGAGTGGGAGGTTTGCTCACCACTCGGTAGGATTTTTCAAACTTAGGTGAGTACCGGACTGCAGCTAAGCCCCCGAGTGTAATGCTGGCTCACCACTCGGTAGGATTTTTTAAACTTAGGCGAGTACTCGACTGCAGCTAAGCCCCCGAGTGGGAGGCTGGCTCATCACTCGGTAGGATTTTTCAAACTTAGGCGAGTGCTGGACTGCAGCTAAGCCCCCGAGTGGATGTCTGGCTCACCACTCGGTAGGATTTTTCAAACTTAGGCGAGTATGGGACTGCAGCTAAGCCCCCGAGTGGATGGCTGGCTCACCACTCGGTAGGATTTTTTAAACTTAGGCGAGTACTGGACTGCAGCTAAGCCCCCGAGTGGGAGGTTTGTTCACCACTCGGAAGGATTTTTTAAACTTAGGCGAGTACTGGACTGAAGCTAAGCCCCCCGAGTGGAAGGCTGGCTCACCACTCGGTAGGATTTTTCAAACTTAGGCGAGTACTGGACTGCAGCTAAGCCCCCAAGTGGATGGCTGGCTCACCACTCGGTAGAATTTTTTATACTTAGGAGAGTACTGGACTGTAGCTAAGCCCCCGAGTGGGAGGGTTCCTCTCCATTCGATAGGATTTTTCAAACTTAGGCGAGTACTGGACTGCAGCTAAGCCCCCGAGTGGAAGGCTGGCTCTCCACTCGGTAGGATTTTTCAAACTTAGGCGAGTACTGGACTGCAGCTAAGCCCCCCGAGTGGAAGGCTGGCTCCCCACTCGGTATGATTTTTTAAACTTAGGCGAGTACTGGACTGAAGCTAAGCCCCCCGAGTGGAAGGCTGGCTCACCACTCAGTAGGATTTTTCAAACTTAGGCAAGTACTGGACTGCAGCTAAGCCCCCGAGTGGATGGCCGGCTCACCACTCGGTAGGATTTTTAAAACTTAGGCGAGTACTGGACTGCAGCTAAGCCCCCAAGTGGGAAGTTTGTTCACCACTCGGTATGATTTTTTAAACTTAGGCGAGTACTAGACTGAAGCTAAGCCCCCCGAGTGGAAGGCTGGCTCACCAATCGTTAGGATTTTTCAAACTTAGGATAGTACTGGACTGCAGCTCAGCCCTCGAGTGGATGGCTGCCTAACCACTCGGTAGAATTTTTTAAACTTAGGCGAGTACTGGACTGCAGCTAAGCCCCCGAGTGGGAGGGTTCCTCTCCACTCAATAGGATTTTTCAAACTTAGGCGAGTACTGGACTGCATCTAAGCCCCCGAGTGGAAGGCTGGCTCTCCACTAGGTAGGATTTTTCAAACTTAGGCGAGTACTGGACTGCAGCTAAGCCCCCCGAGTGGAAGTCTGGCTCACCACTCGGTAGGATTTTTTAAACTTAGGCGAGTACTGGACTGCAGCTAAGCCCCCGAGTGGAAGGCTAGCTCACCACTCGGTAGGATTTTTTAAACTTAGGCGAGTACTGGACTGAAGCTAAGCCCCCAAGTGGAAGGTTTGCTCACCACTCGGTAGGATTTTTTGAATATAGGCGAGTACTGGACTGTAGCTAAGCCCCCGAGTGGGAGGTTTGCTCACCACTTGGTAGGATTATTTAAACTTCGGCGAGAACTGGACTGCAGCTAAGCCCCCGAGTGGGAGGTTTGTTCAACACTAGGTAGGATTTTTTAAACTTAGGCGAGTACTGGACTGCAGCTAAGCACCAGAGTGGGAGGTTTGCTCACCACTCGGTAGGATTTTTCAAACTTTGGTGAGTACCAGACTGCAGCTAAGCCCCCGAGCGGAAGGCTAGCTCACCACTCGGTAGGATTTTTTAAACTTAGGCGAGTACTGGACTGCAGCTAAGCCCCCGAGTGGAAGGCTGGCTCACCACTCGGTAGGATTTTTCAAACTTAGGCGAGTACTGGACTGCAGCTAAGCCCCCGAGTGGATGGCTGGCTCACCACTCGATAGGATTTTTTAAACTTTGGCAAGTATTGGACTGCAGCTAAGCCCCCGAGTGGATGTCTGGCTCACCACTCGGTAGGATTTTTCAAACTTAGGCGAGTACTGGACTGCAGCTAAGCCCCCCGAGTGGAAGGCTGGCTCACCACTCGGTAGGATTTTTTAAACTTAGGCGAGTACTTGACTGCAGCTAAGCCCCCGGGTGGAAGGCTGGCTCACCACTTAGTAGGATTTTTTAAACTTAGGCGAGTACTAGACTGCAGCTAAGCCCCCGAGTGGGAGGTTTGCTCACCACTCGGTAGGATTTTTCAAACTTAGGCAAGTACTGGACTGCAGCTAAGCCCCCGAGTGGATGGCCGGCTCACCACTCGGTAGGGTTTTTAAAACTTAGGCGAGTACTGGACTGCAGCTAAGCCCCCAAGTGGGAAGTTTGTTCACCACTCGGTATGATTTTTTAAACTTAGGCGAGTACTAGACTGAAGCTAAGCCCCCCGAGTGGAAGGCTGGCTCACCAATCGTTAGGATTTTTCAAACTTAGGATAGTACTGGACTGCAGCTCAGCCCTCGAGTGGATGGCTGCCTTACCACTCGGTAGAATTTTTTAAACTTAGGCGAGTACTGGACTGCAGCTAAGCCCCCGAGTGGGAGGGTTCCTCTCCACTCGATAGGATTTTTCAAACTTAGGCGAGTACTGGACTGCATCTAAGCCCCCGAGTGGAAGGCTGGCTCTCCACTAGGTAGGATTTTTCAAACTTAGGCGAGTACTGGACTGCAGCTAAGCCCCCCGAGTGGAAGTCTGGCTCACCACTCGGTAGGATTTTTTAAACTTAGGCGAGTACTGGACTGCAGCTAAGCCCCCGAGTGGAAGGCTAGCTCACCACTCGGTAGGATTTTTTAAACTTAGGCGAGTACTGGACTGAAGCTAAGCCCCCAAGTGGAAGGTTTGCTCACCACTCGGTAGGATTTTTTGAATATAGGCGAGTACTGGACTGTAGCTAAGCCCCCGAGTGGGAGGTTTGCTCACCACTTGGTAGGATTATTTAAACTTCGGCGAGAACTGGACTGCAGCTAAGCCCCCGAGTGGGAGGTTTGTTCAACACTAGGTAGGATTTTTTAAACTTAGGCGAGTACTGGACTGCAGCTAAGCACCAGAGTGGGAGGTTTGCTCACCACTCGGTAGGATTTTTCAAACTTTGGTGAGTACCAGACTGCAGCTAAGCCCCCGAGCGGAAGGCTAGCTCACCACTCGGTAGGATTTTTTAAACTTAGGCGAGTACTGGACTGCAGCTAAGCCCCCGAGTGGAAGGCTGGCTCACCACTCGGTAGGATTTTTCAAACTTAGGCGAGTACTGGACTGCAGCTAAGCCCCCGAGTGGATGGCTGGCTCACCACTCGATAGGATTTTTTAAACTTTGGCAAGTATTGGACTGCAGCTAAGCCCCCGAGTGGATGTCTGGCTCACCACTCGGTAGGATTTTTCAAACTTAGGCGAGTACTGGACTGCAGCTAAGCCCCCCGAGTGGAAGGCTGGCTCACCACTCGGTAGGATTTTTTAAACTTAGGCGAGTACTGGACTGCAGCTAAGCCCCCGAGTGGATGGCTGGCTCACCACTCGATAGGATTTTTTAAACTTTGGCAAGTATTGGACTGCAGCTAAGCCCCCGAGTGGATGTCTGGCTCACCACTCGGTAGGATTTTTCAAACTTAGGCGAGTACTGGACTCCAGCTAAGCCCCCCGAGTGGAAGGCTGGCTCACCACTCGGTAGGATTTTTTAAACTTAGGCGAGTACTTGACTGCAGCTAAGCCCCCGGGTGGAAGGCTGGCTCACCACTTAGTAGGATTTTTTAAACTTAGGCGAGTACTAGACTGCAGCTAAGCCCCCGAGTGGGAGGTTTGCTCACCACTCGGTAGGATTTTTCAAACTTAGGCAAGTACTGGACTGCAGCTAAGCCCCCGAGTGGATGGCCGGCTCACCACTCGGTAGGGTTTTTAAAACTTAGGCGAGTACTGGACTGCAGCTAAGCCCAAAGTGGGAAGTTTGTTCACCACTCGGTATGATTTTTTAAACTTAGGCGAGTACTAGACTGAAGCTAAGCCCCCCGAGTGGAAGGCTGGCTCACCAATCGTTAGGATTTTTCAAACTTAGGATAGTACTGGACTGCAGCTCAGCCCTCGAGTGGATGGCTGCCTAACCACTCGGTAGAATTTTTTAAACTTAGGCGAGTACTGGACTGCAGCTAAGCCCCCGAGTGGGAGGGTTCCTCTCCACTCGATAGGATTTTTCAAACTTAGGCGAGTACTGGACTGCATCTAAGCCCCCGAGTGGAAGGCTGGCTCTCCACTAGGTAGGATTTTTCAAACTTAGGCGAGTACTGGACTGCAGCTAAGCCCCCCGAGTGGAAGTCTGGCTCACAACTCGGTAGGATTTTTTAAACTTAGGCGAGTACTGGACTGCAGCTAAGCCCCCGAGTGGAAGGCTAGCTCACCACTCGGTAGGATTTTTTAAACTTAGGCGAGTACTGGACTGAAGCTAAGCCCCCAAGTGGAAGGTTTGCTCACCACTCGGTAGGATTTTTTGAATATAGGCGAGTACTGGACTGTAGCTAAGCCCCCGAGTGGGAGGTTTGCTCACCACTTGGTAGGATTATTTAAACTTCGGCGAGAACTGGACTGCAGCTAAGCCCCCGAGTGGGAGGTTTGTTCAACACTAGGTAGGATTTTTTAAACTTAGGCGAGTACTGGACTGCAGCTAAGCACCAGAGTGGGAGGTTTGCTCACCACTCGGTAGGATTTTTCAAACTTTGGTGAGTACCAGACTGCAGCTAAGCCCCCGAGCGGAAGGCTAGCTCACCACTCGGTAGGATTTTTTAAACTTAGGCGAGTACTGGACTGCAGCTAAGCCCCCGAGTGGAAGGCTGGCTCACCACTCGGTAGGATTTTTCAAACTTAGGCGAGTACTGGACTGCAGCTAAGCCCCCGAGTGGATGGCTGGCTCACCACTCGATAGGATTTTTTAAACTTTGGCAAGTATTGGACTGCAGCTAAGCCCCCGAGTGGATGTCTGGCTCACCACTCGGTAGGATTTTTCAAACTTAGGCGAGTACTGGACTGCAGCTAAGCCCCCCGAGTGGAAGGCTGGCTCACCACTCGGTAGGATTTTTTAAACTTAGGCGAGTACTTGACTGCAGCTAAGCCCCCGGGTGGAAGGCTGGCTCACCACTTAGTAGGATTTTTTAAACTTAGGCGAGTACTAGACTGCAGCTAAGCCCCCGAGTGGGAGGTTTGCTCACCACTCGGTAGGATTTTTCAAACTTAGGCGAGTACTGAACTGCAGCTAAGCCCCCGAGTGGAAGGCTGGCTCACCACTCGGTATAATTTTTTAAACTTAGGCGAGTACTGGACTGCAGATAAGCCCCCGAGTGGAAGGCTGGCTCACCACTCGGTAGGATTTTTCAAACTTAGGCGAGTATGGGACTGCACCTAAGCCCCCGAGTGGATGGCTGGCTCACCAGTCGGTAGGATTTTTTAAACTTAGGCGAGTATTGTACTACAGCTAAGCCCCCGAGTGGAACGCTGGCTCCCCACTCGGTAGGATTTTTTAAACTTAGGCGGGTATTGGACTGCAGCTAAGCCCCCGAGTGGAAGGTTGGCTCACCACTCGGTAGGATTTTTCAAACTTAGGCGAGCACTGGACTGCAGCTAAGCCCCCGCGTGGATGGCTGGCTCACCACTCGATTGGATTTTTTAAACTTAGGCGAGTACTGGACTGCAGCTAAGCCCCCGAGTGGATGGCTGGCTCACCACTCGGTAGGATTTTTCAAACTTAGGCGAGTACTGGACTGCAGCTAAGCCCCCGAGTGGATGGTTGGCTCACCACTCGGTAGGATTTTTTAAACTTAGGCGAGTACTGGACTGCAGCTAAGCCCCCGAGTGGGAGGGTTCCTCTCGACTCGATAGGATTTTTCAAACTTAGGCGAGTACTGGACTGCAGCTAAGCCCCCGAGTGGGAGGTTTGCTCACCACTCGGTAGGATTTTTCAAACTTAGGTGAGTACCGGACTGCAGCTAAGCCCCCGAGTGTAATGCTGGCTCACCACTCGGTAGGATTTTTTAAACTTAGGCGAGTACTGGACTGCAGCTAAGCCCCCGAGTGGGAGGCTGGCTCATCACTCGGTAGGATTTTTCAAACTTAGGCGAGTACTGGACTGCAGCTAAGCCCCCAAGTGGGAAGTTTGTTCACCACTCGGTATGATTTTTTAAACTTAGGCGAGTACTAGACTGAAGCTAAGCCCCCCGAGTGGAAGGCTGGCTCACCAATCGTTAGGATTTTTCAAACTTAGGATAGTACTGGACTGCAGCTCAGCCCTCGAGTGGATGGCTGCCTTACCACTCGGTAGAATTTTTTAAACTTAGGCGAGTACTGGACTGCAGCTAAGCCCCCGAGTGGGAGGGTTCCTCTCCACTCGATAGGATTTTTCAAACTTAGGCGAGTACTGGACTGCATCTAAGCCCCCGAGTGGAAGGCTGGCTCTCCACTAGGTAGGATTTTTCAAACTTAGGCGAGTACTGGACTGCAGCTAAGCCCCCCGAGTGGAAGTCTGGCTCACCACTCGGTAGGATTTTTTAAACTTAGGCGAGTACTGGACTGCAGCTAAGCCCCCGAGTGGAAGGCTAGCTCACCACTCGGTAGGATTTTTTAAACTTAGGCGAGTACTGGACTGAAGCTAAGCCCCCAAGTGGAAGGTTTGCTCACCACTCGGTAGGATTTTTTGAATATAGGCGAGTACTGGACTGTAGCTAAGCCCCCGAGTGGGAGGTTTGCTCACCACTTGGTAGGATTATTTAAACTTCGGCGAGAACTGGACTGCAGCTAAGCCCCCGAGTGGGAGGTTTGTTCAACACTAGGTAGGATTTTTTAAACTTAGGCGAGTACTGGACTGCAGCTAAGCACCAGAGTGGGAGGTTTGCTCACCACTCGGTAGGATTTTTCAAACTTTGGTGAGTACCAGACTGCAGCTAAGCCCCCGAGCGGAAGGCTAGCTCACCACTCGGTAGGATTTTTTAAACTTAGGCGAGTACTGGACTGCAGCTAAGCCCCCGAGTGGAAGGCTGGCTCACCACTCGGTAGGATTTTTCAAACTTAGGCGAGTACTGGACTGCAGCTAAGCCCCCGAGTGGATGGCTGGCTCACCACTCGATAGGATTTTTTAAACTTTGGCAAGTATTGGACTGCAGCTAAGCCCCCGAGTGGATGTCTGGCTCACCACTCGGTAGGATTTTTCAAACTTAGGCGAGTACTGGACTGCAGCTAAGCCCCCCGAGTGGAAGGCTGGCTCACCACTCGGTAGGATTTTTTAAACTTAGGCGAGTACTGGACTGCAGCTAAGCCCCCGAGTGGATGGCTGGCTCACCACTCGATAGGATTTTTTAAACTTTGGCAAGTATTGGACTGCAGCTAAGCCCCCGAGTGGATGTCTGGCTCACCACTCGGTAGGATTTTTCAAACTTAGGCGAGTACTGGACTCCAGCTAAGCCCCCCGAGTGGAAGGCTGGCTCACCACTCGGTAGGATTTTTTAAACTTAGGCGAGTACTTGACTGCAGCTAAGCCCCCGGGTGGAAGGCTGGCTCACCACTTAGTAGGATTTTTTAAACTTAGGCGAGTACTAGACTGCAGCTAAGCCCCCGAGTGGGAGGTTTGCTCACCACTCGGTAGGATTTTTCAAACTTAGGCAAGTACTGGACTGCAGCTAAGCCCCCGAGTGGATGGCCGGCTCACCACTCGGTAGGGTTTTTAAAACTTAGGCGAGTACTGGACTGCAGCTAAGCCCAAAGTGGGAAGTTTGTTCACCACTCGGTATGATTTTTTAAACTTAGGCGAGTACTAGACTGAAGCTAAGCCCCCCGAGTGGAAGGCTGGCTCACCAATCGTTAGGATTTTTCAAACTTAGGATAGTACTGGACTGCAGCTCAGCCCTCGAGTGGATGGCTGCCTAACCACTCGGTAGAATTTTTTAAACTTAGGCGAGTACTGGACTGCAGCTAAGCCCCCGAGTGGGAGGGTTCCTCTCCACTCGATAGGATTTTTCAAACTTAGGCGAGTACTGGACTGCATCTAAGCCCCCGAGTGGAAGGCTGGCTCTCCACTAGGTAGGATTTTTCAAACTTAGGCGAGTACTGGACTGCAGCTAAGCCCCCCGAGTGGAAGTCTGGCTCACAACTCGGTAGGATTTTTTAAACTTAGGCGAGTACTGGACTGCAGCTAAGCCCCCGAGTGGAAGGCTAGCTCACCACTCGGTAGGATTTTTTAAACTTAGGCGAGTACTGGACTGAAGCTAAGCCCCCAAGTGGAAGGTTTGCTCACCACTCGGTAGGATTTTTTGAATATAGGCGAGTACTGGACTGTAGCTAAGCCCCCGAGTGGGAGGTTTGCTCACCACTTGGTAGGATTATTTAAACTTCGGCGAGAACTGGACTGCAGCTAAGCCCCCGAGTGGGAGGTTTGTTCAACACTAGGTAGGATTTTTTAAACTTAGGCGAGTACTGGACTGCAGCTAAGCACCAGAGTGGGAGGTTTGCTCACCACTCGGTAGGATTTTTCAAACTTTGGTGAGTACCAGACTGCAGCTAAGCCCCCGAGCGGAAGGCTAGCTCACCACTCGGTAGGATTTTTTAAACTTAGGCGAGTACTGGACTGCAGCTAAGCCCCCGAGTGGAAGGCTGGCTCACCACTCGGTAGGATTTTTCAAACTTAGGCGAGTACTGGACTGCAGCTAAGCCCCCGAGTGGATGGCTGGCTCACCACTCGATAGGATTTTTTAAACTTTGGCAAGTATTGGACTGCAGCTAAGCCCCCGAGTGGATGTCTGGCTCACCACTCGGTAGGATTTTTCAAACTTAGGCGAGTACTGGACTGCAGCTAAGCCCCCCGAGTGGAAGGCTGGCTCACCACTCGGTAGGATTTTTTAAACTTAGGCGAGTACTTGACTGCAGCTAAGCCCCCGGGTGGAAGGCTGGCTCACCACTTAGTAGGATTTTTTAAACTTAGGCGAGTACTAGACTGCAGCTAAGCCCCCGAGTGGGAGGTTTGCTCACCACTCGGTAGGATTTTTCAAACTTAGGCGAGTACTGAACTGCAGCTAAGCCCCCGAGTGGAAGGCTGGCTCACCACTCGGTATAATTTTTTAAACTTAGGCGAGTACTGGACTGCAGATAAGCCCCCGAGTGGAAGGCTGGCTCACCACTCGGTAGGATTTTTCAAACTTAGGCGAGTATGGGACTGCACCTAAGCCCCCGAGTGGATGGCTGGCTCACCAGTCGGTAGGATTTTTTAAACTTAGGCGAGTATTGTACTACAGCTAAGCCCCCGAGTGGAACGCTGGCTCCCCACTCGGTAGGATTTTTTAAACTTAGGCGGGTATTGGACTGCAGCTAAGCCCCCGAGTGGAAGGTTGGCTCACCACTCGGTAGGATTTTTCAAACTTAGGCGAGCACTGGACTGCAGCTAAGCCCCCGCGTGGATGGCTGGCTCACCACTCGATTGGATTTTTTAAACTTAGGCGAGTACTGGACTGCAGCTAAGCCCCCGAGTGGATGGCTGGCTCACCACTCGGTAGGATTTTTCAAACTTAGGCGAGTACTGGACTGCAGCTAAGCCCCCGAGTGGATGGTTGGCTCACCACTCGGTAGGATTTTTTAAACTTAGGCGAGTACTGGACTGCAGCTAAGCCCCCGAGTGGGAGGGTTCCTCTCGACTCGATAGGATTTTTCAAACTTAGGCGAGTACTGGACTGCAGCTAAGCCCCCGAGTGGGAGGTTTGCTCACCACTCGGTAGGATTTTTCAAACTTAGGTGAGTACCGGACTGCAGCTAAGCCCCCGAGTGTAATGCTGGCTCACCACTCGGTAGGATTTTTTAAACTTAGGCGAGTACTGGACTGCAGCTAAGCCCCCGAGTGGGAGGCTGGCTCATCACTCGGTAGGATTTTTCAAACTTAGGCGAGTACTGGACTGCAGCTAAGCCCCCGAGTGGATGTCTGGCTCACCACTCGGTAGGATTTTTCAAACTTAGGCGAGTATGGGACTGCAGCTAAGCCCCCGAGTGGATGGCTGGCTCACCACTTGGTAGGATTTTTTAAACTTAGGCGAGTACTGGACTGCAGCTAAGCCCCCGAGTGGGAGGTTTGTTCACCACTCGGAAGGATTTTTTAAACTTAGGCGAGTACTGGACTGAAGCTAAGCCCCCCGAGTGGAAGGCTGGCTCACCACTCGGTAGGATTTTTCAAACTTAGGCGAGTACTGGACTGCAGCTAAGCCCCCAAGTGGATGGCTGGCTCACCACTCGGTAGAATTTTTTAAACTTAGGAGAGTACTGGACTGTAGCTAAGCCCCCGAGTGGGAGGGTTCCTCTCCATTCGATAGGATTTTTCAAACTTAGGCGAGTACTGGACTACAGCTAAGCCCCCGAGTGGAAGGCTGGCTCTCCACTCGGTAGGATTTTTCAAACTTAGGCGAGTACTGGACTGCAGCTAAGCCCCCCGAGTGGAAGGCTGGCTCCCCACTCGGTAGGATTTTTTAAACTTAGGCGAGTACTGGACTGCAGCTAAGCCCCCGAGTGGGAGGTTTGCTAACCACTCGATAGGATTTTTTAAACATAGGCGAGTACTGGACTGCAGCTAAGCCCCCGAGTGGGAGGTTTGCTCACCGCTCAGTAGGATTTTTTAAACTTAGGCGAGTACTGGACTGTAGCTAAGCCCCCGAGTGGGAGGTTTGTTCACCACTAGGTAGGATTTTTTAAACTTAGGCGAGTACTGGACTGCAGCTAAGCCCCCGAGTGGGAGGTTTGCTCACCACTCGGTAGGATTTTTCAAACTTAGGTGAGTATCGGACTGCAGCTAAGCCCCCGAGTGTAAGGCTGGCTCACCACTTGGTAGGAGTTTTTAAACTTAAGTGAGTACTGGACTACAGCTAAGCCCCCGAGTGGAAGGCTCGCTCCCCACTCAGTAGGATTTTTTAAACTTAGGCGAGTACTGGACTGCAGCTAAGCCCCCCGAGTGGAAGGCTCGCTCCCCACTCGGTAGGATTTTTTAAACTTAGGCGAGTACTGGACTGCAGCTAAGCCCCCGAGTGGATGGCTGGCTCACCACTCGGTAGAATTTTTTAAACTTAGGAGAGTACTGGACTGCAGCTAAGCCCCCGAGTGGGAGGGTTCCTCTCCAATCGATAGGATTTTTTAAACTTAGGTGAGTACTGGACTGCAGCTAAGCCCCAGAGTGGAAGGCTGGCTCACCACTCGGTAGGATTTTTCAAACTTAGGCGAGTACTGGACTGCAGCTAAGCCTCCGAGTGGATGGGTGGCTCACCACTCGATAGGATTTTTTAAACTTAGGCGAGTATTGGACTGCAACTAAGCCCCTGAGTGGATGGCTGGCTCACCACTCGGTAGGATTTTTCAAACTTAGGCGAGTACTGGACTGCAGCTAAGCCCCCCGAGTGGAAGGCTGGCTCACCACTCGGTAGGATTTTTTAAACTTAGGCGAGTACTGGACTGCAGCTAAGCCCCCGAGTGGAAGGCTGGCTCACCACTCGGTAGGATTCTTCAAACTTAGGCGAGTACTGGACTGCAGCTAAGCCCCCGAGTGGATGGATGGCTCACCACTCGATAGGATTTTTTACACTTAGGCGAGTATTGGACTGCAGCTAAGCCCCCGAGTGGATGGCTGGCTCACCACTCGGTAGGATTTTTCAAACTTAGGCGAGTACTGGACTGCAGCTAAGCCCCCCGAGTGGAAGGCTGGCTCACCACTCGGTAGGATTTTTTAAACTTAGGCGAGTACTTGACTGCAGCTAAGCCCCCTAGTGGAAGGCTGGCTCACCACTCAGTAGGATTTTTTAAACTTAGGCGAGTACTGGACTGCAGCTAAGCCCCCGAGTGGGAGGTTTGCTCACCACTTGGTAGGATTTTTTAAACTTAGGCGAGTACTGGACTGCAGCTAAGCCCCCGAGTGGGAGGTTTGCTCACCACTCGGTAGGATTTTTCAAACTTAGGCGAGTACTGAACTGCAGCTAATCCCCCGAGTGGAAGGCTGGCTCACCACTCGGTATAATTTTTTAAACTTAGGCGAGTACTGGACTGCAGATAAGCCCCCGAGTGGAAGCCTGGCTCACCACTTGGTAGGATATTTCAAACTTAGGCGAGTATGGGACTGCACCTAAGCCCCCGAGTGGATGGCTGGCTCACTAGTCGGTAGGATTTTTTAAACTTAGGCAAGTATTGTACTGCAGCTAAGCCCCCGAGTGGAAGGCTGGCTCACCACTCGGTAGGATTTTTTAAACTTAGGCGAGTACTGGACTGCAGCTAAGCCCCCGAGTGGAAGGCTGGCTCAACACTCGGTAGGATTTTTCAAACTTAGGCGAGTACTGGACTGCAGCTGAGCCCCCGCGTGGATGGCTGGCTCACCACTCGATTGGATTTTTTAAACTTAGGCGAGTACTGGACTGCAGCTAAGCCCCCGAGTGGATGGCTGGCTCACCACTCGGTAGAATTTTTTAAACTTAGGCGAGTACTGGACTGCAGCTAAGCCCCCGAGTGGGAGGGTTCCTCTCAACTCGATAGGATTTTTCAAACTTAGGCGAGTACTGGACTGCAGCTAAGCCCCCGAGTGGGAGGTTTGCTTACCACTCGGTAGGATTTTTCAAACTTAGGTGAGTACCGGACTGCAGCTAAGCCCCCGAGTGTAAGGCTGGCTCACCACTCGGTAGGATTTTTTAAACTTAGGCGAGTACTGGACTGCAGCTAAGCCCCCGAGTGGGAGGCTGGCTCACCACTCGGTAGGATTTTTCAAACTTAGGCGAGTACTGGACTACAGCTAAGCCCCCGAGTGGATGGTTGGCTCACCACTCGGTTGGATTTTTCAAACTTAGGCGAGTATGGGACTGCAGCTAAGCCCCCGAGTAGATGGCTGCCTCACCACTCGGTAGGATTTTTTAAACTTAGGCGAGTACTGGACTGCAGCTAAGCCCCCAAGTGGGAGGTTTGTTCACCACTCGGAAGGATTTTTTGAACTTAGGCGAGTACTGGACTGAAGCTAAGCCCCCCGAGTGGAAGGCTGGCTCACCACTCGGTAGGATTTTTCAAACTTAGGTGAGTACTGGACTGCAGCTAAGCCCCCGAGTGGATGGCTGGCTCACCACTCGGTAGAATTTTTTAAACTTAGGATAGTACTGGACTGCAGCTAAGCCCCCGAGTGGGAGGGTTCCTCTCCACTCGATAGGATTTTTCAAACTTAGGCGAGTATTGGACTGCAGCTAAGCCCCCGAGTGGAAGGCTGGCTCTCCACTCGGTAGGATTTTTCAAACTTAGGCGAGTACTGGACTGCAACTAAGCCCCCCGAGTGGAAGGCTAGCTCCCCACTCGGTAGGATTTTTTAAACTTAGGCGAGTACTGGACTGCAGCTAAGCCCCCGAGTGGGAGGTTTGCTAACCACTCGATAGGATTTTTTAAACATAGGCGAGTACTGGACTGCAGCTAAGCCCCCGAGTGGGAGGTTTGCTCACCGCTCAGTAGGATTTTTTAAACTTAGGCGAGTACTGGACTGTAGCTAAGCCCCCGAGTGGGAGGTTTGTTCACCACTAGGTAGGATTTTTTAAACTTAGGCGAGTACTGGACTGCAGCTAAGCCCCCGAGTGGGAGGTTTGCTCACCACTCGGTAGGATTTTTCAAACTTAGGTGAGTATCGGACTGCAGCTAAGCCCCCGAGTGTAAGGCTGGCTCACCACTCGGTAGGATTTTTTAAACTTAAGCGAGTACTGGACTACAGCTAAGCCCCCGAGTGGAAGTCTGGCTCACCACTCGGTAGGATTTTTCAAACTTAGGCGAGTACTGGACTGCAGCTAAGCCCCCGAGTGGATGGCTGGCTCACCACTCGGTAGGATTTTTCAAACTTAGGCAAGTACTGGATTGCAGCTAAGCCCCCCGAGTGAAAGGCTGGCTCACCACTCGGTAGGATTTTTTAAACTTAGGCGAGTACTGGACTGCAGCTAAGCCCCCGAGTGGAAGGCTGGCTCACCACTCGATAGGATTTTTTAAAGTTAGGCGAGTACTGGACTGCAGCTAAGCCTCCGAGTGGAAGGCTGGCTCACCACTCGGTAGGATTTTTTAAACTTAGGCGAGTATTGGACTGCAGCTAATGTCGGCGTTCTGGGAACGGGGGTCCCCAGACTTGCCTGCCTTCGGCCTAAAGCGTGGCTAGAGTCAGGGCGGACCCGCGGGGAATCAACCCGGTCCTGCCCTTCTTCGGGACCGGAGGCGAGCTCCCGCTGCCCAGCACGTCGTCGTCGTCATCATCATCACTCAGCAAAAGGCAGAGAGCACGGGGCTTGCGCTGGAGTGAGGGAGTCCTAGACTCTCCGTCGGTCGCCTCGGAGTCGGGGCCTGCCTCCTCCTCCACGCCCCCACCTCCGCTGGAGTCGCCGGAAGACACATTCACCAGATCCTCGGGAGCCACCGTGGGCACGAGCCTGTCCCCGTCGAAGACGAGCATGGGCGAAGGCGCGCCCTCCGGCTTTGCTGCCTCGCCCCCGACCAGGGACTGGAGAACCGCAGTCACGTCCCCTTCGCCCACGGCTGCGGGGACTCGGGTGAGGCCTCCACATCGGAGGAGAATACTGCCGAAGCGGAGCCAGTTGGTGCTCCAGGAACTCCCTCAGCAACGACGCCCCGGTCAGCTTCGCCGCCGCCAAGTTGGCCGGCTTCAGATCGGCGTCCATCTTCGCCAGCACCGACTTCGCGCGGGGATCCGTGAGCTCCGCCCGGGACCAGTCTTCCGAGCTCACGGCCGGCTCCGTGGGAAGGGCCAACCGAGGGTCGACGCACCCGGCATCAACCAACACCCACTTGCTCCGGAAGCCCTCGATCCTCTTCCCTGGATCCGAGATGGCCATGGAGCTGCCGCACGCAACGAAGCCCGCGCACGCCGAAGGAGAACCTTTGGAGGTCCGGAGGTAGAAGTAGTGGTGCAGCAAGGCCACTGAAGGCTGCACCCCCACGTGCGCCTCGCAGTAGTAGGCGAAGATCGCTAAGAGAAGGACGGAGTTGAGGTGGAGATGCAAAGCTTGCAGGATGTAATGGCGGAGTACGGCGAGGAAGAACTCAGAAAAAGGAGGTACCAGGCCCGCTGCAATGGAGCTCACGAAGAAAGGATAGAAGGTGCTCCCTTGGCCTTCAGGGGCATCGGAGCCGACCTTGAACATCTGCGCCCCATCAATGCACTGCGCCGCGGCCATCCGGTGCAGCAGGGCGAGGCTCGCCTTCGACACGTTGGGCGAATCCAAAGCAGGCGAGAACCAAGCTTCGGCCGGGGCCCGTCGAGGCGCCATGGCTACCTGGGACGAGTGGGTGGAGCAGATCTGGAAGCTTGGAGGAAGGGAGAAGAAGTGCAAGGAAGGGGATCTGAGCAGCGGATGAAGAAGGAGAGGAACAAAGCCCAAGCAGATGCCACGCCTTTAGTATCCTGCGCAGTTGCAAAAGCACCCACGTCCAATCAACCGCCACGCGGTGCCCGAGGCCGTAGGCTGTTAGGGCCCGCGGCGCTTCGCCCTTGCCCTTTCGCCTCTCGGCACGGCCAAGTCCATGCGCGCCTTGGGCCTAGGGGCTACTGTCGGCGTTCTCGGAACGGGGGTCCCCAGACTTGCCTGCCTGCGGCCTGCGGCGTGGTTCGAGTGGGGGCCCAACGTGGCCCATCTTCATCAACACAAGACTCAAGACCCTCGCGAGGGACCAAGCCTCGCGAGGCGGACGACACGGCGCTCCCTCAAGCACGGCCTCCTTAGGCTAGCTCGCGAGGAGGCGGAGAGATCAAGGTGGGGTACCTCACGAGGTGCCCATGACGCAAGCCATGACGACCAAAGGTGCCAGGCGGGCGCCAGCCCGCGCAGCGTCCTCCCTTTCCTCTTTGGTGCAAAGGGGGCAAGCGCAGGCGAGAGGATCAAGCAAAGGCACCCATTTCGGTGCAACGAGACCAAGACCAACTCCGCGACAAGGAGGAAGTCACTGTGGAGCCCAAGCCGGCGTCACCACCAGAGCCTTTGGCAGGCGAAGACCAACTTTAGTCAGGAGAAGTGTAACAGATGTTCCCCTTCAAATTAGCCAATTGTTGGCGCCCTTCCCGCTCAATATTTGGGAAGAGGCCCAGGGCCTTTGCCTATAAATAGGACTAGCCACCCCCAGGGTAGGGGGCGGAAAACCAATCTGATTCAGTATCTAGAGCAAGTAGAGAGAGAGAGAGAAGGGCGATCGAACTCTCCCTAGCAGTTCATCCCCTAGCCAAGAACAGGCCCTCGCGAGGCCGTTCACCTGTACTGTTCTTCCTCATCATCCCAAGAGGCAATCCACCCACCACACTGGAGTAGGGTATTACACCACAATGGTGGCCCGAACCAGTATAAACCCTGTGTCTCATGTGTTGTTCTTCCAGTAGTTTAGATCCTTGCGAGACGGAGAGGTAGAGGGCTCGATCTCCGCGCGCACCCCAGAGTTCGAACCTTAAGGGTCTGCCGGAACCCGTGATCCGACATTTGTCGCGCCAGGTAGGGGCGCGCCGGAATCCGTCTTCCACCGCTTTGCTCTCCACCGACCACCGCATCCATGTCTGACGCTCGTCGGGCCCGCGCCGAGCGCCGGGCCGCCATCGCTTCCCGCGCCGTCCAGATGGCCCCCGTCGGCGGGCGTCCTCTTCGTTCCCCGTCGCCCGCCGTCAACGCCGCCACCGGCCCGGCGGGAAACGAGCAGCAAGCATCCTCTCAGCACCCGTCCGTGCGGCGGGATGGCCGCACCGCCACTCCGTCGCTCACCCCAGCCGGTTCTTTGTCGCACGCGCTGCGCGCGCCCTTGGAGGCTCGAGCTGCGCTCATCGCGGCGAACCATCTCCTACGCTACCGCCCCGTCGACGACGTCTACGAGGAGTGGCTCGACCGCGTCGCCGAGCTCGTCCGTGCCGCAGGGGGCTCTCCCGCGCCTTCCGCACCGCTGCGCCACACTTCGCCCCGCGCGGGCAATGAAGCCCCGGGGGCGTTCCAGCCGCCACCTTTCCAAGAAGATGCCATGGCCCCAAGGCGCACAGCTCCTGGGCGGAACCCGCTCCGCCATGCGCCGGCCCAGTAGGAACGGAGCTGCCAAGAAGTCCCGCGGCCGCAAGAGGCCGCCCGGGCGCTCCCGGCCCCGCCTCGCCGAGACCCTTCTCCAGCTCCGGCACGTCAAGACCCCGCGCTGCTCCCAGCTGCAGCGCAAGGGGACCCACAAGGCCAAGCTCTCCCTCAACCAAAACCTTACGTGGCCACCGCTGGCTGCCGCGCCTACACCCCCGAGCTGCGTAGCGTCGCGTGGCCCGGCAAGTTCAAGACGGACCTGCCTCCTTGCTACGACGGCACAACTGATCTCACGGAGTTCCTCCAGCTCTACGAGCTGGGAATCGAAGCTGCCAGCGGGGACGAGAAGGTCATGGCGAACTGGTTCCCCATGGCGCTGAAGGAAGGTGCTCGCACTTGGCTCCTGAACCTGGCCCCAGGCACGATCTCCTCCTGGGACCAGATGCATACCCGCTTCATCGCCAACTTCCAAGGTACCCGCGACCGGCCTCCCGCCGTGAGCGACATGCGCCGCATCAAGCAGCAACCTGGAGAGACCCTGCAGAAGTACATCCAGCGCTTCAACAGTGCGCGCCTCAAGATCCCCAGGGTGTCAGAAGAAGCCATCATTTCGGCCTTCTCCGATGGCGTGCGCGACGTCAAGATGAAGGAGGAGCTGGCGATGCATGAAGACCTCTGCACCTCCCTGGAGCTGTTCAACCTGGCGACCAAGTGCGCCAGAGCTGAGGAGGGACGCCTCTCCCTCCTCGAGCTGCCTGCCGCAGACCCAGAAGAGAAGAAGCCCAAGGCCAAGGACGTGAAGCGCAAGGGGGCTGCCGTGCTCGCGGCAGAACAGGACACCAAGCGGGGCAAGGATCTGCCCGAATCCTCCAGGGGCAGCCGGTACTGTGTACCACGACCTCCACACCCACAACACTAATGAATGCCAAGAACTCCGCGCCGTGCGAGAAGGAAGAGTCAGCCGGCGCCCTGACCATGCTGACCGGGGCTACGGCCGAGGAGGAGGAAGGAACCCGGGACGCTGGGAAGACCGCGGCCCATGTCCAGGCTAGCGTGACCAACCTCGCAAGGACCGCTGGCGCGACCCGCCTCGCGAGAGGGACTGGAGGGATCAGCCTCGTGAGGATCGCCCTCATGCCAACCCAGGCCTGCCGCCTTTGCCGCCTCAGCCGAGAAGGAATGAAGGCCGCCACCAAGACAAGGGGGCTGGGGGCTTCCAGGAGCCTCGCGCCATCGCCTGCATCCTGGGCGGAGCTCAAGCCCCAGCCTCCCAACGTATCTTCAAGCAGTTTGCTCGCGAAGTGAATGCAGTTCTCCCCAAGCTCGAAGCAACACGTCCCCTCAGGTGGTCGGCCTGCACCATCACGTTCAGCTCAGCAGACCAGTTCAAGTGCCCAACCACAGCCGGAGTCCTCCCGATGCTTTGTTCCCCAGTCATCAGCAACGTTCTGGTCACCAGGACCCTCATCGACGGAGGGGCAGGGCTCAATGTCTTGTCCGTGGAAACGTTCAACAGCCTCCAAGTGCCCTATGACCAGCTTTAGCCAACCAAGCCCTTCTCCGGGGTCACCGACGGTTCCACGGTCCCGATCGGGCAGGTCCGCCTCCCAGTCACCTTCGGCACCTATGACAACTACCGCACCGAGCTCATCGACTTTGACGTCGCCCACATCCGCCTGCTGTACAACGCCATCCTCGGGTACCCGGCGCTGGCCAGGTTCATGGCGGTGACTCACCATGGCTACAACGTCCTCAACATGCCAGGAAGCAGCGGCGTCATCACGGTGCCATGTCAAGAGAAGGATGCAGTGTGTGCTCTGGAGCGTGCCTTTCAGGCCGCGTCACTAGAAGACCCAGATCGCGGAAGCAGGAGGCTTCCTGAGACCACCCCCAAGAAGAAGAAGATAACGTCAGGCTCAGACCCTCAGGAGGCAGGCCCTTCAAGGCCCGCGTCTGCCCAGGGGGACCCTCCTTCAATCGCACAGGGAAGCGCGCCCGGCGCCCTCCTCAGGCAGGGCTCGGGGGCTCTCACCTGGAGGGCCACCGACCTCGCCAAGGTCACGAGGGAGGCGCTGGGGCACCATGTGGAGGCGTGTTTCGAAGCATGCCCCCTTGGAAGGAAGCCAGGGGAGGAAGGTCAGACCAGCAGGAGTTTGTTAGCAAGGCCATTCAAGAACTACAGGAGTCGAGGATCATGAGAGGTTGCCGTCGCCCACCAGCTGTGGCTCCCCATCCAGGCGAGGATGGTGGGCTGCGCGTCTGCGTCGACGCACCAGGGCTCAATCAGATCGCCAGGACGGAGCGCCTGTGGCCCACACAAGTGGGGCGCTGTGGAGGACCACCCCACAGCTATGTTCGCATGCCCTATGGCCTGCCGAGCGTGGCTGCGGCGTACCAGCGCATTATGAGGAGCATCTTGGAGGCGCAAGAAGGAAGGCGTTCCGCAGCCCTGGTGGAGACGGAGGCTGCTCACGAGGAGCCACCAGTGCCTCCGGAGCCTCCCGAGGCCCCCGGGCCTGGGGGCTCGTGAGGATCAGCTTCCGCGGCCCACCGAGTCTGCTGCACCAACGCCACTGCACCGGCGACGTCTTCAGGTGACATCTTTCAAGTTTCATTCTCAGCTGGGAGCACCCTCCCAGGGTTGCGTCATTCCCAGGCCGCGTGGGTCTGTCCCTGCGGCATGTATCCGTTTTTATCTTCTCAGTCGCTAGCTTGCTTTGCTGGGGGCGCCCCTCGGGCTGCATCATCCCCAGGCCACTCGGGCTAGACCCAGCGGCATGTATCCCTTCCGCGCTTATTTCCAATTATGCATCATTACTTGAGGCCGTCCGCGGCACCTCTTCTTCTTCATGTCGACCACTTGCACGTTAAAGGGGGGGTGCCTGAGCATCGCGACTCAGGGCTCTTACTGGCTCTCCAGCCCTCACCCTCTGGCCTTGTCCACGGCATCGCGACCTGGCATACGAGCGACGGCTGAGACAAGCTCGAGGGCCGGGACCCGAGGACGTAGAGTGCCGGCATCTAACCAGACTTTGCAGGAACACATCTCAAGATACGGCCCAGTGCCAGGCGCAACCCGCCTAGAGGTAGGGCCTCGTGAGTCCCGCGCTGGCTCACAGGTGCCCAGATACACCTCACCTAGCTCTACCGTGCCAGCCACGTGTCAGGGCGGGGCTGTACACGCCTCGGGGGCTCCTCCCGGAGGGGAGCCCCCTCCCACGTACCAGTGGAAGCACCATGCTCCGCGCTGGCTGACGACACTTCCGAGGAGCGGCTATGCCCGTACACATACGGAAGCGCTATGCTCAGCGCTGGTGATAAACAACTGAGGGTGGCCTCCGGGCCGCGTTAACCTCAGGGAGCCCCGAGCTCAGTGGCCGGCCTCATTGCAATGCCTCCCCCCAAGAGCGCCGCGCGAGGGGGCTGGGCACGGGGGCTACGACTGGGTCACGCCCAGCCGTACGCCCCAGCCAGGCCCCCCGGGCCTGGTTCGTCGCGCGTCTCTCCCCGAGCGGAGCCAAGGTACGAAGGCCATTTGCGCGTCAAGGGGGACTCCTGAGCATCGCGACTCAGGAGCCTAACTAGCTCCATAGCCCCTCACTCCTTAGTTCCGAAAGGCTATGCTGGGTGAGGTACGCGCGGGGTCGGGCTCTGCAGACGTAGAACGGTAACCCCGCCTGCATTTCATCTCGTCACCTGCTGTTTGCGCGTCAAGGGGGACTCCTGAGCATCGCGACTCAGGAGCCTAACTGGCTCTGTAGCCCCTCACTCCTTAGTTCCGGAAGGCTATGCTGGGTGAGGTACGCGCGGGGTCGGGCTCTGCAGACGTAGAACGGAAACGCACCTACATCATGCTTCCCTACTCGTTGCTCGTGCGCTAAGGGGGACTCCTGAGCATCGCGACTCAGGAGTCTAACTTGTCACGTGGCCCCTCATTCCTTTGGTCCCGTCCTGGTTTCCGGTCGGGGCTGATGCTGGGTGAGGCATGCGCGTGGCCGGGCTCTGCCGGTGTAGAGCATAAGCAAGTAGGGAAGAGGAACATAAAATTCAAGGAACTTAAAAATGAATACTACAACCCATAATGTCGCCTTGGTTCCAAACGCAAATTTAAATGCCTCCTCGAGGCGTCGTGCATGTGCAGGAATCGAAAGAACAGGAACGATAGCGGAGTCACTTGTCGGCAGCGGAGTCGCGTGGAGTGGCTTCACCTTGCGGGGTAGTAGGGCCGGCAGCGCCTTGCTTCGGCTTGGTGCTGAAAGCCCGAAACTTCCCCAGCAGCGCCTCCGCGCGCCCCTTCACGGCCTCGACAGCAGCAGCGGCGCCTTCGCCGCTCACCGGCTCCAGCAGGCTGTCAAGGTCGGCGCTGGGGTCGCAAAGGTAGACATGGGCGAAGACCCGCGTCAGCGCGGCGGAAGACAGGACACGCGCCTCGGCTTCGACCGTGGGGACGAGTCTGAGGGCGACATCTCCAAGAGCCTTCACCAAGAAGGGAAGCAGTTTGGCAGGGCCGTCCCTGTCGCCAGCCAGCGGGCAATCCAGGCCACTCTCGTAAAGCGTCTTCAACGAAGCGCGGGCATCCTTCTCCATGTCCGTGAAGGCCACGCGATCCTCGGCAAGGACCTGGGCCTTGGCGTCCAGCTCGACCTTCGTCGTCTCCAGCTCCTTCTTTAGCGCACCTAGGTGGCTGCGGCGCTTCTTGAGCTTCGCCTCCTGGTCCTCGAGCGCCGCCTCGCGAGCCTTCACCTCCTTCTCCTTCTCTTGGCGAAGGCGGGTCTCCTCTACAAGCTGACCACGCAGGCCTTGCAACTCGTCCTCCAGCTCCTTGCAGTGGCCGCGGATTCCAACCGCCTCTCCCAGGGCCGCGTCACGGGCAACCTTCGCCTCGAGGGTAGCCTCCTTCTCCTCGTCACAGGCCGTCGAGGCCTGAACCAGCGCTTCCCGGATCGAGGCGTCGGAGCGAATCCACCCCGAGGCCAGCTCCAGGCGCCCGGCCACCAGGCGAGGGTCGGCGCCTAGAAGATCCTGCCGCAGCCGGTCCAGTCCAGCAACAGCCCGCTCTAGGATGGAAGAAGAAGGCGGGGAAGCATCAGGGTGCTTCGGGCCAGCAGGAGGAGTCCCGGAACCAGCAGCCGGCGGAACGGGAGGAGAAGGTAGCGGCGGCGAGGCTGCAGTATCCCGAGGCGGAGTCTGCTGCGCCTCCCCAGCCGTAGCAGCACCACCAGACAAGGGCACCTTTGGGGTCGACCGAGCCATGGGGGCTACAGCCCCAGCCAGATCAGCCAAGCCCCGCAAGGGCGAGTGGGCAGGGGGAGCCTGTGTGTCGCGGTCTCCCTCCCCTGTAGGTGGAGGTGTCGTCGCAGCCGGGGCCTCAGGAGCCCCCTTCAGCTTCTTCGTCGCGGGCGCCAGCCTGCTCATGAGAAGCGATCGTCAAGCCTTGTCGGCGGAACAAGAAACCAGGAATCAAGGATCAAGCGCTTACAGGTCGTCGGCAGAAAGCTCCGGTGGTCTCCTGCCAAACTTGAAGCCGGAGAGCCGGCTGGAGGGGTCGACCTCGGGAGAAGAAGGCGCGTCCGCGGTTCGCCTCGGAGTCAGGGTGGACCCGCGGGGAATCAACCCGGTCCTGCCCTTCTTCGGGACCGGAGGCGAGCTCCCGCTGCCCAGCACGTCGTCGTCATCATCATCATCACTCAGCGAAAGGCGGAGAGCACGGGGCTTGCGCTGGAGCGAGGGAGTCCTAGACTCTCCGTCGGTCGCCTCGGAGTTGGGGCCTGCCTCCTCCTCCTCCTCGCCCCCACCTCTGCTGGAGTCGCCGGAAAACACATTCACCAGATCCTCGGGAGCCACCGTAGGCACGAGTCCGTCCCCGTCGAAGACGAGCATGGACTCCACCACTTGCTCCCAATCGTCGCGGAGGAACAAGGGCGAAGGCGCGCCCTCCGGCATTGCTGCCTCGCCCCCGACCAGGGACTGGAGAACCGCAGTCACGTCCCCTTCGCCCACGGCTGCGGGACTCGGGTGAGGCCTCCACATCGGAGGAGAATACTGCCGAAGCGGAGCCGGTTGGTGCTACAGGAACTCCCTCAGCAACGACGCCCCGGTCAGCTTCGCCGCCGCCAAGTTGGCCGGCTTCAGATCGGCGTCCATCTTCGCCAGCACCGACTTCGCGCGGGGATCCGTGAGCTCCGCCCGGCACCAGTCTTCCGAGCTCACGGCCGGCTCCGTGGGAAGGGCCAATCGAGGGTCGACGCACCCGGCATCAACCGACACCCACATGCTCCGGAAGCCCTCGATCCTCTTCCCTGGATCCGAGATGGCCATGGAGCTGCCGCACGCGATGAAGCCCGCGCACGCCGAAGGAGAACCTTTGGAGGTCCGGAGGTAGAAGTAGTGGTGCAGCAAGGCCACTGAAGGCTGCACCCCCACGTGCGCCTCGCAATAGTAGGCGAAGATCGCTAAGAGAAGGACGGAGTTGAGGTGGAGATGCAAAGCTTGCAGGATGTAATGGCGGAGTACGGCGAGGAAGAACTCAGAAAAAGGAGGTACCAGGCCCGCTGTAATGGAGCTCACGAAGAAAGGATAGAAGGTTCTCCCTTGGCCTTCAGGGGCATCGGAGCCGACCTTGAACATCTGCGCCCCATCAACGCACTGCGCCGCGGCCATCCGGTGCAGCAGGGCGAGGCTCGCCTTCGACACGTTGGGCGAATCCAAAGCAGGCGAGAACCAAGCTTCGGCCGGGGCCCGGCGAGGCGCCATGGCTACCTGGGACGAGCGGGTGGAGCAGTTCTAGAAGCTTGGAGGAACGGAGAAGAAGTGCAAGGAAGGGGATCTGAGCAGCGAATGAAGAAGGAGAGGAACAAAGCCCAAGCAGATGCCATGCCTTTAGTATCCTGCGAAGTTGCAAAAGCATCCACGTCCAATCAACCGCCACGCGGTGCCTGAGGCCGTAGGCTGTTAGGGCCCGCGGCGCTTCGCCCTTGCCCTTTCGCCTCTCGGCACGGCCAAGTCCATGCGCGCCTTGGGCCCGGGGGCTACTGTCGACGTTCTGGGAACGGGGGTCCCCAGACTTGCCTGCCTGCGGCCTGCGGCGTGGCTCGAGTGGGGGCCCAACGTGGCCCATCTTCATCAACACAAGACTCAAGACCCTCGCGAGGGACCAAGCCTTGCGAGGCGGACGACACGGCGCTCCCTCAAGCACGGCCTCCTTAGGCTAGCTCGCGAGGAGGCGGAGAGATCAAGGTGGGGTACCTCACGAGGTGCCCATGACGCAAGCCATGACGACCAAAGGTGCCAGGCGGGCGCCAGCCCGCGCAGCGTCCTCCCTTTCCTCTTTGGTGCAAAGGGGGCAAGCGCAGGCGAGAGGATCAAGCAAAGGCACCCATTTCGGTGCAACGAGACCAAGACCAACTCCGCGACAAGGAGGAAGTCACTGTGGAGCCCAAGCCGGCGTCATCACCAGAGCCTTTGGCAGGCGAAGACCAACTTTAGTCAGGAGATGTGTACCAGATGTTCCCCTTCAAATTGGCCAATTGTTGGCGCCCTTCCCGCTCAATATTTGGGAAGAGGCCCAGGGCCTTTGCCTATAAATAGGACTAGCCACCCCCAGGGTAGGGGGCGGAAAACCAATCTGATTCAGTATCTAGAGCAAGTAGAGAGAGAGAGAGAAGGGCGATCGAACTCCCCCTAGCAGTTCATCCCCTAGCCAAGAACAGGCCCTCGCGAGGCCGTTCACCTGTACTGTTCTTCCTCATCAGCCCAAGAGGCAATCCACCCACCACACTGGAGTAGGGTATTACACCACAATGGTGGCCCGAACCAGTATAAACGCTGTATCTCATGTGTTGTTCTTGCAGTAGTTTAGATCCTTGCGAGACGGAGAGGTAGAGGGCTCGATCTCCGCGCGCACCCCAGAGTTCGAACCTTAAGGGTCTGCCGGAACCCGTTATCCGACAGCTAAGCCCCCGAGTGGGAGGTTTGTTCACCACTCGGTAGGATTTTTTAAACTTAGGCGAGTACTGGACTGCAGCTAAGCTCCCGAGTGGGAGGTTTGCTCATCACTCGGTAGGATTTTTTAAACTTAGGCGAGTACTGGACTGAAGCTAAGCCCCCGAGTGGGAGGTTTGCTCACCACTCGGTAGGATTTTTTAAACTTAGGCGAGTGCTGGACTAAAGCTAAGCCCCCCGAGTGGAAGGCTGGCTCACCACTCGGTAGGATTTTTCAAACTTAAGCGAGTACTGGACTGCAGCTAAGCCCCCGAGTGGATGGCTGGCTCACCACTCGGTAGAATTTTTTAAACTTAGGCCCCCGAGTGGGAGGGTTCCTCTCCACTCGATAGGATTTTTCAAACTTAGGCGAGTACAGGACTGCAGCTAAGCCCCCGAGTGGAAGGCTGGCTCTCCACTCGGTAGGATTTTTCAAAGTTAGGCAAGTACTGGATTGCAGCTAAGCCCCCCGAGTGGAAGGCTGGCTCACCACTCGGTAGGATTTTTTAAACTTAGGCGAGTACTGGACTGCAGCTAAGCCTCGAGTGGAAGGCTGGCTCACCCCTCGGTAGGATTTTTTAAACTTAGGCGAGTACTGGACTGCAGCTAAGCCCCCAAGTGGGAGGTTTGCTCACCACTCGGTAGGATTTTTTAAACTTAGGCGAGTACTGAACTGAAGCTAAGCCCCCGAGTGGGAGGTTTGCTCACCACTCGGTAGGATTTTTTAAACATAGGCGAGTACTGGACTGCAACTAAGCCCCCGAGTGGGAGGTTTGCTCACCACTCGGTAGGATTTTTTAAACTTAGGCGAGTACTGGACTGCAGCTAAGCCCCCGAGTGGGAGGTTTGTTCACCACTAGGTGGGATTTTTTAAACTTAGGCGAGTACTGGACTGCAGCTAAGCCCCCGAGTGGGAGGTTTTCTCACCACTCGGTACGATTTTTCAAACTTAGGTGAGTACCGGACTACAGCTAAGCCCCCGAATGTAAGGCTGGCTCACTGTCGGTGTCAAAACCAGCGGATCTCGGGTAGGG
This sequence comes from Aegilops umbellulata, assembly GCA_032464435.1. Lineage (NCBI taxonomy): Eukaryota > Viridiplantae > Streptophyta > Magnoliopsida > Poales > Poaceae > Aegilops > Aegilops umbellulata. The sequence continues at coordinate 65,651,090 of CP136057.1, forward strand.
GGTCCCGAACTGTGCGTCAAGGCCGGATGGTAACAGGAGACAAGGGACACGAAGTTTACCTAGGTTCGGGCCCTCTCGATGGAGGTAAAAACCCTACTCCTGCTTGATTAATATTGATGATATGGGTAGTACAAGAGTAGATCTACCACGAGATCAAGGAGGCTAAACCCTAGAAGCTAGCCTATGGTATGATTGTGTATGATGATGGTTGTCCTACGGACTACAACCCTCCGGTTTATATAGACACCGGATAGGGTTTGTTTACACGGAGTCGGTTACAATGGTAGGAGATCTTGAGTATCCGCATCGCCTAGCTTGCCTTCCACGCCAAGGAAAGTTCCTTCCGGACATGGGACGAAGTCTTCAATCTTGTATCTTCATGGTCCTGGAGTCCGGCGAAGGTATAGTCCGGCTACCCGAACAGCCCCTAATCCAGGACTCCCTCAGTAGCCCCTGAACCAGGCTTCAATGACGACGAGTCCGGCGCGCAGATTGTCTTCGGCATTGCAAGGCGGGTTCCTCCTCCAAGTCCTTCATAGAAGATTGTAAACACCAAAAATAGTGTCCGGCTCTGCAAAGTAAGTTTCCACATAATGCCATAGAGAGAATAACATTAACACAAATCAAATCTGCTGACGTATTCCGCAGTGCGTCATAACACTGCGGCCAAGCTCTTTATGCAAATTGTTTTCACTTTTCCACCTCAGCGCGTTTAGCGAGGCGGTTTCCTTGGCACGTCTTGTCAAAGCAGAGATTGTGTGCCCCTTTTAACGGGATTCTCATCAATACGGACGTGGGTAACCCAACCGCGCCATTTACCACGGCGCTTGGGAGGCAAGCGAGTTTTATTAGGTAGGTGGGGACGCATAACCGCATCTGCCCATATAAGGGGATAAGGATCCACCTTTTCACCTACGCCTTCTTCCTCCTTTGCCAATCCATCTCTCGCGCACTCAAGCTCCAGTGCCCAAGCCTGCTCTTCCCACCTCAACCTTCTCCAGCAATGTCCAGAGCGGGAGGCAAGTGGATGGTCTCCTCCGTTACGGAGGTTCAAGTAAAAAAGCTAAGGAAAGCCGGATACCTGTCCAAGGACATCCCACACCGGCTTCCTGAGAAGGGGCAGCTTCTCCCCACCCCAAGGCCTCATGAGAGGGTAGTTTTCCTTCCCCACTTCCTCCGCGGACTGGGTTTTCCACTTCACCCATTCGTCCGGGGACTCATGTTCTACTATGGCCTAGATTTCCACGATCTGGCCCCGAACTTCATCCTCAAGATCTCGGTGTTTATCGTCGTGTGTGAGGCCTTCCTCCGCGTCCGCCCCCATTTCGGCCTCTGGTTCAAGACTTTCAACGTCAAGCCCAAGGTGGTGCGCGACAGCCAAGCGGAGTGCGGAGGTGCTATGGCTGGCAAGATAGCCAACGTCCTCTGGTTCGAGGGCTCCTTTGTGGAGACCCTAAAGGGGTGGCAAGCCGGGTGGTTTTACATCACCGAGCCACGCGATCCGGAATGGGTCGCAGCCCCCGAGTTCAGATCCGGACCCCCCACGCGGCTTATGTCCTGGAAAGAGATGGGCCTGTCATGGGGCAACGAGGAAGAGGTGACCGGACTGAAGACCTGCATCCAGTCCCTGGTAGACAAGCCAATCCGGCTGGTCAATATAGTCCAGGTCATGCTCGTTCGTCTGATCCTCCCGTGCCAACAACGGGATTTCAATTTGTGGGAGTTCGACCCGGCGCAGCACCAAACCCTCAACAGGCTCTTCGACATGTCGTATGAAGACGTCTGGAAGGTGCTAATCAAAGGCGCCGGGGCTCCCGCATCCGCTTCCGAGGACCGCAGATACAGCACGCAGCGTCACGCTAGCGAGGTAAGCTATCTATGCCTTTGACAGGATTATTAAGCTCTTTTTCATAGATTAACTCTATGCGGGATCTAAATTCCCTTACCTTCGACGGGCTTGGCAGGCGATATCCGGACCAATTAACTCTCCGGCTCCCCTGCCCGAAGACCCAGCCCAGCTCTCCTAGTGAAGTTGCTGACTCCGACACCTTACGTGGTGCCGGAGAAGAAGATCAAGAAGAAGAAGACCACCGGGACTCGAAAGAGTGCACGTAACTTGGTGGTGTCGGACTCGTCGTCTGATGAGTCCGAGGCGCCCTCCTCTCATGAAAACGAGGAGGAAGAAGAAGAAAGCTCTCCCCCCCAGTGGGGGGAGAAAAGAAGAAGAAGGCCGCCCCATCGGGGGAGGCCGAGGGGTCTAGGAAAAGGAAGACCCCTCCGCCGGACTGCTCCCACGACGCCGAAGAGAGCGGAGAGGAGTGGCCGACAGGGCCAAGCGTCCGGCGAAATCGTAAGTATTCGTATACTAGAGTGACTCATGATATTCCTTTAATGCGCAGCTTTCCCTAATGTCGAATGTGATTTATGCAGCCCGCCCCGGGCTGAACTCGACGATTCGTCGAGCGGCTCCCTGGATACGTCGTACGTGAACTCAGTTCCGCCCGTTGTCTCCCCCCGCACTGCAGACGACGCCTAAGTGGCGTCGCAACAAGCTCCGGGGCAGGAGGAGGTGGTCCTGGAGGAGCCGAAAGGCGACCTCCCAGACCCCAGGAATAAAGGCTCCGAGTCCGGCTTTGTGCCGGACGCCGCGCCGGACTCTTCAACAGTCCCGGTCCGCGGTAGGCAAACTCCTTCCAAGAGGAGCAAGCCTTCTGAGCCGGCGGCCTCCGTCCAACCAGAGGTGCCGGACAATCTGCTGGAGGTGCTTGACGGCGCCTCCATCGACGAGGAACACCGTACTGTTATGAGTACGGTGATCTGAAGGGTTCAGTCCTCCAAGAGCAGACTGACTAAAGCTTGCGCTAGCCTTCTGACAAGCTTCGAGGTAAGTAAAAATATGTCAAAATATTACCGCATAGACAGTAGCTCCTGATGCTCTGTTCGGCGTTCGGAAAGAAAAGCCGAATAAAGGATCTATTAATTTTCGCACGAGTCTAACAATAAAGAGTCAATATGCGTATGCAGGCTTCGCTGCTATCCACCACCGCACTGACTGCACATGTGGATGTCCTAAAAAAGGACCTCGGGCGGACCGAGCAAGAGCTCGGCCTTGCCAAACGGCAGCTCGAGGAGAAAGAAGGTAAGAAATACCCTACAAAGAAAAAAGGTGCCTATAGAGAGGCGTGATTGCAAAGAATAACATGATCGTACTGCTTATTGTAGGGGCCACAACTGAGGTGGCGACCCTCAAGCAGGCGCTATCTGAGGCCGGAAAGAAAACGGGCGAGGAGCGCGCCAAGCGAGAAAGACTTGGGGCTCAGGTTGGCGAGGTGCAGCAAGAGCTGCAGGTTCTCATGAAAAAACATGAGAGCTTGGAGCTTGAGTCAAAGGCGCAAGCATCCGAGCTCGCGTCGGCCCTTGAGACCGCCAAGGGTGCCAAGGCCGAAGCCCAAAAGGCCCTCCAAGAGTTGGAGGAGATGAAAAAGATAGCAGCGGGTAAGGCATTCTTAATGCAAAGTAGGAATATAAAAGTAAACTACTTGTCACTTACCCGGATCCGGAGTTCTCCAGGGGCGTTAGCAGATCTTCCCCGCAGCGTATCCGCCGCCGCCGCATTCTACCGAGCTGAAGAGGGCAGCTCGACGGAGAGTGTGTTCTGGTCTCAGTATTCTAAGGCCGGACACCCTGTGCCTTTGAGCGATCAGCTGAAACAGCTGGTCGAGCTCCACAAGGCGGCCGAGCAAGCCATGAAGGGCTTCCTAGTTCGGTTGTGGCCCGGAGAGGCCCTGCCTGGGAGCTACTTCGGGCTGGTGCGGCGGCTGGTGGAGGCCTGTCCACGGCTTGAGGTCATCAAGCGTTCCGCCTGCATCGAAGGTGCCCGAAGGGCCCTTGCCCATGCAAAGGTGCACTGGGGTAAGTTTGACGGAGAGAAGCTGGTGAAGGACGGGCCGCCGCAGGGGAAGGAGCATCGCAAGCTCGAGAACTACTACAAGGATGTTCTTGCCGGTTCCCGCCTTATTGCGGATGAATGTACTAAGGATGTAATATTTGAATGAACTCGCTCGTGTTTATCCTGTGCGCTGAAAACTTGTTCATATGCGCTAAGCAATGCTTATGGAATTTAAAATATTATTTTCTGTGCGGCCGTTTATCAAAAATTGAGAGATGGCCAGTCGTCGGCTTCTGCCCCCATGCCGCTAGTGCTGGGGTGTTCAGGATAAACCTGAGCGCTCTTTTTCCCATGGTTGGGTCCTTCGAGGGAGGCGCTCAGCACAACGAACCAGGCAATCGGACTATAATGCTTGAACACTCTCACTTAGCCATAGAACTTTATAATTTTAAATTTCAGCGAAGCCCCTAGTTCGGAAGACCGAATTCGGGACGCTATCCACGCCTTTGGCCGGACAGAGCCAGCTCCTTGCTCGAAGCGGCATAAGTCTTTAGGGACTCGAAAAACCTCTCGAACAGCGACCGCTCTCTCGCCTTATCTTGACAGTCAGTTTTAGCTTTCTCCACTGAGGTGCTTAACCCAGCTGAACCGGGGCACAATCGCAGTGGTTCTCCTAGTGCTACCTTAGCCGATATAGCGGAGCGTAAGGCACCAAAACATAGGAGCCGGGCAAACCCAACTATTGACCCAAATCATGATTCGGAGCCGATGCATATAGTGCTATAAGTTCGGGGTGCCGCACTTGTGAAAGTGTACGGACTTCTCACACCAGATCGAAGGGTACTGAAGCCCCTGGCGTGTTTGTCGTACCATGGTGTACGGGTGCGATCATGTTATTTAATAAACATATACATTAAAAGAGGATAATGCAAAAAATAGATGAAAAGCTATGCATTGTTTATAAAGAGGCTATTTACCAAAGCCGAACGATACAAGTAGTGCGATAAGCAAGAAGATATTAGACTATTTAACATGTCCTGACCAGGGGCAGGCTGCGGAATTGTGTTCGAAACAGATATACCGCTCGTAATAGAGACCACCTGAGAGTTCCATAATGCGGCGTAGCTTTGTCTGCTTCCCTGGATCTTGCATCGTTTGTGCAGCAGCCGAATTGCCGAACAGGTCATCCAAAGTGTGGGGTCCTGAAAGTAATAAAAATAATCCGGCAGCCCCTAGTACGTTTTAAGCCGTATTGTGAGCATGCCGTTACTGTGCCCCTTCCCCTGTGCCCATGGTATTTCAAGGCGTAATTATGTACGCGAGGTACTAGCTCCGCTATGTCGTGCTTGCTGGGGTTGGGGCCGCATTGCTACGCCTGCTCAGAACGTGCCAGGCGGTCTTGTTGTAGGCTACTCCGGGCGTGCTTGGCATTGTCTGGCTTTTTAACGGCCGGACTGGAGAGCTGCCTAAAAAGGCTGCCTTATACTTCTGCTACGAGAGCCGCCGTGTGCTCCTCCATACGGAGGGAGCGTTCGGTGTTTCCGTTGACCGTGATTACTCCTTGAGGGCCTGGCATCTTGAGCTTGAGGTATGCGTAGTGCGGCACCGCATTGAATTTGGCAAATGCGGTTCGTCCGAGCAGGGCGTGATAGCCACTGCGGAACGGGACTATGTCGAAGATTAACTCTTCGCTTCAGAATTTATCCGGAGATCCGAAGACCACATCAAGTGTTACGGAGCCTGTACAATTGGCTTCTACACCTGGTATAACGCCTTTAAAGGTCGTCCTTGTGGGCTTAATCCTTGATGGATCTATGCCCATTTTCCGCAGTGTATCCTGATAAAGCAGGTTCAGGCTACTACCGCCATCCATGAGGACTCTTGTGAGATAAAATCCGTCGATGATTGGGTCGATAACCAATGCGGCAAAGCCTCCATGACGGATGCTAGTGGGGTGGTCCCTTCGATCAAAAGTGATCGGGCAAGAGGACCATGGGTTGAACTTTGGGGCGACTGGCTCCATCGCGTATACGTCCCGTAGCGCACGCTTCCGCTCCTTCTTGGGAATGTGGGTTGCGTATATCATGTTCACCGTCCGCACTTGTGGGGGAAACCCCTTCTGTCCATTGTTGTTCGGCAGCCTGGGCCCCTCCTCGTCATCGTTATGCAGCCCCTTGTCTTTGTTTTCGGCTCTTAACTTGCCTGCCTGCTTGAACACCCAACATTCCCTGTTGGTGTGATTGGCTGGCCTTTCAGGGGTGCCATGGATCTGGAACAAGCGGTCGAGTATTCGGTCCAAACTGGACGGACCCTAAGTATTCTTTTTAAATGGCTTTTTCCGCTGACCGGATTTACAGCCTCTGAATCCGGCGTTGACTGCCGTATCTTCATTGCTGTCGCTGCTAACGCGGCGCTTTTGCTTATTTCAACGTGCCCTGCCACTTTTGTCCTTGGTATCCGAATTACTAGGATTCTTTGATAAGTTGTTGCTCCGAGCTAGCCAGCTATCTTCGCCCGCGCAAAAGCGGGTCATGAGTGTCGTGAGGGCTGCCATAGATTTCGTCTTTTCCTGTCCCAGGTGCCGGGCAAGCCACTCGTCACGGATGTTATGCTTGAAGGCTGCTAGGGCCTCTGCGTCCGGACAGTCGACTATCTGGTTTTTCTTTGTTAGGAACCGTGTCCAGAATTGCCTGGCCGATTCCTCTGGCTGCTGAATTATGTGGCTTAGGTCGTCGGCATCCGGTGGTCGCACATAAGTGCCCTGGGAGTTGTCGAGGAATGCGGCTTCCAGGTCCTCCCAAGAACCGATTGAGTCCGCTGGCAGGCTGTTAAGCCAGTGCCGGGCCGGTCCTTTGAGTTTGAGAGGGAGGTATTTGATGGCGTGTAGATCATCGCCATGTGCCATGTGGATGTGAAGGAGATAATCCTTGATCCATACCGCCGGATCTGTCGTGCCATCGTATGATTCGATGTTTACGGGTTTGAAACCCTCTGGGATTTTATGATCCATTACTTCATCTGTGAAGCATAGTGGGTGTGCGGCGCCCCTGTACTGGGCTATGTCACGACGCAGCTCGGAAGAGCTATGTCTGTTGTGTTTGGCCCGGCCGGATTTATTGTGTCCGGAGTGAAGATCATCGTCACGTGTCGTCGGGCGCCTGCGCGATCCGTAGATCGATCTTGTTTGCCTTGCTTTATCCTCCAGTACATCTCGCAGGTCTGGCGCATTTTCCCGTGCCTTGGTTGAGCGGCGTCGGGGCATGGCTTGGGTGGAGGTTCGACAGGCCTCTTTGTCGTGGCCGTGAGGTGACCGGTCTGCCATGTCGTGCGCTGGTGATGTAGGCACTTCCTCCTCTGATCGGGGTAGCGGCCTGCGCTTAGGATAATTCTTGGAGGGGCGCTCAAGTTCGTACTCTTCGGTCGCAAGGACTTCAGTCCATCTGTCAGCTAGCAAATCTTGATCAGCTCTAAGCTATTGCTGCTTTTTCTTTAGGCTGTTTGCCGTGGCTAAAGCCTACGTTTGAAACGCTCTTGTTCGGCGGGGTCTGATGGTACGACGAATTCGTCGTCATCGAGGCTTGCCTCATCTTCGGAGGGAGGCATATAGTTATCATCCTCAACCTCTCGTTCTGCCGCTCTCTCATGAGGGCTGGCTTTTCCATCTTCCTGCACTGAATCTTGCTGGGTTGGGTGTTCTTTAGCGCTATCCGGGGTAGTATTATCTCCCGTGCCGGAATCACCGTTTTTGCTTTGGCGGGATTTAGAGCGGCACCGCTGACGCCGGCGCTTTGGCTGTTTCTTGGAGGTTTCATCCCCCGCTGTTCCATCGCCATCTCCATCCTTTGGAGTATCCACCATATATACGTCAAATGACGAGGTGGCCGTCCAGCGCCCTACAGGTGCTGGTTCCTGTTCGTCTCCTACCTCGTCGTCCATACCGTCGAAGTCTTCGGAGCCGAAGTCAAGCATCTCGGTTAAATCATCGACAGTGGCTACCAAGTGGGTGGTGGGAGGGCTTTGAATTTCTTCATCGTCCGTATCCCATCCTCGCTGACTGTAATCCGGCCAGGGCTCTCCTGATAAAGAGAGAGACTTGAGAGAGTTCAGGATGTCGCCAAAAGGCGAGTGCTGGAAGATGTCCGCGGCGGTGAACTCCATTATCGGCGCCCAATCGGCTCCGACTGGCAGGGGCGCGGGGGGTTTGGAGTTCGGGGAGGAGTCCGGATCCTCAGGGTCATGGGTCACGCGGAGTGCGGGACTTGCGTTCGGCTCGATCGCCTTTGAGATCGCAGCCCCTGAGGTGACGTCCAACCGTTCATCCTCAATTAGCGCAGTAGGCTCCGAGTCAAGGGTCGGAGCCGGTGCGTGTGCGGCCTCCAGGACACTGTTCGGAGGCAGAGCTAGATCGTGCCCCTTGAGATAGTGCGGCGCGCTTGGCTGTGGCTCGAACCCGTCGAAGATCAAGTCTCCACGGATATCCGCCGTGTAGTTTAAGCTTCCAAACCTGACTTGATGGCCAGGGGCGTAGCTTTCGATCTGCTCCAGATGACCAAGTGAATTGGCCCGCAGAGCGAAGCCGCCGAAGACGAAGATCTGTCCGGGGAGAAAAGTCTCACCCTGGACCTCATCGTTGTGATGATCAAAGGAGCCATCGGGCCTAAAGGCGACGACACAGAGGAACTCTCAATGAAAGTACCAATGTTGGTGTCAAAACCGGCGGATCTCAGGTAGGGGGTCCTGAACTGTGCGTCAAGGCCGGATGGTAACAGGAGACAAGGGACACGAAGTTTACCCAGGTTCGGGCCCTCTCGATGGAGGTAAAAACCCTACTCCTGCTTGATTAATATTGATGATATGGGTAGTACAAGAGTAGATCTACCACGAGATCAAGGAGGCTAAACCCTAGAAGCTAGCCTATGGTACGATTGTGTATGACGATGGTTGTCCTACAGACTACAACCCTCCGGTTTATATAGACACCGGATAGGGTTAGGGTTACACGGAGTCGGTTACAATGGTAGGAGATCTTGAGTATCCGCATCGCCTAGCTTGCCTTCCACGCCAAGGAAAGTTCCTTCCAGACATGGGACGAAGTCTTCAATCTTGTATCTTCATGGTCCTGGAGTCCGGCGAAGGAATAGTCCGGCTACCCGAACACCCCCTAATCTAGGACTCCCTCACTCACCACTCGGTAGGATTTTTTAAACTTAGGAGAGTACTGGACTGCAGCTAAGCCCCCGAGTGGAAGGCTGGCTCACCACTCGGTAGGATTTTTCAAACATAAGCGAGTACTGGACTGCAGCTAAGCCCCCGAGTGGATGGCTGGCTCACCACTCGGTAGGAATTTTCAAACTTAGGCGAGTACTGGACTGCAGCTAAGCCCCCCGAGTGGAAGGCTGGCTCACCACTCGGGAGGATTTTTTAAACTTAGGCGAGTACTGGACTGCAGCTAAGCCCCGAGTGGATGGCTAGCTCACCACTCGGTAGGATTTTTTAAACTTAGGTGAGTACTGGACTGCAGCTAAGCCCCCGAGTGGGAGGTTTGCTCCCCACTCAGTAAGATTTTTTAAACTTAGGCGAGTACTGGACTGCAGCTAAGCCCCCGAGTGGGAGTTTCGCTCACCACTCGGTAGGATTTTTTAAACTTAGGCGAGTACTGCACTGCAGCTAAGCCCCCGAGTTGAAGGCTGGCTCACCATTCGGTAGAATTTTTTAACTTAGGCGAGTACTGGACTGCAGCTAAGCCCCAGAGTGGAAGGCTGGCTCACCACTCGGTAGGATTTTTCAAACTTAGGCGAGTATGGGACTGCAGCTAAGCCCCCGAGTGGATGGCTGGCTCACCACTCGGTAGGATTTTTTAAACTTAGGCGAGTACTGGACTGCAGCTAAGCCCCCGAGTGGAAGGCTGGCTCACCACTCCGTAGGATTTTTCAAACTTAGGCGAGTACTGGACTGCACCTAAGCCTCCGAGTGGAAGGCTGGCTCACCAATCGGTAGGATTTTTTAAACTTAGGCGAGTACTGGACTACAGCTAAGCCTCTGAGTGGGAGGTTTCTTCACCACTCGGTAGGATTTTTTAAACTTAGGCGAGTACTGGACTGAAGCTAAGCCCCCCGAGTGGAAGGCTGGCTCACCACTCGGTAGGATTTTTCAAACTTATGCGAGTACTGGACTGCAGCTAAGCCCCCGAGTGGATGGCTGGCTCACCACTCGGTAGGATTTTTTAAACTTAGGCGAGTACTGGACTGCAGCTAAGCCCCCGAGTGGGAGGGTTCCTCTCCACTCGATAGGATTTTTCAAACTTAGGCGAGTACTGGACTACAGCTAAGCCCCCGAGTGGAAGGCTGGCTCTCCACTCGGAAGGATTTTTCAAACTTAGGCGAGTACTGGACTGCAGCTAAGCCCCCGAGTGGAAGGCTGGCTCACCACTCGGTAGGATTTTTCAAACTTAGGCGAGTACTGGACTGCAGCTATGCCCCCAAGTGGAAGGCTGGCTCACCACTCGGTAGGATTTTTCAAACTTAGGCGAGTACTGGACTGCAGCTAAGCCCCCAGGTGGAAGGCTGGCTCACCACTCGGTAGGATTTTACAAACTTAGGCGAGTACTAGAATGCAGCTAAGCCCCCGAGTGGAAGGCTGGCTCTCCACTCGGCAGGATTTTTCAAACTTAGGCGAGTACTGGACTACAGCTAAGCCCCCGCGTGGAAGGCCGGCTCACCACTCGGTAGGATTTTTCAAACTTAGGCGAGTACTGGACTGCAGCTAAGCCCCCGAGTGGAAGGCTGGCTCACCACTCGGTAGGATTTTTCAAACTTAGGCGAGTACTGGACTGCAGCTAAGCCCCCGAGTGGGAGGTTTGCTCACCACTCGGTAGGATTTTTTAAACTTAGGCGAGTAGTGGACTGCAGCTAAGCCCCCGAGTGGGAGGTTTGCTCACCACTCGGTAGGATTTTTCAAACTTAGGCGAGTACTGGACTACGGCTAAGCCCCCAAGTGGGAGGGTTGGTCTCCACTCGATAGGATTTTTCAAACTTAGGCGAGTACTGGTCTGCAGCTAAGCCCCCGAGTGGAAGGCTGGCTCTCCACTCGGTAGGATTTTTCAAACTTAGGCGAGTACTGGACTGCAGCTAAGCCCCCGAGTGGAAGGCTGGCTCACCACTCGGTAGGATTTTTCAAACTTAGGCGAGTATTGGACTGCAGCTAAGCCCCCGAGTGGAAGGCTGGCTCACCACTCGGTAGGATTTTTCAAACTTAGGCGAAACGGATTCACAGCTAAGCCTCCGAGTGAGAGGCTGGCTCATCACTCGGTAGGATTTTTCAAACTTAGGCGAAATGGATTTGCAGCTAAGCCACCCACTGGGGGATTTGAAAACGCGAACAAAAGCAAGAACAGTCATTTAGGAAGATTATAAAGCTCTTGTCTTTGATGAATAAACTACAAAGGTATTTCTTATTACAACTCATCCGAGTGAGTACTTAAGTATAAATGGGGCGGAGTAGCTCCGCATTCCAAGCTCGTGGTTCGTCTTTCTGATGTTCGACATTGTAAAGATCTTATGCTCCATTGTGGAGAACTCTGGTGACAATAAAGGGGCCTTCCCAGGCAGGGGCGAGCTTGTGTAGTTTCTATTGATCCACTCGAAGAACCAAGTCTCCCTTTTGAAAGGCTCGATCTCTCACGTTTCTGGCGTGGAATCGACGCAAGTCTTGCTGGTAAATGGTCGACCGGATCAAGGCCATCTCTCTTTCCTCCTCTAGGAGTCCACTGCATCTTGCTGGGCCTGTTCTACTTCCTCTTTAGAGAAGAGCTCGACTCGGGGTGCGTTGTGGAGAAGTTCACTTAACAAAATAGCTTCAGCCCCATAAACCAAGAAGAAAGTAGTTTGGACAGTCGACCTATTGGGAGTTGTTCTCAAACCCCAAAGAACAGATGGAAGCTCATCGACCCAGGCGCCTGCTGCGTGCTTGAGATCACGCTTCAGTCGGGGTTTCAGTCCTTTGAGAATTAAGCCATTTGCTCTTTCTTCTTGTCCATTCGACTGAGGGTGAGCGACCGAAGCATAGTCGACTCGTGTGCCTTGAGAAGCGCAGAAGGCTCTAAACTCATCAGAATCGAAATTCGACCCGTTGTCAGTGATGATGTTGTGCGGAACTCCATATCTGAATGTCAACTCTGTGATGAAACTGACAACAGTGCTGGCTTCAAGATTCTTGATAGGTTTAGCTTCAATCCACTTGGTAAACTTGTCGACTGCTACAAGCACATGAGTGAAGCCGCTTCTACCAGTTCTCAGTGGTCCAACCATATCCAATCCCCAAACGGCAAAGGGCCAGACGAGGGGAATGGTCTTCAGGGCTGACGCTGGTTTGTGAGATATATCAGAATAAAACTGGCAACCTTCACATCTGTCGACTATATCTTTCGCCATTTCATTTGCTCGTGGCCAATAAAATCCAGCTCGGTATGCTTTAGCCACAATGGCCCGAGAGGACGCATGGTGACCACGGGTCCCCGAGTGGATGTTGTTGAGGATCATTTGACCTTCTTCTGGCGTTATGCATTTCTGACTGACCCCAGTCACGCTTTCCCTGAACAGTTGTCCTCTTATCATAGTAAAGGCTTTGGATCGACGGACGATCTGTCGAGCCTCTTCTTCATCCTCTGGAAGTTCTTTCCTAAGGATGTACGCAATGTATGGCACTGTCCAGTCAGGAGTGATGACCAGAACCTCCATGATTAGGTCGACCATGGCTGGGACCTCGACTTCAGTCGGATCCGTGGCGCTCTTAGGCTACGGGGGTTCTTCAGTGAAAGGATCTTCCTGAACTGAAGGTGTATGAATGTGCTCCAAAAACACGTTGCTTGATTTTTCAGTCGGGGAATATGATGGAGCTCTAACCCCTCAAACTTCTTTTCCAACTTCCATACCGCATTACAGTTACTAGTCATAGCTGGGCTTCTAACGTCCCATTCTTTCATCACTTGATTGACCACCAAATCTGAGTGACCGTAGACCATGAGGCGACGGACGCCGAGTGAAATGGCCATACGTAACCCATATAAGAGCGCTTCATACTCCGCTTCGTTATTGGAGGAATCAAAGTGAATCTGGAGAACATATTTGAGCTTGTCTCCTCGGGGGGATACCAGTACTACCCCAGCACCAGAACCATTCAGCATCTTGGAACCATCAAAGAACATGGTCTAGTGCTCCGAGTGAACTTGAGTCGGCAGTTGCTGTTCAATCCACTCGCGCGAGGAAATCTGCTATTGCTTGGGACTTGATAGCTTTATTTGCCTCAAACTTGATATCTAAGGGAAGGAGTTCAATCGCCCACTTTGCCACTCGACCAGTTGCGTCTCTGTTGTGCAAAATTTCTGACAATGGAGCGTCGCTGACGACTGTAATTGAGTGATCAGAGAAGTAATGTGCAACCTTCTTCGTGGTCATATAAATCCCATAAACAAGCTTCTGATAATGAGGATATCTTTGCTTTGATGGAGTCAGAACTTCAGAAACATAATATACCGGGCGCTAAACTTTATAGGCTTTTCCTTCTTCTTCCCGCTCGACCGTAAGCACCGTGCTGATGACCTGTCCAGTGGCTGCAATATAAAGCAGTAACGGCTCTTTGCTGACTGGAGCAGCAAGCACCAGCTGGGTGGAAAGCAGAGCTTTTAGCTCTGCAAACGCTGCATTAGCTTCAGGAGTCCACTTGAACTTATATGACTTCTTCATAAATCGGTAGAGAGGCAGTGCCTTCTCACCGAGTCAAGAAATGAATCGACTTAGGGCGAACAAGCAACCAGTAAGCTTCTGGACATCATGCACACGCACGGGGCATTTCATCCGGAGTATAGCACCCACTTTCTCGGGGTTAGCGTCGATCCCTTGTTCGGAAACGAGAAAACCGAGTAATTTTCCTCCTGTAACTCCGAATGTGCATTTTGATGGATTAAGCTTGATACCATACCATCTGAGGTTGGCAAAGGTTTCAGCGAGGTCAGCCAGTAGGTCGGAACCTTTACGTGACTTGACCACAATGGCATCCATGTACGCTTCCACATTCCGACTGATTTGAGTGAGTAAACACTTCTGAATCACCCGCATGAATGTGGCTCCAGCATTGTTCAAGCCGAATGGCATAGTGACATAACAGAAGCACCCAAATGAGGTGATGAAAGCTGTTTTAATCTCATCGAGTCCATACAGACGGATCTGGTGATACCCGGAATAAGCGTCCAAAAAGGACAAATGCTCACACCCCGCAGTCGAGTCGACTATTTGATCGATGCGAGGGAGAGGAAAGTGATCCTTCGGGCAGGCCCAATTGATATGCTTGAAGTCAATGCACATGCAAAGTGAGTCGTCCTTCTTAGGGACCATGACAACATTAGCTAGCCACTCGGAGTGGTAAATCTCTCGGATAAACTCAGCTGCCAGAAGCCGAGCCACTTCTTCACCGATTGCTTTTCTCTTCTGTACGGCGGACCGTCGAAGATGTTCTTTGACCGGTTTCACTTTCGGGTTGACTCGTAAACGATGCTCAGCCAGTGCCCTGGGAACACCTGGCATGTCAGAGGGTTTCCATGCAAAGATGTCCTAGTTCTCACGGAGGAACTAGATGAGCGCTTCTTCCTATTTGGATTCGAGTGTTGTGGAAATGTGAGTCGGAGCAGCATTGGGATCAGTCGGATGAATATGAATCGGTTTCGTTTCGCCGGACGACTGAAATGCTGAATCCGTGGCAGGCTTCTTAGCTCGCAGCAAATCACTTAGATCTGCATTTTTCCGATATTCCTGCAATTCCACTACTGCCATTTGTGCATCGGCGATCTTCGAGCCCTTCTGGAAGCACTCTTCTGCCTTCTTTCGATTGCTAGTGATGGTGATCACACCTTTAGGACCAGGCATCTTCAACTTGAGGTACACATAGCATGGTCGAGCCATAAAACGTGCATAAGCTGGCCTGCCCAGAATAGCGTGATAAGCACTTTGGAAATCTACAACTTCAAATGTCAACTTTTCTTTGCGGTAATTCTTGGAATCACCGAAAACCACATCAAGAGCGATCTGGCCGAGTGACTCAGCCTTCTTGCCCGGAATGACTCCATGGAAACTCATATTGCTTTCACTGAGTCTGGACATCGGGATGCCCATCCCTTTCAACGTCTCCGCATACAGAATATTCAGGCCACTGCCACCATCCATCAGAACTTTGGTTAACCGAGTGCCTTCAACAACTGGGTCGACCACCAATGCTTGCCTCCCAGGGGTGGCTATGTGCGTCGGGTGATCAGACTGGTCGAATGTAATGGCAGTCTGAGACCATTTCAAATAACTGGGTGTCGCCGAAGCAACCATGTTTACTTCTCTATTGATGACTTTCAGTCGACTCTTACTCTCAACATCAGCAAAAATCATCAGAGTGGAATTGACGTGAGGATAACCATCATCACTCTCCTCCTTGTCCTCGAATTTGTCCGACTCCTTTTCCTTCTCTTTGGGCTATTTCTCTCGGAACTGCTGGATCAGGAGCCGACATTGTCTAGTGGTATGCTTCGGGTAAATGAGCTTACCCTCTTCATCTTTCTTTGTGTGGATGTGGCATGGCAAATCCAACACACGTTCCCATATTGATCTTTTACTTTCTTAGGGTTCCATGGCCCCTTGGGCTTCCCCTTGAATTTTCCCTGAGTCACGGCTAAGGCTTCTCCAGGAGCAGCTGGCTCGGCCTTGCGCTTCTGCTTCCGACTGGAGTTCCCTCCTCCGGTTTCATGGGCGACTGTTTTGTGCTTCCCACTCCGGAGCCGATCCTCCTCTTCACCATTAGCATACTTGGTAGCAATCTCCATCATTCGACTCAGAGACATGTCTCGGTTCGACCGAACTTCAGATTCAACTCTCTATACTTGACGCCTTCCTTGAAGGCACAAACTGCTTGGTGATCAGACACATTCTCCACCTTGTGGTGCAACATGATCCATCTCTGGATATAATCCCTCAAAGTTTCATTCGTCTTCTGCACACAAGATTGTAGCTCTATCAACCCAGCTGGCCGTTTGCATGTTCCTTCAAATGTTCTGGCGAACACTCGGGCAAGATCTTCCCAACAGTAAATGCTGCTGGGTGCTAGCTGATTCAGCCATGCTCTGGCCGAGCCCTCCAACATCAAAGGAAGGTGTTTCATGGACACTTCATCATTGCCGCTGCCAATCTGGATAGCCAGTCGGTAGTCCTCAAGCTAAGTGTCAGGCTTGGACTCACCAGTGAACTTACTGACTCCAGTCGCCAACCTGAAGTTGGGAGGAATCACCGCGGCCCTGATGGATCTGCTGAAGCATTATGGACCTGAGACATGCACTATGTTGCTGGCTGGTAAATCTCTATCATGACCTTCTCGGTGAGCTCTATTTCTGTCGACCAAACCCTAAATGAGGATAGATCTCGCATCAAAGCCTGGCTCCCTGGGGTCGACTGGAATCCTTCGCCCAACACTGTTAGGGCGTCTGTCATCATGCTGCCGAGGCATGTACGACCCACTCCTTGGGGGAGGTGTGGGCACTCAACGACGATCGTCATGATCGAGTCGGTGATCATACTGCTCACGGTTTCTGTACTGATCACGCCGGTCTCCACGTCCCTCACGCCTCGGGGGCGATCTTGGGCTGTGAGCCGACTAGACTGTATCTGCAATAACGGACCTGCTATGGATCCTATTCCGCGACTGTGACACAGCTGTATTCTGTTCTCCTGCTGCCCGGAGTAAAGCTCTAATCTGCATCAGACCTCTGCCAGCTTCCGACTGGGAGGGCTGAATTGACTCTCCTATTCGAGCTGCAGCTGTAAGATTATGGATCGGAGTCCGATATACCTGAGTCGTAGGTGGGAAGAGTTGACGGTGACTGGATTTTGGAACCCGCTAACGCGCACGCTCGTCGAGTGCGCGCTGGAGGTTCTCCAACCGAGTGCGCTCAGCCAGGTTGGCCAGGCGCGCGTCCTCCAAGGCTCGAGCCTCGGGGGTTTCTCCAACGATAGGAGTGTGAAGTGCATCCATGTTTCGGCGGCGAAGTTCTTCCCTCTGCTGCGAAGAGAGGGGCTCGGGGAGTACTCCTCATGGGCATGCGACGGATCGCCTCCGCCGTCGCCACCGTCGGCACGGGGGAAGCCGGGAGGACTGCGAGGTCCATCGACCATTAGCACCAATGCCGTGGGATCACTGCTATCGCACTTGGATACAGTCTCTACGGAGCCAGTCGAACAGGCCGTAGAGAGTTTCGTCAGGCTCAATCGCCGCGACTTGAGGGGTGGCCGACTAGCGAGCCACTGCATGCCTCACCCACCGCTGAAGCCTCGATTGATTGGAACGTTTGCGCCGGCGGGCGACAGGGTGGGAGGACTCCACAGGAGCCGACCGATACTGGGTTAACGGCTGCCGTAGGAGGACACCGCGGACGCACGGGCGAAAGTGCATTGCCCTGCGGACGGGGAGTGCATCGACGTCGAGTGGAGCCTCCTGAAGCCAAGCGGAGTTGTCGGTGACGAACACGAGCGCGCCGAGACGGATCTCGCGACCCTCAGCCAAACCTTCGCCTGGAACCATGATGAAGGGGATCAAAAAATTGCAACTTCTCTAACAAGTCTCTAAGACACCTGCCCCATGGTGGGCGCCAACTGTCGTGGTTCTAAGTTGTAACACTCCAAAATTTTTGATTTGGTTTTTGTCAAATTCTTTAATTAATTGGAAGGAGGTTATTTAATTTTATTTTCTAAAAGACTCTCCTTCTCAAAAAATTTCTTTTATGAAAAGTATTTTTATGGGTTCCTCCCAACCTTGATTGGTTGGTCATGAAGATTTTTCATCTTGTGTTGGCTCAACACAAATAATTTTGGAAGGTTTTTACAATTATCTTTTAAAAAAAGAATTCCTATAAATTATGGATTTATTCTTCCCCATTCAAAAATTCCTCTCTTGCCATGACCTATGTTGAAAAACTTTCTTCCAAAACCCACCTCCCTACTTTGGGTCAAGTCAAGCATCAAGTCCAGCAAGGTTCAGCTTCTCCTAGATTTTATTTCTATTTGTTTTAACCTCAAATTTTTTTCTGTCATTTATTTGGACCTTGATGGTTTACAAAGGAACTGCCAGATTTCCTTTGAGTTTTGGTTCCAAATAAATTCCTATGGCTAGTCCTTAGTACCCTCAACCTAGATCCATCAAGATCTGCTAGTCCACAGTTCAAATTTTTCAAAATTTGCTTGCTGCAAGTTTGGACCAGATTTGCCATTTTTGGTGAAATTCATTCTTTTCCTTTTCCAAAAATTCTGAGATAATTCAGGCAGTCTCTAGATGCATCAAGAGATCACCTCACCAAGTATCAGCTCAAGAAAAATTTTCCACGTGCTTAAATCATTTCATCGAATAGGTGGCCGGCACTGTTCCTGTTCAAATTCAGAATTCAGTGTTTCACTTTCAGTGGCAATGTCTTTTTCTTCAGAACCTCGGCGTCGATCTCTGTAGTGCATGCGTTGGCGCCTTGCTCACTGCTCCCCCTTCTTATCCAGTGCACCGCGCGGTTGCTTGGCCGGTTGTGGACGTCGGTGGCGACGTGTCGTGTCAACTCCGGCGCCTCCCGCGGTGGCAGAACCGCTCGTGGCGGCCAGCAGGGGCCAGACCTGCAGTACGACGCTGTCGAGCACCGCCCACACCACCAGGAGACTCCGCGTGGCCGTCCTCTTCTCTGTGCGCGCTGCAGAACCGTCGTCGTGGCCTGAGAGGCGCAGAGCGCGCTCTCTGCCGCCGACGAGCCCGTGAGCTCCGTTCCGTCGAAACCACGGGAGCAGGCCAAACCCGACCAGGTTAGCCGTTGAATGGTGCCAGTGGACCAATACGAAGCTGCCCAGTCACATAAACCTCCATCCCGACCACTGCCTCGCTGTAATCGCTCGCCGGAGTGATCCCGTTCTCGGCAACCGCCTCGGACCGGCTATAAATGGAGGCCCTGAGCTCCCCCTCGACCCAGCACCACTCCTCCACTTCACCAGAACGGCGCCCAGCCACCAGGAGGACCTCGAGGAGGCCTTCTTCCCCGACTCCGGCCGCCCCGATCTGCTTCGGGCTCCAGCAAGATTCCCTCTAGTGAGTACACCCCCACTCCCCAAACTGTGCCAGTAGCATCCTAGTGCACCCGCTTGCCTTACCCGCGCTTCAATTTGGGGTTTGCAGCTCCCTTCAGAGAGAATCATCCTCGACTGAACCACCGTCCGCCGGAGTGGAGGCCGCCGTCGACGTGGTGCTCGCCGACGACCAACTCCACCACCCACCGACGCGGAACTGTCCCGTGAGTGCAACCATACCCTTGCCCTCCTCTGGATCGCCGTCGATCGTCGCCGACAATCATCGTTCGCTTCGATCGACGGTGGGATTTTTAAACCTGACATGCGGGACCCCCTTGTCAGCCTCCCCTCTTTTATTCGAAACATTTTCTGAAAACGCCTTCGGGCAAAGTACGTTTTCCCTTTGGGTCGGCGTATTTCTAACCGAAACGTTTTCTGCCTGTTTAAACTAGCCCCTGGAAAGTTTCTGTTTCATCATAGATTAATCCCTGGACTAAAACCTTAATAACTTTTAAACAAAACATGATTTTGAGTTGATTCTTTTTCTGCCATCTTTATTTTTCTATCTAGTTTTTCATCATATTTATTTGAAAAATATTTGGAATAATTTTTATGCACGCATGGTATTTACGTTAGTATCCGATTTCTTTTATAACGTAGATACCGAAGGAGGTGACGGAGCCGCAAACTTCGCCGAGTTAGACTCCGACTACTCCGAACCAGGCAAGCATGTTTGAACCTTTGATATGATGAGTGGTTTGCATGTTTGCTTGAGTGGTTTTCTCATGGCATGTTTATATAAGAATTTGTGAATGTAATATTTCATGCAAGGCAAGCTGCAAGTGAGCTTCGAAATTTGATGTGTTCATATGATGGTGAGATAACCTGATCATGTGGTGGCATGATAGGTTGCAAGCTGGTATTGTTGAAGCATGCCAGTTTTATGTCAACCGTTTCACTCCAGTATTAACGTGGATCAAGTCTTGTTCCCGTTCGTTCCCTTTCGTGCTACCACATGTTTTATGCAAAGAATACAGTTTAGTAAGTTGCAAACCTCTTTCCTTGTACACCAAATAGAGGGGCCATGATAAGGGTTCCATGGCCCTGGATTAAAGCCTGTCATCGGGTCAGGGGGCATGGGTGCTTCCAGTTGGGACCAAGAGGGGGGCACCCCTTAGAGCGCGCGATATAAATTTGATCCCATGCTATTCGAGGTTGTAGCCTCCCCGTCTTAGAGTTTTTCTTGAACGTTGCCTAGGGTGATTCCTGGCAGCGGAATGTGGAATGGGTGTGTACTGGTTACATGTGTTTCTTCTAAAATACCATAAACGGAACTAGTCCTTTGAGACTACTGAAATCCGTTGGCTGTGGGTAAAGAGCACAAACTCTACAGAGTCAAAACCATTCGAAGTAACCATGTCCATGGTCAAGGACTTTGATCAACATATCACTGTCAGTCTCAGTATCGGTGTCAGTGTCAGTCTCGGTGACAGTCTCTAGAGAATAAGCATGAAACTGAGAGTGGTAAACCCGGCTGAATGTTATTCCTGTGGATGGACTAGCCAGTTTATTATCATGTACCGAGTATTCCGTGGAATGATGTTACCTTCATGAGCTACTTGAATTCGAATGATGAGATATAAGCCCTTTATATGATGTCGCTCAGACGTCCGACTGTGGCATTCTTGTTATTTACTTTTGATATAGGCCCTTTATGTGATGTCACTCAGACGTCCGACTGTGGCATTCTTGTTATTTACTTTTGATATAAGCCCTTTATGTGATGTTGCTCAGACGTCCGACTGTGGCATTCTTGTTATTTACTTTTGATATAAGCCCTTTATGTGATGTCGCTCAAACATCCGACTGTGGCATTCTTGTTATTTACTTTTGATATAATCCCATTATGTGATGTCGCTCAGACGTCCGACTGTGGCATCCTGGTTATTTACTTCCATTATAAGCCCTTTTCTAGATGTCGCTTAGACATCCGACTGTGGCACGTACTATCATTTACGTTTTAATATAAGTCCTTTATGTGGTGTCGCCCTGACGCCCGACTGCGGCATGTTAAGTTATTTTACCTTTCGAGGCGTCGCTTCAGACACCCGATCGGTCTTCAACTATTTTATTGGGATTTCGGGAGGACTACCGCCTGACTTCCTTTTTATTTAACATGTAGTGCAAATTTATTATCTATGTGCGCATTTCTAGTCTGCTCATGTGCATCATGTTTGCAGTTGTTATATCTTATGTCCAAACTGTCTTGCGAGTACATTCAAAGTACTCACCTGGCTTGTTGATTTGGCCAGATGTTGACAAAGGCGATCTTATGGATGAAGAGTACGATAGCGAGTCTGACGCCTAGAGGAGTCCCAGTCAGTCCCGTGCGATCCTGGAGTTGGTCACTTGTATTATATACGCTTCCGCTACCCTAATAAAATCATCAAGCCCCACCCCGGCGCTTGATGAGCTGTAAGATTTTGGAGTCATGTCACCCACTTCACTGTGACATATCCACCACCACTTTTATTACGAGTCAATAGTTATGCCACCATATCCTTTGTGCCATATCCGCCTTTATGTATAATATCGGCGTGCTTGTAATAAATTGTTGAGCAGCCTCAGCTCAACCTTGTATAATATTTAGTACTTCTGGATTTCTGTATCAAGGACTTGTCTACCAGTGAGGAGGATTCTTCTATACTGGTCTGATATAATGGTCGGTTTTTCAATAAATTTTTTATTGAAAAATCGGTCCTGACAACCTTGGTATCAGAGCCAGGCTGACTGTAGGAAGCCACTAGGTGCGATCGCTAATCGGTTATTAGCGTATTAAGTGCTATTTTAACATTTTGCAAATGTAGCAATTTTCTGTTAGTCATCATAAATTTATGATCTGACTATTCGGAATTTTTGTCTACCTTTGAAGATGGCTGGCAACGATTGTGAGTCACAGGTGTTCGCCAATGTACCTGAGGGGTTTATCAAGCTTCTCGTCTCCATCACCAAGGTCGCGATCGGGCCATCGGCTCGTCCGGAGTTCACACTCTACCAGCACAAGATCAGCGACAACGTGTCCATGCACCAGGCCGCGGTGCAATTCAAGGGAGGACGTTCTGAGTCACGCCGCTTCCGATTTGTGGGAAGGGCCATGCCTACGGAGAGGCACGCCATGCAGATGGCTGCCTGTGAGGCGATAGCTCGTCTCCAGGATGCCCTCCCTTCGATGAAGGCTCGTCGCTACCGCTACCTCCCATGCCACGTGCCATACACTTGTCACTATGCGTTCGCTTGTGCTAGGGGGGAGAGATATGAGGCTATTGAAATGTTGGTTGAGTACCTCAAAGCCCTTGAGGCAGCTTTTGATAACCTCGTAGACGACTTTGTGGCTGCTCGTATGGACTTAGTTCAGGGCTGTTCCGTCAACAGGAGGGAGCTCCTCCATACAACACCACCACTGACTTACGTCTCGTCCTCAGCATCCTATACACCTGCCATCTTAGCCACCGCTCGCCGCCTGCCTACCACTGAAGAGTTTGACCAAGTCATTGCTCCTACTCTAGTCAGTCCTGCACCACCTGCCGTGCCCACACCAGCTCCTCAACCCAGTACTTCGCGCCTGGAGCCTATTAGTGAGGTGGAGGTTGAGTCTCCAGCATCACTGGGTCTTACCATCGGCAGGCCGAGGGAAGTTTTTACCATCTCCGACTAAGTGCGCCTAGCAGACGTGCGATGTACCAGCTTGTATGACATGTTTATATGTATATAGGTTTGGTGAGAAGTAGTTTGTGTGCGCATCATGTAGGAACTCGGAGAAGTGCACTAGCCTAAATAACATGTCAGGAATGTGTACGCACATCCTGAGTGATGTATTGTATAATTACGGCTTGCGTGTAAGATATGTACTGGGCGGTCCTTCTCCATGCGCAATCAAGTATTTTCTTGAAAAATTTTGGAGTTCTTAATATTCTGCCTTTGCAAAATTATTTATTTTTACTACTCAGATTTTTTTCTCATGAGTTCTGCAAAAATACCCCAGAGTGGAAAATGCCTCGTCCCTGGACTCGTTCCATGCCAAGTCCGCCGGAAGAAAATTATGGTACCCAGATAAGTAACAATTTCACACAGGGGCAGTCAAGTCAGCAAGGCAGTGAAGCAACATTTTCTCAAGTATGCCACCTTTATGAGCAAAGCCAGCAGCAGCATCAAGAAATGATGAACCATGTTATCAATATGGGAAATCACCGTGAACCATATCAGCAGCATTCCAAATTGTCTGAACTACAAAATACACGTCCCCCAACATTCTCTCATACTGATAGACCTCTTGAGGACGATGATTGGCTTCGAGACATTGAGAGGAAGTTAATTATTGCACAATGTTCGGACCGTGAGAAGGTACTTTATGCACCTCACAACCTCACTGGAGCAGCTGCATCATGGTGGGAAAATTTCCTACACATGCACCCCAATGAAAATAACATCACCTGGGAAGAATTTAAAGAAGGTTTTCGTGGGGCGCACATTCCCAGAAGTGTTATGAAAATCAAGAAAAGGGAGTTTGATGACCTCAGGCAGAGAAGCATGACAGTGACTGAGTACAATAGTCAGTTTACTCGATTATCTCGTTATGCCAACGAAGAGCATATGACTGAAAATAAAAAGATGGAAAATTTTCTGGACGGTCTGGCACCAGCACTTAAATGCTAGCTGGTCGTACACACCTTTCCGGATTTCAAAACACTTGTGGACAAAGCTATTACATTGGAAAATGAGCGCCGCAGCTTGGAGGATTTTCGCAAGCGCAAAAGGGACAAGACTACTCATGCTCGCAACAACCGAAACAAGACTGATTTTCAGAAAATTGGAGCAAACCAATCCACAACCATTGTTCCATGCCCAAACAAAAAATTTCATGCAAGAGACAAGGATTTTACATATCACCCAGGTGTTACTTGCTACACTTGTGGAGACGAAGGACACTATGCCAAACAGTGCCCAAAGCCAAGAAACTCGGCCCCCAAGCCGAACAACAGTGGAAATAATTCAACACCCAAGCGTAACAACTTCAACCCCAATAACAATCACAAGAAGGGTCACTTGAACCATGTGACCAAGGAGGAAGCACAGAATGCCCCGGATATCGTGCTCGGTACGTTCCCTGTCAACACAATACCTGCCACGGTTTTGTTTGATTCTGGAGCTTCTCACTCGTTCATTTCAAAGAAATTTGCTTTGCAACATGATTTTTCGATGTTTCCCTTGGAAAAATCCATGACCATCAAGTCCCCCGGGATTAAGCAAATCACTCAGAGTTACTGCCAAGGTGTGGTTATTGAGATTGAGGGACTAAAGTTTTAGGCAAACCTCATTGTATTGGAAAATAAGGGACTGGATGTTATCCTAGGAATGGACCGGTTGACCACCAACAAGGGATTTATCGACTGCTTCAATCGGACTGTAATTCTTACTCATCATCATGGGAAGACGATAAAAATTGCAGCTCAAGAAAGACCAATATCACGGCAACCAAGGTTGAACAAGGTGGACATTTCAGAGTTAAGAAAAGTCCCAGTGGTGTGTGAGTTCCCTGACGTATTTCCCGAAGAACTACCAGGCATGCCACCAGACCGGGAAATAGAGTTCATCATCGAACTAGCACCTGGAACCACCCCCATTTACAAGAAATCCTATAGGATGGCACCCTCCAGTTGGTAGAATTAAAGAAGCAAATAAAATAATTACTGGACAAAGGATTTATACGGGCCAGCTCCTCACCTTGGGGTTCACCAGTATTATTTGCCAAGAAAAAGGATGGGACACTAAGATTATGTATACACTATCGAGCACTCAACATGGTCACCATCAAAAACAAATATCCGATGCCACGGATAAATGATTTATTTGTCCAACTCGCACAAGCCAAGGTTTTCTCAAAAATTGATTTAAGGTCGGGGTAGCATCAATTAAAAGTACGGACAGAAGATATCCCTAAGACAGAATTCACCTCCAGATACAGATTATATGAATTTACAGTAATGCCGTTTGGACTAACAAACGCCCCCGCATATTTTGTCCACCTCATGAACAAAGTGTTTATGAAATTTATGGACAAGTTTGTTGTGGTGTTCATTGATGATATTCTGGTATACTCTAAGACACCAGAAGAACATGCTGAACATCTCAGAATTGTACTGGGAGAGTTAAGGAAACATCAATTATACGCCAAATTCAGCAAATGTGAATTTTGGTTAAGACAGGTTAGTTTTCTAGGCCACGTATTGACCCAAGAAGGTGTTGCCGTGGACCCAGAAAAGGTCAAGGCCGTACTTGGCTGGAAACCACCAGCCAACATAACAGATGTACGAAGTTTCCTGGGGATGGCTGGATATTACCGAAGGTTTATTGAGGGGTTCTCCACCATAGCAAAACCAATGACACAGTTATTCAAGAAGGATAAGAAATTTGTATGGACTGAAGCTTGCGAGAAAAGTTTCCAAGAACTCAAAAGGAAATTAACAACAACACCAGTATTGGTTGTACCAGACATACACAAAAGTTCTGAAGTATATTGTGACGCATCCCGGAAGGGCCTCGGATGCGTACTAATGCAAGAAGGCAAAGTAGTCGCATACGCTTCCAGGCAACTACGAAAGCATGAAGAAAATTATCCTACTCATGACTTGGAATTGGCAGCAGTCATTCATGCACTCAAAGAGTGGAGGAACTTTTTGCTTGGAAATCATTGTGAAATATATACGAACCATAAAAGCCTCAAATATAGTTTCACACAACCAGAACTCAATTTACGACAATGGCGCTGGTTGGAATTAGTAAAAGATTATGATGTTGGCATACACTACCATCCAGGAAAGGCGAATGTAGTGGCGGATGCTCTTAGTCAAAACCCCAGCTCGGGCAACGACAATCTACAGAACTTGAGACCTGAATTTCAGCAGGAGTTCGCCAAACTAAACTTGGTAATGGTCACTGAAGGCAATGTGTCAAATTTGGAAATACAACCCACCCTAATGGAACAGATTAAGAAGGCTCAGCATGGACACCCCAGCATCGAAGGCATAAAAAGAAAAGTGAGTCTAGGCAAGGCTTCAGAATTCGTCGTAGACGATAAGGTAATATTATGGTACGGAGACAGACTTTGCGTACCAAATATAGAGGACCTCAAATAGCAAATTCTAGCCGAAGGCCACATCGCTCCATATTCAATCCACCCTGGAGGAACCAAAATGTACAAGGACATTCAGGAAAAAATTTGGTGGCACGGTATGAAGAGGGATATAGCCACATTCATTGCATGTTGTGATTCATGTCAGTGCATTAAAGCCGAGCACCAAAAACCAGCAGGACTATTGCAGCCAAACATGATACCTGAGTGGAAGTGGGACGAAATTGGAATGGATTTAATTGTCGGACTACCTCGGTCACGACACGGAAATGATGCCATATGGGTCATCACAAATAGATTAACTAAGGTGGCACATTTCATCCCAGTAAAGACAACCCACACCACTCAGAAGCTTGCCAAACTTTATCTCTCCCGTATAGTTTGTCTACATGGAATTCCAAAGACTATCATATCCGACAAAGGCACTCAATTCGTTTCTAGATTTTGGGATCATTTACAACAAGCTTTGGGAACTCAACTAGTATTCAGTACAACATACCACCCCCAGACTGGAGGACAAACTGAACGTGTGAACCAAATTCTAGAGGACATGCTAAGAGCATGTGTTCTCACCTATGGAACCAGTTGGGAAGAAAGCTCGTCGTATGCCGAGTTCGCATACAACAACAGTTACCAAGCCAGTCTACAAATGGCACCTTTTGAAGCCTTGTACGGGCGAAGATGCCGCACCCCATTAAATTGGTCAGAAACAGGAGACAGTCGTATCTTCGGCCCAGACATGCTCAAGGAAGCTGAGGAGAAAGTTAGACTAATCAGGGATCGACTCAAGACAGCCCAGAGCCGACAAAAGAGTTATTACGATCAAAAACATCATGAGGTCAGCTTTAAACCCGGTGAATATGTGTATCTACGAGTATCTTCTATGAGGGGCCTACAACGTTTCAAAGTTAAAGGAAAGCTAGCACCACGGTTTATTGGACCCTTCTGTGTGATTGCACGAAGAGGCACAGTGGCCTACCAGCTAGACCTACCCGAAGAACTGTCAGACATCCACGATGTGTTCCACGTCTCACAGTTGAGGAAATGTGTAAGCAACCCAGAAAAGCATGTATCTCACGAGAACATTGACATGCAACCTGACCTCACCTACACGGAACGTCCAATAAAAATATTGGAGGAGTCCGAAAGGAGGACCCGTCAGAAAACAATTAAGTTTTTCAAAGTTCAGTGGAGCAATCACACCGAGGATGAAGCAACATGGGAAAGAGAGGATTTTCTTCGGACAGAGTACCCACACCTATTTGAGGATCAGCTGAAATCTCGGGGATGAGATTTTTCCTAAGGGGTTAGGTGTTGTAACACTCCAAAAAATTTGATTTGGTTTTTGTCAAATTCTTTAATTAATTGGAAGAAGGTTATTTAATTTTTTTTCTAAAAGTCTCTCCTTCTCAAAAATTTTCTTTTATTACAAGTATTTTTATGGGTTCCTCCCAACCTTGATTGGTTGGTCTTGAAGATTTTTCATCTTGTGTTGGCTCAACACAAATAATTTTGGAAGGTTTTTACAATTCTCTTTAAAAAAAGAATTCCTATAAATTATGGATTTATTCTTCCCCATTCAAAAAATTCTCTCTTGCCATGACCTATGTTGAAAAACTTTCTTCCAAAACCCACCTCCCTACTTTGGGTCAAGTCAAGCATCAAGTCCAGCAAGGTTCAACTTCTCCTAGATTTTATTTCTATTTGTTTTAACCTCAAATTTTTTTTCTGTCATTTACTTGGACCTTGATGGTTTACAAAGGAACTGACA
The DNA here is from genome assembly GCA_032464435.1 of Aegilops umbellulata. Classification (NCBI taxonomy): domain Eukaryota; kingdom Viridiplantae; phylum Streptophyta; class Magnoliopsida; order Poales; family Poaceae; genus Aegilops; species Aegilops umbellulata. The sequence goes on from CP136057.1 coordinate 65,679,058, forward strand.
GATTTCTTTTGAGCTTTGGTTCCAAATAAATTCCTCTGGCTAGTCCTTAGTACCCTCAACCTAGATCCATCAAGATCTGCTAGTCCACAGTTCAAATTTTTCAAAATTTGCTTGCTGCAAGTTTGGACCAGATTTGCCATTTTTGGTGAAATTCATTCTATTCCTTTTCCAAAAATTCTGAGATAATTCAGGCAGTCTCTAGATGCATCAAGAGATCGCCTCACTAACTCTCAGCTCAAGAAAAAATTTCCACGTGCTTAAATCATTTCATCGAACAGGTGGCCGGCATTGTTCCTGTTCAAATTCAGAATTCAGTGTTTCAGTTTCAGTGGCAGTGTCGTTTTTTTCAGAACCTCGGCGTCGATCTCGCTAGTGCATGCGTTGGCGCCTTGCTCACTGCTCCCCCTTCTTATCCAGTGCGCCGCGCGGTTGCTTGGCCGGTTGCGGACGTCGGTGGCGATGTGTGGCGTCAACTCAGGCGCCTCCCGCAGTGGCAGAACCGCCCGTGGCGGCCAGCAGGGGCCAGCCCTACAGTACGGTGTCGTCCAGCACCGCCCACACCGCCAGGAGCCTCCATGTGGCCGTCCTCTTCTCTGTGCACACTGCAGAACCATCGCCGTGGCCTGAGAGACGCAGAGCGCGCTCTCTGCCACCGACGAGCCCGTGAGCTCTGTTCCGTTGAAACCACGGGAGCAGGCCAAATCCGACCAGGTTAGCCGTTGAATGGTGCCAGTGGACCAATACGAAGCTGCCCAGTCACCTAAACCTCCAGCCCGACCACTGCCTCGCCGTAATCGCTCGCCGGAGTGATCCCGTTCTCGGCAACCGCCTCGGACCGGCTATAAATGGAGGCCCCGAGCTCGCCCTCGACCCAGCACCACTCCTCCACCTCACCAGAACCGCGCCCAGCCGCTAGGAGGACCTCGAGGAGGCCTTCTTCCCCAACTTTGGCCGCCCCAATCCGCTTCGGGCTCCGGCAAGATTCCCTCTAGTGAGTGCACCCCACTCCCCAAACTATGCCAGTAGCATCCTAGTGCACCCGCTTGCCTGACCCGCGCTTCAGTTTGGGGTTTGCAGCTCCCTTCGGAGAGAATCATCCTCGACCGAACCACCGTCCGCCGGAGTGGAGGCCGCCGTCGACGTGGTGCTCATCGACGACCAACTGCACCACCCACCGACGCGGAACTGTCCCGTGAGTGCAACCATACCCTTGCCCTCCTCTGGATCATCGTCAATCGTCGCCGGCGATCATCGTTCACTTCGGTCGACGGTGGGATTTTTAAACCTGACATGCGGGACCCCCTCGTCAGCCTCTCCTCTTTTATTCGACACGTTTTCTGAAAACGCCTTCAGGAAAAGTACGTTTTCCCTTTGGGTCTGCGTATTTCTAACCGAAACATTTTCTGTCTTTTTAAACTAGCCCCTGGAAAGTTTCTGTTTCATCATAGATAAGTCCCTGGACTAAAACCTTAATAACTTCTAAACAGAAGAAGATTTTGAGTTGATTCTTTTTTTGTCATCTTTATTTTTCTATCTAGTTTTTTTATCATATTTATTTGAAAAATATTTGGAACAATTTTTATGCACACACAGTATTTACGTTAGTATCCGATTTCTTTTATAACGTAGATATCGAAGGAGGTGACGGAGCCGCAAACTTTGCCGAGCTAGACTCCGACTACTCCGAACCAGGCAAGCATGTTTGAACCTTTGATATGATGAGTGGTTTGCATGTTTGCTTGAGTGGTTTTCTCATGGCATGTTTATATAAGCATTTGTGAATGTTATATTTCATGCAAGGCAAGCTGCAAGTGAGCTTCGAAATTTGATGTGTTCATATGATGGTGAGATAACCTAATCATGTGGTGGCATGATAGGTTGCAAGATGGTATTGTTGAAGCATGCCAGTTTATGTCAACCATTTAACTCCAGTATTAACGTGGATCAAGTCTTGTTCCCGTTCGTTCCCTTCCGTGCTACCACATGTTTTCTGCAAAGAATACGGTTTAGTAAGTTGCAAACCTCTTTCGTTGTACACACCAAATAGAGGAGCCGTGATGAGGGTTCCATGGCCCTGGATTAAAGCTCGTCATCCGGTCAGGGGGCATGGGTGTTTCCGGTTGGGACCGAGAGGGGGGCACCCCTTAGAGCGCGCGATATAAATTTGATCACATGCTATTCGAGGTTGTAGCCTCCCCGTCTTAGAGTTTTTCTTGAACGTTGCCTAGGGTGATTCCTGGCAGCGGAATGTGGAATGGGTGTGTACTGGTTAGATGTGTTTCTTCCAAAATACCGTAAACGGAACTAGTCCTTTGAGACTACTGAAATCCGTTGGCGGTGGGTAAAGAGCACAAACTCTGCAAAGTCAAAACCATGCGAAGTAACCATGTCCATGGTCAAGGACTTTGATCAACATATCAGTGTCAGTCTCAGTATCGGTCTCAGTGTCAGTCTCGGTGACAGCCTCCGGAGAATAAGCATGAAACTGAGAGTGGTAAACCCGGCTGAATGTTATTCCTGTGGATGGACTAACCGGTTTATTATCCTGTACCGAGTATTCCGTGGAATGATGTTACCTTCATGAGCTACTTGAATTCGAATGATGAGATATAAGCCCTTTATGTGATGTCGCTCAGACGTCGGACTGTGGCATTCTTGTTATTTACTTTTGATATAAGCCCTTTATGTGATGTCGCTCAGACGTCCAACTGTGGCATTCTTGTTATTTACTTTTGATATAAGCCCTTTATGTGATGTCGCTCAGACGTCCGACTGTGGCATTCTTGTTATTTACTTTTGATATAAGCCCTTTATGTGATGTCGCTCAAACATCCGACTGTGGCATTCTTGTTATTTACTTTTGATATAAGCCCTTTATGTGATGTCGCTCAGACATCCGACTGTGGCATCCTTGTTATTCACTTTCATTATAAGCCCTTTTCGAGATGTCGCTTAGACGTCCGACTGTGGCACGTACTGTCATTTACGTTTTAATATAAGCCCTTTATGTGGTGTCGCCCTGACGCCCGACTGCGGCATGTTAAGTTATTTTACCTTTCGAGGCGTCGCTTCAGACACCCGATCGATCTTCAACTATTTTATTGGAATTTCGGGAGGACTATCGCCTGACTTCCTTTTTATTTAACATGTAGTGCAAATTTATTATCTGTGTGCGCATTACTAGTCTGCTCATGTGCATCATGTTTGCATTTGTTATATCTTATGTCCAAACTGTCTTGCGAGTACATTTAAAGTACTCACCAGGCTTGTTGATTTGGCCAAATGTTGATGAAGGCAATCTTATGGATGAAGAGTATGATAGCGAGTCCGATGCCTAGAGGAGTCCCAGTCAGTCCCGTGCGATCCTGGAGTTGGTCACTTGTATTATATACGCTTCCGCTACCCTAATAAAATCATCGAGCCCCACCCCGACGCTTGATGAGCTGTAAGATTTTGGAGTCATGTCACCCACTTCACTGTGACATATCCACCACCACTTTTATTACGAGTCAATAGTTATGCGACCATATCCTTTGTGCCATATCCGCCTTTATGTATAATATCGGCGTGCTTGGAATAAATTGTTGAGCAGCCTCAGCTCAACCTTGTATAATATTTAGTACTTCTGGATTTCTGTATCAAGGATTTGTCTACCAGTAAGGAGGATTCTTCTATACTAGTCTGATATAATGGTTCGTTTTTCAACAAATGTTTTATTGGAAAACCGGTCTTGACATAAGTCTGACAGTAGTGGGGGGTAGGAATGTAGAGGCAAGATCCTAGCTATGGAGGAGTTGTACACGCAAGTTTTACGAGTGCAGGCCCTTCTCGGAGGAAGTAATAGCCCTACGTCTCGGAGCCCGGAGGCAGTCGACTGGATTATGAGTGTGTGAGTTACAGGGGGTGCGAACCCTTGTCCCAGAGGAGGGGGATGGCTTATATAGAGTGCGCCAAGACCCCAGCTCCCCTTTGTTACACATGGTTCAATGTACATTAAGAGGAGGGCGTTACTGGTAACGCCATCAATAAATTTATGTAATGACCATTAAAGCTACGACTTAATTCCCGACCATTGCAAAGTGGGGTGCCTCTGGATCTTCTGATGGTCGAGTGATTGTCTTCATGGTCGAGTGTCTTCAAGGCTGTCGAGTGGAACGTAGTTCCATGGTCGAGTGGATGACGACTCTTCTTCAGATACTTCTGATTCTTTTAGCAATGCCCTTGGGGAGGGTATCTTAGAAAGATCCATGACCCTACCCTAGGTGTATAGCTTCATCACCTATTCCTAAACCAACTCCGAAGAAAAGGGGTGTTCTATTTCTCAGTCCTGAAGATATGCAAGAGGCAAATAAATCTATGAAATAAAAGGGTATTAAAGCTGAAGATATTAAGAATTTACCTCCTATTGAAGAAATACATGGTCTTAATTTATCGCCTGTTGAAGAAATACATGGTTTTAATCCATCATCTATTGAAGAAACACATGGTCTTGATAACCCGACACAGGTAGTAAAGGTAAATTCTCTCTATAGATATGATAAAGCTGAAATCCCTCCTACTAAGTTTGCTAGCCAATGTTTGGATGAGTTTGATTACTTTATGGTTAAGCAAGAAGATTTTAATGCTTATTTGGTAGACAATTAAAACAAAATTCTTATATGATTGAACACTTGGGTCATTATATGTCTAGAGTTAAAGGTGAACGTAAACTCATTAGTAAACATGCTTCTATGGTTACCACTCAAGTAGAACAAGTACTTAAAGCTCAAAATGATTTGCTCAATGAATTGAATAATAAGAATAATGATTATGCTGTTAGAGTGGCTACTAGAACTAGTAAAATGACTCAGGAACCTCTGTATCCTGAAGGCCATCCTAAGAGAATTGAGCAAGATTCTCAGAGAAATAATATAGATGCACCTAGTCCTTCTAAAAAGAAGAAAAAGAAAAATGATAGGACTTTGCATGCTTCTAGTGAACCTATTGCTGAACCACCTGAGAATCCAAATGATATTCTATTTCTGATGCTCAAACACAATCTGGTAATGAACATGAACCTAGTGATAATATTAATGAAGATGTTCATGTTGATGCTCAACCTAGCAATGACAATGATGTAGAAATTGAACCTGTTGTCAATCTTGATAACCCACAATCAAAGAATCAATGTTATGATAAGAGAGACTTTTTTGCTAGGAAACACGGTAAAGAAAGAGAGCCATGGGTTCAGAAACCCATGCCTTTTCCTCCTAAACCATCCAAGAAAAAAGTTGATGAGGATTTTGAGCGCTTTGCTAAAATGATTAGACCTATCTTTTTGCATATGCGATTAACTGATATGCTCAAAATGAATCCTTATGCTAAGTATATGAAAGAAATTGTTACTAATAAAAGAAAGATACCGGAAGCTGAAATTTCCACCATGCTTGCTAATTATACTTTTAAGGGTGGAATACCAAAGAAACTTGGAGATCCAGGAGTACCCACTATACCATGCTCCATTAAAAGAAATTATATTAGAACTGCTTTATGTGATCTTGAAGCCGGTGTTATTGTTATGCCTCTCTCTTTATATCGTAGACTTGATTTGAATAAGTTGACACCTACTGAAATATCTTTGCAAATGGCTGATAAATCAACTGCTATACCTGTCGGTATTTGCGAGGACGTGCCTGTTGTGGTTGCGAACGTTACTATTTTAACAGACTTTATTATTCTTGATATTCCCGAGGACGATAGTATGTCTATTATTTTTGGAAGACCCTTTTTGAATACTGCAGGTGCTGTTATTGATTTCAACAAAGGCAATGTCACTTTTCATGTTATTGGTAATGAGCATATGGTACACTTTCCGAGGTAACAACCTCAAGTCCACAGTATCAACTCTATTGGAAAAATTCCATCGATTATTTTTGGAGGTTTTGAATTTCCTCTTCATACTATCAAAAAGAGATATGATATTCTTATTATTGGGGATGTGTATATCCCCATTGGGGTAACATAGTGTTATTCGAAATTTCTCCGGTTTCATGTTATTCGGAATGAGTTTGTTAACAAGACCTGATCAACCTTGTTAGTGGATTCCTTTTGATGAGCATGAGATGGATGAAGTTAGAAAGCGCAACCTTCTGTACCCTCTCTCCACTTTTTGTTATTTAGTTGAAATAAAGTAAAAATAGTATTTTTCTGTCTGTCTTCTGAATTAGCCGTGCAATATAAAAATACCCCGAAAATAAAAGTTCTCCAAATGCCCTGCCAATTTAATATGATTTTTCTGGAATATTTGAGAATATTTGGCACTGAGAATACAGCAGAGGGAGCAAGCACCTGGGCACGAGGGTCCAGTGCGCGCCCACCCCCTCGGGCCCACCCCTGCCTCGTGGGCCCACGGTGGCTCCCCTCCACTTATTCCTGTACCTACACACTTCTTCTTCCTCCCAAAAAGATCACCATCCAGCTCAAGCACGAGTTCTAGCTCATTTTGCTGCGATTTTCAATCTCCTTGCTGAAAGCACCTCTCACAAAACTGCTTTGGGGTATTGTTCCTTGGTATGTGACTCCTCCATTGGTCCAATTAGTTTTTTGTTCTAGTGTTTTATTCATTGCAAATTTGTGCTGCCTTGGTGACCATGTTCTTGAGCTTGCATGTCAAATTTGTATGGTTCCAAGTAGTTCTAATGCATGATATAGTCTCTAGGCACTTGTTGGAGTAGTTGCTATCAATTTTGTTGAGCTTGGTTCACTTTTATTTGAAGTTACAAAAATTTTCAGAATTTTTTCAGAGGAAGAAATATGTTTAGGAAAATGTACCAAGGTGGTTCTTCAAGGAAACAAGGACCCAGGCTTGCAATGCGTGATGCTGATGATGAGCCACCAAGGGATGCTCCCGTGCGGCCTTGTGAATGGCCTTCAGAGGACTTCATGGATCAAGCTGGAATTAAGGAAGAATTTAACGCATATTTGTGTAACGCTGATCTTGTGAGCTTCGAGGCAGAAAAATGCCACCAATACCACTATCTCACTAGTTCCTTTGTGAGGAGGTTTGAATTTTCATCTTCACGCAATTCTCAAACTGTGTTGTTTGATCTTTATGAAAATTCTTATACTATGGACTTAGAGGATTTTACCACTGCTTGCAAACTTCCACAATGGGGTAGTGCTAGTGAACCTCACAAATATGAATTTAGATATTTTCTTGCTGGTATAACTGTGGGAGAATCTAGAGACATAGCACAAGCTACCATGGGGAGCATTCATTTTCCTGCTATACATTATTTTGCTCTCTTCATAGGTAGGTGCATAAATGGTAAGGATGAAGCATGTCACATGTGTGTCCCCGACCTTAGTATTCTCAGGAGTGCTGTGTAAGGAGATAAACATTATAATTTGGGAGCCATTTTTTCATGCAGGTTGCATCATAATAGATTTAATGTAGATTTCTTTGGTGGAATTTATGCAACCCGTATAGCTAATTTTCTTGGTGTAGCCATACGTGAGGATGATATTGAGTTGCCTCCTGCTTATTTGGATTATGAGGCTATGATTCGTCATCATTTTGTTGAGAGGAATGATCAGTTCCTCCAGTACCGTCTAATCTTTGACAGATGACGCACCTATCACGTCGCTCTCCCTGCTTCTACTTTCTTTGACTTTCAGGCAAAAGGGAGATATTTTATACCAGAGAGGAGGCGGAAGAGTATAAGAGGAGGGCTGAGATAGCTCGCCTCCAGGCTGCCGCCCATGATGCAATGACTGCTGCATCTCAGTACGACCCCAACTACAACTTTGGATATCCGCCAGGCCATCCGTGGCAATAGACCAACTTAGGCCAAAAGCCTAAGCTTGGGGGAGTACGTATTTCTCACCAACATTACATTTATGTTTACACACTCACTGCTAGATGTCGGTGCTCATACTTTTTCACTGTAATATCCATGCTAGTTTATTTTCCTTTTTATGCTTTCTTCTTGTGTGTTTGATAAACCTTAAGAAAAACAAAAAAAATTAGTTGTAGCTTTTAGCTAGTTTATTTTTTTGGTGTAGTAGTAATAATTAAAAGAAAATCCAAAAATATTTCATGTTCTTCTTTTGCTTGTTGGGAGCTTTCCTGTGTAAATAGTTTTGCTTTTTTTCTTTTCTTTGGGGGTCGATAGGAGAAGACCATAATGAAATTATTGAAGTGGCTCTTTTGTGCATTGTCGTTGATTTAACCAAGAGCCCATATTGCCTTGTCTTCTCCTGTTTATAGAATGCTCGCAGATTCTAGCTTAGTCCAATGCACATGCACTATTATTATTATTCACATCGTTCGGTCGTGCAAGTGAAAGACAATTATGACGACATATGATGGAGTGATTGAGATGAGAGAAGCTGGTATTAACTCGACCTCTCTTGTTTTTGTAAATATGATTAGTTCATCGTTCCTGATTCAGCTTATTATGAATAAACATGTTTGCAATGACAATTAGAGATTATAGTTGCTTATGCCATGCTTAATTACCTAGGAATTTATAATGGTTTACCTTGCGTGCCAACATGCTATTAAATGGTTGTGATGTGGTATGATAGGGTGGTATCCTCCTTTGAATGATTTAAGTGACTCTACTTGGCACATGTTCACGCATGTAGTTAAAACAAAATCAACATAGCCTTCACGATATTTATGTTCATGGTGGATTATATCCTACTCATGCTTGCACTCAATGTTTATTAATTTTAATGCATCTTCATGACTGTTGTCGCTCTCTAGTTGGTCGCTTCCCAGTCTTTTTCTAGCCTTCAATTGTATTAAGCGGGAATACTGCTTGTGCATCCAATCCCTTAAACCCCAAAGTTATTCCATATGAGTCCACTATACCTTCCTATATGCGGTATCTACCTGCCGTTCCAAGTAAATTTGTATGTGCCAAACTCTAAACCTTCAAATGAAATTTTGTTTTGTATGCTCGAATAGCTCATGTATCAACTAGGGTTGCCCGTATCTTCCATGCTAGGCGGGTAATTATCAAGAGGAGTGGACTCCGCTCCTCACTCACGAGAAAATGGCTTGTCACCGGGATGCCCAGTCCCATGTTTTATGCAAACTAAATCAAAATAATTGCAAACAAAACTCCCCCAGGGCTGTTGCTAGTTGGAGGCACTCGTTGTTTCGAGCAAGCCATGGATTGATGCTTGTTGGTGGAGGGGGAGTATAAACTTTACCATTCTGTTTGGGAACCGCCTATAATGTGTGTAGCATGGAAGATATCGCCATCTCTAGGTTGTTATGTTGACAATGAAAGTATGCCGCTCAAAATATTATTTATCTCTGCTTTAAAACCGAGCTCTGGCACCTCTACAAATCTCTGCTTCCCTCTGCGAAGGGCCTATCTATTTACTTTTATGTTGAGTCATCACCCTCTTATTAAAAATCACCAGCTGGAGAGCACCATTGTCATTTGCATCCGTTACTATTAATTTATATTGGGTATGACTATGACTAGATCTCTTTTAACATGAATTAATATGTTTAGTCAGTCCTTGATCTTTAAAGGTGCTCTGCATTTATGTTTTGCGGTCTCAGAAAGGGCTAGCGAGATACCATCATGTTATATCATATCATGATTGTTTTGAGAAAGTGTTGTCATCCAAGATTTATTATTATTGCTCGCTAGTTGATTATGCCATTGACATGAGTAAACATGAGACCTAAATGTTATTGTGAATATGGTTAGTCATAATCTTTGCTGAAAACTTGAATGCTGGCTTTACATATTTACAACAACAAGAGCAAACAGAGTTTGTAAAAGTTTTTCTTTATCACTTTCAGTTTATCAAGATACGTCTCCGTCGTGTCTACTTTTCCAAACACTTTTGCCCTTGTTTTGGACTCTAACTTGCATGATTTGAATGGAACTAACTCGGACTGATGTTGTTTTCAGCAGAATTGCCATGGTGTTATTTATGTGCAGAAACAAAAGTTCTCGGAATGACCTGAAACTCCACAGAGATTATTTTTGGAAATAATAAAAAATATTGGCGAAAGAATCAAGGCCAGGGGGCCCACCCCCTGCCTCGTGGGCCCCCTGAAGCTCCATTGACCTCAACTCCAACTCCGTATATTCGTATTTAGGGAGAAAAAAATCAGAGAGAAAGATTCATCGCGTTTTACGATACAGAGCCGCCGCCAAGCCCTAAACTTTCTCGGGAAGGCTGATCTGGAGTCCGTTCGGGGCTCCGGAGAGGGGAATCCGACGCCATCGTCATCATCAACCATCCTCCATCACCAATTTCATGATGCTCACCTCCGTGCGTGAGTAATTCCATCGTAGGCTTGCTGAACGGTGATGGGTTGAATGAGATTTATCATGTAATCGAGTTAGTTTTGTTAGGGTTTGATCCCTAGTATCCACTATGTTCCGAGATTGATGTTGCTATAACTTTGCTATGCTTAATGCTTGTCAGTAGGGCCCGAGTGCCATGATTTCAGATCTGAATCTATTATGTTTTCATGAATATATGTGAGTTCTTGATCCTATCTTGCAACTCTATAGTCACCTATTATGTGTTATGATCCGGCAATCCCGAAGTGACAATAATCGGGACCACTCCCGGTGATGACCATAGTTTGAGGAGTTCATGTATTCACTAAGTGTTAATGCTTTTGTCCAGTACTCTATTAAAAGGAGGCCTTAATATCCCTTAGTTTCCATTAGGACCCCGCTGCCACGGGAGGGTAGGACAAAACATGTCATGCAAGTTCTTTTCCATAAGCACATATGACTATATTTGAAATACATGCCTACATTACATTGATGAATTGGAGCTAGTTCTGTGTCACCCTATGTTATGACTGTTACATGATGAACCGCATCCGGCATAATTCTCCATCACTGATCCAATGCCTACGAGCTTTTCACATACTGTTCGTCGCTTTTTTACTTTTCCGTTGCTACTGTTACAATCACTACAAAACCCAAAAATATTACTTTTGCTATCGTTACCGTTACTTCCATACTACTTTGCTACTAAATACTTTGCTGCAGATATTAAGTTATCCAGGTGTGGTTGAATTGACAACTCAGCTGCTAATACTTGAGAATATTTTTGGCTCCCCTTGTGTCGAATCAATAAATTTGGGTTGAATACTCTATCCTCGAAAACTGTTGCAATCCCTTATACTTGTGGGTTATCACAGCGCCTCACGAAGCACTGGGAGGCTTTCCCGGCCACATTGCTTGCGGGCGGCCCCGGCGCGCCACCAGCCTTGTGCCTTGCTGCACGCTGGACAACAGCTGTGGGTGGCCCCGCGCCCGCCGCCTTGCTAGGCTCGCCACTTGCGGCTGCATCGCGGGCCTGCGGGCCCGACACACCGCCCGCTTTGTGTACGGCCGGCTGCACGTTGGACGACAGCTTCGGCCTTCGGAATGCCTGCTCCCTGCCCCCATGGCGCCTGCAATCTTGGATTCTGCCTCCCCAGGCGACGACGGGAAGGCAGCCTGCGGCGACCCATGGACTGGATGGACGACAACTTGGAAGGCATGAACCCTACCCGGCGTGGCGCCTTGACGCTCTCCCAGTCTCCCTGCCGGATGAGGCGGCCTGTCGTCCGGCTCTCGCCTTTTCTGGCATCACCTAGCGTATAGCAGAGCGGAGCGTCCGTGCGTGGCGAGCTCTCGGCCAGCACCACGAAGGTCCTGCCTGAACAACGCTTTTGGCTGTGTGCCTTGTGTGTGATGCTTCCTGAAGAAGCTATTATGTGTGTGTGTGTGTGCTAGATCGTAGGCATGCACCAGCAGTACGTCGGCGCATGAGGCCGCTCTCCATCGACTCCTCGCTGCCGCATGAGGCGTCGGCACCAGCAGTCGACGAGCATCCACTCCTCTTCTTCCAGGTACTGAGGGAGTAGCCGAGTATGGAGTAGTTCTCAACACCGCACCGTGCCTTTCTGTCTCCGCAGCAGAGCATGAAACGTGCCTCATACTCTTGTGTCCTTCATTTCAAAAAAATATTAATCATTTCATGCTCGTGTGTCCTGGCTACCGGAGCATGCAGATGTACTGGACGGCGTGAAACTGCCAGCACCTCGGCAACGTCAGCTCGCCGTGGCGATGCCTCAGGGTAGTCCGCCTCGGTGGTGGGGACAAGAGCAGGCTGTGCTGCTGTCGCCAGTGCGTCTGATTGCGAGCCTTTGAGACGCGAACTTCGACAAAATCCCCCACCGGTGTGCCTTTAGGCTATGCTGCAAATGCCATGCATGACATGAGTTTTGGAAATTAGCTTTTGCGAATCACAGTAGTAGGACCAAGTTCTCAGGTAGCAACCAGCTGGATTAGTTCTTCAGTCTGCTTTTGATTAGTACAGGGCGACGTTGTCGTTTTCGTTTTGTCAAGGTGAATACGTAGATGATACGCAAATGGAGTGTGCTCTTAACTGGGCCCTTTCTCTTCCTTTGTCTTGCCAGGATATTTTTTTTCTTACATAGAAGATTATACCATTAATGGTGACCGTATGAAGATTGCTACGTTGTATCATTAGCAATATGAAGGTTTTTGTTTGTTTGTTCGACAAGATGAGTAGATATAATCATAAGCACCGCGTCCATAACTGGAGCTTTTCTCTCCCAGACCTACGTATAAGATTCTCACTTCCAGCTGCTCATTCAAGTTACCTAATATACTTATGTTTTTCTATTGCCTTTGTTTTGTGTTCTACACCGTGCAAGTAAAAGCATCTGGAGTTGGTATGCCATGATATTACAGTGAGTTATGTTATTTCAAAAGTAGTTCCCCATTGATCATGATTAACTTCAGAATTTTGATTTTCCTCAACAAATTTTTTTTCAGAATTTTGAACTCGATCTAGCTGTCACACAGATAAAATTTCTTGCTTAGTGCTTAGATAATAGACAATCTTGGACACCTATGGTCTTCCTTAAATAAACTGGTATAAAATGTAGTTTCTAGACATAATTTTCCCCCAAGTCTGAATCTGATCTGCAAATTGCTGTAAACATTCATGGATCTCTTCCACTAAGTATCAATTTCTCTCATCAGAGGAGTATTACTTGATACAACTGATTGTTCAATGCCTATTTGCACTTAATTGATTATACAATTGCTTCATTTAGTTAGTGAAATAACTTCTACCAACATTTTTTTACTGAAATCGTAACCAGTTTATTTGTTTTACTTGTGCTGCACAATTTTCCAGTTTTGCTATCATTTTAAATTGGCATGTAATTATCTGTCAAAATTGTACCACTTCATGAATCTTCTATCACTCGATGAATCTGTCTATCTTTGACTCTCTATTTAGTTAGTTGATTATACAATTGCTTTATTTGGTTAGTGAAAACTTCCACATTTTTTAACTGAAATCACATATTGTACCATTTTATTTGTTTTATGTGTGCTGCCTGTTTTCTCCATTTGGTTATTATTTACAGAATGGTATTTGTCTGTGTAAAATTTATTTTACCATTCGATGAATATGTCTATCTTTGATTCGCTTTTTCGAAGAGGTTTTTGTGTTTGAACTTCTGTTTGTGTTCATTGGACTGATCTATGTTGAATTATTCAGGGATTTTGTTGGGCACATTTTCTTGGGTGGATTGCCAATTGTTTGTTGATGTGTGATCCATATTTCGCTGTTTAGAGTATCTACAATGCAGGTGCTAAGATAAGGTGCCAGGTTCCAATTGCTGGTCTTTCGTAAAAATCCTAAACATTCCCAGGATTCTAGCTGGCACGGATGCCAAGCCAGTCGTCGGGTGCCTAGCCTCCTTTTTTTTCACATGATCCTTTTTTTTTTGAAACGGAGGCAAAAGCTTTGCCTCATCCATTAAATCAGAGATAATATAGTTTGTTACAAGCAACCCGATTACACGGCATGGGAATTACTCTCGCAATATTATTGAACCTAGTTTTTTTTCGCACCGGCGATGATCCAGAGGCTAGCCTCGGTCGTGATGGAGGCAAGCAGTGCAGTCGGTGGCGCGCTCTTCTGCTTGAACACTCTCGCGTTTCGCTTGTTCCAAATATTCCATGAGACAAGCATGGTGAGGGATGCCTTGGCTTGTCTGAATGGCATGGCGCTGTCGCAAGTACTTTCCCACCAAGCCTCAACCGTGTCGAACAAGGGCCAAGTGTTTGTGTCTAGCCCGAGAATGTGATATTTGTCAATGACCAAAGACCATAGCCTTCTCGTGTAGCGGCACTTGTAGAGGAGGTGAGTCCCGCTTTCTTGCACCCTCTTGCAAAGAGGGCACATGTCACAATTTGGCCATCCACGCTTTGCCAATCTATCGGCCGTCCAAATTCTATCTTGAAGAGCTAACCAAGCAAAGAACTTGACTTTTGGAGGAGCCCAAGCCTTCCAAATCATTTTATCCATGGGTGAGAGAACCATCCCTAAGAATTGTGCCTTGTATGCAGATGTCGGATATTGCCCACTAGTCGTTCTAACGAGCGTATCAAATCCTCAACCGACTAAGGTAGTGCTCCAGTAGGCAGACTTCTCCATCGGCGCTTCTTCCTTGGTTAATTTTATTATAATGTTCTAAGCACCCAAAAAAGCGCCCCTCCCCCATTGTAAATGCCCTTAGTGGGTGTAGAGATCGGTCGGTTTGCTTCTTACGTTGCTACCTTTTGCATGATAACTAACGTGATGCATGATATGACCACGTGTGCATGGATGCATGATATGACCACGTGTTCCCATGCACGTAGTTGCGTCAAAATCGTAAGGTGTGGTTGTGTTGAGACTCTCGACACCGTTTTTTCCGAAATTTCTAAAGTGTTTCTTTCTATATAAATATGGTGATGATAAATGTATATTTTTCAAATTACTTCAATGCATGACTTTCATTTCGGTGACTACAAACATATGTGCATAAAAGTATTTTTTAGTCCAAATTCTCACACAAAATAAAAATACCACAACACACGTAATGTATTGATAGGGCGCGGCGTGTGGCCGTGCGGGCATAGCTAGTACATGGTTAGAAGAGAAAGGAGGGCATGCATAGGCACTTGCAGGTGCATGCAAGGCCACGACCAGGAGAGGGCCGATAACTAGGACTGTATGTTACAACAGAATATGTGTACAACGTGCTGTTCTAAAAAAAGTGTACAACGTGTATTTCAACCATAGTTTTAAATAGCCGGCTAGCCTTTTTAGCAGGGTGTCGCTAAATGGTTGTCTTCACAAATAGCCCGCTATAGCTTCGCTATAACTGATTTGGAGGGCCGCCGCTATTTTTCATAGCCCGCAAGATTTCAACAAAGACAATACACAATGTTATTGAACAAGTCGGCTGTTTTTTGTTCAACGGCAATGGTTTCACTTTTGGTGAGCCATCTTGGAGGTCCGCAAAGCTGCATATCAGCATGAAGCAGCGTCGAGCTCGGGTGAGGAGGTGAACTGTCATTCTTTTATTCGGTGGTTGATATTGTGTTGGTGTCAAGCTCAGCGATGTTCTGCTATCTTTTCAGTTTTGTCATGTCGATCCTTATGCGACTTGTACTTTGTTATTTACGATATAAATGAGACGCGTATTACCATGCAAAAAAAATGATGAGTGTGTGTACGCTTGAGCAACGCATTCCGCCGGGGAGTTTCAGTATGCTTCTCCGGTGAGGTTTTCTCCCGTTCCTTTTGCGTACCCTTGAAGCAACGCATTCCGCCGGGGAGTTTCACTTCTTCTTCCATGCCAGTACGCGTTTCAACTTCCCTGACGTTCGTGACAATAGGCGTCCACACAATGTTCACGGCAAAGACGGTGCGGCCAAAAGCTACAGCTTTTTTGGAAACGAAAAAGCAAAAGCTACAGCTTTTGTATAGAAGGGCTTGCACACTCCGAACTCGCTGTTCAAATTCGTGAGAATCTATGCGTCCCCAGTTTCAACATTGGCAGTAGTAAAAACTGCGTACGTCGATGCAAGGAACTTTCACCGTACTTACATAGGCCTGCAACGCGTGGCTCTCCATAAATAACCGGCCAAATCTTCGAAGAAGAACCCACAGCACAGGAGAGCACAGTTCGATTGATCGCTGACAAAGTTCGAATCAGCATACACCATCGACCGGTCTCTCCATGGCCACGATGATGAGGAAGCTTGCAGCGGCCATGCTCTTGGTTCTCATGGCCACGTCCGGCTCATCATGGTACCGAGCGGCGGCGAGGCCGTTGCAAGGTGATCAGGTGCAAGACGGGGAACCCTCCTCCGGCGGCCGCTGCCCCGGCGGCAATGCGCTGCCGTCGCCGACGCGTTGGCGTGGGCACGTGCTGTCTCAGTTGGAGGAGAAGGGCCCCAACGGGTGCCCGAAAACTCACAATCATACCACAACTTGTCCCCCGGCGTAGAGACGGGCGGACACGAAGGACGGGGAACCATCACGCCTTGCATGGGAGCCGACCCTGAAGTTTATTGGTTCGATTCGCAGTGCATAGTATCGCGGTGATCGATCCGCTTGTGTCATTGTGTGGTCTCATGTATTCCGTGTTCAGACTAGCATGCAAGGAAAAAGCAATTATGTACTCTTCTAATTTTATGCTATAGCACTTCTATTCGTAATGATCAAACCTACAAGTAAGTTAGTATTAAGGGGTGTGGCTAGATCTTAGTTGCAGGCGAGGAAAGAGCAATTATGTACCCTTCTAAATTTATGCTATAGCACTTCTATTTGTAATTCCTGAACCAACAAGTATGTTAGTCAAATATTAAAGGGTGTGGCTACATCTTGGTTGATTAAGATTTAACCAAGTCTCAGTCAAGTGACGCAACATATAAAAAGAATAAAACAAAAATTAAAAGAAATTTTACACGGATCTCAACGTAAAATCTCACGAATATAATACCGACAGAGTCTCAGTCGACTGAGATTTAGCAATACGAATATTGAAATGTTGCCAAAGAGAAGTATTCTTTATTTTTACTGGACACTGCTAGTTTGCTCTAAGTAGAAACCGAATAAAAAAAATGGTTGGTTTCACTGTGTAAGAAAACCAGGTACCCGGTTCTTTATTTTACATAAAAATGTTCATAATTTTAAAAATTCAAAACATATTCGTGAGTTTTAAAATGTTCATGAATTACAAAATATTACTTCTGAATTTGGAAATATCATTGAATTTCATTTTTTATAAAATTTAAAAATAATCATGAATTATCAATGATAAAACAATAGCAAAGTAAATAGAAAAATGAAAAGTGAAAAATGCTGAAAAATGGAAGAAAATCGACAAAAGAACTGTGCGTCGTGGACAACAAAAAAAAACCACTCCTACCCTCGATGTTAGCCTTTAATTCTACAGTCGGCCCAATTCTGAACTTCAGGTAGTCCTAACAGCGAAGGGAAAGCCCAACATCTAATCGTCCTGTATCTCTACCTCTGCACTGTCGTCAATGCTACTCCAGCGCGGGATTACCCACGTCTCTGCTTCCACTACCATCGGCAGATCGAAATCATTAATTAAGGGGTACAAATCAACTCCCACCTTTTCTAGTGCTCGGCAAGTTGCGCATTGCACGCACTTGCCGCAACCAGGTATTTTTTTTTTCTCGCAGACTCCTTTTTCCGAAACATTTTATCTCTTGAACTATGTATCCAAATCATGAATCATTATCACTGTTGGAGTCGCATTGATATCTTCGAAACTAGATCCATTATTCATAGATTTCGACGAACTTTTTTTTTCATGAAAAAACAACATACAAAACCGATAATCGAAAAGAAACCAAAACCAAAAAAAGGGGAAATAAATACCGGAAAAGGCAAAAACAAAAAAGAAGAAACCAGAAAGAAAAACAAAAACCAAAACCAAAAGCACAGTTATGATTTTTTTTCCTTTTTTTAAAGCACGGTTGTTCTTTTTTCCTTTTCGGTAAGCACACTTGTACTTCTCACGGAAGCACATCTTGTGGTTTTTCCTTCCCTTTTGGGAATCATAGTTGTGCTTCTTGTGCAGCACAAGCTATGCTTCTCAGGGAAGCATAATTGTGCTTTCCCTTTTCAAGAAACATAGCTGGTGTGCTTCTCGTGAAAGCACACATGTGCTTTTTTCTTCTTCTTTTCAAGAAGCACGGCTTTGCTTTTTTGTATTTTGAAAAACGCAGATGTGCTTCTCACTCGTGGAATAGCACCACTTCTAAACAAACCAACATTCCGCCAAAATCTAGGAAAAACCAAGCTAAAAATGAAAAGCCAAAAAAAAAAACAATAAGACCCTAAACGCGTGCAAAAGAGAAAAAACTCGGAATCCTGAGGGTGCGTCCAGCACGTGACACATGGCGGCTTCGGTATACACCACTTCAAAAAGTGATCTCTCCGTGAGCCTTTCATGGGGTACCTGTTAATTAGCTACTCCCTCAGCACACGACATTTGACCTTCTAATATTTGAGGGGGGGGAGGGGGGATTGGGGGTGAAACATGCGCCATATCACGTAGTTTTTTTTAATGTAAAGAGGTTGAAAATCATTTCCTACCGGGTCATTCACATGCTTTCTTCAATGTTTTCTTCTCGGGAACGATGATTTGCCACATGGATTGTGATCGCCGGCATCTTTCTGGTCTACATCCATAATTTTCTTTAAAACTCAACCACTATGAATATATTATTTTTGATCCAAGAGCATCTACAACCGGACCCCCCAAACGCCCACTAAACGTCAGGGCGGGTAGCTCGGTCACTATGTACTGAAGAAATTGCCACCCACCCCCCTTATATCCACCACAAATTTTCAGGCTATCAGGCACCCCTCAAAACCAGCCCATATGTGCGGTGGATAGGAGGCGGACCGGACACGCGAGATCTATGTATCCCCATTGCCAGCCGTATTAGGTCTCGTCTACAACACTCAGATACTAGGCCGGTACAATATTCTAGCTGCACGCTAGATTTTTTTTTGGTTTTTATCCAAAAAAAAATTCACTACTTCGCATCAGTTTTCTTGGGGTTTTTCTTCGATCTTCACTAATTTTCTTAGGTTTTCTTATTTTTCTTTCTTCAGTTTTCACAAACTTTCTTGGTTTTATTCTATTGATTTTACTTTTTATTTACAGGTGTGTATCTTTTAAAACACATTGTACAGTTTTGTATACATTAAGAATATATTTTCTATACACATTTAATATTTTTCTAATGCATGTATAATTTTTTTTCAAATATATATTTTATGTCTACTTTTTCTACACACATCATATATTTTCATATACATCTAAAGCATTTTTATATATGTTTAACACTTTTCAAATCCATGATTAATATGTTTTCAAATACGTGTTTAAAAGTTTTCGTGGTATACGTGTTCAACATCTTTCAAGAAACATTTTTCTGAATGATAAGAAACACATTTCTTAAAACTACGTGGACATTATTTTACACTGTATAATTTTTTTTAAATGCCACACACATATTTTTTAAATGCGTGGCCATTTTTTTTAAATGTAATGTACATTTTGTGAATTGTATTTAGCATTATATTTTGAATTACATGGACATTGTTTCGATTGTATAAGATTTTGTTAAATGTCATGTATATTTTGAACCATGTGAACATATTCGAAATGTCACTTTTTTGAATGGTACAAACATTTCCTATAATTGAGTGAATATTTTACACTGCATGAATACTCATTAAATGTGTGACAAACACTTTAGAAAATTATCTAAATTATTTTTTATAATATATATATTTAGTATTTTTTGAAATATAAACAAAAAAATGTGTGATAACAGCACGACGAAACCAAATGGCCACCAGACAGGCCCACTACCAGCTCCCTGTAACGCTAAAAACAGAGGATTGACCAAATACATTTGCCCTTTTGAAAATATAAAAACCTTTCAAGTTAGGTGCATTGGTGCACAACAAGTCCAATATTCTCCCATGAACCAATATTTGGTTGGATGTTAGGAAGACAATAATATCCCTAGCCTATTGAATTCAAATCCTACACTCTGTACGATGGTGATCGTATTTTTCTGAATTTATTTCAGCCCTTTCAACGATGTGCGTTCTATGAAAGGAGACGTTTCCGTCGACTACGAAGACATCTATGGCGACTTCATCAATCTCAAGATTATGTGTTGGCTCAGTCTCTCGGTGGTGTTCATAGGGGTAGGCTGTGCATGTGTGTGTTCGTAAGGATGAATGTATGTGTGTATGTATGAGCGTCTGCATCTGTACTGTTGTAAAAACAAGTTCAATACTCTCCCATGTCAAAGCTTGACACTTTCTTCACAAAAAATAAAAATAAAAAGATAGCTTGCCAGTTTCACGAAAGTAACTTGGGCACTTGAGTGCTTGAACGCGACCGACGACCAGAACAGAGGCCATGAAGATCGAAGGGTGCCTCTTGCCCGGTGCATGAGTATCACGGGTCTCCTCCCTTCTCTCCGTGATGCGTTCGGTAGTGTGACTGAATGACACACTTTGACTTAGAACAGACTGCTACACACAACACGTTCCATAATTGCCATATCAGATTCGCTGAGCTCATCTACGTATCATCCACTTCAGTGTTCTTTTTAGTTTTAGAGCTCATTCAGTTAAAGTGTTCAACTTAGATTTGTTTATCATTTTAACAGGGTTAACGGCTTCTCAATGAGCTCTCTTGTTCATTAAACTTTGGATTTGATGTCACGACCGGTTTTCCAATAAAAATATTTATTGAGAAACCAATCTTTTGGATCCAGTATGAGAGAAAATCATCCTCACTGGTAGACAAACTCTTGATACAATAAGCCAGTAGCACAGGATATATTACAGGGTTGAGCTAAGGGTGCTCAACAATTTATTACAAGCGCGCCAATAATTATACATAATGGCGGATATATCACAATGGTGTGGTGGCATACTACTGACTCGGGGAATAAGCGATGGTGGAATAATACAGTGGAGAGTGTGATAACATGGCTCTCAAACTAGCATCTCATCGAGCGTCGAGGTGAAGCTCGAGGTACTTTGTTCGGGTTGCGGAAGCGGATATAATATAGTGACCACATCCAGGGTCGCGTGAGACTGACTGGGATTCCTCTAGGCGTCGGACTCGCTATCGAACTCTTCATCCATGAGATCACCTTCGTCAGCATCTGGCCAAATCAACAAGCCAGTGAGTACTTTAAAAGTACTTGCAAGACAGTTCGGACGTAAGATATAACAAATGCATGCATGAATGCATCATGACTAATTTATCAATGCATAATTGAAATAATAGCAGGCATGGTAAGTAAAAAGGGAATCGGCGGTAGTCCGCCTGAAATCCCAACAATAAAGTAAAGGAAACCAATCGAGTGTCTGGAGCGACGCCACGAAAGGTGAACAGATAAGTAAAAGGAGAAAGTCGGGCGTCTATGCGACACCACATAAAGGGCTTAAAAAGAAATGCCGCAGTCGGGCGTCTAAGCGACACCACATAAAGGGCTTTAAAAGAAATATCGCAGTCAGGCGTCTAAGCGACACCACATAAAGGGCTTAAAAAGAAATGCCGCAGTCGGGCGTCTAAGCGACACCACATAAAGGGCTTTAAAAAGAGAAGCCGCAGCCGGACGTCTAAGCGACATCGCAGAAAGGGCTTTCTTCATAATGAAAATAATACACATGTTAGATTAGTCAGCTCAGGTCAATATACAGGTTAGTCCATCCACAGGAATAAACATTTAACCGGACTCAGCATGCTTATGATTCACCGGAGTATCTGTCACCAAAACTGGCACTTGTCAGAATAAGTTAGCATAGAACTTGGATATGGATAGGATGATTTGAAGAATTTATGACTCTGCAGAGTTTGTACAAAAATTTCCCACAGCCAACGGATTTCCGTAGTCACGAAGGACTAGTTCCGTTTACGGTATTTCGGAAGAAAACACAGCTAACCAGTACACACCCATCCAACCTCTCGATGCCAGGAATCACCCTAGACATCGTCCAAGAAAAACTTTTGAGACGGGGAGATAACAATCTCGAATAGCATGGGACAAATTTATATACGCGCGCTCTAAGGGGTGCCCCCCTCTCGGTCCCAACCGGAAACACCCATGCCCCCTGACCGGATGACTGGCTTTAATCCAGGGCCATGGAACCATCATCCCGGCCTCTCCTTTTGGTGTGTACCAGCAAAGCGGTTTGCAACTTACTAAACCATATTCCTTGCGAAAAACATGTGGTAGTACAGGGAGGGAATGTGGACGGGAACCGAACTGATACGGGCTGACACTGAAGTCAATAGTATGGCATAAGACTGGCATGCTACAACACTGCCGTCTTATCCATCCTCATGCCAACACATGGCCATGCATACTCACATCCAACAACGTTTGGATCATCGAACTCACTTGCTTTAACAATGCATGGAAATAACGTCCCTCGATATGCTCATCAATATACCATGCAACTAGCTAAATGCAAAACATGCCAAGACACTCATCATATCAAAAGTTCAAACATGCTTGCCTGGTTCAGAGTAGTCGGAGCCTAGCTCGGTGAAGTTTGCGGTCCCGTCACCTCCGTCGGTATCTACGGTATAAAGAGAATACACGCACTATCGTAAATACCAAGAGGTGCACAGAAATTAATCCAAATATTTTTCAAATAAATCTGATAAAAAACTAGGCAAAATTTTGAAGAGAACAGAAAAAGAATCACTCAAAAATATGCTTCTGTTAAAAAGTTATAAAGGTTTTTGTCCAGTGACCCATCTATAATGAAACAGAAACTTCCCAGGGTTCTTTTTATAAAAACCGAAAACGCTTCAGTCCTGAATACGCCGGCTCAGAGGAGAAAGCGTATTTTCCACGAAGGCGTCTTCAGAAAACGATTCGAAAAGAACAGAAATCTAACGGGGCGGTCCCACCCGTCGGGTTTGAAAACAGCGGCAGAGCTCTTGGCGCCAGAGAGCCGCGGCGATCGCCGGCGGCGATCCACGGCGAGGCAGAGGGATCGGAGGGTACCTCCGTACTCAGGGCGCCATTCCGCATCGGGTGGTGGTGGTGGTGGTCGCCGGTGAGCACCACGTCGACGGTGGCTCCTGCTCCGGTGGACGGCGGTTCGGGCGGGGATGGAGCTCGTCGGAGAGGGCTGCAAGCATCAAATTGAGGTGGGGGTCAGGCCTCAAGTAGCTAGAGGAGGAGATTGACGGAGTTTGGGCGCCGGGGACGGCCTCACCGAAGAGAACGTTGCCGGAGCCCGAGGCGGGCGGAGGTGGCCGGAGTCGAGGAAGAAAGGCCCCTCGAGGCCCCTCCAGTGGCTAGGCGGGGTCTGGCGAGGTGTTGGAGTTGTGCAGGGGCAAGAGCAAGCTCGGGGGGGCTATATATAGGCGGTCCGAGGCGGTTGCCGTGAACGGATAAGTCCGGCGGGCGATTATGGCGGAGTTGTGGGTGGACGGCCGGCTTACGGGCTTGATCATCGACTAGGTGGAGTACCGGTGCCATCCTAGTGTCCAACTCAGCACGGGGGGGGGGGGGAGTTACGGCCTGTCCTCGACGGAACAGCCGCACGGCACGCCGGCGACAGAGAACGCGCTCTGCGCGTGCCAGGCCACCATGGCGGTGCTGCATGCGTGCGCTGGCAAGGAAATGGCCACGCGGAGCCACCAGGGGGTTTGGGCGGCGCTGAACGGCGTTGCGCCGCCGTTCTGCTCCCTGTCGGCCGTTACGGTGGTTCGGCCTCCGCAAGACACGCCCGCGCAGGCGGGCCAGGGCGCCACCGACGCCAGGAAGGTGCCAAGCGCGCGTGCGAGGCTCCGGACAAGCAGGCCAGGCGGCGAGCAACGTGCCAAGGGCACTGTGAGCATGTGACTGAACTAACTGACGAAGATCGACACTGAATTCTGAATTTAGCTGAAAATGGCTGAAACAGTGCCTGCAAGGTGTTCGACCGAATGATCTAGGCATGCAGAGATTTTTCCTCGAGCTGATCTTTGGTGGAGTGGCTCCTCATTGCTCCAGTAGGCTGCCTGATTTTTGGTGGAATTTTTGGGTAAGTGGAAATATGAATTTCACCAAATTTGGCAAATCTGGTCCAAACTTGCAGAGAGTGAAAATTGAAATATTTGAAAAGGAGATGAGTGGATTAAGATGGTTCCAGGTTGAGGGTACCAAGGACTAGCCAGTAGAGTTGGTTTGAGGTCCAAATACAAATGCTATAGGGTACTTGCTTTGTAAAAGACTCAGGCTCAAAATAAAGATCAGAAAAGATTACAGAGATGAAATAATTAAAATGAAATCCAAAACTTGTTTGGTTTAGGAGGGACAGAGGACTTAGGTTGTTTTCAAGGAGGAGGGGAGGTTTTGAATGGGTTTTACCACATGGGCAAAAATACAAAGTCATGGGTGGTTTTCAATATATGAAAATCCCCAATTCTCATAGAGTTTTCTTATAAAAAGAAAAAGATTAAACTCCAAAAATAATTAGAGAGGGATTCAACAGAGAAGTAGTTTTTAAAAGATCAAACCCAAAGTTTGAAGAGGGAAACAGAAATAACAATCCTTTCCCATAAAAAAAATTTAAGAGGAAGGTTTCTGAAAGAAAGAAAATTTAAATGCCCTCTTTTCAAAACCAACAAAGGTTTTGCTAAAGACCAATTGAAAAATTTTGGAGTGTCACAACACCAGCCCCCTTAGGAAAAATCTCGTCCCCGAGATTTCAGCTGTTCCATAAATAAGTGCGGATGCTCTGCTCGAAGGAAATCCTCTCTTTCCCAAGTTGCTTCGTTGTCAGTGTGATTGCTCCACTGAACTCTGAAAAATTTAATGGTCTTCTGTCGGGTCCTCCTTTCAGACTCCTCTAATATCTTCACGGGACGTTTCCTATAAGTGAGGTCTTGTTGCACGTCAATGCTCTCATGGGATACTTGTTTCTCTGGGTTGCTTACGCACTTTCTTAACTGCGAAACGTGGAACACATTGTGGATATCTGACAGTTCCTTAGGTAAGTCTAGCTGATACGCTACTGTGCCTTTTCGGGCCACTATACAGAATGGTCCGATGAATCTTGGCGCTAGCTTCCCTTTTATTTTGAATCGTTGTAACCCCCTCATAGGGGATACTCGTAGGTATACAAATTCACCGGGTTCGAAGTTCACCCTACGATGCTTCTGATCGCAATAACTCTTCTGTCGGCTTTGAGCGGTCTTGAGTCTATTTCTGATTAGCTTGACCTTTTCCTCAGCTTCTCTAAGCATGTCTGGTCCGAAGATACGGCTGTCTCCAGTTTCTGACCAATTTAATGGGGTACGACATCTCCGTCCATACAAAGCCTCAAATGGTGCCATTTGCAGGCTGGCCTGGTAACTGTTGTTGTACGCAAACTCAGCATATGGCAGGCTCTCTTCCCAACTGGCTCCATATGTGAGGACACATGCTCTCAGCATGTCCTCTAAAATCTGGTTTACGCGTTCTGTCTGTCCATCGGTCTGGGGGTGGTATGCTGTACTGAAGGCTAGTTGAGTTCCCAGAGCCTGTTGTAAATGATCCCAAAATCTCGAGACGAACTGAGTGCCTCTGTCAGATATTATGGTCTTCGGAACACCGTGCAAACAAACTATACGGGATAGATATATCTTGGCAAGCCTCTGAGTGGTGTGGGTGGTCTTTACTAGAATAAAGTGTGCCACCTTGGTTAATCTGTCGGTGATGACCGATATGGCATCATTTCCGTGTCGTGACCGAGGTAGTCCGACAATGAAATCCATCCCTATTTCATCCCATTTCCACTCAGGTATTTTGTTTGGTTGCAGTAATTCGGCTGGTCTCTGATGCTCAGCTTTAATTCGTTGGCAAGAGTCGCAACATGCAATGAAAGTGGCTATGTCTCTCTTCATACCGTGCCACCAAAATCTTTCCTGAATATCTTTATACATTTTGGTTCCTCCCGGGTGGATTGAGTACGGGGCGGTGTGGGCCTTAGCTAAAATTTGCTGTTTAAGGTCTTCTATGTCTGGCACGCAGAGTATCTCCCCGTACCATAATATTCCTCCATCGTCTACGACGAATTCCGAGGCTTTGCCCTTACTCACCTTTCTTTTGATGCCTTCGATGCTGGGGTGACCAGGTTGAGCTCCTTTGATTTTCTCCACAAGGTCGGGTTGTATTGCCAAGTTTGTCAGGGTGCCTTCCGCTACCATTAATAAGTTGAGTTTGGCAAATTCCAGTTGGAACTCGGTTCTCAAGCTTTGCAGACTGCTTTCGTCGGAGCCGGGGTTCCGACTAAGGGCATCGGCTACTACATTTGCTTTACCTGGATGGTAGTGGATACCAACATCATAATCCTTTACCAATTCCAACCAGCGTCGTTGCCGTAAATTTAGTTCTGGCTGCGTGAAAATATATTTGAGACTTTTATGGTCCGTATATATTTCACATCGATTTCCAAGTAGGAAGTGCCTCCATTCCTTAAGTGCATGAATGACGGCTGCCATCTCTAAGTCATGAGTGGGATAATTTTCTTCATGCTTGCGAAGCTGCCTTGAAGCATAGGCGACAACCTTGCCTTCTTGCATCAATACACATCCGAGACCTTTTCTGGACGCATCACAATATACTTCAAAATTCTTGTGTATGTCCGACACAATTAATACTGGGGCTGTCATTAATTTCCGCTTTAGCTCTTGGAAACTTTTCTCGCAGGCTTCTGTCCATTCAAACTTCTTGTCTTTCTTGAGTAACTGTGTCATAGGCTTGGCGATGGTGGAGAATCCTTCAATAAATCTGCGGTAATATCCTGCCATTCCCAAGAAACTTCGTATGTCCGTTACACTGGCTGGTGACTTCCAGCCAAGTACGGCCTTGACTTTTTCCGGGTCTACTGTGATACCGTCTTGGGTCAGCACATGGCCAAGAAAGCCTACTTGCTTTAGCCAAAATTCGCACTTGCTGAACTTGGCATACAATTGATGTTTCCTGAGTTCGCCTAGTACCATTCTGAGATGTTCCGCGTGCTCTTCTGGTGTCTTGGAGTATACCAGAATATCGTCGATGAATACCACGACAAATTTGTCCATAAATTTCATAAACACTTTGTTCATGAGGTGAACAAAATATGCGGGGGCGTTCGTTAATCCAAATGGCATTACCGTGAACTCATACAGTCCATATCTGGAGGTGAAGGCTGTCTTGGGGATATCTTCGGTTCGCACCTTCAATTGATGGTATCCTGACCTTAAGTCAATTTTTGAGAATACCTTGGCCTGTGCGAGTTGATCAAATAAATCGTTTATCCTTGGCATTGGGTATTTGTTCTTGATTGTGACCATGTTAAGTGCTTGATAGTCAATACACAATCGCAGTGTTCCATCCTTCTTTTTGGCAAATAAAATTGGTGATCCCCAAGGTGAGGAACTGGCTTGAATGTATCCTTTGTCCATCAATTCCGTTATTTGTTTTTTCAACTCAACCAACTCGGATGGTGCCATTCTGTATGGTTTCTTGTATATGGGGGTGGTTCCTGGTGCGAGCTCAATGCTGAACTCTATCTCCCGATCTGGTGGCATGCCTGGTAGCTCTTCGGGAAAAACGTCTGGAAATTCACATACTACTGGAACCTTGTTTAACTCAGAAACGTCCACCTTATTTAATCTTGGTTGCCGGGGTATTTCTCTTTCCTTGGCGGATACCCTTATTGTCTTCCCGTGGTGGTGTGTGAGAATTACGGTCCAGTTGAAACAGTCAATGAAACCCTTGTTGGTGGTTAGCCAGTCCATCCCGAGAATGACATCCAGTCCTTTATTTTCCAACAAATGAGATTGGCAAGGAACTTCAATCCTTTGAACTCAATAACCACATCCTGACAGTAACTCTGAGTGACTTGCTGAATCCCAGGGGACTTGATGGTCATGGATTTCCCCAAAGGAAGCATCGAAAAATTATTTTGCAAAGCAAAACTTTTCGAAATAAAAGAGTGAGAAGCTCCAGAATCAAACAAAACCATTGCAGGTATTGTGTTGACAGGAAACGTACCGAGTACGATATCCGGAGCATTTTGTGCCTCCTCTTTGGTTACGTGGTTCAGATGACCCTTCCTGTGGTTGTTGTTGGGATTGAAATTGTTTCGCTTGGGCGCTGTATTATTGCAACCGTTGTTCGGCTTTGGTGCTGAGTTTCTAGGCTTGGGACACTGCTTGGCATAGTGTCCTTCCTCTCCACAGGCGTAGCAAGTAATGCCGGGGCGATATGTGAACTCCTTGTCCCTTGCATGGAAATTCTTGATTGGGCGTGAAACGTTGGACACGGACTTGTGTGTTCCACCCTTTTGAAAATCTGTCTTGCTTCGATGATTGCGAGCATAGTTGGTCTGGTCCCTTTTTCGCTTGCGGATATCTTCCAAGCTGCGTCTTTCATTTTCCAGAGTAATCGCCTTGTCCACTAGTGTTTTAAAATCTGGAAAAGTGTGTACGACCAGTTGGCATTTAAGCGCGGGCGCTAGACCGTCAAGGAATTTTTCCATCTTCTTGCTTTCAGTCATACGATCTTCATTGGCGTAGCGAGACAATAAAGTAAATTGACCGTTGTAATCTGACATTGTCATGTTCCTCTGTTTGAGGTCATCGAACTCTCTCTTTTTGATTTTCATAATACTCTTTGGAATGTGCGCGCCACGGAAGCCTTCCTTGAAATCATCCTAGGTTATATTATTTTCGTTGGGATGCATGTGCAGGAAATTTTCCCACCAAGATGCGGCTGCTCCTGTGAGATAGTGTGGAGCATATAGTACTTTTTCGAGGTCTGAACATTGTGCAATATTTAATTTTCTCTCCACGTCTCGCAGCCAGTCTTCGCCCTCAAGAGGCTTATCAGTATGAGAAAATGTTGGAGGACGCGTCTTCTGTAGCTCAGATAACTTGGAATGCTGTTGATACTGCCCATGATGATTTCTCATGTTGATGACTTGGTTCATCATTTTCCGATGCTGCTGCTGACTTTGTTCATAAAGGAGGCACATTTGAGCAAGTGCCGTTTCACTGCCCTATTGACTTGATTGACCTTGAGTGAAATTGTTGCCTGGTTGAGTGTCGTAATTTTCCTCTGGCGGAGCTGGCATGGAGCGAGTCCAAGGAAGAGACATTTTTTTTCACTCTGGGGATATATTTTGTAAAACCCATAAGAAAAATGAAAAGGGGTGCCAAAAATTTAATTCCATAAAAACACAAGGTTGGCAAATAAATCAAAATAGCCACGATTGCTTAAGGGAGAACAATTTAATTTGTGCACGGAGAAAGACTGCTCATTACGTATCTTACACGCGGGCGATAATTATACAATACACCACTCAGGATATGCGTACATAACCCTGACATGTTATTTAGGCTAGTGCACTCCTCCACTTCTTACATGATGCGCAAACAGGCTACTTCCCATATCTTACATGGCGATACACCGCGTGACGGCTAAGCGTACTTAGTCGGAGATGTTAATGATGTCCTTGGGCGCCCTGCCAAGGGTGAGGCGTAGCGAGGCTGGGGACTCGACTTCCTCCTCGCTAATAGGCTCCATACGAGTAGTGCTGCGCCGAGTAGATGGAGCGGGAGCCAGGGGTGGAATAACACGAATAGGAGTCGGCGTGAGTGGCGGTGCAGTGCGCGCTGGAGTGGGCGCAATGAGTTGGTTGAACTCCTCAGTAGAAGGCAGGCGACGAGCAGGCGCATAAGATGCAAATGATGAGGCATAAGTCAATGGCGGTGCTGTGGGCAGGAGCTCCCTCCTGTTGGCATCACGGCCATGGACTGAGTCCATGCGGGCGGCCACGAAGTCGTCCACCAAGTTATCGAAGGCGGCCTCCAGGGCCCGAAGATACTCAATAAGCATCTCAAAGGCCTCGTCTCGCTCTCCTTGGGGCAGGAGTATGCGTAGTAACAGGTGTAGGGCACGTGGCATGGAAGATAGCGGTAACGACGAGCCTTCATCACGGGAAGGACATCCCTGAGGCGAGCTATCGACTCGCGGGCTGCCATCTGGATAGCATGCTTCTCCGTGGGCATGACTCTTCCCACGAACCGGAAGCGGCGTAACTCACCACGCCCTCCCCTGAATTGCACCGAGGCCTGGTGCATGATCAGACTGTCGTTGACTTTATGCTGGCAGAGAGAGACGACTGGGCGCACAGATGGCCCCATCACGACCTGAACGATGAAGGATAGAAGCTTGACGAACCCATCGGGTACGTTGGCGAAGGACTGAGACTCGCAGCTGTTGTCGGCCATCTACAAAAGTAGGCAAGAATTCCGAATGGTCAGATCATAAATATATGCTGACTGTCAGAAAAAATGACTACAATTGCAAAGATACAAATTATCTCTAACATGCTAATGATCAATCAGTGATCGCACCTAGTGGCCTCCTACAGTCAGCCTGGCTCTGGTACCAAGCTTGTCACGACCGGTTTTCCAATAAAAATATTTATTGAGAAACCAATCTTTTGGATCCAGTATGAGAGAAAATCCTCCTCACTGGTAGACAAACTCTTGATACAATAAGCCAGTAGCACAGGATATATTACAGGGTTGAGCTAAGGGTGCTCAACAATTTATTACAAGCGCGCCAATAATTATACATAATGGCGGATATATCACAATGGTGTGGTGGCATACTACTGACTCGGGGAATAAGCGATGGTGGAATAATACAGTGGGGAGTGTGATAACATGGCTCTCAAACTAGCATCTCATCGAGCGTCGAGGTGAAGCTCGAGGTACTTTGTTCGGGTTGCGGAAGCGGATATAATATAGTGACCACATCCAGGGTCGCGTGAGACTGACTGGGATTCCTCTAGGCGTCGGACTCGCTATCGAACTCTTCATCCATGAGATCACCTTCGTCAGCATCTGGCCAAATCAACAAGCCAGTGAGTACTTTAAAAGTACTTGCAAGACAGTTCGGACGTAAGATATAACAAATGCATGCATGAATGCATCATGACTAATTTATCAATGCATAATTGAAATAATAGCAGGCATGGTAAGTAAAAAGGGAATCGGCGGTAGTCCACCTGAAATCCCAACAATAAAGTAAAGGAAACCAATCGAGTGTCTGGAGCGACGCCACGAAAGGTGAACAGATAAGTAAAAGGAGAAAGTCGGGCGTCTATGCGACACCACATAAAGGGCTTAAAAAGAAATGCCGCAGTCGGGCGTCTAAGCGACACCACATAAAGGGCTTTAAAAGAAATGCCGCGGTCAGGCGTCTAAGCGACACCACATAAAGGGCTTAAAAAGAAATGCCGCAGTCGGGCGTCTAAGCGACACCACATAAAGGGCTTTAAAAAGAAAAGCCGCAGCCGGACGTCTAAGCGACATCGCAGAAAGGGCTTTCTTCATAATGAAAATAATACACATGTTAGATTAGTCAGCTCAGGTCAATATACGGGTTAGTCCATCCACAGGAATAAACATTTAACCGGACTCAGCATGCTTATGATTCACCGGAGTATCTGTCACCAAAACTGGCACTTGTCAGAATAAGTTAGCACAGAACTTGGATATGGATAGGATGATTTGAAGAATTTATGACTCTGCAGAGTTTGTACAAAAATTTCCCACAGCCAACGGATTTCCGTAGTCACGAAGGACTAGTTCCGTTTACGGTATTTCGGAAGAAAACACAGCTAACCAGTACACACCCATCCAACCTCTCGATGCCAGGAATCACCCTAGACATCGTCCAAGAAAAACTTTTGAGACGGGGAGATAACAATCTCGAATAGCATGGGACAAATTTATATACGCGCGCTCTAAGGGGTGCCCCCCTCTCGGTCCCAACCGGAAACACCCATGCCCCCTGACCGGATGACTGGCTTTAATCCAGGGCCATGGAACCATCATCCCGGCCTCTCCTTTTGGTGTGTACCAGGAAAGCGGTTTGCAACTTACTAAACCATATTCCTTGCGAAAAACATGTGGTAGTACAGGGAGGGAATGTGGACGGGAACCGAACTGATACGGGCTGACACTGAAGTCAATAGTATGGCATAAGACTGGCATGCTACAACACTGCCGTCTTATCCATCCTCATGCCAACACATGGCCATGCATACTCACATCCAACAACGTTTGGATCATCGAACTCACTTGCTTTAACAATGCATGGAAATAACGTTCCTCGATATGCTCATCAATATACCATGCAACTAGCTAAATGCAAAACATGCCAAGACACTCATCATATCAAAAGTTCAAACATGCTTGCCTGGTTCAGAGTAGTCGGAGCCTAGCTCGGTGAAGTTTGCGGTCCCGTCACCTCCGTCGGTATCTACGGTATAAAGAGAATACACGCACTATCGTAAATACCAAGAGGTGCACAGAAATTAATCCAAATATTTTTCAAATAAATCTGATAAAAAACTAGGCAAAATTTTGAAGAGAACAGAAAAAGAATCACTCAAAAATATGCTTCTGTTAAAAAGTTATAAAGGTTTTTGTCCAGGGACCCATCTGTAATGAAACAGAAACTTCCCAGGGTTCTTTTTATAAAAACCGAAAACGCTTCAGTCCTGAATACGCCGGCTCAGAGGAGAAAGCGTATTTTGCATGAAGGCGTCTTCAGAAAACGATTCGAAAAGAACAGAAATCTGACGGGGCGGTCCCACCCGTCGGGTTTGAAAACAGCGGCAGAGCTCTTGGCGCCAGAGAGCCGCGGCGATCGCTGGCGGCGATCCACGGCGAGGCAGAGGGATCGGAGGGTACCTCCATGCTCAGGGCGCCATTCCGCGTCGGGTGGTGGTGGTGGTGGTCGCCGGTGAGCACCACGTCGACGGTGGCTCCTGCTCCGGCGGACGGCGGTTCGGGCGGGGATGGAGCTCGTCGGAGAGGGCTGCAAGCATCAAATTGAGATGGGGGTCAGGCCTCAGGTAGCTAGAGGAGGAGATTGACGGAGTTTGGGCGCCGGGGATGGCCTCACCGAAGAGAACGTTGCCGGAGCCCGAGGCGGGCGGAGGTGGCCGGAGTCGAGGAAGAAAGGCCCCTCGAGGCCCCTCCAGTGGCTAGGCGGGGTCTGGCGAGGTGTTGGAGTTGTGCAGGGGCAAGAGCAAGCTCGGGGGGGGGGGGGCTATATATAGGCAGTCCGAGGCGGTTGCCGTGAACGGATAAGTCCAGCGGGCGATTACGGCGGAGTTGTGGGTGGACGGCCGGCTTACGGGCTTGATCATCGACTAGGTGGAGTACCGGTGCCATCCCAGTGTCCAACTCAGCACGGGGGGGGGGGAGTTACGGCCTATCCTCGACGGAACAGCCGCACGGCACGCCGGCGACAGAGAATGCGCTCTGCGCGTGCCAGGCAACCGTGGCGGTGCTGCATGCGTGCGCTGGCAAGGAAATGGCCACGCGGAGCCACCAGGGGGTTTGGGCGGCGCTGAACGGCGTTGCGCCGCCGTTCTGCTCCCTGTCAGCCGTTACGGTGGTTCGGCCGCCGCAAGACACACTGGCGCAGGCGGGCCAGGGCGCCACCGACGCCAGGAAGGTGCCAAGCGCGCGTGCGAGGCTCCGGACAAGCAGGCCAGGCGGCGAGCAACGTGCCAAGGGCACTGTGAGCATGTGACTGAACTAACTGACGAAGATCGACACTGAATTCTGAATTTAACTGAAAATGGCTGAAACAGTGCCTGCAAGGTGTTCGACCGAATGATCTAGGCATGCAGGGATTTTTCCTCGAGCTGATCTTTGGTGGAGTGGCTCCTCATTGCTCCAGTAGGCTGCCTGATTTTTGGTGGAATTTTTGGGTAAGTGGAAATATGAATTTCACCAAATTTGGCAAATCTGGTCCAAACTTGCAGAGAGTGAAAGTTGAAATATTTGAAAAGGAGATGAGTGGATTAAGATGGTTCCAGGTTGAGGGTACCAAGGACTAGCCAGTAGAGTTGGTTTGAGGTCCAAATACAAATGCTATAGGGTACTTGCTTTGTAAAAGACTCAGGCTCAAAATAAAGATCAGAAAAGATTTGAGAGGTGAAATAATTAAAATGAAATCCAAAACTTGTTTGGTTTATGAGGGACAGAGGACTTAGGTTGTTTTCAAGGAGGAGGGGAGGTTTTGAATGGGTTTTACCACATGGGCAAAAATACAAAGTCATGGGTGGTTTTCAATATATGAAAATCCCCAATTCTCATAGAGTTTTCTTATAAAAAGAAAAAGATTAAACTCCAAAAATAATTAGAGAGGGATTCAACAGAGAAGTAGTTTTTAAAAGATCAAACCCAAAGTTTGAAGAGGGAAACAGAAATAACAATCCTTGCCCATAAAAAAAATTAAGAGGAAGGTTTCTAAAAGAAAGAAAATTTAAATGCCCTCTTTTCAAAACCAACAAAGGTTTTGCTAAAGACCAATTGAAAATTTTTGGAGTGTCACATTTGATTCATAATTTCAACTACATCAATGACTTTTCAAATTAACGGATACCAACCAACATGCAAAGCACATCAGTCTCCTATACCTCTCACCACGAAAGAAAAGAAGCGGCAACACATGCACTGTAGCACCAATATATTACATGCGGTCACCGCAAGAACCTTTCCCATATAAGTATAGGTTGATTTGCTCATATAACACACAATCACACCATAAAAAAGTCCACCAAAACAACGCATTAAAGAAACACACTTCGCCATCTTCCTCACGCGCTAAACCATTTTTTATCGTTATGAAATCACAACAACACAAATGGCGCAGCGAAGCGCGTCCAACCCTTCTAATAAATACACCATGCTCCATAATTTTAGATATCTCTCATTCAGTTGAGGTGTAGAATTTTGGATCTGGTTCATGATTTTGACTGGGTCAATGACTTTGATTGAGGTTTATTATGATTTGGGTTCATGATTTTTGTTCAACCGAGATGTTCAATTTTGAATCTGGTTCACTCAACGATTTCTATTGAGGTGTTTAATTTTGGATTTGGTTCATGATTTTGAACGTATCAATGATTTCGTAAGCAATCGGCAACAACCAGTATGTAAAAACACACGAGTCTCATGCACCCTCTCATCACTTGGTAAAAAAGAATGTCAATATTATAACATCAATATAGTACATGTAGTAGTCAGTGCAAGAAATTTTTTCATACATTTGGGTTGATTAGCAGATAACACAGAATCACATCTTGAGGAAGGGCCTACCAAAACATCGCATTATAAAAAGGGAAAACTTGCACAATCATCTCTCTCACGGGCCAATTCAATTTTTTTATGAAATCCTGACAACACAAACGATGCGGCAAAGCGCGCACAACCCTTCTAATAAATACTATGTAAGAGGCCAAAATGATGCTAACTATTGGGCGGAATTTACCCATTAAACCGAAGTATATCTATCACGTGAAATTTTTAAGTAGGAACTCAAATGCATCTATTCTCCTATTTAAAAAAAGCATAAGGTTCTCTCGTTCACCTAGCCTTCGTCCAACATTGTCCCTTCCCTCTCGTCTTTTATTGATTTAAAAATAAAATTATGTTTTATTAGGAAGGCAATAAGTAATTTCCAAATAAGTGATTACCAAATAAAATCCTCAAATTTATTTAGATAGGTAATCATGGGCATGATTTGATAAACAATTATTTAGACAACCAAACTAGTATGGAAGGTAATCATGGGCTAACATACTGTAGAATAGTCGCAACCCATGGGCTTATCTAGTCTATATTATATATCTTCTTGTCGAGCATCGAAAAATTCGCTGGGGCACGCACTGCCCAGCCATGTGTGCCGTCTGGTTGCCTCAGCAAAGCTGTTGGATCCCGTACGAGAGTACAACAAGTTCTAATTTCTGAAATTTACGATTTTATTGGTTGCGGCTTCTAAAACCTGTGATTTTATTGGTCGGTTCGTACCAAGTTCCAGAGTTAAAACTTAAGACTTACTATTTTGTTGGCCGTAGATTCTAAAACTTACTATTTTGTTGGCCGTAGATTCGAAAACTTGCGATTTTATCGGTTGCTCGTATCAAGTTTCAGAAGTTAAAACTCAATGAAATATTTAAAACTTGTCAATACGTATTTAAAATGGATCTCATTTGGAAGCCCTACTCGCGAGAAACATGAATATGAAAACAAAACCTAACTGTGACTTTTGATTCAAAAGACATAAAAAATAAAAAATCCAAATCCAAAAGAAAAAAAAGAATTACATGCCCCTACAGCTGCGTGCTACAAATACCCTTTCCGTCGAGCTTCCTCTTAAATCTACATCTTGCATGGTGCGGTTCTAGATGTTCAATTATCCAGTGAGTTGCGAACCAACCTGTGGTTGGATGGTTAGAGGGACAGTGGTATCCCCAGCCCATCAGGGTTCAAATCGTGGTGCTTGCATTATTCCTGGATTTATTCAGGATTTCCGACGATGCGCTTTCAGTGGGATGAGACGTTCCCGTCAACGACGATGCGTCTATAGTAATTTCGTAAAATCTCAAGATGACATGCCGGCTCAATCTTCCGAAGATGCTTATAGGGATAGAGTGTGCGTGTGTGCATCCATAAAGATGAATGTATGCGCGTATATATGTGTGCTTGTGTCTGTACTGTGTCCAAAACAAATTATCCCGTGATTTTCCTCTCTCGTGTATAACACACTGAGATTACCGCTTCTCACTATCGAACGTAGGAAAACTAAGCACTACGCACTAGTATACACCAAGCTATGGTACTGTGGTGCCTATGTTCCTTGTTGGAAATATAAGCAAATTACTACGAGATTTGATCCGAATAAATAGGAAATAGATCATGACAACAATGACAGAGATTAAACTAATCATGTGAACTAGCATAGTAGATGAACAGATCACATCTAGGGCACATACTAGAAACATGAATTCTACCACGATCTTGAACAAGAAGGATAGAATCACATACGGTGCAGCGGGCGCAGCACCGCCGGCGTTGATGTTGTCGCCCATGTCGTTGAGGATGAGGTTGCCGAGGTCGGGAAAGAAGTCGTCATTCACGAAGTCGTCGCTGCCAGCAGTCACGCGAGTGCGCTCCCTAAAAACCTGATCGCCCCTCTCCCGTATAGGATCACGAGAGGCAGGGTTCCGGAGGCCTGCTTGTATGTGCATCTAGTGCCACCCCTAATTGGTTTTGGAGTATTGACGACAAACCTGGTTGAGGGACTAATGTGTTTGTGAGAATTGCAGGATAACACATGTACTAGTCCCTCATTGATTCGGTTTACCTACCGGAGACGACCCCTAAAAATGTATGAAGACATTGACGACAATGGTGGTATATGAAGATATTCACATTCAAGACTATGACGTGAGAAGACATTGAGTGAAGACTATGGAGCGCGAAGACTTAGTTGTTTTGTTGTTTCCGTTTCTTCTTTGTTGAGTCATAGGAACCACCGTACTGTTAAGTGGGGTCCAAGTGAACAAAGTCAGAGTGACTGAAGTGATGCTCAACCAAAATCCTATGTCTTCGAGCGAAGATAATGAGAGCAAAACTTGTCCAGAGTTGGATAAGTCAACTTTGCTTGTAGCCCAAGTAAAGTTGCCGTGTGTGTTTGAAATCTGACAGTTGGAACACGTGTCAGTTCCTTAGTGACCCAGGGTCATTTCGGACAAATCAGGTCGGTTGTCTAGTGGCTATAAATAGCCCACCCCCTACACCATAAATTGGTGGTTGCTCAGAGTTAGTACACGGCTTTTATCATTTTGAGAGCAACCCACCTTCGAAGCATTTGAGAGAGAGAAATCCTTGCGAGGACAAAGCCCAAACACCCAGAGCCAAAGAGTGTTAGGCATCACTGAAGTCTTTCTGTCCGCGTGACCTGAAGACTTGTTACACTCGAGGACTGTGAATCCTCCAGCCGGTTAGGCGTCGCGTTCTGAGCATCCAAGAGTCATTATGGATCGCCGGTGAACGAAGTCTGTGAAGGTTTGGAAGTCTACCTTGAAGACTTACCAGAGTAATTGGGCGAGGACTGGGTGCCCTTAGCTCAAGGGGAATAAGGTGAAGACGTGGTCTTCTGAGTTGAATCTCAGTCTCCCTAACCAGACGTAAAGTTGTCACAACAACTGGAATTGGTCCAACAAATCTTGTGTCCTCTCCAAGTGACTGGTTCTATCCTCTCCCTTCTTTACTTACAAGTTGTCTTCATGAAGTCATTGCCTGATTGCTTTACCTGTTTGACTTCACTGTGTTACTACTATTGTTATTTGGCTTCATACCATCTTTCATCCTGATCCTTACTACCTAGCTGCTATTAGTCCTCGTGCTTTCACTTTATTGCATACTTGACTATGGCTTGCTTAGTGTAGTTTACCTTCCGCTGCATATCAATAGGTTCATTTCTATTGTTTGCCTTTGAAACCCTCATGTTTTGAAGACTTTCATAAAAATCGCCTATTCACCCCCCCTCTAGTCGATAACTAGCACTTTCAATTGGTATCAGAGCGAGGTACTCTCTTGTTCTGTGTGATTCGGTTTAACCACCTGGAGTTTTAGCTATGTCGACTGTAGGGATAATCAAAGTCTCCGCTGCTTGCCCCGTCTTTGATGGAACTGAATATCCCTACTTGAAGAATAAGATGCACATGCATCTTGAAGCCATTGATGTCGACCTCTGGTATGTCGTCAAGAATGGCGTTCCCAAGACTGGTGAAGGTGTCACCCCTGCAGATGTCAAGAAGTTCATTCAACTGGATTCAACTGCCAAGAACATCATCTGTGGTCATCTGACCAAAGGACAGTATGGCTGCATGAGTGCTCTGGAAACGTCGAAGCTAGTCTGGGACTGGCTCTCCAAGGTCAACGAAGACGTCTCAACCCAAAAAGATCAAAGGATCAGTGTTCTTCACAACCTCTTCAATCGCTTCAAGAGAAACGACAATGAGAACGTCCAACTCGCGTTCGATCGCCTCACTGACATCACAAATGAGCTTCGTGCTCTTGGCGCCACTGAGATTACCAAGCATGAAATCGTCAAGACACTACTGAGATCACTTGACAGCTCGTTCGACACCCTTTCCCTCATGATACAAGAACGCCCTGACTTCAAGACACTCGATCCATCTGATATACTTGAGAGGCTCAACACACATGAGTTCCAGCTATCTGTGAAAAGAGATATCTATGGTCCCAACTATGGCCAAACTCGCGCTTTGAAGGCAAAAGCTGTTTCCTCATCTGAAGAAGAATCTGACTGCAGTTCTGATGATCCTGAAGACATTGAAAAGGAACTTGCTATGCTTGTGAAGAAGTTCCAGAACTTCACTAAGAAGAAGGGCTTTAGAAAGTCTTCACGATCCAGCTCAAGAAATGATGAAGCTTTCACTCATGACTACAAGAAGAGAACATGTCACAAGTGCAAGAAACCTGGACACTACATCTCTGAGTGTCCACAGTGGGACAATGAGAACAACAACAAGAAGAAGAGCAAGGAATATGATTCTGATGACAAGAAGAAGAAGAAATCCTCAAAGTCTTCTTCCAAGTCCTCATCCAAGTCTTCATCTCATAAGAAGAGCTCATTTGGCAAGGCTCGTGCTTTTGTCGGCAAGGAGATGGATTCAGAGGAGGAGTCTGCTTCTGAGGAGGCGGAGGTGGAGTCTGAGGAGGAGTCCGACCCTGGCGTTGCAAGTCTGGCTCTAGCTACAACCTACGTTGCCAAGTCCATCTTCAACACTGAAGAAAATGGTTCCGTCACCAACGCTGAAGCTAATGACAAGGACGACTCTGCTCCCACCTACTGCTTCATGGCACGTGGTGCCAAGGTAAAATCACGCGATGCTTACTTTCAAACATCAAGTGAAGATGACTCTGATTGTGAATCCAAACCCAGCTACAAAACACTTGCTAAAATTGCAACTGAACAACATAAAGCTATGGAACATACTCAAAAACTGTTAGACAAAAGCGATGACCTGTTGGACGCTGAAATGACCCGTTCTCGGTCCTTAATTAAAGACATAAAAAATCTTCATGTTAAGTACCAGGAACTTGAAAGTCGTCATGAAACGCTCTCAACCACTCATGAAAAGCTCTCCTATGATTATCTTCAAAGAAAGCAAGAGCTTGAGATATTGAGAGCGGCTCATGAAGATCTTCAAAAAGAGAATGAGTCACTTCGCTCTCAATAGATCAGTTCCGCTCAGGAAGGATTTGAACCACCTTGTCTAAAATGCCTTGAGCGTGATAATGCTACTTATGTTGCTGATGTTCTACTGCTACTACTGT
Organism: Aegilops umbellulata; assembly: GCA_032464435.1. Lineage (NCBI taxonomy): Eukaryota > Viridiplantae > Streptophyta > Magnoliopsida > Poales > Poaceae > Aegilops > Aegilops umbellulata. The sequence goes on from CP136057.1 coordinate 65,719,190, forward strand.
TGCAATATCTTCAACTGCTGATGTGGTAACTAACCCCTCTGCGGAGGATACCACTACTATTGCTGATGAAAATGCTAGGTTGAAGACATTGCTTGAAACAGGGATGTACATAAGTCTAAAAGGGCATCAGACACTGTGCGGTGTCCTCAAAAAGCAGATTCTGAACCGAAACCCTAGGAAAGAGGGTGTTGGGTTCGAGAGGAAAATGAATGTTGATGGCTCCTACTGGAAGCCTGAGCAGTACCCCAAAACCACATGGGTTGCTGCAAAGGGACCTTCAGTGGATCCATCCACCTTATCTGGCTTTACCTGTGCTAACCCTATTATCATTGATGAATCCTTTGATGCAAACTATAAACTATTTAAGAATCAGAATGGTGAAGTGTTTGCCAGGTATATTGGTACTAATTGCAGGAATGGGCCACCTATGAAGAAGATCTGGGTTCCCAAAAGTTGTCTTGAGAATCTTCCTGTGAATGTCATCATGACACCACCTGGGAAGAAGACAAATCCTAGACCTAAGGTTTCATATGGTCCAAAGGCTTCATACAGACAGATGACTCACCTGAGTCACCCTAACGCCAATGTTTTGCAGGGAAATCATACTCAGACTTATGAATATGAGAGTGTTTCTTCAAATCGCTATGTTCATAAAACTAAGAACTATTCTGCTTATTCATATGAGTACTATTCACCTCCTGCAAGGCTATTTGCTAGGGCTTCAAAGCAAAAGTTCTCAGATGCTGCACTTAGACTCATTGCTTCTAAGCCACCCCTGAAGATGTGGGTGATTAAGAAGAATTAACTTTCTTTTGCAGGGAAAGGTCTCTAGCCGGAAATCAAAGGCGTCTGATGCTATTGCAGGGGACCTAAAACATCTTGTAGGGCGCAAGATCAAATGCCCTAATGGTGTTACTATGTATTTTGTTCCTGAATCGTTTGCCAAACATCCTATCAATCCTAATCTTGATCTGAGCTTTGATAATCCTCTTGCCCGTCAAATGTTTATGCTTCACAATACCCTTGGTGAAGCCTATCCCCCTAACTGTACTATAGGGTATGACAGCTCATGCTTCAGAATGGATTATGGACAGCAGATGCACTAATCATATGGCTGGTTCGAAGTCTTCTTATGGACTCAACTTTACGTCCATCTGACAAAAGTCACATCACATTTGCTGACACTAGTAAAAGCAAGGTATTGGGTCTAGGTAGAGTTGCAATCTCAAAGGATCAACACATGGATAAAGTGATGCTTGTTGAATCCCTTGGTTTCAATTTAATGTCTGTCTCAATGCTTTGTGACTTGAACATGATTGTGTTATTTGGAAAATATCGTTGCCTTGTACTAATGGAATCTGACAAGTCTCTAGTCTTTGAAGGGTACAGGAAAGATGATCTATACATGGTAGATTTCTCAGCAGGGCCACAGCTGGCCGTATGCCTTCTAGCAAAAGCTTCAGAGTGCTGGCTCTAGCATCGGAGGTTGGGGCATGCTGGCATGAGGAACTTACACACTCTCGCCAAGAAGAAGCATATCATAGGAATCGAGGGCGTCAAAGTTCAAGAAGGATCACTTGTGCGGTGCCTGCGAAGCTGGAAAGATGACTAGGGCCAAGCATCCCTCGAAGGCAATCATGACGACATCTCAACCCTTCGAGCTGCTACACATGGACTTATTTGGCCCTACTCACTACTCTACTCTCACTACAACTGCTTGTCTCTATGGCTTCGTCATTGTTGATGATTATTCAAGATATACATGGGTTCACATAATTCTCTACAAGACTGAAGTGTAGGATGTCTTCAAACGCTTTGCCAACTGTGCCATGAACAACTATGGCGTCAAGATCAAGCGTATCAGGAGTGACAACAGCACTGAGTTCAAGAACACCGGCATCGACCTTTAGTTGGATACAATGGGAATCACTCATGAGTTCTCAGTTCCGTACACACCTTAGCGGAATGGCATCATGGAGCGCAAGAATAGAACCCTTATTGAGATGGCTCGAACAATTATCGATGAGTACAAGACACCAAGAAAGTTCTGGCCTGAAGCTATTGACACAACTTGCCATGTCCTCAACCGTGTTTATCTTCACAAGCTTCTGAAGAAAACATCCTATGAACTCCTCACTGGCAAGAAGCCAAATGTCAGTTACTTCAGAGTATTTGGTGCTAGGTGCTGGATCAAGGATCCACATCACACTTTTAAATTTGCACCAAAAGCACATGAAGGTTTTATGCTCGGTTACGGAAAGAACTCGCACTCCTACAGAGTCTTCAACCTCTTTCTCTATAAACTGGTTTAAACTGTGGATGTGCGGTTCGATGAGACCAACGGCTAGCAAAGAGAGAACCTGCCAAATGTGCTAGATGAAGTTCCACCCAGTGAATCCATCAAGCTAATGGGAACTGGTGAAATCATGCCATCTGAAGTACAGCCTGAAGAGAAACTTATCATCTCTGCACCTAATCAACCTGAAGACAATGCTCAGCCTGAAGACAATCCTCCCAACGATGACAATGATTAACAAGAGAAAAATCTTCGTCCAGTCCATCCTCGTGTTGCAAATGAAGTACATATTGAGAAGATAATTGATAACATCAATGCGCCTGGTCCACTCACTCGTTCAAGAGCAACACAGCTAGCAAATTTCTGTGGGCACTTTGCTTTTGTCTCAATATCTGAACCCAAGAAAGTTGTTGAAGCCTTTATGGAACCTGAATGGATTCAAGCTATGCAAGAAGAGCTTCAACAGTTCAAGCTGAACAATGTCTGGGAACTGGTCAAGCGTCCTGACCCTCGCAAGCACAACATAATAGGCACAAAATGGATATATCACAACAAGCAAGATGAGCATGGTCAAGTTGTCAGAAACAAGGCTCGTCTTGTTGCTCAAGGATATACTCAAGTTGAAGGGATTGACTTCGATGAAACAATTGCTCCTGTGGCTAGGCTTGAAGCTATTCGCATACTGCTAGCCTATGCTAACCATCACAACATCTTGCTATATCAAATGGATGTGAAGAGTGCATTTCTCAACGGCAAGATTGAAGAAGAAGTGTATGTTGCACAACCTCCTGGCTTTGAAGATCCAAAACATCCTGATGTGGTGCACAAGCTAAACAAAGCACTGTATGGCCTCAAACAAGCTCATCGCGCTTGGTATGACACGCTCAAAGACTTCCTGAAGAGCAAAGGCTTCAAACCTGGTTCCCTGGATCCCACACTCTTCACAAAGACATATGATGGTGAACTTTTTGTGTGCCAAATATATGTGGGTGACATTATCTTCGGCTGCACCAACCAGAAATATAGTGATGAGTTTGGACACATGATGCAAGAGCAATATCAGATGTCCATTCCATTACACCAAATATGGCGACTCCCACCTCTCCACCACCACCCTAACCGTAGCCACCCACCACCACCGGCGATCTCCACATCTCTCCAAGGGTTTTGCCATCTGATCAGCTCATCATTCCCGACGTCTCTCCCTCTCTCTTCTGGTTGTCATCTTCCTCATGGCGGTCCATGCAGCAATCTCCCTTGGATTGGATTTCTCCCCGGGGATGAAGTTGGCGTCTGAGATCCAACGTAACTTCAGCAGATCGGTGCATCCCACGTCGAACATGGGCCATTTCATTATGGTGATCTCCTTTGCACGGCATACATTCCGGCTTGATGAGGAGAACATGGGGTTCGCTCTTGAGGCGGCCATCGGAGGATATTGTTCACATCTCAAGGTATCTTTCCTCCACCATGGAATTTTCTCATTCTACGTTTCTTGCAAGGAGGTGGGTTTTTTCATTCTGCACCAGAGGAGTTTTGTTTGTGATCAGTTCAAGTGTTTCTTCCACCTTTGGGGTCATGGCGGCCTAGATTTGAAAAAAGAATTTAGCCTTTGGCAATCTGAATGCCAAGAGGAATGGGTTTTAGTTAGTCCCTCTAAGAGAAGAGCTCGCCTTGGTTTGGAGGCCATGCAACATGCTCCGGCCAGATCCTCTCTCCGTGCTTGCACGGCCAAATCTATTCCTAAGAAACGTGCTACGTTCGCCATGTTCATGCAATACCCGACACGTAAGGGCTATAGCTATGGCCCGTCCACCGATGAGGTGACCACGGTTAGAGCAGCTGGTTATCATGTTTCGTCCCATGAGGATGCAGATAGTTCTTCTCCGGTGACGACCTCGCCGTTGGCTGGCGATTCAGTTTGGAACAGTCCCGCCTTCCCCGGAGGGTTTATCTCCTGCTCGTTTAAACCCTGGATCCTCGGGTGGTCGATTAGTTTTTGCCTTGGAAGGTTTGGATTCTCCACCTCAGTTGGGCTCGAGGGCCCAACCCATCTGCCTGTCTGATGACGAGAATAGTAGTCCATTACCCCCGGCCTCAAGAGCTTCCTCCCCTTAGGATATTATCATGGATTTGCAAACTTTTGACGATATGATTGAAGATATGGCTGCGAGTTATTGGGACTGTCAGAATTGTTTGGCTATGCGCCACACGTCAGAGACATGCACGAATCAGGTCCGCTGCCGCAATTGTTTTCGTTCGGGACACGTTAAAAAAAACTGCACCGGCAAGCCGCCTGACTTGTCCATCTGGGTGCCTAAAGTCCGATCGCCGGGTTTTGGGAAGCGGGACAGAAAAAAGGACTTCCTTTCCTCCCCCGTCTCTCCAGTTTCCCGAGGCCAAACGACTTCGGAGAAAACCCCATCCTCTGCTTCTCTGCCGCCACCATCGCTGCCCATCCGCCCTGCTTGCATACCCAAGCTTCCTCCAGCTTCGGTCCGGCTCCTACTCCGTAGCCTCCAATGGCGGTGTATGCGATTGACCCGCATCGCTTCATCCCTGCGGGTTTCGACATTGAAGATGGCGGAGCGGATCATCTGCCCCGCACCTTCTACACGCCGGCCGTTCCACCACCTCGAGCGCATGAGCAGTACATGGTGGCCATTGTGGAGCCGATCCCACCTCCAGAGCTGGTTGGTGTCCGTCGTCAGCAGGTTCTTGATTTCCTAGTTCAGGTGATGCATGTTCCGGTTATTTCTGCTCAAACTTGGTTTCAAGGAGTTGGTGTGTTCGAGACGGAAGATCCAGTTGTCCGGGGCTCTTTTACTCTGCACCCGCCGTTTCCTTTAGGGGTTGATGAAGATGGCAATGAGTTTTTTGTCCGTTTTATCCCACATAATCAGGGCGATGGATTCCGTGCTATTCATGGCCAACGTACGGGGTGGCTAATGTTCATCGGCATCCCTCTAGATTATAGCAACACTCCATGCATTGCTGATATGGTTGGCACCTTCGGACAGTTTCATTACTGGAATAGCACTGACAGGCGTAAGGTTAGATCTTTGGTCCGTGCCTCGTTCCCTGATAATGCACTAGTCCCTCGCTCAGTCACCTTTAGGGAGTTTGCAAATTGGGGTGACGCCATGGTGTCATGGTCTGCTGGCTGTTATATATTATCAGGTGAATTTGCTGGTGCCATGATCCCAGCGGATGAAGATCCTATGCCTCTTAATGGGAATCCCCATCCGATGCCTGGAGTTGAGGTGCCACAACCATTTTGGGCAATGCCTCCATACCCTGCTCTTGGCTCGAATGCAGTTCCTCCGGGCCCAAATCAAGGACAGAATGATGTAGCAGGGTGGGCTCAAAATGTGCAACACGATGAGGGATGGGGCCCATGGGAAGAACAGGTTCAGCCTATTCAGCAGCAGCATGAAGAGGTTCAACCAGCCCAGGACCAAAATTCTATGATTTTGAACCCTTCCGTGGATTCTTTCGATGATGAGGATATGGTTGAAGTCCAGCAGCCTCTGCAAGCCCCACCGATAGTGCAGATGGACCCGATTCATCTTGGTATGGTCAGGGTCTTTTATGGGCCAGTTCTTTCGCCGGCAATGATCTGGGAGAGATCGTTCAAGTCTTTGCTGCCTGAATTTGTCATCAGGGATATACCAGCTTGTCTGCCTGGGTTTTCTGCGACGATGCTGCAAGTCAAATTTGGGTCTGCTGATCTGCAACAGAAATTTCTGCTATGGACTTCTGAGCAATGTGTCCCCGATCCTAGAAACAACACTTCGGTGGTCATTGAAGAGTTGCCATCTGATGATATCTCCTGCTCCAGTTCCCAGGTTCCACATACTCATTCACAGGCTTCTTAGGAGGATTTTCAGTTTACTTCGGTCTCTCCAACTCCGTTGGGCAAGCGTCCACGCCAGTCTGCTCGCTCCAGGCGTTCTGTCATGCTTGTGGAGCCAATTCTGGACTTCTCCACCAGAAGGATGACGCGCAGTTCTGCCAAAAGGACAGGCATGAAGCCAGTTTCTGCAATCCCTCCGAGGTCTGCCCCCCTGCGTCGCCCGAAGGCAAAGAAGCTTTGTCTTGATGATGATCAAAGTCAGCTTCCTCTCCCACCCCCGATGCCTATACCAACAATGCAGGCAATTGGAGTGGCTCTGGGTATTGACCCATCTGATCTATCGGTGGAGAAGCTTATGGCTCCTCCACGTTCTGCTGAAGAAGACGATGGTCCACATGATGATTGACGTCCCAGGAAGCTTGGTGGAGAGTTGGGCACTTTTGTTTTTTTGTTCATTTTATGTTAGTACTTTCTATTTGTGTGCCTGTCTGAACTTCTTGGTCACTGCTGTTGGCACTTTTGTTATGGTCTTGTCCACGCTGTTAAGCAGCTGGATCTGCAACTATTCCTCAACGCTGTTTTTTATGGATAATTGTTATTTTCGAAATTGGAATGTGCTCTATTGGAACGTGCGTGGGCTGAATTCTGAGGCTAGGCAGTGTGACTTACATGCTAAGATTGAGGAGAGCAGATGTTCTGTACTTTGTCTGCAGGAAACTAAATGCGAGAATTTTGATATTCGAATGATTAGATCCTTTTGTCCTAGGAGGTTTGATCAATTCGTGTTCTCGCCTTCTGTTGGAGCCTCTGGTGAGATTTTAGTCATTTGGAACTCCTCGATCTTTCATGGCCATCTTATTGATATTCAGAGATTTGGAGTTGTGGTCTCCTCTGTATATGGGCCATGTGAGGGTCAGCCTAGGGACGATTTCGTTAGCTGGCTATATCATCTAGACATCCCCCCTGATGAAAATTGGTTGTTGTTGGGGGACTTTGATTTCATAAGGTCTTTGGATAACAGAAATCTCCCAGGTGGTGACATTAATGATATTTTCCTCTTCAATGAAATAATTGGTCACCTTGGTCTCTTGGAGCTGCCATTGAAAGGCCATAGCTTCACCTGGTCTAATATGCAGCAAAACCCCCCACTTGAGCAGCTTGATTGGTTCTTTACTACTGCAGATTGGATTTCACATTATCCATACTCTGTGGTTAATCCACTCGCCAGAACTGCCTCGGATCATGTGCCTTGTGTGGTGTCCATTGACACTACCATTCCTGCGGCCAAGACTTTTCGGTTTGAAAAACTTCTGGTTTGATATGCCGGGGTTCATGGATTGTGTCACCAAGTCTTGGAATGCACCGGTATTCTCTGATATATCTGCTTCTGCGGTTATCACAAAGAAATTTAAGAGGCTGCAGTATGATTTGAAATGGAGCAAAAAGTTATCATACATCAAAAAACTTACTGTTGATTTCTCAAAAGTGATTCTGCACTTTGACCAGCTGGAGGAAGTGAGACCTTTAACAAGGCCGGAATTCAACTTCAGGAAAATTGTGAAGTTCCACTATGAACATTTGTTAAAAATCCACTATATTTACTGGAAATAGAGGTGCACTATTTGATATATAAAGGTTGGCGAGGAGAATTCAAAAAAAAATCATGCAATGGCATCAGAGCGCATGAGAAGGAATTCAATCTCTAGTCTGAAGACCAATTCCATGGATGATCCTGTGACTGATCACGCTCAGATGGCGGGAATTCTTTGGGCTTCGTTCAAATCAAGGATGGGCCAGGCCCAAGGGATCAATATGGCCTTTGATTTGAATCATTTAATTCAGCCCATCTCGGGACTAGAGGAGCTTTCTTTGCCGTTTTCTGATGAAGAAATAAACAAAGTTTTGAAAGAACTGTCGGTGGATCGGGCACCTGGTCCGGATGGTTTTAATGGGATGTTTGTCAAGCGCCGTTGGCCTATAATTGAGAAGGACTTCTTGCGGATGATTCGGGATTTTTACGAGGGGAAGCTTTTGTTGGAAAACATCAATGGCTCCCTCATTACGCTCATACCCAAGATCATTTCACCTGAAGGGCCTGATGACTTCTGGCCAATTTCTCTCACCAACACTTGTCTTAAATTTCTAACAAAGTTGTTGGCCAACCAGTTGCAGAAGGTGATACTTAAGTGCATCCACAAAAATCAGTATGGGTTCCTTAAGGGTAGGTCAATTCAGGATTGTTTGGCCTGGACTTTTGAGTATATCCATCAATATAAACAGTCCAAGCATCCAGTCATAATCCTTAAGTTGGATTTTGCTAAGGCCTTTGACACTATTGAGCATGAGGTTATTCTCCAGATGTTGCAACATAAAGGGTTTGATGCCAAATGGATTTCTTGGGTTAAGCAATTGTTGTCCACAGGTTCTTCGTCTGTGTTGTTAAATGGCATTCCTGGAAAATAATTTAAGTGCAAGTGTGGGGTAAGACAGGGTGATCCACTATCGCCTGTGTTGTTTGTCATTGCAGCAGATTTGTTATAGTGTGTCGTCAACCAAATGCTTGAGCATGGCACGCTCTCTTTGCCTATTCAAACCCATGACAGAGAGTTCCCCATCATTCAATATGCGGATGACACGATTCTACTTCTTGCAGCTAAGGATGAGGAGCTTGTTGCACTAAAGAACATGTTGCTGACCTTCCAACAGTCCACAGGTTTAAAGGTCAACTTTGCTAAATCTTCAATGATCCCTTTGAATATGAGTGATGAGGAGGCTGCTCGGCTTGCTGCTATTCTTGGTTGTAAAATTGGACAGCTCCCATTTACTTATCTTGGATTGCCTTTGGGAACTACAAGGCCAAGGATCATTGACCTAATGCCCCTAGTTGACAGTCTTGAGAGGAGGTTAACTGCAAGCTCTTCCATGCTGAATCAAGGCTCTTGCTTGCAACTTCTTACCTCTGTCCTGACCTCTCTGCCAATATACTTCCTGTGCAGCCTCAATATTCCACCAGGGATCATTAAGCAGCTCGGCAGAATCTTCAGGCAATGTCTTTGGAGGGGCAATAGTGATGCTCCCAAGCAGTCTCTGGCTGCATGGGAGCTAGTTTGCAGGCCAAAAGATAAAGGGGGTTTAGGAGTTATTAATATGAACATCCAGAACAAAGGACTCCTTATCAAGCATCTTCACAAGTTTTACAACAAGGTTGATATTCCTTGGGCGACTCTGATATGGAACAGCTACTATGATCATGGTGTTCCACAAGCAACAGCTGAAGCTGGATCTTTCTGGTGGAGAGATGTTCTGAAGCTGCATGAGGCTTATACTGCTATTGCCTCGGTTCACATCAACATGGGTGACTCTACTATGTTTTGGACAGATTCTTGGCACATTGGGGGTTCTGCTAGACCCCTATGTTGGAGATTGCGTCGGTTGTTTTCATTTGTCAATAATGATAAGATCTCTGTGCAGGAATTCCTTCAATCCCATGATCTTTTCTCCATGTTTTATTTACCTATTTCTCATGAGGCTACTGCTGAGTTACACATACTGTAAGGTTGGATCATGCAGTTAGAGAGAGAGAGAGATCCCACTATACCTGATGTTTGGATATGGCCTGGTAAATCAGGGGAATACACTGCCAAGAGCTTCTACACAATCATGCACTCACATCTACCTACAATACAACCTTGCAAATGGTTGTGGCAGAGTAGGTGCACCATGAAGATCAAGGTGTTTGGGTGGCTGTTATTCTTTGACAGACTAAACACCAAGGACATGCTGGTTCGAAGACACTGGCGCTCTAGCCAAGATAACAATTTCTGTCTCATTTGCAGTGAGCTGGTGTATGAGGATAGAATCCATCTGTTTTTTAATTGCACCTTCAGCTGTAGAGTCTGGAATTACCTGGGCATTGATTGGACTAGAGGCTCAGATATACTGCAATGTATCATGCATGCTAGGTCCAGCTTCAGGCACCCTCTCTTCTTTGAAGTTATGCTAACAGCAGCTTGGAATATCTGGATTTTAAGAAATGGCAGAACCTTCAGAGCCGAGAGAGCTACTTCCAGTGCTTGGAAATGTAAATTCATCCATGATATCTCTTTGCTTGCTCATAGGGTGAAGGATTGTATTAAACCAAAACTCTTGGCTTGGGTTGATTCTTTGTTGAAAAGAAGGTAGGGATGTTTAGCCATAGGTAGATTTTTTCCTTTTCTTCCTTGTATAGTCTGTTTTTTTGTATAGTTATGCTTGCTTTAATAAAGGGCTGTGGGGCTTTCAATCATAGTAAATATTCAAAAAAAATATCAGATGTCCATGATGGGTGAGCTGAAGTTCTTCCTTGGTCTTCAAATTCGTCAGCAAAGAAATGGCGTCTTCATATCTCAAGAGAAATACCTCAAAGATTGCCTGAAGAAGTTTGGAATGCGAGACTGCAAAGGTTACACGACGCCAATGCCAACAAAAAGTCATCTAGGTCCTAACGCCAATGGTAAAGAGTTTGATCAAAAGGTATACCGCTCCATGATTGGTACCTTACTTTATCTATGTGCATCTAGGCCAGATATTATGCTTAGTGTTTGCATGTGTGCTCGATTCCAAGCGGCACCAAAGGAATCGCATCACTTAGCTGTGAAGCGAATTCTTCGATATTTGGCTTACACCCCAACATTAGGATTATGGTATCCAAAGGGCTGAGAGTTTGATCTGGTTGGATTCTCGAAAGCTGATTATGCTGGTGACAAGGTGGATCGCAGGTCTACATCAGGCACATGTCACTTTCTGGGACGATCACTTGTCTGTTGGTCTTCAAAGAAGCAGAACTATGTATCACTCTCTACTGCTAAATCTGAATACATTGCTGCTCGATCTTGCTGTGCTCAGCTTCTATGGATGAAGCAAACTCTCAAGGACTATGGCATCCATCTGAAACAAGTACCACTCTATTGCGACAACGAGAACACCATCAAGATTGCCAACAACCCAGTTCAGCACTCGGAAACAAAGCATATTGAAATTCGTCATCACTTTCTCAGAGATCACGTCATGAAGGAAGATATTGATATTATACATGTCAACACTGAAGAGCAACTGGCAGATATCTTCACAAAGCCCTTGGATGAGAAAAGGTTTTGCAAATTACGGTGTGAGCTAAATATCTTGGAATCCTCAAATGTCCTGTGATCAGGCACACATCCTAACACTTATGCATGTTGATGACTTAGATGTGCAACCCACGAAGTAAAGTATATCTTCAATCAATGAAGACATACACTCTGAGTGTGAATACATTAATGCGGAATTTGACCTCGGAGCGCCACGATAATTGTGCGTCGTGTCTGGGTCTAATACTTCCTATACGGTGGGTAACGCCACCACCAAATTCTTCTGTGTGAAGTGTTTTTCTAATGGCGTTACATTTGCTATGTCTTCACATTTGGTTTGTCTTCAATATCATCGTGTCTTTTCGATTATCTTCACTATGTTGACTTGGTTGCATTATGATATATATATATATATATATATATATATATATATATATATATATATATAAGAATTATGTCCTCTACAACATTCACTTATAGCTATGTCTTATCTATTGAATCTTTTGAACTAAGTGAATGATCGGACCCTAATCTCTCTATGCTTTCTACCTCAAACTCTATCTATCCAAATCATATGCATTCTGTTGAAACTGTGAATGTCTTCTCTGCGTCCTTGTGAGCAGAAGATATAGAGACAAACAGTAAATCTGTTTTGAATGCTCTATTCTTATTGCCTGAAACCCGAAGAAGACGGAACGATCATCCGACAGTCCAGGTGGGTGTGGGAACGTGGGACAAATCCAAGTATGTTGCATGTTCACCACGTATCCCTCAGATGTGAACCGCCAGGGGCACCTGCGTAATTACACTGTGTCGTCCCTTTCTCTATAAATGCAAGTCCAATCACTGTCAAAATCTCTCTTCCACCTCTCCACCTCGCCAAACTCTAGCGCCATCGCTAGCTCTCGATGACGCCGGTGACGAAGCGCTTAGCTGCCACGACTTCTCCGACGCCGTCTTCACGCCGGCCGCGAACATCGACCTCTTCGCCGCCGCCATAGGTGTCCTCCATGGCCAAGTTAGGGCACGGAAGATCGAACTGCTCGGCCTCCACTTCTTCTCCATCTAGCAGTTCATCATGTGGTAAATAAAACCCTCTTTTTACCGTCTTTTTGATCCTATAGATTAATCCCTTTTTGCCAAAAGTGGTTTCTGCCTCCACAAAATAGGATCTATCCTGTCTGCATCTCATAAAATGCCTAGTATATTCACTTATGCTTCACACATAGTTAGATTCCTCACATACTTATTCTTGGATTCGTACAAATCTGGAACCGACTCTCAACATATAAGTGAATGTCTTCGCGCTATGAGGTCAATGTCTTCTAAACTGATTTATCTTCAAAATCTTCTGAGAATGCATATGACCTCTTCCCCTTCCCTCGCATCTCTAATGTTGTCACAGGTACATGTCCGTGGGAGAATCCCTTGGTTCTCATAGTCTGCATTCATTTGCAGAATTCTTACAGCATCACATCAACTCTCCCGAAGCCAGTTCCTGTCTGACCAGCAGACGGAAGCCTTTGATAGTGTTGAAGCCTTTCAGTTTAAACTTCATGGCAACAGAGAAATCAGCTAGGAAGGGTGGCAGACAGCACCGTGGGAACACCTCAAGAGATTTGCCTCCTGACCTCTATGAGTTGTACAAGACTGATCCAGAGGAGGACTACAATCAGAGAAAAACCTGAATCCAATGGATTCGAAGATGTTGGGCAGAACAATGGTACAAGTACAGGTTCGTGACCCAGGAATATGCTGAGAAGAATGCCATCAAGCGACCATGGGGAGACATTTTGTACAAAAATCTTCCACCTAGGTCCAGAGCTGAAGCCATTGAACAAGGCTTCTACCCTTGCATGGTCCATGGGCCACAACCCTCTGATGCCGACCCATCGTCATTGCTATGGTGTCGAGATGACAATCTGTTCAAGCCCAACTTTCAGTTTGCCATGAACTCGGCCAAGGAAAACAAAAAGTCTTGGGGATTAGACTTCAACCCAGGCCCGTCTGCGCCTCGTGCCGATGGCACACGTGAAGCTGAACCAAATCTTGTTGGGCCCTTCTACAACTTAGAAGGTCTCATCACTCATATAATGGTTCAAGGGGCAGACGTGGAACAACCTGCAGACGACGCTGCTCTGACGAAGCACCTGCACCACCGAAGCCGAAGAAGCAGAAGAAACCCAAGGCTTCGAAGCTTTCCACTCCACCAAAAGCTTCGCGCCTGAAGCCCTTGGCCACTGCTCCTCCTACACCAAGTGTGCAGTCTGAAGATCTTTCTCGCATCTCCAAGACCGAGAAGAAAAAGAAGAAGCCCAAGCACTCCTCCAGTCCTGTTCTTACCCCTGCTGCTGTTCTGAAGAACGAGAATGACGCCATTGATCTGTCTAGTGACGACTATCTGGATGATGATGCTCTTGAGCAACTGATAAAGAGCAAGCAAGAGGCGGAAATCTTCAACGACTTGCCCCTCTTTGATGTGGCTGTACTAAACAATTTCGTTGATGAGTGGTTTGACACCCCCAATCTCAGCTTTGATAATCTACAGCTTCCAATTGGCCTAAGCGTCTCCTTTCACGGCGCCATTGCTCCTGAGCTAGCTCTTTCTCAGAAGATTGTCGAGCTAAAGCACAAGATTGATTTTGAAAAGGCTCAGTTCAAGAAGCACATGGCCAACCTCAGCGTGGCAGATGTCCAGAACTTCAAGGTCATGCTGCATTAGCTCAAGGAAGCGTTTCACAAGAAACGTGATGAAGCCAAAGGTTCTCGTGAGCGCATGAAGTCTCTTGCTGCCAAGTGTGTTCAAGCTTACAATGAAGCTGAAAAGCGCAAGGCTCTTGGGCGTCCTGGCATTGACCCAAGGATGGCTGCCAAGAAGAAGAAGCCTTCTGTGGACCAAACTGAACCATCCAGGCGGGAAGAGCCTCGCATTGTCTTCCCTGCCAGCATGACAGGCATTAAGCCTATGGTCCCCACAGTGGCTTGAGAGCTTCAGATGACCAGGGCAGCTGAAGCCAAGGCCAGAAAGCGTAAAACCAAGATCACCACTGATGAAGCTCCACCCACCAAGAAGCGCAAGACTAAGAAAGGCAATCGGGCTGCTCCTACAGAGCCCCTTGTAGTCGAGCCGATCTCTGTTGCTCGTCTTGAATCTGCACACCAAGAACGACGTTTGATAGTTCATGAGCCTGCTTCCATAGAGGCTCCTGAAGCTGAAGACATACCAGTTGTTGACCCCACCACAGCTGAAGACATTGGTCATCAAGACAATGTTGAAGATGATGAAGTCCTTCCTCAGATCGAGCACAATGTGGTATCATCGCCTGTTCTCACGAACAGCGAACTCATCAGCATTGGTCGTCCATTAACGCGAATTGCTCAGGATGACTCATGGGCTGATCACCCACAAGAATCCCCCCGTCCAGAAGAAACACCTGTTACTCTCCCAACCCAAGTCACCACTCCGGTGATTGAAGATGAAGACTTTGAGGCCCAACCAACTCCATCTCCACAAGCGTCGCCAGCGTTTCGCAGGCTTCGCAAAGGACCAAGGCCTCAAGTTAATCTATCAAGTGTTCCAGAAGGAGAAGAGCGCCAATCTGTTTCACACCAAGTGTTTCCTGAAGCCTCTCCTACTATGAACAACCCTGAGTCTGAAGCCAAAGAAGCTGAAGATATTCCGGCTGCATCAGCCGATGACCAAGAACCAAGAGAAGAAGAAGCACGTGTTGCCACACCCCCTGCCAACCAAGTTGTTCTCGAGGAGAATGTGTCCGACCCTCCAGCTCCTGAAGTGGAGGTTACCAATACTGAGGCGGCCACCCACAACAACACTGAAGCCAATGACATTGTCATGGCTGAAGCTAATGTGGCGCCTGAAGTCAATGTAGTGCCTGAAGTGATAGCACCTGGAACCACTGCTGCACCCGATGCCAATCAGCAGCCTGAAGCCACTGCCACTGCTCCTGTTTCGCCTCCAAGGCCACATACTATCGAGCAAGCATACAACTATGGTGAGCTAATCACTGTCAAATGGCCTCTTTTGGTTCCTCCACCTGCTGCTGGTCCTCAGTTTGATTACCATGTTGAGCACAGGCCTCAGGTTCAGAAGCCAAAGCCAAGACTGCCCAGGTTTCCAAGGACTGCAACTTCACCAGGGTCCTTCAATGCTAATGGCTTCAAAGCACACAACACCTTCTTCGATAGCGCCAAGAACCCCTACTCAAGGGCAAGGATCTCCTCTGATCGATTCTGGAGCTATCCGCAGCGCAACTATTATTCATGTGTTCTTTATGATCAAGGGCACATCTTCCCTCATATGCGTGTTGACTGAGAAGCCATTGCTGGACTGCCTTGCCTTGAAGAAGCCCTTGACTGCTTCCGTGATGCGGGTTTACTTAACTTTGTAACTGACAAGGAGCATTGGAATGAAGAACTTCTACTTCAATTTTAAGCTACCCACCACATTCGCGGATACAGCAGGGATTTGAAGACTTGGGTCCTTGAGTGGATGAAAGGCAATGTCCATCATGAAGCCAAAGCCTTTGACATCATTGAGCTTACTAGCCTGCCCACTCCAGGAGAAATTTATGAACCTGGTTGTCAGCTTCACCACAATGCATTGGAGAGTATCTTCCATAAGCCAGAGCCCAACATGAGCCAAATGTTGAGCATGATGAAGCCTCTGTCACATTACGCTGAATACCCAAAGGAATTCTTTGTCGAAGACCTAGAGTTTCTGCCCCGCACCATTTATCACATCATAAGGCGAACTCTATGGCCTGTCAAAGGACATTCTTCTGCAGCAAAACTTGAAGGAGCAATGAAGACTTTGGTCTTCTATATCTTCAATGGCATCAACTTCAATGCTCAAGACTTCTTCATCACACAGTTGGCTGCATCTGGCTCTAATCTTTTTGGCCTGAAGTTCTATGCTCCGTGGGTCATGCGCCTCATCAAGCTACACTCAGCTGTCAACTATCAACCCTCTGCTCGCAACCATCTGATCTTTTTGCCAGAGGTTGATATGTCAGTTGAAGCCATATACCCAGAACCTGCCAAGGAGCCTGTTTGTCTTCACAATGTTGAACATCAAAGCTTCTCGCAACCCATTGAAGGAGTCCAAGCAATCACTCGCATTTATCCATTGGCTGGAAATACTCGCTTACCTCACCGAGCTCAGACTGAAGCCACTGAGAGTACGATCGCTCAAAGGCCTCGGAAGCGCTCTCGTGTTCTCAATGACCGAGAACTTCTTGTGGCACTGCATGAGAAACAAGATAAGCATCACTTCTGGCTGAAACGACGATACATCTCCAACGCATCTATAATATTTGATTGCTCCATGCTATATTATCTACTGTTTTAGACAATATTGGGCTTTATTATCCACTTTTATATTATTTTTGGGACTAACCTATTAACCGGAGGCCCAGCCCAGATTTGTTGTTTTTAGCCTATTTCAGTGTTTCGAAGAAAAGGAATACCAAACGGAGTCGAAACGGAACGAAATCAACTGGAGAAGTTATTTTTGGAAGGAAAGCTACCGGATGGACTTGGACCCCACATCAGGAGCCAAGGGAGGTGCTCACGAGGGTGGGGGCACGCCCCCCTGCCTCGTGGGGCCCCCAAAGCTCCACCGACGTACTTCCTGCACCCATATATACCTACGTACCCTAAAATTTCCAGAACATAGATTAGATTTGGAGTTCCGCCGCCGCAAGCCTCTGTAGCCACCAAAAACCTCTCGGGACCCTGTCCCGGCACCCTGCCGGAGGGGGGAACCCTCACCGGTGGCCATCTTCATCATCCCGGCGCTCTCCATGACGAGGAGGGAGTAGTTCACCCTCGGGGCTGAGGGTATGTACCAGTAGCTATGTGTTTGATCTCTCTCTCTCTCGTGTTCTTGATTTGGCACGATCTTGATGTATCGCGAGCTTTGCTATTATAGTTGGATCTTATGTTTCTTCTCCCCCTCTTCTCTCTTGTAATGGATTGAGTTTTCCCTTTGAAGTAATCTTATTGGATTGAGTCTTTAAAGATTTGAGAACACTTGATGTATGTCTTGCGTGGGATAACCATGGTGACAATGGGTTATTCTATTGATTCACTTGATGTATGTTTTGGTGATCAACTTGCGGGTTCCGCCCATGAACCTATGCATAGGGGTTGGCACACGTTTTCATCGTGATTCTCCGACAGAAACTTTGGGCACTCTTTGAAGTACTTTGTGTTGGATTGAATAGATGAATCTGAGATTGTGTGATGCATATCGTATAATCATACCCACGGATACTTGAGGTGACATTGGAGTATCTAGGTGACATTAGGGTTTTGGTTGATTTGTGTCTTAAGGTGTTATTCTAGTACGAACTCTATGGCTGTTTGTGACACTTATAGGAATAGCCCAACGGATTGATTGGAAAGAATAACTTTGAGGTGGTTTCGTGCCCTACCATAATCCCTTCGTTTGTTTTCCACTATTAGTGTCTTTGGAGTGACTCTTTGTTGCATGTTGAGGGATAGTTATATGATCCAATTATGTTATTATTGTCAAGAGAACTTGCACTAGTGAAAGTATGAACCCTGGGCCTTGTTTCTTTTGCAATACCGTTTACGCTCACTTTTACCGCTTTCTACCTTGCTGTTTTTATATTTTCAGTTTACAAAAACCTATATCTACCATCCATATTGCACTTGTATCACCATCTCTTCACCGAACTAGTGCACCTATACAATTTACCATTGTATTGGGTGTGTTGGGGACACAAGAGACTCTTTGTTATTTGGTTGCAGGGTTGCTTGAGAGAGACCATCTTCATCCTATGCCTCCTACGGATTGATAAACCTTAGGTCATCCACTTGAGGGAAATTTGCTACTGTCCTACAAACCTCTGCACTTGGAGGCCCAACAACGTCTACAAGAAGAAGGTTGTGTAGTAGACATCAAGCTCTTTTCTGGCGCCGTTGCCGGGGAGGCTAGGTAAGTGAAGGTATATATTTAGATCTTGCAATCGAATCTTTTTGTTTCTTGTTTTAGCACTAGTTAGTTTATAAAAGAAAATTCCAAAAAAATGGAATTGAGTTTGTCTCATACGCTTCATCTTTTTAATATCTTTCATGAGTATGATGGAAAGGAAGATTGTGCCAAAGTGTTAGAAGAGGAATGCATTAAAATGTTTGACACTAGATCTTTGTATGATGAGCATGATTGCAATGTTGTTAGTATGAATTCCTTGAATATCCATGCTGCTAATGATATGCAAAGCCACAAGCTTGGGGATGCTATGTTTGATGAAGATGATATTTTTTGTCCCCCAAGCTTTGATGAGCAAATTTACTATGATGAAAGCATGCCTCCTATCTATGGTGATTATTGTGATGACACGTATGCTATAAAGAATAATGATAACCATGAAACTTGTCATCTTGATCTTAATTTTCAATCACATGATAGCTATTTTGTTGAGTTTGCTCCCACTATTATTCATGAGAAGAGTTTTGCTTATGTGGAGAGTAGTAAAAATTCTATGCTTGTAGATCATGAAAAGAATGCTTTAGGTGCTGGTTATATTTTTGAATTCATTCATGATGCTACTGAAAATTATTATGAGGGAGGAATATATGCTTGTAGGAATTGCAATAATATCAAGTTTCCTCTCTATGTGCTTAAAATCTTGAAGTTATGCTTGTTTTGCCTTCCTATGCTAGTTGATTATTGTTCCCATAAGTTGTTTGCTCAAAAAATCCCTATTAATAGGAAGTGGGTTAGACTTAAATGTGCTAGTCATATTCTTCATGATGCTCTCTTTATGTTTCAGTTCCTATCCTTTATGTGAGCATCATTGAAATCATCATGCCTAGCTAGGGGCATTAAACGATGGCGCTTGTTGGGAGGCAACCCAATTTTATTTTAGTTTCTTGCTTTTTGGTTCTTTTTAGGAATAAATAATCCATCTAGCTTCTGTTTATATGTGGTTTTGTGTTTTAATTAGTGTTTGTGCCAAGTAGAACCTTTGGGAAGACTTGGGTGAAGTCTTTATGATCATGCTGTAAAAAACAGAAACTTTAGCGCTCACGATATTAGCTAGAACTTTTTACTGGAGAGTGATATTTAGCTGATTATTTTTGCAGATGATTACTAGACAAATTCCTCAGGTACAACAATTTATTTTAGAAGTTTTGGAGTTCCAGAAGTTTGCATTAGTAACATATTACTACAGACTATTCTGTTTTTGACAGATTCTGTTTTTCGTGTGTTGTTTGCTTATTTTGATGACTCTATGGCTAGTAAAATAGTTTATAAACCATAAAGAAGTTGGAATACAGTAGGTTTAACACCAATATAAATAAAGAATGAGTTCATTACAGTACCTTGAGGTGGTGTTTTGTTTTCTTTCGCTAACGGAGCTCACGAGTTTTCTGTTAAGTTTTGCGTTGTGAAGTTTTCAAGCTTTGGGTAAAGATTCGATGGACTATGGAGTAAGGAGTGGCAAGAGCCTAAGCTTGGGGATGCCCAAGGCACCCCAAGGTAATATTCAAGGATAACCAAGAGCCTAAGCTTGGGGATGCCCCGGAAGGCATCCCCTCTTTCGTCTTCGTTCATCGGTAACTTTACTTGGAGCTATATTTTTATTCACCACATGATATGTGTTTTGCTTGGAGCGTCATGTCATTTTCTTTTGTTTTGATTTATTTTTGAATAAAGTACCAAGATCTGAAATTCTTAAATGTTAGAGAGTCTTCACATAGTTGCATAATTATCCGACTACTCATTGATCTTCACTTATATCTTTCGGAGTAGTTTGTTGTTTGCTCTAGTGCTTCACTTATATCTTTTAGAGCATGGTGGTAGTTGTATTTTGAAGAAATAGATGAACTCTCATGCTTCACTCATATTATTTTGAGAATCTTAAATAGCATGGTAATTTTCTTAAATAATCCTAATACGCTAAGCATAAAAGATTTGTAAGAATTCTTATGAGTGTGTTGAATACTAAGAGAAGTTTGATGCTTGATGATTGTTTTGAGATATGGAGGTACTGATATTAAAGTTGTGCTAGTTGAGTAGTTGTGAATTTGAGAAATGCTTGTGTTAAAGTTTGCAAGTCCCGTAGCATGCACGTATGGTAAACGTTATGTAACAAATTTGGATCATGAGGTGTTATTTGATTGTCCTCCTTATGAGTGGTGGTCGGGGACGAGCGAAATGGTCTTTTCCTACCAATCTATCCCCCTAGGAGCATGCGCGTAGTGCTTTGGTTTTCGATGGCTTGTAGATTTTTGCAATAAGTATGTGAGTTCTTTATGACTAATGTTGAGTCCATGGATTATACGCACTCTCACCCTTCCATCCTTGCTAGCCTCTTCGGTACCGTGCATTGCCCTTTCTCACATTGAGAGTTGGTGCAAATTTCGCCGGTGCATCCAAACCCAGTGATATGATACGCTCTTTAACACATAAAACTCCTTATATCTTGCTCAAAACAGCCACCATACCTACCTATTATGGCATTTCCATAGCCATTCCGAGATATATTGCCATGCAACTTCCATCATCATCATATTCATGACACATCCATCATTGTCATATTGCTTAGCATGATCATGTAGTTGACATAGTATTTGTGGCAAAGCCACCGTTCATAATTCTTTCATACATGTCACTCTTGGCTCATTGCATATCCCGGTACACCGCCGGAGGCATTCATATAGAGTCATACTTTGTTCTAGTATCGAGTTGTAATAATTGAGTTGTAAATAAATAGAAATGTGATGATCATCATTCAATAGAGCATTGTCCCAAAAAAAAGAGAAATGCAAAAAAAGAGAGAAACAAATAAAAAAAGAAAATAAATAAAAAGGGGCAATGCTACTATCCTTTTTTTTCACACTTGTGCTTCAAAGTAGCACCATGTTCTTCATGATATAGAGTCTCTTGTTTTGTCACTTTCATTTACTAGTGGGAATTTTTCATTATAGAACTTGGCTTGTATATTCCAACGATGGGCCTCCTCAAGTTCCCTAGGTCTTCGTGAGCAAGCAAGTTGGATGCACACCCACTTAGTTTCTTTTGTTGAGCTTTCATACATTTATAGCTCTAGTGCATCCGTTGCATGGCAATCCCTACTCCTCGCATTAACATCAATTGATGGGCATCTCCATAGCCCATTGATTAGCCTCGTTTGTGAGATCTTCTCCTTTTTTGTCTTCTCCACATAAACCCCATCATCATATTCTATTCCACCCATAGTGCTATATCCATGGCTCGCGCTCATGTATTGCGTGAAGGTTTATAAGTTTGATATTACTAGAGTATGAAACAATTGATTGGCTTGTCATCGGGGTTGTGCATGATAAGAGCATTCTTGTGTGACAAAAATGGAGCATGACTAAACTATATGATTTTGTAGGGATGAACTTTCTTTGGCCATGTTATTTTGAGAAGACATAATTGCTTAGTTAGTATGCTTGAAGTATTATTATTTTTATGTCTATATGAACTTTTGTCTTGAATCTTTCGGATCTGAATATTCATATCACAATTAAGAAGAATTACAATGAAATTATGCCAACTAGCATTCCACATGAAAAATTATCTTTTTTATCATTTACCTACTCGAGGACGAGCAGGAATTAAGCTTGGAGATGCTTGATACGTCTCCAACGTATCTATAATTTTTTATTGCTCCATGCTATATTATCTACTGTTTTAGACAATATTGGGCTTTATTATCCACTTTTATATTATTTTTGGGACTAACCTATTAACCGGAGGCCCAACCCAGATTTGCTGATTTTAGCCTATTTCAGTGTTTCGAAGAAAAGGAATATCAAACGGAGTCGAAACAGAACAAAATCAACTGGAGAAGTTATTTTTGGAAGGAAAGCTACCGGATGGACTTGGACCCCACGTCAGGAGCCAAGGGAGGTGCTCACGAGGGTGGGGGGGCACGCCCACCCCCCTAGGGCGCACCCCCTGCCTCGTGGGGCCCCCGAAGCTCCACCGACATACTTCCTGCACCCATATATACCTACGTACCCTAAAACTTCCAGAACATAGATTAGATCTGGAGTTCCACCGCAGCAAGCCTCTGTAGCCACCAAAAACCTCTCGGGACCCTGTTCTGGTACCCTGCCGGAGGGGGAACCCTCACCGGTGTCCATCTTCATCATCCCGGTGCTCTCCATGACGAGGAGGGAGTAGTTCACCCTCGGGGCTGAGGGTATGTACCAGTAGCTATGTGTTTGATCTCTCTCTCTCTCGTGTTCTTGATTTGGCACGATCTTGATGTATCGCGAGCTTTGCTATTATAGTTGGATCTTATGTTTCTTCTCCCCCTCTTCTCTCTTGTAATGGATTGAGTTTTCCCTTTGAAGTAATCTTATCGGATTGAGTCTTTAAAGATTTGAGAACACTTGATGTATGTCTTGCGTGGGATAACCGTGGTGACAATGGGTTATTCTATTGATTCACTTGATGTATGTTTTTGTGATCAACTTGCGGGTTCTGCCCATGAACCTATGCATAGGGGTTGGCACACGTTTTTGTCGTGATTCTCCGGTAGAAACTTTGGGCACTCTTTGATGTACTTTGTGTTGGATTGAATAGATGAATCTGAGATTGTGTGATGCATATCGTATAATCATACCCACAGATACTTGAGGTGACATTGGAGTATCTAGGTGACATTAGGGTTTTGGTTGATTTGCGTCTTAAGGTGTTATTCTAGTACGAACTCTAGGGCTGCTTGTGACACTTATAGGAATAGCCCAACGGATTGATTGGAAAGAATAACTTTGAGGTGGTTTCGTACCCTACCATAATCCCTTCGTTTGTTTCCCGCTATTAGTGTCTTTGGAGTGACTCTTTGTTGCATGTTGAGGGATAGTTATATGATCCAATTATGTTATTATTGTCGAGAGAACTTGCACTAGTGAAAGTACGAACCCTAGGCCTTGTTTCTTATCATTGCAATACCGTTTACGCTCACTTTTACCGCTTGCTACCTTGCTGTTTTTATATTTTCAGTTTACAAAAACCTATATCTACCATCCATATTGCACTTGTATCACCATCTCTTCGCCGAACTAGTGCACCTATACAATTTACCATTGTATTGGGTGTGTTGGGGACACAAGAGTCTATTTGTTATTTGGTTGCAGGGTTGCTTGAGAGAGACCATCTTCATCCTACGCCTCCTAAGGATTGATAAACCTTAGGTCATCCACTTGAGGGAAATTTGCTACTGTCCTACAAACCTCTGCACTTGGAGGCCCAACAACGTCTATAAGAAGGTTGTGTAGTAGACATCAAGCTCTTTTCTAGCGCCGTTGCCGGGGAGGCTAGGTAATTGAAGGTATATCTTTAGATCTTGCAACCGAATCATTTTGTTTCTTATCTTAGCACTAGTTCGTTTATAAAAGAACATTACAAAAAAATGGAATTGAGTTTGTCTCATACGCTTCATCTTTTTAATATCTTTCATGAGTATGATGGAAAGACATCAAACGGCAGATGAAAAGCCTCTTGGTGGACGTCAATCGCATCGCAATCTAGCCACCAAGAATGCCTTTGTAACACATGAAACCTGTCGACGTTCATGGAAGGGTTTGACATTGCTCAGTGCTGAAGCAGATCTTCAAGATGATGGCTTCACTTAAAGATTCAAGTTTGACACCACTCCACCCAGGAATGTTGTCCTACGTTGAACTCCGTCTCTTGAAGACTCTGACTATTCCTCCTCCGCTACCATGGTGAATGCCAGAGTGATTGATGATCAAGATGATGCTACTTCACCACCTCAAGCTTCAGCGCATATCGACACTGCACCAAGTTCGTCTGCACCGCCAAACCACAACGCCGACCCTGCATCGTCTCCTACTCCTTCTGGGAACGAGTAGAAGCTCTATGTCTTCAAACCTTTTTGGTCCTTACTGACAAAAGGGGGAGAAGCATATGAGTTGATAGTCTTCAAGCGGGTCCATATGGGCGGTTGCTTTATATTTTGCCTAGTGTTTACAACTCTCGCTTTTGATACATTTGGTTCTTTGAGTTGTAACACTCAAACTTGATGGTCGTCTGCTACGTTTTCTGCTACTCTGTGATGCAATGATAAATTCCGCATGTGCGACGATAAATTCTACACTTAGTCATTTTGCAGACGTCCATTTTTCATTATGCATGTCATTATTTTCGTTATATCAAATCATGCATGATGAATTGTCTTCATAAGTTGAAGAGGATCTCCACAAGTACAACCTACCATGTGCATTTGCAATCCAAAAGCAAATTACTTATATGCACATCTTCATGGGGAGCCTTTTGCTACTTACGAAGACAATACCTTTATCCTTTAAAATTTCACGTACTTTATCCTCGTTGAAAACTTCAACCAGTTTGCCATCAATCACCAAAAGGTGGAGATTGTAAGTGCGTCTAGTGCCACCCCTAGTTGGTTTTGGAGTATTGACGACAAACCTGGTTGTGGGACTAATGTGTTTGTGAGAATTGCAGGACAACACAGGTAGTAGTCCCTCATTGATTCAGTTTACCTACCGGAGACGACCCCTAAGAATGTATGAAGAAATTGATGACAATGGTGGTATATGAAGATATTCACATTGAAGACTATGACGTGAGAAGACATTGAGTGAAGACTATGGAGCGCGAAGACTTAGTTGTTTCGTTGTTTCTGTTTCTGCTTCGTTGAGTCATAGGAACCGCCATACTGTTAAGTGGGGTCCAAGTGAACAAAGTCAGAGTGACTGAAGTGATGCTCAACCAAAATCCTATGTCTTCGAGCGAAGATAATGAGAGCAAAACTTGTCTAGAGTTGGATAAGTCAGCTTTTCTTGTAGCCCAAGTAAAGTTGTCGTGTGTGTTTGAAATCTGATAGTTGGAACACGTGTCAGTTCCTTAGTGACCGAGGGTCATTTCGGACAAATCAGGCCGGGTTGCCTAGTGGCTATAAATAGCCCACCCCCTACACCATAAACTGGTGGCTGCTCAGAGTTAGTACACGGCTTTTGTCGTTTTAAGAGCAGCCCACCTCCGAAGCATTTGAGAGAGAGACATCCTTGCGAGGACAAAGCCCAAACACCCAGAGCCAAAGAGTGTTAGGCATCACTGAAGTATTTCTGTCCGCGTGACCTGAAGACTTGTTACACTTGAGGACTGTGAATCCTCCAGCCGGTTAGGCATCGTGTTCTGAGCATCCAAGAGTCATTGTGGATCGCCGGTGAATGAAGTCTGTGAAGGTTTGGAAGTCTACCTTGAAGACTTACCAGAGTAATTGGGCGAGGACTGGGTGTCCTTAGCTCAAGGGGAATAAGGTGAAGACGTGGTCTTCTGAGTTGAATCTCAGCCTCCCTAACCAGACGTACAGTTGTCACAACAACTGGAACTGGTCCAACAAATCATGTGTCCTCTCCAAGTGACTGGTTCTATCCTCTCCCTTCTTTACTTACAAGTTGTCTTCGTGAAGTCATTGCCTGACTGCTTTACCTGTTTGACTTCACTGTGTGACTACTATTGTTATTTGGCTGCATACCATCTTCCATCCCGATCCTTACTACCTAGCTGCTATTAGTCCTCGTGCTTTCACTTCATTGCATACTTGACTATGGCTTGCTTAGTGTAGTTTACCTTCCGCTGCATATCAATAGGTTCATTTCTATTGTTTGTCTTCGAAACGCTCATGTTTTGAAGACTTTCATAAAAATCGCCTATTCACCCCCTATAGTCGATAACTAGCACTTTCACTGCTGTCCCTTCTCCCGGTGCACGCCGAAAGGAGGGATGGAGAAGACTTGCTTGGCAGCGCAATGATCTGGAACAGAGGTGATAAAACATACGAAGCGGCAGCGGCTAGGGTAGACGTCTGCCTGGCTATATAGTGCGGGCCGGATAGGTCGTGGGAGTAAACCCCACGTCCGAGTCGTCACGATCCAAAATAATCGGAAATGGTTTAGTAATTAACACATCCGTTAATTATTAATTAATGACTCATTAATTTTTCTCGAGCAGCAAAAATATAGACAACGTGCATAACTCTGTCCTCGGCTCGGCTCAATCCCGCAACCCGCGGTGCGGCGCGGCGTGGCATGACGAGGCGAGGCATGGCGAGGCGAGCGAGGAGGAGGAGCGCGTGTGTAGGTCTCCTCTTCTCATGCTCATACAAGTGGTAGAAGAGCTCACCTTATAAAGAGGTGCAACTCTCTCTCAACTTATGAGGTGGGACTAAACTTTAGCCTCACTCACCCCACTCACATGTGTGCATGAATGGGCCAAGAGAATTTCAGAATTTTAGTTGGGGTTTGGGCTAAAAGCCCACTAGAAAATTCCAACAATCCCCCACAAAGTCTCTTTGGCACATCTCATCATTTGGTTCCAAAACATTGTTTATATACCGGTGCTTAGTGGAGACTGTGAATTGAACTTCCACTTAGAGATTTATGCTACACTAGATCACAACTTGAATAGTGGACGATGCCTTGAACTACAAGTTTTCTGCGAGACTAGTTTCACACAAATTCTTGACCGATACTGGGCTGCCGCAAGGCTTCCCCGCGGGTGGAACGTATACGTCATACTCCAGGGGCTTTTATGAATTTATTAAAGAACACCCAATTCTCACAGACTACGACGTTAACAGTCAAATTCATATAGGTGTGTTCCTCAAAAGATGTTCTGTAGGACAACATCTCTGCTTACCCGAATAAGCCACTTGGAACACATTAAGATAAGTATCAACCTGCCATGCAGATCAGGAGAGTATTGCATCTTCACGGAGTGGGATAGTTAATATAGGGATACTCTCCTCCCAGCTGACCAACAGCTTGTCTCCCACTTCTACTTCACGGGATCTCCGATCACATAGAGTGGGTTACCACTATGGACAACTCATGTGGTGGGTCTCAAACCCATCTCTATCGATGCATTATCTATCACATTACGTGATAAACCCTTTGTGAAGGGATCTGCCAATTTTTTTGACGTTTGGATATAATCCAACGTAATAACTCCGGAGTTCCTCAATTTTCTGACAAATTTTAGTCTCCTCTTCACATGCCTTGAGGACTTCATATTGTCCTTAGAACTGTTTATCTTGACGATCACAGTTTGATTATCACAGTTCATCAAGATAGGGGGTATTGGTTTTTCAACCATAGGTAAGTCCATCAAGAGCTCACGAAGCCACTCTGCTTCAACAGTGGCAGTGTCTAATGCTGTGAGTTCTGCTTCCATAGTTGACCTCATTAAGATGGTCTGCTTGCAAGACTTCCAGGAAACAACGCCACCACCAAGTGTAAAAACATAACCACTTGTGGCCTTAATCTCATCAGCATCAGATATCCAGTTTGAGACACTATAACCCTCTAGTACCCTTGGATACCCGGTGTAGTGAATCCCATAACTCGCGGTGCCTTTCAAATAGCGCATAACTCTCTCAAGCGCATGCCAATGATAATCTCCCGGTTTTGACACAAACCGACTCAGCTTGCTCACAGCAAATGAGATGTCAAGCCTCGTGGCACTCACCAAATACATAAGCGAGCCAATAATCTGAGAATACTTAGTTGATCTCTAGCAATCCGTCGATTCTTTCGAAGAAACACACTAGCATCATATGGAGTTGGAGAAGGTGTGCATTCGCTATACCCAAAACGACTCAAGACCTTTTCCACATAGTGAGACTGAAGCAGTGTGATCCCACCATTCTCATCTCTCAACAGCTTGATGTTTAAGATAACATCAACTACTCCTAGATCCTTCATCTCAAAACAACGAGATAAGAAATCCTTAACTTCCTTGATTAAATCAAGTTTGGTTCCAAAGATCAATAAGTCGTCGACATACAGACAAAGAATAACTCCTTCGCCCCCACCATGGCAATAGTACACACACTTGTCACCATCATTTACTACAAAGCCGACAACAGTTAACGTTCTTTCGAACTTCTCATACCACTCCTTAGGAGCTTGTTTAAGGCCATATAAAGACTTTAATAACTTGCACACCTTTCCTTCCTGACCAGGTACTACAAAACCATCTGGCTGATCCATGTAAATTTCCTCCTTCAACTCTCCATTGAGGAAAGCCGTCTTGACGTCCATTTGATGAACGAGAAGACCATGTAAGGCAGCCAGTGATAGTAGCACCCGAATTGTGGTCAGTCTAGCCACGGGTGAGTAAGTATCAAAGAAGTCTTCACCTTCTTTCTGGGTATATGTAAGTGCATCTAGTGCCACCCCTAGAATTGGTTTTGGAGTATTGACGACAAACCTAGTTGAGGGACTAATGTGTTTGTGAGAATTGCAGGATAACACAGGTAGTAGTCCCTCATTGATTCGGTTTACCTACCAGAGATGACCCCTAAAAATGTATGAAGACATTGAAGACAATGGCGGTATGTGAAGATATTCACATTGAAGACTATGACAAGAGAAGACATTGCGTGAAGACTATGGAGCGCGAAGACTTAGTTGTTTCATTGTTTCCTTTTCTTCTTTGTTGAGTCATAGGAACCACCATACTGTTAAGTGGGGTCCCGGTGAACAAAGTCAGAGTGACTGAAGTGATGCTCAACCAAATCCTATGTCTTCGAGCGAAAACAATGAGAGCAAATCTTATCCAGAGCTAGATGAGTCAGCTTTACTTGTAGCCCAAGTCAAGATACCGCGTGTGTTTGAAATCTGACCATTGGAACACGTGTCAGTTCCTTAGTGACCCAGGGTCATTTCGGACAAATCAGGTCGGGTTGCCTAGTGGCTATAAATAGCCCACCCCCTACACCATAAATTTGTGGCTGCTCAGAGTTAGTGCACGAGTTTTGCCGTTTAAGAGCAACCCACCTTCGAAGCTTTTGAGAGAGAGAAATCCTTGCGAGGAAAAAGCCCAAACACCCAGAGCCAAAGAGTGTTAGGAATCACTGAAGTCTTTCTGCCCGCGTGACCTGAAGACTTGTTACACTTGAGGATTGTGAATCCTCCAGCCGGTTAGGCTTCACGTTCTGAGCATCCAAGAGTCATTGTGGATCGCCGGTGAACGAAGTCTGTGAAGGTTTGGAAGTCTACCTTGAAGACTTACCAGAGTGATTGGGTGAGGACTGGGTGTCCTTAGCTCAAGGGGAATAAGGTGAAGACGCGGTCTTCTGAGTTGAATCTCAGCCTCCCTAACCAGACGTACAGTTGTCACAACAACTGGAACTGGTCCAACAAATCCTTGTCTTTGCCAAGTGACTAGTTCTATCGTCTCCCTCTCTTTATTTATAGTTTGTCTCCGTGAACTCATTGCCTGTTTGCTCTACCTATTTTTCTTCACTGTGTGACTACTATCGTTGTTTGGCTTCATACCATCTTCCATCCTGATCCTTACTACCTAGCTGCTATTAGTCTTCGTGCTTTCACTTCATTGCATACTTGACTATGGCTTGCTTAGTGTAGTTTACCTTCCGCTGCATATCAATAGGTTCATTTCTTGTGTTTGTCTTTGAAACTCTCATGTTTTGAAGACTTTCATAATAATCGCCTATTCACCCCCCTCTAGTCGATAACTAGCACTTTCAATTGGTATCAAAGCAAGGTACTCCCTTGTTCTGTGTGATTCGGTTTACCACCTGGAGTTTTAGCTATGTCGACTGCAGGGATAATCAAAGTCTCCGCTGCTTGCCCCGTCTTCAATGGAACTGAATATCCCTACTGGAAGAATAAGATGCGCATGCATCTTGAAGCCATTGATGTCGACCTCTGGTGTGTCGTCAAGAATGGTGTTCCCAATACTGGTGAAGGTGTCACCCCTGCTGATGTCAAGAAGTTCATTCAACTGGATTCTACTGCCAAGAACATCATTTGTGGTCATCTGACCAAAGGACAGTATGGCCGTGTGAGTGCTCTGGAAACGTCGAAGCTAGTCTGGGACTGGCTCTCCAAGGTCAACGAAGGCGTCTCAACCCAGAGAGATCAAAGGATTAGTGTTCTTCGCAACCTCTTCAACCGCTTCAAGAGAAACGACGATGAGAATGTCCAGCTCACGTTTGATCGCTTCACTGACATCACAAATGAGCTTCATGCTCTCGGCGCCACTGAAATCACCAAGCATGAAATCGTCAAGACATTGCTGAGATCACTTGACAGCTCGTTCGACACCCTTGCCCTGATGATACAAGAACGCCCTGACTTCAAGACACTCGATCCGTCTGATATACTTGAGAGGCTCAACACACATGAGTTCCAGTTATCTGAGAAAAGAGACATCTATGGTCCCAACTATGGCCGAACTCGTGCTTTGAAGGCAAAAGTTGTTTCCTCATCTGAAGAAGAATCTGACTGTAGTTCTGATGATCCTGAAGACATTGGAAAGGAACTTGCTATGCTTGTGAAGAAGTTCCAGAAGTTCACCAAGAAGAAGGGCTTCAGAAAGTCTTCACGATCAAGCTCAAGAAATGATGAAGCTTCCACTCATGACTACAAGAAGAGAACATGTCACAAGTGCAAGAAACCTGGACACTACATCTGTGAGTGTCCACAGTGGGACAATGAGAACAAAAATAAGAAGAAGAGCAAGTAATATGATTCTGATGACAACAAGAAGAAGAAATCCTCAAAGTCTTCTTCCAAGTCCTCATCCAAGTCTTCATCTCATAAGAAGAGCTCATCTGGCAGGCTCGTGCTTTTGTCGGCAAGGAGATGGATTCAGAGGAGGAGTCTGCTTCTGAGGAGGCGGAGGTGGAGTCTGAGGGGGAGTCCGACCCTGGTGTTGCAAGTCTGGCTCTAGCTACAGCCTACGTTGCCAAGTCCATCTTCAACACTGAAGAAAATGGTTCCGTCACCAACGTTGAAGCTAATGACAAGGACGACTCTGCTCCCACCTACTGCTTCATGGCACGTGGTGCCAAGGTAAAATCACGTGATGCTTACTTTCAAACATCAAGTGAAGATGACTCTGATTGTGAATCCAAACCCAGCTACAAAACACTTGCTAAAATTGCAACTGAACAACAGAAAGCTATGGAACATACTCAAAAACTGTTAGACAAAAGTGATGACCTATTGGACGCTGAAATGACCTGTTCTCAGTCCTTAATTAAAGACATAAAAAATCTTCATGTTAAATACCAGGAACTTGAAAGTCATCATGAAACGCTCTCAACCACTCATGAAAAGCTCTCCTATGATTATCTTCAAAGGAAGCAAGAGCTTGAGAAATTGAGAGCGGCTCATGAAGATCTTCAAAAAGAGAATGAGTCACTTCGCGCTCAATAGATCAGTTCCGCTCAAGAAGGCTTTGAACCACCTTGTCTAAAATGCCTTGAGCGTGATAACGCTACTTCTGTTGCTGAATGTTCTACTGCTGCTACTGTTGCAATATCTTCAACAGCTAATGTGTTAACTATCCCCTCTGCGGAGGATACCACTACTATTGCTAATGAAAATGCTAGGTTGAAGACATTGCTTGAAACAGGGATGTACAAAAGTCTCAAAGGGCATCAGACACTGTGTGATGTCCTCAAAAAGCAGATTCTAAACCGAAACCCTAGGAAAGAGGGTGTTGGGTTCGAGAGGAAAATGAATGTTGATGGCTCCTACTGGAAGTCTGAGCAGTACCCCAAAACCACATGGGTTGCTGCAAAGGGACCTTTAGTGGATCCATCCACCTTATCTGGCTTCACTTGTGCTAACCCTATTATCATTGATGAATCCTTTGATGCAAACTATAAACTGTTTAAGAATCAGAATGGTGAAGTGTTTGCCAGGTATATTGGTACTAACTGCAGGAATGGGCCACCTATGAAGAAGATCTGGGTTCCCAAAAGTTGTCTTGAGAATCTTCCTGTGAATGTCATCATGACACCACCTCAGAAGAAGACAAATCCTAGACCTAAGGCTTCATAGGGTCCAAAGGCTTCATACAGACAGAGGACTCACCTGAGTCACCCTAACGCCAATGTTTTGCAGGGAAATCATACTCAGACTTATGAATATGAGCGTGTTTCTTCAAATCGCTATGTTCATAAAACTAAGAACTATTCTGCTTATTCATATGAGTACTATTCACCTCCTGCAAGGCTATTTGCTAGGGCTTCAAAGCCGAAATTCTCAGATGCTGCACTTAGACTCATTGCTTCTAAGCCACCCCTGAAGATGTGGGTGGTTAAGAAGAATTGACTTTCTTTTGCAGGGAAAGGTCTCCAGCCAGAAATCAAAGGCGTTTGATGCTATTGCTGGGGACCTAAAACATCTTGTAAGGCGCAAGATCAAATGCCCAAATGGTCTCACTATGTATTTTGTTCCTAAATCGTTTTCCAATCATCCTATCAGTCCTAATCTTGATCGGAGCTTTGATAATCCTCTTGCCCGTCAAATGTTTATGCTTCACAATAATCTTGGTGAAGCCTATCCCCCTAACTGTACTGTAGGGTATGACACATCATGCTTCAGAATGGATTATGGACAGCGGATGCACTAATCATATGACTGGTGATCGAAGTCTTCTCATGGACTCAACCTTACGTCCATCTGACAAGAGTCACATCACATTTGCTGACACTGGTAAAAGCAAGTCTTTGAAGGGTATCGGAAAGATGATCTATACATGGTAGATTTGTCAGCAGGGCCACAACTTGTCGTATGCCTTCTTGCAAAAGCTTCAGAGTTTTGGCTCTAGCATCGGAGGCTAGGGCATGCTGGCATGAGGAACCTACACACTCTCGCCAAGAAGAAGCATGTCATAGGCATCGAGGGCGTCAAGTTCAATAAGGATCACTTGTGCGGTGCCTGCGAAGCTGGAAAGATGACTAGGGCCAAGAATCCCTCGAAGACAATCATGACGACATATCAACCATTCGGACTGCTACACATGGACTTATTTGGCCCTACTCACTACTCTACTCTCACTACTACTGCTTGTCTCTATGGCTTCGTCATTGTTGATGGTTCTTCAAGATATACGTGGATGCACATAATTCTCTACAAGACTGAAGTGCAGGATTTCTTCAGACGCTTCGCCAACAGTGCCATGAACAACTATGGCGTCAAGATCAAGCATATCAGAAGTGACAACGACACTGAGTTCAAGAACACCGGCCTCGATCTTTACTTGGATACATTGGGAATCACTCATGAGTTCTCCGCTCCGAACACACCTCAGCAGAATGGCATCGTGGAGTGCAAGAACAAAACACTCATTGAGATGGCTCGGACGATGCTCGATGAATACACGACACCAAGAAAGTTCTGGCCTGAAGCTATTGATACTGCATGCCATGTCATCAACCGTGTTTATCTTCACAAGCTTCTGAAGAAAACATCTTATGAACTCCTCACTGGTAAGAAGCCAAATGTCAGTTACTTCAGAGTATTTGGTGCTAGGTGCTGGATCAAGGATCCACATCACACTTCAAAATTTGCACCAAAAGCACATGAAGGTTATATGCTTGGTTACGGAAAGGGATCGCACTCCTACATAGTCTTCAACCTCTTTCACTATAAAGTGGTTGAAACTGTGGATGTGTGGTTCGATGAGACTAACGGCTTGCAAAGAGAGCACCTGCCAAATGTGCTAGATGAAGTTCCACCCAGTGAATCCATCAAGCTAATGGGAACTGGAGAAATCATACCATCTGAAGCACAGCCTGAAGAGGAACTTTTCATTTCTGCACCTAATCAACCTGAAGACAATGCTCAGCCCGAAGACAATCCTCCCAATGATGACAATAATCAGCAAGAGCAAAATCTTCATCCAGTTCATCCTCGTGTTGCAAATGAAGTACAAATTGAGAAGACAATTGATAGCATCAATGCGCCTGGTCCACTCACTTGTTCAAGAGCAACACAACTAGCAAATTTCTATGGGCACTTTGCTTTTGTCTCAATATCTGAACCCAAGAAAGTTGCTGAAGCCTTCATGGAACCTGAATGGATTCAAGCTATGCAAGAAGAGCTTCAACAGTTCAAGCTGAACAATGTCTGGGAACTTGTCAAGCGTCCTGACCCCCGCAAGCACAACATAATAGGCACAAAATGGATATATCGCAACAAACAAGATGAGCATGGTCAAGTTGTCAGAAACAAAGCTCGTCCCGTTGCTCAAGGATACACTCAAATTGAAGGGATTGACTTCGATGAAACATTTGCTCCTGTGGCTAGGCTTGAAGCCATTCGCATATTGCTAGCCTATGCAAACCATCACAACATCTTGCTGTATCAAATGGATGTGAAGAGTGCATTTCTCAATGGCAAGATTGAAGAAGAAGTGTATGTTGCACAACCTCCTAGCTTTGAAGATCGAAAACATCCTGATATGGTATACAAGCTAAACAAGGCACTGTATGGCCTCAAACAAGCCCCTCGCGCTTGGTATGACACGCTCAAAGACTTCCTGAAGAGCAAAGGCTTCAAACCTGGTTCCCTGGATCCCACACTCTTCATGGAGACATATTATGGTGAACTGTTTGTGTGCCAAATATATGTGGATGACATTATCTTCGGCTGCACCAACCAGAAATACAGTGATGAGTTTGGACACATGATGCAAGAGCAATATCAGATGTCCATGATGGGTGAGCTAAAGTTCTTCCTTGGTCTTCAAATTCGTCAGCAAAGAAATGGTATCTTCATATCTCAAGAGAAATACCTCAAAGATTGCCTGAAGAAGTTTGGAATGCAAGACTGCAAAGGTTACACGACGCCAATGCCAACCAAGAGTCATCTGGGTCCTGACGCCTATGGTAAAGAGTTCGATCAAAAGATGTACCGCTCCATGATTGGTTCTTTACTTTATTTATGTGCATATAGGCCAGATATTATGCTTAGTGTTTGCATGTGTGCTCGATTCCAAGCGGCACCAAAGGAATCGCATCACTTAGCTGTGAAGCAAATTCTTATTTGGCTTACACCCCAACATTAGGATTATGGTATCCAAAGGGCTCAGAGTTTGATCTAGTTGGATTCTCGGATGCTGATTATGCTGGTAACAAGGTGGATCGCAAGTCTACATCAGGCACATGCCACTTTCTGGGACGATCACTTGTCTGTTGGTCTTCAAAGAAGCATAACTGTGTATCACTCTCCACTGCTGAATCTGAATACATTGCTGCTGGATCTTGCTGCGCTTAGCTTCTATGGATAAAGAAAACACTCAAGGACTATGGCATCCATCTGAAACAAGTACCACTCTATTGTGACAACGAAAGCGCCATCAAGATAGCCAACAACTTAGTTTAGCACTCGAAGACAAAACACATTGAAATCCGTCATCACTTTCTCAGAGATCATGTCATGAAGGAAGATATTGATATCATACACGTCAACACTGAAGAGCAACTGGCAGATATCTTCACAAAGCCCTTGGATGAGAAAAGGTTTTGCAAGTTACGGTGTGAACTAAATATCTTGGAATCCTCAAATGTCCTGTGATCAGGCACACATCCTAACACTTATGCATGTTGATGACTTAGATGTGCAACACACGAAGTAGAGTATATATTCAATCAATGAAGATTTACATTCTAAGTATGAATACATTAATGCGGAATTTGACTTCGGAGCGCCACGATAATTGTGCGTCGTGTTTGGGTCTAATACTTCCTATACGGTGGGTAACGCCACCACCAAATTCTTCTTTTTGAACTCATTTTCTCATGGCGTTACATTTGCTATGTCTTCACATTTAGTTTGTCTTCAATATTGACATGTCTCCATGTTTATCTTCACTATGTTGATTTGGTCTTATTCTGATATATACATATATTAGTGTTCTGTCCTCTACAACATTCACTTATAGCTATGTCTTCTCTTTTGAATCTTTTGAACTAAGTGAATGTGATCGGACCCTAACCTCTCTATGCTTTCTACCTCAAACTCTATCTATCCAAATCATATGCATTCTATTGAAACTGTCGAATGTCTTCTCTGCGTCCCTGTGAGCAGAAGATACAGAGACAAACATTAAATCTCTTTTAAATGCTCAATTCTTATTGCCTGAAACCCGGAGAAGCCGGAACGACCATCCGATAGACCAGGCGGGCATGGGAACGTGGGACAACTCCAAATGTGTTGCATGTTCGCCATGTGTCCCTCATATGTGAACCGCCAGGGGCACCTGCATAATTGTGCTGTGTTGTCCCTTTTCCTATAAATACCCGTCCAATCGCGGTCAAAATCCTTCTTCCACCTCTCCACCTCGACAAACCCTAGCGCCACCGCTAGCTCTCGACGATGCCGACGACGAAGCGCTTAGCTGCCGTGACCTCTCCGACGCCGTCTTCACACCGGCCGCGGACATCGTCTTCTCCGCCGCCGCCGTAGGTGTCCTCCGTCGCCAAGTTAGGGCATGGAAGATCGAACTGCTCGGCCTCATCTTCTACTCCGTCTAGCAGTTCATCATGTGATCGAAAATGCTTATAAGATTAAATACTTGGGTGATTATATGGCTAATATTAAGGGTGAACTTAAACTTGTTAGCAAACATGCTTCTATGGTTACCACTCAAGTAGAACAAGTACTTAAGGCTCAAAAAGAATTGCTCCATGAAATGAATAGTAAGAAAAATGATTATGTTGTTAGAGTGGCTACTAGAACTGGTAGAATGACTCAGGAACCTTTGTATCCTGAAGGCCACCCTAAGAGAATCGAGCAAGATTCTTGGAGATATAATATTGATGATCCTAGTTCTTCTAAAAAGAAGAAAAAGAAAAATGATAGAACTGTGCAAACTTCTAGTGAACCTGTTGCTGAACCACCTGATAATCCAAATGATATCTCTATGTATGATGCTGAAACACAATCTGGTAATGAACATGAACCTGGTGAAAATGTTAATGATGATGTTCATGATGATGCCCAACCTAGTAATGATAATGATGTAGAAATTGAACCTGTTGTTGATCTTCATAACCCACAATCAAAGAATCAACGTTATGATAAAAGAGACTTCATTGCTAGGAAACATGGTAAAGAAAGAGAACCTTGGGTTCAGAGACCCATGCCCTTTCCTCCGAAACCATCCAAGAAAAAGGATGATGAGGATTTTGAGCGCTTTGCTGAAATGATTAGACCTATCTTTTTGCGCATGCGATTGACTGATGTGCTCAAAACAAATCCTTATGCTAAATATATGAAAGATATCATCACTAATAAAAGAAAGATACCGGAAGCTGAAATTTCCACCATGCTTGCTAATTATACTTTTAAGGGTGGAATACCAAAGAAACTTGGAGATCCCGGAGTACCTCCTATACCTTGCTCCATTAAAAGAAATTATATTAAAACTGCTTTATGTGATCTTGGAGCCGGTGTTAGTGTTATGCCTCTCTCTTTATATCGTAGACTTGACTTGAATAAGTTGACACCTACTGAAATATCTTTGCAAATGGCTGATAAATCAACTGCTATACCTGTCGGTATTTGTGAGGATGTGCCTGTTGTGGTTGCAAACGTTACTATTTTAACGGACTTTGTTATTCTTGATATTCCCGAGGATGATAGTATGTCTATTATTCTTGGAAGACCTTTTCTTAATACTGCAGGGGCTGTTGTTGATTGCAACAAAGGCAATGTCACTTTTCATGTTAATGGTAATGAGCATACGGTACACTTTCCGAAGAAACAACCTCAAGTCCATAGTATCAACTCTATTGGAAAAATTACATCGATTATATTTGGAGGTTTTGAATTTCCTCTTCCTACTGTCAAAAAGAAATATGATATACTTATTATAGGGGATGTGCATATCCCCGTTGAGGTAACTTAGTGTTATTCGAATTTTCTCCGGTTTCATGATTATCGGAACGGGTTTGTTAACAAGACTTGATCAACCTTGTTAGTGGATTCTTTTTGATGAGCATGAGATGGATGAAACTAGAAGCACAAACTTCTGTACCCTCTTTATATTCTCTGTTCTTTAGTTGAAATAAAGTAAAAAATAGTATTTTTTTTTGTCTGTTTCCTGCCTTATCCGTGCAATATAAAAATATCCCGAAAATAAAAGTCCTCAAAATGCCATGCCAATTTAATATGAATCTTTCGGGAATATTTGAGGATTTACTGTGCAAAAATTACCGCGGGAGGAGCTGCCACCTGGCCACGAGGGTGGTGGGCGCCCCCCCCCCTCTAGGGCGCGCCCCTGCCTCATGGGCCAACGGTGTCCCTCCTCCACTTATCCCAGCACCCATCTTCTTCCTCTGTCTCACACAAACCCGAGAAACCAACTCAAGCACGAGTTCCAGCCACTTTTGCTGTGATTTTCAATCTCCTTGCTCAAAGCACCTCTCGCAAAACTGCTTGGGGAGATTGTTCCTTGGTATGTGACTCCTCCATTGGTCCAATTAGTTTTTGTTCTAGTGCTTTATTCTTTGCATATTTGTGCTGCAGAGGTGTCCATGTTCTTGAGCTTGCATGTCAAATTTATATGGTTCCAAGTAGTTATAATGCTTGATATAGGCTCTAGGCACTTGTAGGAGTAGTTGCTATCAGTTTTTATTGAAGTTGGTTCACTTTTGTTTGAAGTTACTAAAATTTTCAGATTATTTCAGAAATAATGAGGAGACTTTTGAGGGGTTCATTGAGCCGAAGCTCAAAGGATAAACAAAATGAAGAAGCTCAGAGGCCCAAATATAATTTTCCTCGTACCGCGGAGATACGGTCGTGTGAATGGCCTTCTGATAATTTCTTGAGAGAGGCCGGGATTTATGAGGATTTCTATTCATTGATTGAAAATGATGGCCTCACCGACTTCGTCCGCGACCAACGTCCACAGTATCTCTTACTCACAAATACTTTTGTGCAAAACTTCTACTTTTACCCTAAGGAATCACCTCCATTAGTAGAGTTTCATTTATATGACGTTGTGAAGAAAATGCCATTGTCTGAATTTTGCGCAGTCTGCAACATACCCCCTGAGGGTATCTTAGAGGAACCACCCCGTCATGAGGTTGAACCATTTGTTAAACTTATCTCTGTGGGAGAAACCAGGAAGGTTTCTGATGCAAGAATCACTAGCATACATTTTCCTGTTTTACGCTATTTTGCTTTATTTGCTAGTCGTTGCTTGATCGGTCGCGGGAACTGTGGGAACCTTAGTATTCCTGATATTATTATTCTGTTCCATGGTTTATACCGCGACAACACTATTAGTATGGGTGGAATTGTTGCTAGACGGTTAAGTCTGAACCGTACTAAGGCCCCATCTTTGGAGGCATTTATGCTTCTCGCCTTGCTGCACATTTTAACATAGCTATTAGGCATTATGAAAAAGAAGAAAAATTGCTGCCTAGTGCTTACTTAGATTACAAGAGCATGATAGCCCATGATTTTCATGTTAAGGGCAGGGATGGAGAGATCAAATATAAGTTATACTTTGATAAACATTATCCTGAAACTATTAAGTTGCCTGCTCCTTCTTTGTTTAATTTTGTAGACCTTACCTCATTACGCGGGTTGCCGTCCAAGCTTACAAGAACCCTGCACCAGCCGCGGAACCGGAACCACAAGATGAGCCTCCTCGACAATCTGTTTATTCTTGGGATCCAGAGATGACTGTCAGCCAATGGAAGTCAGAGTCTTCTTCATCACAGTATGATCCAAACTATCCCTCATCGCAGTACGACCCCAGCCACACCTATGGGTATCCGCCAGGCTATCCCTGGCAATAGACCAACTTAGGCCAAAAGCCTAAGCTTGGGGGAGTACGTATTTCTCACCGACATTACATTTATGTTCACACACACACATTGCTAGATGTCGGTGCTCATACTCTTTCACTGTAATATCCATGCTAGTTTATTTTCTTTTCCCTGCTTTCTTCTTGTGTGTTTGTTAAACCTTAAGAAAACCAAAAAAATTAGTAGTAGTTTACTTTCTTGCTGTAGTAGTAATTAAAAAGAAAACCCAAAGATATTTCCCGTTCTTCTTTTGCTTGTTGGGAGCTTTCCCGTGTAAATAGTTTTATTTC
The DNA here is from genome assembly GCA_032464435.1 of Aegilops umbellulata. Lineage (NCBI taxonomy): Eukaryota > Viridiplantae > Streptophyta > Magnoliopsida > Poales > Poaceae > Aegilops > Aegilops umbellulata. Next base: position 65,759,398 of record CP136057.1, read on the forward strand.
TTTTCTTTTCTTTGGGGGTCAGTAGGAGAAGACCATGATTAAATTGTTGAAGTGGCTCTTATATGCTTTAATGTTGATTTAACCCAGAGCCATATTGCCTTGTCTTCTCCTGTTTCTTGAATGCTCGCAGATTCCAGCTTAGTCCAATGCACGTGCACTCTTATTATTATTCACACCATGCGGTCGTGCAAGTGAAAGGCAATTATGATGATATATGATGGACTGACTGAGATGAGAAAAGCTGGTATGAACTCGACCTCTTTTGTTTTTGTAAATATGATGAGTCCGTCGTTCTTGATTCAGCTTATTATGAATAAACATGTTTGCAATGACAATTAGATATCATAGTTGCTTGTGCCATGCTTGATTAGCTATGAGTTATAATGGTTTACCTTGTGTGCCAACATGTTATTGAGATGATTATGATGTGGTATGATGGGGTGGTATCCTCCTTTGAATGATTTGAGTGACTTAACTTGGCACATGTTCACGCATGTAGTTGAAACAAGTCAACATAGCCTTCACGATATTTATGTTCATGGTGGATTATATCCTACTCATGCTTGCATCCAATGTTTATTAATTTTAATGCATGTACATGGCTGTTGTCGCTCTCTAGTTGGTCGCTTCCCAGTCTTTTGCTAGCCTTCACCTGTACTAAGCGGGAATACTGCTTGTGCATCCAATCCCTTAAACCCCAAAGTTATTCCAGATGAGTCCACTATACGTTCCTATATGCGGTATCTACCTGCCGTTCCAAGTAAATTTGTATGTGCCAAACTCTAAACCTTCAAATAAACATTCTGTTTTGTATGCTCGAATAGCTCATGTATCAACCAAGGTTGTCCTTATCTTCCGTGTTAGGCGGGTTATTCTCAAGAGGAGTGGACTCCGCTCCTCACTCACGAGAAAATGGCTGGTCACCGGGATGCCTAGTCCCATGCTTTATGCAAACTAAATCAAAATTAATTGCAAACAAAACTCCCCCTGGGACCTGATGTATGTTGGAGACACTCGTTGATTCGAGCAAGTAATGGATTGATGCTTGTTGGTGGAGGGGGAGTATAAACTTTACCATTCTGTTTGGGAACCGCCTATAATGTGTTTAGCATGGAAGATATCGCCATCTCTTAGTTGCTATGTTGACAATGAAAGTATACCCCTCAAAATATAATTTATCTCTATTTCAAAACCGAGCTCTGGCACCTCTACAAATCCCTGCTTCCCTCTGCGAAGGGCCTATCCCTTTACTTTTATGTTGAGTCATCACCCTCTTATTAAAAAGCACTAGCTGGAGAGCACAGTTGTCATTTGCATTCATCACTATTAATCTATGTTGGGTGTGACTATGATTGGATCTCTTTTACCATGAATTACAATGTCTAGTCAGTCCTTGATCTTTAAAGGTGCTCTGCATTTATGTTTTGCGGTCTCAGAAAGGGCTAGCGAGATACCATCTTGTTATATCATATCATGATTGTTTTGAGAAAGTGTTGTTATCCGAGATTTATTATTATGGCTTGCTAGTTGATTATGCTATTGATATGAGTAATTATGAGACCTGAGAATTATTGCAAATATGGTTAGTTATGATATATGCTGACAAAATTGAATGCTGGCTTGACATAGTTACAACAACAAGAGCAAACAGAGTTTGTAAAAGTTTTTCTTTTCCTCTTTCAGTTTGTCAACTGAATTGCTTGAGGACAAGCAAGGGTTTAAGCTTGGGGGAGTTGATACGTCTCCGTCGTATCTACTTTTCCAAACACTTTTGCCCTTGTTTTGGACTCTAACTTGTATGATTTGAATGGAACTAACCCAGACTGACGTTGTTTTCAGCAGAATTGCCATGATGTTGTTTTATGTGCAGAAAGCAAATATTCTCGGAAAGTCCTGAAACTCCATGGAACACCTTAGAAAAAATAATAATAAATCCTCGCCAAAGATGAAGACCAGGGGGCCCACACCCTGTCCACGAGGGTGGGGGGCGCGCGCCCCCTCTAGGGCGCGCCCCTTACCTCGTGGGCCCCCTGGAAACCCTCCGACGCCAACTCCAACTCACTATATTGGCTTTCGGGGAGAAAAAAATCAGAGAGAAGAAATCATCGCGTTTTACGATACGGAGCCGCCGCCAAGCCCTAAAACCTCTCGGGAGGGCTGATCTGGAGTCCGTTCGGGGCTCCAGAGAGGGGGATTCATCGCCGTCGTCATCATCAACCATCCCCCATCACCAATTTCACGATGCTCACCGCCGTGCATGAGTAATTCCATCGTAGGCTTGCTGGACAGTGATGGGTTGGATGAGATTTATCATGTAATCGAGTTAGTTTTGTTAGGGTTTGATCCCTAGTATCCACTATGTTCTGACATTGATGTTGCTATGACTTTGCTATGCTTAATGCTTGTCACTAGGGCCCAAGTGCCATGATTTCAGATCTGAACCTATTATGTTTTCATGAATATATGTGAGTTCTTGATCCTATCTTGTAAGTCTATAGTCACCTACTATGTGTTATGATCCGGCAACCCCGAAGTGACAATAATCGGGATCACTCCCAGTGATGACCATAGTTTGAGGAGTTCATGTATTCACTATGTGCTAATGCTTTGTTCCGGTTCTCTATTAAAAGGAGGCCTTAATATCCCTTAGTTTCCAATAGGACCCCGCTGCCACGGGAGGGTAGGACAAAAGATGTCATGCAAGTTCTTTTCCATAAGCATGTATGACTATATATGGAATACATGCCTACATTAGATTGATGAATTGGAGCTAGTTCTGTGTCACCCTATGTTATGACTGTTACATGATGAACCGCATTCGGCATAATTATCCATCACAGATCCGGTGCCTATGAGCTTTCCATATACTGGTTCTCGCTTATTTACTTTCCCGTTGCTACTGCTACAATCACTACAAAATACCAAAAACATTACTTTTGCTGTCTTTACTTTTGTTGCCGTTACCACCACTATCATATTACTTTGCTACTAAACACTTTGCTACAGATATTAAGTTTCGAGGTGTGGTTGAATTGACAACTCAGCTACTAATACTTGAGAATATTCTTTGGCTCTCCTTGTGTCGAATCAATAAATTTGGGTTAAATACTCTACCCTCGAAAACTGTTGTGATCCCCTATACTTGTGGGTTATCATCCTTCAATGCAAATGGCTTCAAAGCGCACAACACTTTCTTTGATAGCGCCAAGAACCCTTATTCAAGGCCAAGGACTTCATCTGATCGGTTCTGGAGCTATCAGCAGCGCAGCTACTACTCATGTGTTCTTTATGATCAAGGGCGCATCTTCCCTCACATGCGTCTTGACTGCGAAGCCATTGCTGGTTTGCCATGCCTTGAAGAAGCCCTTGACTGCTTCCGTGATGCTGGACTGCTGAACTTTGTGACTGATAAGGAGCATTGGAATGAAGAGCTTCTACTGTAATTTTATGCTACCCTCCACATTCGCGAATACAACAGGGATCCGAAGACTTGGGTCCTTGAGTGGATGACAGGCAATGTCCATCATGAAGCTAAAGCTTTTGATATTATTGAGCTTACTGGTCTGCCCACTCCAGGTGAACTATATGAACCTGGTTGTTAGCTTCACCCCAATGCTTTGGAGAGCATCTTCCATAAGCCAGAGCCCAACATGAGCCAAATGCTGAGCATGATGAAGCCTCTGCCACATGACGCTGATTACCCAAAGGAGTTCTTTGTCGAAGACCTAGAGTATCTGCCCCGCAATATTTATCACATCATCAAGCAAACTCTATGGCCTGTCAAAGGACATTCTTCAGCAGCAAAACTTGAAGGAGCAATGAAGACTTTGGTCTTTTATATCTTCAATGGCATCAGCTTCAATGCTCAAGACTTCTTTATCAGGCAGTTGGCTGCATCAGGCTTTGATCTCTTTGGACTGAAGTTGTACGCTCCATGGGTCATACGCCTCATCAAGCTACATTCAGCTGTCTACTATCAGCCCTCTGCTCGCAACCATCTGATCTTTCTGCCAGAGGTTGATATGTCAGTTGAAGCCATATACCCAAAGCCTGCTAAGGAGCCTGTTTGTCTTCACAATGTTGATCACCAAAGCTTCACGCAACCCATTGAAGGATTCCAGGCAGTCACTCGTGTTTATCCTTTGGCTGGCAATACACGCTTACCTCACCGTGCTCAAACTGAAGCCACTGAAAGCACTATCGCTCAAAGGCCTCGGAAGCGATCTCGTGTTCTCAATGACCGAGAGCTTCTTGTTGCTCTGCATCAGAAACACGATAAGCATCACTTTTGGCTGAAGCGGCAGATGCAAAGCCTCTTGGTGGACGTCAATCGCATTCGCAATCTTGCCAACAAGAATGCCTTTGTTACACATGAAACCTATCGGAGGTCATGGAAGAGTTTGACACTGCTGAGTGCTGAAGCGAATCTTCAAGACGATGGCTTCACTGAAAGATTCAAGTTTGACACCACTCCTCCAAGGAATGTTGTTTTGCGTCGAACTCCGTCTCTTGAAGACTTTGATTATTCCTCCTTCGCTGCAACGGTGAATGCCAGAGTGATCGATGATCAAGATGATGCTACTTCATCACCTCCAACTTCAGCTCGTTTCGACACTGCACCAAGTTCATCTGCACCGCCAAAACCCGACGCCGACCCTGCATCTTCTCCTACTCCTTCTAGGAACAAGTCGAGGCTCTATGTCTTCAAACCTTTTTGGTCCTTACTGACAAAAGGGGGAGAAGCATATGAGTTGATAGTCTTCAAGCGGGTCCATATGGGCGGTTGCTTTATATTTTGCCTAGTGTTTACAACTCTCGCTTTTCATACAATTGGTTCTTTGAGTTGTAACACTTAAACTTGATGGTCGTCTGCTACGTTTTCTGCTACTCTGTGATGCGATGATAAATTCCACATGTGCGATGATAAATTCCGCACTTAGTCATTTTGCAGACGTCCACTTTTCATTATGCATGTACTTATCTTTGTTATATCAAATCATGCATGATGAATTGTCTTCATAAGTTGAAGAGGATCTCCACAAGTACAACCTGCCATGTGCATTTGCATTCCGAAAGCAAATTACTTATATGCACATCTTCAGGGGGATCCTTTTGCTACTTATGAAGACAATACCTTTATCCTTTACAATTTCACATACTTTTATCCCCGTTGAAAACTTCAACCAGTTTGTCATCAATCACCAAAAAGGGGGGGATTGTAAGTGCATCTAGTGCTACCCCTAGTTGGTTTTGGAGTATTGACGACAAACCTGGTTGAGGGACTAATGTGTTTGTGAGAATTGCAGGATAACACAGGTAGTAGTCCCTCATTGATTCGGTTTACCTACCGGAGATGACCCCTAAAAATGTATGAAGACATTGAAGACAATGGTGGTATGTGAAGATATTCACATTGAAGACTATGACAAGAGAAGACATTCCGTGAAGACTATGGAGCGCGAAGACTTAGTTGTTTCGTTGTTTCCTTTTCTTCTTTGTTGAGTCATAGGAACCACCGTACTGTTAAGTGGGGTCCCAGTGAACAAAGTCAGAGTGACTGAAGTGATGCTCAACCAAATCCTATGTCTTCGAGCGAAAACAATGAGAGCAAATCTTATCCAGAGCTGGATGAGCCAGCTTTACTTGTAGCCCAAGTCAAGCTATCGCGTGTGTTTGAAATCTGACCGTTGGAACACGTGTCAGTTCCTTAGTGACCCAGGGTCATTTCGGACAAATTAGGTCGGGTTGCCTAGTGGCTATAAATAGCCCACCCCCTACACCATAAATTGGTGGTTGCTCAGAGTTAGTGCACGGCTTTTGTCGTTTGAGAGCAACCCACCTCCGAAGCTTTTGAGAGACAGAAATCCTTGCGAGGAATAAAACCCAAACACCCAGAGCCAAATTGTGTTAGGCATCACTAAAGTCTTTCTGTCCGCGTGACCTGAAGACTTGTTACACTTGAGGACTGTGAATCCTCCGGCCGGTTAGGCGTCGCGTTCTGAGCATCCAAGAGTCATTGTGGATCGCCGGTGAACGAAGTGTGTGAAGGTTTGGAAGTCTACCCTGAAGACTTACCAGAGTGATTGGGTGAGGACTGGGTGTCCTTAGATTAAGGGGAATAAGGTGAAGACGCGGTCTTCTGAGTTGAATCTCAGCCTCCCTAACCAGACGTACAGTTGTCACAGCAACTGGAACTGGTCCAACAAATCCTTGTCTTCGCCAAGTGACTGGTTCTATCATCTCCCTCTCTTTATTTATAGGTTGTCTCCGTGAACTCATTGCCTGTTTGCTCTACCTATTTGTCTTCACTGTGTGACTACTATCGTTGTTTGGCTTCATACCATCTTCCATCCTGATCCTTACTACCTAGCTGCTATTAGTCTTCGTGCTTTCACTTCATTGCATACTTGACTATGGCTTGCTTAGTGTATTTTACCTTCCACTGCATATCAATAGGTTCATTTCTTGTGTTTGTCTTCGAAACTCTCATGTTTTGAAGACTTTCATAAAAATCGCCTATTCACCCCCCCCCCCTCTAGTCGATAACTAGCACTTTCAGTATAACCCTTAGCCACAAGTCGTGCCTTGTACTTTTCAATCCTACCATTAGGTCTAAGCTTCTTCTTGAACACCCACTTACACCCTACAGGTTTACACCCATAAGGACAGTCAATGATCTCCCAGGTTCCATTAGCTAAGATGGAATCCATCTCGCTACGTATAGCTTCCTTCCAATAGTCAGCATCAGGAGATGCATAGGCTTCTAAAATAGTCCTGGGTGTGTCATCCACGAGGTACACAATGAAATCATCACCAAAGGACTTTGCAGTGCTCTGTCTCTTACTCCTCACAGGAGTTCCATTGTCACCCTCAACAGGATTCTCAACGTGTTCCATCGCAATGGTGGGTTCTGGAATTACAGCGAATTCCTCACTAGATGGAGTACGTATCTCATGATTTGATGAACTCGACATATCGTTCATAGGAAATATGTCCTCAACGAAAGTTGCATCATTCGACTCCATAATCGTACCAACAAGCATGTCGGATACCTCAGATTTTATTATCAAAAATCTATAGCCGATGCTATGAAAAGCATAACCCAGAAGAACACAATCCACCGTTTTTGGTCCAAGCTTGCGCTTCTTGGGAATTGGTATATTGACTTTCGCCAAACAACCCCAAGTACGTAGGTAAGAGAGTTTCAACCTTTTCCTTTCCCATTCCACAAATGGAGTCATGGTCTTATGCTTTGTGGGAACTCGGTTTAGGACATGACACGCAGTCATTAGCGCCTCCCCCAACCATTCCTTGGATAGACCCGAAGTGTCTAACATGGTGTTAACCATATCAGTTAGAGTTCGGTTCTTTCTTTCGGCTACCCCATTTGACTGGGGTGAGTAGGGAGGCGTCCTCTCATGGATTAAACCATGTTCCACACAAAACAAATCAAATTCATTGGAAAATTACTCTCCACCACGATCAGACATAAGCCGTTTAATTTTTCGATCAAGTTGGTTCTCTGCCTCAGCTTTATAGTTTTTGAAGAAATTTAAAGCCTCATCTTTTGATTTCAGAAGATACACATAACAATATCTAGTGGAGTCATCAATCAACGTTATGAAGTATCACTTTCCACCTTTTATCAACACGCCATTCGTCTCACAAAGATCAGAATGTATAAGCTCTAGTGGCGCCAAGTCTCTTGCCTCTGCAGTCTTATGGGAATTGCGAGGTTGCTTAGCTTGCACACATACTTGGCACTTAGAGCCTTTGACAGTAGAGATTTTCAGAACTAAATTCATATTGGCTAGCCGCGTCATGCAACCAAAGTTAATGTGACAAAGTCGTGAATGCCAAATATCAGACTCATTATTGTGGCAAACATTATTAATAACTTCAGTGCAAATATCTAACAAAGACAGGCGGAACAAGCGTTCGCTCTCATAGCCTTTTCCAACAAGTTGTCCATACTTAGAAATTACAAATTTATTGGATTCAAAAACCAACTTAAAACCGTCTCGACATAAACGGGAACCGCTAACGAGATTTTTATTGATGGATGGCACATGATGAACGTTCTTCAGACGCACGGTATTCCCCGAAGTAAACTTCAAATCGACCGTACCAACACCTCGAATGATGGCATGTGACCCGTTCCCCATCAGCACGGGAGAAGCCCTTGTGGCCTGGTAAGAAGAAAACATGGAGGCGTCAGCACAAACATGTACATTTGCACCGGTGTCAATTAACCAATCAGGGGATTTAAATACTGAAAGGATGGTAGGAAAAATACCGTACCCTGATTCCTTCATATCAGTATCACCGATGACAACATTAGAGGACTTGCCGCTCTTCTCATGTTCACGCTCCTCAAAGCGGTTAGGACACTTCGGAGCCCAGTGATTAGGATCACCGCAGACATGGCAAAGTCCCTTCCCCTTCTTATGAGAATTCTTCTTGAAGTTGGTAGAATGTGATGGCTTGTTCTTTGTATCAAACTTGCCTTTGCCCTGAGTTTTGTTCTTGTTGTTTTTGAACTTGTTTGGCTGAAAGTTCTTCTTCTGTACCATGTGGGCACTAGAACCTCCCTCAGCAACTCGAGCACATGTGTCCTTTGCTCTCGCCTTCTCTTCAACATCAAGAGTACCAATGAGATCCGCAACGGAAAACTCCTCTCTCTTGTGTTTCAGGGAAGTAGCAAAATTGTTTCACGAAGGTGGAATCTTGGCAATGATGCCTCCGACAACAAATTTGTCCGGCAACACACACTTGAAGTATTCAAGTTCTTTTGCGAGCGACTGTATCTCATGAGCCTGTTGTACAATAGGGCGCTCATCAATCATCTTGTAGTCATAGAATTGCTCCATGACATACAACTCGCTGCCGGCGTCCGAGGCACCAAACTTGGCCTCGAGCGCATCCCACATGTCCTTGCCGTTGTCAAACGACATATACGAGTCCACAATGGAGTCATCAAGAACACTCAGAAGAGCGCCTTTAAAGAGGGTATCGATCTTCTCAAAAGATTTCAGTTGTGCTGGATTAAGATCGCCCTAAGGCTTGCCCTTGGTGGCATAGCAGCCCATGGTCTGGAACCAATAGACTGCTCTCGTGCGCCACCTCTTATATTGCGCCCCCTTAAAGGCAGGCGGCTTCAGATGCGCAGCAAAACCACTCGGAGTAAATTCCCTATGATCAGGTTTTTGGATTGTTGGAAATATGAGCAAATTACTACGAGATTTAATCCGAATAAATAGGAAATCGATCATGACAGTAATGGCAGAGATTAAACTAATCATGTGAACTAGCATAGTAGATGAATAGATCACATCTAGGGCACATACTAGAAACATGAATTCTACCACGATCTCGAACAAGAAGGATATAATCACATACGGTGCAGCGGGCGTAGCACCGCCGGCGTTGACGTTGTCGCCCATGTCGTCGAGGATGAGGTTGCCGAGGCCGGGGAAGAAGTCGTCGTTCGCGAAGTCGTCGCTGCTGTTCCTTCTCCCGGTGCACGCCGAAAGGAGGGATGAAAAAGACTTGCTTGACGGCGCAATGGTCTGGAACGGTGGTGAGAAACCATACGAAGCGGCAGCGGCTAGGGTAGACGTCTGCCTGACTATATAGTGTGGGCCGGATAGGTCGTGGGAGTAAACCCTATGTCCGAGTCGTCACGATCCAAAAGTATCAGAAACGGTTCAGTAATTAACGCGTCAGTTAATTATTAATTAATGACTCAATCCCGCGGCACGGCGCGGCGAGCCGAGCGAGGAGGATGAGGAGCGCGCGTGTAGGTCTCCTCTTCTCATGCTCATACAAGTGGTAAAAGAGCTCACATTATAAAGAGGTGTAACTCTTTATCAACTTATGAAGTGAGACTAAACTTTAGCCTCACTCACTCCACTTACATGTGTACATGAATGGGCCAAAAGATTTTCAGTATTTTAATTGGGCTTTGGGCTAAAAGCCCACTAGCAAATTCCAACAATCCTCGGGCAACCATGTCGGCCGGTATACCTCTACTGTGAGAATTTCTCCCGTTCCTTTTGCGATCGCTTGGAGCAACGCATTCCGCCGGGCAGTTTCACTTCGTCTTCCATGCCATCGCGGTCCCCGTTTCAACTTCCCTGACGTTCGCTAGAATAGGCATGCACACAACGTGCACGGACAAAGACATACGGTGCGGCCGAAAGCTACAACTTTTGTAGACGGGCATGTACACTCCGAACTAGCTGCTCAAGTTCGTGAGAATCTATATATGCGTCTCTGGCAATAGTAAAAACAGCGTACGTCGACGAATTGCAAGTTTGAACTACTGAGGTTAGAGGAGGAGAAGCACCTCTTTCCTGACAGACATCCAACTTGCTGCTGCTGCATTTTCTAGTGAGGTTGCTCTTCAAGAAATAATATGTTGTATGATGAAGTGCAACCAAAAAGATGAATACAGAAGCAATACAAGTCAGAGACGGCTTCGCGTTTCTTGAGTCGGGAGGAGCCACGACCAGCTCAAATAATTCCCAACTTCCGTACTCCTCCACATATTACTTTGATTAGTGACTGGGGCGCCACCTGGTGGCGCCTCTTGAGGGGGATTATGCGCACTAATCAAGCTGACGTATTTGTTAACGTGTTGACACTGAATTTGGTTACATGATCTTTTCAAACATGTGAAAAATTCCAAATCTAAACCAGACCCATAGTCGTACAAATAATAAAGCAACTCGTTACACCCTCACAAAATGTCTGGCTGACAGTAACCTAGATGTACTATATGTCAAACGGAGTTTATCCCAAGTATGAAATCTCACGGACTCTTATTCACAAATGAACAAAATATAAATCCAGAAAGCTAATAGAAGGAGCAAGTAACTAAGATTGGATGACAATAAGCTCTGGTAGAAAAAAAATCATGCATGCATAAAAAGAAATTCTAATCTTAGAGGACAATAAAAGAGGCAATTTCAACATTGATATACAAGTTTTAGCTTAACACGCCTACAAAAGAGTCAAATTTAAAATTGGCTGATTATAACTCTATATGTTTTCTTTAACCTGATACTCGTCTTCATTATTAATTTTGCCATCACGGGTAAGCAGAGGCATCAGCATCATCGATCAACATTTTAGTTAATAAACCATGAAATGGAAAAGTTAGTTTTCTCTCACAAAGAAACATCATAGTTTAAACCATGTTCACACACACACCATCTAAACTATGCCTCTTGGTTCAGTTTTGATGAGGTGTGAACAGAGAAGAAAATAGTACAGATTAACCTAAAAAGGGTGTGGAAATTGAGCTGCAAGGAAAACCTCAGCATATTTTTTCTTTTTACTCTCCCGAAAAGTTATGTAGCATGAGAAACTTCATATTAGCATGTGGCATACATCATGAAGGAAGTTGCACCGAATTAGTCAAGGAAATCCAAAACTGCAGGTCAGAACTTTGATCACCACATTCGTGTCAAAGTGAGCTAAAATGAACCATTGGCACATCCTCGTCAAAGAGAGCTCAAATGAACCATGGGCTATCAGTCGGTATAAATATCCACATTACGCCATCGACCCTGCAACCAATAGTACCATACTATCATAACCTTTCCAAGATGCACCATGTGACGCCCTCGATTCAATCGTATACTAATCATACACGCAAATGTGTACGATCAAGATCAAGGACTCGCGGGAAGATATCACAACACAACTCTAGACACAAATTAAAATAATACAAGCTTTATATACAGGCCAGGGGCCTCGAGGGCTCGAATACATAAGCTCGAATACACTAGAGTCAGCGGAAGCAACAATATCTGAGTACAGACATGAGTTAGACAAGTTTGCCTTAAGAAGGCTAGCACAAAAGCAACATCGATCGAAAAGGCAAGGCCTCCTGCCTGGGAGCCTCCTAACTACTCCTGGTCGTCGTCAGTCTCCACGTAGTAGTAGGCATCGGCGGATGGCATCTGGCTCCTGGGCTCCGACATCTGGTTGCATCAACCGGAAAGAAGAAGAAAAGGGGGAAAGGGGGAGCAAAGCAACCGTGAGTACTCATCCAAAGTACTCGCAAGCAAGGATCTACACTACATATGCAACATTATCAAAGGAAGGTTGTATATGTGGATTGGGCTGCAGAAATGCCAGAATAGAGAGAAGACCTAGTCCTATCGAAGACTAGCATCTTCTAGAAACCACCATCCTGCAGCAACCGGAGGGAGTAGAGTAGCATAAAATGAAGTAGTAGAAGTGTTATCAACCTCGGCCGGAGATCCTTTCTCGACTCCCTGCGAGAAAGGCATCCCAGAGCCATACTATCCGGTTATCATCACAATCCAATTCTCATCACCATCCAGTTCTCATCACAAGTATCCAGTTCTAGTTGTATCGATCGGGATACAACTCCAAGTGTCCGTTACCGTAGGACAGGCTATCGATAGATGTTTTCTTCCCTGCAGGGGTGCACCAACTTACCCACCACGCTCGATTAACTCCGGCCGGACACACTTTCCTGGGTCATGCCCGGCCTCGGCCAAATAATACGCCACAACCCGACCTAGGCTTAATAGAGAGGCCAGCACGCCGGACTAAACCTATGCCCCCAGGGGTCATGGGCCATCTCCCCGGGAACTCCTGCACGTTGCGAGGGCGGCCGGTGAGCAGACCTAGCTACCTCCTTCAACAAGGCAGGTGCTTACGCAGTCCAACTCGGCGCGCGCCGCTCAGTCGCTGACGTCTATTAAGCTTGGCTGATGTATACGACGCAGAACGCCCATACTATGCCCACATGATGGTTAGTGCTATCAGGCCAGAGGCCCCTCGGATCAAATATCCAAATCGTAGTGGATTAGGAACGTGCGGTAACAAGCAGAGACTCACGAAAGATGTGACCCCGTTGCCCCGTCTCGAGGACTTGCGGCAAGGGCTAGGAATGCCCGGCCACGCCTCGTAATTATCTCGCGGGCACCTTCCAGGTCCGCCCGACTCCACATCACTCGCAATTAAGCTCGCGCGGGTACCCCTCAGGGCCAACCCGTCTTTAGTAACAGGGTCCAGTGCAAAGCCATAGTAACCATAGTAACCGTGTGTCCAAACATCAAGGGGAAGGCCCGAGGAATCACCCCCGGTGAATTCCACTCAATGTAATCATCAAGGTGAACGTAAGAGGATCCACCCTCGAGGTTCACACTTGAGGGGTTGCACGACAGAGTCATATCGGAAGTGGTTAAGGAGGAAATCACCCTTGATGACCACGACCGAATGACTACACTACAGGGTTAACATCAGAAGTGCTGAAGAGCTTCACCCTCGGTACTCGATAGTAACCCTGTAGTGTCGAGCAACTAAGGGGAAGTGATGTGCGGTGTCGGGACCTGGTCTTCGATCACGTAGATCGAGTCGGCGATGATGAAGCAGGGGCAACAAGGACAAGTGGGGGTCTCTGATGGATCACTAACCAACCTATACTAAGCAGTTTAGGATAAGCAGATAAGGTACAACAGCAGATACAAAAGCAGGCTATGCATCAGAATAGGAGCAAACAATAACAATAGCAAAATCTAATGCAAGCATGAGAGAATGGAATGGGCGATATCGGGATGATCAAAGGGGGGGCTTGCCTGGTTGCTCTAGCAAGGAGGGGTCGTCGTCGACGTAGTCGATCACAGGGGCAACATCGGTCTCGGGGTCTACTGGAGAGAAGAGGAGGAAGAAACAGTAAATATAAAGCAAACATAGCATCTCAAAGCATAACATGGCAATATGCTATGCCAGGTGTGGCCTAACGTATGGTTACACGATATAGGTGAAGGGGAAAACAACCGGGAATGTTTTCCCGGTTCCGGACCTGTGTCAGACAGATGACCGGAGGGGGAAAGTTCCATGTTCAGATAGTTAGGGGCATCTGACATGTATGTGCGTAGCGTAATCAGGTTCGTCTCGTCGTTCTGAGCAACTTTCATGTATAAAGTTTTTCAATCCGAGCTACGGCTTATTTACTATGAATTTCCCAAGTTTTATTAATATTCTGAAATTGTTTTAATTAATTAATTCGAAACATTTTAAAAGCCAAAAGCTAGGTGTACCCAAAAAGGTACCCAGCAGAACAACACAAAGGCTGACTGGTGGGCCCCTGGTCAACTGTTCCGGTCAAGGCTTGACTGGACCGTTGACTGGTCAAAAGGTGAACAGTGTAAGAAGGGCCCGCATGTCATTCTCACTTGTAAATTTAACACTGATTTAGTATTTAACTTAGCAGTGGACCCCATCTGTCATTGTCACATATTGCATTAGGATTATTTTAAACTAGTTATTTAACAAGGGGGCCCACACGTCAGTGTCTATGGTTAATCCTAAGTAACCCTAAACACTAATTAAACTGGCCCCTAGACAGCGCACATGGCCAGCAGAGGCCATCCCCATGGCGCACGCCGGGCACAAGGCCACGGCGGGGATCGCCGGCTGGCCGATTCTGGTGGCCGAGGGGTGCGTGGGCGGGCGCGCTGGAGTGCTCGAGTCGGCGAGCAGCGTCGAGCATGGTCGGCAGCAGGAGGGCGCTGGCGGCGGCGTGCAGCGAGTAAGCGGCCGCAGGCGTAGGTAGGCGCGGTGACGCGCGTGAGGTGAGAGCGGCAGCGGCCACGACGTTTCGGGACGAGGGGAATAGGGGGAAGCGGGGCGCGTGAGCTCACCCCGGTGCCGGGGAACGGTGCTGCGAGGCCTGGGGAGGTCCGGCGAGGCGGAACGGCGACGGGGCGAGGTGGCGGCGACGGCGAACGGTGTTGGCGTCGGGGAGCCGTTGGGGAGGAGGTCGAGGACGAGGAGGCGCTTGGCAGGGAGGCGATCCGGCGAGCGGTGGGGTTCCGAGCAGCGGCAGGGCGGTCCGGCTAGCGACGAGGTAGCGCGTTAAGGTCGAGGAGGCGACGGGCATCGGGGCGACGCGGGATCTTGCTCCCCTGCCTCAATCCAGACGGGGGGAGGAGACGAGGGAGAGAGGGAAACGTGGGAGGAGCGAATGGGGGGAGTGGCGGTCGGGAGTGGGGGAAAACGTGGCTAGGGTTTGCTCGGGGTGAGGGGATAAGGGGAAAGGTGGGCCGGCCGGGGTGGGCTGGCCAACTGGTCTAGTTAGGCCTGCTGGTGCGGGTGGCCAAGGCCCAGAGGGGGCACAGGGGCTTCTCTCTATATTTTCTCTTTGTACAACTTTTTAGCTCTTATTTTTATTAAAAACTTCTCTGCTTTATTTAATATAGAGCATTAAACCATCTTACAAAAATGTTGGCTCATAACCATAATTAGTTATGAAATATTTTCCACACTCTGAACATTTTAGTTTGCATGTTTAGAGAATTTTGAAATTTGACTTAAATTTGATTTTGAAGATGAATGGTGTTTGAAAGCAAACGAGGATTAGTAACAATAAGAGTGATGACATGGCACCATCAACAGGGAATTACTGTAGCATGATTCTCCGTAACACCATAACTTTATGAATCATGATTCGGAGACAGAACAATGGAGCAGGAAAAGAACTTAGTTTAATATTTAACTACTTGTTGGTTTGAAGCCAAATTTAGTCATACAAATGAAGACGAAAATATGAGAAACATAAGACATTCCAGATTTAGTTAGTCTGCATTTTCTGGAAGTAAAAGCTCAGTCGCTCATATTCATAGCCATCATCTTATCCCAACAGTCTACAAAAGCATATTAAGATGCAGTTAGAAGAAAAAATTAATAAGTACGTCCAAACCAGAAAATCAATGGAATATCTTTTAACAAAACTATATCAAGACTATGCCTATTCTAAACTTGTATGGCATTTTTATCTACATTCTTATGGAGGCACTCAGTGTGCACTACAGCCTAATCAACTTCGCCTAACAGAAGCATTATTTCTTGCTATCACTTGCCGTTGGCCACCAGGTCCATACTGGAAAATAATGAAAGAAAAGAAATCAGTATTCATGTCAAATAGTAATCCCAACAAGAATTAACATTCTTCTGCCCCCCTCCCATATACCAAAAAGAGTAGCACAAACAATGCATTTGCATTTACAATACAGGAGGACTATCTACCACACTACCAGCATTATCTAACACCCAATAGCAGAAGCCAACATTTATCTATCTTTCTAATAAAGTGATTGGTCTTATTCTCAAAAAGAAAAATAAACTACGTGATTGGTCTAATTTATAAATAGCACAACTCGATGCAGCATCACTGTAATCTATCAGAAATTCCCAAATCTTTGTTCATAATCCCGTATAGCAAAACTCCATAATATTAAATCTTCTCTAAGAGCCAAATGCAACATGCTCGATGGAGAATATTTTTCAGTAAATAAAACTCGAATTAATACCAAATCATCCAGATCCCAGGAGTTGCTCTGCATCATCAGTCACGCCAGCTTGCTGCTGGTCCTGAAATTGCAAGCAAGCAAAGCTTAGTGATAGCTACAAGATCAACAAAGAAATCCAAATAGAAGTGAGGAACTGTTGTCATCATCAAGTGAGGATTATAAAGAATAATTCACCCATGTAAGATCATTGAAACCGGTATAAGGCAGATTCTTGCAATAGATGGCCATTGCAAAGTTTATGGATAAAAGAGGACATGCCTTGCATCGGGACTTACAATATCACAAGTGTTACAGTATCACAAGTGACCCACTCGTCATCAGGACATAAAAATCTCTCAAACCAACACTTTTTTTTGCCATGGAATTGATGTGAAAACCTAAAACATCAAGGTTGTATTCCCTTCATCTTTTTTAGAATGAAGAGAATACCATTGCTGCATAAAATTGAAATGTCGGTACTTAAGTATTTTGTTTGCATGGCATATAAGACGAACTAATACCAACCCATATTACCATTCAAATGCTAGGGATTTTAGCACTGAAACAAAAAATCATACATGACCATTTTACTATTGAATTGATCTCAATCAGATGGAATGTAACATAACCCGTATAACTTCTTGTGGAACACATACCATAATATTGTTTTGGGGTATATATCATTATACTTGCTAGGAGGGTTAGTGATACAAACAAGAACACGAGAAAAACTGCCATCACAAGAAATATAATCGCTGCGTGCCATCCTGACTCCTGAATACCTAAAAGGCTCCACTCAGATTTTCCTGGACCAATGAAACACAAATCTGCACAATTTCTCAAACGGGGATAGATGAAGTATGTGAATCATATGTAGTATTAAGAGAACAAAAAGTAGAAGTGCCATCAAAGGATTCACTTACAATCAACAGCAGAAGCAGTGACACGATTTTGCTTGTCTCCATCAGCTCTTGGACCAGATACCTGCATCACAAAAATACTCAAAAATGATGACATAAGAAGATTATCCAACAATAGAAGAGAAAACTAAATGCAGCCAACTGTATCCTTATTGTTAACCACACATTTAGCAGGAATTTCCCAACCATCATTCAAATGTGAATGAGAGCACATGAAGCCACAAACCGCAGGAAAAAATTCCTGATAACTAAAGTTTTTCCATAGCATTTAATTGTAATTATTCAAATATTGTTCAATAGATCAACAATACAATAGCTTTATCGTAAAAAGAAGAACCCGAGGTAATGTTTTAGATCATAATTCTTGATATATGGCATATAAGAAATTTTGAATAGGTCAAGAACTCTTACAAAGAATAAATAGATCGTGCAGAACACACTGGATTCATGACTGATGCAAATAATAGAAGCTCCAGCACTGTAAATGCAACTAAGCTCAATACAAATTAATAGGAGTATCTATATTTGAACACACCAGGACAAGATTTGCGCCCACAAAAACTGATACACACTGCTAACTACCACAAAACATGCAATTATTTACAATTTCAGATGGTTAAATTTTCCAAAGTCTACAGGATACTATTTATATACGATACAACATCCTGCTTAGGTGATCACTGAAAAAAAACAGTATCAGGTAGTACATTCAAAGAATTGAACCTATCAAGCACCAGCTAGTTCATTACATAGCAACCAGTAGGATTATGTGAATACATGGCTGCAGCCAAATAGGTTAGTTTGTGCTTCCAACAAATCTTTAACTACTACTCCTAAGATTATTGCCCAAAACCTATACAAGAACTAATGTAGTAAAGTTAAGAGACAACAGTTAAATGCACACCACATGGGAGAACAGCTAATCCTTGTGATGATAAGGTTCCAAAATCTACGAGCAAGCCATTCGCTGCAAAGGGTTATCGGGATTAGACGGAGGAGCTCACCTTGAAATGAACACGCAGGTCCCGGCCCATGGCCTTGGCGGCTGCAAGAATTAAGGAAAAATGCACACATGAGAAACCCACAAATATGTGGAAATCATCGTACGAAACGGCGAAAACAGTGGGACTGGAGAGGACGCCGTACCTCAAATTCGGGGGAACAAACGGAGACGCGGCGAGGACGGACGGGAGCTGCGATGACGGCAAGGAGGCGAGTCGTCCCGCCTTCTTCCACGACGTGCCGTCGCACGAATCCGCTCTGCCTCGTGCTCCTTCCGGAATTTTCCGCCGCCAATCTGCTCTGTCCCACCTCCTGCCTTGCCATGTTTCTCACAGATCCACCGCCGCCGCCGCTCGTGTGCGCAGGAGGGGGTGGGCAAGGAAGCAGAGAGAGGAGGAAGTGGAGGCAGCGGCGATGGCTGGCGACGAGGGAGAGGGGGAGACGGCGTGTGGGGGAGAGGTGGAGACGAAGATGACTGCCTTCGTGGGGAAGTTCCATTTTTTCTCTGGCTATTTTTTAAAGGTTCTTTGGCTATTTCCTTTTGACTGAGGTAGGTGTTACCTGCGGAAAATGTGCCCTATAGTAACAGCAAAATGGCATGCGTGGCATAGCCCAGCATACGCCCCTTCCGCGACTGTTAAAGTGTTTAATAGGCTCAGTTCCAATCCGTATTAGTATTTGAAGTTCTAGCCTTTTAGATGCTATAGCAAAATGGCCCGTGTGTTGCAATGGGACAAAAAAAATAATAATCTTCAATGGCCATAACCACATTTTGCTGAGCCACCGAGATACACTAACATTCCCATTTTCGTGAAATCATGAATTTTTTAAAAAATCATGAACATTTTTAAACTCGTAAACATATTTGAAATCATGAACTTTTTCAAATTCGTGAACATTATTACAGATTTGAACATTTTCTAAAATCATGAAAAAATTTGAATTCATGAACATTTTATACTATTTGCATTTTTTTTAAATTTGTGAATATTTTTAAAACATTTTTCTTGAAAACGCGAACATTTCTAGAATCAATGAACATTTTTTTGCAAATTGGTGGAACAAGTTTTGAAATTCACGAAAATTATTTTGATTTAATGAGCATTTTTTGAAATGCATGATAATTTTCTGAATGCACGAATATTTTATGAATCAATAATTTTTTTTGTAAGTTAGTAGCAATTTTTGAATTTTTAGGATATTTTTTAATTCATGAACATATTTTGAATTGACAAATTTTGGTTCAATTTTATTAAAACTTTTTAATACATGAACATTTCTTGATTTTCCAAACATTTTTTCAATATGCTAACATTTTTTAAAAATCATGAACAGTTTCTAAATCCACAAACATATATGAGTTATTAAACATTTTATTTCAAAATTCACATTTTCTAAATTATCAGAACTATTTTTGCAGTCCCAAATTATTTAAAGTAGAAAAAACCGAAGGCAGTAAAGAAATACAAAAAAACGAAATTTCCAAAACAGGTCGTCCAAACATGTGCCAGCCCGAATAGGCATGCTGTGTCTTCTCTCAGTGCACAAAGCGCAGTATAGAAGGTTCTTACCGCATGGGCCGGCGAGATGAGTTTTATTTGAGTTGTGAAAATATACAGAAAACGTCCGACTTTGGGACGGTAACATCTGGTTTATTATCTGTGATTTACATCGATGCCTACGTGTTAATCTGAGAGTGTCATTATTTTTGTTCACGTATTGTTCATGCACGGGTAGAAATTATTATTGGAGGATGCGAGGAGGAACAAGGCGGAAGAAACAGTTGATCTAGCATCATCATGAAAGGTCGGGCCATCTACACGCATGAATTAGCGTCTCGCTAGTTTGTGCTTCATCACAGAGGAATAACTGGTTTTTGAACATATCGGACCAAGTTTGGCATCGTGGAGAATTCTTCTGAAACAAGCCCTTCAAATTGTGTGCTACAGAATAAAAGAAACAAAGAAGCAGATACTACAATATTGGATTCAGAATAACCATTGATTTTTCTTATGATGATACCTTAGATATGGTGTTGGATAATTTTGCCTTTTTGTTTCTTCCCGTTTTGTAAATAATTTTGATTTAAATATGTTATATACTAGAAAATCACCGTAGAACAATTAGATTTTTTGTCCAAAAGGACCTCCTGCCGAACGCTATTGCCAAAAAGGACTACCTACGGATAAAATTGTCAAAAAGGACCCCCTCACTAGTGGCAGCAGGCGACACGTGGCACCTGCCGCCAACGCAGGAGGCGGCCGCGCGGGGCACAACGGGTTCTCACACAGTGGCGCAGCTGGGACGAAACGGGCCAGGATCGATGGGCCCGGCCGCCATCGGGCGAGGCGGCGAGCGCTGTCACTGCCGCTCCCTGGCCGACAGCCCCTGCTGCGGGCGGGCCGAGGCGTGGGCCAGGCCGCCACCGAAGGAGACGGCATCTCTGGTAGACGCGACACTGACGGCCCTGATTCCCAGGCGCGACAGCGACCCTGATGGCGGTGATTCCCATGCGCGGGAATATTGACGTTGATCCTCTGCTTTTGGTTCTTTCGCTCGGGAATCAGTTCTGCTTTTGCTACTTTTGCTTCAGCGGCTGCGACGGCACTGCGAGAATCGCTCTGGCTATTGCTTGAAAGGATGTGACGGCACTGCGGGAACCTGTTGTGCTGACACTACAGGGATCCTAAAATTTCCCGCCTAATTTCTTCTGTTCGCGCATATTTTCTCGCCATCATTTGTTGTCTGAGCCTATAAAAGCAGACACCGAGGCTCTCGTCCAGCCATCCTCGAAATCGCTACTGCGCAAAGTGTGTAACACATTTTTTCAGTCGGTATGAGTTTGCCTTGCTCGGATCAAAGCATTAGGCTCGTCGCATGCAGGAGCAGGAACGACAGCGAAAGGAGGCTCGTGAGGCGGAGAGACGGAGAAAGAAAGAAAGGGCTCGTGAGGCCAAGGCAGAAGAAGAAGCTGGCGATGGAAAAGGAAAATATCTACGATGGACTTAGTAGATTCTGTGGTAGTATTTTAAATTTCGCAATCGTTTGTATCTTAATTTATGTAGTTTAATGTAGCTTTATTTCAGTAGTTAATTGTAGCTTTATTTCAATACTATGATGTATCTTATTTTCAGTTGTACCGTGTCGTAATGAAAAATAATAATATAGTTTTAGAATAAATTAGTGGCATTTTCTTTCCCTCCACTAATTATCGAATGTCATGAAACAACTACAAAATGAAATTAAGATAGAACATAATGCCGTACAATAAGAAAGTACAAACTAATAATGCAAGTACATCTGAATTAAACGGTAGAACTGGAATACAACTTAAAAACTACATGAAGTCCTCCGTCGATGCAGAACTCTTGCCCTTCGAGGATGCAGAAATCTTACCCTTGGACGATGCAGAACTCTTGCCCTTCGAGGATGCAGTACTCTTGCCCTTGGACGATGCAGAACTCTTGTTGTTTGATGATGCAGAACCCGGAAGCGGCGGCATGAAGATATCATCTTCGTCCTCGCTCTTCTCAGTCCATAAAAATGGATTCTTTTCTGCAGTCCTTCTGAAAGTTTCACTCTTCGGCTCCACTACATTCTTCCACCTTGCATGCAACCTAAGAAGTTCTTTACGTACCTCCTCATAGGTCCTTTCAGGCCACCCAGACCTACGTAATTCGTGAGCCAACTCATTCATTATGGTGTCACTACCGGTGAGTTCTTCCCATGGAACTATTCTATTGTCCATCCTGAAATCGGTAGCTAGCCTCACAAGAGTCCTTCTCATCCCAGGGTAAAAACTACGATCGAAAGGATAATGAGACATCTCGACTACACCACACTAGAATGCTTATCCACCTCCGTCTGAAGGGGTTTTATAGGTAGAGAGGAGAAAATGGCGAGAAAGAACGACTGCGGTATGGTGGGAAAGGGTTGGCGGAATATATGGCGGGAAGGGGTTGGTGGGAAATGGGTGGCGGGAAATGGGTGGTGGGAACATATGGCTGGAAGGGGTTGGCGGGAAAATATTGAGGGGAAAGGGATGCATGAAAATATATTTTTTCAATGTCTAAGATGGGCAATGGTTGCACAGTATTCATCAGCCAAAAAAAATCATTTCGGCCTAACATAAGCCGAAGAGTGAAACGGGATAGTATGGCGGGAGATATAGGCGGGAAACATTGTTTCTGACTGGTGCATTTTTATTTGAGCATACATAGATGTTTAAATCGGGAAGTCTGATACTGACATATGTAGATACAATGGGTCGCACATGTGGATAGATGAATCACCCTAGTCGACGACGACCACCTGGCCTTTCCTTACGACCGGAAAGTGACAAGTGATTAGGTGGCCGAGTTACACGAAGATCGCGACCGTACTCCACTTCGGCTTCATGTGTCTGCGACTCCTGCGTAGGTGGTGGAGTCGGGAATCCTTGTTGCGAACCTGAAGCGTAATTGTAGGCGTATGGTTGTGACTCTGCGGGGATAAAAGATGGGCCAATAACGTCTCCTCCGAAGAACTCTGTAACTAATGATGTAACCGTGCCGGCATGATCATGTGATGCTCCTCGGATGCCTGTGTTAAGGTCACGTTGGGTGTCCTCATCGTTCAAATTAATATCAGGTATGTCCTGCACACAGAAACATTGTAAACAAACTGTTAGAGGATAATATATGATATCATTGTAAATGCATTAAAATGTAAACATGACTACCTGATCAGATCCCTTGCATGTACTGTCTGGCCATTGTACATGGTACTATTTTAAAATCTGGTACACGAGTCTCCTCGGGCATGGAGATCCCTCGCATGGGGAGATACGACTGAGATCCCTTACCTTGGGTGTACGCGTCATATCCTGTTTACGCATATGGGTTCGGGGAAAGAGTCTGCTCGGGCATCGAATCCGAGCTCGTGCCATGGTCCTGAGATGTCTGCCCCTGACGAAGCTGCACCGAAGAAGAACGATGCAGTGGCAGAGATGAGTCATGTCGTGGCAATGTCGTTCTAGTACTTGGACCCTCCCCCCACTGCCCATGGCTCGTACGCGCCTCGCTCGGTCTAGACGACGGCGCCGCACTCGGTCTGGCTGACCTCGCTACCGGCATGTTGTACGCTCCAGTGACAACGTCATCGCCTCTACCGCATCTGAACTTTTGTTGCCATGTATTCTTGAAAACGTTTCGGGAATGACTTGCAAGCTGGGCCTTGGGCCGGCATGCTTTCCGCAGCCATCTGCCCTACTTCGTTGCAACTTTCAAGCTAAACAATATTTGGATGTTATTTGGTTGAAATGATTATAAAATGATGGGCCTAAAAAAGTTACAAGTGATTACCATCTGATCATGATAGTAAGCTGCATGCAGCTCAATATGTCTCTACACCTGCTCCTCCTGTGTGAGATGTGTTGGTATAGTAGATGGCTGACTGGCCAGTCTAGTACGTGTGTTCATGCAGTACCACTGCTTATACGCTTGATCTGTACTTCTATCGTACGGTCTGCAAAATTAAATAATTACATAAACCGTTATGATGAAACCAAAGCATCTTCACACATCGTATGGCCATTGTAATAAAATAATGTAAATAAAATGTACCTAAGTTGATGCATTATATCTGCTAGCATTTCAATTTCCCACTTGTGTACCCATTAAATATTGTGTTCCCTCCAATCATATAAACTCCAACCTCTGCCCATATTGGTTAGCCTGCAAGTTATGTAACAAAGTGTGAGTTTAGTAAATTAAAAAAGACACTAACTATTTAGGGAGGTCACATCTTACTTATGGGTTTTCTCATCGATACGTCTTGAAAAAGGTGGTGAAATCTCTTGATAGACACCAAACTGTCTCATTACACGCTCTGGGTTGTAAGGCTCAACACACCACAGGAACAATAAGTTGCAGCGAGTCAGCCAGAATGCACTATCGCTCAAGATGCCTGCTGTGATGGGTCGAATATCAAAGACCATTTATATCTGGTCCTGAGTCCACGGGTTCCATATGACTTCTACCTCATCAAGTATCTCAAACTGCTGGTGGCACATAGGGTAACAATTTTTCGCAATATCTGGAGACCAACGTTTCCGTGCCTTTGTCCACCTGGTGGCCATAGTTGCACTGCTACCCTCGCTAAAGTCATATGGGTGTAAGGGATTTAGTATACGAGGTCGTCCTACGGGGAGGTATTCCCAGGACTACACCTGTAGAAACTCATAGGCGACACAAAGTAACGGAGCTTTTTGTGCGAAAGAGGTTTTTTTGTGGCATCACACAAGCCTCTATATGTATGACATAACATGGCAGAACCGAAGCTGTATTTTGGCTGCTCGGGTAAAGGTTCATCTACCATATTCTGTGCAATGTAAATGAGACCAGGGATAACTATGTTCCCGTGTGAATTTGGAAACAGAGTCCCGAGGAGCCACAACAAATATGCAAACAGATGTCTTTTTCTCGTCTCATCATCGGCGAAGCTAGATAAAATACGAAAGTTATCACGAAGCTAGGCGAGTGGGATGCCCCGAGGGCCACCAGAACGTTGTGATTCTGGCATTTCCATCCCAAGACGGGCTGCTATATCTAATGCCCAAGATGGAGACACTCGTGGAGGGACTAACGGCTCACCTATAATTAGTAGAGCAGTGATCATAGAAATATCTTTCAGTGTAGGTGCAAGCTCCCCAAAATGAAAGTGAAAGGTGTGGGTTTCAGGTCTCCAACGGTCAACAAGGGATGTCAAAAGGGATGGGTCCGAACGTAATTGGTGTTCGCATGATGTGAGCATAGCAAAACCTTGTAGTCCATAAGCGTCAAGGTGAGCAAGGAAAGAATATGTATTGAACATGTTTTCTTTATTTTTTGAAGTCTGAAAGTCCAACAATCATGCTTAATATTTGGTTTCAAAAATAGGTGGCAATGATGGCCGGTGTCATGGGGCCCCTACAAAAGCACTGGCACTTCAGTCATAACCTGCACACAAACATACAAATATAAATTATGAGGAAGACACAAATACAAATGCAAATCAAAATCAACTTAAAAAATACAAAGAGATACAATTTACATTAATTATCTGAAGTTAACATCACGAGTATAATAATGCGAAGAGATTCAATTTAAATTTAATATAAGTACACATAACGAGTACAAATATAAATAGACATAGCGAGTACAGATATATCAACATCATGCGGTGTTGTTGGCTTGATACGGGCATTCTCTGCGTGAATGTCCAGGACACCTGCAAACGCGACATCGCCTTGATTCTCCCATCTGGCTATGGTCCATGTCATTGCGATGACGCTTAGACTGACGTCGTCCCTTTGTGGTTCTCGTCAAGTCGGCGTTCGGAATCCATTTCGGCCCATCTGGCCACAACATTTTGTAGTTCATATCAATGCTGCAAGCCCAGAACTCACCGTTCCAAGTGTTGTACATATTGTACATGTTGAAGTATGGCGATATGTATGGCTCGACACTAATTTTTTGATCAGCAGCCGCCCGGAGCACATGACTGCAAGGGTAGCCCTCAAGCTTGGGCTTGTTACAAGTGCACTCACAGGACGTTGGGCCGAGGGTGACAACTTGCTTTTTTGATCCTCTGTGGTGACCCTTAACGTACTTGGCTCGCACATTGACCTCCCACTTATTCCTAAGTGCGTCCACTTTCCTTCAGCCATGACTTTGGGACTTCTTTGCTTTCTTGTCCAGATGTCTTTGCATCTTCTTGGACCATGGCTTGTTCAATTCAACTTGTGCATTGGCGACGGTGACCCTATATGCAAAGTATGACAGAGTTCGGTTCCAAGTTTCTTCAATTAGGGCTGTGATAGGCAGTGCTCGCACCCCTTTAAGAACACCATTGTACACCTCTGACATGTTGCTGGTCATTATTCCATACCGAGCCCCGGTGTCGTGAGCCTGCGCCCACTTGTACAAATGAGGGCAATTCTTGCCGATCCACTGGCTCAAATTTATGGGTGTCCTACGACTCCTCCAGTCTTCTCTCTGCGGCAAGGCCGCGCGGTCGATCTCACCATTGATACCTGCCCAGATCGCATTCACTTTGGCTTCAGTTTTTTGCATGCACATCCTCTTGAATAACCTGAACCAATCCTTGTTTTTGAATTTGGAGTAAAAGTTTGCTGCCAAATGCCTCATGCACCACCTTCCCTCTAGATCGGGCCAGCCCCACTCTTCTTCCGACGCCTTAATTATTTCAAGAGCGCTTAATAATCCAGTGTTGCGATCAGAGATGATGCAAACACCTTCACGCTCTTTCACGACACCCATCTTCACGCAGCTCAGGAACCACAACCAGCTATCTTTGTTCTCGCTCTCGACCAGTGCATATGCAATAGGAAGAAGCTGATTATTTGCATCCGCTGCAATCGCCACCAATAGTGTGCCCTTATACTTTCCAGTGAGAAACGTACCATCAACTAATAATACCGGGCGACAATGCCTGAAGGCTTGTATAGTCTGGGCGAATGCCTAGAATAAGTGGTCCAGGATTAGCTCACCCGGGTTCATTCGGTTTGGATGTTCTCTCCACCAAATTTGAGTCCCCCTATTAGCACTTGCTATCTGAAGAAGCATTCTGGGGGCATAAGAATAGGCCTCCTCATAGGTACCATACAAGTTCTTGAAGATATTTTCCTTCGCACGCCTAGCCTTGCTGTAGCTAACAGGAAAGCCAATTTGATCTTCTACATCTTTTTGCAGAGCCCTAACACTAATGTTGAGACTTCCCTGCACAATCGTTTCCATCGTCTGTGCCACATGTCTTGCTGTCACATTGCAGTGATTTGAAAGAGTCCCGGTTTGCTCACAGCTATGCTCCACTATTTTTGTGATATGCCATGACTGACATACCCTAGGCTTCAGTCTAGCGAGAACTCTTCCGCGACAACCTTTCGCGGTGTGGATGCATATGACCTTCAACTCTGTTTTATCAGACTGCTTCACTCTATGCTGGCGGTGGATGGCGATTGCATAGCTACCCATTGCCTGGTAAGCAAACTTCTTGTCTGGGAAAACTTGCCCAACCTCCAGGCTCCCCGCTCCTAGGCCAGAAACAGAGTGAAATTCATTGGTGATGCTCATATCCTGTAAAAACCCAGGTTGCACCCGCCGCGACCGCCCTCTGAGGAGGAACATCTTCTTCTTCGCTTGACTCCGAAGACGCAGAAGAACGATCATCATCATCTAGCGCCTCCGGCAATCCCTCCACGTGTTCGCTCATGTCAACGACCGCAGACCAATATCATGTGTCATACACAGGCTGGCCGCCCGTCGGTTCTGATGGGCCGACGCTAGGGGCTGATGTGATGGCCAACTCGACCTCACCACCCCTGCTACTGCATCCGGCAACATCAGTTACTGAAATGAACTCCACATACACCATCGGCTGACCATACATTGAGTTATTGGGATTGCTTGCAAACCTCATGTACGACCCCCACGACTGATCACCTGTGACAAGCCGCAAACCCCAATAGGCAACTGTCCCATCATTTCCTCCGTCAACGACGAAGGCCTCCATTGTCATTTTTTCCCCTGCATCCCTGGGCCAAACACCGCTCGGATGCACCTTCTGACTGCTGCGTAACCCACGTTGAACATGTCTCTCACTACAACTATAGTCAACTCACACAAGGACACATCCACCCCGAAAGGACCGTCGCGTAAGACGTTCCCATAGTACACTAGTGAATTTTCCATAGTACCTAGCCAACATACATGTTTACATTTCAAACAATTAGTAACTGAATATTTAGAAGTAGTACGATGACAACATTTACGTATCATACGACTAAAATAATAATCGTATTTTCGTTACAATTTTTTGGTTTGTTTTTAGAATCATTTGCTTAGATTTTCCGGGGTTGTTTGGTTAACGGGTATTTAGAGATCTATTTTTTCTCAAACTCGTCTACGAGCGTCACAAACTAAAACTCTGTTTGCTTTTCTCTAACTACCCCAAAAATATCCTAAACTGGTTCTCGTAACAGGCAAAAACTGAGCTTTTGGAAAAATGCCTATTAGTAAAACTAATTTTCTTACAACAGGTTATGACAAAACCAAGGGTAATTACTCGCTATCCAAACAACCACTAAACATAATAGTACGATAATAACATTTTAATATCATATGAGTAAAATATTTAATTTCTTCCGGCTTTATATAATTTTTTCATATCAGACGATAACAATCATTTATTTACAAATAATAATATTTGCAGCGGCATGCACATTATTCACAACAGTACATCAATATAAAAAGTATTAACAAAATTACGGCGTCATTTTATACCTTAGCTCCAATATGGATGTGCTTGCGAATGCAATTAAGCGTCAAAATAGTTCGAATAAATATCCGTCACCAGTACTATATGAACGGAGTCAACCTATTATCACATGAACATCAATATTACACACGGATTTTTCTTCCTCCTATCAAAAGTTTGAAAATAGCACTTGCATGTATGTGGTAATC
Organism: Aegilops umbellulata; assembly: GCA_032464435.1. Classification (NCBI taxonomy): domain Eukaryota; kingdom Viridiplantae; phylum Streptophyta; class Magnoliopsida; order Poales; family Poaceae; genus Aegilops; species Aegilops umbellulata. Next base: position 65,788,159 of record CP136057.1, read on the forward strand.
ACCTCAAAATGGACAGCGAAGATGGAAACACAATTTCTTCAATCACGTCATCTCCTCCTTGTTTGCTACTAAGATGAATTATTTTACCTAATTACATACATCATTAAGTACATTAGCACCTAATCTTAACATATAAAATTTAGATTATTGCGACATAACAAAGTAGACCTACGGTTTCCTAACTATAGACTTATTAATAAACATACCACATGAAATAACATACCATTTTTTTCTTAATTGCCGTATTAAGATCTTCTCGCATGTCAATACCGATGGACGACGCGGCTAACATTGATACAACATCTTGAACCTACTCTTCTAAAGAAAATAGTATAAATGCAACATCTCTCGTTTGAATTGTTTCTAACCTCTAAGCACTAACATCGTATAGCTAATGAGGAGCTAAAAGACTAACTAATTACCACCCTGCATGCACAAAAAAATCAATGTATTGCAAAACTCATACCTTGATCTTCAACTTCGTACTTCACTTCGCTAGGCAAATCCTATTGCTGAAGCTCTAAATGACTCCAAAAATGATGAAATAATGCCTAACACAACACAGAACACATAGTTATGAACTAAACAAAAAGAGTAAAAACATCATGCATGTGAAGGAAACCAACAAAAATGGATAGATCTTACCTTCTTCTATCTTTTCTTCAACTTCACCGTATTCAAAATCCAACTCTAAATCGCCCTAAATCACGAGTGAAAGTGCCTAGTGAGTTTATCTTTCTCCCTGTTCTTACGCACTCAGAGATGAGAAGAGGAGGCCAGAGACAATGTGCTTGTGCTCGGAGCAGATGTATACTATATAAAAGGAAGAGGATCCCTGCAGTGTCGGCACAACAGGTTCCCGCAGCCTCGGATTCCCGCAGCAAGCGAGTGATTCCCGCAGTGCTGTCGCATCCACTGAAGAAAGCCGGAGTGATTCCCGCCCGTCAAATTCATTGTGGTCCGCATGCGTGATAATCAGCGCTGCACGAGAATCAGCGCCGTCTGCAACAGGAAATGTGTCGCGCATGAAAAGCAAGAAAGATGTTGCCTCCTCCGGTGGCGGCCTGGCCCACGCCTCGGCCCGCGCGCAGCAGGGGCTGTCGGCCAGGGAGCGCCACCGGCAGCGCCCGCCGCCTCGCACAGTGGCGGTCGTGCCCACCACTCCTGGCCCGTTCCGTCCCAGCTGCGCCACTGTGGAGAACCCGTTGTGCCCCACGCGGCGACCTCCTGGCATGGCGGCAGGTGCCACGTGTCGCCTGCCGCCACTAATGAGGGGGTCCTTCTTGACAATTTTATCTGCAGGTAGTCCTTTTTGGCAATAGCTTTCGACGGGGGGTCTTTTTGGACAAAAAGTCAGAACAATTGTTCTATGCTCATAGCTTTAGAAAAAAGAACTAATGATGACTTCTTCCACAACAACTTCAAGATGGGATAAACATCCTCACGTTATCATCCCTACATCCGGCCGGAGACAACCTAAACAAGTTTTTTAGTCCGTGTGAGTGACATGCAGCATGGAAAAAGACAATAACCCCCCCCCCCCCCCCCTCCCAAATGTAAATCAATCAAACAGAAAAATAGAAAGAAAAAGTATATATGATGGTGAGGTCGCCGGATCCGCCGCCGCCGCTGCGGTGGTCTGCGACTTTCTCCTCCGCCTTCCTTGATGGCAGATCAGATTGGCGCCAAGGCTCCCTGTTCCTCGACCATCCATCCACCTTTTTCTACCTGCGGAATGGCGACGGGAAGATCGAGGAGGGACGTCACTTGCGTGATGGGGAAAGGATTGAGACCGGCAAGGAGATGGTGCTCGTCGATTGCGTTGTGCGCGTCGGCCCTCGTTTTTACCCGAAACAGCGACGGCTAACCCTGGCTCCAGGGGCTCATCTCTTGTGTGCAGGAATCGTGATACTAGGAGCCGCCCATCCTCGCCGGTTGCAGCGTCGCCGGAGAAAGATGGAGCACCTGCATCACATCGGGTGCAGGCCCGGGGCGTTCGAATCCGGCCATGGCATGGGCCCCTGCCGCGTCCTCGGGTCACGCCGCCGGTAGCCCTTGCATCGTTCCTGCCGGCGTCGACGTCGTCTTCGGCCGAGGTTCAGGCGCCGGGATCACCGCCTCCTGCTGTTGATGCTCGCGTAACGGCAGCCGAGGAAGTCGCGACCATCACGGGCGTTCAAACAAGGCAACCGCTGCCAGGTGGTCCATCTCTGCACGTGAATCCTGGTCGTCCGATGCTCCAGGCCGATCTCAACCGTAGACCGGGTGTGGTAAGATGCTGGGCACGACTTGCGAAACCTAATCGCTCGTTCGTTTCACCTGCGTCTATCTCGCATTGTTCCTACGCCGACGCGCTGCGCATCCCTCCGTCGTCTCCGATGGCTGGGGTGCCGCCGCTCCCTCCGAGGTCTGGGCTTGCCTCCACTGCATCAGCAACGCCGAACTCCATCGGCGCCTCGACCTCGTCTGCTCCGACAGCTCAGACTGGTACGCCTTTAGCCGGGTTTGGTCCAGCCGCTGGACCTCCTAGGTTTGGCGCTCCGGCCAGGCAGCAGCCCTTCCCAATTGGCCCGGTCAATGCGGCTGTTCAACAAGCCCCCTGCCTAGGCTCGGGCCCCTTTCAGCTTGCTCCTACGAATATGAGCGGGCAGGGGTTCGCCTTTGATACAGGTCTGTCAAACACAGGAGGAAACAATAAGAGGAAGAAGAAGGGGCGTCGGCCTGACGTACCTGGAGGGCCGACACTTCAGGCTCCCCCCGTTAATGCGAACTTGGCAGTCTCCCAGGGCATGCCGCCCATGGCCAATTCCGGCGGCACGGTTGCCGCTCAACATGAGGGGGCTGTTGTCAATGTGCCGAAAGCTAAGAAAGAAAAGATGTATTGTTTTAAATGCCGGTCCAATGATCATCTGTCCAAGGACTGTTCTGTGGTGCACTTTTGCTACATCTGCAACACTTTCAAGCACGCTCTATTCCGTTGTCCCGTTCTGAAGCAGCCCCGGCCCTCGGCATCGTTTTGTGGACAGGGTTCTAATGCTACCATGTTCATTCAGATCCCAGAGCATGTGTGCAAAGACGTGGACTCTTCTCCATCGGCGTCGCCAACTGCCTTGGTCTCGGTCTCCGGCGGGGAGTTACCTGCAGCAGTGCTTGAAGCTGAGATTGCTAGAATCGTTCGGACCCAGGCTCAATGGAAGTGGGAGGCTATTCCGCATGGCAAGGACGCCTTTTTGGTGTCATTCCCCTCCTTTGACGATCTCCACCGAATGGCTGACCTAGAGGTTCGAGTCAAGTCGCACGGCGTTGAGATTTCTTTCAAAGAGTGGAAAGTTGAAGATGTCCCATCTTATGTTTCGCTGGAGACTGTATGGGTTCATGTTTACGGCGTTCCTCACTCGCTACGACACTTTCTCGGACTTTGGGCTGTTGGATCGGTCATCGGAGCCACTCAAGATGTTGACCTTTATGCCTTGCGTCGTCATGGTATCATTCGCAGCATTCAGGTTGCGGTTCGCTCTTTGGATATTTTCACCCATAATAATAACTTGGGAGGGGATTCCACAACCGCGGAAGCGTTTATCAAGCTGGATGGATATAACTTTTGCTATGAGGTTGAAAAGGAAGACTATATTCCGGATGCGGATTTTATACCTCAAATCTGGAAGAAACATGATGATAGCCCAGACAAAGGTCATGAACGTGATGATGAATTTAGTGGGGATGATGCTAGCAACAAAGCAAAGAAAGTTAGCCCAGGGGGTGTGAATCCGCCTCCAACCTCGAGTTCGAGCACTCCAGTACCTATGGTGACTGCATCCCTCGCCGCGCCGTTGTCCGAGCTGCCGCACACTACAGGATCCTCGAACATGTACGGCGAGTTTGTTGCAGGTTACACTTCGCCGTCGTTGTTGCCGATGCCGCCTCCGGTCTCGACATCTGTCAACTCAGGCTCAACTGTGCCTCCGACGGAACGTACGCCGCACCAGGTTCAGCAGCAGCATGCGTTACCTGTGCTTATGGCACCGCAGGTGCCTGCCGTGGACGTGCATGGTTTGATGGGTGCAACTACAGGCAAAAGGGCAGAGACATGCATACGTACGGTTACTTGCATGGATGCATCAGCTAACATGGGCTCACCTGTGGAGTACTGGAGTTGCGTGGCTCTGACCAACCGAAGCTGCAAGTAGCCGTTGTAGCTGAACTGGGTACTTCATCTGTCACTATCGATGGACGCCCAGTTCAGCCTATGCCTGCTCAGACCAAGGTTACGCCTACTCATGTGTCGTCAACAACGCAACAGAGCGCGCCTCTCTGTCCTCTGGCTGCTGCGGTTCAGCTCGGTCCAGCCATGGGGCACAGCAAGGAGATCTCGGCATCCGTTGCTGATGTACCACCGGGGCCTGAGACTACTGCACCGCTGGGATCGCCTCGGTCTGCTCCAACGCCGCCACCGACGCGCCATTCTACTCTGACCAATGTGAAGACTACTCCCATCCGGCGTAGCGACCGTCACTTCTCCTCCGCGGACGGGTCCTCGACCGCGGACGAGAACTCTCTCTCGAAGGCGATGCGGCGTCAGGCGGAGCGTAATCTGGACTCACCGATAGGTACACCTTGCAATAAATCATTTCTTTCCTTTTCCGGTACTCGTATTTGTTCCAGTTTAAATAACGTCGGAATTACAATTGGAAAGAATAATAATGATGTGCGTATGTCGGTGGGGGCGCTAAAACACATGGAGATCGACCGATTAAAGGTTTCTCCTAAGTGTTCAAGCCCCCGGCCGTACCCTGAAACTGAGGAGGAGGAATCGGCGGCCACATATGATGGTCCGCTTCTCTCCCACTTGGTTGGTGCGGTAACTGAGGTTGGATTAGATGATGCACGACCGGGGTCCATGTTTTGTGACTTCACTGCGTCTTCGCGTAAGTCTAAATCTCATTCCTCAAAAAAGAAACAAAAATCGTCCAAAAAGGCGAAGATATCCAACCCAACCCGAGTTTCCACATGAGAGGCATGTTCTGGAATAGCAGAGGTCTTTCAGACTTGGCTAAACATAAACACATCGGTGATTGTGTGCGAGAGCATGGGTTGGATTTTGTAGCAATTTCCGAGGCAGGTAAATGTGACTTTCGTGCACACTTCTTCGACCACCTATCTGGTGGTTTTGACTACACATGGCATTGTTTATCATCACGTGGAAGGTCCGGAGGAATCTTACTTGGGATACAGACAACAACCATGGAATTGTTATCTTTTTCGGTTGGTGAATTTCACATCAAATTCCATCTCCGAAACAGAGCTGATAATTTTACATGGAGTCTGGTCGCGGTCTATGGGGCTGCCCAAGATGAGAATAAATCCGCTTTCCTGCGGGAATTAGTGAACCTGGCTAAGGATAATCCACACCCAATGCTTATTGGAGGCGACTTTAATATCCTTAGGTACCAGGAAGAGAAAAATAATGATCGCTTTGACACTCACTGGCCTTTCTTATTCAATGCTGTGATTGACAGTTTGAATCTTCGAGAAGCCAGTATGTCGGGGCGACAATTCACTTGGGCCAATAATCGTCCCGTGCCGACATACGAGAAACTCGATCGGGTACTCATGGATACCGAATGGGAACTAAAATTCCCTCTCGTAACAGTGCGTGCCCTAGAGCGTATTGAGACACTTTCGGATCATGCACCCATCATTCTTCAGTCTAACTCTGCTAGTCCTCCCACTGCTCGCCGCCCATTCAAATTCGAATTGGGATGGTTACAACGTGATGGCTTTGCAAATATGGTTAAGAATGTATGGGAGAGGCCCGCCGTTGGTCGCACACCAATTCAGAGATGGAACTTCAAAATTCGAGCCGCAAGGCAGTTCCTAACTGGATGGGCGAAACACACCAGTGGCATATATAAAAAAGAAAAGCAGCGTCTTTCCACTATTATTGATGACCTCGACAAAATCGCAGAGACTCGCACTTTGTCTCAACATGAGATTGACATAAAAAATCAATCCAATGAGCAAATGGCACGTCTATTGCGAGAAGAGGAACTCAAGTGGTACCGAAGATCCAGCGCCCAATTCATTCTCGAGGGAGATAGCAATACACGTTATTTCCAATTGGTTGCCAATGGGCGACATCGAAAGAAGTGTATTTTTAGCCTCGAACAGGATGAGGGACTGATCGAAGGCCAGGAAGAGCTTAAGCGTTATATAACAAAATACTACAAGTCTCTATTTGGGGCTCCAGATGAAGGGAACTTCAGTCTCGATGAGACCCAAATAGATGATATCCCACAAGTCACGACTGAAGAGAATAATATCCTGACGGCACCTTTCTCTAAAGAGGAGGTGAGAGCTGCGGTGTTTCAAATGGAACACAATAAAGCTCTAGGACCTGATGGCTTCCCCGCAGAGTTCTATCAGAACTTCTGGGATGTCATCAAGACTGACCTAATGGAGTTGTTCAATTATCTTCATGCCGGCCAACTTGACCTATCCAGGCTAAATTTTGGAGAGATTGTTTTGTTGCCCAAGACAAAGGAGGCTGTACGGATTCAACAATACAGACCCATATGCCTCCTTAATGTCAGCTTCAAAATATTCACCAAAGTAGCGACTAATAGGCTCAATGTGGTTGCTGACCATGTTGTTCGGCCATCCCAAACGGCTTTCATGCAAGGAAGAAATATACTCGATGGAGTAGTTATCCTTCATGAGACCGTTCACGAGATGCACCGGAAGAACATGAGTGGGGTAGTATTGAAAATTGACTTTGAAAAGGCATATGATAAAGTCAAATGGTCGTTTCTACAGCAGACCCTGAGAATGAAAGGTTTCTCCGATAAGTGGCGTGAGTGGATCCAAAATTTCGTTAGTGGAGGCAGTGTGGCTATCAAAGTCAATGATGATGTAGGCCATTACTTCCAGACGAAAAAAGGATTACGTCAAGGTGACTCACTGTCTCCAATGTTATTTAACATTGTCGCTGACATGCTGGCTACTTTGATTGAACGCGCCAAACAGGATGGTCAAATTGCAGGAGTAGTGCCACATCTTGTCGATGGAGGACTCTCTATCTTGCAATATGCCGATGATACGATTCTTTTTATGGAACATGACATTGATAAGGCGAGAAATCTGAAACTTCTGCTTTCAGCTTTTGAGCAAATGTCAGGCTTGAAAATCAACTTCCATAAAAGTGAATTGTTCTGTTTTGGAGAAGCCAAGGAGACGGCTGCACAATATGCTGACTTGTTTGGATGTGCACAAGGCCAATTCCCGATTAAGTATTTGGGAATTCCGATTCATTATCGGCGTCTGACTAATGCGGAGTGGAAACATGTTGAAGAGCGATTGGAGAAACGGTTGAGCAGTTGGAAAGGAAAATTGCTCTCCATTGGTGGACGACTAGTTTTGATCAATTCTGTCCTCACCAACATGGTTCTCTACATGCTCTCATTTTTCCAACTACCCAAAGGGGTTCTGCAAAGGCTGGATTACTTCAGATCCAGATTTTTTTGGCAAGGAGACAGTGAAAAGAAAAAGTATAGACTAACCAAATGGAGCGTCGTTTGCCGACTGAAAGACCAAGGAGGCTTAGGTGTTCAGGACCTCCAGGTCAAGAATGATGCCTTACTCAGTAAATGGTTGTTCAAGCTACTTACTGAGGATGGTGTTTGGCAAACTATGCTACGCAACAAGTATTTGGGCCAAAAGGCGTTGTCCCAGGCATATTGGAAGCCTGGTGACTCGCATTTTTGGGCTGGTCTGATGGCGGTAAAGAAACATCTTTTCCATTTCGGATCCTTCGCGATAAAGGACGGCTCGGAGATACGTTTCTAGGAGGACAAGTGGCTAGGACATACCACTCTCCGAGAACAGTACCCAGCATTGTACCGCATTATACGCGATAAGAATGATACTCTTGCACATGTGATGACCACTTCCCCGCCAGATATATCATTTCGGAGGGATTTGGTTGGGCCCCGTCTTGTGTCATGGCAACATCTTCTATCCCGTTTGGATTCGATTAACTTGACACAAGGGCGGGATGTGTTTCTCTGGAATCTTACTACATCTGGGTCCTTCACAGTTGACTCTATGTATCGTGCACTATCGCACAAAGAGATTCCAGTGGCCAATAATAAACAAATCTGGAAATCCAAGATGCCACTAAAAGTTAAGATTTTCATGTGGTATCTTCGGAGAGGAGTTGTGCTAACTAAAGACAACCTCGCTCGACGCAACTGGAAAGGAAGCAAGAAATGTAGTTTTTGTACTCATGATGAGACAATCATGAAGGAAATATGCCCTAGAGGCAATAATAAAGTTATTATTTATTTCCTTATTTCATGATAAATGTTTATTATTCATGCTAGAATTGTATTAACCGGAAACATAATACATGTGTGAATACAATGACAAACAGAGTGTCACTAGTATGCCTCTACTTGACTAGCCCGTTAATCAAAGATGGTTATGTTTCCTAACCATGAACAAAGAGTTGTTATTTGATTAACGAGGTCACATCATTAGTTGAATGATCTGATTGACATGACCCATTCCATTAGCTTAGCACCCGATCGTTTAGTATGTTGCTATTGCTTTCTTCATGACTTATACATGTTCCTTTGACTATGAGATTATGCAACTCCCGTTTACCGGAGGAACACTTTGGGTGCTACCAAACGTCACAACGTAACTGGGTGATTATAAAGGAGTACTACAGGTGTCACCAAAGGTAGATGTTGGGTTGGCATATTTCGAGATTAGGATTTGTCACTCCGATCGTCGGAGAGGTATCTCTGGGCCCTCTCGGTAATGCACATCACTTAAGCCTTGCAAGCATTGCAACTAATGAGTTAGTTACGGGATGATGTATTACGGAACGAGTAAAGAGACTTGCCGGTAACGAGATTGAACTAGGTATTGGATACCGACGATCGAATCTCGGGCAAGTAACATACCGATGGACAAAGGGAACAACGTATGTTGTTATGCGGTCTGACCGATAAAGATCTTCGTAGAATATGTAGGAGCCAATATGGGCATCCAGGTCCCGCTATTGGTTATTGACCGGAGACGTGTCTCGGTCATGTCTACATTGTTCTCGAACCGTAGGGTCCACACGCTTAAGGTTTTGATGACAGTTATATAATGAGTTTATGAGTTTTGATGTACCGAAGGAGTTCGAGTCCCGGATGAGATCGGGGACATGACCAGGAGTCTCGAAATGGTCGAGACGTAAAGATTGATATATTGGACGACTATATTTGGACATCGGAAGGGTTCTGAGTGGTTCGGGTATTTTCGGAGGTACCGGGGAGTTACGGGAATACGAGGAAGAAGCAATGGGCCTTGATGGGACTTAGTGGGAAGGACCAGGAGGTGGCGCGCGCCCCTCCCAAGCCCAGTCCGAATTGGACAAGGGGTTTGGGGCGCGGCCCCTCTCTCCCTTCCTTCCCCTCTTCCCCTCTTTCCCCCCTTGACCTAGTTGGACTAGGAAAGATGGAATCCTACTCCCGGTGGGAGTAGGACTCCCCTGGCGCGCCCAAACCTAGGGCCGGCCTCCTCCCTCCCTTGCTCCTTTATATACGGGGGCAGGGGGCACCCCATGGACACACAAGTTGATCTTCGTGATCGTTCCTTAGTCGTGTGCGGTGCCCCCCTCCACCATATTCCACCTCGAATATATCGTTGCAGTGCTTAGGCGAAGCCCTGCGCTAGTAGAACATCAAGATTGTCATCACGCCGTCGTGCTGACGGAACTCCTCCCCGAAGCTTTGCTGGATCGGAGCTAGGGGTGCGTCATCGAGCTGAACGTGTGCCAAGAACTCGGAGGTGCCGGAGTAACGGTGCTTGGATCGGTCGGATCGGGAAGACGTACGACTACTTCCTCTATGTTGCGTCAACGCTTCCGCTTCGGTCTACGAGGGTACGTAGACAACACTCTCCCCTCTCGTTGCTATGCATCACCATGATCTTGCGTGTGCGTAGGAAAATTTTGAAATTACTACGTTCCCCATCAGTGGCATCCGAGCCTAGGTTTTTATGGTTTGATGTTATTTGCACGAGTAGAACACAAGTGAGTTGTGGACGATACAAGTCATACTGCCTACCAGCATGTCATACTTTGGGTCAGCGGTATTGTTGGATGAGACGACCTGGACCAACCTTACGCGTACGCTTACGCGAGACCGGTTCCCTCGACGTGCTTTGCACACAGATGGCTTGCGGGAGACTGTCTCACCAACTTTAGTTGAACCGAGTATGGCTACGCCCGGTCCTTGAGAAGGTTAAAACGGAGTCTATTTGACGAAGTATCGTTGTGGTTTTGATGCGTAGGTGAGATTGGTTCTTGCTTCAGCCCGTAGCAGCCATGTAAAATTTGCAACAAACAAAGTAGAGGACGTCTAACTTGTTTTTGCAGGGCATGTTGTGATGTGATATGGTCAAGACATGATGCTAAATTTTATTGTATGAGATGATCATGTTTTGTAACCGAGTTATCGGCAACCGGCAGGAGCCGTGTGGTTGTCGCTTTATTGTATGCAATGCAATCGCCCTGTAATGCTTTACTTTATCACTAAGCGGTAGCGATAGTCGTAGAAGCATAAGATTGGCGAGACGACAACGATGCTACGATGAAGATCAAGGTGTCGCGCCGGTGACGATGGTGATCATGACAGTGCTGCGGAGATGGAGATCACAAGCACAAGATGATGATGGCCATATCATATCACTTATATTGATTGCATGTGATGTTTATCTTTTATGCATCTTATCTTGCTTTGATTGACGGTAGCATTATAAGATGATCTCTCACTAATTATCAAGAAGTGTTCTCCCTGAGTATGCACCGTTGCGAAAGTTCTTCGTGCTGAGACACCACGTGATGATCGGGTGTGATAGGCTCTACGTTCAAATACAACGGGTGCAAAACAGTTGCACACGCGGAATACTCAGGTTATACTTGACGAGCTATGCATATAAGATATGACCTCGGAACACGGAGACCGAAAGGTCGAGCGTGAATCATATAGTAGATATGATCAACATAATGATGTTCACCATTGAAACTACTCCATCTCACGTGATGATCGGACATGGTTTAGTTGATTTGGATCACGTGATCACTTAGAGGATTAGAGAGATGTCTATCTAAGTGGGAGTTCTTAAGTAACATGATTAATTGAACTTAAATTTATCATGAACTTAGTCCCTGATAGTATCTTGCTTGTTTATGATTGATTGTAGATAGATGGCTCGTGTTGTTGTTCCGTTGAATTTTAATGCGTTCCTTGAGAAAGCAAAGTTGAAAGATGATGGTAGCAATTACACGGACTGGGTCCGTAACTTGAGGATTATCCTCATTGCTGCACAGAAGAATTACGTCCTGAAAGCACCGCTAGGTGCCAGGCCTGTTGCTGGAGCAACACCAGATGTTATGAACGTCTGGCAGAGCAAAGCTGATGACTACTCGATAGTTCAGTGTGCCATGCTTTACGGCTTGGAACCGGGACTTCAACGATGGTTTGAGAACCATGGAGCATATGAGATGTTCCAGGAGTTGAAGTTAATATTCAAACAGAATGCCCGGATTGAGAGATATGAGGTCTCCAATAAGTTCTATAGCTGCAAGATGGAAGAGAATGGGTCTGTCAGTGAGCACATACTCAGAATGTCTGGGTATTACAATCACTTAAGTCAACTGGGAGTTAATCTTCCAGATGATTGTGTTATTGACAGAATTCTTCAATCACTGCCACCAAGCTACAAAGGCTTCGTGATGAACTATAATATGCAAGGGATAGATAAGACTATGCCCGAGCTCTTCGCAATGCTAAAGGCTGCGGAGGTAGAAATCAAGAAGGAGCATCAAGTGTTGATGGTCAATAAGACCACTAGTTTCAAGAAGAAGGGCAAAGGAAGAAGAAGGGGAACTTCAAGAAGAACAGCAAACAAGTTGCTGCTCAAGAGAAGAAACCCAAGTCTGGACCTAAGCCTGAAACTGAGTGCTTCTACTGCAAGCAGACTGGTCACTGGAAGCGGAACTGTCCCAAGTATTTGGCGGATAAGAAGGATGGCAAGGTGAACAAAGGTATATGTGATACACATGTTATTGATGTGTACCTTACTAATGCTCGCAGTAGCACCTGGGTATTTGATATTGGTTCTGTTGCTAATATTTGCAACTCAAAACAGGGACTACAAATTAAGTGAAGATTGGTTAAGGACGAGGTGACGATGCGCGTGGGAAATGGTTCCAAAGTCGATGTGATCGCGGTCGGCACGCTACCTCTACATCTACCTTCGGGATTAGTATTAGACCTAAATAATTGTTATTTGGTGCCAGCGTTGAGCATGAACATTATATCTGGATCTTGTTTGATGCGAGACGGTTATTCATTTAAATCAGAGAATAATGGTTGTTCTATTTATATGAATAATATCTTTTATGGTCATGCACCTTTGAAGAGTGGTCTATTTTTGATGAATCTCGATAGTAGTGATACACATATTCATAATGTTGAAGTCAAAAGATGCAGAGTTGATAACGATAGTGCAACTTATTTGTGGCACTGCCGTTTAGGTCATATCGGTATTAAGCGCATGAAGAAACTCCATATCGATGGACTTTTGGAGTCACTTGATTATGAATCACTTGGCACTTGCGAACCGTGCCTCATGGGCAAGATGACTAAAACACCGTTCTCCGGTACTATGGAGAGAGCAACAGATTTGTTGGAAATCATACATACAGATGTATGTGGTCCGATGAATGTTGAGGCTCGTGGCGGATATCGTTATTTTCTCACCTTCACAGATGATTTAAGCAGATATGGGTATATCTACTTAATGAAACACAAGTCTGAAACATTTGAAAAGTTCAAAGAATTTCAGAGTGAAGTTGAAAATCATCGTAACAAGAAAATAAAGTTTCTACGATCTGATCGTGGAGGAGAATATTTGAGTTACGAGTTTGTTCTACATTTGAAACAATGCGGAATAGTTCCGCAACTCACGCCACCCGGAACACCACAGCGCAATGGTGTGTCCGAACGTCGTAATCGCACTTTACTAGATATGGTGCGATCTATGATGTCTCTTACAGATTTACCGCTATCATTTTCGGGTTATGCTCTAGAGACGGCCGCATTCACGTTAAATAGGACACCGTCAAAATCCGTTGAGACGACACCTTATGAACTATGGTTTAGCAAGAAACCAAAGTTGTCGTTTCTTAAAGTTTGGGGCTGTGATGCTTATGTGAAAAAGCTTCAACCTGATAAGCTCGAATCCAAATCGGAAAAGTGTGTCTTCATAGGATATCCAAAAGAAACTGTTGGATACACCTTCTATCACAGATCCGAAGGCAAGACTTTTGTTGCTAAATTCGGAGTCTTTCTAGAAAAGGAGTTTCTCTCGAAAGAAGTGAGTGGGAGGAAAGTAGAACTTGATGAGGTAACTGTACCTGCTCCCTTATTGGAAAGTAGTACATCACATAAATCTGTTTCTGTAGCACCTACACCAATTAGTGAGGAAGATAATGATATTGATCATGAAACTTCAGATCAAGTTACTACAGAACCTCGTAGATCAGCCAGAGTAAGATCCGCGCCAGAGTGGTACGGCAATCCTATTCTGGAAATCATGCTACTAGATCATGACGAACCTACGAACTATGAAGAAGCGATGGTGAGCCCAGATTCCGCAAAATGGCTGGAAGCCATGAAATCTAAGATGGGATCCATGTATGAAAACAAAGTGTGGACTTTGGTTGACTTGCCCGAGGGTCGGCAAGCAATAGAAAACAAGTGGATCTTTAAGAAGAAGACTGACGCCGACGGTAACGTTACTGTCTACAAAGCTCGACTTGTCGCAAAGGGGTTTCGACAAGTTCAAGGGATTGACTACGATGAGACCTTCTCACCCGTAGCGATGCTTAAGTCTGTCCGAATCATGTTAGCAATTGCCGCATTTTATGATTATGAAATTTGGCAAATGGATGTAAAGACTGCATTCCTGAATGGGTTTCTGGAAGAAGAGTTGTATATGATGCAACCAGAAGGTTTTATCGATCCAAAGGGTGCTGACAAAGTATGCAAGCTCCAGCGATCCATTTATGGATTGGTGCAAGCATCTCGGAGTTGGAATAAACGTTTTGATAGTGTGATCAAAGCATTTGGGTTTATACAGACTTTTGGAGAAGCCTGTATTTACAAGAAAGTGAGTGGGAGCTCTGTAGCATTTCTGATATTATATGTAGATGACATATTACTGATTGGAAATGATATAGAATTTCTGGATAGCATAAAGGGATATTTGAATAAGAGTTTTTCAATGAAAGACCTCGGTGAAGCTGCTTACATATTGGGCATTAAGATCTATAGAGATAGATCAAGACGCTTAATTGGACTTTCACAAAGCACATACCTTGACAAGATTTTGAAGAAGTTCAAAATGGATCAAGCGAAGAAAGGGTTCTTGCCTGTATTGCAAGGTATGAAGTTGAGTCAGACTCAATGCCCGACCACTGCAGAAGATAGAGAAAAGATGGAAGGTGTTCCCTATGCTTCAGCCATAGGCTCTATCATGTATGCAATGTTGTGTACCAGACCTGATGTGTGCCTTGCTATAAGTTTAGCAGGGAGGTACCAAAGTAATCCAGGAGTGGATCACTGGACAGCGGTCAAGAATATACTGAAGTACCTGAAAAGGACTAAGGAAATGTTTCTCGTGTATGGAGGTGACAAAGAACTCATCGTAAAGGGTTACGTTGATGCAAGCTTTGACACTGATCCGGACGATTCGAAATCGCAAACCGGATACGTATTTACATTAAACGGTGGAGCTGTCAGTTGGTGCAGTTCTAAACAAAGCGTCGTGGCGGGATCTACATGTGAAGCGGAATACATAGCTGCTTCGGAAGCAGCAAATGAAGGAGTCTGGATGAAGGAGTTCATATCCGATCTAGGTGTCATACCTAGTGCATCGGGACCAATGAAAATCTTTTGTGACAATACTGGAGCAATTGCCTTGGCGAAGGAATCCAGATTTCACAAGAGAACAAAGCACATCAAGAGACGCTTCAATTCCATCCGGGACTTGGTCCAGGTGGGAGACATAGAGATTTGCAAGATACATACGGATCTGAATGTAGCAGACCCGTTGACTAAGCCTCTTCCACGGGCAAAACATGATCAGCACCAAGACTCCATGGGTGTTAGAATCATTACTGTGTAATCTAGATTATTGACTCTAGTGCAAGTGGGAGACTGAAGGAAATATGCCCTAGAGGCAATAATAAAGTTATTATTTATTTCCTTATTTCATGATAAATGTTTATTATTCATGCTAGAATTGTATTAGCCGGAAACATAATACATGTGTGAATACATGGACAAACAGAGTGTCACTAGTATGCCTCTACTTGACTAGCCCGTTAATCAAAGATGGTTATGTTTCCTAACCATGAACAAAGAGTTGTTATTTGATTAACGAGGTCACATCATTAGTTGAATGATCTGATTGACATGACCCATTCCATTAGCTTAGCACCCGATCGTTTAGCATGTTGCTATTGCTTTCTTCATGACTTATACATGTTCCTTTGACTATGAAATTATGCAACTCCCATTTGCCGGAGGAACACTTTGGGTGCTACCAAACGTCACAACGTAACTGGGTGATTATAAAGGAGTACTACAGGTGTCACCAAAGGTAGATGTTGGGTTGGCGTATTTCGAGATTAGGATTTGTCACTCCGATCGTCGGAGAGGTATCTCTGGGCCCTCTCGGTAATGCACATCACTTAAGCCTTGCAAGCATTGCAACTAATGAGTTAGTTACGGGATGATGTATTACGGAACGAGTAAAGAGACTTGCCGGTAACGAGATTGAACTAGGTATTGGATACCGACAATCGAATCTCGGGCAAGTAACATACCGATGGACAAAGGGAACAACGTATGTTGTTATGCGGTCTGACCGATAAAGATCTTCGTAGAATATGTAGGAGCCAATATGGGCATCCAGGTCCCGCTATTGGTTATTGACCGGAGACGTGTCTCGGTCATGTCTACATTGTTCTCGAACCGTAGGGTCCGCACGCTTAAGGTTTCGATGACAGTTATATAATGAGTTTATGAGTTTTGATGTACCGAAGGAGTTCAGAGTCCCGGATGAGATCGGGGACATGACGAGGAGTCTCGAAATGGTCGAGACGTAAAGATCGATATATTGGACGACTATATTCGGACATCGGAAGGGTTCTGAGTGGTTCGGATATTTTCGGAGGTACCGGGGAGTTACGGGAATACGAGGAAGAAGCAATGGGCCTTGATGGGCCTTAGTGGGAAGGACCAGGAGGTGGCGCGCGCCCCTCCCAAGCCCAGTCCGAATTGGACAAGGGGTTTGGGGCGCGGCCCCTCTCTCCCTTCCTTCCCCTCTTCCCCTCTTTCCCCCCTTGACCTAGTTGGACTAGGAAAGGTGGAATCCTACTCCCGGTGGGAGTAGGACTCCCCTGGCGCGCCCAAACCTAGGGCCGGCCTCCTCCCTCCCTTGCTCCTTTATATACGGGGGCAGGGGGCACCCCATGGACACACAAGTTGATCTTCGTGATCGTTCCTTAGCCGTGTGCGGTGCCCCCCTCCACCATATTCCACCTCGAATATATCGTTGCAGTGCTTAGGCGAAGCCCTGCGCCAGTAGAACATCAAGATTGTCACCACGCCGTCGTGCTGATGGAACTCCTCCCCGAAGCTTTGCTGGATCGGAGCTAGGAGTGCGTCATCGAGCTGAACGTGTGCCAAGAACTCGGAGGTGCCGGAGTAACGGTGCTTGGATCGGTCGGATCGGGAAGACGTACGACTACTTCCTCTACGTTGCGTCAACGCTTCCGCTTCGGTCTACGAGGGTACGTAGACAACACTCTCCCCTCTCGTTGCTATGCATCACCATGATCTTGCGTGTGCGTAGGAAAATTTTCAAATTACTACGTTCCCCATCAAATCAAACATCTCTTCTTTCAATGCAAGTTTGCGCATTCTACATGGTCAGTTATCCAAATAGCGTCAAATTTGTATCCACCAACAAGTGTTACCAATATATATGGTCACTGGCTTGATGGAATACCAAAAACTTTTAGTACGCTAATACGGGTGGGAGCGTCTGCCTTACTATGGTCGCTTTGGCTATGTAGAAATGATTGTGTTTTTAATGGCAAAATCTCTTCTCCTATGCAGGTTATTTACCGTTGTACGCACTGGCTTCGTATGTGGTCTACTCTGCACCGAACGGAGTACCAATCGCTATTCAAGGCGGTGTGTATGCGGTTGGAGCTGGTGGCCAGGGAGGTTTTTACCCAACATGGGTGGCAGCATAATCTCCGAATCGGTCCACCTTCTCCGTCGACATAGGCATAGTTTCGGCCCCATATGGCTTTACTGTTGCCACTTTGTCGTTTTTTATATCTTTTGTCAGACTGTTTCTTTGATGGTTGTGTGCATCTTAGCTATGCAGAGGCCGGGTGTCGCTCTTTTTGCTTTGTATCCGCTCGATGCTACATTTTGAGTTAATAAAAGCGCCCTTTATCGAAAATATATGAATATCAGTGTAAAATCAAACAGAAAAATAGAAAGAATCCCCGCAAAAAAAAAAGAAAAAGTATATATGAATATCAGTGTAAAATCAGACAGCTGGGAGGTCAATTAAATTATCTGTCTTCGAAAAGTCAAATATGTCTATCTTTCACTAAGTTTGTTTTTTTCTGGAAAGGACCCCATATTTATTAAACCAACTGCATCATGCAACCCTGGCAAAGAAAGAATTATAAGAAAGTCATCGATCGCCAATCCGCGAATGGCTCACTGCGGCTGGGTCGTCGATCGTGTGTGCTTGCATCATCTTCATTGGATCAAAAGGTTGTGGCGGTAGCACAAGTGTACATTTATTTGGGATGGTGATCACATGGAATCGACTAGTATTATTTTCCATCATGTTGAAGAAGTTAGAACTTTGTAGCAAATTTCCAATTTTTTCTTGTGCGGAAATCTAGCAATAATTTGTTTCAACTATTTCTAAGCTTCACCAGCCCTCGATTTTCTATAATAGAAATTATCAGGGTCATCAATAATAGTTTATAATTAGGATGTCAATATACATCTGACATCATATTTATTAGGCAGAGTATCTGAGAGCCTCACGTTCTTCGGATCCGGATCACAAACATGACAATTAATTGATGCACCGTGACATTTTTTCTGTCAAATTTATACTATTGTACTCCTATATACAAGCATGACAATTCTTGCTTTAGAATATGAAAAATCCTATACACAAGCATGACAATTTTATCTATTTTCACATGGCAAATCTGGTTGTCAGTTTTCCTTAAATATCTAACGTCAGAATTTTTAACATTTTCCGTATAAGTATGCAACCCAAATAATGATGTTGGTGGCAGAATCTTGCGACCAAGCTGGCAAATAGCAAAGCGCACAACCCCTGTTGTGCGTTGTGTACATTTTGTACGTTTATTAATCGGGTCATAACGAGAAATATATGTAGTTATATTTTTCTCGGAGATCATCTGAAGATCTATAATTTTCCTATGTGGTGTCACATCAGGAAAGTATTAGTGCACCGGGCTTGTGGTGCACTCGGTGCACCTGACTTTGGTTGATGCTGTTAATAAATGCTTAGAAAAAATCAAGGGAAAATAGCAAGTAGGCGCAACTTCAATTTTATGATGTCATGGGAATTCAAGTCTACACGGAAGCAACAAAACAAATGTTATCCGTAACGATAATGGGCCCAATTAATAGCCAAACATACATTAGGTACTCATTGCAAAAAAAATCTTACATTTGTGCTATTAAGTGTCAACTTTATATATTTTTCCCCGTGAAAAAATTATATATTTTTTATAATTGGTGCAACAAACTCAAATTGCAAGTACCATGCATTGAACCTGGGTGGGTGGGAAAAAGGCATGAGCCCCTTTCCACCACTAGGCTATGCCTTAGTCTGCTATTTTTTCCTAGTATCACAGGTCCTTATAAGTATACCCTTATAGAAAAGGAAAATGGCGTTCAAAATCTTTGGAATGCCGAAGTCTTCTTTCTCCTGCATCCTCATGCGGCACACCATGAGCATAGTTTGATGCCGCCTCTAAGCCTCCGCCTCAACAGAACAAACTTTTTAAAACACAACTTAGAAGTACCGGCTAGGAAGGCGTCGATGCAGACCATGAAACGTTGATGGCTGTAATTTGTGAAGTAAATCGCCATCCCAGAGAAAAAAACATCGATAAGGGCTCCACCAAAGCCGGTTGGATCCATCAGAAACATAAATTAACCAGATCTGAAAAGACATGTCGGAGACATGGCTCCACATACCATCCGACGACACAAAGAACACTAACGGAACGGGATAGGGTGTGATACCACTATTCCTATCATAGAGCAACACCACCGCTCCAAACTAAACACGAAGACTACCTAAAGAAAAACTAAAAAATAACACTCATGCCGATGTATGCCGATGTATGGGCCGGATCTTCATGATCCTTTGAGTACACAAGTAAATAAGGTCGTTGGTGAGTTACAGGATACAACTTCGAGTCCCATCAAACCACCATTGAGACTTGATATGGAGGTGGATAGATCTTCCCGTAAAAGGTTGAACTTGGAAGATGAGCCAGCAGTAACTAAAGGAGCTGAAGTCCAGACTCCTGTGGGGAATCTGTTGCAGCTAACAGATGGTAAAGAGGGCGAAGCTATTGTTTCGCCAAGTAGGAGCAATGCTAGTAAGCGGTCTAAAGTGGATGATGTTAACTCAAACTCGGCGGGCTTCTAGGTGGAGTGCTGCCAGTCTCAATGAGTCACCTATTCTGGAACTGCCGGGGGGCGGGGAACCGCTGGACAGTTCGTGAAGTTGGGGCTCTTGTAAAAACCCACTCCCCTAGGCTAGTCTTCCTTTCTGAAACAAGGCAATCATGTGCAAAAATTGAGCGGCTAAAGTGGAAGATTGGTCTGAAAGGATTTTGTGGTGTAGACGTTGAAGGTCTTGGAGGTGGTTTAGCTCTGTTTTGGGATGAATCCCTCCGAGTGTCGGTTCTGGACGCATGTAAAAGGTATATTGACGTGAGTATTGTGGACGAAGGGTCTGGCAAATCCTGGTGGTCCACCTTTGTCTATGGTGAGCCACGTGTGGAGCACAGATATAGAATGTGGGAACACATTGTCAGGCTTAATTCAGTCTCGGAATTGCCTTGGTTGGTTTGTGGTGACTTTAATGAGGCGATGTGGCAGCACGAACATTTCTCAAGTACTAGTAGAAGTGAGAGCCAAATGGAGGCATTCCGGGAAACGCTCATGGTGTGTGAATTGGTGGATGTGGGTTTCTCGGGGGCGCCGTTTACTTATGATAATGGCCACCTGGGGAACGGCAACGTCCGGGTTCGGCTGGATCGAGCATGTGCGAGCAACGAATGGCGGGAGGTGTTCCCGTACGCTTGGGTACATCATCTGGTATCACCTCGTTCAGACCACTGCCCCCTACTGTTACATCTTGAGGGGGTACAGGACCAAAGGAGGCGAGGCCAACAGAGATATGAAATAATGTGGGAATGAGACCAGAGGCTACCAGAGGTGATAGAAAAAGCCTGGGCTAAGTGCAGCCCAGGGGTGACTTGGGGGATGTTGCGATATCCCTTAAATCTGTTCTAAAAGATCTGCATAGATGGAGCAAGGAAAATTTTGGTCATGTGGAGAGACAGATTTCTGCGTTGAGGCAAGAACTTGATTCTCTACAAGCATCTTCTACTGACCGTGTGTTGATTCGATATAAAATGGAAGAGTTGGATGAACTACTATACAGAGAAGAGATGATGTGGCTCCAGCGCAGTCGTATTGTCTGGTTGAAGGAGGGAGACCGGAACACGCAATACTTCCATCGTCAGGCAGTGTGGAGGGCTAGAAGGAATAATATCCGTCGGTTGCAAAAAGATGACGGGTCCTAGTGTAGTGTGCCTTCAGAGATGGAACGGATGGCGGCCTCTTATTTCTAGGAGTTGTATACGAAGGATCCCACTTTGTCGCCTGAATTAGTATTGGATCAGATCACGCCAAAGGTTACAGATGCTATGAATGAGAGCCTTTTGGCACCATTTTCTGAAAGGAGATTTCAGACGCTCTATTTCAGATCGGTCCTTTAAAGGCACCCAGTCCAGATGGTCTTCCTTCTCGGTTCTTTCAAAGAAACTGGAGTTGTGTCAAGGAGGAAATTGTTGCAGCGGTTCGAAAATTCTTTGACACAGGTCAGATGCCCCTTGGTGTGAATGAAACGTCTATTGTGCTTATCCCAAAGATTCAACACCCCGTGTCTCTCAAGGATTTCCGTCCTATATCTCTATGCAATGTGGTCTACAAGATTGTTTCAAAGTGTTTGGTAAATCGACTCCGTCCGCTTCTTACGGATCTTATTTCTGAAAACCAAAGTGCTTTTATCCCGGGCCAGTTAATTTCAGATAATTCTATTATTGCTTTTGAATGTATTCATCACATCCAATCGCCATCGAGGCAGGATTTTTGTGCTTATAAGTTGGACTTGTCGAAGGCATATGACCGTGTTGATTGGGATTTTTTGGAACAAGCGTTACTGAAATGGGGTTTTGTACCCCAATGGGTGTCTCTGGTTATGCAATGTGTACGCTCGGTCAGATTTTCAGTGAAATTCAATGGGCGTCTCTTGGAGCAATTCTCACCTTCCCGAGGTTTGCGACAAGGTGACCCCCTCTCCCCCTTTTTATTCCTCTTTGTTGCTGATGCGTTATCTTCTCTGTTACATAATGCGGTCCAAACAAGAGGGTTGGAGGCCATCAAGATATGTAGAAGGGCGCCCGCTATCTCACACCTTTTATTCGCGGATGATTCCCTATTATTCTTCCGGCAACCACGGATCAGGCGCAGCTTGTTAAGGATGTCCTGAATACTTATGCTTCATCTACGGGTCAACTTATAAACCCTTGAAAGTGTTCCATCCTGTTTTCTGACAGTTGTCCGAATATGGTTGCTGATGGTGTTAAGCAAATATTGGGGGTAGTTCAGCAAGAGTTTGAACCAAAATTCTTAGGCCTTCCAGTCCGGGAAGGTAGAATGCACAAAGGAAGGTTCGAATCGCTGCAGTCCAGGTTGTGCAAGGTGATCACTGAATGGAGTGAGAGGTACTCATCGTATGCAAGCAAGGATGTGTTAATAAAAGTAGTAGCCCAAGCTCTTCCCGTATATGTTATGAGTATTTTCAAGCTTCCCTTCTCGGTTTGTGATGACCTCACGAAGATGATGAGACAATACTGGTGGGGGTGGAAAACGGAAAGAGGAAGATGGCATGGTTAGCCTGGGATAAGTTGATGTTACCAAAAGCAAAAGGGGGCTTGGGTTTTCGAGATATGAGGGCTTATAACCAGGCCTTGCTAGCTAAGCAAGCTTGGAGGCTCATAACAGCCCCTGATTCTCTTTGTGCTCGGCTCCTTCGGGCGAGATACTATCCAAATGGAAGCCTGGTGGATACTGTCTTCCCAAGCAATAGCTCGGCCGTTTGGAAAGGAATTGAACATGGTTTGGAGTTAGTGAAAAATGGCATGATTTGGCGAGTAGGAAATGGTGAACAGGTCAGAGCTTGGAGAGACCCTTGGATCCCTCGAGGGCCACCTTTCATGCCTATTCTGCCAAGAGGAAATTGTCGTCTAAATAGAGTTTCGGAGTTCCTTGATGTGAGTGGTTACTGGAGAGTGGACTTATTGCAACGGCACTTCTGTCTGCCTGATGTGGAGGCGATTCTAAAGATTAAGACTTCGCCGAGGCAACAGGAGGATTTCATCTCTTGGCCATGGGAAAATTCTGGCCAGCTTACTGTCAAGAGTGCGTACATGTTCGCTATGTCTGACCATTATGAGCAGTTCTACCCAGGGGCATCTAGTACGTCTTCATCTGGGATGCGACCTTCGTGGAAACTGGTTTGGGGTGCTGCTGTCCCACCAAAGATGCAACACTTTGCTTGGCAGCTTGCTTCGGGCTCGCTACCAACAAATGAAGAGAAAAGCAGGAGGCATATGGAGATTTCTGGGTACTGTCGACTATGCGATCGGGAAATGGAATCATCATTTCATGCTCCGCTGGTGTGTGCCAATTCGGCATTGTTGTGGGACGCCATGTGCACTCTCTGGCCGTTACCAAATAGGAGACATATCTTATGTACAGGAAGGGAATGGATCTTTGACCTCCTAGCCAACGTACAGGAGCAACTTAGAAGCAGAATCATCATGGTATTGTGGCGCAGCTGGCACCTCCGCAATGAATTAGAGCACGGCAAATCTATTCCTCCCCTGGAGGTTTCGTGCTCCTTCTTGGTCAGCTACTACAATTCCTACAGCCAGATTTCCCTGTCAGTGGAAGAAATCATCAAGGGTAAAGCACCGTTAATGTTGAACCCACCGGGTACTCAAGAGCAGCCGCAGCCTAATACAATACCAAAGCGGTGGCCAAGACCTCCTGCGGGCGTATTAGCATTATCAGTGGATGGGTCTTATAATGGCTCAGATGGTTCGGTGGGTTCCGGCTGATATTGAGAGATGATAAAGGTGGGGTGATCTTCGCTGCGTATCGTAAAATTTTCAATTGTAACGAGGCCCTTGAGGCCGAACTACAAGCTATGGCAGAGGGACTTAAGTTGGCGGCCGAGCACTCTTCGGCTAATATTCTTTTGCAGTCGGATTGCTCCTTAGCACTCAAGGCTCTGTCGGATGACTCGTTGGATAGGTCCATGCATGGCCATCTGGTTAGAACTGTTAAGGGGTACTTGAAGGATAGGGTTGTTATTCCAGTTAAAATTCATAGAGAGCAAAACAGGGTTGCAGATTCGTTAGCGAATTATGGTAGATGTGGGGATAGCACAGCATGTTGACTGAGATGCTCTCCACCGTGTGTCAGCGTGCTTATCGCTGAGGATTGTAAACCTGTAACTTTGGAGTAATAAACCCTATGTTTCTGCGCAAAAAAAAGAAGCTTGCCACTCTCCATAGCCATCTTGGGCACTGGATATTCTGGAAGAAGAGGGCGTCGGTGCATGACCCTGAATGGCGCCAAGCTCGACACTGGATCAATTATACATCGATATGACTGTTATTTTTCAGAGTTTTTTAGGGTAGTATTTTTTAGGGCAGTATTCATGATTTGGTTTGGGGCTATGAGGCGGCCGCATTGCGCCATCTTTAGAGCATCTCCAGTCGCGCCCCCAACAGGCCCCCAGGCGACTTTTTATGCGCCGGCGCCGAAAAAACGTCCGAGTCGCGCCCCCAAGACACCGAAGTCTGCCGACTCGGTCCGTTTTTGGGCCCGGCGATCGCAGGCCGAACCCGGCGCACTGGGGGCGCTGGGGGCTCCGGCACAAAGGAAAAGCACGCCTGACCCACACTGTCAGGCGAAAAGTCAAGCCAACCGGCCAGATTCGCCCCCACCCCCCATGCTCTCGGCCGGCACCCTGCCGATCCCGGCGCCGCCCACCACCCACCACCACTAGATAGGTCATTCCCCGCCGAAAAAGAGAGGAGTTTTCACCGCGGCAGCCTTTCCACCACCGTCCGGGCGATTTTTCCAGCGTTCCGGCCGCTTAGGGCGGTGTACCGGCGGTGTGCGCCCACCATGCCCGCAAGGTGTTCGGCAATTTGCCTACTCGGCGATGGACTCGGACAAGGAGGAGGCGCTCGCCGCGCTGCTGGGGGAGGAAGCCGAAGCCGACGTCCAGGAAGAGGAGCATCTCATGGTCCTCGCCGCTCTCGCCGGCCTGCTCGCGAGCAATGAAAATCCATGGTGAGGTGGCTCGGCGCCGGGGCGGATGAAAGCAAAGAACCGGCATAGTCTGGAAGGCTATTGCATGCTCTACTCTGACTACTTCGCCGACGCTCCACTGTACGGCGACAAAGTATTTCGGCGCCGTTATCGGATGAGCTGAAAGCTTTTCCTTAGGATTGTGGATTCCATCCGGGAGTTTGACAACTACTTCAAGTTCAAGAAGGATTGCACCGGCAAACTTGGATTCACCTCAATCCAAAAGTGCACGACAACGATGAGGATGCTTGCATACGGAGCTCCCGGTGATTCACTCGACGACTATGGGCGCATGGCCGAGTCCACAACCATTGAGTGTTTCTACAAGTTCTACAGGGCAGTGGTGGCAGTGTTTGGACCGTAATACTTGCGAACACCCAATGCGGAAGACACTGCTCGAATCCTAGCACATAATGCAACAAGAGGATTTCATGGGATGCTAGGAAGCATCGACTGCATGCATTGAAAATGAAAGAACTGCCCATTTGCTTGGCATGGGATGTACAAAGGCGCCAAAGGCAGTTGCAATGTGGTGCCTGAGGCGGTGGCCACACATGACCTCTGGATTTGGCACTCCTTCTTTGGTATGCCAGGAACTCACAATGACATCAACGTGCTGCAGTGCCCCCTGTCTTTGTCAAGCTTGTTGAAGGTCATTCTACTCCGGTGAACTTCGAGGTCAATGGGGAGCACTACAACAAGGGGTACTACCTAGCTGATGGCATCTATCCGACATGGTCTACATTTGTGAAGACTATCTCAAACGATGTGCCAGGAGGCAAGAAGTCCCACTTTGCCAAAGTGCAGGAGGCTTACAGGAAGGATGTCGAGCGGGCATTTGGTGTGCTCCAACCTCGATTTGATGTTGTCCGGTACACTGCTCAAACCTGGCCGAAAGATCAAATGTGGGAGATCATGACTTGCTCTGTCATCTTGCACAACATGATCATCGAGAGGGAGTAGGAAGAGCCAGTGTTTGACACTGAACTA
The DNA here is from genome assembly GCA_032464435.1 of Aegilops umbellulata. Lineage (NCBI taxonomy): Eukaryota > Viridiplantae > Streptophyta > Magnoliopsida > Poales > Poaceae > Aegilops > Aegilops umbellulata. The sequence continues at coordinate 65,814,039 of CP136057.1, forward strand.
TACTATAGGTAGGGTCCTCTAGCCGAAGTTGATCACCAGCTCCCGGCAACCTGAACTGCCTACCTCAATATGCGTCAGGAGATCCGAAACCCACAGGTGCATCAACGACTGCAGCAGGATCTGGTGGAGCACCTATGGAGGATCAAGGGCGACTCCTACCTCAACGTGTGATGAATATGAGTTTTTATTTCTTGAACTATATAATTTGTATTGAACTATTTATTGTTGTACTATCTGTTGAACTATTTTGATTTTTAATGATTTGCTGTGATGAATATGTGACACAAAAATCACGCCGAACCACGCTGAATATAGTCCATTTTTCACCGAAAGTGGGCCGAAAGGCGGCCAGGAATGGGCCGATATCGACGCTTGAAGGTGACGGCTGGATGCCCAATCATCTCCGGAGCCGATTCTACCGCTGGCTCGCCCTCAGGCGGCGATTTTTATGCCTTCTGGGGGGTCAACGGCTGAAGATGCTCTTATCATCTATGTCCGGTGCATCGGATATTCTCCCACGTTAAAGCTTGCCACTTTCACGAGAGTGCTTGCATCAGATCGACGACCAGAACAGAGGCCATGAATATCCAAGAGTGCTTCATGCCCGGTGCATGAGTATCACGGGTCTCCTTCCCAATGAAGTCGTGTCTTCTCACCGTGGTGCGTTCAATACTGTGACCGAGTGATAGACTTTGACCTGGAACATATAGCTACGTACAACACGTTCCATGACTGACATATCAGATGCGCTGAGCTCATTCATAATTAAGAGGCCAAATGGATTTTCTCGCAAAAAGAAAAAGAGGCCAAAAGGAACAATACGTGCAGATATCCAACTATTGGACGGAAAACTCATCTAGATAAGATATAATTTGGTCTCATTCACTTTGAAAACAAAAACAAATAGAACCCACGTCAGCACACACGCATCTTATAGCATCACATTCAATGGCTATAAAAGGTGAATGAGACCAAATTATATCTCATCTAGATGAGTTCTAGCAAAACTGCGGAATTTACCCGTTAGACCAAAATACATCTAGTATTCCGTGAGTTTCCTTTTCTCGTTGATAACACGCTGAGATTACCGCTTCTCAGAATCGAACGTACCGGGCTACCGGCCGTAGTGCTCCTTGGGCAACCATGCTTCTCCGGTGAGGTTTTCTCCGGTTCCTTTTGCGTTCGCTTGAAGCAACGCGTTGCGCCGGGCAGTTTCACTTCGTCTTCCATGCCATCGCGGTACGTGTTTCGACTTCCCTGACGTGGGATGGCCATGCACACAATGTTCACGGGAAAGACGTGCGGTGCGGCCGAAAGCTACAGCTTTCGTAGAAGGAATTGTGCACTCTGAACCAGCTGCTCAAGTTCGTGAGAATCTATATGCGTCGGCCGGCTTCTAAGCTGGCAGTAGTAAAAACTGCTCAAGTTTGAACTGGCTAGTGGTTCTTGCTTGACAAATGTACCGGCAGGCCACACACGTAAACACGATGCATGGAACTTTCACCGTACTTACCTAGGTCTGCAACGAGTCACTCCTATAAATAACCGGCTTCCAACTGAAACAAGAACTCACACCTCACATACACTGATACACACAGCACATAGAGCGTAGTTGGATTGATCGCTGACAAAGTTCGAATCGGTATACACCATCGATCTGTGTCTCCAGTCCTCATGGCCACGATGATGAGGAAGCTTGTAGTGGCCATGCTGCTCTTGGTTCTCATGGCTACGCCCGGCTCATGGACCCGGGCGGCTGCGAGGCCGCTGCAAGGTGATCAGGTGCACGCCGGGGAACCCTCCGGTGGCATTGTGCTGCCGTCGCCAACGCGTTGGCGTGGACACGTGCTATCTCAGTCGGAGGGAAAGAGAGGCCCCGGCGGCTGTCCGATAACTCACAAACCTGGCGCCCCTCCCTGTCCCCCGGCATAGAGTCAAGCGGACACGAAGGACGGGGACACGGGTTCAGTATATATTTCTATGAAGGGCGTATTTTATTGACACATAACATCGTATTAAGTGAATAAAAGTATCATGTGTGTTTCCTTTATACTTTTATATAGTCGTAGTTCGGTCTTACATGCGCTGGAAGAAAATCATGTGTCCCTTTTTAATTTATGTTGTTTGTAATGATTAAGCTGAGAAATATGTTAGTCTGGTATTGGAATATAGCCAAATGCTTTTTTTTATATAGTTTGAGTTTCTGAATCAGGATTGGTCAACAAAACCAACGAAACTTATAATTTTAAAATGTAAAGCAGTCTCTCCCTCATGGGACAAAAGCACTATAATTCATGTGTGCGGTAACCTGGACATGTCATTTGAGCAACGATTCGAATTAATTGAATAGGTAAAGAAAATACAGTTGATTGAAGAAGCCAAAAAAAAAACCTACATCAACTCCTTGTTGTGCATTCATCAATGACCCTAAGGCAACATGGAGAAAGGGAAGCTGGTTGTTCACGTAGGTGCTTTGTGCTTCAACAGCAGGCACAACAGAAGATGTGGTGGTCACTAGACCTGATCATTTGTCGGGCCGGGCTTGGCAAAGCCCGAAGGAAAAATCCCAAGCCCGAGCCCGGCCCGAAGTACATGAACAGTGCCATTAATTAAATTAACCATATTCGGGTATTAAATTAATTTGTAATACCTATATTTCAAATAAAATATGTTTATATGTATATTTCAGGCTTTATTCGTGCTTTCGGGCCGGGCTTCGGGTGAGAAAGTGGAGCCTGAGCCCGGCCCGAATGTCGGGCTTCGGGTTCGGGCCGGCGGTCCGGGTTGTCCAAGAGCAGATTTAGTGGTCACTACCGCCAGTTGGGTGGACAAAATTAAATGTGGATGGCAGCTCCGTACATGCAAAAGGAGCAGTTGTCCGAGGTATGGTCTTGCGATCAAACCAGGGAGGCATTATATACACTGCCTGTAGGGAAATTCGCACGTGCGATAACGGCCTGGAAGCGGAGTTGGCGGCGTGTAAGGAGGGACTCGAACTGGCCTTGCACCGCACTGATTTGGCCATACTGATTGAGATGGATTGTGTAGAAGCTGTGAATTTGCTGAACCACCTCCACAAGGGATAGCTCGAGAAACCGAGTGCTCGTCGAGGACATCAAGAGGATGAAGGAAGCTGAAACTAGGATGATCGCTATTACGTCTATTAGTCGCTCGTAAAATAAAGTTAGTCATGCTCTTGCTGCTTATGGTAGAAGTACCCCCCCCCCTACTACAGTATGGCTGGGTTTGGGTATGCGCGACATTGTAAACTTGGTCCTGCCTGATTTGCCTCCTTGAGTAATAGAAATCTTCTTTTTTATCGCAAGAAAAAAGAAGCAAAAAAAAAAGTTAAGGCGCCTAATAAAACCAAAATTCAAGTTAGCTTCATCCCAAGCCTTCATCCCTGTCTCCGTCTTTAACATCTTGATATTCCTCACTGCCTTCACTAAAGAAACCACATATAAAAAATTTGAACATGCTCGGCTTACTTCAAAGGTTTAGAAGTCGCCAGCCTCAAAACGTGAGAAACCTAATACCGATAAATGCACTGTGGCAGGGAACACACCCCATACAAGACAATCTATCAAATTATTGTATCCTCGTTTGAACACCACATGTGAAGATCGAGAACATGAAAGAATGAAACACATGAACTAAAAACCACAACATCAAACTCGAACCAATAATGTCACCATCACTTTGAAGATCAAACAAAGAACATTACAATCAGACTATTAGAGCGCAACCTGCAAATCGACATAATTAACTGCAATTTCAAGGGACCTCCTATAAGGTGATGTACGCGCCGGCGGCCACGGGAGCGCACACCCGAGTGCCTTATGGGCCGGCCCATGTGCCGGGCGAGGAGACCCTTGTCATTTTTTATTTTTTTTATTTTCTGTTTTGAGCTTTTTTATTTTTTAAAAATAATTCGGGATTTCAGAAAAAGTTTCAAAATTGTTAAAATGTTCGTGAGTTCAAAGATTGTTCGTGATTTAAAAAATGTTCAGGAAATGCTAAATGCTCACTGATTCAAAAAAATGTTCGCAATTTCAAAAATAATGTTCGGCTATTCATTTTTTTTACAATTTAAAAAAAGTTCATGAATTTCTAGGAAAATGTTCACAAAATGTTCGAGAATTTTAATAAATGTTCACCAATTTTAGAAAATTTCAAAAAATATTTACGTTTTCTAGAAAATGTACACGATTTCTAGGAATGTTCGTGAATATGAAAATGTTCATGATTCAGACAAATGTTCACGAATTAAAAATATGTCTAGGATTTCAAAAAAAAATGATCACGATTTGAAAAGATGTTCACTTTTTCCAAAAATGTTGAGAAATTTCTAAAAACTGTTCATCAATTCGAATAAAATGTTCATGGGTTTGTAAAAAATGTTTGGCAATTTAAAACATGTTCCTCTTTCGAAAAATGTTCACAATTTGAGAAACAATGTTTGCAAATTTGAAGCATGGCCGAAAAAGAAGAAAATAGGAAAGGAGAAAAAAAGAAAGAGAGAACATTAAAAGATTTTTGCAAATTAAAAAACAAGAATAAAAAAGAGAACAAATAACAAAAAAAAGAGAAAGGAAAAGAAATTAAAAACAGAAAGAAAACCAGAAAAACCCGGTTCAGGGAAGGTCGTAGAACCTTCCCAAACCGGTTGCGGGAACCCCGAACTGGGCCGACCCATTGAAACAGCAACGTGCAAGGGGGGTATGCGCTACGTCGCTTCGCAGCGACCTACGAGCCATATAGGAGCTGCACAATGTCAAGGCACAAATAAAAATATTTTTTGAGTGTAAAAAGAAAAGGAAGTGTCCAATGCAACCACCATAAAGGCCTTAATAGACTTCAATTCTACGGTCGGCCCACTACTGAACTTCATATAGTTTTAACATTGAAAAGAAAGCCCAACATCCAATCCTCCTCCTGCATCATTTATCAGCTCCATTTTTGTGTGACTAGGAGTCCCGCTTCCCAATTTCTTTCTTTCTTTTTTTTGGAAAAAACACCTCCTTGTATATTAATTAATCAAAATATTATTACAACATTCGCCACGCACGGCATGGCGCTTTTAACAAGGACACCATCTGATATGTTATCAAAACTAAACTACACAATCTCATGCGCCACTATATTGGCCAGCTGGGTCAATTTTAGAGACCTTAAAATTGTTGAGAAGCTTTGTGATGCTCATCACTTCCTTCTTCAAATCAACATGAGGGGGTATGTCAAGGTTTTCATTTGTAAGGAAGGCAACTATTGTGTATCGTGATTATTTAGTAAACATAGGATAGACTTGGATTTGTTCTATCTTGTCTTGCATTCCAAAGATTATCTTGTACTCCTGTTACACAATCCCTCTCTATCCTTCTTACACCAATCCTGGGGCGGTCCATCTCGATGATCGCCACCGAGGGCCGATGCACCCGTACCTAGTGTTTGTACGCCGCTCGTGTTGATCGGTTGCCTTAGAGAGTCTTTTTCCCGATGCTTTGATCCGGGTAGTGTGTTGTCCGCTGGTCGTGTTGATCGGCTTCCCTAGAGAGGCTTTTTTCCGATCTTTTGATCCGGGTTTTTATCTCGTGTTGGTCGTCTTAATCGGTTTTTTTTTTTTGCTTTTCAATCTAAGATCAGTTTGTGTCACTCGCCACTGCCATCGACCCGTGTACCTCTATTCGGACACTGGCGCAACCACTTGGACTCTTCTCCGATGCGATAGCCTATCACGACCGCGTCCGCGCGTTTGCCCGCCCGTCACTATGCGCCGGCTGTCGCCATCATGTCCCCGAGTACAGTGCACCCCTCCACCGTTCGAGCAAAGGGTTGCCGTTGCGTCGCCCCGTGGTTCTCCCCGTAGCTGCACCGACCCACGCCACCATTGCGTCACCCTTTCGGGTCATAGCGCTGCAGCGCGCGGTCCATGCCGCCGTTCGGAGGCCATTCCCGCGGTTGCACCGACTCGCGTGATGCGGTTGTGTCGCCCCTTCTGGTCGTAGTGTCGTGACTCGCGGTCCACCGCCGCCCGGAGGTCGTCCCCGCGGTTGCACCAACCCACACGCTGCCGCTGCGTCGCCCCTTGGGCTGTAGCATCGCGACATGCGGTCCAACCTGCTGTTCCACGTTGTCCCCGTAGCTGCACCGACCCTTGTGATGCCGCAATGTCGCCCCTTCGATCCGTAGCGAGTGTGACACATGGTCCCTGCCGCTGCCCTGAGGTCTCCCCCGCCGTCACCCTGACCCCTACGCTGCGGCTGCGTCAGCCCTTTAGGTCGTAGTGCCGCAACACGTGGTCCACTTCGTCGTCCACACGCGTCAACCTCTGTGCCGTATGCGTCGCACCGCCTCCCTAGGTGCGGGAACGCCACCGTCCACGCTGGTCTTCGTCACACTGTCGGGTTCTTCCTCACCGACTTTGAGCACCGCCGCCGCGCTCCTAACCTAGCCGCCGCCACCTCCTCAGTCCGCCCTCGCCGCTCCTCTTTCCCGACACCACTGCACCCATGACTAACACGGCACCTCCTTGTGCCCACGCTTCACGGTGAATACCTCAACACTAGTCACCCCTACTCGACAACGACCACGACGTCTCTCGCACGGCTACCTCGACCAAGGCTACACCACCCTACACTCTCAGGTACATAGACATCGGCACAAAGGGCTACCGCCATGCTTGAGCAACCTCGTCAGTTTCCACTCAAGCCACGACTTCCATGATGCATCGACCGTTACGGCTGTGAGGGGGTCGTCTATCAACTTACCATTAGATTCTTCTCCAGTCCAACTGTCTGTGTCGCTACTGTTGTAACTGCGGGAGATGTTGGGTATCATGATTATTTAGGAAACATAGGATAGACTAGGATTCTCTAGTTTGTCTTGTACTCCAAGATGATCATGTACTCTTATATATATATATGCCCACGAGGCTCAAGCAATACAACAATAAATCCACCGCATTACACCAATCCCTCTCTATCCTTCTTAGGGCAACCACAAACACGTAGCCAGTCTCTAGAAACAACATGCTTGTGAAAGGTACCTATATAAAGACCAGCAAGGCACGCCCGAAGCTCCGCTTCATCTACACTTGTGCATAACCCTGCAATCCCACAAGAGATGATGACCTGCCCAGAAGAGTCTCTCGCAACAACCCCAAAAGTCACGATGCTATTGCTCTCAACGAAACTGGTGTCGACGTTTGACCTTGACATAATCAGAAGGTTGGGGTTGCCACATCACCTCACTTCTCAAAGTAGTGTCAATCCTTAGCCTAGACACCACCTCTCACCTTCATTGTTCGAATCCAACTCTTCAAAGGAGTGACAAGATGCAAAGGACGACTAATAACTGTCCACAAAACTAGCAGAGGCATAGACGGATTCCTTCCCTTGCCAAAAATCAAACCAGTTCTCAAATACCAGGCTTGCCAGAAAATGAATATGATTTGCTCATGCAACGGCGAACTCGATCAATCCAATAGAATAAGCAACTAGTCAGGCCTCGAACACTTGAAGATCTCTTCCTCGAGAATGTTCTAGATGTCTTTCATGGCCATATGCAGAGCACAGGCCTACAGACAAGTGACCAAAGCATGAAAAGTGCTTTTATCTTCCACACCGCATATGGAGCACATACTTGAAGAAGCTTGGTGGTGCGAAGCTCTATTAACCTGGACTGATTTGTGCTCTTTCTAAAATAAGTATTAAAGACGCTTTTATTAACCTAAACACTTTAGTTATATGTAAGCGAAAATGCCAAACGGAAACCGAGCTCCATGAAGCCCTTTATTTGAAAACTTTAAAATCCAAACTTTTCAGTTTCAAATTTTTTTGAAAATAAATACACATATACTTAGATACATAATGTACATGTGTGCAAATTTTCAGGTCGAAATACATCAAAATGTGAGCTGCACAAAAAAGACAAATTTGAGGCCTTTTAGCATATGTACTGTTCATCTATAAAGTCTATGATTTCGGTTTTTTTCTACAACTCGCAATTCAAAGTATTTCATCCTGAAAATTTTCACACATACACTTTACATCCTTGTATATATGTATATTTTTTTCAGAATTTTTTGAAACTGAAATTTATGAATTTTGAATTATTCAAAATAAAGGGCTCCATGGAGCTCGGTCTCCAAAATGCTCTACTCATATGTAAGTCGCTTAATTTTTAAGTTTGGGTAAGTCAATTTTGTCATGCTGATTCTTTTGTTAAGATTTGTGTTGTTAGTTCTTCTTTTGTTGTTTCATGGATTCTTCGACTGATTTTTGACTTGCCCTTGCTTGGCGTAAGTCAATTTTCTCACCGTAAAAAATCTCGCACGATAAAAAAGCCTTCATCTCGCTACAGACCGAACCTGCCCCCAGTTGCTCGGTACTCGGATAAACTCACCGCAGCGTAGAGCAGGCCCCTCCCGCCCTTTGACGATCTGCTTGGCCAACTTGATGGAAAGTAATTTCTACTACTACATCTATTTTTTCCTTAGTCCCTGTGTATCATAGAAATCAATTGTTTAATAATGTCAAATTGTATAATGTCAAACAATTTTATTTCATTGTCAGTTTTTTTTTTTTGAAAGTGGAGGAGGACCCCCGGCCTTTGCATCTGAACGATGCATGCATGCACTTTATTAAAAATTCACATAAGACCTTATAAAGGCATACAACTGTAAGCCTAAAGCCACCGTCTAGGCAACATCCGTCGCTACTCTTATCCGGTTGATGTAGGGATGCTGATAATCTGGGCCTAATACTAAACAGACCTCGCAGCCAAACCTAACATGTAAGGCCTGAGGTCCCAACCAGGACGCCTGCCGGGTATGGGGCACCCACCAGTACGGCGCACTTCTCAACCAGGACGCCTACCGGTATGAGGCCGGCGCGACCACCTACCACCAATCCATCTTCAGAGTTGTACTGTTGCATCTACCGTGCCAGGTCTCTCTGCCATCGACGCCACCATGACGCCAGACAGCGTCGTCCTCCTACGTGAGTCCATCCTCGTACATCGGGCGCCGAGTCTTCACTGCGCCACGCGGCCGAGATCCACCGTCATCAATATGTAGGATGAAGCACCGCTCCACCAAGAAAGCCTCCCACTGGTCCCTCGATCTCGTGTACGCCTCCAAGAATGACGCCCCCAAGGAGGAAACGACACCAACGCGACGCCGTCATCCGATCTACTGATTTAGGGTTTCCTTGAACTTCTCCTTGGTGATGCCTTCAAGAATGAAACGCTGCATACCAGCGCCGTCACCGCCGGCCTTGGCCAGGTTTTCACCCGGATCTGAACAGAGGACCTCCATCAAGCAACTTGTACACGAACCGCCGCCATCACTCCCGGGGACTGGACGGAGAATCCAGGCCGCCGCCGCCTGACCGGCAATGGCACCACCATGGTGGCTAGGCCGGCCCGCTGAAACCCATCTGGGTACGGCGAGATCCGCGATCTGGGCCGCCGCCACAGGGGATCCTCTGTCGCGGTATCACGCCTGCGCTGAAGCCGCTGTCACACTCGCCGCCGGGAACCCGCCGCTCCACGCCGCCGGTGCCCCGCAGTTTCGTGCGCCGCCGCCGTCATGCCGCCGCCATCACCGGCCAGGCTACGGGCATGGCCTCCAGCGACGGAAGGGGAGAGAGGACGTGGAAGGAGGCCTTTGGGCCGGCGGCGGATCTCGCCCCCCTTGTCGCCCATGTTAGGCGATGCGGGGGCAGGGGAACCTCATGTGCGTTACCTCTCCTTGCGTTGTTCAAGAGAAATCCAAGTTCAACCTACTCGAGCAATTACATATCTTTCAACCTACATCTAAGCACTGACAATATTAACATTATACTAAGCTATCAAACAAATCCCATCTCAGCCGCCGGGGGCTCAACCAATTTGCCTCCCGTCTCACCGCCACCGGAGGCCACCGCCGGCGAAGCTGGTGCTGGGTCCAAGGACGGTGGCGGTGGGGCGTTCCGCGGGTGAGGCTCGGCCTCCATCCATGGCGATCTCGTGATGGCTACCTTGGGTGGCAGTGGCGGCGCCTGGTGCGGTTCCCGTCCTGTGTTGTCCCGAAGGAAGCCGTTCTTCGCCATCCACCGGTGCATGATGGCCGTCACAGCAAGTCCGCAGGTGCAGGCTCCAGCGATGGTGCACATGGGTCGAGCGCCCTGATTCAGATTAGGTGTCGATCCGGTGACATCAACGGCAGCCCCACTGATCTGTTGATCTAGGGGTTAGTCCATGCTGGCCTGCCTTTGTCCGAGTTCATCTTCGTAAGACAACCCTTGTTGGCCGCCTCCGGTTCCCTCGTCCAGATTGCGGCAGGGTAAACCCGGAGTCCCTTTGATGACAGGCTATGTGTGGTGATCACTTCAGCCTGCGGCAGTGGCCTCGCTGCGGATTATCATCATCAATTGATTTTGTGAGAGTTTTATCTCTAAAAATCCGGTGGTCGATTTCGGCGGGGATATGCAAACTATGAACGATGTCTTGATGCAGAGGGATGGTTGTGTGGCGGTGGCGGTGGCGGTGGCGGTCACATTGCATGTAGCTGCTGGTATCGCGGAAAAGTGGTGGCGACAACACGTCAGTGACTTCGAGGGTGGTGCTACTTAAGCATCCGGTCTCTGAGTGTCGGGAGGAAAGCCTAGGTCTGCCCCGAGTTGGGTATACCTGGCAATGGCGACATTTTTATGTTGTTATCTTGTTGAAGGCATTGTTCGGAATGCTCAGACCGATTCTTCAGGGTGAAAACCTAGATTCTAGCCTTGGTGGTTGGATCCGGTGATAGCGACACTCAAGTGTCGCTCCCTTCCTGAAAGCATTACTATTGAAGAATCTCGTCGTCCGTGTGGTGTCATGAGATGAATGGTGCAGATACGGTCATTTTTCTAGTTTGCCCATCGTGGATATGATCGCTTTGGGGCTTTTTCCTTTTTTCATCGCCTATGCATAGCTTTGGTCCTATATGACTTTGCTATTGCTGGCGTGTTTTTGTGTGCGTGAGTTTGTGTTGGCTGTGTGCATCTTAACTATGCAGAGGCCGGGTGTGTGCTCATTGTGTTTGTATCCTCTTGATGCTGCATTTTGAGTTAATAAAATCCATCGAAAAAAAATCAAACAAATGAGGAAACACGCGGGGCTACTACCTTTGGGATATATCCTTATTTTGCACTATTTAACACTTCCTTCGTCCGGAAATACCTGTCCTAGAAATGGATGTATCTAGACTTATTTTAGTTATAGATACATCAATTTTATCCATTTCCAAGGCAAGTGTTTCCGGACGGAGGGAGTATGAACAATTGACTTAGTATATTTCAAATATATTGATTTTAAAACCACAACTTTATGTTTTCAACTCTAGATCCTTCTACTATTAATTGATGGTGAAGAAGCAATGGCCGCAAATGAAGCAGGACTTTATTGATATGGCACCAACATTTCAATGATTTTATGGTAATTTGCTTATATGTTTTTATCAAATTTGCTCTCTTGGTAATAATGAATCATATTTCATCCTTAATATGAATTTGTGGCATATTTTTCACATGCGCTTGTATGTATGGTATTTGCCGTTATTAATGGTAGTTTAGTTTTACCTATAGGCTTTGAGAAATCCTGTCTCCGCCTCTGCCAGTAGGGAGAAGCCCCTACTGATTTTTAATAAAGAAGAAGATGTGAGACCCAGTGGCGGAGACAAGGAGGTGGGGGAGCAGGGTCCTTGCCCCCCCAACGATCGAGCAGAACCTGTAATTAGCGACTGCGTTACGTTTTTTCTTTTGAGAAAATAGCGATGCATTACGTGATTGCCCGCCCCCCCCCCTAACTCAAACATGGGCCCCTTGCCTTAATCGTTAAGTCTGCAAAATAGAACAGGCCTATACAGAAACCCACGTAAGGCCTCCTCGCTCCCAGGTCTTACGTTAAGCACCCCTCCCACGATGTGATTAGGGTTGTTGTCTACCTCTTTCCCTCTCCGGTTTCTACCGATCTGATCCAGATTAGAGAGGCCAACACCGCGACGAATCCTGCACTGCAATCGTGAATTCTCAAGACTCCACCCAACTAGCCAAGGTTGAAGGTTCAAGATTAGCACTACCCACCACTGTCGACCATCTACTAATCCGCTTATTTATTTGTTGAGGAGGGCCTTTTGTTACCGCTTGTTTTGCATTGCTGGGGCGTTCTGTGATCTGCTCGCTTAGTCATTAGAGTGGCGTTGCATACAAGGGTTGGTAAAATCACATTAAACTAGCTAGCAGCACTCCATGTGCGCGCGATGGGTGAAGCTAGCATGTTAATTACTACTCCCATGCAATACTTTCAGATAGCTGCAATTTTTGAATGTCTGCTATAATTTGATATTACCTATCAAAATTTAGTTCTTTTGATTGTGTAATTTATGATGCTAATTTTGACACTTTGACACGATATTTGAAGGAAAATCGCCTACAAGTTGCTTCGGCGTTGCATGATAGTCTTCATTGAAAGTTACATTTTTTTCCTTTTGCACTAGACATCTTTTTATGAACTTGGCTTGGCCCCCCCTATATCCAAATCCTGGCTCCGCCACTGGTGAGACCTATGTAAGAACCGATGTTCGAACCCGTGCCAGCTAGGAGGCAGCATTGCACTCTGATCACTGAGCTAAGAACTCATCCACGTACCGGCCGTGTTCCTGAGGCAATCAACTTTGAGCAAATATCGTGCATATTGTTTGCTTGAAACATCGCATACGGACACTTTCAGTTCGTCTTCCATGCATGCATTCCGGTACGTACATGCAACGTATTGAAACTTCCCTGCCGTGCATGACTTGGTGGAATATAACTATATAAGCACACCGCCCACGGCAGAGAAGCGACCGAAAGCTACGTGCGTCGACTGCCGAAGAAGAATGTGTACATTTATACTCTTATTAACTGAACCGTTTCAAGCTCGTGAGAACACATACATCGACTGATGACTGACGACTGACGACTGATATGCTCGTATGCATGCATACGTGAAGTTGGCAGCACTGGAAACCGCGTGCATTATTGCAAGTTTGAACTGGTACTTGTGTCAAATTAACTGGCAGGTCACACACGTAAAAACCATGGAATTTCCGTAGCTAGTCAGTCCTGCCGTGCATGAGCATGACATGAGCTTCTCGCGCTATAAGTAACCTGCCAAGTCTTCGAACATAAGCTCACAGCATACACAGCACATAGTAGCATATAGCTAGCTTGTGAGCTTAGTTAATCAGAAAGTTAGTACGACCACATCTCTCTTCATGCCGAAGATGCTCGGGAAGGTAATGGTGGCCATGGTTTTGGTTCTCATGGCCATGACCGGCTCGTGGACTCGAGCGGCAGCGAGGCCATTGTTATACGCCGAGGAACCCTCCTCTGGCGGTTCCGTCCGCACTGTGCTGCCTTCAACGCCGGCGCAATGGCGAGGGCATGTGCTTCTGTCGCTCGAGGAGAAGAAGACGGGGCCAGGCAAATCGTGTGGACCCGGAAGTACCCATGATCCTAACATACATTGCCCATAGAGATGAAAACACACCTGAGTTACAGCAGATTCTCGTGGCTCTCATGGAGCCAAACCAGAAGTTATACTTGACTCGTAGTGATATATAATAACATTGTAACGTAACGAGCGATCGTTAGGGTCCAGAAGTCTCCATTTGTTGATTTCTTATACATCGTGCATTTTCCCTTTAATTATAGAAGTTATTAAGGATATGTAAAAATAGTCATGTTCCCCACTTTCTTAGATTAAACTAAGTACTTGTTTGCAATAATCAAACAGATACATGTATGTTGATCGGTCATTTCAATGTAGCCAAATAAAAATGTTGTTTATTCTCTGGTTTTGCAAGTTCTTTTTTTTTTGGAAATGGAGGCGTACCCCCGGCCTCTATATCATAATCATGCATGCAACCATTTTATTAAAAAGTCTCGAAAAATCTCAAAGTCATGAAGGTATTACAGCTCGCAAGCGGAGCAAAAACAAAGAAAATAAAAGTACATGCTCAGAAATACAACCGGTAAGGCAAAAAAGAGGATAAGCTCCCTAGACTCCTTTCCTGTTATGCGACCGCCATCCGAATCGGTTGAATATACCCCGTGCTACCATCTTCCATTGGTTGCACCCAGTAACCAAAGGCTCCCTGGAGTCCGCAGGAGTGAGTAAGGATCACGTACAGATTCAAGCGGTAGCTCTGAAGATAAGCTGCAAAAAAGTTAAAGTGTGTTGTCTGTTAAAAATCGAATCATTCCTACAGTTCCAGATAGCCCACAAAAGCGCACATATTCCAATCTGAATGCGAGCAGCAGTATCATGTTCAACCCCAGCTAACCACGTTCCAAACAACGATTCTATGTTAGCTGGAGGATTAATATTGAAGGCAATATGGATAGTTCTCCAAAGCAATTTAGCGAGAGGGCATTCAAGGAATAAGTGTTGTATTGTTTCATCATGATCACAAAAACAACAACGTGAACTACCTACCCATCACCTCTTGATTAAGTTGTCCTTAGTGAGTATAACTTGCTTGTGGACAAACCACATAAAAATTTTAATACGTAAGGGAACCTTAATCTTCCAAATATGCAACGATCGCGAGATTGGGCCATAATTAATCAAATCTATATAAAAAGATTTCACCGTGAAACCTTCATTCTTAGCTATTGTCCATTGCGTCGAATCCGGCTGGTCGGAAAGTCGAACATCTATCAATCTCCGAACCAAGTGCAACCAAGCAGTCCATCTCTGACCAACTAACGCACGCCTGAACTGGATATTCAAGGGGATTGTTTGGAACATGGTACCTGCGTAATCCTCCTTGCGTTGTACAATATTATAAAGGGTGGGGTACTGAACGGCCAGGGGTGTTGCTCCTAACCACGTATCCTCCCAAAATCTTGTTGACATCCCATTGCCAACCAAGAATTTGACCCTACGAAAGAATAAATCCTTCACTCTCATAAGCCCTTTCCAGAATGGCGAGTCAGTTGGTCTCATGGTAACCTGGGCGAGCGTTTTCGACTGCAAGTATTTGCAAAAGTTGTGCCCATATGCCTTCCGGCTCTGTCTCCAACCTGTAGAGCCACTTGCTCATAAGGCATTCATTCTTGATTTCTAAGTTCTCAATACCAAGACCTCCCTGATCTTTTGGCCGGCAAAGGATGTCCCATCGCGCCAATCGGTATTTCCTTTTGGCCTCATCTGAATGCCAGAAGAAACGAGATCTGAAGAAATCAAGTCGCTTTCGTACCCCTTTAGGGATTTCGAAGAAAGAGAGTAGGAACATCGGCATACTGGTCAATACCGAATTAATCAGCACTAGCCGACCTCCATAAGACATAAGCTTACCCTTCCAGCAGCTCAGCTTTTTCTCAATTCCATCTTCGATACACTTACATTCTTTATTAGACAACTTACAGCGGTGAATTGGTATGCCCAAATAACTAAATGGTAACGACCCTAATTCACACCCGAACAATTGTCTATATGTGTCTTGCTCGTCTTTGGCCTTCCCAAAGTAGGACAACTCACTTTTGTGAAAGTTTATCTTTAATCCAGACAATTGTTCGAAGAGGCACAATATAAGTTCCATATTGCGCGCTTTAGCAATGTCATGTTCAATGAATAAGACGGTGTCGTCAGCGTACTGCAAGATAGAGACTCCTCCATCGGCCAGATGAGGAACTAAAGCCTCTACCTGACCATGTTGTTTGGCTCTGCCAATAAGAATGGCCAACATATCGGCCACTATATTAAATAAGAGAGGAGACATGGAATCCCCTTGTCTCAAACCCTTATGTGTCTGGAAGTAATGATTGATATCACCATTAATCTTCATTCCGACACTACCATTCTGGACTTGAGAACCCACTTGGTTCCGCCAAGCCTCACTAAATCCTTTCATGCGCATTGCCTGCTGAAGGAAAGGCCATTTAACTTTATCATATGCCTTCTCAAAATCCACTTTGAAGATAACCCCATCTAGCTTCTTCGAATGGATTTCATGAAGCGTTTCATGTAGCATGACAACCCCCTTCAAGTATGTGTAGCCCTGGCATGAACGCCGTCTGACTCGGTTGTACCACTGAATGGACAATTTGTGTCAATCTATTGGTACCAACCTTTGTGAAGATTTTGAAACTCACATTAAGAAGACATATTGGCCTAAATTGTTCAATCCGAACTACTTCTTCTTTTTTGGGTAACAGCGTAACGAGGCCAAAATTAAGATGAAACAGCTCGAGATGGAAACTAAAGAGGTCATGAAACATAGGCATAAGATCATTCTTAATAATATGCCAATATTTCTTATAGAATTCAGCTGGAAACCCATCTAGTCCCGGTGCTTTATCCGGTTTCATTTGTGAGATGGCATTCAAAACCTCCTTCTCAGTAAATGATGCAGATAGAATATCATTCTCCTCTACCTGAAGCTGAGGTATATCTCCAAAAACAGATTCATCTAGGGCCACCGTGCTTGCTTTCGGATGCCCAAAAAGTTGTTTATAGTAATTAGAGATATACGCTTTTAAATTCTCATGCCCTAGAATTGTCCCCTCATCCTGTTCGAGCTGTATGATTTTCTTCTTCCTATGTTTACCATTTGCAACCATATGGAAGAATTGTGTATTATCGTCCCCTTGGACAACCTTAAGCACTTCAGCGCGCAGTGCCCACTTGAGCTCTTCTTCTCTAAGAAGCGCGCATAAGCCTTGCTCAGCTTCGGACTTGGAGTGTTGCTCAGTAATCGTAAGGGGATTACTTTCGGCTTTTAAATCTAAAATCTCAATTAAATGAGTAAGGCGTTCTTTCTCTTGCTTGTATATCCCACTCTCATTTCTGGCCCAACCTCGCAAAAACTGTCTCAGATGTCTGATCTTATTTTGCCACCTCTCAATGCTAGTTCTACCGCTAACAGGTTTTGCCCATTCGCGTGCAATGATCTCCAGAAAGTTTTCTTTCTCGAACCAACCTAGTTCGAAAGTAAAAGCAAAAAGGAGTAAGTTATACACTCTATGTCTTCATGTTACCATGGAAATTGTGTCTAAGTTTCACCAGCGGTTTGACCAATACATGTGTCATAAAAAGATACCATTGGAAACTTCTTTCGAATATGAATTCAATGGTATACTGTAATTTTACCGAAGGTTGTGTAAGTTGTGATGAAGTCAGGCTCTAACGCATGACATTGAGCGATGGAGCCTGAAGACTTTTTCGGACGCTACCATTTTTTTGTCTTGTTTGAGATTGTTCTGGTTGAAACCCCATACTCTTTTTTTTAAGTTGCTCACCGCATGGGCTCTGGTATAATGCATATATAGGATCATATGCAATGGCTGATATGACAACGAAAACAAGTTATACAATGGTTTCTCTATTAGTGCTATCTCTAGCAATGAATACTGCATGGCTATATTATTTTCTATGGTGAATAAAATTTAAGTATAAAATATATGACTAAGATACTACATTTTCAAGATAAATTCTTCTCTTATGTGCTCATCCGTCATCTCTTTTTTGTTGAAGTAGTTGTGCATTCCATTAACATAAAATGTGGATACATGACTCCAAACTCACGGAAATTTCGAGAGCGGGAAACGACAACTGTCCTGGACATTTCACAGAAAGAACCCAAACATAAAATAAGCAAGAAGGCCCTCGGAGATCTCTACATACACCACAACCGACAGCTAGCGTTGCCGAGACACTCGTCCAAAGAATAGAAGAGAAACCTCTATCTTCGCAAGAACTACGGAAGCACCATCAAGGCTGTGTAAACCGAAGACAAGCACCATCGCAAATGGCAAGGCACATATCGTTGTGGCATGTCGATCGGGGATTTTCTTGTGCCTTCCTGTATCTGGATTCAGCGTTCCCTGTCGACAATGGTGAGGGGAACCGCCATATTTGCCACTCACGGGTCACATACCATGCTTCATCCAGAGAGCCACCATCTTGACCCACATGCCTATGCCGGCCCCGGGCCGCAGCCGTCGGCCATCTGCTGAGCAGAACCACCCCGCGCCTCTACGGTGGTGGAAAAAGTGTCGTACTAGCAGGGGCAGGGCAAGGGAACGGAAACTTCAAATGGAGTAATTGTTGCCGCCTTATCGAGAAAAGCCACCAACTCCAAGACGTTGTCGCGGCAGGAGTCGCCGGTGTGAGAATGGAGTTGGGGCAAAATTATTCTTCGGTGCGCTGCACCCACCACCCCAAGAACATAACTCAACATACTACTCATACCATATCTACATGCCATGAAGAACTAGGGTGTCGTCTCTCACATTGCCGGAGCGGCAGACGGAAGGGGAAGGGACCCGTGTCCTCACCGGTGGCCAAACTGGAGCAAATTGTCGCCTGCTGTACTGCGTACTCCAGGAGAGGAGATAAGAAGTGAAGTGGTCGCAAAAAGGGCCATCTCTTCACTTCAAGAATAAACCCTTTTCTTTTCACTCTTTTAGTTTTAACTTAGCAAAATTTGATGTGGCACGGGAAAAATAATGTTTTATCCCCCCTCCCCCCCCCCACACACCCACCCCTTCCTACGTAAATACGAGACTATGAGCATCACAAGTTTCTCGAAACAGGCCCTCGCCCCGCTTTATAGATAAAGCATCAAACCAAAGTGCATAGCCGGTTACCCTCTAAGGGGAGTTGAGCCAGAAATAGTCCCCCCCCACACACACACACAGCTCGCGTAATGGAGCCATATATTTTCCCCGTGTTTCACGTTTGCGGGAAGATGACCCTTTCCGTATAATTTGGCGGCCTAAAATTTCACAAGAGGATACACTCACTCAGCCCGCACTCCGCCGGGACGCCGCCGATCCACGGCCACGCCTTCCTGTGTCGGCCCTCCTCACTGCACCGGCCGCCGTCGCCATGCCTTTCGGCCACCCAACACTACCACACGGTCCCACCTCCCCGAATTACTATGATGATATTATACATATGCATAATGCATGTGTCATTTGTATGCTTGTTTAATGGAAAATGAGGGAAATGATTTTAGGGGAAGAAGTTTATGGGAACTAGGAAAGGTGGTCACCAGACAACTTTTTCTAAATTTTATAGACATCCCGTAAAACGACTTTAATGGGAAGTTTTTACAGGAGTTATTGAAGATGCTCTAAAATAGTAGGCTTTGACTTGAACAGAAAATTCTGGCTGTGCTAAAACATTCCACGACTGACATAGTGACAGTAAATTTGCTGAGCTCATAACTAATAGAGGCCATAAGCATACCCAACACATACTCCACATATTAACTCGTAAAATTTAATAGTACATCCATCTTACCGTCGAGCTTCTTCTTCAGTCTACGTCCTGCATGCTGCGGTGATGTTCAATTTATTCCTGAGTTCTCATTGATATTATTTACGTTCCATGTTAATTTGTTTTTGTCGTGGATCACATAAGCATAGCCGTGTCCCCAAGGCGATCAACCTTGAGCATATATTGGTAGTAGTATATATATCATTCTCCGCTGGCATTTTTATCCCGGTGCTTCTGTGTTCGCTTGAAACAACGCGTTCCGGACACTTTCAGTTGGTCATACGGCGGTACGTGTTGCGACCTCCCTGCCGTGACTAGTTGGGTTCGCATAGGCACCATGCTCACGGCAGAGACGAAGCGACCGAACGAAAGCTACGTACCGTAAACAAGAAGAGTCGCCGCTGTAGAGTCTCGTTACTGAACTACTACTCGTAACTAGCAGTTCATGAAGTTTGCAGTACGTACCAGAAGCCGCGTAGATGCATTCCAAGTTTGAACTATCGCACACTTTCAAATTAGCCGGCTGGTCACGCACGTCAAAACCATGGAAAGTTCCATGCGTATTCTGCCAAGCATATGAACTTGGAGTAGCTTATAAATAGCCAACCAAATTAAGACTACAGCTCGCACACACAGCACTCGAAACTCAAAAGCCTAGCTAGTTTGATAGATCCATCTCCCAATCACGAGAAGATACTCTTCGGCCTTTTATAAGTTCGAACACGCTCACGATGACCGGGAAGCTTGCAGTGGTCATGCTCTTGGTTCTCGTGGCAACGTCCGGCCCATGGACCCGGGCCTCTGCGAGGCCGCTGCAAGGTGATCAAGTGCACGCCGGGGAACCCTC
Organism: Aegilops umbellulata; assembly: GCA_032464435.1. Classification (NCBI taxonomy): domain Eukaryota; kingdom Viridiplantae; phylum Streptophyta; class Magnoliopsida; order Poales; family Poaceae; genus Aegilops; species Aegilops umbellulata. Next base: position 65,834,176 of record CP136057.1, read on the forward strand.
CTCCGGCGGTTCCGTCGACGCCATGCCGCCGTTGCCGACGCATTGGCGCCGACACGTGCTGTCTCAGTTGGAGGAGACGGGCCCAGCCGGGTGTCCGAAAACTCACGATCCAAACAAACCCTGTCCCTCCCCATAGAGATGCACGGAGCCACAGAGGCGCGACCGAAAGTAAACTGTTGTAGTTGGCGCGTGGCAGCCAAGCCAGAAATATTATCTTCGATTTGCAATAATGTGATGTAAAGATTGTTACGGTTTAGATGTCTCCGTTTGTTAATCTCTTATATACAGTCTGCATTCATGGTTCCGTTAGTCAGAGTTTTGCGCTCTCGGGCAATGTCGAAACAATCATGTACCTTCTTTTTTTGGAATTCAAGTATAGACAACTAAAAGAATGTGATCCTTGTCACTAGAGAGCACTACGTGGGGCAAAACTCCGAGTTCTCAAAAATAAGCCTTTCATGTCGCATGTGACTGTCTCGACCATCAAGGATGATGTTGCAGGTTAGAATTTCGCCCTTGCTACCCTAAATGTAAGAAACATGTATTATGTCGGCTCGTGCCATGTAGCCTCTGATGTAAATATTTGCGACCTACTTCCTCAATATATATTTTTGGCAAAACCTTTCTCTCTAAGAAAAAATTGAACCGCCTCTCGGAAAAATAACAAAAATGTAAATATTTGCGGCCTACTTTCTCAATATATATTTTTGGCAAAACCTTTCTCTCTAAGAAAAAATTGAACTGCCTCTCAGAAAAATAACAAAAATGTAAATATTTGCGACCTACCTTCTCAATATATATTTTTGGCAAAACCTTTCTCTCTAAGAACAAATTGAACTGCCTCTCGGAAAAATAACAAAAATGCTTCGCTTCTGCCCATTGGTCCACGCTAACACCGGTCTAGTGTGCATCTTGTATGCATCCATGCATTGCCCCAGCAACCTTCCCCCCAAGCGTAGCACAATTAATTTATTTCGATGTTAGCTTTTACGCATGTCAGAATATTGTCATGTTTGCATCTAAATGGAAAATGTTCATGTATGACTTATGTGTTTTGTACATCACGATAAATGTGTCTACCGTGCCAAACTTGTAGTTTGTAAATGGCTAAACTTTATAATGGCATAAATCCATCACGCTTCTTCTGGTAGAGTGACGAGTTAAAAAGGAAGTACATACTTACTAAATGGGACATCATTTGTAGGCCAAAAGACCAAGGCGGTCTTGGAATTGAAAATTTGGAGGTAAAGAACAGATGTCTACTCGGCACATGGTTGTATAAGCTATCTGTAGAGACCGAGGGTACGTGGGCCCAGATTCTGCGTAATAAGTACTAGGACCTTGTCCCAAGTAACGGTTAGACCCAATGATTCGCCTTTTTGGAAAGGCTTGATGAGAATGAAATCGGCCTTTTATTCAGAGAACCAAGTTTATCATTGGAGATGGTGCTTCCACGAGATTCTGGGAGGATACATGGTTAGGGGAAACATCTCTAGCCACACAATATCCATCTCTCTATAATACTGTCCAGCGTAAAGAAGTATGCATTGCCACAGTATTACAGTCCAACCCTCTAAATATTCAATTCAGGAAGTCGTTGATGTGGAATCGTTGGGAAGCGTAGCTCCATTTGTTAGAAGGTTTATGGATGTTAACCTGTCTCAACAACATGATAATCTACAATGGGAACTAACCACGAATGGAGTTTTCACAGTGAAATCCATGTATTTGGATATTATTTATTCGGGTTCCATTCCAAGATCTTTGCATATTTGGAAAGTCAAAGTGCCCTTAAGAATCAAGGTCTTCATGTGGTTTGTCCACAAGGAAGTGATTCTGACTAAGGACAACTTGGCAAAACACAATTGGGAAGGATCACGGAGATGTGGTTTCTGTGACCATGACGAATCTATCAAACACCTCTTTCTAGATTGTCCGATGGCCAAAGTTTTATGACGCTCAGTACACACAGTGTTTAATATATCTCCTACAAATAGCATTCACACATTATTTGGCACGTGGCTAAATGGAGTAGAGATAGAGACAGCCAAACATATCCGTGTAGGAGTATGTGCTTTATTATGGGCTATATGGAACTGCAGGAACGGTTTGGTTTTTAACAGGAAAACACAGATCCACTTATTACAGGTTATCTTCAGGGCCACTGATTTGATTCATATGTGGTCGCTACTCGGTCCAACGGATGCCAGGGAGCATTTGGTTACTGGGTCTACACGTTGGGAGATGGTAACTCGGGCTATCTTCAACTGGTTTGGATGACGGTCATGTAATAGGATAGGTGTTTAGTTACCTTTGTCTTTTTATACCGCCGGTTGTGGCTATCCCTCTTATGATTATTTTTTAGCTCTGTGAGATCTTTTTGCTTTCAAGACTTTGTTGAACATTTATTTATTAATAAATGGCCGCATGCATCACTGTGATGCAGACGCCGGGGCAATCCTCCTTTTCGAAAAGAAACAAATCCATCACTCGTCAGGCCGTCGTCTAGTCGTTAGCTTTTTTAATTACTCATAACGTTTTTTTCATTCATAATATTCGACGGGATACCACAAATATTCGGAGCTGAAACAAGTCGAATGTATATTACAGCATCTTGCAGCTTCGGGAAAGAAAAAATGCACATCAATATAGAAATTTTATTACTCGTGGCTGATATCGACCACCATTATAAGGATGTCTTGCTATCAACTACATTGTACGATTTGAGAAATATCATGTTTTGCTCCTAAGAATTAAATTTAATTCGTTCAATTGGTTTCAAAATCCAATTCACATACGTTTGAATTTGATTCTAAAAGATTTCAGTTTCAAGATTTATTGATGTCACATGGAAATAAAAGCAATTACTTGTATGGAATTTCATGGTTTGGAATTTGAACCTCTTGTTCATACATAAAAGTGCTCGAAATCAATAGAAATTTGACGGCATTGTCCATGTGCACAGACGTTACGCTGAGCTCATAGGCAGATTGCACCCCACAAGTATGCCGAGTGTAGAATTTCATTCTTAACCTCAGGTTTACATTACAGAAAGAATCGGGAAATTATTTAATATTTTACAGGTGTTGCGAGGAGCAAGGTTGACAGAATCTCGATTATGTTGTACGATTCTACGACTTTACAACCCAAATTAATATCTTTGATTCTATGATTTTTTTTCATAAAATCTATGTTTCTACGATCATGGTAGTCAAGATTCTTCGATTTACGATCCTAGCATTTGGTGCTTTGATCCGATTCAAGATCACATTTCTAACAACAATGACAAGGAGTAGCTTTGAGCCTATTAGCAGATTAGGGCAAGTGGATCCCATGTACTTGTGCATATCTATTTCATAGAACTTTGGCACATTCAAATTTTCAACCACGTGTTCACACCGTAAAAAAATTCATAAAATTATTCGATCCTTCTAGAGCTAACTAGTACATAGAGGAGCAACTTTTGCATGTAGGTCCCGCAAGTGTGTATGGTCCATGATTTCATTTGAATCTTTGTTGATCATAAATAATTTGTTTAGTTCATATCATAATTGAATTATTTTGGACTATATTCAAATCTGCATGGCAGTCAAACACTCATATTTGTGAAATGAAATTTCAATTCTTCAACTCTTTGTCCAATTCATGGGAGACAAAACAAGTTACAACATTATTTTGTATCTTTCTATTGCATTGCGTCTTTTCTAATGCATAAAGGAAGCAAGAAGGTAATTCCATTAAACATCTTACTCCTAGAGGGTCTTTACAAGTTAAGAAGTTGGTAGGCGCTTACAAGGAAGTTAGGTCCATACAAGGTGGAAATGGATTAGCCGATGCCTGGTTCCCCGTCAAAAAAAGAGAAAGAGAAAATGGCCCCCTTAGACTGGACAGTCTATCTCATTGGCGACATCTTGCTTGTTTGCCCTCGTATACAAACATTTCGACGCTCCTCCCTTTGCCTCCTATTTCGCGGCCCTTGTTATTTTACAATTCTATGTTCCCTTGATCTCGTCCTCCTCGCATCACTCCTACTCCATGAAATCTCACCCTCCACCTCCATAGTGCCTTCTCCTTCCTACTCCCTTATGCACTCCGTGATGGTGGGCATGGTGTTTGCTGCCATGACTTCATGACAGAGCCTTGGACTGGAGCTTGACATCGGAGTCCTCCATAGTACCGAGCCCGGGGAATATGATGGGTCCATGGATTTACGTTTGTAGTTTACGTAATTTTTCCATGTTGTCGCTTTGTTTTTAAAATGTCGCATGTGTTGAAAAAAAAAATGTTGCAGCAAAAGGGTATTCTATTGCAAAAACAAATTGTAGCAGCAAAAGGGTATTCTTTACATACGAAGAATTTACTGTGCATGAACATGTTTGCAATGTTGACCTTAAGTCAAGTCCGGAAATATGAAATGGTTCTGATTTTTTTCCCCATGCTACCTTGTTCGTTTTGCATACCATTTGTTTTTTGAAATTCTGCACATATACCCTTCTTTGCACTTATATCCATACAAGAACCATAAAGTACTTCTATTCCGGTCGTCTCGAGAGCTACGGGCGAATTGCTCCAAGCGGTCGACTTTGGCAGGCCCATTTAGGAGCATTATACATGCGGGCAGCGAACTGACGAGTGTTTTACAAAGCTTTTGGAATCTTTGCTCAATATTGGGAAGATTCCAAAGGGTTTTTTCCCCTGTTTTTGTGCACCATTTTTCTGTTTTTAATACATGAATAATTTTGAAAATTCAGAAAGAATCTTGAACTTTTTGAATTCTTTTTTTAACAGATTTGAATTCTTGAACATTTTCTCCATATTCATGAACATTTTTGGAAATGAAACAATTTTAATATTTGTGTTTGTTTTGAAGTAATGAACATTTTCTGAATTCGCAAACGACTTTCAATTCTGAACATTTCTTGAAAAAAATGAATTCCCAAATATCTTTTGAAATTCACAAAAAAACAAATATGTGGGCTTTTTTCAGATTCACGACTTGTGAACTGAGTTTAGCTCGAATAGTTAAGTTCCTTGTAGTGAAACCAGACCACCAAGGTTCAAGTCCTAGACTTGGCACAAGTGCTCACATATTCTTGGATTGATTTCAGTCTTTTCAGCGATGTTAGTTCACGGGAGGAGACGTTCCTGTCAACTACTAGGCGCCTATGGCAAAAAATTTGACCTCAAGATGTGATGTAGACTCGATATCTCAGTGGTGCTCATAGGGGTAGGGAGTCCGTGCATGTGTTCATAGGAGTGAGTGTACGTTCCTTTATGTGGGCATCTGCAACTGTATTGTGTTAAAAAAACATGAACGTTTTCTAAAATTTGTGACCATTTTGTGAACATGGACATTTTTTGAATTTGTGAACAGTTTCTTCAAACGTGTAAACTTTAATCTAATTCACTTCTATAATCATGATCACTTTTTCAAATTCGTAAACATTTTCTGAGTTAATAAACAATTTTCTAATTCATGGGTATTTTTTACATTTGTGACGATTTCATTTTCTTAAACACTTTTCCAGTTTGCGATCATTTTTCAAATTCATTAAGATTATCCAAATTCATGAACGTTTATTAAATCCATGAACATTTTAAAAAATAAGAACGTTTTATTAGTTTCATAAACCACTAGAATTAGTAATATAAAAATAGTCTTTACGGCATTCCTTAAAATAGAGGGAAAATAAATTAAATATGTAGAAAAAATGAAAGCAAAATGTGTACATGTTGCATACCCCCATGTGCTTCTATACGCGAGCGCTATATCTCACGTTAAGTGAGATGCTAGTAGCTCTCGTTGAAAGTTTTTCCCTCTCACGCGTCGTATTGGGCCGTCCCCTTTTCGCGCGCATATAGTAAGTAAAAACAGGAGAGGAAACGGGAGAAGTAGGGATAGATCCATGGTCTCAAGGGAGAACGTGGGCGCTGCTAGACACTCCGCCCAAGTCCCATCTGTGGTAAGCAGTAGGGGCGCGTTCTACTTGAGGCGCTTCGAGCCGGTTTTGTTCAAGTTTTTTCTTTTATTTGTTTTCTTTTGTTTCTTTTCATTTTTTCTTATCATTTTTTAAATTCTTTTTTGCAGTCTGCTTCTTCGTTTTTTTTCTGTTACTTTTTATGGTTTTCTTTGCTCTTTTGGTTATTTTATACCATTTTTTTAATATGTCAACAGCATTTTTCTAATACACATCTAAAATATTTCCAATACAGATTAAACATTTTTGTAATACATGTCAACATTTTTTCTATACATAATTTCAAATGCTTAATTGACATTTTTCAAATACAATATTAACATTTTTCAAATACATGGTCAACATTTTTTCTATACACATTTAACATTTTCCACACGCTTGATTAACATTTTTCAAACACTTGTTCAACATTTTTATAAATTCTTGATTAACATTTTTTATACATAATCAAATTTTTCATCTTTTCTTATACATGATCAACATTTTTTCTATACATAGTTAACATTTTATAAATGCTTGATTAACATTTTCTAAATACTTGTTCAACATATTTTCAGATGCTCGAATAACCAGTTTTTATACATGATAAAAATAATTCTTGATTTTTTTATACCTGGTCAAAAGAAATTCTATACACATTTAACATTTCCCAAATGGTTCATTAACATTTTTCAAATAGCTTTTCCACATTTGTTTTCAAAATGGATGATTCATATTTTTATATACATGATCAAAAAAATCATCATTTTTTTCTTACATGATCACCAATTTTGCCAAACACATTCAACATTTTTCAGATAGTTTTTCCACAATTGTTTGTTCAACATTTTTTAAATATGTGTTCAACATATTTCAAATGTTTTTGTAGATTTCTTTTAATATATATATATATATATATATAATGTTTTAAACTATAAAATAAACCAAAAAAGAAAAGAAAAAACAACAAAAAAGAGGTTGTGGCCTGCCGGGTGTGTGGGCCGGCCCATCTCGCTCGCGCCGTCAGTGAGTCAAAACTGCTTACTTGGCACAATTCATGGGTGCTATCTACTCTTCGATGCCACACATGGTGTGGAAAGGTTGGGCACCCCCTAAAGTCAAGTTCTTCATGTGGTTGGAAATTCAAGAAAGGATTTGGACCTTGGTGAAACAAAGTTGGCCAAATTGTGTTATTTGCCCCCTTTGCAAGAGAGAACAAGAATCCACGCTCACCTCTTCTCCAGGTGTACTCTAAAAAAACCTCTTCTACAATTGTAGATTCCCTCTTCGTATGTGGAATTTGGCCAATGAGTGGCTACATCACGAGCCTGTCGACACTTCCTCATGGCATCTTGAGCAAAATGTCAAAGATTGGTGGATCAACCCTCCGGTAGGTACATTCAAATTGCAAAGCTTGCACATCCCTCACCATAGTCATTTCTTGGTCTATATGGAATAAAATAAATGCACGGGTCTTTTGCAACAAGTCCTCACCACCAACAATCTTTCTGAACAACATCAAACTTGAAGCATCTCTTTGGATGGCCATGGGTCTCAAAAACTTAGTGACCTTCATTCCGGGAGAGTAACACCTTTTGTTATACCCGCAAAAAAAAACACGAAGCAATTTTTTTGCTTCGTTTCAAAAAAAAGAAAAGAACTATGCCGGCCACGACGCAGCGTTGACCCCGGCTTGCAGGAGCACGAGTCAACGGTGGATGCGCGGCCACCAGATCATGACCACGTACTCCACAGGTAGCTCATATTCCGACATGGAACTCGATTCGGATTAGGCCCCGATCTACTACGCTTATCTCGTTATCCTCCCGCGCATCATGTCGTCTTCTCTTCCGCCTACATTCGAGCCGTGACCCCAAAGCCATCCTGGTAGTATCGATCGTGTAGTGCATGGCATGCCTAATCACGTTGTTATGCGCATCCATTACGCGCGCACTTTGGCACTTTTGCACGTAACACGTACCGCCACGTACGCTAACACCCCCAGCCGAGGTCCATTTCCACGAGCCAGTCGTCGCCCGGACTGACTTCCACAGTGACGTCTTCGCCGCCGCTGGTTGGCTGTGATTTATAGTAGCCCGACCAGACGGTGTACGTGCCCAACAAGCACGCCTACGACGACTGGAATCTGCAAGCCCATTGTCGATGTGTTCTCTTTCTTGGTATGCAGTCCACTGGCGTCGGCCAGTCCAAACATAGATCGATCGAGCGATCAGCTGCCGTGCGTGCGTGCAAGTGCAAGTGTGCACCAATCAATCGACGTCAGGAATTCGTCTCACGACCAGCCAAGACGAACAGAGCTCAACAGTGACCTCCAATCAATGGCGAGACGGACATGCATGTAGTATGTTCTTTCGTAGCAGAAAAGTATGAGGTGCGACGAGGTCTCCGGTCCGAGCACGTACGTGCGCCGATCGGTCCCGATCGCCACGTTGCTCTCCATCGTCGACCGCTGGTTCATTAGGTGTTGAACGGTGGAGCACTCCTGGGAGTAGTGAAGCGTCAGAGAAAGGAAACTATTTTGTCTCGCCTGCCGGCGTGTTGTGCTAGTCTCTACTACTGCCTGCTTACGGACTGGCGTAGATCGCAAGACAAGTCGACGATGGAGACTGGCAGAGATTGGAAGAACGAGCTGGATGTCACGTACTCCCTCCGTCCGGAAATACTTGTCATCAAAATGAATAAAAGGAGATGTATCTAGATGTATTTTAGTTCTAGATACACCCCTTTTTGTCCACTTTGATGACAAGTTTTTTCGGACGGAGGGAGTACGTAGTAGATGAGATGACTCGAGCTCTGCCAGTCCAGTCTATAGTCCAGATCGATACAGTCAATAGTAGTATAATCCAAAGGGAACTGTCTTGTTAGTTGAACTGGTAAGCTGCACTGCACATAGTTTCTGTCAGTCATAGTCCTCGTCGACGGATCACTTGTCATCTTTTCTTTTTGCATAATAAGAGCAACTCCAACGGGGCGATCAAAGCGGACGCGCGCTTTGTCCGCTTTTTATACGTTTGGATCGGTCAGACGGACGCCGGCGTCCGCATTGGCGTCCGCATTTTAAAATGGATCGGCTTGACCGCCCAACAGGGAGGCCGATCCAAATGTGCCGACGTGAAAAAAAAAACAAGTTGCATGAAATAAACATAATTAAACATAAAAGTGGCCGGTCAAACGCCGGTCAAAGTCTACCTACATCTAATAAACATTAAATAAAACATTAAAAAAGTCTGTGCCTGCCTGCTGCCGCCCCACACGCTGCCCTAGACGTCGTCGGCCTTGCCCTTGCCCTTGCCCTCGACGTCACCGCCGTCGGTGAGGTCGATGAAGACCGGAGCAGGGCCAGCCCACCCGAACGCCGCCTTGTATGCTGCCAGGGCAGCCTCCTCCGGCGTCTGCTGGGGCGGCGGCATTGCGGCAAGCCGCGCGCGCTCCTCCTCCTCGAGCCGGAGCGCCTCCGCGTCGCGTTGGAGCATGGCCTCGTAGCGCATCTGCTCCTCGCCGTCGGCCTGCTCCTGGCGGAGCCAGTGCTCCTTCCATCACTCGAGGTGGGCCGCCTCTTCCTCCTGCGTCGCGGCGAAGTGGACGGGAGGCGCGCTCACCCACTCGCGGTACTGGCCCGTCCACGAGTAAGCCTCCTCCGGCCAAGTGGGTGGAGGCGGGGAGCGCTTACACGACGGCTCCGACTCCGGCTCCGGCTTGGGCTGTACGGGCGGCGACGGCGGAGGCGGCGGTACGAAGAGCGGGGTGTGGACGGAGTCCCCCGCCGCCGACAGGGCAAGGGCTTGCTCCAGTCCATCCAGTGCGCGTCCTCCTCGATGCAGCTAGCCTCCAGCGCGTGCTGCAGGGCCTCCTCGAGGGCGGCTTGGTACTCTACCTCCGCCTTCATGTCCTCCGGCTCTACCTGCAGGGGCGGCGGTTGGAACGGCGGCGGGACGGCGTCCACACCCGAGCGCCGTTGCTCCTCGTGTTCGAGGGCGAATCAAGCCTCCTAGTTAGGAGAGTCGGTGGTGTACTCGGCCAGACGACGCTGCTCCGACGTGAGCAGCGCGCGGCGCCGGCGCACCTCGTCGTCATGCGCCAGCTGGGTCCGCGGAACCGCCGGCACCGGGATCCGGTTTGGATCCAAATGCCAATGGTGTGGCAGCGTCACGTCGGGGTAGGGGAGGGGCTGCCTGTACTCCCAGTGCCACCGCGCTTGGTGCATCCGGATGTGCAGGCGCCGGTGTTCAGGGCGGAAACGCGCCGGCGGTGGAGGGGGAGGGGGAGCACGAGATGACGAGGCGTCGGGGGTGCCCTTCCCCTTGCCATTGCTTTTGCCGAAGAGGCCCATGGCGTGCGCTAGGGTTTGCGGTCGCCGGCGAGGAAGCAAAGAAAGTGGTGAGGGGCCAGATGTGGACGGGAGAAGCGGATGAGGCCGACCCTGCCGCACGCGTGGTTAAAAAAGGACGCGCGCACTGGCTGACGCGTGGGCCCGCTGTCGGTGGTCGTCATAAATAAGACGGCCGGTGGCGGTTGGGTGGCCGCCAGGTGGGGACGCGGCGTACGGCGAGGAGACGCATTTCAGGCGTATTTTTGGGCCGGAAATGGGTTGGCACGGATGCCGAACGGACACGATTTGAGTTTGGATCGACGCATTGGGCCGTCACTGTTGTCCGCGCCGATCCAAAAGACGCGGGCGGACGAAATTGGTCGCCCCATTGAAGTTGCTCTAATAAAGCTAAGTGACTTGACGGTGAAAGATAGAGGTTTAGGTGAAGGTGACGCAGGCCACGACGAACGTACGTACTCCTACCTCCTTGCCGTGACTTGCCAAACGCCGGATATAACCGACGATGATGCATGCGATCTCGCTTTAACCTTTGGCGGAGATCATGGATTCCCATGCGCACAAAAGGCTCCGTGCTCCCCGCCTAATCAAAAGGGCAGGGGTTCGGTCCTAAACAAGTGCTCCAAGCAAAAGGAATGTGTGCGTGCGTGGCCAAGGCCAAACAGCACACACAGAGCCAGTGAGCCAATCGTACGGCGCACATGGATAACGTTTGTTCCTGGAATCAAAACCGTATGCGCCGAGCACACGGTACTGCCGCGGTGATGTCCATTTCGACTTTGGCTCTTTGCCTTTTCCGCAGTCTTGGCTTCCCTTCCGGTCCGGTCCATATGGGCAAGGCAACCACTCCGCACCTATCTTGGTGAACCTACTGTCCGTGTCCATGTCCGGCCGGCCATGCTACAGTTGTATAATGGAAACTTGGCGTTTCCTCTCGTCATGGTCAAAACTTGTGTCCGCTCTTCTGGAAGCTGGATGAGGAAAGAATGAAGCCAAAGGGAAACGGCGTATTGGCATCTCCCATGCATACGGCCGCACTGGAAGAACCATGAAGAGTCGGAACTATAGCATGCCAAATTGACTCCTACTCCATTTGTCCATTAGCAAATGTAGATTCAAAACATTGAAGTATTTTCACTTTTACTATTACAATAAAGATTTTCAATCGCGACTGATGGTGGTCTCTGTTCACTTTGGGGGCATATCATATACTCCCTTTGTTCCTAAATGTAAGTCTTTTAAATGATTCTAACAAGTGACTACATATGTAGCAAAATGCGTGAATCTACACTCTAATATATGTCTACATACATCCGTAAGTTGTAGTCAATTTGAAATGTCTAAAAAGACTTATATTTAGAAACGGAGGGAGTATCTGTCACAAACGGTTCAAATATGAGCAAATGTAGATGAATTGGTATTTCTTTAATTCACTTTAGCAACTAATGGCTGTTGTGCGAGTGTTTATTTTCTCAAGCAACCGATAAGAGCTCTACATTTTTCATATGAACAAGATTATTGATCTGTTAATAAGGAAAACTAAGCGAAAACTAAGTGCTAGTGTTTCTCTAGAGGTTTTTTTTCATTGCAATATGTTAGTTCCTATTTTGGAGGATGCAATTAACCTTTTTTTTAAAAAAAAATGGAGGGTCACCCCCGGCTTCTGCATCAAACCGATGCATGCAACCGTATTATTAAACAAAAGTTTCAAAAGGTCTGCGGTTCAGTACAAGCTCACACGGAGCTAAAATGAAATGAAGATAAAAGTTACCACAACCGGCGAAAATAGGACGAGATGACTAAACACCTTGCATTTATTGGACCGCTATCCAAACCAGTTGTATATACTCCGTGCTACCATCTCCCATTGGATACACCGAATAGTCAAAAGCTTCCTGACTTTCGGAAGAGTGAGCAATGACCACATAAAGATCCAAGCAGTGGCCCTCTATATAACCTGCAAAAAAATAAAAGAGTTAAATAATATGAGGACATATATTATTTGGTTTGGTTCCCCAAAAGAAGAATCATGTAGAGCCACCGTTTCTGTCCACTCTTCCTATTTGGATGGCTACCATTTACCACCATCCCCAACCGCACACACACACACCATATCGTCATTTTGCCACCAGGAGATTTACTCTCTCTGGTTCTTTTTAGTCTGCATAATAGTTTTATCCAATGCCAAAGTATCTCTACATTGACCAAACTTATAGAAAAAAATATCAACATTCACAATGTCAAATCAATATGGTAGATTATTTTGAAATATAGTTTCATAGTATATATATTCGGTATTGTAGATGTTGATATCTTTTAATATAAATTTGGTCAAACTTTGCAAAGTTTGACTTGACACAAGTCTAATACACGGAGTAAAAATGACCGGAGGGAGTACATCTATTGCTCCAAGATCCTAACCCGACACCTTCGTCGTCGTCGCTCAACTCCTCGTCCATCCATCGTTCAACAACAAGCCGCCATCCACCTTTCTCATCTAGTTATCAAGAGTCTTTGACCACCACCTGTTCCAAAACCCTAACTCCTTAGGTTGGTATCTAAGTCAAGAGAACAGGAAGAAGAACTTTGTTGGCACTCAAAAAACTCCTCAAGCGTATGATTAGTGGTGAGCCTAAATTTTTACCCCATTTACATCCATGATCTAGTATGCCTGTTATTTGGTTTGGTTGCAAGATGATAATGGACGATAGCAAGGAGGTTGTGTTTTAAGTAAAATAAAAATTAAAAAAATCTTGGTATCATCAATTGTATATATGATCTTGTTTCATAAACTAGAAAACTTGCATGTTTAAAGTTTCAAAAGATCATATACACAGAAAAAAAAACTGAAATACGTCCTTGCAAAAATTGCTAAAAATATGACCATTTTGAAGTATGCAAAAATATTTTATGATTTATTTGCAGTAAATAAATTATGTAGTGTGCACGGCGGATTTTGCACTTTTGTGTTTCATTTATTCCTCAGTTTGCCAATTGTCATTTTTTTTTCCAACATTCACCAAGCTCTAGGTTCTTTTTTTGCGGGGACCAAGCTCAAGTTTCTACCTGTTGCATGGATGATACTTTTCACATATTTTTCACAACTTGTAGATGTCATTTTTTGCTAATTTTGAGTGGAACCGTATATTCCCAGGTTCCAAAAATACTCCCCCTTGAGCACGGTAGTTCTTCCAAAAAGAGAGAGAGAATCTAAACCTAATTGTGTCTGCATGGTTCTATCCACATCGATCGTAACCATGTTCCAATATGCACGCTCAGAAGGGTCTCTTGAGCGCCTTGAAATCCAGCGTGTCGATGCACTCGGCGCCGTCCCTGGACCCATTGAGAATCCGGAGCAGCTCGCTCGCCCGCTCCCTGGTGGCGCCCTCGCAGCCCACCTGCAGCAGCAGGAGCAGCTTCTGGAACGCGCCGACCTGCAGCGCCTCGGCCTTGCACCCGCCGCCCTCCGCCGGGGAGTTCTTGCACAGCCGCCACAGCGCCGACACGGCGAACTCGGTCGCCATGTCGGACACGTGCTGCATCTTCTTCACGATCACCGGCACGGCCAGCGCCTGCGCGTACGCCTCGTCGCGGCCCTTGCATGTGAGGAGCAGGCTATCCAGCAGGGCCAGCGCCTTCTCCGTCGTGCCCTTGTCGGCGTCCACCAGCAGCTCGAGGAGGAGCCGCACCGCGCCGAGGTCGACGAGGCGGGACGCGGCGAGCTCGGTGTGCATGACGAGGTAGTACGCGGTTACCAGCGCCGCCTTGGTGGCCTGGGGCGAGACGGGTTTCTCCAAGAGCTTGACGAGCGCCGCGTATATGGCTGTCGTCTTGGACATCGCCTCGAGGCACTGCCGGTCGGATGAGGAGGCGATCTCGCGGAGAACGACGACGGCGCTGACCCGCGCTAGGGGCTCGCTGTGGGAGAGGATAGACACGACGGATTCCAGCGACGCCGGGGAGGCAATGTGGCGCCTGGACTCCTCGTCAAGAGGCAGGAACACGACCATCGCCGCCAGGATCTCCTCTAGGGCCGTCGCTGGCACCACCCGCTGGCCGGCAAGATGGCAGTACGTCGACGAGAGCGCGCGGGCGGCGCTGGCGGACACGAAGCACCGGCGGTTGCGCTCGCTCTCCTTCCCGAGCGCTCTGGCCCTCGCGACCAGCTCCCGGCACCTCGGTCCGTCGCCGCGCCTCGCGGCCGCGCACACGGCCTCCAGAAGCTCGGACGCGTCGAAGGCGGAGACCGGGACGCGGGGCGTGGGCACGCGCTCTACCCCGAGCCCCCGGTTGGCGACGCACCACTCCTGGATCACCCTCCTCGTGGCATGGTTAGGGACGAGCTCCTCCAGCCGCAGCGGCCGGCCGGTCACGGGGCACGTGGCGTGGCCGCGCTCCAGCCACCCCTCCACGCTCTCCCGGTCGTACGTGATCCCCGTCGGCGCCGTCACGGGGTCCCGCATCATGTCGAGCGATATCGGGCACAGGAAGTGGGTCGGCACGGCAGGCTCCGACTCGGCGGCGGCGATCAGCATCGGCTGCTGCCACGTCCGCCTCACGGCGAGCGGTATCTCGGCCGGCGTGCCACGCGCCGCGCCGCGGAACGCGCGAGCGCGGAAGCGGGGCAGCGGCGTGACCATCGACGGTAGAAGAAAGCGGCGATCGAGCTGGCGTGATATCAGGCGCTGCGCCGGAGCCGATCGACGACGAGAACGGCGGCTGACGGTCGATGATTGCCTTTTGGGTGGGCGGCGTGGTGAAAATGGCGTGCTATATAGGTTGTGGACGGCAATGTTGAACGTGTGCGTGCGTGCGTGCGTTTGTTTGAACGGCGAGAGGGAGGGAGGGAAAAAGAAAGGACGGGCGGGGGCGGGGCGGAGACTGACTGGGGGAGGGGAGCGTTTGTTCCTTGGGATTGGGGTTTGAATGTTGACCGTTGAACGTTTGAATTGTACACTTGCTTTTGTTTTGAGATGGAGAATGGTATTTGGCTCCGTGCAGTGCTGTGCAGCCAGCCTCGTTTGTGTTCTAGTTTTTGTTTTAGAGACGGCATTTGAAATGTTTTGTCGTCCACAATGTAAATTGAACCGACGGATCGGCATCCTGGCAGGTTGGTTAGTGATCGGTTTTTTAAAACCATGCATGGCTTGGATTGAGAAAACTAGATGGTAATGTTTTTAGTAGTTAAATGTTATTAGTATCTGAATTAAATGTTTTTAGTAATTTTAAAGAATTTTAATTTAAGTTCCTGAGATTAACTTTAGTGTTTCGACGGGTCGTGGGTTTAAAAATGGAGGAATGTGAACACTTGAACATTTCCTCGCCAATAAACATCATTCTTTGGAGCGGATTTTACGAACGTGACACGGTAATGCCAAGCCGGGGCCAAACAAGTATTGTATTTTTGTATTAATAATATTTATTTCTATTGGAATAAATAAATAAAGTATTTTCTTTGTTTTGAAATAGATATACAATAATAATAGGTTTTTTTAGGTGAATACAATAATAATAGGTGTATCAAGCTTTTGCAACAAGGCTACCATGGAAAAATGGAACCAAATCATAGCCCAAATGTCAAGGTTTTAGCAGCCCATCGAGCCGGGTTGCCCTCACCCAGGTGTAGCCTAGAACAAATAGTTGGGCTTCTCAAGTTTAGGTGGTATGCATAACTGAATTTTTAGATGATAGACTCAAAATGAACTCGGTTTAAAAATTGATAAAGCCCTGAAGTAACTAAAGGAACATTGTTAAACAACATGAAACAAGAAATAAAAAGGGGAAAGCGAGGATACCAGCACGAGCTAGAAGCCCATGGTGATGAACAACTAAGGATGTAAAAAAATTGTGAATGGGCAAAATATAGCCAAGCTTTGAACAAAAGATATTGTGATTTCTTCGACAGGCGAAACTCTTCGGTTAAAGAGGGGGGGGGGGGGATGCTCCTATAACCACTAACATCGGTGAGCAACCAAGCCAGTTGCAAAAACAACTTCTTGTTTGATTAGGAACACATGAAAACCCTAGTCATCTTACACCATTGTCACCATACATAGCTATTCATACGAACCTTCTGGTTGTTCAATGGATGATGGAATTCGGGATGACAGCTCCAAGGAAGGAAATGACGGCCAAAGTTGCCGACGCTGCTAGTAATGAACATGTATTACAAAATATTTGCCTTCAAAATACTAATGCCCCCCCCCCCCAGCATGGAGAGCGAAAGTGGTGTTTTGGATCCCCGGCTCATTGGATCCCCGTATGTTGAAAACCCCGAAAATGATATTTATAAGTTTCAGGTAAAGCTGGTATTTTTTGTATGGATACATATACTCTTTACATGTGTCATGTGCATAAAGTTCCATTAAATAATACGATGATTTGTGGCCTATGCAAGGAAGACAAAATCTTGGCCTAAAAACAGCAAAAGACGGGCTCATATTTATACACATATTTCTACTTTTTGTGTACACCATGTATTAAGATACATATTGTCAGAAATTCATACACACATGCAACACACCCATATGTATACGTACACTTCATTTCCTGAATTTTTGGAGACGCATTTTCGGCCTCGATTACTGTTCTTTGGGGAACTCCAATATGCAGTCTCTCGACCCTTTGTCGTCTTTCTCTATCTTCATAACTCCATATTTCTTTTGTTAAAGTTCTATGCAATCTACAAAATTATACGTTGTTGTAGATTTTTTTTCAATAAAAGGGGCAACACGGCCCATATTTTCATCATGAAATTGAGTCTTTATTACAAGGGTAACAGGACAACCATTACATCACCAATATATAACCATGCCATGATGCTTCAAATCAAGCCAGTTCTAACTAGCTAAGCAAAAGGGACTACATCCAGCTAAACTCGATCATACCCTAGCGGGTCGGGCTCCTAAGCCCAAGCCCGAAACTCAACCCTGCCCGAAACACATAATATTGGCATTTTTAATTAAAATAACTATATTGAGGATATTAAAATAATATAATATAACAATATTTTGAGTAAAATAAACATTTTTTTAGACAATCTCGCCAAGCTTTATTCAGAGTCCAGAATGTTTACATGTAAAAAGTGCAACTCTACCGGATGGCCCAACCAAAGATGGCGTCCAAAGCCGAGATTTAAAGCATACTTAGCAAGATTGTGAGCCTCGAAATTCGAGCTCCTAAACTCATGAACTATGTTACAAGAATTGAAAAGGCTAGAACGATCTATAATTTCATGAACAATAGCTCCATACTCCGACATTGCATTCTTCCCTATGTCATCAACAACTGTCATGCAATCTGATGCTATATGTATTCTGTTGACATATAGATCCTCCGCCAGGGCTTGCCCTTCTCTAATCTCTAGTGCCTCCAAAGTAGCTGCCGCTGTAATGCCCTTGACCTTGATAACCGAAGATCCCAGAAACTTCCCTTCCCGGTTACGGCATACAGCTGCCGCCGTACCATATGATCCCTCTGTCATTACGGCTGCATCTGTGTTAATTTTCACATAGCCCTCCGGTGGTCTCAGCCACACCGCAGGTCGTGCCTGGATCTCCCTTGTTTGCTTTGTTGTAACCTTTTCCACAGTCTGAATGTCTCTAATGAAGGCATTGACAAAAGAATGCGTCGAGAACGGGCTTTCAAAGATATCTTCATGTACTGCTCTTCTCCGGGCTCGCCATATCGCCCGCAAGGTTACCACCACCCGGGTGAATTCCTCATGTGATAACATGTCGTGGATCGTGAACATCCAGTTCTTCGCATTCATAGACAGATTATCTACCATAGTTTGCACTGTTTCATCTGAACTTAGAGACCATATACTTCTAGCCATGACGCAATCTATCAGTGCATGCTTCCAACTATCCTCAGCTGCGCAGAGTGCACAAATCTTTGTGGTGGACATATTGCGATGATGTAATAGATCTCTCGTGGATTGTTTCATGGCACAGTCTCCATACAAACATCTTTATTTTTATGGGATTTTCATGTTCCACAACGAGGTCCACGCCTTCTCCTCCTCTGTGTTGTTTGAATGGCCACCAACAGATTGTAACAGCTCTTCATTGCTTCTTTTCAAACCTGACAGAAAACAGTACACAGATCTGACTGAGAAAATGCCTCTTTTAGTTTCTCCCCAAGCCCAAAAATCATCCACTCTCCTTGTGCATATTGGAATCCCCAGAATAATATCCGCATCTGCTGGGAGAAGAACCGAACAGACCCTGTATTCCTTCTAAGAGGCCGAAGTGCTATCAATTAACTCTGAAACCCGTGTTGGTTTCTCAGCCACTAAAGACACCATCGGCTTCATCATACCAGGCCGTGGTAGCCAATTATCCTCCCAAACTCTTATTGATTCTCCAGTCCCAATTCTCCTGATCAATCCTTGAGCAAGAGCTCCTCTTCCATCGATGATGGCCCTCCAAATTTGTGAAGGGTTGTTACCCAGCTCGGCCTCCAAAAAGCTACCTGATGGAAAGTATTTTGCCTTCAAAACTCTTGCACTCAAAGACAGAGGCTCCTGGATGATCCTCCATGCTTGTCTTGCCAAGAGTGACAAGTTGAAGATTTATATATCTCGAAAACCAAGCCCTCCCAAATTCTTCGGCTTCATGCAAACATCCCATGAAATCCAACTGGGCTTCCTAAGACGTATCAAGCCCTCCCAAATTCTTCGGCTTCATGCTTGTCTTGCCGTATCATAGATGTGATACTCTCACAAATTCCTCTAGGCAGCCTAAAACAGGACATGGAGTAAACCAGGATGGCTTGTGCAACTGCCTTTATTAACACCTCCTTTTCAGCATAAGACAGTAACTTCTCCATCCATCCCTTGACCTTCTCCCATACTCTGTCCCTTAAATATTTGAAAGTACCATTCTTCGAGTGACCTACATCAGTCGGCATGGCCAAGTATCTATCTGTTAGTTGCTCGTTATGAACATTGAGAGAGTTTTTGATACTTTCCCGGATCACTTGAGGGGAACCCTTACTGAAAAAAATGAAAGATTTGTCGTTGTTCACTCTTTGTCCCGAAGCATTACAATAAATATCTAACAGGTTTGACACCTCACTTGCCCCCTCGGTACTAGCCTTGAAAAGCAGCAGGCTATCATCAGCAAAGAGCAAATGGTTGACAACTGGGGCTGTCGGCGCCACTTGAACTCCCACAAACGCTGACGACTGAGGAACGGATTTCAAAAGGCACGAAAGGCCCTCCGCTGCTAACAAGAAAAGATAAGGGGAAATAGGATCTCCCTGTCGAATACCTCTCGTAGGTCGGAAATGCTGCAACTGTTCTCCATTAAAAAGGACTGAAAAAGGTACTGAGGTGATCATCTTCATCACTATGAGTACCCACTGTGTATCAAAACCCAACTTTACCATCATTGCTTTTAGATGGTCCCACTCAAGCCTGTCATAGGCCTTCGGGTTTTGCGGGCTTTCGGGCCAGGCTTCGCGCTAGAAAAAGGAGCCTGAGCGCAGCCTAGATATCGGACTTTCGAGCTGAGGCCCCCGGGCCGGGCTGTCCATGCATACGTGACACGTCTACATCCAGCCATCCCTGTTATCAGGAGTATCAACTACTCCCTCCGTTTCAAAATAGATGAGTCAACTTTATATTAACTTTAGTACGAAGTTAGAATAAATTTGCAGTGGCGCTCTTGCCACCGCACCTCCGGAAAGCCAGCCCGTCATGAGAGCACGGTGTCTCTTTCTTCTCCACACAACTCTTGTGTTTTTCCTCCACCACGAGATCGTTGCGGCGGCGGCCGGCGAGGGACCATCGAGATCGTTGCGGCGTACCACTCCTAGCAGCTGTACTGCTGTAGTATAGGCGCTTAAAAGTCAAGCCGTTTAACGTGGCGCTGTTCGCCGTGCCTGGGCGTGCCGATGAGGCGACGACCGGGCGACTTTGACGGCGGCTGGGCTGAGTCGGTGCGATCGATAGAATCCCGTCCCGATCCGACGGGCAATTACTCCGATCCAAGTCACGGGTCACAGCCAAGCCGGCCAGTGAACCGAAAGGGAGAATATTCGTTCACCCATCAAATGGCAGTAGAACTAGACGGACCACCAGGAGCCCGACTCGAACTGCTTTCTTGTCGTGGCGCGGTTAGATCAGTGTTGTTTTGCTTCGTTTTCTAAATCATTTTTGTTGGACTTTCGGACTTGTAGCTACGAACACGCCACTTGTTTTTTGAAATCAGACGCGCCGTGTTCTGGTTGGCCGTGAGCAGGTATGCATGCGTACGTGCGCACAACTTAAAATAGCCTGGAACATGGGACTTTTGTGCGCCAGCTTGGCCCGATCCAAGACTGGGCATCGGTCGGGTCTACGCTTCACAGTAGATTAAGTGGATTAGTCGTATAGGCATTGTTGGGAAATTTCAGGTATCAGAATTCTTGGTTAGCTAACCTCGTGCCGTCGACTAAGTTGGACTGTTTAGGAATTCTTGATCTCGGATAAGTCTTTGAGGGCCTTGCGACTTGGGTGGCCATGGTGGAAATGGAATCACTTGGAGAGGACTGTTAGTTTGGGGGAACCCGTGAAATAACTCGGATAAAGTAGATCTTTCTTACACGACAATTACAATTACGCTCACGGACAGGGGATGGGGGGGAAGTGTTGGCACGCCTCATGTTTGCATTGGTGAAGGACACTAGTAATTGATGCCTGAGGTAGGCGTTGTTGAACATGGAGTGGGTCGACATATTGACAAGTCTGAGGAGATCACAATGCAACACCTTGTCCAGTTCCATGTCCTTCGGTTGTTAGTTGCAGACGTTTGCTTCACGAAGATGTTACAAATGACATTGTTTAGAATTTCACCCCTTTAAGTAATTACCTTGTCAAGTGAGCTTATCTCATGCGGTTTGAAGGGATCAACGGTAAGGCTATGTTCAACCCGGAGGGGTGGAGCAATTCCATGCTATCAGTGTGTAAATTATCCACTATGTTTGTCATTTAAAGTATGGTTTGGATGACCGACCTACTGCGATGCCTAGGATGGCCGAATTGTTGCACATTCCAACTTTGTATAGCAGCGTCGGATTCGACATCTCGCATCATTTTGAAAATTTGGGTTCTTTGAGATTTGGAACATGATCCTGGTTGGGCTTAAGCTATGGGGGCTTAACACCAACGCTTGGTCTCAGTGTTATGCAATCAAGGAGTTGTGGTCGTCCGTTCTAAATCATCATGGCATCCGTAGCAAAACCCTCGCATGACTGTTGTTGCTCATTTCTCAGGAGTTATCGGCGAAGTCACATAAGTCTCATGTCTCTTGTACTTTTTTTTGCGGGGGGGGGGGGGAGGGGGGGGGGGCATGTCTCTTGTAGTTGAAGGCCACGTCCCAAAGCCCCCCAAAATTTGGCGCTGTTCGTCTAGCGGTAGATGATGAGGCATCAACAATGACTCTGTCAATCACAAGATCTATCTATCAGCTCAGTTTTTCATATGAGTTCATGAGAATAAATGTGCCTATACTAAGGTTGCCGACCTGCTGACCCATGACGGCTTAAGTTGGGATGCAGCGAAAGTGGATGCCATGTTCTCTCTTGAAGATGCTAAGGATATTAAGCAGATTGCCATAGGTGGCCCTGGTGTTGATGATTTCTTGGCCTGGAACTACATGAAGAATGGCGAGTTTACTATCCGCTCGGCTTACCACCTGAAAATGGATATGAAGAAAGCTCGCGGGGGACGACCAGAGGGGTCGAATTCGCTCAGTAAACACCGCGGATACATGGCCCTGTGGGACACTGACGCTCCAAACAAGACGAAGATCCATCTTTGGCGCCTCATTCGAAACGGGCTTGCTGTCGGAGCGGAGCTTCATCGTCGACGGATCAAGCCCGGCGTGTTCTGTGCCGTGTGTGGCAGGGAGGAGACAATCCTTCATCGTTTCTGGGGCTGTCAACCAAGCAGTTCAGTTCTGGCGTGTGCTGAAGGATCTGGGTGAGGTCGGAGTGCCGCCCCCCCCCCCCCCCCCCCCCCGCTCCACCTAACCTCTCATGGTGCTCTGGCTCGCTGGATGTTGAAATGGCTTTCGGAGGCGCCGGCTGACGAGCACTCGACTGTGACCCAGGCCATCTACGGCCTCTGGTTAGCAAGGAACGAGGCGAGGGATGGCATTCGGATCGCATCTCCAGGGTGCTCTCTTGTTTACGAGACTGGAAGACGGCGCATGCGCCGGCGGAGGCTCGTGTCCCAGCCCCTAGAGTCTCCCAGCACTGGTCACCACCGGAGGAGGGCTGGACCCTGGACTAAGGCCAACTCTGACGGGGCTGTGGCGCGTAACCAAGGAAAGGGTGGAGGACTGGAGGTGGTCTCATCCTGCGAGATCACAACGGGGGCTTCGTTGCTGGTGCATGCCAGTTCTTCCCGTCTGTGTCTGGTCCGAAGTCCACGGAGGTTCTGGCCTGTGCAAAAATGCTGGAGGTTGCTAAGACCTGTAATGTGCAAAGAATCCATGTGGAGTTGGACTGTAAGGGCGTGGTGCACATGCTCCAGGATCGGGAGAAGAATCTATCCCCGGTTGGCCCCTGGGTGGAGGCGATCAAGGAAACCCTGCGAAGCTTCATAGAGTTTAGAGTATCCTGAGTTCATCGCTCTGCCAATATCGCTGCTCATAAGCTTGGAAAAGTGGTTGTGGGTGAGGAACGATGCCATGTATGGTTTAGGGCATCTCCAGTCGTTGGCCCCAAGACGCATAAAAATCGCCCCCTGGAGGCGAGCCGGCGATACAATCGGCGCTGGGGCGGTTTTGCGTCCAGTCGTCGCCCTCAGCTCGCTCCCAGGCGCCGAAATTGGCCCACTTTGCAGCCCAATTTCGGCGAATAAATGGCCCATATGGGCGAGAATAGGCCCATACTCGGCGTGGTTTCGCCGTGTCTCGGCGTTCAATTATCAACATAATTATTTCTTATCACATATTTCATCACAGAAAAATCAAATACTTCAACAAAATAGTACAACAACAAATAGTTCAATACAAATTATATAGTTCAACAAATAAAAACTCGTATTTCATCACACGGCGTCCCCCTTGAGCCTACATAGGTGCTCAATCAGATCTTTTTGCAGTTGATGATGCACCTGTGGGTCTCGGATCTCCTGACGCATACTGAGATAGGCAGTCCAAGTTGCCGGTAGCTGGTGATCAACTTCGGCTAGAGGACCCTGCCTGTAGTATGGTTCAGTGTCAAACACTGGGTCTTCTTGCTCGCTCTCGATGATCATGTTGTGCAAGATGACACAGCAAGTCATAATCTCCCACATTTGATCTTTGGACCAGGTCTGAGCGGGGTATCGAACAACAACAAATCGAGATTGGAGCACACCAAATGCCCGCTCGACATCCTTCCTGCAAGCCTCCTGAAGCTTCGCAAACCAGGCGTTCTTGCCTCCTGCCACAGGGTTTGAGATCGTCTTCACAAATGTCGACCATCTCGGATAGATGCCGTCAGCTAGATAGTACCCCTTGTTGTATTGGTGCCCATTGATCTCGAAGTTCACCGGAGGAGAATGGCCCTCAACGAGCTTGGCAAAAACAGGAGAGCACTACAACACGTTGATGTCGTTATGAGTTCCTGGCATACCAAAGAAGGAGTGCCAAATCCAGAGGTCCTGTGTGGCTACCGCCTCAAGCACCACACTGCAACCGCCTTTGGCGCCTATGTACATCCCTGCCAACCAAATGGGCAATTCTTCCATTTCCAATGCATGCAGTCGATGCGTCCAAGCATCCCAGGAAATCCTCTTGCTGCATTCTGGGCTAGGATCCGAGCAGTGTCTTCCGCATTGGATGTTCTCAAGTATTGTGGCCCAAACCTGCCACCACTGCCCGACAGAACTTGTAAAAACACTCTATGCTGGTGGACTCGGCCATGCGCCCATAGTCGTCGAGTGAATCACTGGGAGCTCCTTATGCAAGCATCCTCATCGCTGTCGTGCACTTCTGGATGGAGGTGAATCCAAGAGCGCCAGTGCAATCCATCTTGCATTTGAATTAGTTGTCGAACTCACGGATGGAATTCACAATCCTGAGGAAGAGCTCTCGGCTCATCCGATAACGGCGCCGAAATGTTTTCTCGCCATGAAGTGGAGCATCGGCGAAGTAGTCGAAGTAGAGCATGCAGTAGCCTTGGAGACGACGCCGGTTCTTTGCTTTCACCCGCCCCGGCGCCGAGCCACCTCGCCGCGGCTTTTCATTGCTCGCCAGCAGCTGGGCGAGGGCGGCGAGCACCATGAGATGCTCTTCTTCCTGGACGTCGGCCGCGGCTTCGTCCTCCAGCAGTGCGGCGAGCTCTTCCTCGTCATCCGACTCCATCGCCGAGACAGGCAAAACGCCGAACACCTTGCGCTCGGTGGGCGTGTATCCGCCGTTAAACCGCGCCTCCGCGGCCGGAAACGGCGGCCGGAACCGCCCAGCTATTTTCCGGCGGGGAATGTCTATCTAACGGAGTAGGGCGGCGGCCGTCGCCGGGATAAATCTAGTGGTGGCCGAGGGCGCGGGGGGTGCGAGGCGAGTCGGGGGAAGAAAACCTTGACTTTTCCCCTGTCGGTGTGGGCCAGGCGTGCTTTTCCCTAGCGCCGGAGCTCCCAACTGCTCCCCAGCGCGCAGGGTTCGCCCTGGACCGCTGGGCGGAAAAAAGGTCCGAACCGGCGATGTTCGGCGTCCTGGGGGCGCGACTGGGCCGTTTTTTCGGCGCCGGCGCCGAAAAAGTGGCCTGGGGGGCCTGTTGGGGGCGCGGCTGGAGAGGCCCTTAGGGCATGTACAATGGTTCTATCTTAGCAATGACACGTAGGATAAATGATGAGGTGGAGGAGAGAGAAATAATAAGAAAAGGCTTGTCTTTTCTTATTTAAGAGAAGACAAGAGATGATCTCTTAGCACAATTTGTCTCAAAATATTTTTAGGAATAACTAGTTATTTAAGATAAGGCTAAGATATGACCCATTGTAGACATGTTTATTTTTGTCTTCTATAAAATACATGCAAGACTTAAGATAAGACTATCTTATTAATCATTGTACATGCCCTTAGTTCACCACCTGATTGTATCCTGGATATTGTTTCGGATGACATTCCAAGCTTTGGTTAATTAATGCAAATACTTTCCCTAAAAAGAATGTGTACGCGCGTACACATTGCAAAGAGAAAAACGGACGATGGATCAGGTCGACAACGGCAGACCGTCACCGGCTCACCGCCGTGCCGGAGACAGGTACGGGTGTGCGCGTCGTATCAGACCATGCCGGATCGAGACGTGACCGTTGGAGCCGAGCCACCCGTCTCTGACGCGATCGCAGGGGCGGACCCAGGAAAAAAAATGAGAGGGGGCAATAATGTATGGCCATATTCGAATTAACAATGCAGTCGTTCATATAAATTGTAACCCAGGCACAATCACTTCATTTTCCATGAGATGACCAAATTCATGAACGAAGAAAACTATTAATTTGAGACAAAATGACTTACATCAGTATGTCAATATCTTGTTTTGAAGTTGCATAAGAGAACACTGGTGCATTGCCTAACAATCTTACCTACAACCTGGAAGAAAAAAAAATTCTTATCAAACGAAGGCAGAATGAAAATATTGAAGGATGCCTTTATATAAGCAAAAATGAGTGTTTAGCACATTGCCTTTTGCTTTGTCCCATGGCAATTTTTTACCTCTTGAGAACGTTTGATTCTCACTTCATTAGAAAAAATTTAGCAATCCTTTTTCTACAAATCAAATACTCCCTCCGTCCGGAAATACTTGTCTTAAGACAAGTATTTCCGGACGGAGGGAGTACGACCATGGTTCATACCAATCAACACTAAAATGTTGATTGATCATCAGATTTCCTCATGCCAATTGGGATTGTATATGCAATCATCTTGCTGGAACTAGTAATAATAGATGATCTGAATGAAATTTATAGTGTCTCAAGTCTAGACTAAAGTTTGGTACTAAAATTTAAATCTTACGAGAAAATTGTTTGAACCAATCTAGTCATCTAAATCGGTACATAATACACATAAATTGATGATACTATTATGGTTTGTATACACATGAATTGCAAACGAACAATTTTTTTTAAAAGGAAGAACCCTAATGATCTACTATACGTCTTACTTATGTCAATTAGAACGCTGAAATTGCAGAATCGGTGATGAGGCTGTGCTGTGGAAGCGGCATGCAAGCGTGAGAGACAGGCGACGGCAAGTCGTTGATGGCCGGCGGCGAGCCGAGCCGGAGACTGCCTGATGCCGCCATCGCGTGAGCGGCAGGATTGGGCGGCTGCGCGGCTGCCGTATCGTGCCTTCGCTACTTTTTGTGTGTGCGTGAATGTGGATCAGGGGTCTATGGCTGCCATAACGTAGCTTTGTTTCTTTGTGCGGGGCTTCTACAGATTTAGAATACATGGGCTTTTGAAAATAAACAAGAAATTGGGCTGTGAGTGGGGCAAAGTAATGGACCGAGTGGGGGCACACGTAGCTTGGCACGATCAGTCGAGGCGTATGAGTGCGTGAACAAGACTACGTACACAGGCGGACTATCAACTTTTCCCTCAAGTTAGGGTTTCGCTCCTCCCGGTGGCGATCTGGCCGCCGTCGAGACGAATTGCTTCCCTACCGCCGTGTCCTCCCTCCGTTCTCCCTTGCTAGCTGGGGTGCGCAAGCGCCCGATCCTAGCAGGAACGGGGGCGGACGGGTTTAGGGTTCCACCGCGAGAGTACCCGATCGGCTTTGTCTGCTTCGGGTGAGAGTTATAATGGCTTCTGGAGGATCTTCGAGTTCTGCGGGAGTTGGCGATGTTGAATTGCTGATGAAAGAGCTGGGACTGAAGGAGGAAGATCTGGACGACGTGATCTTCGATGAGGTGCAGGCGCCACCAGAGAAACCTAGATGGGTTGCTTTGGCTAAGGTTAATACTCCTAAATCCTATGGCCAAACCTGGTTTTATAGAAACATGAGAAGCATGGGATGCGGCGCAAGAAGTAAAGTTCAAGCCCCTGGAAAACAATCTATATACTGTCCAATTTTCATGCTTGGGTGATTGGGAGAGGGTAATGAATGATGGCCCCTGGAACTTCAGAGGAGATGCGGTGCTGATCATGCCGTATGATGGGATCTCACAACCCTCATCCATCAAGCTGGAAACAATTGATATTTGGATCCAAATCCATGATGTGCCGGAGCTATACGCCCATCTGGTTACCCCGGTGGCTGCAAAGGTGGGTGAGGTTTTGTTCTCTGAACCACCATCGAATGATTTTGTGGGCAACTTCCACCGTGTCTGGGTTCGTCTCAATGTTCTAAAGCCGCTGAAGAACGCGGTGACTATGGTCAGGGATGGAAAGAGGCAGATATACAGAGTCAAGTATGAACGCCTCCCAGACTGGTGTGCGGTGTGTGGAATGCTAGGCCATCAATTCAAAGAGCACGACAGTGGGATCCATCCTCCACCGGCCTTGGTATTTAAGGATCTTAGAGCCAGCTGGTTCATGCGCAGCGGCCGGGGTCCAGGAGAGGGCCGAGGCCGTCAGGGGGGAAGACGTGGAGGCCGTTCAGGTAGCCGGCCGGATCCTCGGGAGAGGGATGCACACAGCAGGTTAGAGGGGACCAATATGAGAGGATCGGGCGGGGGTGTACACCTGGAGGCAGCGGATACTGATATGGACATGGACGAAGCAAGCAGGAAAAGGATTGCGGGGAAGGAATTAGGGGCCAACCATAATCAACTTTTGGACACAACTGGGCGCAAGGTTGACGACCAGCTAGCCATGGTTCCTGCCACCAGTCCTCCGATTGTCAGGGAGCAGAAACGGACCAAAAAAGGGTCCGAGCAAGATGATGCAAGCAACTCAGCAATCAGAAATTTGGCGGGCTCCTTCGAGGAGCGCCGCCAGGCCCAATGAATGCTCTTTGTTGGAACTGCCGCGGAGCGGGTAAACCTGCGGCAGTTCGAGAGCTTCACGATTTTGCGAAGAAGTTTACCCCTACCCTCTTATGTATTGTTGAGACGCAAATAGAAGGAAGCAGGGTAGAAGCTCTGGCTAGTTCGATAGGCTATGATAATGCTTATGCAGTTGACAGTCAAGGCCGTAGTGGCGGCATTGGACTTTTCTGGAACAATGTAATAAAAATTGAAATTCTTGGTTATTCGTGTTATCATCTGGATGTGTCTGTTGAGGAGGAAGGAGAGGATAAGTGGAGGATGACGTGCGTCTATGGTGAAGCCCAAACTCACCTGCGTCACCAAACTTGGACAATTCTTAAAAACATAAGCACTTTGAGCACGCTTCCGTGGATCTGTATTGGTGATTTCAATGAAGTCTTACGTCCAAATGAGCATGAGGGAGTGGGACAACGCAGCAACGCTCAGATCCAAGCATTTCGAGATACTATTGATGTTTGCATGTTGCTAGATTTGGGACATAAGGGACAGTTTTGGACTTTTGAGAAGAGGGTAGCAGGTGGTACATACACTCGGTGCAGATTGGACAGGGCTTTGGTCAACTCTGATTGGTTGGCAAGATTCCCCTTGGCCTCGGTCACTCATGAAACTGCAGCTTCGTCAGATCACCTTGCTTTACTTCTTGACTTTGGTCGGGCCAAAGCAGAGAGACGGAAATACGATTTTAAATACGAAACGATGTGGGAGACGCATGAGGGCCTTAATGATGCGGTGGCACAGGGCTGGGTTGCGGATGCACCTTGCTCCACGGTGGAGGAGTTGAGAGGGAAGCTTGCTAATTTAGCAAAAGATTTGGGAAGGTGGAGTAATGACACTTTTGGCAGTGTACGAAAGGAGATCAAAGCCCTGAAAAAGCAGCTTGAAGAGCTTCGTGGCGACCCCCTACGTACGAGGCCAACACATGCAGAACTTAAGGTAAATGAAAGGTTAATTGAACTTTATCATAGGGAGGAAATTATGTGGCGGCAACGGGCAAGGATTGACTGGCTGAGGGCAGGAGACAAAAATACAAAGTTTTTTCATATGAGAGCGAGCCTGAGACGAAAGAAGAATCTCATAAAAGCTCTACAAAATTCTTTGGGTGCTATAGTAGTCGATCCGGATGAGATGAAAATCCTGGCAAATGAGTTCTACCAAACGCTATATACAACTGAAGGGGTGAAAGGCATAGATGAAGTACTTAACCACGTGCCACGGAAAGTCTCGGAGGAGATGAATGCAGTTTTGAACGCTGAATACACGAAGGAGGAAGTGAGAACAGCCCTGTTTCAGATGTTCCCCACCAAAGCTCCGGGACCAGATGGCTACCCAGCACACTTTTATCAGCATCATTGGGATACTTGTGGGGACGATGTGACGAGGGTGGTGCTGAGCATAGTCAGAGGAGAGCAAAGCCCGGAAAGTATAAATGATACAGTTTTGGTTCTGATCCCAAAGGTTCTAAACCCTACCTTGCTTTCTCAGTTTCGGCCCATCAGCCTGTGCAACGTAATCTATAAGATTGCATCCAAAGTGATTGCTAACAGACTGAAAGTTATTTTGCCTGACATAATTTCTGAAAATCAGTCTGCATTTGTTCCGGGAAGATTAATCACGGATAATATCATATGTGCATACGAGTGCCTACACTTCATGAAGAAGTCCAAATCCAAGACAAATAGCTTTTGTGCTCTCAGGCTGGACATGATGAAGGCATATGATAGATTGGAGTGGTCTTATCTAAAGGCCATTATGAGCAAATTGGGCTTTTCTCAGCAGTGGATCACCACAATAATGGGTATGGTCTCCTCAGTATCCTTTTCTTTCTTTTTAATGGTGAGAAGCTTGAGTCTTTCAGACCTACCAGAGGAATCCGACAGGGAGACCCAATCTCCCCCTACTTATTCTTGATTGCAGCAGAGGGCCTTTCGTGCCTCCTGAAATCCAGTTCACAGTCATCACTTGCAGGTATTAAGGTGGCCCCAACAGCCCCATCCATCAACCACCTTCTGTTTGCAGATGACAGCCTACTGCTATTTAAGGCTAGTGTAGAGGGTTCGGTTGCAGTGTCAAACCTATTGGAGAGTTATTGCAATGCTTCAGGATAGCGTATAAATAATGAAAAATCATCAATCTTCTTCAGTCCAGGTTGCCCACTTCCTTTGAGGACAGAGATCAAAAATACTCTACATGTCCAGAATGAGTCCCTCAATGAGCGGTATCTTGGTATGCCAACAGATGTTGGTCAGTCCAAAAACGGTACCTTTAAATATCTGCGTGATCGGGTGTGGGAGAAGATCAAAGGATGGATGGAGAAATTACTGTCTGCAGCAGGGAAAGATGTTTTGATCAAATCAGTCGCTCAGGCCATACCTGTATATTCTATGTCTTGTTTCCCCTCGCCACGGGGTTTATGTGAAAATATAACATCAATTATACGGCAGTTTTGGTGGGGCAACAAAGAAGGAAAGAGAAAACCCAGCTGGGTAGCTTGGGACACAATGATCCAACCGAAGCAGCTGGGAGGCCTAGGTTTCCGAGATATGGAGATTTTTAACCTAGCGCTCCTTGCCCGCCAAGCGTGGAGAGTCTTGATAGAAGAATCCTCTATGTGTGCGCAAATTTTAAAGGTTGTTTATTTTCCCCAATGCAATTTGTTGGAAGCAGAGTTGGGCTCACGTCCATCGCAGATTTGGCGTGCAATACTAGATGGGGGAGATATCTTAGCTCAAGTCCTAGTTCGAAGGATTGGTGATGGTGACACTACATACATATGGAGGAATAATTGGATCCCGCGGGATAGTTTCAAGAGGCCTTTGGTATCCTTAATTCCTAATCCTCCAGAGAAGGTAGTAGAACTCCTAGACAATACTTCGGCACAGTGGAAGGAAGGGCTCATACGCACTATTTTTACTCCTTTTGACACCGAAGAGATCCTTAAAATTCCAGTTTGTACTAGGAGGCTGCCGGACTTCTGGGCATTGCATGAAGAAAGTACAGGGGTGTTTTCTGTTAGTTCGGCTTATCGGATGATCCTCAGAACGAGGACGAATAGGGATAACTGGTGGCACGGCAATGAGGGATCGTCCGCTCGACAGGGGGAAAAGGTATGGAGCGTTTTGTGGCATATCCAAGTCCCTTCCAAACTTCGAATGTTCCTTTGGCGCCTTGCCAGATACTCTATGCCCAGTGGGGAGGTATTGCATCATCGTCATATGGCCGATACGGACTCATGTCCGTTGTGCGGAGCGAAGGACACATGGAGGCATGCACTCCTTAACTGTGTGATGGCCAGGAGCGTCTGGGCCTTGGCACCTGAAGATTTGGTCGAGAAACTCATCGAACACCAGCAAGAGAGTGCTAAAGATTGGATTTTTGCACTGCATGAGAGTCTGGACGGGAAAGATTTCATCCGAGTGGTGGTGACGGCTTGGGCGATATGGGGAGCTAGAAGAAAGGCTACTCACGAGGACATATTTAAGTCGCCGCAAGCTATTGATGCATTCATACGAAGCTTTATTTCAGAGGTGGATATCATAAACGGGAGAAGCCAAGACAAGAGGGGACACCGCCCGGTTCGTGCATCCACGTGGCAGCCATCAATTATGGGAAGTGCAAAGTTTAATGTTGATGGAGCAGTTTCAAGAAGAGGGAGGCACGGGACAGTAGCAGCAGTTTGTAGGGACCAAAACGGTGTCTTTTTAGGAGCATCGGCGATGGTTTTCAATCATATTGATGATCCCCCACACTTGAAGCGTTGGCTATAAGGGAAGCGCTGGCACTTGCTGATGATCTGTACATCCGACGTGTCCATATTGCTTCGGATTGCAAGGTGGTGATCGATGATTTGAAAGGTGACAGTCGTGCTTCTTATGGAGCGGTTTTGAAGAAAGTGTCAGTTAGATCTTCATCTTATATTTCATGTGATATAGTTCATGAATTTAGGAGCTCAAATTTTGAAGCTCACAACCTAGCGAAACATTGTTTTACTCTTGGCTTAGGCCGCCATGTTTGGTTAGGCCATCCAGAAGATCTTTCCTTCGTCCCTGTAAACATTGTGACGGGTTAATAAAGTTTCGCGCGGTTGTCTCAAAAAAAAAAGTCAAGGCGTACGAGGAAAAATCGAGTGGGGGCAGCTGCCCCCACAACCTTCAACGTGCGTCCGCCCCGGCGATCGCCCGCCCCGCGCAATCTGGGGCGGTCAAAGCACGCGATGATATGCGTATTCCTATTCCCATTCCAGATCGCTGCGCGCCGCAGATTAGCACTCGATGACAGGGCTCCCCGGGTCAGCTCGTGTCTGCCACTGTCATGCGTGCATGCACGCACGACCACGGCACCTGAGCCCATCGAGGACCAGACCACCAGGGCCTGCCTGGGTAATGGTTATCCGATCCGACGGTAATAT
Organism: Aegilops umbellulata; assembly: GCA_032464435.1. Classification (NCBI taxonomy): domain Eukaryota; kingdom Viridiplantae; phylum Streptophyta; class Magnoliopsida; order Poales; family Poaceae; genus Aegilops; species Aegilops umbellulata. Next base: position 65,866,853 of record CP136057.1, read on the forward strand.
CTGATATGATCTCTCTGACCGGACGCGGCAGCTGCTCCTGACAGCTTACGTGCACGCGTCATGATCCCGTTAGTGCCGGGACAACGGTACGTACTTGACGTGGCGTATTTAAGCCTGCCACGTACTTCCTCCGTCTGGAAATACTTATCAAAGAAATACATAAAAATAAATATATCTAAAACTAAAATATATCTAGATACATCCATCGTACGTACCAAACTGTGTGTCGGTAGTATGGAGGATCACAGAATGGGGTACATGAACCGTCGGCGACATCACGTTGCTGAGGATCCCGTACAACCTAGGTGCTACCTAGATCTGGGACGATGCATGTGCGTATCTATCTAATCTGTGTCGGTAGGAGAAGATCACAGAAGGAGTACACGAGGCGACAATCGCATTGCTGAGGTTCGCGTACGAGTGTACAACAACCTAGGCGGCCACCACATCAGTGGAACTAGTAGTACATTGGCAATGTGGTGCCACCTTCTTTTCTTTTGGAAAAAAAAAGTCACTAACGCGGAACGCGTTTCAGAACTAGGAGTAACTCGGAAAGGAAAACGGTCAGTGCTTCTAGCCACATAGTGGGCCGTCTAAATGGAAACTAAGCCCATCGCATAACAAATGTGAGCTGAGTTTGAGCAACGTGGGCCTGGTGATAAAGGTAATGCGCACATTTCTCTTGGGCCACCCCTGAAAAAAGAAATCTTTTGGGCCAACGCAATGGCACTCTAGCAAGAATGCTCCATCTCAACTTCTATTTCTATTTCTCAAAAAGAAACTTCTATTTCCCAAAAAAAAAACTCTATCTCTACTTCCCAAAATTGTGCTCAAGAAAAAAAATTCGAAACTTCCCAAAAGAAAGAAAATTAACCCATCACAACAGTCAACACCCAAATACTCCTTGCAACTTTTTGTTCGATGAAAGACACTTTCATTAACTCATAACGTGACATTAAACGAATACATACAAAACATAATGAGTAATGTCCGGCCTTAACAGACCTCCGTTATCTCATGGGTCGGTTTATCCGTAACGGTGTGTGTATGGCACATTTACATGTGCTCTAGTTATTGCACATCTAAGTGAATAAATCAAGCATAAAAAAATATCCACATGAATCTCAACGTGACCTCAATGACATAAGACTCAGATGTGCAATACTTATAGCACATTTAGATTTGCTTTGGCAAAATTGTATCCGTAAACCAAAGAGCGCACGAAACAACTGTCGATCTCGATTCAACCAGAGGAGCATGTCATTTCCTTTCTTCTTCCTTTTTTCTGACTGTGAATTGGTAAGGTGACCAATATTTGGATCTCAGGTGGTTCGAAGCAGCACCTCCCGCCGGAGTCTACATTGCTCGTTGCCGGTGAATCGTTTCCAGCCGTTGTTTCTTTTTTAAACAAGCCCTGGGGCTTTTGGTCGTACTACTACACTGTAGGATACTCCGTGCAACCTGACCCCGGAAACACTGTGGAGGATCGATCGAGGCCGCACATCTACAGGGCCCTCGGACACGACACGACAGGACAGATGCTCGCCCTCGCCGCTGCAACAATCATCAATGGAGCCGCAGTTTCTCCTCTCCATCATATCTCAAGGCAACACACTACTATCACGAGCCGAGATCGATCTCTATCCAACTCCCCTACGCCCAAGGCACGTACAGTACGTACTCCTAGCTGACAGCTCGCCTGCCCGACGGACGCATGCTCTGATGATCGATCGACGTCGACCACAGGTACAGATAGATGCAGGCACAGCGCCATGCCTCCTGACGAGCGTCTACTCCGCTCTACAGGCTTATCACTGTATGATCATACGTGCGGACAATTCCCTCCTCTCTTTTTTTAGATGCGTGCTCTGTTTCATCTTTCTTTATTCGTTCTCGTTGCGTTGCATGACGGGAGGAGCAGCCTTGGCCCAGAAGCTCGGCCGGTGTGCGGACAGGAGGCCGCAGACGCGTGATGCGACCGTTTGTTTTCCGTATTTGTCCGGGGTCTAGATAGAGTAGATGGATAGCTAGCCACTGTGGCTAGTCAATGCGGCGGGCACGTCACCTGCCACGCAGCATGCATGTGACTTGTCTATCATCTCATCCGACAGAGGTGCGGTGTGCTGCATCTACGGCGCCCGGACGTGCTGGATACCGCCGTGTTTCCCGGGCCCCGTGGGTGCTGCTACTACTACTGTACTGCCCGCTTCAATGGCTGCAGGAGTTAATCGATAAGCACGTACTACTGTATGTCCTCGTTCCGTTCCTTAATTGCGTGCTTAATGTTAAAGGAGCAACAGAGTCTCATGTGTTGCAGGAGTGTCTCATCTCTTGTGTCCGCACATGACCGTCTTCTTCCGACGGGAACTGGTATAAGTTGGGCGGTGGGCTCTGGGGCGCATCTTGCACATCATTGATGATGAGCGATCGACCTAGGTACTGGTACCACGACCGATCACAGTTACTCCATCTGTCAACTTGCCATGTATCGCGTCCGTACGGCATTGTGCAAGATCTCGCTCAGCAAGTACGTACGCGCGTAGAGAAAAGTGGACGCGTCGTCCATCTGTACCGAGCGTACGCGGGTGTCGCATGCATGCGTACGACACCGGCCCTGTCCGCCCACGTAGGGCCGTGGCTAAGGTCAATGCCAAGTACCCCCGCCCGCCGTCCTGGTACGTGTGCCGCCAGGCAGCGTCTGCACACGGCATGCCGGCCGCTACGAAGCGTTTGCGTTGGCACGGCGATGCCTCCGTCCGTCCGTCGATCCATCATCATGGCATGCACGCACAGCCCCACATAAATATGCTGATCGGCCGAAGCGGGAGAAATGCAATGGACAATAAAATGAAGCACCGTACCGGTGGCATCACATGAAAGCCTTCCCGGCCTGCCAGACCGCAGATGGCAGCACGCGGCGCAGTGGCGCAGCGCTGCCGCCGCTGGCCGGCCTGACTGGCTGCCCTTGCCGCTGCCGCTGCATGCTGGCCTCCATGGTAGCCAGATGAGGAAGGAGCTTTTGCGCCTGTGGGGAAAAGCGGGCGGCAGCGCGTCGTCTCCCGGTCGCAAGCGAGCACCACCCACGCACGCATCGGCGTTGGCGTGGCATGGCATGCACTGGCGCGCAGGCCGGGGAGGGGTTCTCAATCATGGCGACGGGTGGGGCTTTATCGGCCCGCGCCGGGATAAAAGAAATCGGGGCGGCGGATGGGGGGAAACGAAATCAATTGGGAGGGCAGAGGGAGTCTTGCTAAAGAAGGCTTAAAGAAACTCCGGGGTTGGTGTGTCTGAAGGAACGGGCGAATGCGTCGTGTTGCTTTGCTTTGCTGATGGGAAATTTAAAACTGGGTGGGCAGCGGCGTGTCAGTGCTCGGAGACGCAACTTTGTCAGGGTTGAGAAGCTGGCGCCATCATTTTGACCACCGGACTATTTTAGTGCTGCCGCGCTGTGCTAATACTGGTATGGGTTCGGTTTGTTCCACGCCTCGGTCACATCCACCTGCTTGACTTGTGTGTTTCCTATGGGGAGCACAAATACTACTACTCATTCGAGCAGCAACATGTAAAAGAGCATTGATTAAATGAGTGTGGTGTATTTTGTGGTGTCGTGTGCAGAGTACTTCCGCGTTAGTAATACTACTGCACTAGTATCAATCAAGTTGGTGCTAGACTGCTACTACTAGTAGTACTTTGCCGCAGCTTGTGCAGGTATTAAAGGATTATAGAGGAGCTAGCGCGTGCAGTTGACTCGCAAGGTTTTCAACCTTCCATCACCAAGGAGGCAGTGTACCTGGCCAGTAGCTGAGCTGTGCCAGTGTACCACGTCACAGCGATCGTGGTTAGTGGGACGAGTACAAGTTATTGCCATCGTTCGTACTTCGTACTCGCTCCGACATCGTGCCCCGGCTCCGCGTGGTTTTAGTCTTTTAAATCTCGCGTGGGTGCTACTACTACTGACCGGCAACCATTTTGGGTTTCTTAAAAAAAATACTTGCTCTGTTTCAAAATATAAGGTTTATTACTTTTTTGAAAAGCCAAACATATTAAGTTTGATCAAATTTGTAGAGAAATATATGAAAATCCATTATATCAAATCGGTATGGTTAGATTCATCAATGAATTTTCATACCTATTTTCTTTAATATTGTGGATGTCAATATTTTTTTGCTCTAAACTTGTTCAATGTTATAGAAATTTGACTTTTCGAAAAACTAACACCCCTTGCATTTTGGAACTGGTGTAATATTTAGGGCGTGTTCGGAGACCCGCCGCTCCACGAGGCCGCTCCGGGAGCGGGCGGAGTTTCAGTTAAAAATTGCGGAGCGCGCATGTAGGTACTCCGTAGATTCCGAAATTTCAGGGAGCGGGTGGATATCCGAACATGCCCTTAGTTTGCCAGGTGAGGTAGATGATAGAGTGTGTTTGTTTTTATTTATAATACGGTGATTTGGTGGGTCTTTCGTTGTGTGATTCTGTGTTATCTGCTAACCAATCAATGTTTACGTGGAAAATTTTTTACGTCGGTGGTTGTATGTACTATATTGGTGTTGTAGAATCACATGGTGGCATTTCTTTTTTTAAGGTGGTGAAAGAATGCATGGGATTTATAAATTTTTATAGGCCAGTTGTTGCTCGTTCATTTGGGAAATTGTTGACCAAATCAAAATCATAAACGAAATACAAAATTGAATACCTCAATTGAATTAAAAAGCATCAGAATTAGGAACACGGTGAATTAAAGTAATTGAATGGGAGAGCTCTTTGAGAAATTGTTGATCCGGTCAAAATCGGGCGACCCAATTCTAAAATGAAGACTTTAATTAATTATGTGACCTTAAAAATGAGGAAGCATAGTCTATAGTATAAAAAAAAATTAAATGAGGGAGGTTTGAGAAATTGTTGAGCCGGTCAAAATCGTGTGGCTCGTTTCAATTGGAGACCTCAATTGAATGCAAGCTTTTTAAAATTAGGGAACATAGTATTATAGAGAATCGAGTCGAAATTGGAATAAATTGTTGCTCCTACAATCTTGTAAAATCACCCTCGTCATAGGGTATGGCCAGTTGATCTTCTAAACAAATCTAGCCAATTTCGTTCCACATTTTTTGGCGGTAGCACGTGACAATTTTATGGGTGATGAAGCAATGGTGAGTTGCATGGTTGCAAGTACGTTGCGTGCAATCGGATATATGGCCCGTGTGGCGAGTTCAGACCAGCGATGATGGTGGGCGGTTTTGTATTAACGTTGTCACATCATTGTTTTTTGAAGAAGAGTAGGAGAAATGTGATTTTCATTGGAAGGAGAACAGCCGCAGAGTGCTAACTGTATAAGATGTCACATAGAAATAGACAAATAATTAAAAAAAAGGAGAAAGAAGAAGCTAAGCTCTACTCTCGCGGCAACAAGTGGCGAGCTCCGGCCACCACCCATCAGCTTATATTGCTGTTGATGTCACTGAGAACAACTATAGTTGGACGTTCCCTATCTCTCATGATTCTGTCGTTCCTCTCTTTCCAGTTGGCCCGGATGACAAGTATAGCCATGCAACACGCCCGACGTTGCTCCCTTGGGTCGTTGGCCAGTCTAGCAAACCAAGTAGCCATGCCAGTGAACTAGCTCCAGGATACCGATCGAAATGAGGGTTCATTTTGCTAGCCTATAAGGTATCGAGCAAAGGAGAGAACTTCGACAACACATCCTCGTCTTCATTGGCTCCACTTGCGGTTATTTCATATCGTTACTTTGTGTAAGCTTGTATTGTGTGCTTACTTTGTTCTTGCATCTGTTGTTGTGCTTCTTGTCATATAGATTGTCCAGCTAGTTACATATCTAGACAACCTACCTTTTCGTTAAGACTAAAATTTGTAGAGAGGTTAAAAATTGTCAGTCGGCTATTCATCCCCCTCTAGTCGGCCATTTCAATCATTTCATCCGCGCGCTTCAATATCAATTGTTCGGGCCACCCCATCACACTCATCCTCCACAGTCATATTGTGCACAACAAGGTTGAAGCACCCCGAATGCCCTCTCCACATATTTCCTAGCTGCTTCCTGGATTGTTGCAAAGTGGTTTTGTTTGTTACCTTGTGGTTCAGATATGGTCTTCACAAACGCCGCCCGCTGTGGATAGATGGCATCGGCAAGATAGTATCCCATGTTGTAGTAGCGGCCATTGACAGTGTAGTTGCGCGACGGTTATTCCTCATAAAAAGCCTCCTGAACACGCGAGATCGTTGAAGCACCTTAATGTCGTTGTGAGAATCCGTCATTTCAAAGAAAGCATGTCAAATCCAAAAAGTCATGTGATTCCACTACTTTTAGTATGATCGTGGCCTCTTTGGTCTGCCCTTGGTACATTCCACACAAACCTTTAGGGCAGTTCTTCCATTGCTAATGCATGCAATCAATTAATCAAGCATTCGTGTAAAACCTCTTGCCTCTTCAATAGCCAACAACTTTTATGTGTTATGCACATTTGATTCTCTCGGATACTCCGCTCTAAACACCCGCACCACGGTGTGGGCGAACCTGCTAGTAGTCTTTAGGCATGTGCTCTCCCTCATCCGGACCATCTCATCAACGGCATGGCGTCAGTACCAAGTGCAAGCATCCTCAAACCAGTCGTGCATTTATGCTTAGCAGAGAAAGAAAGTTGGCTGCAACAATCCCTAGTGTGCTCGAAGTAGTCATCATGTGCCTCCTCCACAACGCGTAAAAATAATGGTTTGCGCATACGGAAACGGTGATGAAACCATGGATCATCCGGGAAAGTTGGGTCCGGAGAAAAGTAGCCATTGAACAACAGTCATGCTCTAGAGACCCATACCGATTAATATCTCTTCCCCCTTTCGTTCAACCCTTAAAGTTGAGAATATACTCCACCCACCGCTCCATTTCCTCTTGCATGCTCATGAGCATGATCATATCCACGTCTTTGTCTGAATCCGACGAATCAAAACACTCATTTTCAATCATTTTATGAAGCTCCGTTAATCCATACGCCTCGTCCGACGAAGCATGGGAATCCACATTTTCTCTATTAATAAATCACAGAAAACCTAGTCACACAATGTGTCCAACACATCAAGGGCAAGGTGCAGCCTGAAAGTTGCCTGGACGTATCGTGGTGGCGTCCGGATCAGCGACGATATCCACGGCGGCGAGCACGGATGGGGGGTTGCAATGTCGTGTTGGCGGCGTTGAGGCTTGAAACGGTGGTGGAGCAAGGGTGGCGGTAGATCTAGGAGACGTCCAACACGGAGGAGGAAGAAGAGATGAGAGAGCAAATGCAATCAGTAGGTTGGGGTGGCTTTGGTGCAATTTGTTGTGGGGTCCGGGTGTCGGGGTCCGACGTGGCAGACGTGTTCGGGTCTCCCCATATCCACCCTACATTTGGGCTGGATATTGAAGGAAATATGCCCTAGAGGCAATATAAAGTTGTTATTTATATTTCCTTATATCATGATGAATGTTTACTATTCATGTTAGAATTTTATTAACCGAAAACTTAGTACATGTGTGAATACATAGACAAATCTGAGTGTCCCTAATATGCCTCTACTTGACTAGCTCGTTAATCAAAGATGGTTAAGTTTCCTAGCCATAGACATGTGTTGTCATTTGATGAACGTTTAGTTTTACTTCTATTGCTTTCATCTTCACTTATACATGTTCCTCAGACTATGAGATCATGCAACTCCCGAATACCGGAGGAACACCTTGTGTGCTATCAAACGCCACAACGTAACTGGGTGATTATAAAGATGCTCTACAGGTGTCTCCGATGATATTTGTTGAGTTGGCATAGATCGAGATTAGGATTTATCACTCCGTGTATCAGAGAAGTATCTCTGGGCCCTCTCGGTAATGCACATCACTATGAGCCTTGCAAGCAATGTGACTAATGAGTTAATTACGGGATTGCTACCTCTTGAGCATGCGTCAGTTTTCCCTTGAAGAGGAAAGGGTGATGGAGCAAAGTAGCGTAAGTATTTCCCTTAGTTTTTGAGAACCAATGTATCAATCCAGTAGGAGACTACACACAAGTCGCCTAGTACCTGCACAAACAATCAAGAACCTTGCAACCAACGCGATAAACGGGTTATCAATCCCTTCAGGGTCACTTGCAAAAGTGAGATCTGATAAAGATAATAAGATAAATATTTTTGGTATTTTTGTTGTATAGATTGGAAAATAAAGATTGCAAAGTAAATAGTAAACTAGAATTGTAGATTGGAAACTTATATGATGTAAAGTAGACCCGGGGGCCATAGGTTTCACTAGTGGCTTCTCTCATGATAGCATGTATTACGGTGGGTGAACAAATTACTATCGAACAATTGATAGAAAAGTGCATAATTATGAGAATATCTAGGCATGATCATGTATATAGGCATCACGTCCGTGACAAGTAGACCGAAACGATTCTACATCTACTACTATTACTCCACACATCGACCGCTATCCAGCATGCATCTAGAGTATTAAGTTCATAAGAATAGAGTAACGCATTAGGCAAGATGACATGATGTAGAGGGATAAACTCAAGCAATATTATATAAACCCCACCCTTTTATCCTCGATGGCAACAATACAATACGTGTCGGTTCCCTTTCTGTCACTGGGATCGAGCACCGCAAGATAGAGTAACGCGGTTTTGTATTAACGTTGTCACATCATTGTTTTTTGAAGAAGAGCAGGAGAATTGTGATTTTCATTGGAAGGAGAACAGCCGCAGAGTGCTAACTGTATAAGATGTCACATAGAAATAGACAAATAATTAAAAGAAAGGAGAAAGAAGAAGCTAAGCTCTACTCTCGCGGCAACAAGTGGCGAGCTCCGGCCACCACCCATCAGCTTATATTGCTGTTGATGTCACTGAGAACAACTATAGTTGGACGTTCACAATCTCTCATGATTCTGTCATTCCTCTCCTTCCAGTTGGCCCGGATGACAAGTATAGCCATGCAACACACCCGACGTTGCTCCCTTGGGTCGTTGGCAAGTCTTTTTTTTGTAACCCGCCATCAAGGCACTTTATTACTGATTAGGCGGTACACCATCTGATTGCACTTGGGCAATCAGGAATGCAGGGATTACATCAAAGGAGGAGCTATCGCACTCCATATTCAGTGCTTTCTTTGCACACAGATGAGCCGCAAAGTTCGCACTACGATTAGAAAACACTAACGAGAATCCCTGAAGTTGTGATAGATACGTCTTCATCTATCTGAAGATATGTCCGGCCTCGGAGCGGTCATGCCCCGCTTCCCATGTGGTCGCAATCATCTGGCAATCTGTCTCTAAGCTCACCTTCTGGTATCCCTTTTCCATAGCCATACGCAGGCCATCTCGACACGCTAATGATTCAATGATGAATGGGTCTGTTATAGCATCATACTTAGTTGTGTGTGCTGCGACAAACATACCTGAGTGATCCCTCATAATTGCCCCAGCCCCCGCACACTTTTGTGCACATCCGATTGCACCATCGGTGTTAATTTTGATCCACCCAATTTCAGGAGGATCCTATTTTGGCTGACGTTTAGCTTGTTGCTCCTCTATTGCAGGGATATCAATAGCTCTGACAAGCTCTTATATCAGCTGCATGGACCTATGTCGTTGGTGAGTCTAGCAAACCAAGTAGCCATGCCACCGAACTAGCTCCAGGATACTGGCCGAAATGAGGGTTCATTTTGCTAGCCTCTACGGTATCGTGCAAAGGAGGAAACTTCGACAATACTTTCTCGTCTTCATCTACTCCACTAGCAGTTACTTCGTACATTTACTTTGTGTAAGCGGTATTGTGTGTTTACTTTGTTCTTGCACCTGTTGTTGTGTTTCTTGTCATATAGATTGTCCAGCTAGTTGTACAACCTACCTTTTTGTTAAGACTAAAATTTGCAAAGAGGCCAAAAAAATGTTAGTCGCCTATTCACCCCCCTCTAGTCGACCATATCAATCCTTTCATCCCGCGGTTCAATATAATTGGTTCGGGCCACCCCATCACCCTCGTCCTCGACAATTATATTGTGCACAATAACACTGATGAGGACATCCCTACTATTCTTCCATTTCCACCTCATGATGTTGGCCAACAAATTGTTGCAAAGAAGTCCAATGATGAAATCAGAATTGGATCTATTACAAGAGCCCTTGCAAAGCTAATAGAACAACAGGTGAATTGGCTCTTAATAGATTCTGATTATTTCATTAATGAGAATTGTTTACTGCCTAAGTCTTTGTGTGTTTGCATACTCAGGTTCATGAGAGAAGAAGGCATAACACGAGGGAACGAGGAGTTGAAGCAGCTAGAGCAAGACGTGGTGATCATGCACATGGACGCGAGGAAGGAGAGGGAGGACGGTGACCAGCATGAGGAGGGGGACACCACATAGGAGGCCACATATGGCGCACCACCAAGTGCTTGTGCGCCTTACACATACGGCCTGCACGCCTAGTTGGCTGCACCCAACTAGTGGGTCAGTTTGTATCAGTTTGAGTCGAACTGAGTCGGTTTGGGCTAAACCCAAGTTGGGTTCGGGTTTGGTTAGAGTGCCGGACGCCCCCTCCTCTATAAGTACTCTTGGGGCGCCCACAATTAGGGATAGGCCATGTTAAAATTAAACCCTAGTTTCGTTGAACTTGCTATCAAGCATTCATCTGAAATTGCATCTCTAATTCGTATCGATCTGGAGATGTGAACTACAAGTTGAGTGTAATCTGTTGTTCCATTGGGAATTAGTGAATTGCAATTATACCGTTTCGTGGTCGACGGCTACGTTGCGCAAGTGTGTGAAGTCATGAATATCCGAAGGGTAGAGAGCTATTGCATTGGCATCAAGAATCTAGCGAGGAGAGATCATCGGCGACACCCAGTTATCTATCATCATCATCATACCACCACCATCTTACTGAGAAGATCGGGCCACCCCATATCATCTTGGTATCAGTTTTCCAATGTTGCCTCGGTAAGCATCCACCAAATTCACCCCTAGTTTTAGTTGTTTTTCTTCCTATAGAGAAAAGGCCAAAAATATTAGGGTTCTTAGTTTTCACCATAGCCTAGATTGCATCGAAGTCAAGTTTTAGTTTGTTGGTCGTTTATTTGGCGTAGCTTTTCTTCTGTTCGGAGCCGTAGATCATCTAGGGTTTTGTTTCTGCATCGTTAGGGTTTAGGTTTTCTAGTCGGAGTCCTCGTTTTAGTTGTGATCTTGGCTTGTTTTGAGTCGGCTACAAAGTCCTTATTCTCGACGGCTTTGTTTTTCCTTCCGAGTCAAGCTCCTGCCAGTGCTTACGCCCACCACCAGACACCCAACATCCATTGTCTGACCCCGTGCATGAGCCTACGCCCGCCACCAGACACCCAGCATCAATTGTCTGCCTCGGCGCGTGAGTTTCTGCAGTCTAATTTTAGTTAGGGTTTTGAGTCGGTTTTGTTTTCTATTTCCTTTTTACAGTCCGAATTAAATCGAGTCTTTCCTTTTGTGCGCCATAGACAAGCCATTCTTTGTTTTGTGTAGGAACTTACCTATTAAGACTAGCTTTTCCTTGTGCTCATCGGGCTGCTCTGATTAGGGTTTTTTCTGGTGCAAATTGTTTCTGCCTTGTTGAAAAAAAAAATTTCGCGGTGCGACGTTTGTGGACAAAAGAGAAGAGGAGAGAGACATTGGCTAGAAGTTGCTGTTATCTATTGCAGTGTTGGAATTAGATTATTTTGGTATTTTGCACTAGTAGTGAGCAATCTTGTGCCCGTATACCCTGAGCTTTTTGCTAGCGTCTCTCCCTGTGCATTGCCACACGAGCATTACTCCGACACATACATCAAATTTACGCTCATTTTTAGAGTTGCAATTGCCCCATTTATCTCCACTGCGTGCGTTTCTTTGGGTGTGTATCACACGATCAGCACTAGGACTTGTCTTCGGTGTACATAGGGTACCAAACCTACAACTCCACCAAATATAATCCTGCTCTGTCGTGTGGTAGCTCTTATACCCTAGTATTTACTTCATCACATCCGTGCACTAGTCTTATATCCGACCTGGTAAGTGTGCATTGCTATTCACTTTGGAACGGTAAGATTTCCTTTTCTTGTCAGTTTTCAGTGAGTTGTGAGTGTTCCACCAAAACAATTTTTGATTTAGTACACTAACCTGCTAATCATGTCTGAGAATGGTGTTGATGTGATGCAGAAAAAGGATGGTGACGAGTGTGTTACATGGAAGGAATATGAAGCTCTCCGTGATCATTTGACAGGGCTTATCAATAGCTCCACTGACAATATTGATGCTGATATTCAAGCTGTACAAATGAAAGTGGATGCAAGTGAAACTACAGTCAATGCTATGCAAACGCAAGTCAATGATCTCCAAACAAGCATACAACAATTGACAACTTCAGTCAATGGGCTGCGTGTAGCTATTGAGCAACGCCAACATGAGGGCCATGGCGATGATGATAGTGTCCATGCAGACAATGAAAACATGATGGGCAATAATGGCTGTGGGCGTGGCTTTCAAGGGCCTGTTCGCCCACCACCACTTGGTGCTCGACGTGTATCGCTTCAGGAGGATGATGGTTTGGGCAAGCCTAAGTTCACAATTCCCAGATTTGAAGGCTCCACTGATGTAGAAGAGTACCTCACATGGGAGCTCAAGATGGAGAAACTATGGCGTTTGCATGATTACACTGAAGATAGGAAGATCAAGCTTGCTTCCTCAGAATTTGATGGGTATGCTTTGCGTTGGTGGGATAGTATTATGCGCGAACTACGGGAAGACAATGAGTTACCTATTCTTACTTGGCGCAATATGAAGGAGATCATGCGAGCTTGTTTTGTTCCCACTAATTACTTGCAGACAGTTTATGATAAATTGACACAATTGAAGCAAGGTTCCATGACGATCGATGCATATTACATGGAGATGGAGATGTTGCTGCAGCGTGCACGAGTTAGAGAATCTGTTGAGATGTCTATGCAGCGTTTTCTCCATGGGCTGGAATATAACATCAAGGGTATTGTTAGGCATCACCAATACAATACAATGAACGAGTTGCTACATCCTGCAAGAGAAGCTGAGTCCCAGTTGGCCGAAGAAGCTCAAATTAAAGCCCGTTATGCTACAGTTGGGTGGTTCTCCAACAGAACACAGCCCCCCCTTACACGTCCGGTGAGGGTGTTGCCAGCCGCGCCTCTTCTTCTGCAACAAAACCAGCCTCCATTGTTTCACAATCAAAGAAACCTGCTGCTAGCTTAGGTTCCAACATGTCTACAGCCCGTAATCACGATATACTATGTCATACATGTGGAGGCAAGGGACACTACAAGAGAGAGTGCCTAAACCGAAAAGTGATGATTGTGAATGATGACAATGAATATGAGACTGGAGATGACACTGACCCATATGCTTCCGATGATGATGGGTTCACAAGTGAAGGCGGCATAGATGCCATTGCTTCTCCAGTGCCTACTATTGTTGTCTCGCAGCGTGCTCTTAGTGTGCGGCCACATGCTGATTCACAGCGCTGCAATCTGTTCCAAACAAAAGCACTAGTTGGCCCCAACAAAGCTTGTAAGGTGATCATTGATGGAGGTAGCTGCCGCAATCTTGCAAGCAAGGAGTTAAGTGCCAAGCTAAATCTGAAATATTTACCTCACCCAAATCCATATTACGTACAATGGTTGAGTGACAATAGTGAGATGAAAGCAAGGAGTTAAGTTCCATTGAATTTGATGTGGTGCCTATGACAGTTTGACATCTTTTATTGGGTCGGCCATGGCTCTATGACCGCCAGCACAATGGCCGTGCCAATACCTATCACTTGGAGTTCAAGGGCAAGAAAATCAACTTGCAGCCTATGTTACCACAACAAATTGTGAATGAGTCTCGTCAGAAAACAGAAGTGAATATCGAACAGCCACCTACACGAGAGAACAATGTAATAGCCGTGGGTGAAACCATAACAAAAAGTGCGAGAGAGCCTAGTTTGCTTATATTAGCCACCAAAGAAGACATGAGAGAATTTTGAGAGGATCCTACAGCCATGCCTCTTGTGCTCATGTACAAAGGCGAGCTTTTAGTTTCTAATGATATGCAACCTGGTTCTCCTGGTGTGTCTACTGTTTTGAAGGAATATGGCGATGTGTTTCCAGAGGAGGTACTAGCAGGGCTGCCACCATTGCATGGAATTGAGCACCAAATTGATCTCATACCAGGCGCTACCCTCCCCAACTGAGCGCCATACAGGACCAGCCCCGAAGAGACGAAGGAAATACAGAAGCAAGTGCAAGCACTACCAGACAAAGGGTATACTCGTGTTTCTCTTAGTCCTTGTGTTGTTCCTGTTATTTTGGTGCCTAAGAAAGATGGTACATGGCGCATGTGCGTAGACTGTAGAGCTATTAACAACATCACTATTCGATATCGTCATCCTATTCCACGCTTGGAGGATATGCTAGATGAATTGAGTGGTGTTGTTGTTTTCTCTAAAATTGATTTGCATAGTGGTTATCATCAAATTAGGATGAAAGAAGGGGATGAATGGAAAACTGCTTTCAAAACTAAATTTGGTTTATATGAGTGGCTAGTTATGCCTTTTGGTCTTACTAAGGCACCCAGTACATTCATGAGATTAATGAATCATGTTTTGCGAGAGTTTATTGGCCGTTTCATGGTTGTATATTTTGATGACAAACTTATTTACAGCCGCAATGAATCTGAACATTGTGATCATATTAGACAAGTCTTGCAAGTGTTGCATGATGCTAAATTATATGCTAATCTTGAGAAGTGCACATTTGCAAAAGATAAGGTCATATTTCTGGGATATGTTGTATCTAAGCATGGGGTAGAAGTAGATTCATCTAAAATTGAAGCAATTCAAAACTGGCCTACTCCCATCATTGTTAGTCAAGTACGAAGTTTTCACGGTCTTGCTGGTTTCTATCGGCGTTTTGTGAAAGACTTTAGTACTATTGCTGCACCATTGAATGAATTAACCAAGAAAGGAGTGCCTTTTGTTTGGGGTGCTGCACAAGATCATGCATTTGACAAGCTGAAACGTTTGCTAACTTCTGCACGATTACTTGTGCTACCTGATTTTTCTAAGCAATTTGAAGTTGAATGTGATGCTAGTGGTATAGGAATTGGTGGTGTGTTGATGCAAGAAGGTAGACCTATTGTTTATTTCAGCGAGAAACTTTCTGGTGCTAGACTAAATTATCATGTTTATGACAAAGAATTGTATGCGCTTGTTAGAGTTCTTGAGGTTTGGCAACATTATTTGTGGCCAAAAGAATTCATCATACATTCTGATCATGAAGCTTTAAAATATCTGAAAGCTCAATCTAACTTGCATAGGCGTCTAGCTAAGTGGGTTGAGTTCATTGAGTCATTTCCCTACATAATTAAGCATAAGAAATGGAAAGATAATGTTGTTGCTAATGCTCTATCTAGGAAGAACATGTTATTGACACATCTCGATGTTAAAATTCCTGGTTTAGAGAGTTTGTGTGCTTTGTATGCAACTGATCGTGATTTTGCTGAACCATATCGTTTGTGTATGCTTCGAAACGCATGGGACAAGTACCACATACATGATAGATTTTTGTTTCGTGCTAACAAACTATGTGTTCCAGAATCGTCGGTGCGTTTGCTATTATTGTAGGAATCACATGCAGGAGGATTGATGGATCACTTTGGGCGTGAGAAGACGTTGCTCATGCTAGCTGATCACTTTTATTGGCCCAAGATGAGGCGCGACGTGGACAGGTTTGTTAGGTGCTGCATTACATGTAACAAGTCCAAGTCAAAACTGAAGCCTCACGGTTGTATACACCACTACCTACACCTACCACACCATGGGAAGATATAAGTATGGATTTTGTGTTAGGTTTGCCACGCACTAAACAAGGTCATGATTCTATATTTGTGGTAGTGGATAGATTTTCTAAGATGGCACATTTTATTGCATGCCACAAAAGCGACGATGCGTCGCATATTGCTAACCTGTTTTTCAGGGACAACGTACGCTTGCATGGAGTCCCAACACTATTGTTTCTGACAGGGACGTGAAGTTTATGAGCTACTTTTGGAAGACACTATGGGGAAAGCTAGGAATGAAGCTGCTGTTCAGTACTACATGTCATCCCCAAACGGATGGTCAAACAGAGGTGGTGAACCGAACATTGTCACAATTGCTGGGAGCTATGATCAAGAAACATCTACGTGAGTGGGAGGAGTGTTTGCCACATGTTGAGTTTGCATATAACAGAGCGGTGCACACTACTACCCAGCTTTGTCCTTTTGAGGCGGTGTATGGCTTCAAACTTATCACACCACTAGATTTGCTGCCTCTTCCATTGCATGAGAGAGTAAATATGGAGGCATCAAAACGAGCAGATTATGTGAAGAATATTCATGAGAAGACACGAGAGGTGTCGTGGAATCGTCACGGCAGATGTCCTTGTGAAAGGACTTTGTCGTGGAGCCATCACAACTAGGAAGCTTAAAGGGGTTAAAGTGGGACAAAGGACACGAGGGTTTATACTGGTTTGGCCCCTTGCAGTGAAGGTGAAAGCCTAATCCAGTTGATGTGGAATTACTAGGGTTTCGCTGACCAGGGAGCGAATCTGCTATGCCTGCCTCTCGATTTGATGTTACTTGCCCTAAACCGCCGGTGGGTCGTCCCCTTATATACACGGGTCGACGCCCCGCCGCCTACAAAGTCCCGACCGGCTCATAAACAGCGTCCGACTCGGTGTCTAGTTAAACTTGCCTTACAACACAAGTCATGCAATATGGCGGTTTATCAATATGGGCCTTAAGCCGCCTACGGGCTTTAGACCCTTTATTGAACCGCCATCTTCAAGCTTGATATTGGGCTTCATATGATAGATCATCATAGCGTAACCCGGCCCCTCCTAGGTGGGTTACACTAGTAGTTATATCCCCAACATTAGGCCCCATATTGATTTGAACCAGTTCATGTCAATCTTCAATACCTTAAGAAAAAGCCTTCTGTCTTCTGTCTGTTCAAAAGTTATAACCCGCCATGACGTCATCTTCTGGATCCACGATAACCCGCCATGACGTCATCTTCCATTAAATTCATATTTTATTCTATCATATCCCAACGGATCTTTATCTTAATGGCCGTTCCGAGAATCGAGGCGTTTGATTAGCTAGATAACCATGTTTCGGTCTCCTTGTTTCTCGCGCCCGCTCTGTTAGTATTTACCTTATAAATAGGCACGACCCTTAGGTCTTTCTTCATTCTCCCCCTTTCTGTCGTCTTCCTCCTCTCGCGACTCCATTGCCGCTCGAGATCTGCCGCCGCCGCTGCAGAGTACCTCATCTTCGTCGAGCTTGGCCGCTGCATCAACCTAATTGACCAGAGAACGGCGGCGATCGTTCATAGTAGATCCGCAGTTGTAAGTCTTCACCTTCCCGCACTTCAGATCTGCATTAAGGTTTTCAAGTTCTTCCGTGTTCTTCATGGTTCTTCATCGTTTCTTCGCGGTTCCTTCACCGCAGCCTCTTCTGATCCAAAAAGAGCATATAACTTGTGCGGTAACTGTTTCGCATCCATTTCAGATGCTAGTAGATTCCTTTCTCTAGTTCAGAGGCCTCATTAGAACTCTCAGACTCATTTGCACCAGATTTTTAGGTCTAGAACATTTTCTTTTCTAAACGACCGTTTGATCCAAAATAACAAATGCCATATGTGAAACTTGTTTGTGTCACACTTAGGCAAAAAAAAGTATCTGGTAAATCCACCTAACCACGGCGATTCTTATTGCCGGCTTAAAAAAGGTAATTCTCAATCAATAATTCCGACCCCTCATGGTGGTTTAAATAACTTAACTACTTATGATGCCCATGGCGGCTTGAATAATCTGATATAATTAGCCACATGTCATTAGGCCCCTTCGTAAGCCGCCATCTGAATATGATTTGAAAATTTTCCTCTGGCTTAAATTTGAGCCGGAAATTTTTATTTTGTCATAGGCTTCCATCTTCATAATGCCGCAAAAGGCTCCCAAAGCACCCGTCACATGCAACTGGGTTAGATCCATCGTCACAGATAACACTTTGAATGACTTTGTGAAGACTGGTTATCTACCGAAGAAGGAGGTCATGTCCTATTGTGCTCCTGATCCGACAGAAGAAAAACCTCAACCCAAGGACGGGGAAGTTGTCATTTTTACTGATCACATGAACCGGGGCTTTACTCCACCCGGCTCAAAAAATTTCAGAGACGTCTTACACTTTTTTGACCTGCGACCTCAAGACATCGGACCCAATTCCGTGTCAAATATCTGCAATTTTCAAGTGTTCTGTGAGGTGTACCTTGGAGAAGAACCTAACCTGCTACTCTTTAGAGAGTTGTTTTATTTGAACCGTCAAAATGAACGTGCCAACGGGCCCAGCTTGGAGCTTGGTGGAATCTCAATCCAGCGGCGGAGAGACCGTCTCTTCCCGTATGCCGAGCCACCGAGTCATCCTAAAGATTGGAACCAAACGTGGTTCTACTGCCAAGACACTTCTCCAGCTAATGAAAACCCTCTGCCCGGCTTTCGCGCCCTGCGCCTAGAGTCAACTCATCCCTTGCCAGACAAACTGTCTCCAGCTGAACATCAAACACTTGCCCCCACCATGAGCAAGATCAAGGCTCTTCTTGGTAATGGCCTAAACGGCATTGATCTGGTCCAGGTTTGGCTTGCCTGGTGGGTTATTCCTTTGAGCCGCCGCCCCATCTTGATGTGCGATTACACGGGTCAAAAGAATGATCCTCTACGGCACAGCCCTGACGACCTACCTGAGGACGTCGTTGATGATATGACCAAGTCTCTTCTGAATGAGAGCCTGGCCGACTGCGGGAAAGTGGGCTTACGTCCTTTCCGCAAAGTGAACCCGGCTCCAGCGGTAAGCCATTGACTTGAGCCTTTTTTTACCTCAACTTTAACAATTTTATTTTTACTCAGAAACCTTTGTTATAATTCATAGGCTGATGATGAATTTTGGAAGGTTAAGTATGACCATGAAGCTGCGAAGAAGGCTAGAAAAGCCAAGAAAGCCGCCAGGAAAGCCGCTGCCCGGAAGAAGAGGAGCAAGCCTAGCGCCTCAGATATGCTTCATTTGGAAGATACCTCCGAGTCAGAGGTAGCTATTGACTCCTTAGGCTTCTTTTTTAACCATCTTATTGACACTGATTATCACCAGGAGGATACAGGAGCGAGTCATGTAGCGATTGAAGAGGTAACTATAATTTCCTCCGACTCCGAGCCTTTGCCGAGACAGAAAGTCCGAAGAGTAAACCGGAAAGTAAGATTTTCACATCCTTTAGCTTACCAAGATCCTCAATTTCTTTTGAAGCGACATATTCATTAGAGCCGAAGGTAGACCCGAACGAGTAAAGATGCGGAACTCTCCTCCGGCTTACCCGATGTAACAAGGAAACGCCGGATTGAGGTAATCTCCAATTTACATTCTTTTTATCCTTTGGCGGTTTTCACTCATCAATCTCTCAATTCTTCTGACTCAAACTATCATGGAACTTCACCTTCCTATGGTGAATCAATGCAGTCCAATATGCCGGCTTTCAAAACCGCTCCAGGGTAACCATAATTTGCTTCTCCTGTACCTATCTTACTCATGCTTTTTGCACTAACCTTTTGTCTTTTACACAACATACAAGTCAAGCCCAGCAAGAGGGCGAAGAAGAACAAGCCGGCCGCAGAGCTGATCTTGACTGAACCAGAGCTCAGAACGGCTGCTCCTGATGCCTCCACTCATGAGCCGCCGCCTGAACCAGCCCACGATATTCCAAAGCCTACTGCTGAGCCGCCTGTCGAGCAAGCCATTGATGGTTCTAGAAACCCGGAGATCCCTAGCCCGGCCAAAATGGATGACCCGGACGTCAAATCATCAAAACTGACTTTGTAGAGCCGGGGAGACCCACCGTGCTAGCCAAATGTTCCACCAAAGAAGAACTTCTGGAACGCCGCAAAGCCAAACTAGATGTCATTGATTATACTCATCTGAGCATTGGAGAGATCGTTTCTGGTTATATAAATCAAGTGCATAACAGCCGTGACATGGAAATTGACATGGTGAAATAGATACACCAAAAATCTGAGGTATAACTCTTGTTGCTATACTTTATTTATCCTTACTATACCAGCCCCCAAGTCTATTGCTTATGATGAAATATGTTGTAGACTTAACACCAGTTTAGTAATACCTGCAAGAAACCCGGCTTATCCTGTAGCACCCAAGGGCCGGCTTAGACAACATATTTGAACCGGTTCTTATCATGTTTTGACCAAGTACTTTGAACAACAATATGCATTAGCCCCCAAGTGCCAAGTAGCTTTGCCTGCAAAGTGCTTGGGACTTATTTCCATGAACCACCACTATAAACAGAGTTCTTCAGCATACATTAGCCCCCAAGTGCCAAGTATCTTTGCTTGCAAAGTGCTTGGGACTTAATGTTGCTTTATGATGATCCTGACTGTAACCCGACATTTATATAGGCCACCATTAGTCAATTTGAATCGGAGATTTCTGACTTGAAACGTCGCCTGGAAGCTCAGGAGAGTGAGACCCAAAACGCCAACTCCAAGTTTGAATTCAGTGTATCTGAACAAGAGAAACTAAAAAAGAACTTTGAAGCAGAGAAGAAGGCCTGGGCTGATGAAAAGACCGCGTTGATCAACCGGGCTGAGAAAGCAGAGGCGACTCTTGCAGAAACAACCGCCGAGTTATCCGATTTAAAACGCCATGTATCTCAGATGGTCTAAGCAATCTTTGGTAAGTTACTCTGTAAGTGTTAGATATTTTAAATCTTTTTCAACAAGTATCTCAATTGTCATCAACTCACCTGACTTTGTAATGCAGGCCCCAGGAGTTCCAATCTTAACCAAAGCATGCTGATAAAGCTGAAGGCGGTTTATACACTGGTGGAACAACTCTACACTGGGTCACAACGTGCTTTAGCCGTCGTGGCTTTGTCAAATGAAGTTCCCACTCTCCTGGCGGATGTACTAAAACGGCTTGCCGTGCTACCTCCGCGGTTCCAGGAATTAAGATGAGCTTCTGCAAGAGCCGGAGCCATAGCCGCATTAAGCCGGGCCAAAGCTTGGCTACCGGAGCTAGACCCGGCCGACATCGCCCTTGTTTATCCAAGCCTGAAGGAAGACGGAACCCCATTTAACCAGAAGAATTTCGCCGCTTGCATGAAGGAAATACGCCCTGTGGACACTCTGATCGGTAACGACACGGATCTTACCAAGTACCAACCGGGTTATGACGCCGAGAATCAGAGAATCCCGACGCCACATTATCAAGCAATCAGCCTGATCCCTCCAATTCGTAAGCATACCTTCGCCCCTGAAGTTGATCCGGCCGGGTTAATTGATGATGAAGCTGAATTTGAAGCTTTGAGTGGCATTGACTGGTCATCATCAACCTTCCAGGACAAGGAAACAGACGGAGGAGCGGAAAGGGATGAACCGGAAGCTTCAGGCCAACAACATATTTGATCTATCAAGCGGCCCATCTATATGCCTTGCTAAAAACAATGCCTTATTATTTGGACTCGGGGAGTCATGTAATAGCGTAGAAAAACACTTAATTTTGTCGTGCCATCGCGCATGTGTCTCGCGCTCAACACTATTTAAGCCGCCATCTTATATTCCTCCGTATTATGCTGATCCTCTGCTTTCCTTATGTTTAAAGAGCTTCTTTAATTGTCCTGCATAGAGAACAAATCCCAAGTCCCTTGGCGGCTTACCGCATGGTGGGTCATATACTTTACATATAACCCGGAATATGAACATAAAATCATAAAGAAGCCGGTTCTCAATTATATCTTTAAGACATAACCATAACAACATTCGTGTGATCCTTGGATGACACTGCTGGTTTATGTGACCCGAACAATGAGGGTGAAAACCCAACTCTGTAAAACCCGGCACATATGATGTTTGTTATGTGCTAATAACTTTATTAATCAAGAAGGTTAAGCCGGTGGAATAGAAACCACCCCATAAATGCTTTCAAATATGATAAAAAAGGTCTCAGGATAATTAAATAATTGTGATTGCAAAACTTTTACTGGAAACAGACAAAATTTTGAGGCTCCTGATTCGAATACGATTAGTAAACCGTTCCAAAGGGGTTAAGCTAAGATTCAAATACGATCATATAGCCCCCAGTGGCTTCGGCGTTGCCGATCTAGAGGGTATCGACAGCTATGTTCTCTTTGGTTCGAATACGACCTATGTTTGAACAGGAAGCCCCCAAATGACATTGAAAGTTGTTTAATGACGCTGATTCGGATACGATCCATGTCAGACCCAAAAGGGGTTGAGCTATGATTCGGATACGATCAAGAAGCCCCCTAGTGGGTTTGGCAGTATGTCAATCAAAAGGGTATCAACAGCCATGTTCTCTTTGGTTCGAATACGACCTATGTTTGAACAGGAAGCCCCCTGGTGATCATGACTTTTAATGGCTAGATTCAAATATGATCATAAGCCGTACCAAAGGGAAAGCCGGATTCAAATATGATCCGCTCCTTGTTGGTTGTTTGAACAATATAATATTGAAGACATATAAACTTTTGAGGATGGAAAGGACAGAGGTCCTGCTTTATTACTTTTCATAATATATACATCATCAAAATATGTACATCATGAGAGCTGGTGGCTCAAGTGTAGTAAGGCCGAAGATGAGCGATATTCCACGGCCGGCGGGTCTCCTCTTCCGACTTACGTGAGTCTTTGTGCTCTTGAACATCAATGAGGTAATATGACCCGTTATTCAGGTTCTTGCTGACCACAAAGGGTCCTTCCCAAGGCGGGGATAACTTGTGCATATCGGACTGATCCTGGATGAGCCGGAGTACTAAGTCACCTAATTGAAAGGTCCTGGACTTAACCCGGCGGCTGTGATAGCGGTGCAGGTCCTGCTGGTAAATCGCCGAGCGGGCTATTGCTAAATCACGCTTATCATCCAACAAATCAAGTGCATCCTGACGAGCTTGTTCATTATCAGCTTCAACATAAGCCGCCACTCGGGGCGAGTCATGACGGATGTCATTTGGTAGGACCGCCTCTGTTCCGTTAACCATGAAGAAAGGCGTATAACCCGTAGATCTGTTAGGTGTAGTATTGATGCTCCAAATCGCAGAAGGCAACTCCTCCACCCAACAACCCGATGTCCGTTGTAAAGGGACCATGAGCCGGGGCTTTATACCTTTTAAGATCTCTTGATTGGCTCTTTCGGCTTGACCATTGGATTGAGGATGAGCTACTGATGAAACATCGAGCCGGATATGTTCTCGTGACAAAACTCTTCCATAGCGCCTTTGGAAAGATTAGTACCATTGTCAGTTATGATGCTGTGTGGGAAACCAAAACGAAAAATCACCTTTTTCATGAACTGAACCGCCGTGGCTGCATCACACTTACTGACCGGCTCTGCCTCAACCCACTTTGTAAATTTATCAACCGCCACCAGGAGGTGTGTCTTTTTATCCTTGAACCTTTTGAAAGGCCCGACCATATCAAGCCCCCAGACTGCAAATGGCCAAGTAATTGGAATCATCCTTAAATCTTGAGCCGGCACATGAGCTTGTCGTGAGAATTTTTGACAACCATCACATTTACTGACCAGATCCTCCGCATCAGCATGAGCCGTAAGCCAATAAAAACCATGACGGAAAGCTTTGGCTACAAGAGATTTTGAGCCGGCGTGATGACCACAATCCCCTTCATGGATCTCACGAAGTATTTCTTGACCTTCGTCAGGCGACACACAACGCTGAAACGCCTCAGTAACACTGCGATGATGCAACTCACCATGAACAATTGTCATGGAGTTAGAGCGCCAGACGATTTGTCTAGCCAAGGTCTCATCCTTGGCAACTCGCCTCGGGTCATGTAAGCCAAATATGGCGCTGTGCAATCTGAGAGGACATGAAGAGCCGCTACCAACTGCGCTTCTGGATCTAGAACAGCTAAGTCTTCCTCTATGGGCAACTTGACCGAAGGGTTATGCAAAGCATCCAAAAATGTGTTAGGTGGCACCGGCTTATGCTGAGATCCCAGCCGGCTTAGAGCATCATCCGCCTCATTCTTCCTTCGATCGATGTGCTCCACTTTGATAACCCTTGAAGTGCCCAGCTACAACATCAACTTCACGGCGATAAGCTGCCATGAGAGGATCCTTAGAGTCCCACTTGCCTGACACCTGTTGAGCCACCAAATCTGAGTCGCTCAAGCACCTTACTCGGCTTAAGTTCATCTCCTTAGCCATCCGAAGACCATGGAGCAAAGCCTCATACTCAGCTGCATTGTTAGTACAGGGAAACATCAACCGGAGCACATAACAAAATTTGTCACCTCGAGGGGAAGCTAAAACAACTCCAGCCCCCGAGCCCTCCAATTGCCTGGATCCATCAAAGTGAATAGTCCAATATGTGTTATCTGGCTTTTCTTCAGGCGTCTGTAGTTCTGTCCAATCGTTGATGAAGTCCACCGGTGCTTGGGACTTGATGGCAGTGTGTGGCACGTATTTCAAACCATGAGGCCCAAGCTCAATGGCCCACTTGGCAACTCGTCCTGTAGCCTCTCTATTCTGAATGATGTCTCCCAAAGGAGCAGAACTTACCACAGTGATGGGGTGACCCTGGAAGTATTGCCTAAGCTTCCGACTCGCCATGAACACCCCATAAACAAGTTTCTGCCAATGTGGATATCTTTGCTTAGACTCAATAAGTACCTCACTGATGTAGTATACCGGCCGTTGAACCGGATGATCCTTGCCAGCCTCCTTGCGCTCCACCAAAATTGCAACATTGACAGCACGCGAGTTAGCGACCACATACAACAATAGCGGCTCTTTATCAATGGGAGCTGCAAGGACCGACAGCTTAGACAATTGTCTCTTTAAATATTCAAAAGCAGCATTGGCAGCATCGCTCTAGACAAAATTGTCTGTTTTCTTCGGTATGGCCTTCTCACCTAACCGGCTTATGAACCGGCTTAAAGTAGCGATACGACCCGCCAGTCGCTGAACATCATTGATGCACGCCGGATTAGCCAAAGAGGTGATTGCCTTGATCTTCTCCAGATTAGCTTCAATGCCTCTGTTAGAGACCAGAAAACCTAAAAGCTTGCCTGCTGGTATGCCAAACACACATTTGGCCGGGTTAAGCATCATTTTGTACACCCGGAGATTATTGAAGGTTTCCTTCAGATCATATATCAAGGTTTCCTTCTCTCTAGACTTCACTACAATATCATCCACATAAGCATGAACATTGCGCCCAATCTGATTGTGGAGACAATTCTGTACACATCGCTGATAAGTCGCCTGGGCACTCTTGAGCCCAAATGGCATAGATACATAACATAAGGCTCCAAATGGAGTGATGAAAGCCGTCTTCTCCTGGTCCTTAACTGCCATTTTGATCTGATGATAACCAGAGTAAGCATCCAAGAAGCTCAAACACTCACAACCCGCCGTAGCATCAATAATTTGATCAATACGGGGAAGAGCAAAAGGATCAGCCGGACACGCCTTATTTAAGTCCGTGTAATCCACCCACATCCGCCAGGTGCCGTTCTTTTTAAGTACCAGCACCGGGTTAGCCAATCATTCTGGGTGAAAAACTTCAACAATAAACCCGGCCGCTAAGAGCCGGGCCACCTCCTGACCGATAGCTTTCCGTCTGTCTTCGTTAAACCGCCGAAGAAACTGCCTAACCGGCTTAAACTTTGGATCAATATTAAGAGCGTGCTCAGCGAGTTCTCTCGGTACACCCGACATGTCAGAAGGTTTCCATGCAAAGATGTCCCGGTTCTCACGGATGAACTCGATGAGCACGCTTTCCTATTTAGGATCCAGATTGGCACTGATACTGAATTGCTTCGATGAGTCGCCTGGAATAAAATCAACAAGCTTGGTGTCATTAGCCGACTTAAACTTCATCACCGGGTCATGCTCTGAGGTTGGCTTCTTCAGAGATGTCATGTCCGCCGGGTCAACGTTGTCCTGATAAAACTTCAGCTCCTCTGCTGCACAAATAGATTCGGCATAAGCAGCATCACCCTCCTCACATTCCAGGGCTATTTTCCGACTCTCATGAATAGTAATGGTGCCCTTGTGACCTGGCATCTTGAGCTGCAAGTAAACATAACACGGCCGCGCCATGAACTTGGCGTAAGCCGGCCGTCCAAACAGAGCGTGATATGGGCTCTTGATCTTGACCACTTCAAAGGTTAATTTCTCACCCCAGAATCATGCTCATCTCCAAAGGCTACTTCCAGCTCAATCTTACCTACTGGGTATGCCGACTTACTGGGTACCACTCCATGGAAAACAGTGTTGGATGTCTTTAAATTTTTGTCAGTCAACCCCACACGTCGAAAGGTCTCATAATAGAGGATGTTGATGTTGCTACCTCCATCCATGAGTACTTTAGTGAATTTATATCCACCAACCTGAGGTGCTACCACCAAGGCTAACTGATCCGGATTGTTAACCCAGGGAGGGTGATCCTCCGTGCTCCACACGATAGGCTGCTCTGACCACCTTAAATAACGGGGAACTGCCGGCTCAATAGCATTCACAACTCTTTTATGAAGCTTCTGGTCTCGTTTGCACAAGCTAGTGGTGAACACATGATACTGTCCACTATTCAGCTGTTTGGATTGCTCTGATAACCCGATTGCTGTTGCTGCTGACCTCCCTGACCAAACTGCTGATTATAACCACCTTGATTTCCCTGGAAGCCGAAATTTGAGCCGCCACCCGGGCCATAAAAACCGCCTCCGCCTGAGCCGCCACCAGACCCATGGTTGCCATCAAACATGTTGGAATTCTTGAAAGCATTCATGATCGCGCAATCCTTCCATAGGTGAGTGGCTGGCCTTTCCCGAGTGCCGTATCTTGGACAGGGTTCATTGAGCAGTTGCTCGAGAGTAGGACCTAACCCGCCGGACCGAGGGGCGGCGTCCCCTTGCGTCGTTGATTGTTACCTTGTGAATTGGTGTTAGCCACAAACTCTGGGTTACCGTCGGCATTACGCTTACTGCCTCCTTGATTCGCCGGGTTATGCTGCTGACCCGTTCCGTTGTCGTTCTTCTTTCCCTTCCCTGTCTTCTCTTCATCAGACGCAGGATCCTTGATACTATCAGAATCGGCGTGTTTGACTAGAGCCGCCATCAGCTGGCCCATGTCATTACAATCATGCTTGAGGCGCCCTAGCTTCTGTTTCAGAGGTTCAAAGCGGCAATTCTTCTCCAACATTAAGATTGCAGAGCCGGCGTCCATCTTATCAGACGAATGTATTATCTCCTTGACCCGGCACACCCAATGAGTGGTGGACTCACCTTCCTCTTGCTTGCAATTAGTTAAGTCCACAATTAACATGGGCTGCTTGCAGGTGTCTTTGAAGTTCTGGATAAACCGGGCTTTTAAATCTGCCCATGAACCAATGGAATTAGGCGGCAACCCCTTCAACCAAGTGCGGGCCGTTCCGTCCAACATCATGGTGAAGTACTTGGCCATCGCCACATCACTGACCTCCAACAGCTCCATGGCCATCTCATAAATTTCAACCCACGCCCCAGGCTTTAAATCAGCCATATAATTTGGCACCTTTCGGGGTCCCTTGAAATCCTTAGGCAAACGCTCATTATGCAAAGCCGACACCAAACAAGGAACGCCGCCGGTTCTAGTGGCCACTCCTGTCTCTACATAAGCCGTTGAATAATCCGGGAAGGTTTGGTGGGCCGCCTGTTGAGCCGCCAGCTGACCCGCCCACTCATCTTCTCGACGTATCCTGTCTTGTACCGGATTATGCCCACCTGGCTGGTTACGACGCTGGGCGTTGCTTGACAAGGCCTCCGAATCCATATGTTTGTTGTAACTTGGGCTCCGGCTCGGGCGAGGAGTCGAATGAATCCTGTCTCGACTATAGGAATAAGCCTCCTGCTGAGCCAGAGCCATCTGAAGAAGTTCTCTGACCTTTGCGTCTCAACTGCTGTTGGAGAGTCGCCATCCACTGGGAGAGCCGCCAAACATGATGATGCAACAATCAGGTTTTCCAAGGGGTTGGAAAAATGACCCGACGGCGTTGGTATGTAGCGAGGCGGGGCCGTATTCACATGAGGAGGTTCCTTCAACCGGGGCTGAACCGGTCCCCCTGCTCCGGATGTTACAAACTGGTTTGCCTCCGGTGGGTTACTAGGGCCGGCTCCGGGCGTGCAAAAGAGATTCCGAGGATCATAAACCGGAGGAAAACGGGATTGAGCCTTCTTGTGCCTCCTCCTCATCATCTCGTTAGATGCGTTAAGGCTCATCGTAAGCTGGAAAGCCTCTGACTGAATCTGTTGAGCCCGAGCATCCAAAGCCGCCCGCTCCGCGGCCAATCTGGTGTCCTCAACTGCTAGGGCTTCCTTGGCTTGGGCTATCTCCTCACGTACCTGTGCTACCTCTGCATCATGTTTAGTTTGACTCGCTGGAATAATTGTGGCGGTTAACAGGGCCGTCAACTTGTCCATGAGATCAATCAACACCTGAGCCGGCGGGCGCACAGGGTCTCTTGCCCCGGCCGCTCCTGACCCGGAAGTTATCATTGCCGCAGCCATAGAGTTTTGACCGGGTTGAGTGCCAGCCATGAAGATCCCTACCCTGCTCGGCGGCTCAAAGGGGTACGGAATACTGCTGCCATCAAAACAGCCGCCAAGACCGCCATCTTGCATGAATCCGTCTCACCAGTGGACGACTCACCATTAGACTAGACGGCCGTCTCACCGCCATCCACAGATCCTTCAGAAAGTTCTCCTCTGTGGATGCAACCCATGAAGGCACGCTTCACGGCGGGCTGAGCTCGGGCTGGTCTCGCACGCTGAGCCGTCTCGATGATGTCGGTGCAGATGTCTGGCTCAGGGCCCGGCTCACCAATCCGGACGATGAAGACGTGGATTCCACCGAAGGGGACCCGGTACCCATACTCGATTGAGCCGGCGTCGGGACCCCAGCCGGCATCGTCGATGTAGAGCTTGCCGCGACGACTCTTGGTCATCCGGCCTACAGCGTATCCCTTGAGCCCTTCGAAGCTGCCCTTCAAGAACTCAAATCCATCATGCGCTGGCCCCACGGTGGGCGCCAACTGTCGTGGAATCGTCACGGCAGATGTCCTTGTGAAAGGACTTCGTCGTGGAGCCATCACAAGTAGGAAGCTTAAAGGGGTTAAAGTGGGACAAAGGACACGAGGGTTTATATTGGTTCGGCCCCTTGCAGTGAAGGTGAAAGCCTAATCCAGTTGATGTGGAATTACTAGGGTTTCGATTACCAGGGAGCGAATCTGCTATGCCTGGCTCTCGATTTGATGTTACTTGCCCTAAACCGCCGGCGGGTCATCCCCTTATATACACGGGTCGACGCCCCGCCGCTTACAGAGTCCCGGCCGGCTCATAAACAGCGTTCGGCTCGGTGTCTAGTTAAACTTGCCTTACAACACAAGTCATGCAATATGGCGGTTTATCACTATGGGCCTTAAGCCGCCTACGGGCTTTAGACCCTTTATTGAACCGCCATCTTCAAGCTTGATATTGGGCTTCATATGATAAATCATCATAGCGTAACCCAACCCCTCCTGGGTGGGTTACACTAGTAGTTATATCCCCAACAGGAGGCTATTGAGAAGAAAGCCAAGAACATTGCTGCTGGAAGAAACCAATCAAGAAAGCAAGTTTTCTTTCAGCCTGGAGATATGGTTTGGGTGCATCTGCGTAAGGATAGGTTCCTACAGCTGCGGCGTTCCAAGTTGTGACCGTGTGGTGCTCGTCCTTACAAGGTGCTAGCCAAGATAAATGACAATGCCTACTCGATTGATATTCCTATTGCTGAGTTTGGTGGCGTTAGCAATAGCTTCAACATTGCTGATTTGTCGTTGTATGATGGAGAAGACCTTGGAGCATCAAGGTCGACGCCTTTTGAAGGGGAGGGAGATGATGAGTACATCCCTACTATTCTTCCATTTCCACCTCATGATGTTGACCAACAAATTGCTGCAAAGAAGAAGTCCAATGATGAACTCAGAATTGGACCTATTACAAGAGCCCGTGCAAAGCTAATATAACAACAGGTGAATTTGCTCTTAATAGATTCTGATTATTTCATTAATGAGAATTGTTTAATGCCTAAGTCTTTGTGTGTTTGCATACTCAGGTTCATGAGAGAAGAATGCATAGCACGAGGGAACTAGGAGTTGAAGCAGCTAGAGCAAGACGTGGTGATCATGCACATGGACGCGAGGGAGGAGAGGGAGGACGGCGACTGATGTCTACTACGCAACCTTCTTCTTGTAGACGTTGTTGGGCCTCCAAGTGCAGAGGTTTGCAGGACAGTAGCAAATTTCCCTCAAGTGGATGACCTAAGGTTTATCAATCCGTGGGAGGCGTAGGATGAAGATGGTCTCTCTCAAGCAACCTTGCAACCAAATAACAAAGAGTCTCTTGTGTCCCCAACACACCCAATACAATGGTAAATTGTATAGGTGCACTAGTTCGACAAAGAGATGGTGATACAAGTGCAATATGGATGGTAGATATAGGTTTTTGTAAACTGAAAATATAAAAACAGCAAGGTAGCAAGCGGTAAAAGTGAGTATAAACGGTATTGCAATGATAGGAAACAAGGCCTAGGGTTCATTCTTTCACTTGTGCAAGTCCTCTCAACAATAGTAACATAATTGGATTATATAACTATCCCTCAACATGCAACAAAGAGTCACTCCAAAGTCACTAATAGTGGAGAACAAAGGAAGAGATTATGGTAGGGTACGAAACCACCTCAAAGTTATTCTTTCCAATCAATCCATTGGGCTATTCCTATAAGTGTCACAAACAGCCCTAGAGTTCGTACTAGAATAACACCTTAAGATACAAATCAACCAAAACCCTAATGTCACCTAGATATTCCAATGTCACCTCAAGTATCCGTGGGTATGATTATACGATATGGATCACACAATCTCAGATTCATCTATTCAAACCAACACAAAGTACTTCAAAGAGTGCCCAAAGTTTCTACCGGAGAATCACGACGAAAACGTGTGCCAACCCCTATGCATAGGTTCATGGGCGGAACCCGCAAGTTGATCACCAAAACATACATCAAGTGGCACGTGATATCCCATTTTCACCACAGATACGCACGACAAGACATACATCAAGTGTTCTCAAGTCATTAAAGACTCAATCCGATAGGATTACTTTAAAGGGAAAACTCAATCCATTACAAGAGAGAAGAGGGGGAGAAGAAACATAAGATCCAACTATAATAGCAAAGCTCGCGATACATCATGATCGTGCCAAATCAAGAACACGAGAGAGAGAGAGAGATCAAACACATAGCTACTGGTACATACCCTCAGCCCTGAGGGAACTACTCCCTCCTCGTCATGGAGAGCGCCGGGATGATGAAGAAGGCCACCGGTGAGGGTTCCCCCCTCCGGCAGGGTGCCGGAACAGGGTCCCGAGAGGTTTTTGGTGGCTAGAGAGGCTTGCGGCGGCGGAACTCCCGATCTAATCTCTGTTCTGGAAGTTTTATGATACGTAGGTATATATGGGTGCAAGGGGTACGTCGGTGGAGCTACGGGAGCTACGTAGAGTCCGAGTCTATCTGGTGGCTTTCCTTCCAAAAATAACTTCTCCAGTTGATTTCGTTGCGTTTCGACTCCGTCTGATATTCCTTTTCTTCGAAACACTGAAATAGGCATAAAACAACAAATCTAGGCTGGGCCTCCTGTTAATAGGTTAGTCCAAATAATAATATAAAAGTGGATAATAAAGCCCAATATTGCCTAAAACATTAGATAATATAGCATGGAGCAATCAAAAATTATAGATACGTTGGAGACGTATCAAGCATCCCCAAGCTTAATTCCTGCTCGTCCTCGAGTAGGTAAATGATAAAAAGATAATTTTTGATGTGGAATGCTAGTTGGCATAATTTCATTGTAATTCTTCTCAATTGTGATATGAATATTTAGATCCGAAAGATTCAAGACAAAAGTTCATATTGACATAAAAATAATAATACTTCAAGCATACTAACAAAGCAATTATGTCTTCTCAAAATAACATGGCCAAAGAAAGTTATCCCTACAAAATCATATAGTCTGGCTATGCTCTATCTTCACCACACAAAGTATTTAAATCATGCACAACCCCGATGACAAGCCAAGCAATTGTTTCATACTTTTGACATTCTCAAACTTTTTCAATCTTCACGCAATACATGAGCGTGAGCCATGGATATAGCACTATATGTGGAATAGAATGGTGGTTGTGGAGAAGACAAAAAGAGGAGAAGATAGTCTCACATCAACTAGGCGTATCAACGGGCTATGGAGATGCCCATCAATAGATATCAATGTGAGTAAGTAGGGATTGCCATGCAACGGATGCACTAGAGCTATAAGTATATGAAAGCTCAACAAAAGAAACTAAGTGGGTGTGCATCCAACTCGCTTGCTCACGAAGACCTAGGGCATTTTGAGGAAGCCCATCATTGGAATATACAAGCCAAGTTCTATAATGTAAAATTCCCACTAGTATATGAAAGTGACAACATAGGAGACTCTCTATCATGAAGATCATGGTGCTACTTTGAAGCACAAGTGTGGTAAAAGGATAGTAGCATTGTCCCTTCTCTCTTTTCTCTCATTTTTTTATTTTTTTATTTGGGCCTTTCTCTTTTTTATGGCCTCTTTTATTTTTTTTATTTTTTTCGTCTCATCCCGACTTGTGGGGGAATCATAGTCTCCATCATCCTTTCCTCACTGGGACAATGCTCTAATAATGATTATCATCACACTTTTATTTTTCTTACAACTCAACAATTAAAACTTGATTCTTAGAACCAAGTATGACTCTATATGAATGCCTCTGGCGGTGTACCGGGATATGCAATGAATCAAGAGTGACATGTATGAAAGAATTATAAACGGTGGCTTTGCCACAAATATGATGTCAACTACATGATCATGCAAAGCAATATGGTAATGATGAAGCGTGTCATCATAAACGGAACGATGGTAAGTTGCATGGTAATATATCTCGGAATGGCTATGGAAATGCCATGATAGGTAGGTATGGTGGCTGTTTTGAGGAAGGTATATGGTGGATGTATGATACCGGCGAAAAGTGCACGGTATTAGAGAGGCTAGAAATGGTGGAAGGAAGAAAAGTGCGTATAATCCATGGACTGAACATTAGTCCTAAAGAACTCATATACTTATTGCAAAAATCTAGAAGTTATCAAAGCAAAGTATTACGCGCATGTTCCTAGGGGGATAGATTGGTAGGAAAAGACCATCGCTCATCCCTGACCGCCACTCATAAGGAAGACAAGCAATAAATAAATTATGCTCTGACTTCATCACATAACGGTTCACCATACGTGCATGCTACGGGAATCACAAACTTTAACACAAGTATTTCTCAAATTCACAACTACTCGACTAGCATGACTCTAATATCACCATCTTCATATCTCAAAACAATCATCAAGGATCAAACTTCTCATAGTATTCAACACACTCATAAGAATTCTTACAAATCTTTTATGCTTAGCATATTAGGATTTTAAGCAAATTACCATGCTATAAAAGACTCTCAAAATAATCTAAGTGAAGCATGAGAGTTCATATATTTCTTCAAAATAAAACTACCACCATGCTCTAAAAGATATAAGTGAAGCACTAGAGCAAACAACAAACTACTCCAAAAGATATAAGTGAAGATCAATGAGTAGCTGAATAATTATGCAACTATGTGAAGACTCTCCCATTTAATAATTTCAGATATTGATACTTTATTCAAACAGCAAGCAAATCTAAACAAAATGACATGACGCTCCAAGCAAAACACATATCATGTGGCAAATAAAAATATAGCTCCAAGTAAAGTTACCGATGAACGAAGATGAAAGAGGGGATGCCTTCCGGGGCATCCCCAAGCTTAGACGCTTGGTTATCCTGTAATATTACCTTGGGGTGCCTTGGGCATCCCCAATCTTAGGCTCTTTCCACTCCTTATTCCATAGTCCATTGAATCTTTACCCAAAACTTGAAAACTTCACAACACAAAACTTAACAGAAAACTCGTGAGCTCCGTTAGCGAAAGAAAACAAAACACCACTTCATGGTACTGTAATGAACTCATTCTTTATTTATATTGGTGTTAAACCTAACGTATTGCAACTTCTCTATGGTTTATAAACTATTTTACTAGCCATAGAGTCATCAAAATAAGCAAACAACACACGAAAAACAGAATCTGTCAAAAACAGAACAGTCTGTAATAATATGTAACTAATGCAAACTTATGGAACTCCAAAAATTCTAAAATAAATTTGTGGACCTGAGAAATTTGTCTAGTAATCATCTGAAAAAATAATAAACAAAATAACACTCTCCAGTAAAAAGTTCTAGCTAATCTCGTGAGCGCTAAAGTTTCTGTTTTTTACAACATGATCATGAAGACTTCACCCAATTCTTTCCAAAGGTTCTACTTGGCAAAAACACTAACTAAAACACAAAACCACATCTTAACAGAAGCTATATGGGTTATTTATTCCTAAACAGAAGCAAAAAGCAATAAACTAAAATAAAGTTGGGTTGCCTCCCAACAAGCGCTATCGTTTAACGCCCCTAGCTAGGCATGATGATTTCAATGATGCTCACATAAGACATAAGAGTTGAAACATAAAGAGAGCATCTGAAGAATATGACTAGCACATTTAAGTCTAACCCACTTCCTATGCATAGGGATTTTGTAATCAAACAACTTATGGGAACAATAATCAACTAGCATAGGAAGGCAAAACAAGCATAACCTCAAGATTTTAAGCACATAGAGAGGAAACTTGATATTATTGCAATCCCTACAAGCATATATTCCTCCCTCATAATAATTTTCAGTAGCATCATGAATGAATTCAACAATATAACCAGCACCTAAATCATTCTTTTCATGATCTACAAGTATAGAATTTTTATTACTCTCCACATAAGCAAATTTCTTCTCATGAATAATAGTGGGAGCATCATAAGAGACTTGAATACTATAAATTGTTTCCACATTAAAAGAGTAATGTTCAGAGAAAGGGTACTCATAATAATTACAAGTTTTATAAATATAATCATCACTACTCTTTATAGCATAAGTTTCTTCACAATAATCATCATAAGTAGCAACTTTGTTCTCATCATAATCGATTGAAACCTCTTCCAAGATAGTGGATAGATCACTAAATAAAGTCATGACCTCTCCAAATCCACTTTCATAAATATTATAAGATTCAACATCCTCCAATATTATGGGATCACTACTTCCTAAAGTTGACACTCTTCCAAACCCACTTTCATAAATATAATCATCATAGATAGGAGGCATGCTTTCATCATAGTAAATTTGCTCAGCAAAGCTTGGGGGACAAAAAAATCATCTTCATCAAACATAGCTTCCCCAAGCTTGTGGCTTTGCATATCATTAGCATCATGGATATTCAGGGAATTCATACTAACAACATTGCAATCATGCTCATCATTCACATATTTTATGCCAAGCATTCTATGTAATTATTATTCTAGCACTTGAGCACAATTTTCCTTTCCATCATACTCACGAAAGATATTAAAAAGATGAAGCGTATGTGGTAAACTCAATTCCATTTTTTTCATAGTTTTGTTTTATAAACTAGACTAGTGCTAAAACAAGAAACAAAAATATTCGATTGCCAGATCTAAAGATATACCTTCAAGCACTAACCTCCCCGGCAATGGCGCCAGAAAAGAGCTTGATGTCTACTACGCAACCTTCTCCTTGTAGACGTTGTTGGGCCTCCAAGTGTAGAGGTTGTTAGGACAGTAGCAAATTTCCCTCAAGTGGATGACCTAAGGTTTATCAATCCGTGGGAGGCATAGGATGAAGATGGTCTCCCTCAAGCAATCCTGCAACCAAATAACAAAGAGTCTCTTGTGTCCCCAACACACCCAATACAATGGTAAATTGTATAGGTGCACTAGTTCGGCGAAGAGATGGTGATACAAGTGCAATATGGATGGTAGATATAGGTTTTTGTAAACTGAAAATATAAAAACAGCAAGGTAGCAAGCAGTAAAAGTGAGTATAAACGGTATTGCAATGATAGGAAACAAGGCCTAGGGTTCATACTTTCACTTGTGCAAGTCCTCTCAACAATAATAACATAATTGGATTATATAACTATCCCTCAACATGCAACAAAGAGTCACTCCAAAGTCACTAATAGTGGAGAACAAACGAAGAGATTATGGTAGGGTACGAAACCACCTCAAAGTTATTCTTTCCAATCAATCATTGGGCTATTCCTATAAGTGTCACAAACAGCCCTAGAGTTCGTACTAGAATAACACCTTAAGATACAAATCAACCAAAACCCTAATGTCACCTAGATACTCCAATGTCACCTCAAGTATCCGTGGTTATGTTTATACGATATGCATCACACAATCTCAGATTCATCTATTCAAACCAACACAAAGTACTTCAAAGAGTGCCCAAAGTTTCTACCGGAGGATCACGACGAAAACGTGTGCCAACCCCTATGCATAGGTTCATGGGCGGAACCCACAAGTTGATCACCAAAACATACATCAAGTGGCATGTGATATCCCATTGTCACCACAGATACGCACGGCAAGACATACATCAAGTGTTCTGAAGTCATTAAAGACTCAATCCGATAAGATTACTTCAAAGGGAAAACTCAATCCATTACAAGAGAGAAGAGGGGGAGGAGAAACATAAGATCCAACTATAATAGCAAAGATCGCGATACATCAAGATCGTGCCAAATCAAGAACACGAGAGAGAGATCAAACACATAGCTACTGGTACATACCCTCAGCCCCGAGGGAACTACTCCCTCCTCATCATGGAGAGCGCCGGGATGATGAAGAAGGCCACCGGTGAGGGTTCCCTCCTCCGGCAGGGTGCCGGAACAGGGTCCCGAGAGGTTTTTGGTGGCTACAGAGGCTTGCGGCGGCGGAACTCCCGATCTAATCTCTGTTCTGGAAGTTTTACGATACGTAGGTATATATGGGTGAAAGGGGTACGTTGGTGGAGCTACGGGGGCCCCACGAGGCAGGGGGCACGCCCTAGGAGGGGGGGGGCGCCCCCACCCTCGTGAGCACCTCCCGTATCTCCTGACATAGAGTCCAAGTCTATCTGGTGGCTTTCCTTCCAAAAATAACTTCTCCAGTTGATTTTGTTCCGTTTCGACTCCGTCTGATATTCCTTTTCTTCGAAACACTTAAATAGGCATAAAGCAGCAAATCTGGGTTGGGCCTCCGGTTAATAGGTTAGTCCCAAAAATAATATAAAAGTGGATAATAAAGCCCAATATTGCCTAAAACAGTAGATAATATAGCATGGGGCAATCAAAAATTATAGATACGTTGGAGACGTATCAGCGATCAGCATGAGGAGGAGGACACCATGCAGGAGGCCACATATGGCGCACCACCAAGTGCTTGTGCGCCTTACACATACAGCCTGCGCGCCTAGTTGGCTGCACCCAACTAGTGGGTCAGTTTGTATCAGTTTGAGTCGAACTGAGTCGGTTTGGGCTGAACCCAAATTGGGTTCGGGTTTGGCTAGATTGGTGGACGCCCCCAGCTCTATAAGTACTCTTAGGGCGCCCACAATTAGGGATAGACCACGTTAAAATTAAACCCTAGTTTCATTGAGCTTGCTATCAAGCATTCATCTGAAATTGCATCTCCAATTCATATCGATCTGGATATTTGAACTACAAGTTGAGTGTAATCTGCTGTTCCATTGGGAATTAGTGAATTGCAATTATGCCGTTTTGTGGTCGATGGCTATGTTGCGCAAGTGTTTGATGTCGTGAATATCCGAAGGGTAGAGAGTTGTTGCATTGGCATCAGGAATCTAGCGAGGAGAGATCATCGGCGTCACCCAGTTATCTATCATCATCATCATACCACCACCAGCTTACTGAGAAGATTGGGCCACCCCATATCAAACACAACATGTTATGAGTTGCCACAAAGTTTTTGATTCCCACATCATTTCAGCTCTACGAACAATTCCCAATGAGCTTGAAGCACTCGGAATGCCCTCTCCGCATATTTCCTCGCTGCTTCCTGCATTGTCGCAAAGTGGCTTTGTTTGTTGCCTTGTGGTTCAGATATGGTCTTCACAAACGTTGCCCGCTGAAGACAGATGGCATCGGCAAGATAGTATCCCATGTTTGTAGTTGCGGCCATTGGCAGTGTAGTTGCACGACGGTGATTCCTCATAAAAAGCCTTCTGAACACACGAGATCGTTGAAGCACCTTAATGTCGTTGTGAGAATCCAACATTCCAAAGAAAGCATGTCCAATTCATAAGTGATGTGATTCCACTACTTCCAGTATAATGTTGGCCTCTTTAGTGTGCCCTTGGTACATTCGACGCAAACCTTTGGGGGAGTTCTTCTATTGCTAATGCATGCAATCAATTAATCCGAGCATTCCTATAAAACCTCTTGCCTCTCCGATAGCCAACATTTTTTCTGTGTCCTGCACATTTGATTCTCTCGGATACTCCGCTCCAAACACATGCACCACGACGCGGGCAAACCTGGCAGTAGTATTCAGGCATGTGCTCTCCCTCATCCGGACCATCTCACCAACGACATGGGCGTCAGTACCAAGTGCAAGCATCCTCGAAGCAGTCATGCATTTATGCTTAGCAGAGAAAGAAAGTTGGTTGTAGCAATCCCTATTGAGCTTGAAGCAGTCATCATGTGCCTCCACTCCCTCCACAACACGCAAAAACAATGGTTTGCGCATACAAAAGCGGTGATGAAACCATGGATCATCCTGGAAAGTTGGGTCTGAGCAAAGTAGTCCTTGTACAACAGTCGTGCTCCAGAGGCCCTATCCCGATTAATATATCTTCTTCCTTTCATTGAGTCCTTAAAGTTGAGAATATGCTCCACCTACTGGTCCATTTCCTCTTGCATGCTCATGATCATATCCACGTCCCTACGTATCAAAAAACTCATTTTCAATCATTTTATCAAGCTCCATTCGTCCATACGCCTCGTCAGATGAAGCATCGAAATCCATCATTTTCCCCATTAATAAATCACAAAAAACCTAGTCGGACAATGTGTCAAACACATCAAGGGCAAGGTGTAGCTTACAAGTTGTCTTGACGTATCGTGGTGGCATCCGGACCAGCGACCTTGTCCACAGCGGCAATATCAACTAGGGGGATTGCATTGTCGTGCTGGTGGCGTTGAGGCTCGGAACGGCGGCGGAGCAAGGGTGGCGGTGAAAGAAATATGCCCTAGAGGCAATAATAAAGTTATTATTTATTTCCTTATTTCATGATAAATGTTTATCATTCATGCTAGAATTGTATTAACCAGAATCTTAGTACATGTGTGAATACATATACAAAACAAAGTGTCCCTAATATGCCTCTACTTGACTAGCTCGTTTATCAAAGATGGTTATGTTTCCTAACCATAGACTTGTGTTGTCATTTGATGAACGGGATCACATCATTAGGAGAACGATGTGATGGACAAGACCCATTAGTTAGCTTAGCATTATGATCGTTACAGTTTCATTGCTACTGCTTTTTCCATGACTTATACATGTTCCTCACACTATGAGATTATGCAACTTCCGAATACCGGAGGAACACCTTGTGTGCTATGATACGTCTCCAATGTATCTATAATTTTTGATTGTTCCATGCTATTATATTATCTGTTTTGGATGTTTATGGGCTTTATTAAACACTTTTATATTATTTTTGTGACTAACCTATTAACCCAGATCCAAGTGCGATTTCCTGCTTTTTCCCTTGTTTCAGTGTTTCGCAGAAAAGGAATATCAAGCGGAGTCCAAACGGAATGAAACCTTTGGGAGAGTTATTTTCGGAATGGAAGCAATCCAGGAGACTTGGAGTACACGTCAGGTAATCAACGAGGAGAGCACGAGGCAGGGGGCGCGCCTACCCCCCCCCCCCATGCGCGCCCTCCACCCTCGTGGGCCCCTCATGGCTCCCCTGACCGACTTCTTTCGCCTATATATATATCCATATACCCTAAAACCATCGCGGAACAGAATAGATCGGGAGTTCCGCCGCCGCAAGCCTCTGTAGCCACCAAAAACCAATCGAGACCCTGTTCCGAAGGTAGATGTAGAGGTACCGTGCCGACTGCGATCACATCGACTTTGGAACCATTTCCCACGCGCATCGTCACCTCGTCCTTTGCCAGTGTTCACTTAATCTGTAGTCCCTGTTTCGAGTTGCAAATATTAGCAACAGAACCAGTATCAAATACCCAGGTGCTACTGCGAGCTCTAGTAAGGTACACATCAATAACATGTATATCACATATACCTTTGTTCACCTTGCCATCCTTCTTATCCGCCAAATACTTGGGGCAGTTCCGCTTCCAGTGACCAGTCTACTTGCAGTAGAAGCACTCAGTTTCAGGCTTAGGTCCAGACTTGGGTTTCTTCTCTTGAGCAGCAACTTGCTTGCTGTTCTTCTTGAAGTTCCCCTTCTTCTTCCCTTTAGCCTTTTTCTTGAAACCAGTGGTCTTGTTGACCATCAACACTTGATGCTCCTTCTTGATTTCTACCTCCGCAGCCTTTAGCATTGCGAAGAGCTCGGGAATTGTCTTATCCATCCCTTGCGTATTATAGTTCATCACGAAGCTCTTGTAGCTTGGTGGAAGTGATTGGAGAATTCTGTCAATGACGCTATCATCCGGAAGAGTAACTCCCAGTTGAATCAAGTGATTACAATACCCAGACATCTTGAGTATATGCTCACTGACAGAACTATTCTCCTCCATCTTGCAGCTACAGAACTTATTGGAGACTTCATATCTCTCAATCCGGGCATTCTTCTGGAATATCAACTTCATCTCCTGGAACATCTCATATGCTCCATGACGTTCGAAACATCGTTGAAGTCCCGGTTCTAAGCCGTAAAGCATGGCACATTGAACTATCGAGTAGTCATCAGCTTTGCTCTGCCAGTCGTTCTTAACGTCGTCAGTTGCATCAGCAGCAGGCCCGGCACCCAGCGGTGCTTCCAGGACGTAACTTTTCTGTGCAGCAATGAGGATAATCCTCAAGTTACGAACCCAGTCCGCGTAGTTGCTACCATCATCTTTCAACTTTGCTTTCTCAAGGAACGCATTAAAATTCAACGGAACAATAGCACGGGCCATCTATCTACAATCAACATAGACAAGCAAGATACTATCAGGTACTAAGTTCATGATAAATTTAAGTTCAATTAATCATATTACTTCAGAACTCCCACTTAGATAGACATCCCTCTAATCCTCTAAGTGATCATGTGATCCAAATCAGCCAAACCATAACCGATCGTCACGTGAAATGGATTAGTTTTCAATGGTGAACATCATTATGTTGATCATATCTACTATATGATTCACGCTCGACCTTTCGGTCTTCGTGTTCCGAGGCCATATCTGCATATGCTAGGCTCGTCAAGTTTTTAACCTGAGTATTCTGCGTGTGCAAAACTGGCTTGCACCCGTTGTAGATGGACGTAGAGCTTATCACACCCGATCATCACGTGGTGTCTGGGCACGACGAACTTTGGCAACGGTGCATACTCAGGGAGAACACTTCTTGATAATTAGTGAGAGATCATCTTAAAATGCTACGTCAATCAAAGCAAGATAAGATGCATAAAAGATAAACATCACATGCAATCAATATAAGTGATATGATATGACCATCATCATCTTGTGCTTGTGATCTCCATCTCCGAAGCACCGTCATGATTACCATCATCACCGGCGCGACACCTTGATCTCCATCATAGCATCGTTGTCGTCTCGCCAATCTTATGCTTCTACGACTATCGCTACCGCTTAGTGATAAAGTAAAGCATTACAGGGCGATTGCATTGCATACAATAAAGCGACAACCATATGGCTCCTGCCAGTTGCCGATAACTCAGTTACAAAACATGATCATCTCATACAATAAAATTTAGCATCATGTCTTGACCATATCACATCACATCATGCCCTGCAAAAACAAGTTAGACGTCCTCTACTTTGTTGTTGCAAGTTTTACGTGGCTGCTACGGGCTTAAGCAAGAACCAATCTCATCTACGCATCAAAACCACAACGATAGTTTGTCAAGTTGGTGCTGTTTTAACCTTCGCAAGGACCGGGCGTAGCCACACTCGGTTCAACTAAAGTTGGAGAAACTGACACCCGCCAGCCACCTGTGTGCAAAGCACGGCGGTAGAACCAGTCTCGCGTAAGCGTACGCGTAATGTCGGTCCGGGACGCTTCATCCAACAATACCGCCGAACCAAAGTATGACATGCTGGTAAGCAGTATGACTTATATCACCCACAACTCACTTGTGTTCTACTCGTGCATATAACATCACCATAAAACCTAGGCTCGGATGCCACTGTTGGGGAACGTAGTAATTTCAAAATAATTCCTACGCACACGCAAGATCATGGTGATGCATAGCAACAAGAGGGGAGAGTGTTGTCTACGTACCCTCGTAGACCGAAGCGGAAGCGTTGACGCAACGTAGAGGAAGTAGTCGTACGTCTTCCCGGTCCAACCGATCCAAGCGCCGTTACTCCGGCACCTCCGAGTTCTTGGCACACGTTCAGCTCGATGACGCTTCCCGGGCTCCGATCTAGCAAAGCTTCGGGGAGGAGTTCCGTCAGCACGACGGCGTGGTGACGATCTTGATGTTCAACTGTTGGAGGGCTTCGCCTAAGCACCGCTACAATATGACCGAGGTGTAATATCGTGGAGGGGGGCACCGCACACGGCTAAGGAACGATCACGAAGATCAACTTGTGTGTTCTAGGGTGCCCCCTGCCC
This sequence comes from Aegilops umbellulata, assembly GCA_032464435.1. Lineage (NCBI taxonomy): Eukaryota > Viridiplantae > Streptophyta > Magnoliopsida > Poales > Poaceae > Aegilops > Aegilops umbellulata. Next base: position 65,909,859 of record CP136057.1, read on the forward strand.
CCGTATATATGAAGGAAATATGCCCTAGAGGCAATAATAGTTATTATTTATTTCCTTACATATCATGATAAATGTTTATTATTCATGCTAGAATTGTATTAACTGGAAACATAATACATGTGTGGATACATAGACAAACAGAGTATCACTAGTATGCCTCTACTTGACTAGCTTGTTAATCAAAGATGGTTAAGTTTCCTAACCATGGACAAAGGAGTTGTCATTTGATTAACAAGGTCACATCATTAGTTGAATGATCTGATTGACATGACCCATTCCATTAGCATAGCACCCGATCGTTTAGTATGTTGCTGTTGCTTTTATCCATGACTTATCCATGTTCCTTTGACTATGAGATTATGCAACTCCCATTTTCCGGAGGAACACTTTGGGTGCTACCAAACGTCACAACGTAACTGGGTGATTATAAAGGAGTACTACAGGTGTCACCAAAGGTAGATGTTGGGTTGGCGTATTTCGAGATTAGGATTTGTCACTCCAATTGTGGGAGAGGTATCTCTGGGCCCTCTCGGTAATGCACATCACTTAAGCCTTGCAAGCATTGCAACTAATGAGTTAGTTGCGGGATGATGTATTACGGAACGAGTAAAGAGACTTGCCGGTAACGAGATTGAACTAGGTATTGGATACCGACGATCAAATCTCGGGCAAGTAACATACCGATGGACAAAGGGAACAACGTATGTTGTTATGCGGTCTGACCGATAAAGATCTTCGTAGAATATGTAGGAGCCAATATGGGCATCCAGGTCCCGCTATTGGTTATTGACCGGAGATGTGTCTCGGTCATGTCTACATTGTTCTCGAACCGTAGGGTCCGCACGCTTAAGGTTACGATGACAGTTATTATGAGTTTATGAGTTTTGATGTACCGAAGGAGTTCGGAGTACCGGATGATATCGGGGACATGACGAGGAGTCTCGAAATGGTCGAGACGTAAAGATCGATATATTGGACGACTATATTCGGACATCGGAAAGGTTCTGAGTGGTTCGGGTATTTATCTGAGTACCGGAGAGTTACGGGAATTCGTATTGGGCCTTATTGGGCCATACGGGAAAGGAGAGAAAGGGCCAAAAGGGTGGCCGCACCCCTCCCCTTGGACTAGTCCGAATTGGACTAGGGAGGGGGGGCGCCCCCCTCCTTCCTTCTCCTTCTCTCTTCCCTTTCCTTCTCTCCTACTCCCCCTACAAGGAAGAACTCCTAGTTGGACTAGGAAAGGGGGAATCCTACTCCCGGTGGGAGTAGGACTCCCCTTGGCGCGCCAAACATAGGGCCGGCCTCCTCCCTCCCTTGCTCCTTTATATACGGGGGCAGGGGGCACCCCATGGACACACAAGTTGATCTTCGTGATCGTTCCTTAGCCGTGTGCGGTGCCCCCTCCACCATATTCCACCTTGAATATATCGTTGCAGTGCTTAGGCGAAGCCCTGCACCGGTAGAACATCAATATTGTCACCACGCCGTCGTGCTGACGGAACTCCTCCCCGAAGCTTTGCTGGATCGGAGCTAGGGGTGCGTCATCGAGCTGAACGTGTGCCAAGAACTCGGAGGTGCCGGAGTAATGGTGCTTGGATCGGTCGGATCGGGAAGACGTACGACTACTTCCTCTACGTTGCGTCAACGCTTCCGCTTCGGTCGACGAGGGTACGTAGACAACACTCTCCCCTCTCGTTGCTATGCATCACCATGATCTTGCGTGTGCGTAGGAATTTTTTTGAAATTACTACGTTCCCCATCAGTGGCATCCGATCCTAGGTTTTTACGGTTTGATGTTATTTGCACGAGTAGAACACAAGTGAGTTGTGGACGATACAAGTCATACTGCCTACCAGCATGTCATACTTTGGGTCAGCGGTATTGTTGGATGAGACGACCCGGACCAACCTTACGCGTACGCTTACGCGAGACCGATTCCCTCGACGTGCTTTGCACACAGATGGCTTGCGGGAGACTGTCTCACCAACTTTAGTTGAACCAAGTATGGCTACGCCCGGTCCTTGAGAAGGTTAAAACGGAGTCTATTTGACGAAGTATCGTTGTGGTTTTGATGCGTAGGTGAGATTGGTTCTTGCTTCAGCCCGTAGCAGCCACGTAAAATTTGCAACAAACAAAGTAGAGGACGTCTAACTTGTTTTTGCAGGGCATGTTGTGATGTGATATGGTCAAGACATGATGCTAAATTTCATTGTATGAGATGATCATGTTTTGTAACCGAGCTATCGGCAACCGGCAGGAGCCGTATGGTTGTCGCTTTATTGTATGCAATGCAATCGCCCTGTAATGCTTTACTTTATCACTAAGCGGTAGCGATAGTCGTAGAAGCATAAGATTGGCGAGACGACAACGATGCTACGATGGAGATCAAGGTGTCGCGCCGGTGACGATGGTGATCATGACAGTGCTGCGGAGATGGAGATCACAAGCACAAGATGATGATGGCCATATCATATCACTTATATTGATTGCATGTGATGTTTATCTTTTATGCATCTTATCTTGCTTTGATTGACGGTAGCATTATAAGATGATCTCTCACTAATTATCAAGAAGTGTTCTCCCTGAGTATGCACCGTTGCGAAAGTTCTTCGTGCTGAGACACCACGTGATGATCGGGTGTGATAGGCTCTACGTTCAAATACAACGGGTGCAAAACAGTTGCACACGCGGAATACTCAGGTTATACTTGACGAGCTATGCATATAAGATATGACCTCGGAACACGGAGACCGAAAGGTCAAGCGTGAATCATATAGTAGATATGATCAACATGATGATGTTCACCATTGAAAACTAATCCATTTCACGTGATGATCGGTTATGGTTTAGTTTGATTTGGATCACGTGATCACTTAGAGGATTAGAGGGATGTCTATCTAAGTGGGAGTTCTTAAGTAATATGATTAATTGAACTTTAATTTGTCATGAACTTAGTCCTAGTAGTATTAGCATATCTATGTTGTAGATCAATAGCTCGCGTTGTTGCTTCCCTATGTTTATTTTGATATGTTCCTAGAGAAAATTGTGTTGAAAAATATTAGTAGCAATGATGCGGATTGGATCCGTGATCTGAGGTTTATCCTCATTGTTGCACAGAAGAATTATGTCCTTAATGCACCGCTAGGTGACAGACCTATTGCAGGAGCAGATGCAGACGTTATGAACGTTTGGCTAGCTCAATATGATGACTACTTGATAGTTTAGTGCACCATGCTTAAACGGCTTAGAATCGGGACTTCAAAGACGTTTTGAACGTCATGGACCATATGAGATGTTCCAGTAGTTGAAGTTAATATTTCAAGCAACTACCCGAGTTGAGGGATATGAAGTCTCCAACAAGTTCTATAGCTAAAAGATGGAGGAGAATTGCTCAACTAGTGAGCATGTGCTCAGATTGTCTGGGTACTACAATCGCTTGAATCAAGTGGGAGTTAATCTTCCAGATAAGATAGTGATTGACAGAATTCTCTAGTCACCATCACCAAGTTAGTAGAACTTCGTGATGAACTATAGTATGCAAGGGATGACGAAAACGACTCCCGAACTTTTTCATAATGATGAAATCGATGGAGGTAGAAATCAAGAAAGAGCATCAAGCGTTGATGGTTGACAAGATCACTAGTTTCAAGTAAAGGGCAAAGGGAAGAAGGGGAACTTCAATAAGAACGGCAAGCAAGTTCCTGCTCAAGTGAAGAAGCCCAAGTCTGGACCTAAGCCTGAGACTGAGTGCGTTTACTGCAAAGGAACTGGTCACTGGAAGCGGAACTGCCCCAAGTATTTGGCGGATAAGAAGGATGGCGAAGTGAACAAAGGTATATTTGATATACAGATTATTGATATGTATTTTACTAGTGTTCATAGCAACCCCTCGGTATTTGATACTGGTTCAGTTGCTAAAAGTAGTAACTCGAAACGGGAGTTGCAGAATGAACAAAGACTAGTTAAGGGTGAAGTGACGATGAAAGTTGGAAGTAGTTCCAAGATTGATATGATCATCATCGCACACTCCCTATACTTTCGGGATTAGTGATGAACCTAAATAAGTGTTATTTGGTGTTTGCGTTGAGCATAAATATGATTTGATCATGTTTATTGCAATACGATTATTCATTTAAGTTAGAGAACAATTGTTGTTCTGTTTACATGAATAGAACCTTTTATGGACATACACACCCAATGAAAATAGTTCATTGGATCTCGATCGTAGTGATACACATATTCATAATATTGAAACCAAAAGATGCGAAGTTAATAATGATAGTGCAACCTATTTGTGGCACTGCCGTTTAGGTCATATTGGTGTAAAGCGCATGAAGAAACTCCATGCTGATGGGATTTTGGAATCACTTGATTATGAATCACTTGATGCTTGCGAACCATGCCTCTTGGGCAAGATGACTAAAACGCCGTTCTCCGGAACAATGGAGCAAGCAACAGATTTGTTGGAAATCATACATACTGATGTATGTGGTCCGATGAATATTAAGGCTCGCGAAAAGTATCATTATTTTCTAACCTTCACAGATGATTTAAGCAGATATGGGTATATCTACTTGATGAAACATAAGTCTGAAACGTTTGAAAAGTTCAAAGAATTTCAGAGTGAAGTAGAGAATCATCGTAACAAGAAAATAAAAGTTACTACAATATGATCGCAGAGGTAAAACATTTGAGTTACGAGTTTGGCCTTCAGTTAAACAATGTGAAATAGTTTCACTACTCACGCCACCTGGAACACCACATCATACTGGTGTGTCCGAACGTCATAACCGTACTTTATTGATATAGTGCAATCTATGATGTTTCTTACCGATTTACCACTATCGTTTTGGGGTTATGCATTAGAGACAGCTGCATTCACGTTAAATAGGGCACCATCAAAATCCGTTGAGACGACACCGTATGAACTATGGTTTGGCAAGAAACCAAAGTTGTCTTGTCTTAAAGTTTGGGGTTGTGATGCTTATATGAAAAAGTTTCATCCTGATAAGCTCAAACCCAAATCGGAGAAGTATGTCTTCATAGGATACCCAAAGAAGACAGTTGGGTACACCTTCTATCACATATCCAAAGGCAAGATATTCGTTGCTGAGAATGGATCCTTTCCAGAGAAGGAGTTTCTCTCGAAAGAAGTGAGTGGGAGGAAAGTAGAAAACTTGATAAGGTAATTGTACCTTCTCCCTTATTGGAAAGTAGTTCATCACAGAAATCTGTTCTTGTGACTACTACACCAATTAGAAAGGAAGCTAATGATAATGATCATATAACTTCAAGATCAAGTTACTACCGAATCTCGTAAGTAAACCAGAGTAAGGTCCGCACCAGAGTGGTACGGTAATCCTGTTCTGGAAATCATGTTACTAGACCATGACGAACTTGCGAACTATGAGGAAGCGATGATGAGCCCAGATTCCGTGAAATGGTTTGAGGCTATGAAATCTGAGATATGATCCATGTATGAGAACAAAGTATGGACTTTGATTGACTTACCCGATGATCGGCAAGCCATTGAGATTAAATGGATCTTCAAGAGGAAGACGGACGCTGATAGTAGTGTTACTATCTACAAAGCTAGAATTGTCGCAAAAGGTTTTCGACAAGTTCAAGGTGTTGACTACGATGAGAGTTTCTCACTCGTATCTATGCTTAAGTCTGTCCGAATCATGTTAGCAATTGCCGCATTTTATGAAATCTGGCAAATGGATAAACAAAACTGCATTCCTTAATGGATTTATTAAAGAAGAGTTGTATATGATGCAACCAGAAGGTTTTGTAAATCCTAAAGGTGTTAACAAAATATGCAAGCTCCAGCGATCCATCTGTGGACTGGTGCAAGCATCTCGGAGTTGGAATACACGCTTTGATAAGTTGATCAAAGCATATAGTTTTATACAGACTTGCGGTGAAGCCTGTATTTACAAGAAAGTGAGTGGGAGCACTACAGCATTTCTGATAAGTATATGTATGACATATTGTGGATCAGAAATAATGTAGAATTATTCTGTAAAGCACAAAGGAGTGTTTGAAAGAAGTTTTTCAAAGGAAGACCTCGGTGAAGCTGCTTACATATTGAGCATCAATATCTATAGAGATAGATCAAGACGCTTGATAAGTTTTTTCAATGAGTACATACCTTGACAAGATTTTGAAGTAGTTCAAAATGGAACAGTCAAAGAAAGAGTTCTTTCCTGTGTTACAAGGTGTGAAATTGAGTAAGACTCAAAGCCTGACCACGACAGAAGATAGAAAGAGAATGAAAGTCATTCCCTATGCCTCGGCCATAGGTTCTATAAAGTATGCCATGCTGTTTACCAGATCTATTGTGTACCCTACACTGAGTTTGGCAAGGGAGTACAATAGTGATCTAGGAGTAGATCACTGGACAGCGGTCAAAATTGTCCTTAGTGGAATAAGGATATGTTTCTCGATTATGGAAGTGACAAAAGGTTCGTCGTAAAGGGTTACGTCGATGCAAGTTTTGACACCGATCTGGATGACTCTAAGTCTCGATCTAGATACATATTGAAAGTGGGAGCAATTAGCTAGAGTAACTCCGTGCAGAGCATTGTAGACATAGAAAATTGCAAAATACATAACGGATCTGAATGTGGCAGACCCGTTGACTAAACTTCTCTCACAAGAAAAACATGATCACACCATAGTACTCTTTGGGTGTTAATCACATAGCGATGTGAACTAGATTACTGAATCCAGCAAACCCTTTGGGTGTAGGTCACATGGCGATGTGAACTATGGGTGTTAATCACATGATGATGTGAACTATCGAGTTAATCACATGGTGATGTGAGTTAATCACATGGTGGTGTGACCTAGATTATTGACTCTAGTGCAAGTGGGAGACTGAAGGAAATATGCCCTAGAGGCAATAATAAAGTTATTATTTATTTCCTTACATATCATGATAAATGTTTATTATTCATGCTAGAATTGTATTAACTGGAAACATAATACATGTGTGGATACATAGACAAACAGAGTGTCACTAGTATGCCTCTACTTGACTAGCTTGTTAATCAAAGATGGTTAAGTTTCCTAACCATGGACAAAGGAGTTGTCATTTGATTAACAAGGTCACATCATTAGTTGAATGATCTGATTGACATGACCCATTCCATTAGCATAGCACCCGATCGTTTAGTATGTTGCTGTTGCTTTTATCCATGACTTATACATGTTCCTTTGACTATGAGATTATGCAACTCCCGTTTTCCGGAGGAACACTTTGGGTGCTACCAAACGTCACAACGTAACTGGGTGATTATAAAGGAGTACTACAGGTGTCACCAAAGGTAGATGTTGGGTTGGCGTATTTCGAGATTAGGATTTGTCACTCCAATTGTGGGAGAGGTATCTCTGGGCCCTCTCGGTAATGCACATCACTTAAGCCTTGCAAGCATTGCAACTAACGAGTTAGTTGCGGGATGATGTATTACGGAACGAGTAAAGAGACTTGCCGGTAACGAGATTGAACTAGGTATTGGATACCGACGATCGAATCTCGGGCAAGTAACATACCGATGGACAAAGGGAACAACGTATGTTGTTATGCGGTTTGACCGATAAAGATCTTCGTAGAATATGTAGGAGCCAATATGGGCATCCAGGTCCCGCTATTGGTTATTGACCGGAGATGTGTCTCGGTCATGTCTACATTGTTCTCGAACCGTAGGGTCCGCACGCTTATGGTTACAACGACAGTTATTATGAGTTTATGAGTTTTGATGTACTGAAGGAGTTCGGAGTCCCGGATGAGATCGGGGACATGACGAGTAGTCTCAAAATGGTCGAGACGTAAAGATCGATATATTGGACGACTATATTCGGACATCGGAAAGGTTCTGAGTGGTTCGGGTATTTATCGGAGTACCGGAGAGTTACAGGAATTCGTATTGGGCCTTATTGGGCCATACGGGAAAGGAGAGAAAGGGCCAAAAGGGTGGCCGCACCCCTCCCCTTGGACTAGTCCGAATTGGACTAGGGAGGGGGGGGCGCCCGCCTCCTTCCTTCTCCTTCTCTCTTCCCTTTCCTTCTCTCCTACTCCCCCTACAAGGAAGAACTCCTAGTTGGACTAGGAAAGGGGGAATCCTACTCCCGGTGGGAGTAGGACTCCCCTTGGCGCACCAAACATAGGGCCGGCCTCCTCCCTCCCTCGCTCCTTTATATACGGGGGCAGGGGGCACCCCATGGACACACAAGTTGATCTTCGTGATCGTTCCTTAGCCGTGTGCGGTGCCCCCCTCCACCATATTCCACCTCGAATATATCGTTGCAGTGCTTAGGCGAAGCCCTGCGCCGGTAGAACATCAAGATTGTCACCACGCCGTCGTGCTGACGGAACTCCTCCCCGAAGCTTTGCTGGATCGGAGCTAGGGGTGCGTCATCGAGCTGAACGTGTGCCAAGAACTCGGAGGTGCCGGAGTAACGGTGCTTGGATCGGTCGGATCGGGAAGACGTACGACTACTTCCTCTACGTTGCGTCAACGCTTCCGCTTCGGTCTACGAGGGTACGTAGACAACACTCTCCCCTCTCGTTGCTATGCATCACCATGATCTTGCGTGTGCGTAGGATTTTTTTTGAAATTACTACGTTCCCCATCAATATAAAGGAGCCAAGGGGAGGGGGCGGCCGACCAAGGAGGGGCGCGCCAGGGGGGAGTCCTACTCCCACCGGGAGTAGGACTCCCTTCTTTCCTAGTTGGAGAAGGAGAAGGGGGGAAAGAGGAGGAAGAGGAGAAGGAAAGGGGGGCGCCGCCCTCCTTCCCTTGTCCTATTCGGACTAGGAAGGGGAGGGGCGCGCGGCCACCTCCTGCCTCCTTCTCTCTTCTCCCTCAAGGCCCATGTAGGCCCAATAACCCCCGGGGGGGGGTCCGGTAACTCCCGGTACTCCGGTAAAATGCCGATTTCACCTGGAACGATTCCGATGTCCAAATATAGGCTTCCAATATATCGATCTTTATGTCTCAACCATTTCGAGACTCCTTGTCATGTCCATGATCACATTCGGGACTCCGAACAACCTTCGGTACATCAAAATATAAACTCATAAAGAAAATGTCATCGTAACTTTAAGCGTGCGGACCCTACGGTTCGAGAACAATATAGACATGACCGAGACACGTCTCCGGTCAATAACCAATAGCAGGACCTGGATGCCCATATTGGTTCCTACATATTCTACGAAGATCTTTATCGGTCAGACTGCATAACAACATACGTTGTTCCCTTTGTCATCGGTATGTTACTTGCCCGAGATTCGATCGTCGGTATCCAATACCTAGTTCAATCTCGTCACCGGCAAGTCTCTTTACTTGTTCCATTATACATCATCCCGCAACTAACTCATTAGTTGCAATGCTTGCAAGGCTTAAGTGATGTGCATTACCGAGAGGGCCCAGAGATACCTCTCCGACATTCGGAGTGACAAATCCTAATCTCGAAATACGCCAACCCTACAAGTACCTTCGGAGACACCTGTAGAGCACCTTTATAATCACCCAGTTACGTTGTGACGTTTGGTAGCACACAAAGTGTTCCTCCGGTAAACGGGAGTTGCATAATCTCATAGTCATAGGAACATGTATAAGTCATGGAGAAAGCAATAGCAACAAACTAAACGATCGAGTGCTAAGCTAATGGAATGGGTCATGTCAATCAGATCATTCAACTAATGATGTGATCCCGTTAATCAAATAACAACTCTTTGTCCATGGTTAGGAAACATAACCATCTTTGATTAACGGGCTAGTCAAGTAGAGGCATACTAGTGACACTCTGTTTGTCTATGTATTCACACATGTATTATGTTTCCGGTTAATAAAATTGTAGCATGAATAATAAACATTTATCATGATATAAGTAAATAAATAATAACTTTATTATTGCCTCTAGGGCATATTTCCTTCACCAGCAGCTATGTGTTTGATCTCTCTCTCTCTCTCTCTCTCTCTCTCTCTCTCTCTCTCTCTCTCTCTCGTCTTCTTGAGGTGATACGATCTTGATGTATCGCGAGCTTTGCTATTTTAGTTGGATCTTATGATGTTTCTCCCCCTCTACTCTCTTGTAATGGATTGAGTTTTCCCTTCGAAGTTATTATTGTTGAGAGAACTTGCACTAGTGAAAGTATGAACCCTAGGCCTTATTTCCTAGCATTGCAATACCATTTGTGCTCACTTTTATCATTAGTTACCTTGCTGTTTTTATATTTTTCAGATTACAAAAACCTATATCTATCATCCATATTGCACTTGTATCACCATCTCTTCGCCGAACTAGTGCACCTATACAATTTACCATTGTATTGGGTGTGTTGGGGACACAAGAGACTCTTTGTTATTTGGTTGCAGGGTTGCTTGAGAGAGACCATCTTCATCCTACGCCTCCCACGGATTGATAAAACTTAGGTCATCCACTTGAGTGAAATTTGCTACTGTCCTACAAACCTCCGCACTTGGAGGCCCAACAACGTCTATAAGAAGAAGGTTGTGTAGTAGACATCAAGCTATTTTCCGGCGCCGTTCCCGGGGAGGTGGGTACTTGAAGCTAGATCTTTAGATCCTGCAATCGAATCTTTTAGTTTCTTGTTTTATCACTAGTTTAGTTTATAAAAGAAAACTAAACAAAAATGGAATTGAGTTTGCCTCATACGCTTCATATTTTTAATATCTTTCGTGACTATGATGGAAAGGAAAATTGTGCCAAAGTGTTAGAAGAAGAATGCATTAAAATGTTTGGCACTAAATCTTTGAATGATGAGCATGATTGCAATGTTGTTAGTATGAACTCCTTGAATATCCATAGTACTAATGATGGTTGCACTAGTTATGATGAAAATGTCTCCAATAAACATGTCAATTTTTGTGGAGTGCATTGGGTTTGCTAGTACACACCAAATAGGGAAGATAGATATTGCAAAAGGCATAATCATTTAGAAACTAAATTGTTGCAAGAAAGGCTAGATGTTTGTGCTGAAAATTTAAATTTTCTTAGCCGTACTTGTGAACTTTGCAATGAACGTGATCATTTCAATACCCAATGCAAATTGTTTCATGATCGTATCGTGTCCAAAAATTGTGATGACTTGATTTCCCTTGCACATCATAATGAACTTAGTTTGCTCTTGGGTTATGAAGAAATGAAATGTATAACTAAGGTTATTCCATAATTTGCCCTTGTTAGAGTTCTTAATTTTGATCTAGAGGAAATTTATATGTATTGTGCGGTGAATTGCATTGAAAATCCTTATATTGCCAAGTATATAAAGAAAAGAAAACAAATAGAAGATGAAGAGAATACTAATGAAAGGTAAGAGACTTCCCAATATCCTCCTATTATTTCTTATGATGAATCAGGGAACGAGGAGGAGCCTTCTATTCAACCAATCTCAGCAATAAGGAGCTCAAAAGAGAGGGTTAAACCCACACATGATGTGAAGAAGAAAAAGAAAAGACGGAGAAGTAAAGGTAGAAAGTTATCCCTCCCAAATGATGTTGCTCCTATTACTCATCGTGATGATGATAATTGCTATACTATTGGTGCTATCCATACTATTAATGATGAGAGTGATTATGCTTATGATATGAAAAGGCCCAAGCTTGGGGATGCTATGTTTGATGAAGATGATGTTTTTGATAATATATTTTCTGAAATTAATGTTTGTCCCAAGCTTGGGGATGCTATGTTTAATGAAGATGATATTTTTAGCCTCCCAAGTTTTGATGAGCAAATTTGTTATGATGATAGCATGCCTCCTACTTATCATGATTATATTGATGAAAGTGGATTTGGAAGAGTGTCAACTTTAGGAAGTAATGATCCCACTATTTTGGAGGATGTTGAATCTTATTGTGATAATTATGAAAGTGGATTTGGAGAGGTCATGGCTTTATTTAGTAATGATTCCACTATCTTGGAAGAGGTTTCAATCGATTATGATGAGAAAAAAGTTGCTACCTATGATGATTATTGTGATGATACTTATGCTATAAAGAGTAGTGATGATTATATTTATAAAACTTGTCATGATTATGATTACCCTTTTTCTGAACATTACTCTTTTAATGTGGAAACAATTTATAGTATTCAAGTCTCTTATGATACTCCCACTATTCCGATTGAGAAGAATTTTGCTTATGTGGAGAGTAGTAAAATTTCTATGCTTGTAGATCATGAAAAGAATGCTTTAGGTGATAGTTATATTGTTGAATTCATTCATGATGCTACTGAAAATCATTATGAGGGAGGAATATATACTTGTAGGAATTGCAATAATACCAAGTTTCCTCTCTATGTGCTTAAAGTTTTGAAGTTATGCTTCTTTTGCCTTCCTATGCTAGTTGATTATTGTTCCCAAAGTTGTTTGCTCACAAAATCCCTATGCATAGGAAGTGGGTTAGACTTAAATGTTCTAGTCATATTCTTCATGATGCTCTCTTTATGTTTCAATTCTTATCTTTTATGTGAGCATCATTAAAATCATCATGCCTAGCTTGGCGCGTTAAACGTTAGCGCTTGTTGGGAGGCAACCCAATTTTATCTTAGTTTCTTGCTTTTTGGTTATGTTTAGTAATAAATAATCTATCTAGACTCTGGTTAGATGTGGTTTTATGTTTTAATTAGTGTTTGTGCCAAGTTAAACCTATAGGCTCTTCTTGGATTATAGTTATTTGATCTTGCTGAAAATTTCAGAAACTTTCTGTTCACAAAAACAATTGTTAAAAATTACCAGAACGTGATATGATACTTATTCCAATTGCAGCAGATCAATAAACAAATTAGTTAGGCCTTCCTATTTTTGCATAATTTTTATATTTCCAGAAGTTTGCGTTAGTTACAGATTACTGCAGACTGTTCTGTTTTTGATAGATTCTGTTTTTAGTGTGATGTTTGCTTATTTTGATGAATCTATGGCCAGTAAAACAGTTTATAAACCATAGAGAAGTTGGAATACAGTAATTTTAACACCAATATAAATAAAGAATGAGTTCATTATAGTACCATGAAGTGGTGTTTGTTTTTCTTTCGCTAACGGAGCTTACAGGTTTTCTGTTGAGTTTTGTGTTGTGAAGTTTTCATGTTTTGGGTAAATATTCGATGGACTATGGAATAAGGAGTGGCAATAGCCTAAGATTGGGGATGCCCAAGGCACCCCAATGTAATATTCAAGGATAACCAAGATCCTAAGCTTGGGGATGCCCCGGATGGCATCCCCTCTTTCGTCTTCGTTCATCGGTAACTTTACTTAGAGCTATATTTTTATTCACCATATGATATGTGTTTTGCTTGGAGCGTCATTTTTTTTCCTTTAGTCTTGCTTGCTGTTGAATAAAGTATCAAGATCTGAAATTCTTAAATGTTAGAGAGTCTTCATATAGTTGCATAATTATTCGACTACTCATTGATCTTCACTTATATCTTTCAGAGTAGTTTGTTGTTTGCTCTAGTGCTTCACTTATATCTTTTAGAGCACGGCGGTGGTTTTATTTTGTAGAAATAGATGAACTCTCATGCTCCACCTGTATTATTTTGAGTCATAAACAGCATGGTAATTTGCTTTGGTTATGAATTTAGTCCTAATATGATGGGCATCCAAGAGGGATATAATAAAAACTTTCATATAAAGTGTGTTGAATACTAAGAGAAGTTTGATGATTGATGATTGTTTTGAGATATGGAGGTAGTTATATTAAAGTTGTGCTAGTTGAGTAGTTGTGAATTTGAGAAATACTTGTGTTGAAGTTTGCAAGTCCCGTAGCATGCACGTATGGTAAACGTTATGTAACAAATTTGAAACATGAGGTGTTCTTTGATTCTCCTCCTTATGAGTGGCGGTCGGGGACGAGCGTTGGTCTTTTCCTACCAATCTACCCCCCTAGGAGCATGCGCGTAATGCTTTGTTTTTGATAACTTGTAGATTTTTGCAATAAGCATCAGAGTTCTTTATGACTAATGTCGAGTCCATGGATTATACGCACTCTTACCCTTCCATCATTGCTAGCCTCTTCGGTACCGTGCATTGCCCTTTCTCACCTTGAGAGTTGGTGCAAACTTCGCCGGTGCATCCAAACCCCGTCATATGATACACTCTATCACACATAAACCTCCTTATATCTTCCTCAAAACAGCCACCATACCTACCTATTATGGCATTTCCATAGCCATACCGAGATATATTGCCATGCAAATTTCCACCGTTCCGTTTATCATGACACGTTCATCATTGTCATATTGCTTTGCATGATCATGTAGTTGACATTGTATTTGTGGCAAAGCCACTGTTCATAATTTTTCATACATGTCACTCTTGATTCATTGCCCATCCCGGTACACCGCCGGAGGCATTCATATAGAGTCTTACTTTGTTCTAGTATCGAGTTGTAATCATTGAGTTGTAAATAAATAGAAGTGTGATGATCATCATTCATAGAGCATTGTCCCCCAAAAAAGAGAAAGGCCAAATAAAAACAAAGGAGGGCCCAAAAAAGGAAAATAAAAAGGGACAATGCGACTATCCTTTTTCCACACTTGTGCTTCAAAGTAGCACCATTATCTTCATGATAGACAGTCTCTTGTTTTGTCACTTTCATATACTAGTGAGAATTTCTCATTATAGAACTTCGCTTGTATATTCCAACAATGGGCTTCCTCAAATGCCCTAGGTCTTCGTGAGCAAGCAAGTTGGATGCACCCCCACTTAGTTTCTTTTGTTGAGCTTCCATGCATTTATAGCTCTAGTGCATCCGTTGCATGGCAATCCCTACTGCTTGCATTAACATCAATCAATGGGCATCTCCATAGCCCGTTGATTAGCCGCGTTGATGTGAGACTCTCTCTTTTTTGTCTTCTCCACATAACCCCCATCATTATATTCTATTCCAGCCATAGTGCTATATACATGGCTCACGCTCATGTATTGCGTGAAGGTTGAAAAAGTTTGAGATTATAAAGTATGAAACAATTGCTTGGCTTGTCATCGGGGTTGTGCATGATGAGAGCATTCTTGTGTGACGAAAATGGAGCATGACTAAACTATATGATTTTGTAGAGATGAACTTTCTTTGGCCATGTTATTTTGAGAAGACATAATTGCTAAGTTAGTATGCTTGAAATATTATTACTTTTATGTCAATATTAAACTTTTATCTTGAATCTTTCGGATCTGAATATTCATTCCACAATTAAGAAGATTACATTGATAAATATGCTAAGTAGCATTCCACATCAAAAATTCTGTTTCTATCATTTACCTACTCGAGGACGAGAAGGAATTAAGCTTGGGGATGCTTGATACATCTCCAACGTATCTATAATTTTTTATTGTTCCATGCTATTATATATTCTGTTTTGGATGTTTGTGGGATTTATTAAATACTTTTATATTATTTTTGGGACTAACCTATTAACCCAGAGCCCAGTGCCAGGTTCTGTTTTTCCCCTTGTTTAAGTGTTTCACAGAAAAGGAATATCACACGGAGTCCAAACGAAACGAAACCTTCGGGAGAGTTATTTTTGGAACGGAAGTAATCCACAAGACTTGGAGTACACGTCAGGGAATCAACAAGGAGAGCACGAGGCAGGGGGCGCGCCTACCCCCCCCCCCCCCCAAGCGCGCCCTCCACCCTCGTGGCTCCCCTGACCGAATTCTTTCGCCTATATATATCCATATACCCTAAAACCATCGGGGAACAGAATAGATCGGGAGTTCCGCCGCCGCAAGCCTCTGTAGCCACCAAAAATGAATCAGGACCTTGTTCCGGCACCTTGCCGGAGGGGGGAACCTTCACCGGTGGCCATCTTCATCATCCCGGCGCTCTCCATGACGTGGAGGGAGTAGTTCACCCTCGGGGCTGAGGGTATGTACCGGTAGCTATGTGTTTGATCTCTCTCTCTCTCTCTCTCTCTTGTGTTCTTGAGGTGATACGATCTTGATGTATCGCGAGCTTTGCTATTTTAGTTGGATCTTATGAAGTTTCTCCCCCTCTACTCTCTTGTAATGGATTGAGTTTTCCCTTTGAAGTTATCTTATCAGATTGAGTCTTTAAGGATTTGAGAACACCTGATGTATGTCTTGCCGTGCTTATCTGTGGTGACAATGGGATATCATGTTATCCACTTGATGTATGTTTTGGTGATCAACTTGCGGGTTCCACCCATGAACCTATGCATAGGGGTTGGCACACGTTTTCGTCTTGACTCTTTGGTAGAAACTTTGGGGCACTCTTTGAAGTACTTTGTGTTGGCTTGAATAGATGAATCTGAGATTGTGTGATGCATATCGTATAATCATACCCATGGATACTTAAGGTGACATTGGAGTATCTAGGTGACATTAGGGTTTTGGTTGATTTGTGTCTTAAGGTGTTATTCTAGTACGAACTGTTGAATAGATCGATCGGAAAGGATAACTTTGAGGTGGTTTCGTACCCTACCATAATCTCTTTGTTTGTTCTCTGCTATTAGTGACTTTGGAGTGACTCTTTGTTGCATGTTGAGGGATAGTTATATGATCCAATTATGTTATTATTGTTGAGAGAACTTGCACTAGTGAAAGTATGAACCCTAGGCCTTATTTCCTAGCATTGCAATACCGTTTGTGCTCACTTTTATCATTAGTTACCTTGCTGTTTTTATATTTTCATATTACAAAAACCTATATCTATCATCCATATTGCACTTGTATCACCATCTCTTCGCCGAACTAGTGCACCTATACAATTAACCATTCTATTGGATGTGTTGGGGACACAAGAGACTCTTTGTTATTTGGTTGCAGGGTTACTTGAGAGAGACCATCTTCATCCTACGCCTCCCACGGATTGATAAACCTTAGGTCATCCACTTGAGGGAAATTTGCTACTGTCCTACAAACCTTTGCACTTGGAGGCCCAACAACGTCTACAAGAAGAAGGTTGTGTAGTAGACATCATGCTATCAGACGTCACAACGTAACTGGGTGATTATAAAGATGCTCTACATGTGTCTCCGATGGTGTTTGTTGAGTTGGCATAGATCGAGATTAGGATTTGTTACTCAGTGTATCGGAGAGGTATCTCTGGGCCCTCTCGGTAATGCACATCACTATAAGCCTTGCAAGCATTGTGACTAATGAGTTAGTTGCAGGATGATGCACTACAGAACAAGTAAAGAGACTTGTCGGTAACGAGATTGAACTAGGTATGAGGATACAGACGATCAAATCTTGGGCAAATAACATACCGATGACAAAGGGAACAACGTATGTTGTTATGCGGTTTGACCGACAAAGATCTTCGTAGAATATGTAGGAGCCAATATGAGCATCCAGGTTCCGCTATTGGTTATTGACCGGAGATGTGTCTCGGTCATGTCTAGATAGTTCTCAAACCCGTAGGGTCTGCACGCTTAACGTTCGATGATGATTTGTATTATGAGTTATGTGATTTGATGACCGAAGTTTGTTCGGAGTCTCGGATGAGATCGGGGACATGACGAGGAGTCTCGAAATGATCGAGAGGTAAAGATTGATATACTGTAAGGCCATATTCGGACATTGGAAAGGTTCCGAGTGATTTCGGAGTACCGGAGAGTTACGGGAATTCGCCGAGAGAAGTATTGGGCCTTACTGGGCCATATGGGAATAGAGGAGGCAGGCCAAAGGGAAGGAGGCACACCCCCCATGGATCCGAATTGGACTAGGGGAAAGGGGGCGGCGCCCCCCTGTCGGTGTCAAAACCGGCGGATCTCGGGTAGGGGGTCCCGAACTGTGCGTCTAGGATCGATGGTAACAGGAGACGGGGGACACGATGTTTACCTAGGTTCGGACCTTCTCTATGGAGGTAATACCCTACTTCTTGCTTGGTTGATCTTTGACGAATATGAGTGTTACAAGAGTTGATCTACCACGAGATCGTAATGGCTAAACCCTAAAAGTCTAGCCTATGTGAATATATGGTAATGAATGTGTCCTATCCGGACTATGCTATCCGGTTTATATAGACGCCAAGGAAAATCCAATCCAGACACGGGTATAGTCTTCGGCCTTCGTATCTCCATAGCTCCTCGGTCCGGCCCAATGAATAACAGGCTGGACGCCCGAGGACCCCTTAATCCAGGACTCCCTCAGTAGCCCCTGAACCTCGCTTCAATGACGAGGAGTCCGGCACGCAGATTGTCTTCGGCATTGCAAGGCGGGTTCCCTTTTTTCTGAACTCCAAGATAGCCTGCGGACATGATGATTGTATCCGAACCTATTATAGACCACACACATCCGTAGAGAGAATATAATATTTGCACGAGTCTAATCTGTTGACAGCTTCTTTACAACACGACATCGCGTCTGTCCGGTTATAATTTCGAACCGTTTTTCTTCTGCCATCCCACGTTTCGAGACGCGGTCGCTATTGGCATGTCTTGTCGAAGTAGAGATCGTGTCCCCTTATTGCCGGATTCTCATCAATGCGGGCATGGGTAACCCAACCGTGTTGTTTGCACAACCCTTGGGAATAGGCGAATCTTAAGGCGAGTGAGGAGGCTTTTAATGTTTCCTGCCTTTATAAGGGGATAAGGATTCCCTCTTCCTCTACTCAAGCTTTCTCTCTGTCTCCGCCTTCCCGATCTCGAGCTCCAGCGCCCAAGTTCTCATCTCCTTTCCACTCAAACAACCATGTCCGGATCCGGTGGTCAGGGCAAGTGGATGGTCTCCTACATCAAGGAGGAGGACATTACTGAGCTTTGAGCGGCCGGATATTTGGCGAAGGGAATAGCCCACCGCTTGCCGGCCGAGGGACAAATCGTCCCTACGTATGAGCCCGACGAGAGGGTAGTATTCCTTCCTCATTTCTTCCGCGGGCTAGGGTTTCCACTCCACCCTTTCGTCCGTGGGCTGATGTATTATTACGGGATAGATTTCCATGATCTGTCCCCGAATTCCTTCCTCAACATCTCGGCGCTTATCATCGTGTGTGAGGCATTCATCCGCATCCAGCCCTACTTTGGGCTGTGGTTTAAAGTCTTCAACGTGAAGCCGAAGGTGGTGGATGGCCAGCATGCGGAGTGCGGGGGAGCCATGGTGAGCAAGCTATCCAACGTCTCCTGGCCCAAAGGCACTTTTATCACTACAAAAAAAAAGACACATCTGTGACATTTTGGGCCGAACGAAATTTTTTTCTGTCATACATATGACAATTCTATGACGATAATTGTGACAAAACCCGGTATCATCATAGATGTGGTGGGCTCCTACTTCTATGACAAAAAATCATGACAGAAAATGGGCTTTTCGTCCTGGGAGGGGCCGGAGACGCAGCTGCATGACATTCTTTGGGCCGTCCATGACGAAAAAACCGTGGTAGAAGCGAGGGCGAGGAAAATTTCGGGGAGTTCCCGGTTACGGTGGGAGGTCGGGGGACGAGCGATGCGTGTTTATCTCGTACACGTACGCGTGTGTGTGTGCGAGGCGTTGGCTCTAACTGAACCCGAGCGAGGCGTTGGGCTCTAACTGAACCCGAGCGATTGCACTGCTGGCTACGCGTTACTGAACCCGAGCGATCGATCGATGGCTGTTAACTGAACCCGATCGAGCGATTCCTTCGCAACTGCTGCTAACTGAAGCCGATCGAGTGGATGAACAGTGAGCGTTGCGGGGGGTGGGGGGTTGGATGAACAGTGAGCGGTGGCGATGCCTCTAGATGAACAGGACCCCCGTGGTGTGGTGGAGGGTTGGATGAACACTAGACAGTGGAGGGGTGCCCGTGGAGGGGTGGTTGAAGAGGACCCCGTAGTGTGGAGGGCTGGATGAACAGTAGATGGTGGAGCAGTGCCCGTGGAGGGGTGGTTGAACAGGACCCCGTGGTGTGCAGGGCTGGATGAACAGTAGACAGTGGAGGGGTGGTTGAACAGTAGCCGGTGGAGTAGCGCGCGGTGGAGGCTGGATGAACAGGAGCCCGTGGAGGCTCAAGGAGGGCGACGGTGGAGATGAACAGTATCTCGTGGAGTCCCATTTAGCGGTAAACCACACCCCTCCCGATGAACAGGACCCCCATTTCGACCGTAGGAGGTCCGTTTCATCCATTTTGCGGTACGCCACACCCCTCCCGATCAACAAGACCCCCGTTTCGACCGTAGGAGGTCCGTTTCGTCCGTTTTGCGGTACGCCACACCCCTCCCGATCAACAGGACCCCCGTTTCGACCGTAGGAGGTCCGTTTCGTCCGTTTTGCAGTACGCCACACCCCTCCTGATCAAAAGGACCCCCGTTTTGACCGTAGGAGGTCCGTTTCCTCCGTTGTACGGTACGCCGGGCCTCATTTCCATCGCCTGTTCCGTCCAAGCCCTCCCGATGAACACGACCACGCGTTCCGTTCCGACCCAGCTGGTTGGCTCCCACGCGTTCTGTTGCCTCCCGATGAACACGACGCATTCTGTTGCCTCCCCACGAACACGACACATTCCGTTGCCTCCCCATGAACACGACGACGACGCTGTTTCTCTGTTCCGACCCACCCATGTACACGAGCCCTGGCCATACGTATGCGCGAGAAGGCGTTCGAGACCCTGCCTGTATGTACACATATGTGGCCGTATTTTCTTTCTTGCACCCTGGCCGATGTACGTATGTGTACATGCTACGTGCACGCCTCTACTATGACACGTGCACGCCTCTACTACGACACATGCACGCCTCTACATCGACCAGTATGTACGTACACGTTCGCGACTAGAATGACAACGCTACATATGCTTCGACCAGGTGGGTCCCGACTGTTAGGCACTTCCTTGCCTGCGAAGATGTAGCTGGTGGGTCCCAGCCGTTAGGGGGCGAATCGTTTTTTTGCCCGGACGCACTTCCTTGTGTGCAAAGATGTAGCTGGTGGGTCCCAGCAGTCAGGGGGCCGAATCATTTTTTTGCATGGACGCAGTTCCTTGCGTGCGAAGGTGTAGCCGGTGGGTCCCAGTAGTCAGGGGGCGAATCGTTTTTTGCCCGGACGCACTTCCTTGCATGCGAAGATGAAGCTGGTGGGTCCGAGCAGTCAGGGGGAAACTTTTTTCTGCGAAATACAGTGGCCCGTCCGGTGGGTCCCAGCTATCAGGTGGAGGAATCATTATTTTCCACGTAATAAGGAGGCACTTCCTTGCTGCGGCCGTGGACCCAACTGTCAGCCTCTCCACGTACATTCCACGTCCGATGGAAGTCGTTCCTTGACCACGTTGACCAGGCCGTGCCGAGAGCACCAAGACGGTGGACGACGGCGAGGCCTAGGAAGTGGACGACACGGAGCCGGGGAAGACGCGACAGTGGAAGCCCGCGCGGAGAGGAGTACGAGGGTTCACTGGTTCGGCTGCGGTGTGAGGCTGCCATCACAGGGCCTGGCCAGCGGTGGGAATAGTAGGGGGCGGTGAGGCCTCCACGGCAGCACAGCCGGCCACGGGAGGCAGGAGCATGCGACACGACCGACGCTGCTTTGGGTGGCTAGAGCAATAAGACCAGAGGTTGAAGAAGCACTACGGCCGTTGGATGGACATCATACGGTCACTGGAGCTATAATCGTTCATATTGACTAAGTTGACAAAGCCCTCCGTCCCCGTAAACTTAGTTGGCCCACAAGTCATCCTCCCACTATGGTGGGTCCCAGCTAGCAGGGGGTATTCATTTTTTGTGCGTAATAAGGAGGCACTTCCTTGCGTGCGAAGATATAACTGGTGGGTCCGACATGTCAGCGGGGGGGACGTTTTTTTTGCGAAATACAGAGGCCCTTCAGGTGGGTCCCAGCTGTCAGGTGGAGGAATCATTATTTTGCGCGTATAGTCCACGACCGATGGATGTCGTTCGTTGACCATGTTGACCAGGCCGCGCCGACAGCACCAAGGCGGTGGACGACGGGGAGGCCTAGGAAGGGAACGACACGGAGCCGGGGAAGACTCGGCAATGGTTGCTCATGCGGTGGGGAGTACGAGGGTTTACTGGTCCGGCTGCTGTCGCCGGAAAATAACAGGAGGTGTGGGTGAGTAGAGGAATGGCCTGGTCAGCAATGAAGTAGGGTGGGGCGGTGCGGCCTATGCGGCAGCACAGCCGGCCATGGGAGGCGGGAGCAGGCAGTCCCACCGGAGTTCGTTTGGGTGGCTAGAGCAAGAAGATCAGATATTGAAGAAGCAACACGGACATTGGATTAACATCCAATGGATTAACATCCAACGGTCACTGCTGCTAGAATCGTTTGTGGACTAAGTTGACAAAGCCAAAGTACACGTCAACCTAGTAGACCCACAAGTCAGCCTCCAAATCTGTCCCAAACAGCATACAGCCCGAAATTTCTAGCCAGATTCAAATTAATTTTAAATCTAAATATACCTTAATTTAAATTCAATGAAATTTTACCCGCACAAAAACAATGAAATTTAAAATATCAAAATCCGAAAGAAAACAATATTTTGGAACTAATTGCCTGTTTGTTGTATTTTTTCATTTTACAGCACATTTATTATTACTTATAGCCCATTTTCTTGGCAAAATGCATCCCTCCTCATCTTGAAAGATTTCCGGCCCAGCAGGGCGCAGAAAAGCAAGTAGGCCTACGTTGGTTATTCTGTGAAAAACAAAATAGCTGGCTAGCCATTTTCAGAAAGGAAAAAAATAAACTGGGTTGGTCATGTGCTAAACATATGGAATAAAAGCCTGGGCTAGACGTGCCACGGGTCCCGCACAACCCGTTTGATACCCTTCTCCGTCCCGAAAAAACAAAATTACTACGCGAGCTGCTGGGTCCCTACTGTCATCCTCACCATGTACAGTCATCTCCTTATTCCTCTCGGTTGTTGACCATGTTGACAACACCGGAGGGCGGCGCCGCGACGAGTGAACCAAGGCGAAGGACGATGGTGAGGCCTCGGACGGGAACGAACAGGAGCCGGGGAAGATCACAGCCAGCCGTGGGAGGCGGGAGCAGGCGGTCCCGAAGGCGCTGGTTTGGCTTTGGCGGCTCGAGGAAGAAGAGACTGAAGAAACGCGACATACGTTGAATGTCAATCCAACGGTCAAGGTTGGCACAATCGTTTGTTGACTAAGCGGACACCAAGTAGCATACTTTTTTATATATAGGAAGAAAACTGCGAGGAAAATGCGTTCGTCTGCCGTCCTCCTCACAGGAAACGTTCGCCACATAAGTGACTAGCACCCTTGGTTTTCAACCGAGAGGTCTTTGGTTCGAGTCCCAGGAACTCTCAATTTTGTCCTCCTTCCTTCCTCACAAAAAAAGGAAAGAAAATCAAAGAGTTGGGAAGGCATACAGAACAAGCTAGTGTACCAGTAAAGAGATGTTGCCGAGTTTAAGAAAAAAGAAAGACGTGCTCGTGTAGCTGGTTCGAAACCAAACCTAGACTATGACTATATATGGTGCTATGCTTCTCTGCAAGTAATGAAACTGACATATCCATCATTCGCTTCTCCTCTTCTCTACTTACTCTGCCTAGCATCAGAAGCTATGGCCGCAGCAACCATGTCCGCTGGCTGCTCGTCCACCTGCTCTTCAGCAGGCAGCAACCAGATATGCGCCAAGTCGCCACCCGTACCATCTCCTGTGGGTCTCATCACACCCCCGCCGGAACGCGCACCGCAGTCGATTGCTCATCGCAACCCGCTGTCGTTGGTGTGGTGCCACTGCTGCAAATCACGCAGAGTCATCCGTCGTGTCTCAACCACAATCCGCAACCCTGGCCGAGTCTTCTACAAATGCCCGAATCATGGGGTAATAATATGTTTAAGTGTTGTTCTGCTGCTTTCAGTTGCTGATTTTTCTAATAGTTTGGTTGATGATCTTCCAATTTGATTCATGCAGAAAAGGGAAGATTCGTGTGATCTGTATTTCTGGGAAGTTGCTGATGTGGGGGAATGCAACTACGCTGATTATTTGGTTAGCCGAGGAATCCCAATACCAGCAGGTTGGGGTGTTGGACAAGTAACTGAAGGAACGACAGAAGAGGAAGATGCAGAGCAGAAGGTTAAAGATGCAGTTCTTCCGATCATGGCAAAGCAACAGCTGCTGAACGGCCTTGACAACAATGAGGAGATGAAAGAGCTTGTGAAGATAATGGGCAAAATCGATGTGCTCTATAGGATGATTGTCTCTTTATTTGCAGTGTATGTAGCCCTCGTGATGTATTCAGTGGCTACGCCATGAGCACTTTGCTGAAACTAGTAATGAATGAAACCTGTGTAGCACGCTGGGCGTAGTGTTGTGAACATCTAATGATTTCTATTAACGGAAATCAGGGGGTATCCCCTCTTGCTCATATAAATAAATAAATAGCAGAGGCCCTGTCGGGTCAGCTTTGTTCTCATTCGAAGACGTA
The DNA here is from genome assembly GCA_032464435.1 of Aegilops umbellulata. Taxonomy (NCBI): domain Eukaryota; kingdom Viridiplantae; phylum Streptophyta; class Magnoliopsida; order Poales; family Poaceae; genus Aegilops; species Aegilops umbellulata. The sequence continues at coordinate 65,934,218 of CP136057.1, forward strand.
GAGCAAATTGCAGTCCAACAGCAAACTATGTCATCAAATTCAAGTTTCACAGCCAAATATGAGTACAACTAAACAACAATGTCGTCATGTTTTAGTTGTCATACGATCACCAAACACAAATCAGCATACATAACAAGTGACGTTCTCACAGCAAAATACTAAACAACATGTTCATCAGGTTTCAGTTGTCATAGCAAACACAATTTCACATAGTAGATAAAAAACGTCTTCTGACAGGCAAATACGACAAAAGCAGTGTAATCATCATCCGCAGCAGCAGCGTCAACATCTTCGCCATGTGTATCAGTCTGAATCGTAATTCCCCACGGTGTCATCTTCTTCTTCGTCCTCAACGTCCTCGAACGTTGGCTTCTTCTTGATCAACTCTTGTATGTCCACAACACGACAGGCAATCTTTTCGCCGGCGTCATTGACGTGATGGTTCTCAAAGATATTAGGAACATCTGTGTTATCTTGTACATCAGGAACAGTGTAAGCATCATCTTGTTGTGCAACTTCATTAAACGAATTCCTCTGCTCAAACCTTTGCAATACTCTCTAGTCATCGCTACGTGCAAATGTGTCTTCCAAGAAAAATATCTGTGTTGCTTGATTTGCCATAATAAAAGGCTCGTTGGTCTGGTACGCCGCCTTGACATTGATGGATTTGAAAGAATCATCAGCTCTGGGTTTTGTGATCCTGGAAAACAGGTTATACCAACGACAGCACAACAGAACCACACACCGATGATCCTCGAAACTGGAGATATACTGCAACTGAACAATGTCTGTTATGTTAGCATACATTTCAGTTGTCTCTTTTTCATACGTATCCGTGCTCATGATGGCACTGTTTTGTGTCTTCCTGCCTTCGTCTCGTGCAAGGGTGTTATAGCGCACATCTCCAACAACGCAAGATTCATAATGTCTTACCCGAGTATCAGGACCCATTGCTAGTGAGTAAAGGTCATCATCAACTGCCTGCCCATCCTCCCGCATCTTCTTAACCTATGGTTAGAAAATAGACAAGCTGATCATCTTATGTACTCAATATATTAAAAAAACTAACAGTGCACTTCAAAAGCTTAGATGGTTCTTGAACCATTTCGGAAATCCTGCCATAACCAGTTTGTCAATGTTTCTTGGATTTTGCGGCAATAACTCCTCTTTGTAGATGCTGCACAACATAGTGATCGCGTCAAACATCTAAATATATAAGAATGTGCTGCAAGTTTAGTAGATTACGATGTATAAGCTGCCGTACTGCACTTACTTGATATAAGGTAGTATCTCAGGACAGTTATTCAACACATACCAAACCATTTTGTCCAAATCTTTAGGTTTGTCCTCTTATCGACTCTTCCCTGTTACTCGAACAGAATAGTGGAAAACATTGAGCCCGGGATTGTCTTCACCCACCTATTTGCTAAGCTGATCAGCTGTTTCAATGTATTTTGAGCAGAATGTCAACGCTTCTGTAGCAATGTAGGCCTCTGCAATGGAACCCTCGGGTCTAGCTCTGTTCCTAACATAGCTCTTGAAAGTGCCTAGCCACCTTTCAATAGGGTACATCCAGCCATACTGTACTGGACCTCTAAGTAGTGCCTCATCAGGTAGATGAACAGCTAAATGCACCTTCACATCAAAGAAGGCTGGAGGATATATCTTCTCAAGGTCGCATACGATAGTTGGTATCTTGTCGGTAAGACGCTCCAAAGCATCTATCCTGATATTCCTACTGCAGAGTTCCCTGAAGAATTGTCCCAACTCTACAACTGCTCTGTATAAGTCAGGGCGACCCAATCCTCTAAGGATAACAGGTAAAACCCTTTGAAGTAGGACGTGGCAGTCATGAGTTTTCAACCCTTGTACCTTGTTTCCATCTGCACTGACTCTCCTTTCAGGGTTGGAAGCAAATCCATGTGGGAATCTCACACGTGACAGGACCTCGCAGAATTCTTTTCTTTTTACCTTGTCCAAGATGTACACAGCTGGTGCCATATCCTGTGGTTTACCTTCATTTTGCACCTGCAAATCCTTTCTGATACCCAGGTGTCTCAAATCAATCCTAGATTTTAAGGTATCTTTCGTCTTGCCTTCAATATTAAGAAGTGTGCCGATAATCCTGTCACATATATTTTTCTCGATGTGCATCACATCAACATTATGCCACAGATCCAAATCTTTCCAATACTCCAAGTCCCACAAAGTGGACCTGCGGGTAAACAATAATCTCTCTTCTACCCTGCCATGCTTTCTTTCCCGCTACCATTACTAGGATGGTTTCCTGGTGTAATATGCCTGACCTTCTCTAATTCCACTTCCAACCATCGACGGTGAGCCTCTTTGGTGCATCACGGTTTTCATGCTTTACATTGAGCACATGTCTTTAGTATTTTCTAGGATGCGGCTTGTCCTTGGCAAGGAAACGGCGGTGTCCAATGTAACAGATCTTGCTAAGTATTGCGTATGACAGCGGGTTCCTGTCACAGCGAACACATGCATTGTAACCATGTGTCATTCGCCCTGACATAGTGCCCAAAGCTGGATAATCATGGATGCACCAAATTATAATAGCACGCAGAAAGAAATCAGCTGGTGTGCTGCTATATAGGTCTCAAGTGAGAACACCCTTCCATAGCTGTTGAAGTTCCTCCACAAGAGGCTCCATGAACAAATCAAAATCCTTTCCAGGACTTTTTGGACCTGGGATGAGCAAGGTCATCATGTAGTTTGTTTCTTTGGTGCAGACATTTGGAGGCATGTTGTAAGGGATAACAAGCACTGGCCACATGCTATATGTGGCGCTCTGGTGGCCAAATGGGTTAAATCCATCTAAAGCTAAGCCAAGTCTAATGTTTCTCGGGTCAGCAGCAAACTCTTTGTGTTTTTCATTGAAGCTTTTCCACTCACTACCATGAGATGGATGGGTCATTACATTCTGATCTCTATACTCCTGGTTCCTAGAATGCCACAATACATCCTCTCTTGTTTCAGCATCATGAAACAACCTCTGCAATCTTGGTGTAATTGGAAAATGTCTTAGAACATTATGAGGAATCCTCTTCACAGCATCGCCATCTTTCCATCTTGATGATTTGCATTTCGGGCATTCACTTAGGTTGGCATAATCCTTCCGGAACAGAACACAATTATTCTTACAAACATGGATCATATCATATCCAATTCCAACTGCAGAAGGAAATTCTTCATTTTACTGTAGGTGTGTGCCAGCTCAAACGCATCTGGGAAAGATTCGCGGAAAGCAGCCAACATCGTATGGAATGATTTGTTGGTCATCCGCTCAGATGTCTTCACCTGAAGAAGGGTGACCATAGCTGAGAATACTGACAGCTTATTTCCTGGGGTGACAGGAACGTTGCATTGTTCCAACATGCGGGCCCACCGTTTTTCTTCTGCAGGTGAAAGTTCTCGGAATGCACGAGCATTCGTAGCATTGTTTCAATGTTGGTCAAACTCACTGGCTCCGCCACCACCACCACCTCCTCCTCTTCCACCTAAGCATCAAGCAGATAGAGATGGTGATCTGCTGCTTCCACATAGTCAATAACATTGACGTTCACAGCTTCACCATGATGAACCCACCTAGTATATGTGACCGACATCCCATACAAGTGTAGATGATTTTGCACAGTTGACTGGGGTCTTGTAACTGAATTCATACAACTTCTACATGGGCAGAGCACATCTGATTTCGGACCACCATACTCAGCTCTGATAAAGTTCATGAAGTTTTCAACCCCTCGACATATGAAGTGGAGAATCTTCGAGCAGAAGTTATCCAAGTCCTGTCCATCTGTTAGACATACAAATTAGTTCTTCGACTAGATATTATAGGAAAAACATATATGCTTTTTTATGAAGTCCAGAAAAAAAAATACCTAGGTTGATGTCTAAAGCTATGGCAAGATATTTGGACGAGCAGATCTAAGTAACGAAATGTATGTAAAGCTAATTCAGCAAACAGATTTGAGTGCCAAATTATGGCAGGCTATTTCAGCAGTCAATGAGGCCGAGCACACAACCATCGAACTATCGAAGGCCATCGCAGCAACAAAGATCGAGTATAAAGCGGTGTAGAGCTATTTCACCTAACAGATTGGCTACTAGACCATGGCAATCTACGTCACAATAAATATATGGAAGGATATTTTAGCAACTAATCGGCCTTGTCATGCCATCTCAGCTAAGCAGATTGAGTGCAGAACAGGGCAAGGAAGCTTCTTAGGTAGAGCATATTGACAGTAACTACTTCGGCAAATAGTGAGATTAACAACGTCTATCAGCTAACATTCAACGCTACACCGACATGAACAGGGCCTCAGTATAGAATGCGCGTACCATGGGAGAAGCTGACCGCCGTGCGTCTCCACATGAACGTCGCCAGCGGTGGCGGCGCTGACCGCCGTGCGCCTCCACAAGAACATAGCCAGAGGTGGCGGCGCGGCTAGAGGATGGCAGTCTACGAGAGCGTATTGTGGGAGCGAGAGGATCGCCGAACCGCGGCGCCGACGTATCAGCGCGACAGGGAGGGCGGCTTTGGCGGAGCGAATGGAGTGGAGGGGGTCAGGGGGGAGGGGGTTTGGGGAATATTATTGGCTAGTTGGCCGAAGGGCGGTTGAATCGGATTTGGGGGGAATTTTTGGGTGTGGGGGGGGGGGAGGATTTTCGCGCGATGGGCGGGGGGAGTTTAGCGCATGGTCGGTTTCTCCAAGTGCAGTCCCACGTGTCAGTTAAGAGGCAAGCCGAAGCGCGTTCCGTTTGCATGAGCCGTGTGCAGGACCGAACGTGTGTGGGGTGCAATGCGACCGCGACAGGAGTGCTGTGAGTGTACCGCCTTTTTTCCTTTTAAACTAGGTGCTTTGCCCCCTAAAAAAAATTTGTTGCTTCGCATGATCCATCGATACTACTACTAGTAATCCGTTAATCCCGACTAAAACAGCGCGACCGGGTCTTTTCCCGCGCGATATGCTGGGAGGTTGGCTTAGTTGGGTTTTTAGGACGAGTAATGCTACACCCATGTAATCCCAGTTACGTAATTAACATAATGTGAAATGTGTGAGCTGTTGATTGTAGATTGGGGGGAGGGAGGGGCCCACGACCATGAAAATCAGGGGATGAGAGAGAGAGAGGCAATTTACGTTAACCCATTCATAGGTTCCTGTATGTAGAAAGATGTGAAATGCGTGAATGTGTAGTGGACGTACTATTGGAGTGCCTAAGATAATTTGTGTATGTATAGACCCTATGTGTTTGTTTTACTTCGCATGTTAGATATGTCTCGATTCAATAAGAAGCAGAGTTGGTGATGATGGTGTGCCAGTCATCCTGCAATATAGGCCGTCCGATCTATATCTAATGGATAGGAAGGAAACTATGACAATTTACCCGCACTCCTCTCCACATTTGCAGATAAGGCTTTCCCTTGTTCATCCTATTCTCCCACAAGATCTTGATCTTCCGTGCAACGCACGGTCATCTTGCTACTACTCCTACAATATGTATATTATTGTAAAAGTTCATATACACCGGCCGAGATAAATGCAAACGCGGCAGATTTTCATTGCATTTCGAACTTTTATAGGACAAAAAAATAAAAGAAACCCGACCCTAAACCTATTCTACGGTGGCGACCGACGTCCTCCATCTGCGATCTCTATGTACGAGGGCGGGGTTCAAGACCCGTGAAGTGAAGGTGCGGTCTCCGGCGAGGAAGAGTAGAGCACGGGATACGGACCGGCCAGTTGGCACACCATGCCCTGCTGCCTCCCATGCCCTACTCATCCTCGGAGGAGTCCCCGACCTCGGCGGTGCCAGACGTTGGACGGCGACAAGTAGGACGCGTGGCTGACGGTGCTCCCGTCGTCGGCCACCAGCGTGGCCACCGCTTGTGTGGTCACGTCCGCGTCCAGCTACACCGCTATTGCGTCGCGAGAGGCAACTTGAGCGAGGGCGGCGACCTCGAGCTTCATCCCCGAAGACAAGCTCTCCCGCAGAGCGTTCACACTTGCGGTCATGGTGGATGTGGTGCCAGGTAGGAGGATGATGCGCTATGGTGTGGAGGTTAGCTGGGTGTTGCCGCTTTAAGTAGCGCATTCCAGTGAGGCCAAGCGTACGGGTGCGTCATTAAGTCGCCGGAGTTTGTTCCTCAGGCACAGAGCCTCTTAACGACGACATACGAACGGACGGCATGAATGCGGGCAGCTGGCGCCGGCTGGGAACGCACCGCGCGACGGCGCGAGGGACGAGGGTTTTGGTGTGCCAGGGTAGTTAGCTGCGGTCGTGGCAACGTTGGAGATGCCATTTGCTCACATGCGATCCCCACATGTCATTGAAAAAGCAAGATGACCCGGCATGGTCTCAGGTCCAAAGGATGCAGTTGGCCGCGCTACACCACTCCGCGGACGCGTCGCGGTGCCCCGTGCATCCTCGACGAGCCGGGTGTTGGGGTGTTTTTGGATTGTGGCCAAAGTGCACCTTACCAAAATTTTGTTCATGACCCAAAGATTGGTCTTTGTTTGGATGGTTGCCATTTTTTTGGCATGCCAATGAACTCTAGCCAACTCTAGTTCATTTTTCTTTCCAATGTCGGCCAAATCATGGGCAACCAATACCTCAACCAAAATTTTGGTCATGACCCAAAGATTGGTCTTTGTTTGGATGGTTGCCATTTCTTTGGCATGCCAATGAACTCTAGCCAACTCTAGTTCATTTTTCTTGCCAATGTCGGCCAAATTATGGGCAACCAATACCTCAACCAAAATTTTGGCTACCCAATGCTTTGATGGGGCAACCTTGGGCACAAACCAAACATACCGTTGGTCGTGCCACAGCACTAACGCCACCCTCGGCACACTGAAATCGACCATGTCTAGCGACGATATGAGCGTGTCTCTCATCGCGGTCGCCGTGTCCAGAGGCGGTGCTGGAGCTGCGCCCCGTTGTTGGCCCCAACGACCCACATGAACGGTTGTCGGTGGCGAGGAGGTCATGGGCCAGCTCCTCCATTGGACTAATCTGCGCTACGTCATCCCGAGGGTGTGCCCCACATGTCGGTTTCCCTATTTTCACGGCCATATTCGAGCGTCGGTGCTCCGCGTTGCGCATTAGGCCTTTCACTATGTAGGCCAAGCGAGACAACTTATTGTTTATTTGAGCCGTTCAAGTATAATAATGTGGCGTTTGCTTATTTCTCATTCCTCTCCAACCCTCTTCTCCATCGATCATGTCTCCCTCCAGTTGAGTCCATCCTCCCGCATGCCTCATTTGAACATTCCGCCGAGTATCATTCGCATGTACCCACCCTAGTCCTCTTTCAATAGATCTCTGGACCCCGAGATGAAATCGAGAGGGAACGAGTGGGGGCACGTGATACCTAAGGAGGATTCAAAATTTTGAACTGGTGATCATAGCATCCTAAAATCATATATAAAGGGTATTCAATGTTCGTTTCGTTTTTGAACGTACAATATACTCCCTCCTAACCTTTCTAGTTCATATATAAGTTTTATGTGTAGTTAAAGTATCTCTTCTTTGATTAAAAAGGTATCAACATTCAACAATGCCCAATCAATATTGTTAGATTCGTATGTACTCCTAGATTTGTACTCGAGATGGTTTCCAATTTGACTATTGACAAGATTAATAGTACATGAGATGTATAATGTGAAAATTATATCATTGGGAACTCCTTTCACATACGAATTTGACCATATGCTTTGTGTAAGTTGCATGTCATATATTATTACTCTAACATTTGGTCAAAGTTAGCCTCGAAAAACGCATTAGACCCTGTATGCTTTGTGTAAGTTGCATGTCATATATTATTACTCTAACATTTGTGTAAGTTGCATGTCATATATTATTACTCTAACATTTGGTTAGTATAGTGGAAGTGGATCCTCTGACGTAGGTATCCCTGCTTTACCCTCCCTTTCGGTCACTTACTGGCGGACCCCATGCTTGCTAGGCCCCGCATGTCAGTTACTCAATGGGTTCGGCCACGTCAGGAGATCCTCATCCGTAGTATAGTCCCTCTGTTTTTATTTACTCCGCATAAAATGGAGGGAGTGGTGGTATAATAAATGAAGCGGGCGGGGGAGGGGGAGGGACGTTGGTTTGCTCTCAACTGCGGTCCCACAGGCGAGTGAAAACACAAGATGAAGCGCGTTCCATTCAGTGAGCGACGTGGATGGTCCAGCATGCCGGGCTGCAACGCGAACGCGACAAGAGCGATGTACAGCAATCAAGGCCCTCCTGCAGGCGGAACCGGACGTCCTCGACTTGAATGCTCTTGTCCGTGCAGAGCTCCCGCACGCTCCGCTTGAACGAGTAGCTGGAGGCAGAGGACAACCACGGTGCGGAGACACACGTCGGCAGCGATGGCTGGTTCGCGCCGGCAGCCAAAGATGACGAGGTTGTCTCTTTCCGCGAGCAGTGATAGTTTTTCTTTATGTTGTTGTTTTTATGGATCTTTTGCTTTGTAAAAACATATATTTGTTATGCAAGTCGCCTGACTTGGGTCAGTCTACCATTTCAGGCGGTTGGATGAATATCCTACGTCTCCTAACCCTTCTTTCCTTCTTCCTCACCTCTTCTTCTTCCCCAACAGACCACCGCACGGGCCGTACGGATACTACCCAACATGCGGTTGGACAAACATACTCTATGAACGAAAATTATGTGTCAGCGATAGGATGGTTGAGTTTGGTTTGTTCACATGCGACATCACATGTCAGTGAGGGTGTGTTCCCTTGGTTGGGTTTGCGGCGTGCGGGAGCGACTGTGTGAGGGTTCGGTGCGACCGCGGCGTGCCGGAGCGACCGTGTGAGGGTGCGGTGCGACCGCGACAGCGGTGCACAAGTGTACCTCCTTCTCATTTTGAAAACTTTAGGCAAGCTTGGCAAAAATGTGTGGCGAAGTTTGGCAATGCAAGGCCTAGACCCAAACAGGATAAGTACGTACGTACTAGGAGTACTAGTGTTAAAAAAGAAAGGCAGGGTTTTCCTTCGCAGGATTTAATTGATACAAATCCTCGGTTCACGTGTCAATCAATGCATATTTTTTTCTCCAAGGACCAAAGAGCTAACCATCTCACTCCTCCTCACTTGATTAATGCAGCGCCATGCAAACCAGCCTTCTCACTTCCGCATGCATGCAGGGGATATTAATGTCCTTGGTTGCTAACTCCATCAATTTTGCCTCTATTAGTGTTAGTGGCCCTTTGCAAATTGTAATTTTGATATACTGGCCTTGTGTACAAAAAAATGGAGGTAGTAACTATATTTGACTTCCTTCCCGATTGTGGTGACGTCGACGATATCTTTTTTTTGGTGGTTTGGCGAAGTGCGTTCGATGGAGAACATCATTGAGGGAGACCACGGTAAGTCGTTCGCAAGTGCCGCCTGCAAGCTGAGACAACCGCCTTATTTGCATCCATGAAGTCCTTTACTAGTACTACTAGGAGTATTAGTGTGGTGAGATGGTTTCTTGAAGAAGACGATGGAGAAGCGGAGTCAGCGAAGAGTGAAATGATGGTTGCTTCGTCCGTGCTTTTGTGATTTGATGCCTCACTGCTTTGTGATGTGTGATAGAAGGGATAGGGGAGTAGACTCTGTGCTCTATACTGTACTATATGCGTCCAAACAAGGGAGAAAGAGGAGAGACATTGCATTTTTCTATTCCTTCAATCAATCAATCAGGGAGCTTCGGTTCCATCTTTTTGGCTTTGGCAACACCGTCCACAATGGTTCCCACGATGCCAAAAGCTATTTTAACATTTGGCTACACATTGTGGATGCCCTTAACCCTACCACTTGGTTTTGCTCCGGTGTGCTATCTATACAAATCTCAATTATATTGATCTAAAAAATTATAGAATCAAGATTAGTAAAAAGGGTGATTTTGCCGCGCGGATGTCGGGGGAGGTTTCTCATTTGAGCAATGCTACATCCACGTAATGGTTTATGTAAAGTTACGAACTGATGTGATGTGGGACTATTTGATTGGATCAAAGGAGAGGATTAGGCCCACCCCACCTGAAAATCAGGGGGCATATATAGATTAGATAGAAAGTATACGTAGCAGCTACGTAGCCCTTTGTAAGTCTAGGATTAGGCTTCTTATTTTCGGAGGACATTGTCCTTGTGGTTTGCTAACATGCGGTCCCACGTGTCAGTGCTTTACCAAGCCGATCCGCGTCCCACATGAGGCAAAACAACGGCAGAAGCAACACGTGGTTAAGTTGAAGAAGATGAGGGAGAAGCGGATTCAGCAACGAGTGAAATGATGGTTGCTTCGTCCCTCCAACTTAACTGCGGGAAAGGTGCAACTTTGTCATTTGACGCCTCATTGCTCATTACTATGCCGGCGCCATGACTGGGGTGCTTCACCCCGGCTGCTCTGCACTGTATTCCGGTATGGCACGTGGACCCGGTAGCTTGATGTCCCACATGTCGGGGAAAGGGACTAGAAGATTCATAAAAGCGAGCGCTCCACTCTTACGACGGAGGAGTAGACGACACGACAGCCCAGTGAACTGTCACTTGTACTGTATAGTACTATAGTTTTGCTGTTTCGCACGATCCATCGATACAAACCCGATTAAACAGGAAAAGGGCGGGATTTTTCCCGCGCGGTAGATGATATTGGCCATACATTTCAAAGGGAATTCCAATGTATGCAAACTGAATAATTATAAGTAACAATATGATATCTAGTAAAACTAAAAACACATATGATTTATTGTGTTAGAGTGTAGTAGTAGTGTTGTATTGCATAGTTGTTAGATGTAACATGCGAGAAAGTGTAGAGATGTAGTTTTGGAGGTCATAGAGAGAGAAAAGCGTAATACGGTCACCGAACTTCAGAATAAGTTGATTACGGTCACTACATACGTTTTGCGGTGATTATACGGTCACTTGCTCACAGTTCAGCATCGGATTGCACTCTGTTGACCGGCCAAATAGTCTGCGTGGCGCCATGTTGACTAGTTAAATTGACCATGTTCCTTGTGGGTCCCACCTGTCAGTTCACATAGGCAAAAGGTCAGATAAACACAAATTTACGCAGGCGTGACAAGGCTCCAACCTGTGCGCGGGAATCACCTGGTTGTGTATGTGTCTGTCAGGGCCTGATGTGTGTGCATGCACGTGTAGGTTGAGCACTTGAGCGTGAGGGTGTGTGTTGGTCGTGTGGTGTACTGGTGTGTGGATGCATGTGTGCGTGTGTGCGTGTGAGTGCTGCGTGCGTGCGTGTGAGTGTTGCATGCGTGCGTGGCTGCGTGTGTACGTGTGAGTGTTGCGTGCATGCGTGGGTGCATGTGTTTGTGTGAGTGTTGCGTGGATGCAGTTCGTGTGCATGCGTGCGTGTGTGTATAATCACCACACCAGCTCATGTGTGTTAAAACAGATGGCTCAGCATACCAATACAAGGCCACCTTGTACGCTGTGCCCGCGGTCATGACTTCGAACCACCGTCCAAATATTTGTTTGTCGTTTGTTTTCATTCTTACTAGCAAGATGCCCGTGCGTTGCACGTAACATCAAGATGCATTTGTATGACTTGTTTATCTTGTGAGAGAAAAGGATGAACGAGGGAAGGCCTCATTTGCAAATGTGGAGAGGTGTGTGGGTACCTTTTTGCAAAATTGCCATAGTTTCTTTCCTATCCGTCAGATATAAATCGGACGACCTATATTGCAGGATGGCAGGCACACCATCATCACCAACTCTGTTTTTTTATAAGAGTGTATTTTATGTATTTTATAAGAGTGTAGATGTAGAGTAGATACAAGTCGACAGGTGGGCACGATGGTAGTGAGATAATGTGATGCAACACTAGAGGTGCCACGTGGAGCGTTTAACTGGTCAGCTAGTCATGTCATGAGCAAATACAGAGTTGTACGGTGAGACCGTGACTGTATAATCACCGCTAAACGTAAATGGTGACCGTAATGAGTGGATTCTGAAGTCCAATGTACGTATCGTGCTTTCGCTTCAAATACAATGATCGTCATTGCATATATCGCGAGAGAAAGATGAAACATGCGTGAATTTTCTGGGGGCTTACTTTTAGAGGACCTAGAGATAGTTTTGTGTGCATACGTGAAAGGGGCGCACAGGGGGGGTATGCGATGGAGAGAGAGATGCTCTTCGTTTCTCTTTATTATGACTAACTTTGTATATAGTATAAAAATATACAAATTCACAGTGCGGAATAAATATCATTGTGGGCACCATGCAATGCAAATTAGCGTTCGTACTCCTCCATATAACTTTGTAATGTTGTATATATGTAGAAACTCTAAAATAATTTTTTAGCCACACTTTATTCAAAAGGAATGTTGTATGCCAAAAAAACGTGAAGAGAGGGCTTTTTAGATCAATGGGGTACGTGATGTAACATGTGTGAATGTGTAGTTGATGCATTTAGCCGGGCCTAGAGAGGTATGTGTGTGTATTACGTATTCGAGAGAGGCATGGATAGAAGGGCCGACGGGGGGGGGGGGGCATGGGAGAGATATCACGATAAATGAGAGTGGCCTAGAGAGAGAGAGATGAATATGACGTCACGACACGAGATTCCATTCCCTTGAGTGTGTATATGCAAGGGGGGAGGGAATAGAGGCACCAGGAAAAATTTTCTGTGTGTGTGGTGTTTGTGTTGGTATGTGTGGGTGTGAGAAGATAATGAGACGTGGGGGCAGAGGGTGTGTCACCGCATGAGGTCCGGTGGGTCGAGGTGAGGCCCTTCGTTCGGTTTCGTCCTGCGCCACATTGGTCGCCCTGTGACGCATTTAGGAAGACCCATGGATGACTAGTCGTACAAGACAAAGATAGCAGAATTGTGAAGGACTCTGTGTCCACTGACAAAGCTGGTTAGGATTTGTAACCCTAGGTTCTCGGACTAAGGTAACCCCCTTATCTCTGATATTACTATTCATCCAACCTAACTTTAGGGGGCATCTTATAGAATGCTCTGCTAGAATCATACTCGTCGATTAGGAAGAGAGGTGTGAGACACAGAGACATGCGTAAAGATAATGTGCGTACATGAGACACATAGGCAGGTCCATGTATATAGAAAGGGTCGATGAGGATTGTGCGTGTGTATGTTTGCGAGAGGAAGAGTGCTTGTGATAAAGGTTAGTGAAAACAGTTGTAAATGGTTACGAGAGGGAGGGAGGGTTATATCTAGAGCATGTGTGCGAGAAAGACACCTCGGGAGAGAGTGTGTGAGCATGTGTGAGACACCACCGATGGAGAGTGAAACTACACGTAAAAGACTACTCTACAGATTGATTAAAGATATAAATTGTATCCAAATATTAGGATGGGATCATGATATTTGCAATTCACGTAAGGAGCGGTCATTGATCCATCAGACATCTAGATTCTATTGAATTTGAGCTTGTCTATGTTATTATTCGACACAATTGATCCACATAGTTAGTATTTTGAACTCCTGACAATGCATCGCTTTAGCAATCGAATATAAACGTGAGTATAGTTCATGTTGTGTGTGTAAAGGACATTATACATACGAAAGTTACACAATGGACATTATAAATAGCTACCTATGAACTGGCATACATTTGAATTCACACTACTAGAAAAAGGGCTATAGATGGGATTGACACTAATAGCGCACCAGACAAGCGGTGCGCCATTAGTATATACTAATGGCGCACCACCTTCAGATACGCCATTAGAGTTGAAACTACTAATGGCGCACCTGTCCCAGGGTGCGCCATTAGTATCAAACAATTTTTTTTGAACTAGTGCGCCTGTCCAAACATACTAATGGCGCATCCAGACAAAGTGCGCCACTACTAGTTATAACTAGTAATGGCGCACCTCTCGGAAAGTGCGCCACTAATGTTGTTTTTTATTATATTTTTATTCCTTTCTTTGCAAAACTACTAATGGCGCACTGTTCCACCGTGCGCCATTACTAGTTTAAACTAGTAATGGCGCACTGTGCAACAGTGCGCCATTAGTATGTTTTTTTTGCAAAACTACTAATGGCGCACCAACAGAAGGTGCGCCATTAGTAACCTGGATTACTAATGGCCCATTTGTTGTTGGTGCGCCATTAGTAAGTGGGCAGCAACAAGATATTTTGGACAGCCTCTCCTACCCACACTCACTTTCTCCCCACTTCATTCTCTCCACCGCCTCCTTGTCTCGGGTGCCTCCTCTTTTTCACCTCATTTCCACCATAGATTCATTCAAATTAAGTGGTTAAATTACCTTGTTTTGATAGGTAAGTAAGGGGGGAAGCTATATTTATGTGCACATGCACTTTTTATGGCCTAGCTAGATCTATGTATGTTCGTGGTGTTGCATATGTTTGTGGTGTTGCATATGTGTTTGTGTTTGGAGGTGTACCGGTATTTGAAATGCGATAGTTGCCAATATTTTGCCGGAATGTCGATTCATTTCCGTTTCGGCGATAATTTTGGCATTAAGCATTCTTTTTGGTCCTATTTTTAGGGAACGTCATGCCAAATTTTTTCTTGGTTCTAAAATATCGTTTTGCTCTACCCCGCAGGCGACCATGGTCCGCACGATGACCGAAGGCATCGTGAATAGGTTTTTGAGGTCCGCGAAGGCCGAGATGCTTCAAAAGAACGAGACGGAGATAAGATGTCCGTGTCGAAGATGCAAGCTGAAGAGCCTTATTGCGGACCCGGATTCCGGGCAGGTGCGGGACCACCTGCTCTTGCGTGGTTTCATGGATGGCTATCGGTGGCAAGGTGATGAAGATGACTACGAAGTCGTCCATGGGGGCCGGGCAAGAAATGAGGAAGGGCAGCAAGACAACCACCTCAGCTCGGGCGGGCGAGAAGACGAAGAATCCCCAGGAGATGATCACGACGGTGATGCTATACACAGTCATCATGTAGAAGATGCAGGACATGATGATCAGGAAGATGCCGGAGCAGACGACGGGCATGATCATGAAGATGATGATGCCGGCGGAGCAGACGACGGTGGACCATCGATGGGCTGGGTGCAGGACCCTTATATTCAAGAGCTGTTTCTCAAGCAGACGGATAACGCAAGAGCTGCCGCCCGAGAGAAAGCCAAGATGGATCAACTTGAGTTAGACGCGGTTACTCCATTGTATGAAGGATGCAGGCCCGAGGATACCCGCCTGAAAGTAACGCTCATGTCTCTGGAGATGAAGGTAAAACATAAAATGACCGACGCATGCTTCGACGAGAACATGTCATTCTGGCACGAACGTCTTCCAAAGGGGAACAAGTGCCCGACCAGTTTGGAGGAGGCGAAGAAAATCGTGTGTCCTCTGGATTTACCGCACGTGAAATACCATGTGTGCATGAACAATTGCATCATTTATCGGGACGAGCACGCGGAGTCTACCATATGTCCGGTGTGCGGCGTCACTCGATACAAGAAGAGGAAGAAAGCTCCTCGAAAAGTGGTGTGGTACTTTCCGATCACTCCTCGTCTGCAGCGGTATTTCGCGGATCCTAAGGTAGCAAAGCTCCTGCGTTGGCACGCGGATAGGGAGGAGAAGAAGCGAGAAGATGACGCAAATGATCCGGAGATAGATAAAAAAGACAAGATGCTGAGTCACCCTAAGGATGCGAGCCAGTGGCAAGCGTTGAACTTCGAATACCCAGAATTTGGGAAGGATCCAAGGAACATTGTGCTGGGCGCGAGCACTGATGGAGTCAATCCGTTTGGCAGCCAGAGAAGCACACATAGCACCTGGCCTGTGTTTGTGTGGATGTACAACCTTCCCCCCTGGTTGTGCATGAAGAGGAAGTACATTCACATGAGTATGCTAATTGAAGGGCCGAAACAACCAGGGAATGACATCAATCTGTATCTGGGGCTGCTGAAGGAGGAGCTAGACACGCTGTGGAAAACGCCAGCCAATACGTGGGATGCCGCAGAGAATGAATATTTCCCTATGAGAGCCGCACTGCTCACGACGGTGCACGACTATCTCGGTTACGGATATCTCGCGGGGCAGGTAGTCCACGGATTTTCTGGATGCGTAAGGTGCATGGATGACACAACGTATCGCCAGCTCGATAGAGATCCCGGGTCTTCAAAAAACGTGTTCATGGGACATCGAAGGTGGCTTCGCGACGATGACCCGTGGAGGAAACGCAAGGATCTGTTCGATGGTGAAATCGAACCCCGAAAACGCCCATGTACGAGGAGCGGCGAGGAAATAGACAAGCTGTTGAAAAATTAGAAAGACTGCCCACTGCCGGGAAAGAAGCAAAAGGCGCCAGAGACGGGAAAGAAGCGAAAGGCGCCAGAGCCGCTGCTGAAGGTATGGAAAACGAGGTCTGTTTTCTAGGACTTGCCGTACTGGAAGATCCACCGTGTGCCTCACAGCCTTGATGTCATGCGTATCACGAAGAACGTGTGCGAGAGTCTGCTTGGTACCCTGCTCAACATGCCAGAGAGGACCAAAGATGGGCCGAAAGCAAGGGCAGACTTGGAATCAATGGGCATCAGGCAGGAGCTTCACGCTATATATGATGATGATGATGATGATGAGGCGAAGCAGGACATAGAAAGTCGTCGCAAAGGCAAAAAGGCCAAGAAGACCGGAAATGACTACCCTCCCGTGTGCTTCACTCTAAGTCAGGAGGAGATCGAGCAGTTTTTCACCTGCCTCCTAGGAGTAAAACTTCCTTACGGTTACACGGGGAAGATAAGCAGATACCTAGACCCAGCGAAGCAGAAGTTCAGAGGGATGAAGTCTCACGACTGTCACGTGCTGATGACGCAGATACTTCCAGTTGCAATCCGTGGGATCATGGACGCGCACGTCCGTGAAACGCTATTTGGCCTATGCAACTTTTTCGACGTCATCTCTCGGAAGTCGATTGGCGTGAGGCAACTCAGAAGGCTACAGGAAGAGATCGTGGTGATACTATGCGAGCTTGAGATGTACTTCCCGCCCACATTCTTCGACGTTATGGTGCATCTGCTGGTCCATATAGTGGAGGATATCATCCAACTCGGGCCGGCGTTCCTGCACAGCATGATGCCGTTCGAAAGGATGAATGGTGTCATCAAAGGATACATTCGCAACATGTCACGTCCAGAGGGAAGCATAGCCAGGGGCTTTCTGACCGAAGAGTGCATCTCCTACTGCATGAATTATCTAGGCATCGAGAACCCCGTTGGTCTGCCCGTCAACAGGCACCTCGGCAGGCTCGCTGGATGGGGTCACCGTGAGGGTCGCCGCGAAATGCATGTCGACTTCGAGGGTCGACTCGCCGACTTTGAAAGAGCAAACCTGGTCGCGCTACAACACATAGACGTGGTCGATCCTTGGGTGGTAGAGCACAAAACCTTTATTAAGAAGACGTACAATGACCGAGGCCAACAGAGGACGGACGGAGATATACTCAAAGAGGACAACTCATGTTTCACGCGTTGGTTCAAGCAGAAGCTTCTATCGTACCCTTTACATGAGGATTCTTCCGCGGAAGAACAACTCATATTCGCCTTGTCACAGGGCGCCGAGCACAACCTGATGACCTATGAGGCGTACGATATCAACGGCTACACATTTTACACCGAGGCCAAGGACATGAAGAACGATGGTTATCAGAACTCCGGGGTAACGATGGAAACCTACACCGGTAACGAAAGGGACAAATACTACGGAAGGATCGAGGAGATCTGGGAGCTGAGCTACGCTGGAGAGAAGGTCCCGATGTTCCGTGTCAGATGGGCCGAGAGCGTCCTAAAAGAAGACCGGTATTTCACCACCATGGTTATACCCGAAGCCAAATCCAAGACCGCGGGCGCAAACGTCACCGCGAAAAATGAGCCATGTTTACTGGCTTCCCAATTGGACCAATGCTTCTTCATTACCGACCCATCAAAGACCAGTCGTGTTGTTGTGAGGAGAGGCAAAAGGAAGATCATCGGAATGGACGGAGTAGCCAATGAGCAAGACTTCGACAAGTACGGCGACCCGAGGATCGAACATGACGACGATGATAAAGTAGCAGCATACACCACAAGAAGAAGCAGGACCACCCTACCTAAAGGACGTCCGTTCCATAGAAGAACTCCATTTGTGAAAAAGAAGGGCAAGAAGATTGTGAACAGATAGCTAGCTAAGATCGATTGTATTTAAATCGTAGCCTTCATTTCTCGATTGTATTTCATGGGCACTTTTTGAACTATCATGAATATTTTTAAATTTCATGGACACTCGATCTCGATCCCCCTCTATCTCGATCGCTATCCCACCTCGCTAGATCCGGTCCCCCTCGCCGCCGAGCACCCCCCGGTCCACCGGCCGCCGACGCCGACCCCCCGCACCCTCGATTCCCCTACTCAACCGCCGCCGCCAACCCCCCGCACCCTCCCCCGCTCCACCGGCATTACTGTTTGATGATATTTTTTAAAAAATATTACTGTCTTATAAAAAAATTTACTGTTATGATTTAAACAAGTTTGAGCATATTTAAACACAAATACGTATCAAACAACATTTTAAATGCATAAAAAAAATTGTGGAGCCTGGGAATTGAACCCAAGACCTCCTGGTGTGAGAACTGGCTGCTGACCAGTCAAGCTAGTAGAGGGGACTTGATGTGTATCAGGTCAGGTGGGAGATAACCTGTTGGCTCGAGCAGAAATCAAAAAAAATTACTAATGGCGCACCAGGGTGAGGTGCGCCATTAGTATGGATGTACTTATGGCACACCGAGGGGTGGTGCGCCATTATTATTGTGCCGCCCCCATCCATATTCCCTCCCCGGCCCAAACCTATCCCCTCTCTCTCCCTCGCCCTCGCCCTCGATCCCCTTCCCCTCTCCTATCCCGACGCCGCTGCCCCGCCGCCTCGACGCCGCCCCGACGCCGTGACGCCGCCCCGACGCCTCGATGCCGCCCCTTGCCCCTGCGCCCCTGCGCCTCGACGCCCGACGGTCTCTTTCCCCCCTCTCCTTTTCAAATCCCTGCTCCGGGCGCAAGATTGGCCTTTTCTTGTTTTTTGCCTGCCAAATCTTGGCCTGCTGTCTTGCCTGAGGCCGGATTCCTGCCCTGCGTTAGCTAGAGAGCGGAACACAATTTCGGCCGCCTGCCTTTCTTGAAATGAAATCAGTCGAGTGGTGGAGATAATTCAGAGAGCCTTTTGTCTGCAGAGGAAGAGGGGGCGCTGCCGAACTCGCCGGAGGGGAAAATTCAGGCGCCTGAGTGCAAACCTCTTGCCGGATCTCAAGCTGTTGCAGAAACTGAGGTAAACCCCTCCCCCACCCCCTCTCCATCTCTCTGTATATGCGTGCACAGACCATGTGCATTCAGCTGTGTATATCTTGTCTCTGTTCTGCTCATGGGTCTTCCCTCCCTACCCAAGAGTTGTTTTTATTTTTTCCATAGTGACAGGTTTATCATAATTGTTATAGTTAGTTGGAATATATTGACATGGTTTATCATATTTTTTAGGGCGTGAGGACACCTGTAAGTTTGGTTAAGAGCACATGACATATAATTATCCAATATAAATGTTTACATATATATAGGTAGTCAAAGTGCTGTCTCCAAAATGAGAGCTTTCCAAGAACTAAATGAAAAAACATTTTATTAGGATCAGCAGAGGTGATGACGTTTGCATGTTAGGTTTAGAAGTAGCAGTAGCAGTGGCTTAGTTTTTTCTTCTTCTTATAGTATTGATTTATAACTATTTGTTTTCAGCTCGCTTTGCTACATGTTTCGTGTCGTGGAGCTGCGTCTAGCTGTTGCTACACTTGATTTGGTAGGATACCCATAGATTCTAGACATATGCTTAGTTGACGGCTATTGAAGCTTTGGTTGCATTCGGTCTCTCCGTCGCTGGTCTTCACCTTTTGGTCATGGACTGAAATGATTTGGATAAAAAAAACTCTTTGAATTGTGATGCATTTTTTTGAAGTCATATGATAGTTTTGTTTTTGTCCTGTTAAGATCTAGTACTACACCGAGTTTGCAGATAATCCTGTTGTTTGTAAAGAATTTTAAGAAATTCTTTTTGAATAATCTATGATGATCCTTTGCTAGATGATCGACAGCGCAGATGATCTTGTGATGGTTTGACATGCAGGATCTTTGTGCACTTCAGTTTGTTCTCATAATCATTGCCATATGCATATTTCTGTGTTTTGCACCATGGATTATGCAGCGAAATGTCACACAAACACAGAGGATCAAGCTAATTGAAATATTTGATATTCCCCTGTTGGTTTTGTCTCCTGAACTTACGGTGATCATCTTGCTTGTGCTGTTAAGATGTAGACTGGATGATCATGTGATGATTTGATCTGCACTTTTCTTTGTGTATTTCAGTTTGTTACGAGCACCACTGTGTACAGGATTTGTCAACTATCTTTGTGTATGATTAAGCAGATTTCTAGAGTTTGTTGCTGGTCTAAGTTTCAGCATTTTATTAGTGGTTCCTGCTAGTTTCATCCAGGGACTAGGTACTTTGTTTCCTAGAGTTGTGTCGAATTAAGCAGTTTTCCTAGAGTTGTGCAAATGCAACTTAAGGTTAGTCAGGTTGTGTAGAATTCTGCCCAGATAAACTTTTCATCATGCATGGTCTTTAGTTATTCTGTAACCTCGCTCTCTCACATGTACTCGTATGTGTTTTTGGAGACAAGGAGCCAATGTGCAGAGAAACATGTTTGCATTTTGCTAATATATCATGTTTTGCATTTTGCTTCTATATCATGTTTAGTTCAACAACAGGAATCTGCCCCTCTCTCCTCGTAGTTTCCCAACTCACACGCATAATCACCGCGTGATAGTATCTAGGAGATCTACACTACATTACTATTGGTGTTTTGGTTTGTGATTAACATTTGACAATAATTAAATTTTTGTGAAGTAGTGAGACCCTGGAAATGTTACTTATATATGCATAATGCTCTTACTGCTCTGGAAGGATTGGACAAGTGTGCACGAACGTTTCAAATAGTTGACCAAATGATATTTGTATTTGTTTGCATTTTCTCACATTCTTCTTGTATCCAATCCAGTATTGCTTGTAGTGGTTTGTCCAAAATGTTGAATGATACTGCCTGGAGATGCATATATTGTTTCACCTCTTCACAGGCCAACGTATTTTCCATGTTGTGATGGAGGCCTTTTTTTAACACTGGGCTTTGCCACCTGTTGTTTGTCTTGTAAATAGAGCATTGGACAGAGATTTAAGCAAGTAGCACATTGCCTTGTCCACCTAGGATAATGATTTTGCAGGTACCCCGAGAGGCCCTTGAGTTTGTCGGAAAGTTGATTAACTTCCGTTCCGGCAAATTCGGGTACTCCATATGTCCTATTTTCAGCAAAGGTCATGCTGAAATTTTCCGTGAATTTTAGCATGACTTTGCTAAAAATAGGACATATGGGGTACTTGTGACTAATGCATGGGCCGGGGTATCTTAGTAGTTAATTAAGTAGGATCAAGTGCCTCTTTATTCTAGCTGCATTAAACCATAGGCGGCAATAGAGCCAAGTGATTAGGCCCAACTTAGAATTCTCCTTCCCAGCTTAGCTTTTAGGATGCCTCGGTGTCGACAAACCATTAATTATACAACCTTGGCTTTTAGGGTGCCTCGGTGTCGATAAAAACCGAAATGATGAAAGCTTAGGCTTTTACGGTGCCTCGGCGTCGAAAAACCCTCAATGATAAAAGCTTAGCTTTTATGATGCCTCGGTGTCGACAAACCCTAAATGATAAGACCATGATCTTGTTCCTTGACAATAACCAACTTTTTGACCAAAATTTGTTCCTATTTAGAGAGAAACATGGCCAACAACGATGAGGCCGGGGGTTCGGGCGGCAAGTCATTCTGGGAGCTGTCCCAGGAGATGGATGAACAACCTCACTTGTATGAGGACGCCGCCTTCCCCACCGATCCTGAGACCACTGATGGTGCCGCCGAGGATAACCCCACTGATGCCACCATTGATGGTGCCGCCGAGGATGCCACCACTGATGATGGCGGCGCACGCACAGATGGCAGCCAACCGAAGAGGCAACGGAAGGACCGGCGCCCGACCGTGCTCCGCACCCTCAAGGAGGAAGTTACTGAAGTGGACTCCGACGGGAATCCAACGGCGCCTGAACGAATAGTCAAGGGGTACTCGCTTCAGCTCGGGTGCATTCTCCGGAGCACTGTCTCGATCAACACCGAGAACCTGAGGCATCCTGACCGAGGGAATTTGCGCAACCTCCTCTTCACGAAGCTGCACGAACGATACAAGTTCCCCGCTGAATTTGAAAACACAAGCCTCAGAGGCAATAAAGTGAACAATGCTGCCCTCACGAAGATGAGCAAGGCCCTGTCTACTTGGAAAAGCAATGTGAAGAGAATAATCGAGAAAGGTGAGAGTTATGAGAAGATCAAGGAGAAAAATCCTTCGATCACCGAATATGACTACAACGACTTCAAGATCAATTGCTCGAGCACCGCAAACTCCGAATCAAGTCGGTGGGGGAAAGAAATGCGGGAGCTGAACTTAGGGGAACACACACTCGGTCCCAGCGGTTACAGAGTGGCGGAGCCTATATGGGACAAGGAGGAGGCGGACCGTGCCGAGCAAGGCCTACCGCCCCTCTTCGATAAATACGGTGACAAGCAGACCAGCAACTATGTCATGGCCCGGTACAAGAAGGACTCGAAAACAAAGGAGCTTACCACGGATTTGAAGACCAGGGCGCTTGAGCTTGTTCTGGTAAGGAATACACCCCCGCGTAATTAGCTCCATATGGTTGCATTCTAATTAATGAAGCCAAATTTCACAATGGTTCACATTCCTTCCGCAGGCGACTGAAAGCAGTAGCGCATGGTCGACTAAGAGCAACCTTTGGGACACCACTCTAAATAGGGCGTTGAATGTAATGAAGAACAAGGATAAGCTTAGTAAGCCGACGTCAGCTGGTCGTGTGGCCGGCAAAGGCTTGTCGACAAAATGGGGGTCATACTATAACACTGGCGGGCGAAAGGAGAAAAAGACCAGCTCGGAAAGCCAGGTGCGCGAGGTTCAAGAACTCAAGGCACACGTGGCGCGGATTCCGGAGATTGTCCAAGAGCAAGTGCAACAACAACTCGGAGCGACGATCACCGCCATTGTGCCTACCTTGATCCAGGGGTTGAGTGCGTGGATTGCGGGTGGCCAACAGGGGCCGCCCACGATTCCTAGCTTCACGGCCAGCAACTCGCAGAACGCGATGGCGGGGCCATTGGTGTCTCCGGCGGAGGAGGCATTGGTGTCTCCGACGCCGGCACGGGAGCTTAATGCACCCGGGTGTACGCCGGCCGGCACCTCTGCAGCAAGCGGCCCCTTTGTCAACTGCACGCCCACCGTTGGCGGTGCCTCGACATTAGCCGAGCTCGACGCCATCATCACGGTAACTAATTAAGCCTCTCTCGGCCGAGGACTTCATCTCCTTGCCTTTGATTGGGCATCCCTGATGCCCTACATGTTTTCGCAGGGCGCCGCCGACGTTCCGTGCACTCTCCTGCACTTCGTGAACAACGAGTTGGTCGATGTCGCCAAGGGCAAAATCGTTCAACCGGGCAACCCCTTGTTCCACGGTACCCAGATGCCACCCAACTTGTTTAGGGTTCAACTGGTTCGGGTGCTGCCAGGCTGCGACGAGTTGTTACCTCTGATTCGACCCATCGGGGCCGACGATGATGACGTGATGACCCTCAGTGCCTGCCTGAGCTGGCCCCTGCTTTGGCCGAAGAGCCAGATTCGTTTGGGGGCGGGGGACACCACCCCAAAGACAACACCGCCAGTCGTGCCGGCGCCAAGTCGGCCCCATGGCAAGACCGCAGCAACGGTGCCGGACATCCCTATGCCACTGGATCCAAACATGCATATGGCACAGGATCAGAACGACGACGACGATGATACATTTGGCAAGGTCGATCAGTACTTTGCCGATCATGGGTACGATGGCGACTTCATGGGGCCTCCTTCTCAAGAACCCAACCCAACAAAAGACGTGCGCGATCTAGCTGGTACCGCGGAGAAGCCAAGTTGCAACAGGCATCGTCCGCCGTTCAGCTCTCAGGAGACGCCTCCAGCTGCCGACTTCACCGAGCCTCAGATAGGCGAGGTGCGAAATATTCTCAGCCCCAACACACTCAAGAAGGCGGTTTGTGAGCAGAACTCGGTCCCATTACAGGAGAAGAAGAAGGCACGCAAAAGAAAGACTAACAAGGGTGCGGGCCAGCCGGCACCGAGTACAATCCGTGCTCAGGACGGGCCACCTTCACCTGAGGATTTAATGAGGAGGGTGCATGTGGCGGGTAGGCCGATGCTACCGAGAAATATGCTCGATGTTGCAGCCGGTGCTATGCGGAGTCTACATGAGAGTGTTCTTTCTTTGGAGAAGCGGCGTCTCAGAGAGAAGGATGTGGCATACCCGGTTTTCGTGGCCAAGGTGCCAGAGGGCAAGGGCTTTGTGGATAACTCCATCGGGGGTACGGTCGTCCTGCGGTTTGATGACATCCACGCTATGTTGAACCTTCATCCGCTGCACTACACCTTCATTCGGCTATTTTCGCTGAGTATGGAGATGTGGATCATTCGCGACAAGACCCCGGACATCGTGATAGT
Source organism: Aegilops umbellulata (assembly GCA_032464435.1). Taxonomy (NCBI): domain Eukaryota; kingdom Viridiplantae; phylum Streptophyta; class Magnoliopsida; order Poales; family Poaceae; genus Aegilops; species Aegilops umbellulata. The sequence continues at coordinate 65,958,865 of CP136057.1, forward strand.
CGACCCCTTCTGCATGCGTGCCAAGATCTTGGGCAGCGCTGGGGACCGGCAAGTCGCGAGTTCTTACCTCGAAGGCGTCATTCTGGCAAACCCAGATAAGGATAACTTCCTCGTGCCTTACTTTCCCGAGTAAGTCCTCCCCTCAACCGCCCCGTAACATATGAATTCTTAGATTTCGATCGTTTTTCTTTTAACATTCCGTGTTTTCTGCAGTGACACACATTGCACGCTCATCCTCCTAAGCCCCAAGTATTCCATGGCCACGTATTTTGACCCGGACCGTCAGTCGAACGTAGACTACACAAATGTCAAGAAGGTTCTTGATGATGCTCTCCCCGGCTACGCCAAATCTGGAGGCACCTTCACCAGGCCTATTCGTAAGTACGGCAAGCATGTGTTCTCCCACAATACGACGTTCTGCTGCGTCAAGCAGCCGCCTGGCGGTCAGAAGGGTGCCTACTACGCCATCCATCACATGCGGGCGATCATACGGGACCATCATCAACTTAAGCTACCGAGTAAACTCAAAGATTGGGCCGCGAGCGTGTCGGCAATCCAGGACGCGGACATCAGACAAGAATTCTTTTGCATCGAGTCGGAGTTTGCGGAAATCATCCATCAAGATGTCCTTCATACCTCGGGGCAGATCTGCCTCAGAAATCAACCGTCCAACAGTGACATCGACACAATACTACAAATGCAGGCTGACAACGCCCGTAATTTCATGACTCCCACGATAGACGGCGGCTTCATCCACGTTCCGGTCCCTTGAGTCGAGTCGAAAGCAGTGATGCTGTGTCTAGTTCTGAAACATCGATTGGCTCATGTTGTAATTAAACTTTAATGAACTTGTAGTATGTCTCTTTGGTTTCGAGAGTAGTTCAACCTAGATGTAATCGATGCTATTAATGTCTTGCTTTTCTCTTCCGATCGTTCTGTTGCATACTTATATATTGCTTATGTATTGTCTGTGAATTGGTACTAACGTTTCATTTGGCTAGTGCATAGCGATGCCGTCGTATGTCGTGTACAAGGGTAAGGTTCCCGGAGTCTACGACGACTGGGAGGAGTGTCGGAGACAGGTTCACCGATACAGCGGTAACAGTTACAAAGGGTACACCACTAGGGCCGAGGCCGAATCTAGATATGCCCGCTATCTAGCGGGAGAGGGGAGGGAGCATTGGAGGAACCGGATGAAGACGAGTTTCATCGTGATGATGCTCATCGTGATGACCGCAGCTCTCTTCTATGTGATGGTAGTTTAGATGATCGATATCGACTTGAAATGTGAAGACAAACTCGCTACTCGCGGTCTCGAGACTTGTAATATAATGTTCTATCTTTGTTCGGTCTTTTCAATTTGGAGACTAATATGATGAATTGTATTCGGAGACTAATCTTCTATTGTATTCGATGAATCTGTTGCTGATGTGTGTTGTCTATATTTTGTCCAATTATACATTTTGTAACCTGTGCAAAAAACAGAAAATAAAAAAATAAAAAAAACCTAATATTCATACTAATGGCGCATCACAACACAGTGCGCCATTAGTATGCCAGAGGATACTAATGGCGCATCATTAAGCAGTGCGCCATTAGTATGCCGAAGTTACTAATGGCGCATCTTGTTGTCGTGCGCCATTAGTATGCCAAAGCACCTGGGTATACATGGCCCCTGGGAGGCATACTAATGGCGCACTATTGTATATACTAATGGCGCATCTGAGGTGCGCCATTAGTATACCAGATACTAATGGCGCACCAGTGATGTGCCATTAGTAAAATATACTAATGGCGCACCACTAATGCGCCATTAATGGCCAAATTAGGTGCGCCATTAGTAGCCCTTTTTCTAGTAGTGTCAACTTAAGGTGGTTTAAAAAAATCGAATTCAACATGAAGTCCATTCAGTTATTTGAATTTGATATCATGGCATTTGCAAACCATACCAAAATTATGGGGGCACCAATCTTTGCTCTGATTTTGTACATAATAGCATATGTAGTCGTGTACAAAATAGATTCAAATTTAGCTCCTCCATTCCAAAATAATCGTAGTTATAGGATTTTCAAGTGTCAAAATTTCAAAAAGAAGCAGATAATTTAATGAGGTTTTCAAACATACAAGTTCAAATATAACGTTGTCTATTTAGGTCAATCCTCATAGTTCAAGAGTACTCTAAATGTGAATGCTTGTGTTTCAAAATTTCGAACGAAGTGCCAAAAGAGCCTCTACTCACCCGAAACGCGTGAGACTAATGTTTGGTAGTACAAGGAAATTACTTTACTAATAACTCCGACCCGTGAAACCTACCGGCCCGACGTCCAAAGGTCTAAACCGGGGTAGGTTTGTAGCTTCATCTAGACGCCAGGCAACCGCATCCGAGAAACATTCATACACAATGGCCGCCTAAGCACACATGCGCGCGGCCGAAATCGCTCCTGCCCACTATTTGGGACACCTGGGATTACCATCCTACCCCCAACCGGCAGTAGGTCCGAAATTTAAGAGGGGGGCAAAGTTTGTACTTTCCCCAAATTTCAAACAAGCGCGTCCCATCTTCTGTTCAAAAAAGCCAAAAAAGCGCGTCCCAGACCGAAACATGGTTCCCCCCACCCGTCTGATTGCCCATTCGTACTCCGTGGGCGCCAAAACTACCTCTCCACCAGCCGCGAAACCCCGGTGTCCTCCGTCCGCAACCCCATCCCACCCATCAACCGCCGCCCTCCTCCATCACGCCAGAGCCGATACCCCGACGTCGTCGTCCACCGCAACCTCAACCGCAATGCCCTCCACGGCTAGTAGTTGAAGCCGAGGCCGAGTCATCCGTACCCGAGCCAGTTCAACCACGCAGTCCTGTGCCTCACCGCTGCTGCTCCAACTTCACCACCCTCCACCGCACCGGAGCTGTTCCTGCTAAGCCATCTTTCACCGCCTCGGATCTGCTTCCCCTCCGCCGACATACAGCCACGGCAACACAGTCAACAATTTGGCCATGGGTTCGTCCAACCCTGCACCCTCCAGAACATCGGTTTCCCGGTAAAAAGAAGAAGATCGGCAACCGAAAAAGGTACTCCTCTTCCCTTATTCGTGCGAATCTTACGTCTCTACTTGCACGATATTCATCCCACATAAGACACTAGTTGACCGATTCTTCTTGATAATAGATGTTCCTAGTAACTCGCGATGCACAAGGTTTCTCCTCATATACTATTTCACCTTAGCTAGAGGTCCGTCGCCCCCTGAATTTCAATTTCTAGCCAATTGATTACCAATTAATGGAAGCATTCCCCGGTGTAATAGGCACTAGTACGCCTATTACACCGGGGAAGCAGCGCCTTGTTGTTTATCTTAGGGGCGTGTGTGGCCTAGAGCTACTGGCGCCCGATCTGGAGGTCGGTTGGGATTAAAGGAATAGCCTGGGGCGCTGTGAAGCACGGCGGTGGTGTGAGGTCGATGGGAGGGCGGGGCGGCGGAGGCACGGGTCTGGGCCGGTGGTCGCTGGCGGTTCGAGATCGTCAACAGTGACTGGCGGGAGGTAGACGAAGGCCATCTGCCCGTTCCTTATAGATCGGACGGTTCATTAAAGAAATCGACTGTATTATTAATTTTCAGTCGACTGTTATCTTAGATATGACCACATGTGGTGGTGTGCTGGAGGAGTACCTGCATTTCTTGTGCTCATATATTACAAAATCATATGGATTAGAATCTAATTTTGTTTGCCATGCAATGTTGTAGAGCTATCATATGTCTCCTGTCATTTATTTTTCAGCCACCTGCTATCTGCTACTTTTACAGTGCACTAGTTCTGCACACACTTCACCCTTACTCTCACTATTGTGTTTTTATGCAAGGGTATTTCAGACTCTGCTGCCATGAGAGAAGCCAAAAAAAAAGAGAGAAGTCGCTCCAGCTTCGTATGCTGGTAGGCAAGACACGTTACAACGCTATGCAGTGTCAACATATGGAGACGGTAAACGTAGCTCTGGAGTTGATGACCTCGCTCGCATTGAACCACCATCCCAGGTGCTTGCTTTATCTTCGCGGTGTCATATGTGATTGCATTATCCATATGGTGTCTAGCTTGTATTCGAAAGGCTGAAGTCGGTAAGATAAGGAAAGATATTTTTTATATGAACCACCATCCCATGAGCACCAGAAGACAAATAGCTAGTCAGGGCACTAGCCGAGCCAGTGACAAGCCCAGCAAAGATAGGCATCACCTGGAAGCCAATTAAAAAGCTACGATGGTGGCGAAGCAACTCGCCTCCCACCAGGCTCTCAGGTCCTAGATGATCATGCTCACCACTCCAGCCGGATGTCTAGCTTGTATTGCTTCCAATTTGGTTAAATTGCATCTGCTTAGCTCACATATTATACCTTTGAATATGAGATGCCTTTCTGTTTTTGGTACATACTAGTACATATGTGTATTAACCATGTTCTTACATCAAACTAATGTTCTTGTGTATCCCTCATCAATCACTTATGACGAGGTAGGCAGGCAAGGGGACTGAGGGAGTCCTGGATTAGGGGGTATCCGGACAGCCGGACTATATCATTTGGCCGGACTATTGGACTATGAAGATACGAGATTGAAGACTTCGTCTCGTGTCCGAATGGGACTCTCCTTGGCGTGGAAGGCAAGCTTGGCGATACGGATATGTAGATCTCCTCCCATTGTAACCGACTCTGTGTAACCCTAGCCCCCTCCGGTGTCTATATAAACCGGAGGGTTTAGTCCGCAGGACAACAACAATCATACCATAGGCTAGCTTCTAGGGTTTAGCCTCTACGATCTAATGGTAGATCAACTCTTGTACTACTCATATCATCAAGATCAATCAAGCAGGAAGTAGGGTATTACCTCAATCGTGAGGGCCCGAACCTGGGTAAACATTGTGTCCCTTGCCTCATGTTACCATCCGCCATAGATGCACAGTTTGGGACCCCCTACCCGAGATCCACCGGTTTTGACACCGACATTGGTGCTTTCATTGAGAGTTCCACTGTGCCATCGCTGCAAGGTTTGATGGCCCCTTCAATCATCGACAATGATGCAGTCCAGGGTGAGGTTTTCCTCCCCGGACAGATCTTCGTATTCGGCGGCTTCCAACTGCGGGCCAACTCGTTTGGCCATCTGGAGCAGATCGAGAGCTACGCCCCAGGCCGTCAGGTCAGGTTTGGAAACTTGAATTACACTACCGATATCCGTGGAGACTTGATCTTCGACTGATTCGGGCCCATGCCAGGTGTGTCGCACGATCGCGACGAGCACGATATAGCTCTGCTGTCGAACGGTGTTCGGGAGATCACGCCAGCAACTACTCTGGCCTTCGGCCCGGAACAGATCGCGCCATCCAGGGACGGGAGGATAGACCCCGCCTCGGAGGCCGCACCCTCAGTGGTGATAGAGCCGAATACTGACCTTACCCCTCTCGAGAGCCGTGTCGCCGAACTGCTGGACTCGTCCCCGGCCATGGACTCCGAACCACCCACGCCCATACCTATGGAATCCGATCGGGCGCCGATCATGGAGTTCACCTCCGCAGATATCTTTCAGCATTCGCCTTTCAACAACATACTGAACTCGTTCAAATCTCTCTCCCTGTCCGGAGAACCTTGGCCGAACTATGTCCGGCTAGAATGGGATGCGGATGACGAAGAAATTCAATCCCCACCCACCACCCACTTAGTAGCCATTGTCGACAACTTAACCGACATGCTCGACTTCGACTTCGAAGACATCGATGGCATGGACAATGATGCAGGGGACGAACAGGAACCACCGCCAACAGGGCGCTGGACTGCCATGTCATCACATGACATCTACATGGTGGATACACCCAAAGAAAATAACGACGAGGATGCAGCAAGAGATAGCTCCCTCGACAAGCAATCAAAACGGCGCCGTAGGCGCCGCTCTAAATCCCGTCTGTCGGCGTTCTGGGAATGGGGGTCCCTAGACTTGCCTGCCTGCGGCCTACGGCATGGCTCAAAGGGAGGCCTAGTACGGCCCATCTTCATCAACACATACCCAAGACCCTCGCGAGGGGCCAAACCTCGCGGGGAGGATGGCACGGAGCTTCCTCAGGCACGGCCTGATCAGGCTGTCTCGCGAGGAGGCGGAGAGATCAAGGCGGGGTACCTCACGAGGTGCCCATGACGCAAGCCATGACGACCAAGGGCGCCAGGCGGGCGCCAGCCCGCGCAGTGTCCTCCCTTTCCTCTTTGGTGCTAAGGGAGCAAGCGTAGACGAGAGGATCAAGCAAAGGCACCCATTTCGGTGCAACGAGACCAAGACCAACTCCGCGACAAGGAAGAAGTCATTGTGGAGCCCAAGCCAGCGTCATCACCAGAGCCTTTGGCAGGCAAGGACCAACTTTAGTCAGGATAAGTGTACCAGATGTTCCCCTTCAAAATGGCCAATTGTTGGCGCCCATCCCGCTCGATATTTGGGAGGAGGCCCAGGGCCTTTGCCTATAAATAGGACTAGCCAACCCCGGAGTAGGGGAGAAGAAGAGGAGAGAAACAGGGAGAGAGAAGGAGAGATAGGACTAGAGATCAAGAATCGGAGAGAGAGAGAGAGAAGGGCGGCTGAACCCCTCTAGCAATTCATCGCCCCAGCTAAGAACAGACCCTCGCGAGGCTGTTCTTCCTTGTATTGTTCATCATCAGCCCAAGAGGCAATCCACCACACCACCACACTGGAGTAGGGTATTACACCACATCGGTGGCCTGAACCAGTATAAACTCTGTGTCTCTTGTGTTGTTCTTCTCGTAGCTTAGATCCTTGCGAGGCGGAGGGGTACAGGTAGGTAGGAAGCGTTATCTCCACGCGCACCCCAGAGTTCGAACCTCAAGGGTCTGCCGGAACCTGAAATCCGACATTTGGCGCGCCAGGTAGGGGTGCGCCGGAATTCGTCTTCCGCCGCTCCGTTCTCCTCCGACCATCGCGTCCACGTCTGACGCTCGCCGGGCCCGCGCCGAGCGCCGAGCCACTCTCGCCTCCCGCGTCGCCCAGATGGCCCCTGTCGGCGGGCATCCTCGCCGTTCCCAGTCGCATGCCATCAACGCCGCCACCGGCCCGGCGGGGAACGAGAAGCAAGCATCATCTCAGCATCCGTCCGTGCGGCAAGACGGCCGCACCGCCACTCCCTCGCTCACCCCGGCTGGCTCTTCATCCCGCGCGCTCCACGCACCCATGGAGGCTCGAGCTGCGCTCATCGCGGCAAACGAACTCCTGCACTACCATCCCGTCGACGACGTCTACGAAGAGTGTCTCGACTGCGTCGCCGAGCTCGTCCGCGCCGTGGGGGGCTCCCCTGCACCGTCCGTCCCTCTGCACCGCACCCCGCCTCGCGCGGGCGACGAAGCTCTGGGGGCGCCCCAGCTGCCTCCTCGCCAAGAAGACGCCCCGGCCGCAAGGCGCGTGGCCCCTGGCTGGAACCCGCTCCGCCAGGCACCAGCGCAACAAGAGCAGAGCTGCCAAGAAGTCCCTCGCCCGCGAGAAGCCGCCTGGGCGCTCCATGCTCCAGCACGTTGCGGCCACGCTCCTGCTCCCGCACGTCAAGACCCCGCGCGGCTCCCAACTGCAGCGCGCGGGGACCTGCAAGATCAAGCTCTCCGTCACCCAAGGCCTCCCGTGGCCACGGCGGGCTGCCGCGCCTTCACCATCGAGCTGCGCAGCGTCGCGTGGTCCGGCAAGTTCAAGCCAGACTTGCCTCCTCGCTACGACGGCACGGCAGACCCTACGGAGTTCCTCCAGCTCTATGAGCTGGGCATCAAAGCTGCTAACAGAGATGAGAAGGTCATGGCGAACTGGTTTCCCATGGCGCTCAAGGATGGGGCCCACACCTGGCTCCTCAACCTGGCCCCAGGCATGATCTCCTCCTGGGACGAGATGCACACCCGCTTCATCGCCAACTTCCAAGGTACTCGCGACCGGCCACCCGCCGTGAGCGACATGCGCCGCATCAAGCAGCAGCCCGGAGAGACCCTGCAAAAGTACATCCAGCGCTTCAACAAAGCACGCCTCAAGATTCCTAGGGTGTCCGAGGAGGCCATCATCTCAGCCTTCTTTGACGGCGTGCGTGACGTCAAGATGAAGGAGGAGCTGGCGATGCATGAAGACCTGTGTACTTCCTTGGAGCTGTTCAACTTGGGGACCAAGTGCGCCAGGGCTGAGGAAGGGCGTCTCTCTCTCCTCGAGCTGCCTGCCGCAGACCCAGAATCGAAGAAGTCTAAGGCCAAGGATGTGAAGCGCAAGGGGGCTGCCGTGCTCGCGGCAGAACCGGACACCAAGCGGGGCAGAGATCAGCCCGAGTCTTCCAAGGGCAGTCGCTACTATGTGTACCACGACCTCCACACCCACAACACCAACAAATGCCAAGAGCTCCGAGCCGTGCGAGAAGGAAGGATCGGCCGTCACCCTGACCGTGTCGACCGGGGCTACGGTCGAGGAGGAGGAAGGAACCCAGGACGCTGGGAAGACCGCGGCACACGCCAGGGGTGGCGCGATCGACCTCGAGAGGACCGCTGGCAGGACCCGCCTCGCGAGGAAGACTGGAGGGATCAGCCTCGCGAGGATCGCCCGCAAGGTAACGCAGGCCTCCCTCCGCTGCCGCCGTGTCCAAGAAGAAACGAGGACCACCACCAGGACGAGGAGGCTGGGGGCTTCCAGGAGCCGCGTGCAATCGCCTGCATCCTGGGCGGAGCTCAAGCCCCAGCCTCTTAGCGCATCTTCAAGCAGTTCGCCAGCGAAGTAAATGCAGTCCTCCCAAAGCTCAAAGCCACACGTCCTCTCAGGTGGTCATCATGTGCCATCATGTTCAGCTCAGCGGATCAGCTCAAGTGTGTAGCCACGGCCGGAGTCCTCCCGATGCTTTGCTCCCCAATCATCAGCAACGTGGTGGTCACCAGGACCCTCATCGGCGGCGGGGCAGGGCTCAACGTCCTGTCCGTGGAAACATTCAACAATCTCCAAGTGCCCTACAACCAGCTTCAGCCAACCAAGCCTTTCTCCGGAGTCACTGAGGGCTCCACGGTTCCGATCGGGCAGGTCCGCCTCCCTGTCACCTTCGGGGCACGCGACAACTACCGCACCGAGCTCATCAACTTCGACGTCGCTCACATTCGCCCGCCGTACAACGCCATCCTTAGGTACCCGGCGCTGGCCAAATTCATGGCCATGACTCACCATGGTTACAACGTCCTCAAGATGCCAGGAAGCGACGGAGTCATCACGGTGCCCTGTGAAGAGAAAGACGCGGTGTGTTCCCTGGAACGAGCTTTTCAGGCCGCATCATTGGAAGACCCGGATCGCGGAAGCAGGAGGCTTCCCGAGACCACCCCCAAGAAGAAGAAGACATCGTCAGGCCAGGCCCCTCAGGAGGCAGGTCCCTCAGGGCCTGTGCCTGCCCAGGGGGATCCTCCCTCCATCGCATAGGAAAGCGCGCCCAACGCCCTCCTCAGGCAGGGCTCGGGGGCTCTATAGGATCAGAAGTATGTCTAGAGGGGGGTGATTAGACTACTTGACAAAATAAAAACTTAACCTTTTCCCAATTTTAGTTCTTGGCAGATTTTAGCTACTTTAGGACAAGTCAAGCAATCATCACACAATTCAAGCAAGCATGCAAAGAGTATATAGGGAGCGGAAAGTAAAGCATGCAACTTGCAAGAATGTAAAGGGAAGGGTTTGGAGAATTCAAACGCTATTGGAGACACGGATGTTTTTCCCGTGGTTCGGATAGGTGGTGCTATCCTACATCCACGTTGATGGAGACTTCAACCCACGAAGGGTAACGGTTGTGCGAGTCCACGGAGGGCTCCACCCACGAAGGGTCCACGAAGAAGCAACCTTGTCTATCCCACCATGGCCATCGCCCACGAAGGACTTGCCTCACTAGCGGTAGATCTTCACGAAGTAGGCGATCTCCTTGCCCTTACAAACTCCTTGGTTCAAGTCCACAATCTTGTCGGAGGCTCCCAAGTGACACCTAGCCAATATAGGAGACACCACTCTCCAAGAAGTAACAAATGATGTGTTGATGATGAACTCCTTGCTCTTGTGCTTCAAATGATAGTCTCCCCAACACTCAACTCTCTCTCATAGGATTTGGATTTGGTGGAAAGAAGATTTGAGTGGAAAGCAACTTGGGGAAGGCTAGAGATCAAGATTCATATGGTAGGAATGTAATACCTTGGTCTCAACACAGGAGTAGGTGGTTCTCTCTCAGAACATATGAGTTGGAAGTGTAGTTGTGTTCTGATAGCTCTCTCCACGAGTGAAGAGGAGGTGGAGGGGTATATATAGCCTCCACACAAAATCCAACCGTTACACACAATTTACCAATCTCAGTGGGACCGAATCAACAAACTCGGTCGGACCGAAATAGTAAACCTAGTGACCGTTAGAGATTTTCGGTGGGACTGACACGCAACTCGGTAGGACCTATATGGTTAGGGTTAGGGCATAACGTAATCTCGGTGAGACCGATTACACAAACTCGGTGAGACCGATTTCGTAATTAGCTAACCAGAGAGTTGGTCAGGTAAACTCGGTGGGACCGATTTGCTCTTTCGGTGAGACCGAAATATTACAAAAGGGAAACATAGAGTTTACATTGCAATCTCGGTGGGACCGATCCGCTCTTTCGGTGAGACCGAAAAGTTACAAAAAGGAAACTAAGAGATTGCAATCCCATCTCGGTGAGACCGAGATCCCTATCGGTAGAACCGATTTGCTAGGGTTTGGCAGTGGCTTATGACATGTGAAACTCGGTGGCGCTGGATAGAAAGAATCGGTAGGTCCGATTTTGGCTTTGGGTTTAGGTCAAGAGTGGATATGAGAAAGTAGCTGAGGATTTTGGAGCATATCATTAAGCACATGAAGCAAAAGGCTCATTAAGCAACACCTCATCCCTCCTTGATAGTATTGGCTTTTCCTATGGACTCAATGTGATCTTGGATCACTAAAATGTAAAATGAAGAGTCTTGAGCTTTTGAGCTCGAGCCAATCCTTTGTCCTTAGCATTTTGAGGGTTCCACTTTCACCATCCATGCCATGCCAATCATTGAGCTTTCCTGAAATAATTGTCTTGGAATAGCATTAGCTCAATGAGTTTTATGTTGTCATGAATTACCAAAACCACCTAGGGATAGTTGCACTTTCAATCTCCCCCTTTTTGGTAATTGATGACAACATATAGATCAAAGCTTCGACAAATGATAATAAGAATGAAGTATATCGTCGCTTTGAGAAGTATGTGAAAGTAAGAGCTCCCCCTAAATTTGTGCATATTTTAGAATTTGCTTTGGACTGCAAATGCACAAAGAGTTAGAATCATGGGTTACTCTTTCATGTCACATACATCTTGGTGGAGCGGTCAAAATGATAAGAATGAAATACATGCACTCATCACCAAGAAAAGTGAATGATCACATAAGATAGATAGGATATATCAAGCATGCCTAAGTGTAGCTTATGATCAAACACATGATCATCAATATCTCACAAGCATATCAAAGTATCTTGACCAAAAGCAAACAATGTTTGAAAGACCACCAAATAAAGCAAGAGAGAATAAAAGCAACACTCTCTCTCGAAGCCTATGATCTATACAGTTTTATCCCCCTTTGGCAACAAGTTACCAAAAAGTTCCTAGAAAATGCATGGTGCTAGATCTACACTCAGGCTTGATCTTCTGGTGGTGGTGGAGTCTGGATCACTCCAAGGACGAAGGCTTCTGTAGACGTGGTTGGAGCTGGAGCTGAAGTAGATGCTGGAGCTGAGGTGGTGGCTCTTGTGTCAGGAACTGGAACTGCAGACGACCTCTGGGCTCGTGGCACTCTGGCAAATGCATCAGTGGTAGTCTTCCCTTTCCTCTCCTGCATGTCATCTTGAAGTTGCTCCACTGCAGACTGAATTTCTGTCACTTTGACATCCAAGTCATAGAACTTTTGTTCTACGATCCTATCTATGCTCTCCTGATTCTGAGTGAGGGTGGCCAGTCCTTTCTCTATCCTCAGGGTGGATGCAATCAAGTAACTGAGCTGCTCTTGCTTGGTTTTCAAGAAATATTCAGATGCCTCCTCTTGAGTTAGCATCTTTGCAGCTTTCTCCTTCCTTGCCTTCTCCTTCTGTGCTTGTGCATGGGCTGAAGATGGTTCATCCTTGTTCATCACAACTTGATTGTCCTCAAAGTCTGGATAAATAGGCAAATGTTCCTTGTCCAAGAGGTATATGCCTGTGCCCATCTTGGAGTTGATCAGCTCCTGGATCTGAGGGGCATATCCACAGCTCCTCTTCTGGTCTGCTGCAGTCCTCTTGATTGTTTCTACCACGAGGCTCATGACTTTGAATTTTTGTGGCACATCAAAGATATGAAGCAAGTTGATTGCATGGCCTCTGATCATCTTGTGATCACCTGGCTTGGGCAGTAGAGTGTGCCTCAGAATCCAATTGATGGTTGGCAACTCTGACAGAAGATAATGTACTAATCCAAACTTGAAAGTGTCAAGTGCCTTGTTTGGGATCTCTTTGTACATATTGGACATAGAGTTGTGGTCCATCTTCTTCTTGGCATATATATCTAGGTCATCCCCATGCTCCTCTGGGGCATTGATGAGCTGTGCCCACTCAGCAACTGTTGATTGATACCTTGTCCCTTCTGACATCCACACAATCCTTCCATCTGGATAGAAGTGTGCCGTGGAGTAGAACTACATGATCAACTCTTCATTCCACTTTGTGAGCTTCTGCCCCACAAAGTCAGCTACTCCACATGCCTCGAAGCTATCTTGCACTCCAGGATAGTGCTCTTCATTGTCCTTGATGTATTCCCAGTCAACCCATCTCATATCACATACAATGGGCTTCTTATCCAACAAGAATGTCTCATAGAAGTCTTGTTGTTCCTTAGTGTGGAACCTGTAGTCAACAACAGTTCTCCTTCTGGTAGCATAAGGATCTTCTGCTCTACACTTTCTCAGCCCTGAGTCTCTTCTGATCTTCATATCCTCAGCCACAGGATGAGCATCATTGTGGTCTGGGATCTTGGGCTTCAACTTTCTGAGTACTTGTCCTTCTTCCTCTTCTGCAGTGTCAGGCACTGGGGCCTTGTTCTTCTCAGCAGCTGGGATGCTTCTTGTATTCCTCTTTGGAGCTGTCTTGGCCTTTGATGCAGCCTTGGGTGCTTCCTTGGGCTTGGAAGCAGTAGCCCCTGATTTGATTGCATCACCGATCAGCTTAGGCATCTTAGGTGCTGGTGCAGCAACCTCTTCTTCTTCATCTTCAGAAGGATCTTTCCTCATAGAAGGCTTGCCAACAACTCTGGCAGTGGTAGTTCTGACTCTTTTCTTTTTCTTATCCTGGCCAATTTCTTCTTCTTCAGATTCCATGGTAAACTTTATGGTTTCTTCAGGAACAGTCTTCCTAGGCTTGGAGGTAGGAACTCTCCTAGCAAGTGCCTTTTTGTGCATTCCTGGCTTGATGGCTGCAGCTGAGCCATACTCCTTCTTGAGAACAACTTTCTTGGAAGTGGCTTCCTCTTCTGCCACATAGTCCTGATCCTCTGATTCTGAGGTTCTTTTCTTCCTTTGTCTGGTGGCAGCTTTTGGCAAATTACTGGGAGTGCTCCTGCTGCCTTCATCTGAAGAACTGGAGGGACTAGTGCCCTCACTCATGTGCACTGGCTGTTCTGACATGTTCTGGCTATCACTCTGGTCTGACATGATGAACAAGGTGATTGCTGACCCTGTGAACATTTTATAGATGAGGTAGAGTGGATGAGCATCACAAAATGCAGAGAATTTTGCAAAAGAATGATTCAAAGTCTTAGTTTTAGTTTCCCACAGAAATCATTTCGGATCTACCGAATTTTAAACTCGATGATACCGAAGCAGTTTTGGAACCTAAACTAGTGAACTCAGTCAGACCGAGTCACAGTTCGGTGGCACCAAGACTGCTAGGGTTTCACAAAGTTACAAAATCAGTCACACCGGTTAGCAATTCTCGTTCAGACCGAGTCTCACTTGTGCAATGGCATGAGCCAAATCGGTGGGACCGAGTTTTTCAACTCGGTGGGTCCGAGATGGTTTCGGCGGAAACCTAACCCTAAAAATTTCGAATCAACCCTATTCTACGAACGCATTGATTGGATAGGAGTGTTTCAAACGTGGCTAGAATAAATATGATCACAATGTGCTAGGAATCATATTGGGGAATAGCACAAAGACCGAGTCCATACCCTAGTTCGGCGGAGACTCGTTACGGCGGCAACGGCGGGGTTGAATTCTGTTGACAGCGACGGAGACCAGCGACTCGAGGCGGCTAGCGGCGAGGAGACGATCCAGAGACCACGTTGGCAGAGAGAGCTATCGCGCGGGCGAAGGGGTTCGGAGAAATTTCCAAATTTTTGCCCGTGTCTATATATAGCCCGACCCTGTCGGTGTGACTGAGTGGAACAACTCGGTGGCACCGAGATGCAAAACTGTATACAGTTATTGCAACTCGGTGTGACCGAATGGTTCAAATCGGTTGCACCGAGATCGAAAATTTAGATCAACTTAGTGATCTCGGTAGGACCGAAAGTGGGGTATCGGTCAGACCAAGAATCACAAAGAGGTTCTGGAAGTTTAGGTCTATGACGAATCGGGGACTCCGAGTGCTCCTCACACAGAGTGGTTCGAATCTGACTTGATCAATTTTGTGATGTAGCATGAATAGAGTTTGAGACGAGAAAAGCATAGATAGCTAGAGGAGGTTCTTAGGCATTCTTGTCCATCCACTTGGCAAAAGAAAAATAAAGCCAAACAATCAAAACAACAAGTGGATGTCCTCGAATGAGTAAAATATGCAACCAACATGCTCACACAATAAAATGGCAATTTAAATATGTGACAAAGCATGCACACCCAATTCTAGCATCTATCAAGCAATTGGCGATGACTAGGTCATCTATATATGAGTATATTGACTTAGGAGTCAAATGAGAACACTTGATCATAGGTCATACTCATCGTTTAAGCTCAAGTGGGGTTACCACTTTTACATAAAGCATTGTTGTGTTCACATCATTAGAGTTGCTTTAGCTCAAGTCTTAGAGTAAAGCTCCCCCTAGATGTGATATCCCCCCTAAGAGGGATGAACTAACCTTGGGTTTTGTCGATGATGACTTCATGTAGATGTTGAAGATGTGGATGCTCAATGTTGATGTAGATCACTTGGAGCTATCCTTTTGAGTGAATTGCACTTTCAATACCTACATGGGTTAGTCCCACAAGGATCAAACAAGGATATCCATAGACATAGAGTGATGCACACACAAGATGATGTCCATGAAATCTTTTAGGTTACCTTGTCCCTTGACTTACCAACAAGAGGGTTTGTGACTCCTTGAACTAGTGCAAGATGTGGAAGTTGATTGCACTTGTTCTTGCCAAAGTGATAAGAGTGAAGTATATTGGCGGAGTCACCCTCAAGGACTCTCTAGTTCTTCTTCTTTTGGATCCACACCATCTTGATGGGAATCCTTGGAGTTGTAGTCGTACTTGATGAAGTGGAACTTGAAGTAGTCTTGGGAATCCACTTGACTAAGGTCTTAGGAGCTTCTTCAAATGCATCAATTTCCTCTTGAAGCTTGTCCTTGCCTTTTTGCTTGTAGTCTTGTGGTGGAAGATCATCTCGAGCTTGTGTCCCCTTGAAAGAAGTAGGATCATACTTCTCTTGTTGAGGAACAAACTTTGTCTTGTGGTATTGATCTTCTTCCCACTCAACTCCATTGGCATTGAACTTTCGTTCAAGACCAACACCTTGATTCTTCCGGTGCCTTCCTTGCTTGCATACAATTTCCTCGAATTGCTTACTCCCGGCAAGGCTTTTGTACACTCCTTTCTCTATGATTCCCTTCAATAAGCTATTTTCTTGCTCAAGTGTAACTTGTCTAAGAGAATCATTAGTGGAATCAAGAGAACTACTAGAAGCAACAATATTGGATTTAACATGATCATTGTTACTACTAGAGGAAGAATCTTTCTTGCTCTTGTTCCTAGATTTGACTTGAGGCATGTAAGTGGATAAGAGTAAACGCTTGGCAATGTAAGAAGAACTTTTCTTGTGGAGATCATCATTGATTGCCTTTAAAAACTCATGCTATTGCTCAAGATTGAGCTTTTCAAAGCGTAACTTCTCATGAGCTCTTAAAAGTTCTCGATGATCTTCGAAGATAGTTTCATGAGCTAACTTAAGAGTGTTTAGTTCTTTAGTTAGAGCCTCAATTCTCTCCTTATCATTGTCATTCGTTTTATCTTGATTAGCATGATTAATTGACGTTTCATCAGAGTATTCATCACTAGAGTTGTCAACAAGTAAATCATCATCACCTAACGAGTCATCTTCATCACTATTAAAATCAACATACTCGGGGTGTGTTACCTTAGGACCTTTGGCCATGAAGCATCTTCCAATCCCTTCATTTGGTGAGTCAAATATGTCGTAGGAGTTGGTTGACACAAGTGCTAGACCGGCAACACCTTCATCTTGAGTATATTCGGAATCGGAGTGATAACTTCTCTCAGAGTGGTTGTCGGAGTCGGAGCCGGATACCCATTCACCAACATGAGCTTGATGTCTTCGTTTTGTGTAGCTCCTTGATGATTTTTCCTTTCTTTCCGAATCCTTGCTTCTCCGTGAGTGTCTTCGTTCATAACGATCATCTCTACTCCTTCTCTCTCTTGGTGGTGATTCTTCTCTTTTGCTTCTTCTTTTTGGAGAATATTCTCTTCTTTTGTAGGGAGCCGTACACTCATTGGAGTAGTGTCCGGGTCTTCCACAATTGTAGCAGTTTCGCTCTCGACTAGAAGATCTTTTGTCATTGTAGGACCTTAACTTGGAGCTTCTATTCTTGTAGAACTTGTTGAAGTTCTTCACCATTAAGCTCAATTCTTCATTGAAGGTTTGTTTCTCACTCGATGATATGGGGACTTCACATGAGGCTTTGTAAGCACCATTAAGCTCAATTCTTCATTGAAGGTTTGTTGAAGAGAATATCACAAGCTTGAGCGTTGTATTGCAACATCTTCAACTCATCCGCGGTAGCTTCACGGTTTGGTTCTTTCCCATCAAAGAAGTCACCTTGCAAACCAACACACACAATAGCCCAAACGGCGGGGTTATGTCCGAGAATATGCATTTTCATTTTATGCTTTCAACTAGCAAAATTAGTACCATCAAAGTAAGGACCTCTACGGTGATAATTTCCCTCGCTAGACGCCATACTCTCCTAGGTTGTGAAACCAAGGCTATGACCACCAAAAGCTATGGAAATCAAAGCAAATGGAGACCAAAGCTCTGATACCACTTGTAGGATCGGAAGTATGTCTAGAGGGGGGGTGATTAGACTACTTGACCAAATAAAAACTTAGCCTTTTCCCAATTTTAGTTCTTGGCAGATTTTAGCTACTTTAGGACAAGTCAAGCAATCATCACACAATTCAAGTAAGTATGCAAAGAGTATATAGGCAGCGGAAAGTAAAGCATGCAGCTTGCAAGAATGTAAAGGGAAGGGTTTGGGGAATTCAAACGCTATTGGAGACACGGATGTTTTTCCTGTGGTTCGGATAGGTGGTGCTATCCTACATCCACGTTGATGGAGACTTCAACCCACGAAGGGTAACAGTTGCGCGAGTCCACGGAGGGCTCCACCCACGAAGGGTCCACGAAGAAGCAACCTTGTCTAAACCACCATGGCCATCGCCCACGAAGGACTTTCCTCACTAGCGGTAGATCTTCACGAAGTAGGCAATCTCATTGCCCTTACAAACTCCTTGGTTCAACTCCACAATCTTGTCGGAGGCTCCCAAGTGACACCTAGCTAATATAGGAGACACCACTCTCCAAGAAGTAACAAATGGTGTGTTGATGATGAACTCCTTGCTCTTGTGCTTCAAATGATAGTCTCCCCAACACTCAACTCTCTCTCACAGGATTTGGATTTGGTGGAAAGAAGATTTGAGTGGAAAGCAACTTGGGAAAGGCTAGAGATCAAGATTCATATGGTAGGAATGGAATATCTTGGTCTCAACACATGAGTAGGTGGTTCTCTCTCAGAACATATGAGTTGGAAGTGTAGTTGTGTTCTGATGGTTCTCTCCACGAGTGAAGAGGAGGTGGAGGGGTATATATAGCCTCCACACAAAATCCAACCATTACACACAATTTACCAATATCGGTGGGACCGAATCAACAAACTCGGTCGGACCAAAATAGTAAACCTAGTGACCGTTAGAGATTTTCGGTGGGACTGACACGCAACTCGGTAGGACCGATATGGTTAGGGTTAGGGCATAACGTAATATTGGTGAGACCGATTACACAAACTCGGTGAGACCGATTACACAAACTCGGTGAGACCGATTTGGTAATTAGCTAACCAGAGAGTTGGTCAGGTAAACTCGGTGGGACCGATTTGCTCTTTCGGTGAGACCGAAATGTTACAAAAGGGAAACATAGAGTTTACATTGCAATCTCGGTGGGACCGATCCGCTCTTTCGGTGAGACAGAAAAGTTACGAAAAGGAAACATAGAGATTGCAATCCCATCTCGGTGAGACCGAGATCCCTATCGGTAGAACCGATTTGCTAGGGTTTGGGAGTGGCTCATGACATGTGAAACTCAGTGGCGCCGGATAGAAAGAATCGGTAGGTCCGAGTTTGGCTTTGGGTTTAGGTCAAGAGTGGATATGAGAAAGTAGCTGAGGATTTTGGAGCATATCATTAAGCACATGAAGAAAAAGGCTCATTAAGCAACACCTCATCCCTCCTTGATAGTATTTGCTTTTCCTATGGACTCAATGTGATCTTGGATCACTAAAATGTAAATTGAAGAGTCTTGAGCTTTTGAGCTTGAGCCAATCCTTTGTCCTTAGCATTTTGAGGGTTCCACTTTCACCATCCATGCCATGCCAATCATTGAGCTTTCCTGAAATAATTGTCTTGGAATAGCATTAGCTCAATGAGCTATATGTTGTTATGAATTACCAAAACCACCTAGGGATAGTTGCACTTTCAGGCTCTCCCCTGGAGGGCCGCCGACCTGGCCAAGGTCACGAGGGAGGCGCTTGGGCACCACATGGAGGCGTGTTTCAAGGCACGTTTACCCCAAGGAGGAGTGAAGCAAGGAGGGTCAAACCCACAGGAGTTCGTCAACAAAGCCATTCAGGAGCTACAAGAGTCAAGAGTCATGAGAGGCGACCGCTGCCTACAAGCTGTGGTCCCCCATCCAGGCAAGGATGGTGGGCTGCGCGTCTGCGTCGACCTACCAGGGCTCAACCGAGTCACCTCGCTGGAGCGCCTCCAGCCCTCGCGAGTGGGGCGCTGCGAGGGTCCACCCCATAGCTACCTTCGCATGCCTTACGGCTTGCCGAATGCGGCTGCCACGTACCAGCGCCTCATGAGGGGCATCATGCAAGCTCAAGAGTCCAGGCGTTCTGCAGCTCTGGCAGAGATGGAGACGGTCCGCGAGGAGCCACCAGCGCTTCCGGAGCCTCCCGAGGCGCCAGGGCTTGGGGGCTCGTGAGGGTCGGCTTCCGCAGCCCACCTAGTCTGGTGCACCAACACTGCTTCGTCCTCAACATCACCAGGTGACATCTTTCAAGTTTCATTTCCAGTTGGGAGCGCCCCCCAGGGCTGCATTATTCCCAGGCCGCGTGGGTCCGTCCCTGCGGCATGTATCCCCTTTCTTTTCATGTTGTTAGCTTGCTCTGTTGGGGGCGCCCCTCGGGTTGCATCATCCCCAAGCCGCTCGGGCCAGACCCAGCGGCTTGTATCCCCTTTACGTTTATCTATGGCCGTGCAGTCAACCCACCATGCTTGATTATTTGATGCCGGTCCACAACACCTCTTCTTCTCCATGTCGACCACTTGCACGTTAAAGGGGAGGGTGCCTGAGCATCGCGACTCAGGGCTCTTACTGGCTCTCCAGCCCTCACCCTCTGGCCTTATCCATGGCATCGCGACCTGGTATACCAACGACGTCTGAGACCAGCTCGAGGGCCGGGACCCGAGGACGTAGAGTGTAGGCATCTAACCCAATTTGCAGGAACACATCACAAGATAAGGCCCAGTGCCAGGCGCAACCCGCCTAGAGGAAGGGCCCCGTGAGTCCCGCGCTGACTCACGGGTGCCCAGATACACCTCACCAGGCCCTACCATGCCAGCCACGTGTCAGGGCGGGGCTGTTGTCGGCGTTCTGGGAACGGGGGTCCCCAGACTTGCCTGCTTGCGGCCTGCGGCATGGCTCAAAGGAGGCCCTGCACGGCCCATCTTCATCAACACAAGACCCAAGACCCTCGCGAGGGGACAAGCCTCGCGGGGCGGACGACGCAGAGCTTCCTCACGTGCGGCCTCATCAGGCTGGCTCACGAGGAGGCGGAGAGATCAAGGCGGGGTGCCTCCCGAGGTGCCCATGACGTAAGCCATGACGACCACGGGCGCCGGGCGGACGCCAGCCCGCCCAGTGTCCTCCTTTCCTCTTTGGTGCAAAGGGGGCAAGCGCAGGCGAGAGGATCAAGCAAAGGCATCCATTTCGGTGCAACAAGACCAAGACCAGTCCAACGGCGAGAAGGAGGTCACCGTGGAGCCCAGGACGGCGTCACTACAGAGCCTTTTGGCAGGCGAGGACCGACTTTAGTCAAGATAAGTGTACCAGATATTCCCCTTCAAAATGGCTAACTGTTGGCGCCCTTCCCGCTCAATATTTGGGGAAGAGGCCCAGGGCCCTTGCCTATAAATAGGACTAGCCACCCCCAGGGTAAAAAGAGGTCGAGAACTAGCGAGCTAGAATCCGGAGAGAAAGACAGAGAGAAAGAAGGGCGGCTGAACTCCTCCAAGCAGTTCATCCTCCCAGCCAAGAACAGGCCCTCGCGAGGCTATTATACCTTGTAATGTTCATCATCATCAGCCCAAGAGGCAATCCACCCACCACAAACTAGAGTAGGGTATTACACCACAATGGTGGCCCGAACTAGTATAAACCCTGTGTCTCTTGTGTTGTTCTTTCAGTAGTTTAGATCTTTGCGAGACGGAGAGGTAGAGAGCGTAATCTCCGCGCGCACCCCAGAGTTCGAACCTTAAGGGTCTGCCGGAACCCGAAATCCGACATTTGGCGCACCAGGTAGGGGTGCGCCGGAATTTGTTTTCCACCGCTCCGCTCTCCTCCGACCGTTGCGTCCTTGTCCGATGCCCGCCGGGCCCGCGCCGAGCGCCGGGCCACCATCGCTTCCCGCGTCGCCCAGACGGCTCCCGTCGGCGGGCGTCCTTGTCGTTCCCCGTCGCCCGCCGTCAACGCCGCCACCAGCCCGGCGGGGAACGAGCAGCAAGCGTCGTCTCAGCATCCGTCCGTGCGGCAAGACAGCCGTACCGCTACTCCGTCGCTCACACCCTCTGGTTCTTCGTCCCGCGCGCTCCGCGCGCCCTTGGAGGCTCGAGCTGCGCTCATCGCGGTGAACGAGCTCCTGCGCTACCGTCCCGTCGTCGACGCCTACGAAGAGTGGCTCGACCGCGTCGCCGAGCTCGTCCGCGCCGCAGAGGGCTCTCCCGCGCTGTCCGTTCTGCTGCGCCGCACCCCGTCCCGCGTGGGCAACGAAGCTCCGGGGGCGTACCAGCCGCCTCCTCTTCAAGAAGATGCCATGGCTCCAAGGCGCGCGGTGTTGGGGAACGTTGCAGAAAACAAAAAATTTCCTACGGTTTCACCAAGATCCATCTATGAGTTCATCTAGCAACGAGTATTCAGATGCATCTACATACCTTTGTAGATCGCGTGCGGAAGCGTTCACTAGAACGTGGATGATGGAGTCGTACTCGCCGTGATCCAAATCACTGATGACCAAGCGCCGAACGGACGACACCTCCGCGTTCAACACACGTACGGAGCGGATGACGTCTCCTCCTTCTTTATCCAGCAAGGGGGAAGGAGAGGTTGATGGAGATCCAGCAGCACGACGGCGTGGTGGTGGATGCAGTTGTCACGTGCAGCAAGGCTTCGCCGAGCGTCTGCACGAGAGGGAGAGGTGTGACAGGGGAGAGGGAGGCGCCAGGGGTCAAGGGTGCGGCTGCCCCTCCCTCCCCCCTTTATATAGGCCCCCTGGGGGGCGCCGGCCCCTGGAGATCCCATCTCCAGAGGGGGCGGCGGCCAGGGGGGTGGAGTACCCCCCAAGGCATGTGGGCCCCCCACCCTAGGGTCCTAACCCTAGGCGCAGGGGGTGGGCCTTGGGGGGCGCACCAGCCCACTAAGGGCTGGTCCCCCCTCCCACTTCAGCCCATGGGGCCCTCCAGGATGGGTGGCCCCACCCGGTGGACCCCCGGGACCCATCTGGCTGTCCCGGTACAATACCGGTGACCCCCGGATCACTCCCGATGGCCGAAACTGCACTTCCTATATATAATTCTTCTCCTCCGGACCAGTCCGGAACTCCTCGTGACGTCCGGGATCTCATCCGGGACTCCGAACAACTTTCGGTTTACTGCATACTCATATCTCTATAACCCTAGCGTCACCGAACCTTAAGTGTGTAGACCCTACGGGTTCGGGAGATATGCAAACATGACCGAGACACCTCTCTGGACAATAACCAACAGCAGGATCTGGATACCCAGGTTGGCTCCCACATACTCCTCGATGATCTCATCGGATGAACCACGATGTCGAGGATTCAATCAATCCCGTATTCAATTCCCTTTGTCAATCGGTATTTTACTTGCCCGAGATTCGATCGTCGGTATCCCAATACCTCGTTCAATATTGTTACCGGCAAGTCACTTTACTCGTACCGTAATGCATGATCCCGTGATCAAACACTTTGATCACATTAAGCTCATTATGATGATGCATTACTGAGTGGGCCCGGTGATACCTCTCCGTCATACGGAGTGACAAATCCCAGTCTCGATCCGCGTCAACCCAACAGACAGTTTCGGAGATACCCGTAGTATACCTTTATAGTCACCCAGTTACGTTGTGACGTTTGGCATACCCAAAGCACTCCTATGGTATCCGGGAGTTACACGATCTCATGGTCTAAGGAAAAGATACTTGACATTGGAAAAGCCCTAGCAAACGAATTATATGATCTTTGTGCTTATGCTTAGGATTGGGTCTTGTCCATCACATCATTCTCCTAATGATGTGATCTCGTTATCAATGACGTCCAATGTCCATAGTCAGGAAACCATGACTATCAGTTGATCAACGAGCTAGTCCACTAGAGGCTCACTAGGGACATATTGTTGTATATGTATTCACACATGTATTACGATTTCCGGATAACACAATTATAGCATGAATAAAAGACAATTATCATGAACAAGGAAATATAATAATACTGCTTTTATTATTGCCTCTAGGGCATATTTCCAACACGCGGCCCCTGGCAGGAACCCGCTCCGCCAGGCGCCGGCGCGACAAGAGCAGAGCTGCCAAGAAGTCCCTCGCCCGCAAGAAGCTGCCCGGGCGCTCCCTGCTCCGGCACGTCGCGACCCTGCTCCTGCTCCCGCGCATCAAGACCCCGCGCTGCTCCCAGCCGCAGCGCATGGGGACCCGCAAGACCAAGCTCTCCCTCACACAAAGCCTCCCGTGACCACCGCAGGCTGTCGTGCCTACACCACCGAGCTGCGCAGCGTCGCATGACCCGGCAAGTTCAAGCCAGACCTGCCTCCTCGTTACGACGGCACAACCGACCCTGTAGAGTTCCTCCAGCTCTATGAGCTGGGCATCGAAGCTGCCAGTGGGGACGAGAAGGTCATGGCGAACTGGTTCCCCATGGCGCTCAAGGAAGGAGCTCGCACCTGGCTCCTGAATCTGGCTCCAGGCACGATCTCTTCCTGGGACCAGATGCACACCCGCTTCATCGCCAACTTCCAAGGTACTCGCGACCGGCCGCCTGCCGTGAGCGACATGCGCCGCATCAAGCAACAACCCGGTGAGACCCTGCAAAGTACATCCAGCGCTTCAACAGTGCGCGCCCCAAAATCCCCAGGTGTCCGAGGAGGCCATCATCTCAGCCTTCTCCGATGGTGTGCGCGATGTCAAAATGAAGGAGGAGCTGGCGATGCATGAAGACCTATGCACCTACCTCCTCGAGCTGCCTGCCGCAGACCCAGAAGAGAAGAAGCCCAAGGCAAAGGACGTAAAGCACAAGGGGGCTGCCATGCTCGCGGCAGAACCAGACAACAAAAGGGGCAAAGATCTGCCTGAATCCTCCAGGGGCAGCCGGTACTGTGTGTACCATGACCTCCACACCCACAACACCAACGAATGCCAAGAACTCCGCGCCGTGCGGGAAGGAAGGATCGGCCGTCGTCCCGACCGTGCTGACCGGGGCTACGGTCGAGGAGGAGGAAGAAACGCTGGACGCTGGGAAGACCGTGGTCCGCGCCAAGGATGGCGTGATCAACCTCGCGAGGATCGCTGGCGGGACCTACCTCGCGAGGGAGACTTGAGGGATCATCCTTGTGAGGATCGCCCACAAGGCAATGCAGGCCTCCCTCCACTGCTACCTCAACCAAGGAGGAATGAGGACCGCCATCAAGACGAAGGGGCTGGGGGCTTCCAGGAGCCACGCGCAATCGCTTGCATCCTGGGCGGAGCTCAAGCCCCAGCCTCCCAACGCATCTTCAAGCAGTTTGCCCGCGAAGTGAATGTAGTCTTACCCAAGCTCGAAGCAACGCGCCCTCTCAGGTGGTCAACGTGCACCATCACGTTCAGCTCAGCGGATCAGCTCAAGTGTGCGGCCACAGCTGGAGTCCTCCCGATGCTTTGCTCCCCAGTCATCAGCAACGTACTGGTCACCAGGACCCTCACCGATGGTGGGGCAGGGCTCAACGTCCTGTCCGTGGAAACATTCAACAATCTCCAAGTACCCTATGACCAGCTTCAGCCAACCAAGCCTTTCTCCGGGGTCACCGACGGCTCCACGGTCCCGATTGGGCAGGTCCGCCTCCCTGTCACCTTCAGAGCACGCGACAACTACCGCACCGAGCTCATCGACTTCGACGTCGCTCACATCCGCCTGCCGTACAATGCCATCCTTGGGTACCCAGCACTGGCCAAGTTCATGGCCGTAACTCACCATGGCTACAACGTCCTCAAGATGCCGGGAAGTGGCGGAGTCATCACGGTACCCTGCGAAGAGAGGGATGCAGTGTGTTTCCTGGAGCGAGCCTTCCAGGCCGCGTCACTGGAAGACCCAGATCGCAGGGACAGGAGGTTTCCCGAGACCACCCTCAAGAAGAAGAAGACATCGTCCGGACCGACTCCTTAGGAGGCAGGCCCCTCAGAGCCCGCGTCTGCCCAAGGGGAACCTCCCTCCATTGCATAGGAAAGCGCGCCCGGCGCCCTCCTCAGGCAGGGCTCGGGGGCTCTCCCCTGGGGGGGGCCACCGACCTGGGCAAGGTCACGAGGGAGGCGCTAGGGCACCACGTGGAGGCGTGTTTCGAAGCACGTTTCCCTCAAGGAGGAGCAAGGCAAGGAAGGTCAGACCAACAGGAGTTCATCAACAAGGATATTCAAGAACTACAGGAATCGAGAATCATGAGAGGCTGCCGCCGTCTACCAGCTGTGGCTCCCCATCCAGGCGAGGATGGTGGGCTGCGCGTCTGCATCGAATACCAGGGCTCAACCAAGTCGCCATGATGGAGCGCCTCTGGCCCTCGCAAGTGGAGCGCTGCGGAGGTCCGCCCCACAGCTACGTTCGCATGCCCTACGGCTTGCCGAGCGCGGCTACTACGTACCAGCGCCTCATGAGGGGCATCATGGAGGCTCAAGAGGAAAGGCGTTCTGCAGCCTTCGCGGAGATGGAGATGATTCGCGAAGAGCCACCAGTGCCTCCGGAGCCTCCCGAGGCCCCTGGGCCTGGGGGCTCGTGAGGACCGGCTTCTGCAGCCCACCGAGTCTGCTGCGCCAACACCCCTTCATCCTCGACATCTTCAGGTGACATCTTTCAAGTTTCATGTCTAGCTGGGAGCGCCCTCCCAGGGCTGCGTCATTCCCAGGCCACGTGGGTCCGTCCCTGCGGCATGTATCCCTTTTTATTTCATGTTGATTAGCTTGCTTTGCTGGGGGCGCCCCTCGGGCCGCACCATCCCCAAGTCGCTCGGGCCTGACCCAGCGATGTCTACCTTCCCAGCATCTATTTGAATGAATTCACTCCTTCTCAGCTAATGTGTTTGATCTAGTTGCCTGTTCGACTGAAGCCAACTGATGGAATCGCTCCCACAACGGCACGACGCTTGCGCATGGGTCCGTCCCTGCAACGTCGACAAACCTGAATGGCTGAGCTCTGGCTGCGGCAGCCCCGCATGGCGCCACCTCGTCAATCCTTCAGTGCCTCGCCTCCCCTCGGAAGCAACTAACGGCTGACTAATAATTATCATGGCAACCCCTTCTTCCTTCTGTGATGAGTTTACAGGATCCCCAAAGGGAGTTGCGCCAGGCAAGGCCCTCGCGGCATTCCTTTCACTCTCATCCACGCGAACCACTTGCATGTTAAAGGGGGGGTGCTTTAGCATCGCGACTCAGGGCTCCTACTGGCTCTCCAGCCCTCACCCTCTGGCCTTGACCACGGCATCGCGACCTGGCATACCAGCGACGGCTGAGACTCGCTCGAGGGCCGGGACCCGAGGACGTAGAGCAGAAGGGGGAGCAAAGGCGAGGGAGAAGGGGCACGCGAAGACCTCGCCAAGCGACTCCGCTCTTGCCGACGTGCGGACCCGACGATGCACCAGGAATAATCCCCGATCCACGAAGATAAGTCATCACCCAAAAGCACCTGCTACCGTGGCACTACCCCCACACCTAATGCAATTCTGTGTTAGTGACGCCGCTCTCCTTTCTCGCCAAACGACGGCTGCTTGGGCGCCAAAGGGGACCTCCTGAGCATCACGACTCAGGGGCTCTTACCGGACCCCGGGTCGCTCACCTCCTGGCCTTGACCACGGCATTGCGACCTGGCATACCAGCGACGGCTACCACCGCCTTGGGACTGGGACCTGTCGGCGCAGAGCACCAAGCCCTCGCGAGGTTCGAAAGGGAGAACTGAGCTAAGACGGAATCGGCAATTCACACAGCTCTACAGCAAGGGTTATATATTGATAAACAGGATCACAGGCACCTTACAAGCCCCCATGGGACGCATTTTGATTCCTCAGAGGGAACCGATCCTAAGGGATGCTAACTACGCGCGCCCCCGCAAAGGACGCCATCATCAACAGTGGGCCGTCAGGCGCCGGCACCAACCCCATCCAGATCAGAGTCGGCGACGGCCAGATGATCCCGCCCTGCTCCAGGAGCGGCGCCGGCTCGAAGGCTCGTAGCTGTCGTCGCTCGTCTCCGGAGTCGCGGGGATCTCGCTGGAGTCGTTGGATCCTCCGGCACCCCCGTCGCTGCTGGAGCCGCCAAAGGAGCGGTCGGCGGGCCTAGCCCTCGCCATGGCAAGGCGCTGGCCACCACTCCCGGGTCAACACTCCAGCCGGCGCCCGTTCGCGTCGAAGACCTTGAAGAACATCACCGAGGCACCATCGTACTCCAAGTGGACCATGAGGGCGCCCCTCGCTCTGCAACCACGGGCGATCTCGCCCCAGCCTCGAGTCATGAAGACCTCGCCCGAGGCAATGACCGCGACCTCTGCCTCGGTCGCGGGAGTGCTGCAGCCGGCGTGCTGCAGCCATAGCTCCAGGGGCCTTCCCTGCGGGATAACGGAGGCGAAAAAGGGAGGAAGGCGAATCCAAGACTGAGGGGGCATGGCGACGTGGAGCACGAACTCACGGGAGGAGCCCTCGGCATGGACCCCAGGAGGAACAACCAACACCTTCGTGACCCATCGGCATCGACGACGGCGCTGACCGCGGTGGTCGGCATCAACTCCTTCAGGGCCCTCGACCTGGGCGTACAGGGGAAGCGAGAACCCCGACGGAGGCCGCTCGCACCAAGGCCTTGACACCCCCGGACGGTCCTCATCATCTCGGCCACGAAGGGCGAGCCGTTTCTTCGCTGGGAGCGGGTCTGGTTCCTCTCGAGGGGCCTTTCCCTTCTCCGCAGCAGAGAACCGGCGGATCGGAGCCATCGCAGCAAGACGGAGCGAGGATCGGGAAGAAGGAAAAGCAAGGAGGGATGGACTGGAAGGGCATGAGTAGTTCCGTACTTATAGCCGGCGGAGACCAACCATCGACCTCCACAATCACAGGTAATCGTGACACGATTTGCATGCAGGGACTTGTCCAATCCACGCGATCACCGAGGCGTCGTGGGGAAGCGGAGACGCCCACGTCCCATCAACCGCCACGCGACACCCAAGGCCGCAGGCTGTTAGGGCCCGCGGCGCTTCGCCCTTGCCCTTTCGCCTCTCGGCACGGCCTAGTCCGGGTGCGCCTTGGGCCCGGGGGCTACTGTCGGCATTCTGGGAACGGGGGTCCCCAGACTTGCCTGCCAGCGGCCTGCGGCGTGGCTCAAAGGAGGCCCAGCACAGCCAATCTTCATCAACACAAGACCCAAGACCCTCACGAGGGGCCAAGCCTAGCGGGGCGGATGACGCAGAGCTTCCTCAGGCGCGGCCTCATCAGGATGGCTCACGAGGAGGCAGAGAGATCAAGGCGGGGTACCTCCCGAGGTGCCCATGACGTAAGCCATGACGACCACAGGCGCCGGGCGGGCGCCAGCCCGCGCAGTGTTTTCCTTTCCTCTTTGGTGCCAAGGGGGCAAGCGCAGGCGAGAGGATCAAGCAAAGGCATCCATTTCGGTGCAACAAGACCAAGACCAGTCCAACAGCGGGAAGGAGGTCACCGTGGAGCCCAAGACGGCGTCACTACAGAGCCTTTTGCCAGGCGAGGACCGACTTTAGTCAGGATAAGTGTACCAGATGTTCCCCTTCAAAATGGCCAACTGTTGGCGCCCTTCCCGCTCAATATTTGGGGAAGAGGCCCAGGGCCCTTGCCTATAAATAGGACTAGCCACCCCCAGGGTAAAAAGAGGTCGAGAACTAGCGAGCTAGAATCCGGAGAGAAAGACAGAGAGAAAGAAGGGCAGCTAAACTCCTCCTAGCAGTTCATCCTCCCAGCCAAGAACAGGCCCTCGCGAGGCCGTTCTACCTTGTACTGTTCATCATCATTAGCCCAAGAGGCAATCCACCCCCCACAAACTAGAGTAGGGTATTACACCACAATGGTGGCCCGAACTAGTATAAACCCTGTGTCTCTTGTGTTGTTCTTTCAGTAGTTTAGATCTTTGCGAGACGGAGAGGTAGAGAGCGTAATCTCCGCGCGCACCCCAGAGTTCGAACCTTAAGGGTCTGCCAGAACCTGAAATCCGACAGCTGTACACGCCCCGGGGGATCCTCCCGGAGGGGAGCCCCCTCCCACGTACCAGTGGAAGCACCATGCTCCGCGCTGGCTGACGACACTGCCGAGGAGCAGCTATGCCCATACACATACGGAAGCGCTATGCACGCCACCCAGCCAGGCCCCCCGGGCCTGGTTCGTCGCGCGTCTCTCCCCGAGCGGAGCCAAGGTACGAAGGCCGTTTGAGTGTCAAGGGGGACTCCTGAGCATCGCGACTCAGGAGCCTAACTGGTCCCGTAGCCCCTCACTCCCTTGTTCCGAAAGGCTAATGCTGGGTGAGGTACGCGCGGGGCCGGGCTCTGCCGGCGTAGAACCTAAGCAAGTAGGAAGGAAAAGCGTAAACTCCAAGGATTGCCTCCCTACTTGCTGTTCGCGCGCCAAGGGGGACTCCTGAGCATCGCGACTCAGGAGCCTAACTTGTCCTGTAGCCCCTCACTCCTTTGGTCCCGCCCTGGTTTCCGATCGGGGCTAATGCTGGGTGAGGTACGCGCGGGGCCGGGCTCTGCCGGCATAGAACATAAGCAAGTAGGAAGGAATAGCGTAAAATTCAAAGAATTCAGAAGCAAATATTATAGTCCATAATGTTATCTGGACGCCAAACGCAAGTTTAAACGCCTCCCCGAGGCAATGATACATGTGCAGGAATTGAAAACAGGACAGGAGCCACGATGGAATCGCCAGACGACGGCGGAGCAGCGCGGGATGGCTTCACCTCATGGAGCAGCAGGTTCGGCGGCGCCTGGCTTCGGCTTTGCGCTGAAGGCCCGGAACTTCCCCAGTAGAGCCTCCGCGCGACCCTTCACGGCCTTGGCAGCGGCAGGAACACGCTCGCCTCTTACTGGCTCCAGCAGGCTGTCGAGGTCGATGTTGGGGGCGCGAAGGTGGATGTGGGCGAAGACCCGTGTCAGCGCTGCAGAAGACAGGACACGCGCCTCGGCCTCGGTCGTGGGGCCAAGGCCAAGGGCGACATCCTCAAGAGCACGAACCAGGAAGGGAAGCAGCTAGGCGGGGCCGTCCTCGGAGCCAGCCAGCGGGCTCTCCAGGCCGCTGGCGTAGAGCGTCTTCAGCGAGGCCCGGGCCTTCTCCTCCATGTCTGCGAAGGCCATGCGGTCCTCGGCAAGAACCCGAGCCTTGTCGTCCAGCTCGACCTTCCTCGCCCCCAACTCCTGCTCCAACACGCGCAGGCGGTCGCAACGTTTCTTAAGTTTGGCCTCTCGGACCTCGACGGCCGCCTCGCGAGCCTTCATGCCCTCTTCTTGCTCTTGGCGAAGGCGGGCCTCTTTCATGAGCTCGTCCCGCAGGCCTTGCAGCTCACCCTCCAGCACGTTGCAACGGCCAAGGACGCCAGCCACCTCCCCCTGGGCCGCGTCACGAGCAGCCTTCGCCTCAAGGGCGGCCTGCCTTTCCTCATCACAAGCCGTTGAGGCCTGGACCAGCGCCGCCCGTACCGAGGTGTCAGAGCGAATCCATCCCGAAGCCAGCTCCAAGCGCCCGGCCACCAAGCGAGGGTCGGCGCCAAGAAGATCCTGCCGGAGCCGGTCCAGCTCGGCAGCCACACGATCCAGAACGGCGGGAGGAGTTGGAGAGACAGCAGTCGGTGGAGTAGGAGGAGAAGACGGTGGCACGACCACAACACTCTGAGGTAGGATCTGCTGCGCCCCGACGACTGTGGTGGCGACAGTAGGCAAAGGCACCTCGGGAGTCACCTGGGCCATGGGGGCTGGGTTCGCCCTAGCCAGCCCGGCCAGCCCTCGCAAGGACGACCGGGCAGGGGAGGCTCGTGCGTCGCGGCCACCTTCCTCCACAGGCAGAGGCGCTGCCGCGGATGGAACCTCAGGAGCCCCCTTCAGCTTCTTCGTCGCGGGCGCCAGCCTATCAAGGAGACGCGGACGTCAAGCCTCAGCACCAGAACAAGAAAAAAAGACAAGAGTCAAGCACTTACGGGTCGTCGCCAACGAGCTCAAGCTGCCTCCGGCCAAACTTGAAGCCTGAAAGCCGGCTGGAAGGATCAACCTCGGAAGCAGAAGGCGCGTCTGCGGATCGCCCCGGAGTCAGGGTAGACCCGCGGGGAATTAGCCCTGTACTGTCCTTCTTCGGGATCAGGGGCGAACTCCCGCTGCCCAACACGCCATCGTCCTCGTCGTCGTCGCTCGGAGAGAGGCAGAGAGCGTGGGGCCTGCGCCGGGAGAGAGGAGCCCTCGACTCCCCGTCAGTCGCCTCGGAGTCAGGCCCCTTCACCCGTCCTCTCCGTCCTCATCTTCGCTGGAGTCGTCGGAGGACACGTCCACTGGTTCCTCGAGGGCTTCAGCGGGCAATGGCCCATCCCCGTTGAAGACAGGCATGGACTCCACCACCTGCTCCCAATCGTCACAGAGGAACAAGGGCGTAGGAGCGCCCTCCAACCTCGCCACATCGCCCGCGACCAGGGATTGGAGCACCGCGGCCAGATCTCCGTCACCCAAGGCCGCGGGGCTCGGATGAGGCCTCCACATCGGAGGAGAGTACTACCGAAGCGGAGCCAGCTGGTGCTCCAGGAACTCCCTCAGCAGCAAAGCGCCGGTCAGCTTCGCCGCCGCCAAGCTGGCCGGCCTCAGATCCGCGTCCATCTTCTCTATCACCGGCTTCGCACGGGGGTCCATGAGTTCTGCACGAGCCCAATCACCGGAGCTCGTGGGCAGCCCCGTGGGCAAAATCAGCCGCGGGTGAATGCGCCCAGCATCAACCAAGACCCACTTGCTCCTGAAGCCCTCAATCCTCTTCCCGGGCTTCGAAATGGCAATGGCGCCATTATACGCAATGAAGCTCGCACACGCGGAAGGAGAACCGCAAGAGATCCAGAGGGATAAGTAGTGGCGCAGCAAGGCCACTGAGGGCTGCACCCCCACGTGAGCCTCGCAGTAATAGGCGAAGATCGCCAGGAGGAGGATGGAGTTGGGATGGAGATGCAGAGCTTGTAAGTTGTAATGGCGGAGGACAGAGAAGAAGAACTAGGAGAAGGGAGGCACCAGGCCAACAGTAATGGAGCTTGCGAAGAGCGGATAAAAGGTGCTCCCTCGACCCTTGGGGGTGGCGGAGCCGGCCTTGAACACCGTCGCCCCGTCGATGCCCTGCGCCGCCGCCATCCGGCGCAACCAGGCGAGGCTGGCTTCCGACACGTTTGGCGGCTCCAAGGCGGACGAGTACTAGGCAGATCGGAGAAGATCTGGAGATTTGGAAGAAGGAAGGAGAAGCGCAAGAAAGGGGATCTGAGCAGCAACTGGAGAAAGCAGAAAGAGCAAAACCTGGGTAGATGCCGCTCCCTTATCAACTCGCGCGGTTGCGGAGGCACCCACCTCCAATCAACCGCCATGCGGCGCCCAAGGCCACAGGTTGTTAGGGCCCGCGGCGCTTCGCCCTTGCCCTTTCGCCTCACTCCACGGCCAAGTCCGGGCGTGCCTTGGGCCCGGGGGCTACTGTCGGTGTTCTGGGAACGGGGGTCCCCAGACTTGCCTGCCTGCGGCCTGTGGCGTGGCTCAAAGGGAGGCCCAGTACGTCCCATCTTCATCAACAAATACCCAAGACCCTCGCGAGGGGCCAAACCTCGCGAGACGGACGGCACAGAGCTTCCTCAGGCACGGCCTCATCAGGCTGTCTCGCAAGCAGGCGGAGAGATCAAGGCGGGGTACCTCACGAGGTGCCCATGACGCAAGCCATGACGACCAAGGGCGCCAGGCAGGCGCCAGCCCGCGCAGTGTCCTCCCTTTCCTCTTTGGTGCTAAGGGAGCAAGCGCAGACGAGAGGATCAAGCAAAGGCACCCATTTCAGTGCAATGAGACCAAGACCAACTCCGTGACAAGGAAGAAGTCATTGTGGAGCCCAAGCCAGCGTCATCACCAGAGCCTTTGGCAGGCGAGGACCAACTTTAGTCAGGATAAGTGTACCAGATGTTCCCCTTCAAAATGGCCAATTGTTGGCGCCCTTCCCGCTCGATATTTGGGAGGAGGCCGAGGGCCTTTGCCTATAAATAGGACTAGCCAACCCCAGAGTAGGGGATAAGAAGAGGAGAGAAACAGGGACAGAGAAGGAGAGATAGGACTAGAGATCAAGAATCGGAGAGAGAGAGAGAAGGGCGGCTGAACCCCTCTAGCAGTTCATCGCCCCAGCTAAGAACAGACCCTCGCGAGGTTGTTCTTCCTTGTAATGTTCATCATCAGCCCAAGAGGCAATCCACCACACCACCACACTGGAGTAGGGTATTACACCACATCGGTGGCCCGAACCAGTATAAACTCTGTGTCTCTTGTGTTGTTCTTCTTGTAGCTTAGATCCTTGCGAGGCGGAGGGGTACAGGTAGGTAGGAAGCGTAATCTCCGCGCGCACCCCAGAGTTCGAACCTCAAGGGTCTGCCGGAACCCGAAATCCGACACCGCCTCGGCAAAAACAGCAACAACAGCGCAAGAAGAAGCCAAATTGACCCAGCGATAGAGCAGGGTGAGCCAGCGGACGACGACCAAAGTGCGGAGCCGCTGTCCGAACACGGCGACGCCGAGCGTCAAAACAACCAACCTGTCTCCGGTGAGGAGAACAGTCTGGATGACGACGGACGCATCATCCTAGAAAGGCATCTGGAGCAAGAAAGGCTTATTGCCACTGCAAGAAGTCTGAAGAAGCAGAAACAAAGGCTCAAGGCCGCATAAAACACACTCAACGGTAGATGGAACAAGATGCTCGACACGACAGAAAAGTACGGTAGCAGTCGCCATACGAAGAGCTACCCAAAGTGAAAGCTGCTGCCTGAATTCGACGATGAGGCCTTAGAGCCCCCGCAGCCAAAAAATAAAACCGCCGATCAGTCATATCGATGACCTCGTAACCGCGATAGAGCGGCCAACAAGGCCGCACATAAGTCAGTACATGACCCACGCGAAGACCCGCATCAAAGGGCCGGCGCAACCAGATCCATCTACGGGTCAAGGAAATGCGCTCCAGCACTCAGCCAACACCAAATATCACAACCGTCCGAACGCTATGGTACAGCCAAATACAGGGGCGCCGCACACCCCCTATGTTTCACTGATAAGGTACTAGACCATGAATTTCCAGAAGGATTCAAACCAGTGAACATAGAGGCGTACGACGGGACCACAGACCCAGGGGTCTGGATTGAGGACTTTATGCTCCACATTCATATGGCTCGTGGAGATGATCTTCATGCCATCAACTACTTTCCCCTCAAGCTCAAAGAACCAGCTCGCCACTGGCTAAAAAGTCTCCCCGAAAACTCCATTGGAAGTTGGGAGGAGCTCGAGGACGCTTTTCGAGCCAATTTTCAAGGGACTTACGTCCGACATCCGGACGCAGACGATCTGAGTCATATAATTCAACAGCCCGGAGAGTCAGCCCGAAAGCTCTGGAACAGGTTTCTTACTAAAAAGAACGAAATTGTCGATTGTCCGTACGCCGAAGCCTTAGCGGCTTTCAAACACAGCATCCGAGACGAATGGCTTGCCAGACACCTCCACCATGAAAAACTGAGAACAATGGAAGCCCTAACAAGCCTCATGACCCGCTTTTGCGCGGGCGAGGACAGCTGGTTAGCCCGAAGTAGCACCAGCGACCCAAGCACATCCGAAGTCACGGATGGGAATGGAAAACCACGACGCAGTAAAAACAAGCGCCGGACTAAAGATGACAGCCCAGATAACACGACGGTAAATGCCGGATTCAGGGGCTCCCGACCGGGTCAGCGGAAAAAGCCCTTTAAAGGCAACAGAGATGGACCGACCGGCCTAAACAAGATTCTAGACAAACTATGTCAGATCCACGGCACCCCCGAGAAACCTGCAAATCATACCCACAGAGAATGCTGGGTCTTCAAGCAGGCTGGCAAGCTAAATGCCGAACACAAGGGGGAGGACACTCCGAGCGAGGACGAGGATGCGCCTCGCCAGCAGGACACTGGGGGACAGAAAAAATTCCCACCAGAAGTCAAAACAGTAAATGTTATCCACGTGACAAAAGAGGAGAGGAAAATACGCACTCCGAAATACACAAGCCATAGAGCCCGTCACCCATGAGTTCTACCCCTGGTCGGCCTGCCCGATCACTTTTGATCGCAGGGATCACCTAATAGGTATCCGGCAGGAAGGATCAGCCGCCTTGGTGCTGGACCCAATAATAAACGAATACCATTTCACATAAGTCCTTATGGACGGCGGCAGTAGTCTAAATCTGATATATCAGGACACCATCCGCAAAATGGGGATAAACCCAACAAAAATCAGCCACAGTAATACTACCTTCAAGGAAGTAATACCAGGCACAAAGGCCCGCTGCACAGGCTCTCTAGTACTAGAGGTTGTGTTCGTCTCGCCCGACAACTTCCGGAGCGAAAGGTTAACCTTCAACATAGCTCCATTCCGAAGTGGCTATCAAGCACTACTCGGACGAGGGTCTTTCGCTCGTTTTAATGCAATACCGCATTATGCCTTACTCAAGCTTAAAATGCCCGGTCCGCGTGGCATCATCACAGTAAATGGAAATTTTGAGCGCTTCTCTCACGCAGAAGAACGTACGGCTGCTTTAACAGCCGAACACTAGACGGCCTCACCAACCAGAACAGATGATTGGTCGTTAAGTCCACGGACACGGCTCGATGGGTCCTGACAATCATTGGAGAGAGATCAGTGTCAGGACCCCGATTCCAAGTCACATCGATCTAGCCGGTAACACCTCATATCACTTTGCGGCCTCACGCACGGTATTCCCACAGGTGTCGCCTTACCATGGCCCGGGACCGTTTGCGCCTTTTGGCTCACGTATATGATGGTATCGCTAGCATCCATATGACAGAGAACCCGGGCCGACATGGCTAGTCATGAACCCAAAGCGGCACTAACCCGTGGGGACATGCATACATGAATCAACTTCGAGCATGTCGGTCAACAGCGTGTGAATCCGGGCTAGAGCACTGGGCTAACAGGACTCCGGTAACCCGGGCTGTAGCAGGCTAGGCAGAACTCCGGATGTCACCGCGTGACATTTCCCCGAAGGGACAGACACAGGAACGAAGTGAAACACATGCCGGCCAGTCAAGTGTCCTGAGCAGTAGTGCTGGGCTAGCAGGACTCCGGTGAACCGGGCTGTAGCGGACTACTATGGCTCATGGAAGCACTAGACTACATTTCCCCATAAGAGAGGCTGCCAAGGATAAACAACTAGATTGTCGGATCCCACACATACCAAGCATTTCAATCATACACACAATATGCTTGATATGTGTAAATACCACATGGCATCACAACATAACTCTACGACTCAAGTATTTATTCATTAGGCTCCGAGGAGCCAAGTATTACAAACATGGGTCTCATGACCCAACATTCAGAGCATACAAGTCAAAGCACATGCGGAAGCTTAACATGTCTGAGTACAGACATCTACAAATGAAAAAGGCTGAGAAGCCTGACTATCTACCAGATCTTGCCAAGGGCACAAGATCGTAGCTGAGGTATCAAGCTAAACGTCGAAGTCCACGCGGAACTACTAGCGAGACTAACGTCTCTCTGCAAAATATAAAATAGGCAAACGTGAGTACAAATGTACCCAGCAAGACTTACATCAGAACTAACTACATATGCATCGGTATCAAAAGGGTGGTGGTGGAGTTTGACTGCAGCAAGCCAGCTTTGACTCGGTGGCTATCCTGAACTACGACTGCAAGTAACTCTTTTGAGGTGGTGCACACGAGTCGACATATTCACCATTTCAATACACCACTATGGATCCGCTCCCGTCTTCCTACGAGAACGCCATCCATAGCACTCATGCTTATCTTGTGCATTTTAGAGTATCCACTTTCACTTGTCTATGAACTATGCAAGGGGTCTAAGTTTCCATCTCCGAGGAATTTGGCTATTCGAATAGATAATGATAACCCTGTAGGGGTGTACTTCTTCACACACGCTCGCACCACTTACCACCATGTACACGTCATGTACCTCGGCAACCTTCAAGCGAAAGCCTGGCGAGGGAGTCGGCCATGACCTGACTAACCACACAAGTCTTTAGTCCAGGTTTATCGCCTATTCCGGTTCCATCCGCAAGGAGATCTGGCTGGGGTGTCGCTCACGGCCCCAAAAGATGTGTGCAGGGTTCCCAAGCCCACCTCGACGTATGGATCTACGCTTGGCACACCGTGCCACGGTACCTAGTCTGTCCCAAGCCCACCTGTACCGGGTACCACTTGGTAGACTAATAACACTACCTACAAACAATAGAAACTAGTTGCAACTCCTGGACAGAGATCATGTTGGTTAATAAGTCGAGAGAGCTTGGAGCGCCCGGAGCCCAATGTGTGGTAGTAACTGTTCATGGATCACAAACACAGAACTCAGTTCCTGAGGACGGCTGCAATGAGACAACCCACCATGTACTCCTACATGGCCTCTCACCGCTACCTTTACCAAATCGTGTTCACACACTTAGCTCTCAACAGTAGGACATGT
Organism: Aegilops umbellulata; assembly: GCA_032464435.1. NCBI lineage: Eukaryota > Viridiplantae > Streptophyta > Magnoliopsida > Poales > Poaceae > Aegilops > Aegilops umbellulata. The sequence continues at coordinate 65,996,739 of CP136057.1, forward strand.
TCACCACATTCCAATTCATCCCCGATGAATCAGACCTGACTCAACTCTAAGCAGTAGCAGGCATGACAAACAAGCATGAATGAGTAGGCACAACAGGGCTCAAACAACTCCTACTCATGCTAGTGGGTTTCATCTATTTACTGTGGCAATGACAGGTCATGCAGAGGAAAGGGGTTCGGCTACCGCAGCATGTAACAGTTGAAACGTTGTTGTCCTAATGCAGTAAAAGAGAGCAGGAGCGAGAGAGTGGGATTGTATCGGAATGAACAAGGGGGTTTTGCTTGCCTGGCACTTCTGAAGATAGTATAGTTCTTCATCGGTGTCATCGATCACATCGTCGGAACCACATCTATCGAGAGGGGACAAACCACCAGCAAACAAGAGGGAACACAATCAATGCAATGCAAGAATATGATGCATGATCATGACATGGCAATATGAATGTGTTTTGGGCTAATGCAACTATAACCAGGGTGGTTTGAGTCATTTTCAACCAAAGGTTCAACTTCAAACTCAAACTATGAATTTAAATAGTGCCTTATCATGTTTTGCACTAAACGGCAAGGTTAAGTTGTGTAAACATGCACGAAACTAGCACAGATGGATAGATTGGATTTTTATGATAATTTTTCATATACAAATTATTTCATTTGGAGTTACGGTTGAATTTCTATGATTTTTAGAAGTTTAGGACATTTTCTGGAATTTCTGAATTATTTTAAATCCAGAAAATGACTTATTGCGTCAGCACTGCGTCACTGTGACGTCAGCTGGTCAACAGACCAGGTCCAGGTCAAACCTGACGTGTGGGGTTCACACGTCAGTGTCACAGGGTTAAATAGGGGTGTGTTTAGCCTAATTACAAAATTAGTGGGCGCTGGGGCCCATCTGTCAGCGTATGTGGGTGATCTAGCTGGCGGTGGTTAGCGCTAATGATGCGCCACGTCGGCACTCGCCGGAGCACGGCCGGTGACGACCATAACACGCGGCGGAGGCTCACCGGAGTGGCTCGGGACGGCGCTGCAGAGGGTGGTTTGCGACGGGGTTTGGCTCTACGGGGAGCTGGAGGAGTGGCGCATCCACTGGTGGCAGCGACTAGAGCTGGGGTGGCCTGTAGCGGCGGCAGCGGCGAGGTGGGTGGCGGCCGGAGTTCGGCCGGCAATGGTTTGGGCGATGTCGAGCAAGGGAGGAGCTGTGGTTAGTCATGTTCGACTCACGGAAGTGCGGTGAGTGCAACGGTGAGCTCGAACGCGAGGTTGCGTGGCCGTAGCTACGATGGCGACATGGCCGGCGGCGGGGAGCTTCGGGCTCGATCGGAAGGTAGGGCTAGGGAACGAGAATGGAGGGGGAGAGCGAGGGGGAAACAACAAGAGCTCACGGGGAGGTCGAAGAGCAGTTCAGCGGCCTTGGGGACGCGTCGGAGACGGCGAATCGGTCGGTGAAGTCCAGCAAGCTGATGCGGCAGTGACAAGCTCGATGACGACGGCGTGGCGATCCTTGGCTTGCGTGGCTCGGCGAAGAGGAAGAGGAAGTCGCGCCAGACCTTCCAGACATGGGGGAGGGGTGAGGAGGTGGTTGTGGCCGCGGTGAGCGGTGTCGGCGGCGACGACCTCCGCCTGATGGTGCTCGGGAAGAGAGAGCAGAGGAGGGGAGAGAGCGCGAGGAGTGTGGGAGAAGAGAGAGAGGGAGCCAGGGGTGTCGTGGCGTCGTCTGGGCGCATCGGGGCAGCGGTGGGAAGCAGGAGGTGGCGGGGCGCGTCCTCACGCACGGTGGCCACGCTCCTCTCATCCTCCTGGCAGGAGGTTGAGGATGACTGGCACGGCACTGTGGGCTGGGCCGCACAGTAGCAGGCCGGCCAGGCAGGACAGGTAAGCGCCTGGTAGGTCTTCTGCTCTTTTTTAATTTTTCTTCTGTTTTGTTTTATTTAATTGCCACTGAATTCAAATTCAAACAAATTTGGAAACAATGCCAAAACTCCCCTGGATAATTTTATGTCACTTAAGGTCTACTCCTCATATACATAAAATATCTCAGGGCATTTGAAAATATATTCATTATATATTATGAATAAAACTCCAAATTCAAATAGAATATTGATTTAAAATCAGAGCCCAAATAATTCCTTAGAAATGTTCCAAAATTTTGGTTTGATTTATAACTCTTGCCAAAATTGTCAGAGCTATTTCTAGGGCATTTTGGATTTACTCATTGCAATTTTAGGGTTTCTTGCCCTTTTATTAGAATGATTTCCGAGGCTTTCAATTTCCTCATTTAAACTTTCGGAATATAGAAATGATGCACACATGAAGCGAGCCTAGAGCATTACCAGAAGCTAGGGATGTGACAATCGGTTCGATGGTTATACCCTTATAGACGGTACCAGGGGCTTCGCTGCGATAATTTGGCTCAACTTTACCCATCTCGACTTTTTCATGGTTTATTTATAATAAGCAAATTTTTGCACAACAACTTTACACTAAGCACCTCTCTTTTATAGATGACAATCGTGCTACACCCGTCCAGGATACGGCACAACGGAGACACAGGCGCAGACGTGCAGCAGGGACCCGTGCAAAGGTTTCTCTTTGGATTAAGACCCTACGTGAACCTTTTTTACTGTCTTTTGTTGTTCACATCCTCCGGATTCTCACTACAACCGAGAAGGATGTTGATGTCTTGGCATGTGGCCACGTCAGAATATTGCTCGTACCTGGACACTAGGGGTTCATTATCCAAGGGCATAATTTAATCCCAGTATATATTCCAAAGACCGAACACCTTAGGGAGTGTTCGGCATCGCGAGTTAGGCCTTATATGCATCAGCTCTGAATCATGTCTTTGGTCAAATGTTGGGTTTTCCCGGCTCCTGTGTTTTGCTACCTTACATTCCGCTCTATCGGCTAAGGTGGCACCAGGAGAACTACTGCGATTGTGCCCTGGCTAGCTCGGACGAGCACCTCAGTAGAGAAAGCCAAAAACTGACTGTCATGATAAAGCGAGAGACTGGTCAACCACTCGATGACTTATCGGAATGTTCGGGATTCCTACGCATTAACGGAGGGCCGTTTCCCGGTCAGGCATGACCATGCCCCGTATTCGGATGAGCGCGGAGCCACCATGGGCTATATAGTAGCCCCACTGTCAAACTCCTATGGCTAAGTGAAAGAGTTAAAGCAATATAGTCCGATTGCCTAGTTCGCTGCGCTATCACCTCCTTAATGGACCAAGACGTTGGATCAAGTCTGAACACGCGTCTTCTGCGAACACCCCCGCATTATATGCGTGGGGGCTGAAGCCGACGACTGCAAACTTTCAGGTTATATACATATATACATCAACGGCCACACAGGAGGCATCATAACACTTTCAGGCAAAAGTATAAAAATAGCCTTTATATAATTCAGTAAAACATTGCTTTTCAATGGGAATACATGTCATTAGAACATAATATTCTTCAGGCACTACGCTTCTATCGAATGAGCCCCTTCAAGGACCTCGTCAAAGGAGTCCACGGCAGCTACTCGGCTAACTGCCGAACTCCGGGCTGCAATTGCGGTGGCTTCCATCTCCGCCCAGTGCGTCTTGACACGGGCAAGAGCCATCCACGCACCCTCGATGCACGCCGACCTCTTCATAGTGTCGATGCGCAGCACAGCACCAAGGAACTGCTGCACCAAGCCTGAAGTAACTATTCGGCCTTGGCCCTACCGGCCACAGGTGATCCACAACAAACCTTATTGCGAGTCCGGACAACCTATGGAGCTCGGCCCATTCGGCCATCCGCTCATTCAGAGGAAGCGGACGCGCGGGACCATTAAATTGCAACCAGACAGCTTCTCCACTTCGCGATCTTTTTGATCTTTGAAGTACTCGGCCGCATCAGCAGCACTCGCTGCCAAATCCAGATAGGCGTCTGCAGAACTCCATAGCCGGTCCAGAGGAGCATACTTAGGATCTACGAACATCATCCGCAGCATAAAGGGCTTCCCAGCCGCGATATCCCCGGCGTGACGCAGCTCCTCCTTCATCGCTCTAATTGTAGAGCAGGCTTCCTTGGCTGCTACCATGGCCTTCTCCAGCTCCGTAGCCTTCGCTTGGCTTTCCTTCTCAAGAAGCCGGTATCAGTCGGCGGCATCACTTAACTCAATGACCATCTTCTCCTTACTTCGGCAATGGGCAGCCTGTTCGGCCCTCAGCTCTTCGGCCGCCTTCAGAGCCCGGCTAGCCACCGGACCTCCTGCCACCTGCATATGAAGACGGCCGGATTGTTACCTGGGACTATGATCCTCTGTTTGTCGCTATTTCCGACGGCAACCAGAGTCTCAGGGGCTACTATCTGCACAGGGCACATCTAAAACATGTGTGGTACTGTAAAAAATACACACTATTTCACGTACCTCAAAACCTTCTAGGAGACTCATAAAGGCTTCATGCAACCCTCTTTCGGTAGATGAAATCCTCTCAACCACCGCGCCCATTAGCGCACGGTGCGCTTCTGAGATAGCCGCCTGCTCTAGCAGATCCTTCAGTGCGTCGACCGCATGACAGTCGGAGCCGGACTCTTTCGGTTGCTCTCTTCAAGAGTCGGATACTGAGGACTTCAGGTGGCCAAAGAATCACCCTCTGGCCTTGCCAGATCGGGAGAAGCCCTCCGAGACGACACCTCGGGGTCGCCCGCCTCGTAAGGCGGGATGGCGTGGGGAGGCGTTTCGCTCTCCATCATCTCCCGAAGAAGATCCCCCGAAGACGAACTCTGCCGAGAAGGGCTATGATCCGGACTACAAGACAAATGTTTCGGTTATTTTCCTCAGAGGAAAAGTAGGATGTTTTTTTTATTATTAAACCCTTTTTTACTTACAGCTCGATGGAGGGCTGATCCCCTTGCGGACACTGTACGGCTGGGGTATCCCCTGGGCCAGGACCCTCTGGCGAAGGTTTCTTTCCCCGTTTAGATACTGTTGTATCCGGGCCTTCAGAGGCGGTCCTTTTCCTTCCTTGGGGAGAGAGAACTTTGGCTTCTTCTCCCTGGTTGTCCGCCTTCGCGAAGGCATTAGCCTATGTCTTCCCACCTTTATCTTCCCCTGAGGGCGCTTGGTAAGGCGCAAGCTCCACCATCCGGGCTAGTACCGGATCCGATGAGACCTCGGGGAGGGGGGCCGGACACCTGATCATCTCCGCCTTTGCTATCCAGTCCTGGTCAAAGAGCGACTTTTCAGCAGAATGATGTTGTGATGAATAAAAATATAACGTGTTCGGCCACAGGGTGACTTACTTGGGTATCTGGACAATTGCAGCTCAGACCCGCGTCCTCGGTAGAATCCGGACACATTGCTTGTGGTCCGAAGTACAATTTGTACATCTCCTCGAGTGTCATGCCGAGGAAGTGCTGAATAGCTCGTGGTCCCTCCGGATTGAATTCCCACAGACGGAGGGGACGACGTTTGTAGGGCAGGGTTCGACGAAGTAACATTACTTGTGTTACTGTGACCAGACCAATATCTCTTTCGAGGAGATCTCGGATGCGGCTCTGCAGTATGGGCACATCCTTCTGGCCCCCAGTCCAGCCCCTTGTTGATCCATGACGTTAGTCGTGGGGGGTGACCCGAGCGGAAGGCAGGGGAGCCACCCATTTGGTACCCTGGGGAGCTGTGACATGAAACCATTCTTGTTGCCATAAGCTGGACACCTCCTAGAAGGAACCCTCGGGCCATGGGGCATTGGCACTTTTGCTTATTACGGCACCTCCGCACTCCGCGTGCCTCCCCTTGATCATCTTCGGCTCCACTTGGAATGTCTTGAGCCACAGGCCGAAGTGAGGGGTGATGCGGAGGAAAGCTTTGCACACGACGATAAAAGACAAGATCTGGACAATAGAATCCGGAGCTAAATCATGGAAATCTAGCCCGTAATAGAACTTGAGCCCCCTCAAGAAGGGATCCAGAGCGAGGCCTAGCCCTCGAAGGAAGTGAGATATGAACACGGCGCTCTCGCCAGATTTGGGAGTAGGTATGACCTGCCCTTGAGCAGGCAGCCGGTGCGCGATCTCGTCGGTCAAAAACCTGGCCTCTCTCAACTTTTTGACGTCTTCCTCCGTGACGGAGGAGGGCATCCACCGACCTTGTGGGTTGGATCCGGACATGGCTGAAGGTCAGAAACACCTGACCTGAGCTTTGGGTGTTGGAACTCGAGGCGGGGGAGGGATTCGATTGAGTTCGAAGAATAAAAAAGGGATAGGCCTTGGCCTCTTTATAAAGACGGTGAATACCAAGCGTCCTCCTCCTGACCGTTTGGGACTTGCCTATAATCAAGGAGTCAGATCAATGTGCACGATTGGGTTACCCACGCCCGTATTGATGAGAACCCCGTGATAAGGGGACACGATCTTTGCTTCGACGGGACGTGCCAAGGAAACCGCCTCGTGATATGCGCCAAGGCTGGTTGAAAAACACGGTTCGATAATAACCGGGCCATGGCATGATGTCATGATATCAAATACGTCAGCGGGTCGGATTTGTGAAAATATTATTCTCTCTACGGTGGTATGTGGAACTTGTTTTGCAGAGCCGGACACTGCCTTTGTGTCGAGATCTTCTATGGAGTATTCGGAGGAGGAACCCGCCTTGCAATGCCAAAGACAAACTGCGCGTCGGACTCATCGTCATTGAAGCCTGGTTCAGGGGCTACTGAGGGAGTCCTGGATTAGGGGGTATCTGAACAGCCGGACTATATCCTTTGGCCGGACTGTTGGACTATGAAGATACAAGATTGAAGTCTTCGTCCCGTGTCCGGATGGGACTCTCCTTGGCGTGGAAGGCAAGCTTGGCGATACGGATATGTAGATTTCCTCCCATTGTAACCGACTCTATGTAACCCTAGCCCCCTCCGGTGTCTATATAAACCGGAGGGTTTAGTCCGTAGGACAACAACAATCATACCATAGGCTAGCTTCTAGGGTTTAGCCTCTACGATCTCATGGTAGATCAACTCTTGTACTACTCATATCATCAAGATCAATCAAGCAGGAAGTAGGGTATTACCTCCATCGTGAGGGCCCGAACCTGGGTAAACATTATGTCCTCTGCCTCCTGTTACCATCCGCCTTAGACGCACAGTTCGGGACTCCCTACCCGAGATCCGCCGGTTTTGACACCAAAAGGGACTACTCCTCATTTAAAGAATGCAGCATCAGCCTCCCGACATGGTTCTCAAGAAACAGAAATGCTAGATGAAGATAGTGAACGTAGCTCTGTAGTTGATTACAACATTTCCCCTACACTAGCATCGCAGATGCTTGCTCTAACTTGGCAACGTGATATGTGGTTGCATGTTGCATATGGTGTCTAGATTGTAATTCTTCCAATCTGGTTAAACTGCATGTGCTAGTCTGCTTAGCTTATACATTATACCTGTTAATGTGACATGCCTTCCTGTATTTAGTACATAGTACATCTGTCTATTAAGCATGTCCTTACATGAGACAATTGTTTTTTTGTATCCCGCATCAATCAACATGACGAGACACCTTTAGTATATGCAGTGCTATATTAGTTGCATCTTACATATGATTTATAGCATGCGCTGCTTCTAATTTGTTGAAATTCCATTTATGATGGGATGCTTTTAACTTGGCAGAGTCATATTGGTTGCATCTTCCATGTGGTGTCTAGCTTGCATTGCTTCTTATTTGCTGGAATGGTTTCTGCTTAGTTTACACAAATAGTAATGAACATGCCATGCCGTCCTGTTTTTCGTACATATTCCATCCTGGTATCATGTGTTTTCCTTACATCAAAGTAGTGATTGTCAGTATCATGCATGAATGAATTCTGAAGAGAGAATTTTATTGCTTTTTCTTGTTGGTTTTACTTGACAATTCAAAATCAATAAAGCGAAAGGAAGTTAGCAAGGCAGCGGATAAAGGTGCTCCTTCTGAACGGAGGGCCTCTACAGTTTCTACTCCTCCACACCCCCAAGATGATTTCCAAGACAACACATGCATAGACACTCAACAAAGCTGTGTTTATGATGAGCACGTCTCCCCTAGTGCAGCATCATTGGTGCTCCCTCTAACTTGGCACTGTTATATGTGGTTGCATGTTATGTGTGATGTCTAGCTTGTATTGCTTCTAATTTTGTTGAATTCCATCTGCTTACTTTACACATTATACTTGAATAAGACATGTGTTCCTGTTTCTAGAACATACAATATCTGTCTATCACACCATGTTCTTACATCAAATTATTACTGTTGTGTAACCTGCAACAATCATAAGACACGTTTGACTTCGGAATGTGATATAGGTTACATCTCACATTCTTTTCTAGCTTGTACTACTAATTTGTTTAAATGGCACTTATGACGAGATAGTTTTAACTTGGTAGAGTGATATTCATTGCATCTTCATATGGTGTCTATCTTTCATTGCTTCTAATTTGTTGAAATGCCTTCTCCTTAGTTTACACATCATAAGTTGTGAATATGCAATGCTATGAATATGCAATGGCACTAATGACGAGAGGCCTCTAACATGGTAGTGTGATGTTGTTTGCATCTTGCATATGATTTATTTCTTGCACTGCTTCATATTTGTTTAAACACCATTTATGATGAGAGACCGTTAACTTGGCAGAGTGATATTTGTAGCATCTTTCATATGGTGTCTACCTTCCATTGCATTGCTTCTAATTTGGTGAAATGTCTTCTTCTTACTTTACACATCATAGTTCTGGTTATCTCTTTCGTCCTATTTTTCATACATATTACATCCTCCTATCATGTGGTTGTCTAACATCAAAGTTGAGTCCGTTTGCATCACGCATCAATTTGTTCTGAAGAACTAAATTGTTATTCATTTTTCTTGTTGGCTTGACTTAACATGGCACAGAGAAAGAGGAAGAAACACATAATGGCAGGGAATGAGAAGCGGATGAATCCTGCAGATTGTGTTGGTACTGATGGTGCAATAGAAGGTCAAAGTCCAGCGGAAAATTCTACAAACACGACATCCCATGCTACACGAGTTGCAAAAAACGCCAAACAGAAACAAATAGCTGCCACCAAACAAGCAGAGACAGCCCTAGTTCTTGCAACACCTGCCACAGTACTACTAGTTGCACGACTTACTCGTGCGTCAACTGAGCTAGCAGCACGTTCCCAAGCTCCCTTGCCACCTGACACTACTTCCCAAGCACTCTTGACACAAGACGAGTTGGCAATATTAGATGAACCTTGTGAGCTTCAACAGCAAGAAAGTAGTTGCTGGAGTCAAGTTACCGTTGCATGCTTCTTTATATGTAGTCTCACAGTTTGATGTACATTAACACTTCCTATGTTCGTTGTTGGACTAGCACCTAGGCGCAAGAGGAAAAAACATCAGGGATAATGCTCGATAGGTTAACTAAATCTAGAGGAGGAAGAATGGAGATCCATTTTGAGGCAGGTTTAAAAAGGCCACGTGATGCTACAGTGTCATCCAAGTTAGTATCAGAGGCAGCGGTTGCCGTTAGGTGTCATGTACGTATCCTCCCAACATGGATTCTGTACAGGAATGACAAAGACGAAACCCAGTTCAACACCTTCCACGACCATTTATCTGTAAGTATGGTTATGTATGGAAACTAGTAATATCGTCTTGCTCTGTCCCATACTTTCTAGGTTGCTGATAATGAGACTCCCATAATTTTCAACAAATGAGGTTCAAGTTGGATAGCCAAGATGATGCAACCAGACAAGCTTGCACCCATGTTTTCAAGTCCGCTCTGCCACAGTATTAGTATAACTTGAGGAAAACTCACTTTGAAGGCAAGGCTAATGGTGAACTTTCCCAAACATCTCCAGTGGAAAATATATCGGATGAAGACTAGAGGGGCCTTGTTAAACACTGGTCTGATCGGAAGTATCAGGTACATTATATATATATATGTGTGTGATCAGATCACATGTTGAAGTCCTATTTACGCATGTGCCACACAAATCTATCTTCTTGTAGGTGAATTGTTCAAAGAACAAGGCCAACCGTACGAAAGTGAAATTCCAACAGACAACATGATCTCGTAGCTATATTGCACACTGCGAGGCTCTTGTAATTGGATGCTGTTTCACTCTTTTCGTTGTACCATATTATCAGATCTATATTGACTTGTTCGAAATGCAGAGGAAAGCCCGCAAGGACCAAAAAGTACTTGAACCAAATGTTGTGGAAATCTTCAAGGACTGTTACACCAGCAAGAAGAAGGGCATGAGTACACCAGTCAAAGACACTGTTGTAAGTCCTTAATCCTCATGCCTTTTAACTACTACTTACTCTGACTTGTGCCTTGAACTGCATGGTTTGCAACCAATGTCTATTACTCTTTTCAATTTTATACACAATTGTCTTAGCGTATCATTGCACCTTACAAGGTTTAAAAGAGAGGAGTGATGTTCCTTTGATCTTGACCCATAATCTAGTTCCGTGCTGGACTTGCCCACACAACGATACAATTGCCTGTTTGTCTGTTCTCAGTTGTTTTGTGATATGAATGATGTCATACTATGCTTACCGTATTATAAACTTTGTCTCTTTATCCTTAGCCCTCAATACAATGTGAAGAAATAGACAATACATTAGCGATGGTACATGGTCATATGTTTGGAACATGGATTTATTATGTACTTTGCAATAAAATACAACTAATATTTTACATGGGTTCACCAGAATAAGTTCTGTATATAGACCACAACTATTTTGTTTGGTTTGGCTGCCTCCTTAGTATCTTCTGTTCTGGTACTACTAATGTAAAACCTCAACTTTTCAGTGAGCTATGGAAAAAATGGTGGAACCACCACCTTCTGAAGGTGGCGAGGCAACTATAACAGCAATGTCAGCTCTTGCTGCAGTGCGTCAGTACTTGTCCACTAACAGTGCCAAAAGCACGTTTTTGCGTAATACTGGGTTGGTTGTTAAGGCAATATCTTCCAAACTGCCTCATGATCAAGATATGCAAGCTCAAAGCAATGTTGTATCTGCGCTCCAGACACAAGTCCATTCCCTAACAGAGACCCTTTGTGAAACAAGGAAAAACATTGCTCAATGTCGCCAAGATATGCATGGTTTTGAAACCAGACTATCAGACATTTGCTATGTTGTTCAGGAGCCTAGGGGAAATGAAGGCGAGGGTTATGGTGCTCCATCGGACAATACAACATGAAAACATAACAGTCAGGTCAAATGAACTGAGCTTATGAACTTCTAGTGGTGCATTTATCTGCTAGACTACTAAGTTTTATGCCAACCTTCCTTTTGGTGCGATACAAAATTTATTCTTAATGTGCAGCCACCGGTTGAAGAAAACAGCAAGCCATTTTTGTATAGTGTAGGGTGTTCCCTATATTTGCACTGGTGGCGATCTTTGATGCCGAGTGGATGTAATCTGTGCAATCGCCTTAATAGCCTAGCGTTAGTTTCAGCCTTATTTATTTCCTAGTCTTCTTTTTCCCTGGTTTGCTAGTGGCCGCAACTACCATGGGCCAAATACGGTCCATAGGATCCATGGGTCTCCTACGAGCCATCGATAAATGGGCCTGTAATCAGTGGGCCTCGGGCCGTCGGATAAATGGGTCTACATGGGCCATAATCGGGCGTAATTGGTATCGGCCCAGCATGGTAACACGCCGTTAACAGGCCATAGGACAGCAAATGCTTAATTCTGTCATAGGCATAATGGGTCGTTAATGGGCCAGAATATAGGACGGGCTGGAAACAACGCAACGGGTTAACAGGCCAGAAATGGGCCGACTCTTGCCATGGGCCGAATTTGGCCCATTAGGGTAACAGGCCCGTAACGGGCCGACTGTTGCCATGGGCCAAATTTGGCCCATTAGGGGAACAGGCCAATAACGGGCCGACTCTTTCCATGGGCCAAATTTGGCCCATTAGGGGAACAGGCCAGTAACGGGCCGGAAGTAATGGAGGGCCGAAAAGGATCCCAAGAACGTATGGGCCGTCAATAGGCCGAAAGCTAACACGGGCTAGAAACGGCCCATGTAAATCACGGGTCGTTAACGGGTATAAACAAAATTACTAATCATTACGGTCTAGAGTCACCGTGGGCCTGTAAAGGGCCAAAAGATACGAAGGCCTCATATGGGCTGAAAGACGTCGTGGGCCATACATGGGCCGAAAGTGAAATGGGCTGGTGTTATATTCGACGGCCCACATGACGTTGTTGGGCCGATTTCCTTTAGGGCCTAACGGGCCGTGAGTTAACGGGTCGTAGAATGGGCTATTTGCGAAGAGACCGTTAACACGCTCTTCATGGGCTAGCCCGTTAACTTTTGACCAAGTCAAACAGGCCGGCTTTGTAAGCTAAATGGGCCATGGTGGGTCATGGCATGTGTTGACATATCATAGGCGCCTATCTGACCCACTGACGAGGTGACGCGTGTTTCGTCCGGACAATAAGAATTTTACACGTGGAAATTTCCCATTGGTCGGGGCTATTAACGGGTTATCGGATCCAAAACCTGACCCGATAGCTTAAGGACGTTCCGTTACGGTGGATGCCATGTGTCGGCCACCCTTGACGAAAGCACTTCTGTGACGTGCGATTTATCGTCATGGAAGTGGACACTTCCGTGATGATAATTTTGGTATTGTCATGGGACACTTCTACGACACCACATGTATGACTATCTTGATTCTGTCATAAATTTGTCATGGATGTACATGCATGACAAAAAATGCGACCTACTGTGACAAACACGTATCATCACGGAAGTGTATTTTTTGTAGTGTATGGAGACACTAAAGGAATGGCAGAAGCAGTGGTTCTACATCACAGAACCTCACGACACCACCTGGGCTGTGGCCGCCGAACTCCGCTCCGGTGCTACCATGCGACTCACCTCCTAGGTCGAGAAGAGTCCGGACTGGTGTTCACCTGACGAGCTGATAGCGCTGCAGACGCGCGTTCAAAGCATGGTGACCAAGAACATCAAGCTCGTTGATGTCATCCAGGTGATGCTGGTCCGCCAGATTCTTCCGTGCCAGCGCCGAGGCCGCCCTTTGTGGGAGTTCAATTCGAAGAAGCACCTGCGAGACTACTCACGAAGGCACCTGGAAGTTGCTTTTTAAGGGCAACGAGAAGCGACCAGCCATGGATTCAGACCGTGGTCACGATTGTACACACCCCGCCAGCAAGGTATGTTATTTCTGACGTATCCCCAACCTCATTGTTTCAAGGGTGATGTCTGAGCTTTTATTATGGTTCCTTTAGGACTGGATGGAGAGGGTGAAGCGGATCCAGTGTCCGGCTCCGCTGCCCGAAGAACCGGTCATCCCGCGCCTAGCGGAGATGCTGGTGTCAGCGCCATACAAGGCGCCGGAGAAGAAGGCCAAGGGGGCCAAAAGTGGCCCCCGTCGCATGGGCACTTCGGACACGACGTCCGAAGACGACGAGGCCCATTCATCTGTCCCTAAGGTCAATGATGATGATGAGGAGGAGGAGAACAACCCTCCTCCCGAGGAGAAGAAGAAGAGTGCGGCCTCGGCACATCCGGAGGCAAAAGCGCCCAAAAAGGGGAAGTGCGCTCCAGCTGTCAACACCGCGTGGGACGTTGACAGTAGTCCGGAACGGCGCCCAGCACTAAGCCCCAGGCCGCATCGTAAGTGACAGGGCTCGCTCGTGCGCACATCCAGCCCTTTCTCTCCTTTATCTTGATGTACTTAACTGTACTATTGCAGTCCGGCCCACGACCTAATCCAGCGATCCTCATCTGGAGGTTCGTTGGCTCCATCGGAGATGGCGAGCCAGTCGCCACCGCCTGCTTACTCCCCCGGGGCTAGGGACGACATCGAATTGCTGCCCCGAAGGGCCGATCCGAACCGGCAAGGAGCCCAGTACGCTGTCAGGGAGGCGCCACGAGGCGAAGCCTCCACTGCCGGACACATGGAGGAGACGATCCCCATGGAAACTGGCGAAGAGGGCCGCATCTAGTTTGGCCCTCAGCTGAATACGATTCTGGAGACCCATATGGCTCCAGAGTCGGGAGAGCAGCCCCCTTTGAAGGAGGGGGGTGCGCCGCTTCAGCCGGGGGTCCCTGTCCATCCAGGGGCGGCGGACAACCTGATGGAGGTGCTGCGAGTCGCCTCCGTTATGGACGAGCACCATGTCCTTATGGGCGTGGTGATTGAGAAGGTTCAGTCCACCAAGAGTGGACTGAACGAGGCCTGCAGCAACCTGTTGATAGGTTTAGAGGTAAATAACATAAAAAGAAAAAACCCCATGCAGTCAGTAGCCCCTGTGTCGTGGTTTTGTCACGGCAGATGTCCTCATTAAAGGACTTAGTCGTGGAGCCATCCCGACGGGTTAGCTTAAAGGGGTTGAAGCGGACACAGGGACGCAAGGGATTTTATACTAGTTCGGCCCCTTCGATGAAGGTAAAAGCCTACGTCTAGTTGTGATAGAATTGATGGGGTTTCGAGGATTAGGGAGCAAACAAGCTTCGCCTAAGCCTCGAGTGGTTGTTTGTCGTCCCTGAACCGCCGCCGGGTCGTCCCCTTATATACACGGGTGACGCCCGCCGGTTTACAGGGTCCCAACACCGGCTCATAGACGTGTCCGGTTTGGTCTCTACATATTCCTAACTTACAATACAAGTACATACTAATGCCGGTATACGGCTACAGGCCGTGAACCGACTATGGGCCTTGAGCCCTCACCTTGCCTTCTTGGGCTTTAACATATGTAACTGCTGGCTAAGTTAACCCGGCCCAGATAGGCCGGTTTACGCCCAGTAGTATTATCCCCAACATTAGGCCCCAGATTGATTTGAACAGGTTCATGTCAATCCTTAACAAAAAATCTTCATCTTCAATATCTTCTTGTATTTTTTTGAACCGTTGTGATGTCATCTTCTCTGGTCACTGTAAACCGGCGTGACGTCACCTGTTATAAAGAAACTTATCCATGATATCTTCTTGTTTAATAGATCTGCAATGAACGAGGCGACAGCTCTGCTTCTAAAATTTGCGGCCCCTTGATTCGCGTGCCTGACACATGTCCTTTTGCTTTATAAATAGGACTGAAAGGTCATTTCCTTTTTTTTTCCTTCATGCCCGTCTGCTTCGTCTTCCTCGCATCGCTCAGCTCCAGAGCTCCGCCGCCGCCGTCAACTTCTGCACCAACCTTGGCCGCTGCATCACCCTGAACGCACCAGAGCACCGCGGCGACCTTCCGCGTCCTCCTCGGCTCTGGTAAGTCTTCTGTTCTTTTCAATACAGATCTGTTCTAGGGTTTCCATGTTCTTCTAGTGTTCATCGCCTGCTCCTTGTTCGTAGGCTAGATCTCTTAGATGAGTCTGTGAATCTTTGCTCTATATATGTGGCAGTAGTTTTTATCCCCCGTTTTCACTTTCATATGTTAGGACCATAGATATGATCCATAACTTCATTTCATTGATTCCGCCTTGCTCCTTCTAGGCCTTGAATTTTTATCCCTTTTATGAACATGCTTCAGATCCAATGCTGTAGTAGAATCTTGTGAAATCTGTTTCTGCATACTTATCCATCCGCAATCTCAACTGCCTCAATGTTTAGATCAGGCGGTTTAACTTTATAGAAAAATTACCAAACCGGTATATACCATTAGTCCCCTTGTTGAACCGCCGAAATTCCTTAGCTAGGCATTGCCGCTTTGTAGAACTCCGGTTTATAAATAACTGCCTCCGGTTTAATAACATATGCACCAGGGTATATTTTTCCAACATATTCCTGAACCGGCATTACTGCCTTGTAGACTGCACCATGGCCAAACAAGTGTACGAGTGCAACTGGGTTCCCTCTCGCGTGACCGAGACTCAGTTGAACAATTTAGTCAAAACTGGCGCATTGAGCAGTAAAGAGGCTATTCATTGGAGGGTCCCCGGTACAGAATGTCCTCCCATGCCTCAAGAGGGAGAGGTTGTTGTTTTCACGGATCATCTAGGCCGGGGCTTCAATCCTCCCGGTTCAAAATTCTACCGGAATGTCTTAGCCAATTTTCAACTTCGTCCGCAAGATACAGGCCCAAACTCTGTAACCTACATCTGTCATTTTCAAGTGCTCTGTGAGGTGTTCTTCCAAGAGGAGCCCATAGTTGAATTATTCAGAGATTGCTTCCATTTGAACCGCCGTACTAAGTTTACTGATGGTCCCAACACAGAGTTAGGCGGTATGGCGATTCAAAAAAGGAAAGAGGTCACTTACCCTCACGCAAAACTGCACAGCCACCCCAAAGAATGGAATCATACATGGTTCTACTGCAAAGATACCTCTCCTTCTGACGAGAATCCTTTGCCGGGTTACGTCCAGAGCGGCTTAGCAACACACATCCTTTCCCACAAAGGCTGACCGCCAAGGAGAGAAGCAAATATGCTCCTCAATTATCCAAACTCAGGGCCTTCATGGCCAATGGGCTAACAAGGGTTGATCTTGCCCGCTGCTGGATATCATGGAGTATACTGCCTTTAAGTCGGTGCTCCGGTTTGATGTGCGAATACACCGGGAGTGAACAAGACCCTCTTTGACATATTGACATCCAGCTCACAAACGATGAAGTCACAGAAGCTGTGAAGAAAATACTGAATGAACCGGAATCTGTTTGCGCCAAAACCGGCCTGGCTCCCTTCTGTGCCATCAACAAACCGCCAGATGTAAGATTTATACCTTCTCCTTTTTTTATTGACCATGTCTACTCACTTTATCAATTTGCCAATATCAACATTTTTCAAATAGGGCAATGATCCGTTTTGGAGCAAGAAAACTCCGCAAGAGAAAATGGAGAGACCAACCCGGCCCAAGACTAGAGTTGTGAAACGGCCAGCTAACAGGAAGAAAAACAATGCGTCATCTGATCCGGCAGCTGATGATGATGTGGGTAATCCGGACCTTGAGGTAGAACTTGATCCACTTGGCTTATTTTTCACACGCCTTATCTATAATGATTATTGCCAGGATGACACCGAAGTCAGTCGCGCTGAAGCTGTAGAGGTAATTGTTCTCTCTTCCGATTCAGACCTTTGCCTTCACAAAAAATCCGTCGGGCAAACCAAAAAGTTAAATTTTCTCATCCTCTTGCTTACTTGGACCCAAACTTTCTTATGAAGACACAACAGCATGAGGCTCGCTGCACAACTCGGCACAGCGGCCAGGTAGTTACCTCCGCCGGTTTACCGAACAGTCCGGTTCGGAAACGCCGTTCAGAGGTCTCTAACTCTCTTGTCCGTACTTGTCCTAATGCAGGCTGTTTTCGTCAATCTCTTAATCGGTCTGACTCCGATTATCAGGGCACTTCCCATTCATCGTCTGGCGAGTCATCAGCCACCCAGCTGCCGCCACTCGAAACTGTGCTTGGGTGAGTCTTATGATGTTTCTGATGTATTACATTATAACATATGCTGTATTGATCCTTTTTATTTCCTCTAGGGCCAAGCCTAGGCCAAGCAAGAAGGCTCGCCTGGACAAAGCGGCCGAAGATGATACTGATCCTGAACCGGACAAGACACCAGAAGCAGCTTTTCACGAGGATGTGCCAAACGACCCCCCTCCGCAAGATGATGATTTTGTTGCTGAAGAACCACATGTTGACACATCAGGTCCTGTTGACCAGCCCACAAGCCCATTCCGGATTGATAGAACAACCAGCCCGTCGAAGCAACCTTCTAAACCGGCGACTCCAATGCAAACCGGTGAAGGCAAAGATGATGATGTTATTATAACTGGCATTGGTCGCACCGAGCCCGGCAATCCTGTTGTTTTATCAAAACACACTGCCAAGGAAGAATTTGCCGCAATTGGTAAGGGCAAATGGAATGTAGACTTGTCAACTTATGCCGCTTTGTTTCCTCAGGATCTCCATTCCGGCTATTTGAACCGGTTATACACCAACCGTGACTATGAAGCCGGTCTGGTTAACATGATGAAGGACAAATATGAGGTAATTTCCATATACTCCTATGCTTGTAGTCTGCCAGCCCCAATAGCCCCCAAGTGACGGTTTAAGATATCAACTTAAACCGAGACTTTTTCAATGTGAATCTTAACATATCTGACTTTTGCTGATGTAGCCCCCAAGGGCCGGTTCAACTTAACATAGTTAAACCGGGACTTTAGGAAAAAAGTATCAGTACTTATTGAGCAAATAGCCATTAGCCCCCAATTGCCAAGTTGAATACTTGTATTGAGCTTGGGACTTCATAAAAATTGTAGGACGAAGATCAAATAGGCATTAGCCCCCAAGTACCGAGGGCATAACTTGTTATGTGGTTGGTACTTTACTTCTGTACCGTCATTTGAATCATATTACTGTCTGGATGTAGGCTGAGACAAGCAAAAGAGAAAACCAAGTCGCCGATCTGCAAGAAAATCTGAAGTCCCAACAAGCTGAAACCTCCAAAACCAAAGAGGAATTAACCAGCGCTTTAAGCGCCATGGAACAGCTGAAGGAGGGCTTCCAGAAGGAGCGGGCGGATTGGGCCACTGAGAAGTCCGTTTTAACCAAGCGAGCAGAAAATGTCGAGGCTGCCCTGAAACCGGTAGTGGATGAACTGACCAGCATAAAGCGGCAAGTGCATGCCATGATCGCTGCTATCTTCGGTAAGCCGGCTTGACTTTTGGAGTGACTCGGCCTTCTTATATAGCTTCTAGTTTGTTAATCCTTTGTAATATTTCAGGAACACGCATTGGTCACTTGGGGTCGGACGTGCGGAAGAAATTGAAGGCCGCCTACACATTGATCGAGCAATTGTACACTGGTGCGCAGCGGATCATTTCTACCGCATCCCACAACAATCCGGCACCCACTTTGATTCAGGACACTCTTAAGAGACTGTCGATGCTTCCTGCCCGGGTTGAAGAGCTAAAGAAATTTTCTGCTCGAACCGGCGCTATCAATGCCTCAATCCGGGCAAAAGCATGGGTGCCAGATTTTGATCCTATTGAAGCGGCTCAGGGCTATCCCAGCTTGAAGGAAGACGGGTCAGAATTTAGTTGAGCGGATCTATGAGCAATAAACCGGGAGGTGCGTCCTCTAGGTTGTCAATTGGTTGAAGAGGCAGACTTGTCTCATTATCAAGCCCAATATGATGACCAAAACAACCGAGTAGCTGCACCATTTCCTGAAGCGGAAAATCTTATCCCTCCAATCCGTAAGCATACTTACGCTCCTGATATTGAACCGTCGTTGCTGATCCATGATGAAGCTGTCTTTCAAGCATTAATGGGAATCGACTGGACAACTGTGGATTTCCAGCCGCTGGGTAGAGAAGCAGAGGTTGAAGCGGCGCGGGATGCCCCACAACTATCAGGCCAGGCTGATGACCAAGCTTGAACCGGAAGCCGGTTCAAACTGCTTCTCCTTTATGTTCTGTGAAAAAACAATGATCTTATTTGGGCACCGTGCTGCCTTGTAATAGGCTAGCCAATACTACTGATTTTGATATGCCTTCGTGCAAGATTACTGCAACTTGTGCTTCCTTTGAATGATCAATCTCCAAAGTATTTTCTGCAATAAAATATCTTAAAGTGCCACCGCGGTTGTACTGTCAGGCCGATTATGATGTCTGCAGATATGAAACCAAAATATCTGAAATTGAAGCATATGATCAAATCTTTGTGATACATAATACCTGCCATCGTTGGGCATAAAGTTGGCTTGGCCAATCTTGAAGCGGAGGTTTATAAACCCACACTGTTGGAGGAGACAGCAGCTCCTGTATACATAAAATGTCAGTTTATTATGTAAACCGTGCCGGGTTATGATAAACACTGTGTTACTCTGTAATAGGATGTTTAACGAAAAATCAAACCGGGCAAATATTCTCCGGATTAAAAATGGACCATGTTCTGTCGATTGACAGTTGAACCGGTTTAACAAGTTGTCGGTTTAAAAACACAATAAAAGAAATATTTATCAAAACAAAATTTCAAGCAAAGGCAATGATAAAACCGTTTGCAAAAAGAGGCTGTGTAAGACGATCAAGTGGCATGACCAAGGTCGGGCACGACCAAGCCCCCAGTAGGCGTGGCTATGGTTCAAGTCAGCCGGGTCCCCAAATGATGCATTTGGCATTACACCGATCAAGAGGGGTGACGATGGTTCGGGTTCGACCAAAAGCCCCCAAATGATTCTGTGGCCTTAGGCCGATCAAGAGGTGTGACTGGCTCAGACATGACCAAATCCCAAAGTGATCTGGTGGCTTTCGCCTATCAAAAGGTGTTGCATTGGTTTGCGACCAAGCCCCCAAGTGATATAACATGAAGCTTTTAAAGCTAATTAAAGGGGTAAACCAGAGGCCGCTTGAGAACAGATAAAACTCCGTGTGACCACGCATGATGTAAAAGAAACAGAGACCCCGCTTTAGCTGAGGCTCCGGTTTATTATATTGATCATAATATATACATAAGTAAAGGCAATGGCTTAGGTATAGTAAGGCCGAAGATGAGCTATGTTCCACGGCCTGTTGGTCTCCTCCTCTGATGTGTGTGAGTCTTTATGCTCTCGAATATCGATCAGATAGTATGACCCGTTGTGCAGATTCTTGCTGACCACGAAAGGTCCCTCCCAAGGTGGGGATAACTTGTGCATATCAGTTTGGTCTTGAATGAGCCGGAGTACCAAATCTCCTTCTTGAAAGGTTCAGGTTTTAACTCGGCGACTTTGATAGCGACGGAGATCTTGCTGGTAAATCGCCGAACGGGCAGCCGCTATGTCTCGCTCTTCATCCAACAAGTCCAGAGCATCTTGCCGTGCTACCTCGTTGTCCGCTTCAACATAAGCTGCTACACGGGGTGAATCATGACGGATGTCACTGGGGAGAACCGCCTCCGCTCCATAGACCATGAAGAACGGCGTATATCCTGTCGATCTGTTGGACGTGGTGTTGATGCTCCATAATACAGATGGTAACTCTTCAACCCAACAACCCGGCGTTCGTTGCAAAGGAACCATAAGCTGGGGCTTGGTGCCTCGCAAGATCTCCTGATTAGCCCTCTCTGCTTGACCATTGGACTGGGGGTGAGCCACTGATGAAACGTCAAGCCGGATGTGCTCACATTGGCAGAACTCCTTCATAGCACCCTTGGACAGGTTGGTACCATTATCAGTGATGATGCTGTGTGGAAAGCCAAACCGGAAAATCACCTTTTTGATGAATTGAACCGCTGTGGCCGCATCACATTTGCTAACGAGTTCTGCCTCCACCCACTTTGTAAACTTGTCAACTGCCACCAAAAGGTGGGTCATCTTGTCCTTGGACCTTTTGAAAGGCCCAACCATATCCAGCCCCCAAGTCGCGAACGGCCAAGTGATTGGAATCATTCTCAATTCTTGAGCCGGCACATGAGCACGTCTTGAGAACTTCTGGCAACTATCACATCGTCTGACCAGATCTTCCGCATCAGCATGAGCAGTCAACCAATAGAAGTCGTGATGAAATGCTTTAGCCACCAAAGATTTTGAACCGGCGTGGTGACCACAATCTCCTTCGTGGATCTCACGCAAGATTTCACAGCCTTCTTCAGAGGACACACAGCGTTGAAACGCCCCTGACACACTGCAATGATGCAGCTCGCCATTGACAATAGTCATGGACTTGGACCACCGGACTATCTGTCGGGCCAGAATCTCATCCTCCGGTAACTCGCCCCGGTTCAAGTACGCAAGATAAGGAATCATCCAATCTGGGATAATGTGAAGAGCTGCCACCAATTGAGCCTCCGGATCAGGAATAGCCAAATCCTCCTCTCCAGGGAGCCTGACCGACGGGTTGTGTAGCACATCTAGGAAAACATTGGGCGGGACCGCTTTGCGTTGAGAGCCCAACCGGCTTAAAGCGTCCGTCTCTTCATTCTTTTGGCGGTCCACGTGGGCCACCTGATAACCCTTGAAGTGACCTGTAACTATATCCACCTCACGACGGTATGTTGCCATGATTGGGTCCTTGGAATCCCAAGTGCCAGAAACCTGCTGAGCCACCAGGTCCGAGTCACCGAAGCACTTAACTCGGCTTATATTCATCTCCTTAGCCATCCGGAGACCATGGAGTAAGGCTTCATACTCAGCTGCATTGTTAGTACAAGGGAACATTAAGCGGAGAACGTAACAAAACTTATCACCTCGTGGGGAAGTTAACACGACTCCAGCCCCCGAGCCCTCCAATTGCCTGGACCCATCAAAATGGATAGTCCAATATGTGTGATCCGGCTTCTCTTCAGGTGCTTGCAGTTCTGTCCAATCATTGACGAAATCGAAAAGTGCTTGAGACTTGGCCGCCGTCCGAGGCACATATTTCAATCCGTGCGGCCCTGGCAATCCGGCCAGTCGCTTCCCGGTTCTGGATTATATCTCCCAAGGGAGCAGAACTGACCACTGTGATGGGGTGTCCTTGGAAGTACTGCTTAAGCTTCCGGCTTGCCATAAAAACTCCATATACCAGCTTCTGCCAATGCGGATACCTTTGCTTGGACTCAATAAGCACCTCGCTGATATAGTAAACCGGACGCTGAACCGGATGCTCCTTGCCTGCCTCCTTTCACTCCACTACAATGGCCACACTGACTACATGAGTATTAGCGGCAACATATAGCAGCAACGGCTCCTTATCGATTGGAGCAGCGAGTACCGACGGATTGGCCAACTGCTGCTTTAAATCCTCCAATGCTTTATCAGCAGTAGAACTCCAGATGAATTGATCTGTCTTCTTTAGCATCTGATATAAAGAGATGGCCTTCTCACCAAGGCGACTGATAAACCGGCTCAACGGGGCAATCCGGCCTGCCAGGCGTTGAACATCATTGATGCACTTCGGTTTAGCCAGGGAGGTGATCGCTGTAGATTTCTCCGGATTAGCCTCAATTCCCCTATTGGACACCAGAAAACCCAATAACTTGCCAGCCGGTACACCAAAGACACACTTGGCTGGGTTGAGCATCATCTTGTATGTCCTCAGGTTATCAAAGGTTTCTTTCAAATCATCTACCAGAGTCTCCTTCTCCCTTGACTTAACCATAATATCATCCACATAGGCATGTACATTACGACCAATTTGTTTATGAAGGCAATTCTGCACACACCGTTGGTAAGTTGCCTGGGCACTCTTGAGCCCAAAGGGCATAGATACATAGCAGAAGGCTCCAAAGGGAGTTATGAATGCCGTCTTCTCCTGGTCCTTAACCGCCATCTTGATCTGATGATAACCAGAATATGCATCCAGAAAACTCAAACGCTCACAACCCGCCGTAGCATCAATAATTTGATCAATGCGGGGGAGGGCAAAAGGATCTGCTGGACAAGCCTTGTTAAGATCTGTGTAATCCACACACATGCGCCAGGTGCCATTTTTCTTAAGGACCAGCACCGGATTAGCCAGCCATTCAGGATGGAAAACTTCAACAATAAAGCCAACTGCTAAAAGCCTGGCCACCTCTTCTCCAATAGCTTTGCGCCTTTCTTCGTTAAACCGGCGGAGGAACTGCTTCACCGGTTTGTACTTAGGATCCACATTAAGAGTGTGCTCAGCGAGTTGCCTCAGTACACCTGGCATGTCAGAAGGCTTCCATGCAAAAATGTCCCGATTCTCACGGATGAACTCGACGAGCGCGTTTTCCTATTTCGGATCCAAATTGGTACTAATGCCGAACAGCTTGGACGAATCGCCAGGTACGAAGTCAACAAGCTTAGTCTCTGCCGCCGATTTGAACTTCAGGGCCGGATCATGCTCCGTGGTCGGCTTCTTTAATGGAGTCATGTCCGCCGGATCAACATTGTCCTTGTAATACTTCAGCTCCTCCGTGGCACAAACCGACTCCGCATAAGCCGCATCACCTTCTTCACACTCCAAAGCAATTTTTCGGCTTCCGTGAACCGTTATTGTTCCTTTGTGACCCGACATCTTGAGCTGCAAATACACATAACAAGGTCGTGCCATAAACTTGGCGTAAGCCGGCCGCCCAAACAGGGCATGATATGGACTCTGGATTTTTACCACCTCAAAGGTTAGTGTCTCCGACCTGGAATCATGATCATCTCCAAAGGCCACTTCCAAAACTATCTTGCCAACAGGATATGCTGACTTACCAGGCACCACACCATGGAACACCGTATTGGACGGTTTAAGATTTTTATCTGTTAATCCCATACGACGGAAGGTCTCGTAATATAAGATATTGATGTTGCTTCCTCCATCCATTAGTACCTTGGTGAACTTATAACCTCCCACCTGAGGAGCCACCACCAACGCTAGCTGACCTGGATTATCAACCCAGGGAGGGTGATCCTCTCTGCTCCATAGGATTGGCTGTTCAGACCAGTGTAGATAACGGGGCACAGCCGGTTCAACAGAGTTTACTGCTCGCTTATGAAGCTTCTGATCTCGCTTGTCCAAGCTAGTAGTGAAGACATGATATTGCCCACTATTCAAATGCTTCAATTGACTCTGATAACCTGACTGCCGCTGCTGCTGATTGTAACCACCTTGATTATTCTGATTACCTTGATTGTTATGTGCACCCTGATTATCATTAAATCCTGAACCAGAATTTCCGCCACCGTAACCCAGCCCGGATCCTGAGCCACCACCCGACCCGTGGTCATACCGGAAAGCATTAGAGTTCTTGAACTCCTGCATAATGTAACAATCCTTCCAAAGGTGATTGGCTGGCACCTCCTTCGTCCCATGTTTTGGACAAGGCTGGTTTAACAGATAAGACAGGCGGTCCGGGTTGGGATTAGGCGCTCCACTGCGATTTGGTGTTTTACCCTTACGTCGCTGGCCCTTGTCCTGCGCGTTGGTATTAGCCAGAAAGTCCATGCTGCCATCCGCTTTATGCTTGCCTCCGTTTCCATGACCTGTCGAGTTATGCTGCTGTCCTTTGGAGTTGTTGTTCTTCTTTCCCTTCCCTGCCTTCTCGTCGTCAGACTCGGGATCCTTGGTACTATCAGAATCAGCATACTTCACTAAAGCAGCCATGAGGGTCCCTATATCGTTGGAATGGCGCTTCATTCTTCCAAATTTCAACTTTAGAGGCCCAAACCGGTAGTTGCCTTCGAGGGTTATAACCGCGGTGTCGGCATTGATACGGTCTGATGAATGCAGGATTTGTGAGACCCAGCGCACCCAACGAGACACCGACTCCCCTTCTTCCTGAACACAGGCTGCTAAATCCACTATAGACATTGGCTGTTTACACGTATCCTTGAAGTTCTGGATAAACCGGGCTCGCAACTGGGCCCATGAACTGATAGAGTTGGCCGGTAAACTTTTTAACCAAGTACGGGCCGTTCCTTCGAGCATCATGGTGAAGTATTTTGCACATGCCGCGTCTCCTACGTCCAGCATTTCCATGTCCATCTCATAGCTCTCTATCCATGTCTCTGG
Organism: Aegilops umbellulata; assembly: GCA_032464435.1. Lineage (NCBI taxonomy): Eukaryota > Viridiplantae > Streptophyta > Magnoliopsida > Poales > Poaceae > Aegilops > Aegilops umbellulata. The sequence continues at coordinate 66,022,132 of CP136057.1, forward strand.
AGGCTGATCGGTAGTGTAATTCGGCACCTTGCGCGGGCCCTTAAAGTCCTTGGGCAGGCGCACGTTGCGTAAAGCGGGGAGGAGACAAGGCACTCCCAAAGAGCTAGAAGAAATGCCAGGCTCAATCGAGATAGTGGGACGAACCAGCGTAAGCTGGCGTGCCTCCTGCTGTGCTGCTAACTCGGCCTCCCTGCGCGCTCGGGCCCGGTCCACTACTTCCTGAGCATCACCAACACCACCCGCCGGGTTGTTGCCACGGGGTGCTTCATGATTTCGTGCATTACTTGACACTGCCGGTTCATCCATCCGCCTGCTATAACTCCGGCTTGGGCGAGGGGTGGAATGAATTCGGTCATGACTGTACGAGTATGCTTCCTGTTGGATCAAGGCCGTCCGAAGAAGCTCCTTAACCCGGCGCGTTTCTACCGCTTGCGGCGAATCACCTTCAATTGGGATGGCCTCCAGCCGTCCCGCCGCAGCAACAAGGTTATCCATCGGGTTGGAGTAGTGACCTAGAGGTGTCGGGGCAGCCTGAGGTATGATAGTGTTTTGACGAGGTGGATCCATCAAGTGAAGATAAACCGGCGCGCCCGTTCCTGGTGCTTCCGCCCGGTTTACCACCGGCGGGTTACTAGTTCCCGCTCCCGGGGTGTTGAAGAGATCTCTAGCTTCGAAAACCTGGGGCAAACGGGACTGGTATTTTCGCTTCAGGATCTCATGCGATGCATTCTGATCCAGCATTAGTCTGTAAGCTTGCGCATCCAACGCGGCCCGTTCCGCAGTCATCCTGGTATCCTCAGCAGCTAGGTCGGCCTTGGCTTGAGTGATCTGATATCTCACCTTCGCAATTTCTTCATCATGGGCGTCCTGATCCGCCGGGTTAGCCTCTGCCATAAGCGCAGCCAATGCATCAAATAGATCGGACAACACTTGAGCCGGCGGGCACACAGGGCCTCCTACCCCGGCTGCCGTCGTCGCTCCTGATCCGGAGATCATTGCTGCTGCGGTCGAAGAGTGGATCGCTGCTTGCGTCCCGGCCATGAATATTCCGACCCGGTTTGGCAGATCAAAGGGGTCCGGAATACTGTCGCCATCGGAACAGCCCCCAATCCGGCCATCTTGTAGCTGATACAAAGATTCGGTTTCTCCGGTTGATGACTCATCGCCGGAATAAATGACGGTCTCGCGACCAGATTCCGATCCATCCTCATGACTTCCTCCATAGATGACTCCCACGAAGGCACGCTTCATGGCCGATTTAACCTGGGCAGATCGCGCACGCTGAGCCGTCTCGACAAGGTCGGTGCAGATGTCCGGCTCAGGGCCCGGTTCACCGATCTTGCCAATGAAGGCGTGTATGCTACCAAAGGGGACCCAGTACCCGTACTCGATTGAGCCGGCTTCGGTTCCCCATCCTGCATCGTCGATGTAGAGCTTGCCGCGACGACTCTTGGTCATTCGGCCCACAGCGTAGCCCTTGAGTCCTTCGAAGTTGCCCTCCAAGAAATTGAAACCATCGTGCGATAGCCCCACGGTGGGCGCCAACTGACGTGGTTTTGTCACGGCAGATGTCCTCATTAAAGGACTTAGTCGTGGAGCCATCACGACGGGTTAGCTTAAAGGGGTTGAAGCGGACACAGGGACGCAAGGGATTTTATACTAGTTCGGCCCCTTCGATGAAGGTAAAGGCCTACATCTAGTTGTGATGGAATTGATGGGGTTTCGAGGATTAGGGAGCAAACAAGCTTCGCCTAAGCCTCGAGTGGTTGTTTGTCGTCCCTGAACCGCCGCCGGGTCATCCCCTTATATACACGGGTGACGCCCGCCGGTTTACAGGGTCCCAACACCGGCTCATAGACGTGTCCGGTTTGGTCTCTACATATTCCTAACTTACAATACAAGTACATATTAATGCCGGTTTATGGCTACAGGCCGTGAACCAACTATGGGCCTTGAGCCCTCACCTTGCCTTCTTGCTGGCTAAGTTAACCCGGCCCAGATAGGCCGGTTTATGCCCAGTAGTATTATCCCCAACACCCTAAGACACTGTCCGGTGTTCGGCAAGGAGGACCGGACAGAGGATCAATCATCTATTGCAGGAGACTAACGTAATACGTATGCATAAGCAGGCGTCGCTGTTGGTCGCAACCTCGCATGCTGCCGAAGTCTCTGAATTGAGGCAGAGGCTGAAGCGGACCGAGAATGAGCTCGGCGAGGTTAGGGTTAGGCTCTAGGAGAAGAAAGGTGAATAACGACTTGTTGTATGTTCGGAAAGAGCATGCGATGTGTATTGACTGTAGTGTCATAATATGTGCAGGAGCCGCGAGCCAGGTTGAGGCCCTGAGGAAGGCCCTGGGCGAGGCCGAGGAGAAAGCTGTCCAGCAGCAAGCCACTCATAAGAAGCTCGAGGCCCGGGTCAAGGAAATCTAGCAGGAGCTCCAGGATGCGGTGAAAAATGTGAGACTTGGAGAATGATGCGTCGGCTCAAGGGGCCGAGCTCACCAAGGCTCGTCAGAGTGCGGAGGCCGCACGGAATGAGGCCCAGGCCGCCCTCCAGGAGATCCCGGAGGCCAAGAAGATCTTGGCGGGTAAGGCATTTAAGACGCAAAGCAAGTATGCGGAGAAGTAATACCTTTTACTAACCCGAGTTCGTAGTCCCCAGGGGCTTTTGCGGATCTACCAGGCAGCGTATCAGACGCTGCAGAGTTCTACCGAGCCGAAGGTGGAGGTTCTAAGGAGAAGCTATTCTGGCCGCAGTACGCGACACCAGAGCATCCCGTGTCCTTCACCGATCAGCTGAAGCAGCTGGTGGAGCTGCACAGGGTGGCCGAACTAGCCATGAAGGATTTGACAATCCGGCTATGGCCAGCCGAAGCTATGCCCGGAGCTACTTCGGAATTGTGAGGCGTCTGGTGGAGGCCTGTCCGCGACTGGACGTCATCAAGAGCTCCGCCTGTATTCAAGGTGCCCGTATGGCCTTCGCTCACTGCAAGATGTGGTGGGCGATGACGAACGCTGTTGAAGTTGCCAGCGGGCCACCGGAGGGCAAGGACCACCGCACACCCAAGCGATATTCCGCGGATGTCGTAGAGGGGTCTTGACTTGTGGAGGCGCAATGTTCGCAAGACATTGTATTTGAATAAATGTATTCATGTTGCCTTTGCCTTGTATTATGGGAACAAAGCCGGTGTTTGTAAAATAATTTTATTATGCTATGAATTGTTTCCTCCTGTGCGGCCGTGTTATTTGTAATCTGAGGGTTGGCCAGTCGTCGGCTTCTGCCCTCACGTACATAGTACGGAGGTGTTCGGGATGGATTCTAAACAATCTTGATCCAATTATATGGTCCTTTGGAGGAGTTTTTTAAACGCCCTCACTTAGCCATAGGAGTTTTATAATTAAGCAAGTGTGCAGCCCCTGGTCCAGGCCAGGGTGCTGTCAGCATCTGATCGGGAAGTGCCGATCCTTCGCATGGCGTGGAAAAATCTCCAACGATTTTGTAACCCTAGAACATCTGACCGGCTCTCGCCATATCATGACAGTCAGTTTTCGGCTTTCTCTACTGAGGTGCTCATCCGGTCAATGCCAGGGCACAATCGCAGTAGTTTTCCCTTTACTACCCTAGCCGATAGAGCAGAACATAGGGTAGGAAGCACAGGAGCTGGGCAACCCAACTATTGACCAAAGACATGATTCGGAGCCAATGCATATAATGCTAAATTCGGGGTGCCGAACTTATATATAAGAAGTGTGCGGACTTTGCTGCTGTATTGTGGGGCGACAAGTAGCCCCTGGTGAATATGAAACGTACAGAAGAGTATCGATGCTGCAAATAAGCGGATCAAAATAAAACAAAGTAAGAAGCGAAAACCACAGAAACTGGGCCACGAAACATTTTTATTATAACTGGATGGATACGTCAAGGCGTATCTTGTACAGATGGTGCGAGAAGTATCTGGGCTATTTAACATGCCGGGATCAGTAGGGCGCAACGTGCGAGTCCTGAGAAATAAGTTTGAATATCGTCAATAAGAAGATATAAGGGTTACCCTACACACCTGTGCTGCTTGCCTCCATTGTATGCCAATCCTTCTAAAGGACTTGCGATCAGGCCCACGGAAAAAGGAACCTGAAAAAGAAAAGAGGTAAAAGTATGTGTGTCCGGGATCTGTTTGGCCAAACTGTAGACCCCAGGTTATCTTGTGCCTCCGTCGATGTCCATGGAATTTAGAGTTCGTGATTGTGTACGCGTGGTACGAATGCCACTACCTCGTTGGGACTGGGACGGAGGCCGGATTGCTAGTCGAGCTCTTGACGAGCCGCGCCGTCCTGTTGTAGTGTAGTCCGGGACCTCTTAATCAAGTCCGAGGGCTCGGCAGCCGTACTATGGTACTGCTTCAGAAGGCCGCTCTATACTTCTGCTGCTAGGGCGGCGGTGTGCTCCTCTGTTTGGAGGGAGCGTTCCGTATTGCCATTGACTGTGATGACGCCGCGTGGACCGGGCATCTTGAGCTTGAGATAAGCATAGTGTGGCACTGCGTTGAATCTAGCGAATGCGGTTCATCCGAGCAGTGCGCGATAGCCGCTACAGAAGGGGACGATATCGAAGATTAACTCTTCGCTTCGGAAGTTGTCAGGAGAACCGAAGACCACCTCCAGCGTGATTGAGCCCGTACAGCGGGCCTCTACGCCTGGTATGACTCCTTTAAAGGTAGTCTTTGTTGGTTTGATTCGCGAGGGGTTAATGCCCATCTTCCGCACTGTGTCCTGATAAAACAGGTTGAGGCTGCTACCACCGTCCATCGGGACTCGTGTTAGGTGAAATCCGTCAATAATTGGGTCGAGGACTAGTGCGGCTGAACCGCCATGGCGGATACTAGTTGGGTGATCCCGGCGATTGAAGGTGATCGGGAATGATGACTACGGATTGAATTTTGGGACGACTGGCTCTACCGCATAGACGTCCCTAAGTGCTCGCTTACGCTCCCTTTTGGGGATGTGCGTAGCTTATATCTTGTTCACCGTTTTGAATTGAGGGGGAAATTTCTTCTGCCCCCTAGTGTTCGGCTGCCGGGGCTCTTCGTCCTCGTCCTCACTTTGTGATCCCTTTTCCTTGTTTTCGGCATTTAACTTGCCGGTCTGCTTGAAAACCCAACAATCTCTGTTGGTATGATTAGCTTGCTTATCCGAGTGCCGTGTATGTGGCACGGACGGTCGAGTATGCGGTCCAGGTTGGAAGGTCCTTCATTGTTCCTTTTGTAGGGCTTCTTCCGTTGGCTAGACTTGGAGCCGGTGAATCCGGCGTTGACCGTGGTGTCATTAGTGTTGTTACCATTCCTTCGGCGTTTGTGTCTATTGCGCCGAAGCTTGCTAGTGCTATTCTTGGCCTCGGAGGGGCCTGTCTCGCTGGCTGTGTTGTTACTACGGGCCAGCCAACTGTCCTCTCCCGCGCAAAAGCGGGCCATGAGTGTTGTGAGGGCTGCCATGGACTTCGGCTTTTCTTGGCCGAGGTGGCGTGCTAGCCATTCGTCAGGATGCTGTGTTTGAAGGCTGCTAAGGCCTCGGCATCCGGACAGTCAACGATCTGGTTCTTTTTGGTTAGGAACCTAGTCTAGAATTTTCTCACTGATTTTCCAGGTTGTTGAACGATGTGGCTTAAGTCATCGGCGTCTGGTGGCCGGACATAGGATCCTTGGAAGTTGTCCAGGAAAGCTTCTTCCAAGTCCTCCCAGCTGCCGATAGAATTTTCAGGCAGGCTGTTAAGCCAATAACGAGCTGGCCCTTTGAGCTTTAGTGGGAGGTACTTAATGGCGTGGAGGTCATCTCCTCGAGCCATATGGATATGGAGAATGAAATCCTCAATCCATACTGCGGGATCGGTTGTGCCGTTGTATGATTCAATGTTGACAGGCTTGAACCCCTCGGGGAATTCGTGATCCAGTACTTCATCTGTGAAGCAAAGAGGGTGTGTGGCGCCTCTATATCGGGCCGTGTCGTGGCGTAGCTGTGACAGAGTCCGTCTGCGGTATTCGGCCCGGGCGTGGTTAGATTTATCACGTCCGAATAGGTAGTCGTCGTCGTGCCTCGAGGCACGCCCTCGCGATCCGTAGATCGATCTTGTATGTCCTGCTCTATCGTCCAGGACCTGCAGGAGGTCGTACGTGTGACCCCGAACTCTTCCGTCTCTATTTTTACGAGGCGGTGGGGCAGGCTGCTGTTCGGCCTGAGTTGCCACTTTATCCCGGCCGCAGGGTGGCCGGTCGACCGCCCTGTCTCGACCACGTGGTGGTCGTTCCACATTATGCAAGGGAGATGTGTGCTCCGGTGCTTTCTCATCGAATTGAGGTAGCAGTCGGCGTTACAGGTAGCTCTTTGTTGGGCGCCTGAGGCCATATTCTTGGCTGTCAGGACATCAGTCCACCTGTCGACGAGCAGATCTTGTTCAGCTTGAAGCTGCTGTTGTTTCTTTTTCAGGCTCCTTGCAGTGGCTATGAGATGAAGCTTAAAGCGCTCCTGCTCCAGAGGATCCTCAGGCACGATGAAGTCCTCGTTGCCGAGGCTTGTCTCCTCCTTGGAGGGTGGACGGTAACTGTCGTCCTTCGAGTCATCTTCTATGGCCTGTTCGTCAGGGCTGTCTTGCTTATTGTCGTGTTCCTCCTGTTCGGATTTTGCTCCGACAGGGTCTTCGTTGTTTTCGGCGTTGCCCGGAGTACTATTTTCTTCGGTGCCAGTATTGCTATCTTTTGAGCGGTACGGTTCATCATGTAACAGTCATAACATAGGGTGACACAGAACTAGCTCCAATTCATCAAAGTAATGTAGGCATGTATTCCGAATATAGTCATACGTGCTTATGGAAAAGAACTTGCATGACATCTTTTGTCCTACCCTCCCGTGGCAGCGGGGTCCTAATGGAAACTAAGGGATCTTAAGGCCTCCTTTTAATAGAGTACCGGACCAAAGTATTAACACATAGTGAATACATGAACTCCTCAAACTATGGTCATCACCGGGAGTGGTCCCGATTATTGTCACTTCGGGGTTGCCGGATCATAACACATAGTAGGTGACTATAGACTTGCGAGATAGGATCAAGAACTCACATATATTCATGAAAACATAATAGGTTTAGATCTGAAATCATGGCACTCGGGCCCTAGTGACAAGCATTAAGCATAGCGAAGTCATAGCAACATAAATCTCTGAACATAGTGGATACTAGGGATCAAACCCTAACAAACCTAACTCGATTACATGATAGATCTCATCCAACCCATCCCCGTGCAGCAAGCCTGCGATGAAATTACTCACGCAGGACCGTGAGCATCATGAAATTGGTGATGGAGGATGGTTGATGAAGACGATGGCGACGGATTCCCCTCTCTGGAGCCCCGAACGGACTCCAGATCAGCCCTCCTGAGAGGATTTAGGATTTGGCGGCGGCTCCATATCATAAAACGTGATGAATCCGTCACTCTGATTTGTTTTCTCCCCGAACACAAATATATGGAGTTGGAGTTGAGGTCGGTGGAGCGTCAGGGGGCCCACGAGGCAGGGGGTGCGCCCCCCACCGTCGTGGACAGGGTGTGGGCCCCCTGACATGGATTCTTCTTCCGGTATTTTTAATATTTTCCAAAAATATGTTCCGTGGAGTTTTAGGTCATTCCGAGAACTTTTGTTTCTGCACATAAATAACATCATGGAAAGTCTGCCGAAAACAGCGTCAGTCCGGGTTAGTTCCATTCAAATCATGCAAGTTAGAGTCCAAAACAAGGGCAAAAGTGTTTGTAAAAGTAGATACGACGGAGACGTATCAACTCCCCCAAGCTTAAACCTTTGCTTGTCCTCAAGCAATTCAGTTGATAAACTGAAAGTGATAAAGAAAAACTTTTACAAACTCTGTTTGCTCTTGTTGTTGTAAATATGTAAAGCTAGCATTCAAGTTTTCAGCAAATATTATGACTAACCACACTCACAATAACTCTTAGGTCTCATGGTTACTCATATCAATGGCATAATCAACTAGCGAGCAATAATAATAAATCTCGGATGACAACACTTTCTCAAAATAATCATGATATGATATAACAAGATGGTATCTCGCTAGCCCTTTCTGAGACCGCAAAACATAAATGCAGAGCACCTTTAAAGTTCAAGGACTGACTAGACATTGTAATTCATGGTAAAAGAGATCCAATCATAGTCATACTTAATATAAATTAATAGTAATGCATGCAAATGACAGCGGTGCTCTCCAGTTGGTGCTTTTTAATAAGAGGGTGATGACTCAACATAAAAGTAAATAGATAGGCCCTTCGCAGAGGGAAGCAGGGATTTGTAGAGGTGCCAGAGCTCGGTTTTGAAATAGAGATAAATAATATTTTGAGCGGCATACTTTCATTGTCAACATAACAACCAAGAGATGGCGATATCTTCCATACTACACACATTATAGGCGGTTCCCAAATAGAATGGTAAAGTTTATACTCCCCCTCCACCACCAAGCATCAATCCATGGCTTTCTCGAACCAACGAGTGCCTCCAACTAGCAACAGCCCCGGGGGAGTTTTGTTTGCAATTAATTTGATTTAGTTTCCATAAAGCATGGGACTGGGCATCCCGGTGACCAGCCATTTTCTCATGAGTGACAAGCGGAGTCCACTCCTCTTGAGAATAACCCACCTAGCATGGAAGATATGGACAGCCCTAGTTGATACATGAGCTATTCGAGCATACAAAACAGAATTTCATTTGAAGGTTTAGAGTTTGGCACACACAAATTTACTTCGAACGGCAGGTAGCTACCGCATATAGGAAGGTATAGTGAACTCATATGGAATAACTTTGGGGTTTAAGGGATTGGATGCACAAGCAGTATTCCCGCTTGGTACAAGTGAAGGCTAGCAAAAGACTGGGAAGCTACCAATAGTCATGAACATGCATTAAAATTAATAGACATTGAGTACGGGCATGAGTAGGATATAATCCACCATGAACATAAATATCGTGAAGACTATGTTGATTTGTTTCAACTACATGTGTGAATATGTGCCAAGTCGAGTCACTTAAATCATTAAAAGGACGATACCACCCCACTATACCACATCACAACCATTTTAATAGCATGTTGGCACGCAAGGTAAACCATTATAACTCATAGCTAATCAAGCATGGCATAAGCACTATGATCTCTAATTTTCATTGCAAACATGTTTATTCATAATAGGCTGAATCAGGAACGATGAACTAATCATATTTACAAAAACAAGAGAGGTCGAGTTCATACCAGCTTCTCTCATTTCAATCAGTCCATCATATATCGTCATAATTGCCTTTCACTTGCACGACCGAACGATGTGAATAATATTAAGAGTGCACGTGCATTGGACTAAGCTGGAATCTGCGAGCATTCAATAAACGGGAGAAGACAAGGCAATATGGGCTCTTGGTTAAATCAACAATAATGCATATAAGATCCACTTCAACAATTTAATTATGGTCTTCTCCTATCGACCCCCAAAGAAAAGAAAAGAAATAAAACTATTTACACGGGAAAGCTCTCAACAAGCAAAAGAAGAACAGGAAATCCTTTTGGGTTTTATTTTTAATTATTACTACTACAGCAAGAAAAGTAAACTAGCTAAAGATGTTACTATTTTTTTTGTTTTTCTTAAGGTTTATCAAACACACAAGAAGAAAGCATAAAAAGGGAAATAAGCTAGCATGGATATTACAGTGAAAAAGTATGAGCACCGACATCTAGCAATGAGTGTGTGAACATAAATGTAATGTCGGTGAGAAATACGTACTCCCCCAAGCTTAGGCTTTTGGCCTAAGTTGTTTATTGCCACGAATGGCCTGGCGGATATCCATAGTTGTAGCCGGGGTCATACTGCGATGCAGCGGCTATCGCCTCCTGAGCTGCAGCGTGGTGGCGAGTTGCCTCCGCCCTCCTCTCATACTCATCTGCCTCCTCTCTGGTAATAAAATGTCTTCCTTTTGCCTGATAATCAAAGAAGGCAGGAGCAGGGAGAGTGATACGGACAGCACGACGTCTGTCAAAGATTAAGCTATACTGGAGAGGCGATTCATTCCTCTCGACAAACTGGTGGTGAACCATAGCATTAAAGCCTAGGTAAGTAGGAGGCAATTCAATATCATCGTTACGTATGGTTACACCAAGAAAATCAGCTAAGCGGGTTGCATAAATTCCTCCAAAGAAATATCCATTAAATCTATTATGATGCAACCTACGTGCAACAATGGCTCCCAAATTATAAGATTTGTCTCCTAACACAGCACTCCTAAGAATACTGAGGTCAGGGACACACATATGAAATGCTTCATCTTTACCATTTATGCACCTACCTATGAAGAGTGCATAATAATGTATAGCAGGAAAAAGAATGCTCCCTATGGTAGCTTGTGCTATATCTCTAGATTCCCCCATAGTTATACTAGCAAGAAAATTTCTAAATTCAGATTTGCGGGGTTCACTAGCACTACCCCAATGTGGAAGTTTGCAAGCAGTGGTAAAATCCTCTAAGTCCATCGTATAAGATTTTTCATAAAGATCAAACATGACAGTTGGAGAATTTCGTGAAGATGAAAATTCAAACCTCCTCACAAAGGAACTAGTGAGATAGTGGTACTGGCGGCACTTTTCTTCCTTGAAGCTCACAAGATCAGCGTTACGCAAATATGCGTTAAATTCTTCCTTGATTCCCGCTCGATCCATAAAGTTTTCTGAAGGCCATTCACAAGGCCGCACTAGAGCGTCCCTTGGTGGCTCATCGTCAGCATCACGCATTGCAAGCCTAGGTCCTTGCTTCCTTGAAGAACCACCTTGGTACATTTTCCTAAGCATATTTCTTCCTCTGAAAAATTTCTGAAACTTTTAGCAACTTAAAATAAAAGTGAACCAAGCTCAACAAAATTGATAGCAACAACTCCTACCAGTGTCTAAAGCCTATATCATGCATTAGAACTACTTGGAACCATATAAATTTGACATGCAAGGTCAAGAACATGGTCACCTAGGCAGCACAAATTTGCAATGAATAGAGCACTAGAACAAAAACTAATTGGACTAATGGAGGAGTCACATACCAAGGAACAATCCCCCCAAGCAGTTTTGTGAGAGGTGCTTTGAGCAAGGAGTTCGAAAATCGCAGCAAAATGAGCTAGAACTCGTGCTTGAGCTGGATGGTGATTTTTTTGGGAGGAAGAACAAATGTTTGGGTGCAGAAATAAGTGGAGGGGAGCCACCGTGTGCCCACGAGGCAGGGGGCGCGCCCTGGACCCTCGTGGCCAGGTGCTTGCTCCCCCTGCTGTGTTCTCAGTTCCAGATATTCTCAAATATTCCAGAAAAAATAATATTTTAATTTCAGGGCATTTGGAGAACTTTATTTTCGGGGTATTTTTATATTGCCCGGATAATTCAGAAAACTGACAGGAAAATACTATTTTTATTTTATTTCAACTAAATAACAGAAAGTAAACAGAGGGTACAGATTGTGCCTTCTAGTTTCATCCATCTCATGCTCATCAAAAGGAATCCACTAACAAGGTTGATCACAAACTCATTCCTAATAACATGGAACCGGAGAAATTTCGAATAACACTATGTTACCTCAACGGGGATATGCACATCCTCAATAATAAGAATATCATATTTCTTTTTGACAGTAGGAAGAGGAAATACAAAACCTCCAAAAATAATCGATGGAATTTTTCCAATAGAACTGATACTATGAACTTGAGGTTGTTTCCTCGGAAAATGTACCGTATGCTCATCACCATTAACATGAAAAGTGACATTGCCTTTGTTGCAATCAATAACAGCTCCTGCAGTATTCAAAAAGGGTCTTCCAAGAATAATAGAGATACTATTGTCCTCAGGGATATCAAGAATAACAAAGTCCGTTAAAATAATAACGTTTGCAACTACAACAGGCACATCCTCACAAATACCGACAGGTATATCAGTTGATTTATCCGCCATTTGCAAAGATATTTCAGTAGGTGTCAACTTATTCAAATCAAGTCTATGATATAAAGAGAGAGGCCTAACACTAACACCGGCTCCAAGATCACATAAAGCAGTTTTAACATAGTTTCTTTTAATGGAGCATGGTATAGTAGGTACTCCTGGATCTCCAAGTTTCTTAGGTATTCCACCCTTAAAAGTATAATTAGCAAGCATGGCAGAAATTTCAGCTTCCGGTATCTTTCTTTTATTTGTAACAATTTCTTTCATGTACTTAGCATAAGGATTTATTTTGAGCATATCAGTGAATCGCATACGCAAGAAGATAGGTCTAATCATTTCAGCAAAGCGCTCAAAATCCTCATCATCCTTTTTCTTGGATGGTTTGGGAGGGAAAAGGCATGGGTTTCTAAACCCATGGTTCTCTTTCTTTACCATGTTTCCTAGCAACAAAGTCTCTTTTATCATAATGTTGATTCTTTGATTGTGGGTTATCAAGATCAACAGCGGGTTCAATTTCTACATCATTATCATTCCTAGGTTGAGCATCATCATGAACATCATAATTAACATTTTCATTAGGTTCATGTTCATTACCAGATTGTGTTTCAGCATCACAAATAGAAATATCATTTGGATTCTCAGGTGGTTCAGCAATAGGTTCACTAGAAGCATGCAAAGTCTTATCATTTTTATTTTTCTTCCATTTTGCCGGCGTTCTAGGAACGGGGGTCCCCAGACTTGCCTGCCTGCGACCTGCGGCGTGGCTCAAAGGGGGGCCCAGCACGACCCATCTTCATCAACACAGATCCAAGACCCTCGCGAGGGGCCAAGCCTCGCAGGGCGGACGACACGGAGCTTCCTCAGGCACGCCCTCATCAGGCTGGCTCGCGAGGAGGCGGAGAGATCAAGGCGGGGTACCTCACGAGGTGCCCGTGACGCAAGCCATGACGACCAAGGGCGCCAGGCGGGCGCCAGCCCGTGCAGTGTCCTCCTTTCCTCTTGGGTGCAAAGGGAGCAAGTGTAGGCGAGAGCATCAAGCAAAGGCGCCCGTTTCGGTACAACGAGACCAAGACCAGCCCAACGGCAGGGAGGAAGTCATTGTGGAGCCCAAGCCAGCGTCACCACCAGAGCCTTTGGCAGGCGAGGACCAACTTTAGTCAGGATAAGTGTACCAGATGTTCCCTTTCAAAATGGCCAATTGTTGGCGCCCTTCCCGCTCAATATTTGGGAAGAGGCCCAGGGCCTTTGCCTATAAATAGGACTAGCCACCCCCAGGGTAGAGGAGAATCGGCCAATACAGAAATAAGCTGGGATCGGATCGAGTAGCATCACAGAGAGAGAGAGAGAGAAGGGTGACTGAACTCCTCCTAGCAGTTCATCGCCCCAGCCAAGAACAGACCCTCGCGAGGCTGTTCTTCATTGTATTGCTCATCATCATCAGCCCAAGAGGCAATCCACCACACCACAAACTAGAGTAGGGTATTACACCACAATGGTGGCCCGAACTAGTATAAACCCTGTGTCTCTTGTGTTGTTCTGTCCATAGCTTAGATCTTAGCGAGGCGGTGGGGTGCAGGTAGTTAGAAGGCGAAATCTCTGCGCGCACCCCAGTGTTCGAATCTCAAGCGTCTGCCGGAACCCGAAATCCGACATTTGGCGCGCCAGGTAGGGGTGCACCAGAGTTTTCCCTTCCGCCACCGCCACGACCTGCCTCGCGATGAGTAGCGCGTCGCCCGCTCCGGCCGCCGGCGCCAACACGGGGGCCAGGGGGCTCCGAGCCCTGGCCCCAGCCCTGCAACGGGTACGGTGGTTGGACAAGTTCAAGCCAACGACGCCGCCGCACTACAGCGGCGCGACTGATCCGCTGGCCTTCTTGCTGGCATACGAGGAGGCCATCCTCGAAGCTGGAGGTGTTGATAGGGTCATGGCCAACTGGCTTCCCATGGCCCTCACCGGCGCTCCGCGCGCATGGCTGCTCCACCTGCCGGCAGCCTCCGTGGCCTCTTGGGAAGAGCTCCGCGGCCTCTTCCTCGCCCACCACGCTACACCAACACCCCCGGTCGTCGCGGCCCTCCTGGGCGGCTCGCAGGTGCCGCATACAAGTCACCACGTCAAACCGTTCATCCGCCGGGTCAGCGCCGCTTCCACGCAGCAGGGGGCTCTCCCGGACCGGGCGGCGCCCAAGGCCGGCCTGACCTTCAGCTCGGAGGACGACCCCTCCAACTCGGCCTGCTCGGGTGCGCTCCCCATGCTCTGCACCCCCACCATCTGCCAGGTGGCCGTCACCAGAACTCTCATCGATGGCGGCGCGGGCCTCAGCGTGCTCTCGGTTGAGGCCTTCAACTTCCTCTGCATACTCCTGGAACGGCTGCAACCCAGCCAGCCCTTCTCAGGCGTTGGGGGCGGGTCATCCAGCTCCTTGGGACAGATCCGGCTCCCAGTAACTTTCGGCACCTACGACAACTTCCGCACGGAGCTGGTCAACTTCGACATTGCCCCCATCGGCCTCCCCTACAACGCCATCCTCGGCTATCCAGCGTTGGCCCAGTTCATGGCCGCGACGCACCCGGCGTACAACCTCATGAAGATGCCCGGGAGCAGCGGTGTCCTCACCATGCATGGGTTCACCGGAGACGCGCTGCGAGTGCTCAAGCTCGCCTTCAAGACGGCGGCGTCGGCACAGCCCGCCAACTCAGAGACCCCCGAGCCCAAGGGGTCTGCACCCGCCAAGAAGAAATAGTTGTTCACCCAAGACAAGGCAGAAACCAAGCAGATACCCGTTGATGAGGACGGGTCCACCAACGCCACTTTCACCATAGGAGCCAACCTCGAGCCGGAGCAGGAGGAGGCGCTGGTCAAGTTCCTGCGCGCGAACAAGAAGGTATTCGCTTGGGAGCCTGACCAGTTGGCGGGGATCCCTAGGAGCATAATCGAGCATCACCTCAACGTGTGCCCCAACGTGCGCCCTGTGAAGCAGAAGGCAAGGCGGTAGTCCACAGAAAAGCAGGCCTTCATCATCCAAGAGACCCGCAAACTAGAGGCCGCTGGGGTCATTCGCGAGGTCCGATACCCGGATTGGTTGGCCAACCCTGTCGTTGTGCCAAAGAAGGGAGGGAAGGAGCGCATGTGTGTCGACTTCACCAACCTCAACAAGGCATGCCCGCAAGATCCGTTCCCGCTCCCCCGCATCGACCAGATCATTGATTCCACCGCAGAGTGCGACCTGCTATGCTTCTTGGATGCCTTCTCTGGGTATCACCAGATCAAGATGGCGATAGAAGACGTCGAAAAAACAGCCTTCCTAACCCCGTGTGGGGTGTACTGCTACACATGCATGCCATTTGGGCTGCGTAACGCAGGGGCGACCTTTCAGCGGCTGATGCACATCACCTAGGGCCCACAGCTCGGGAAGAATATTGAGGCTTACGTCGATGACATTGTGGTGAAGTCTCGGGAGGCCGGACCCTGATACAAGACCTGGAGGAAACCTTCGCGAGCCTCAACGCAGTGAACCTGCGGCTCAACCCAGAGAAGTGTGTGTTTGGAGTCCCCTCGGGCAAGCTCTTGGGTTTCCTCGTGTCCCACCGAGGCATCGAGGCTAACCCGAAAAAGGTCAAAGCGGTCGAGGACATGAGCCCGCCAAAGACCCTCAGAGAAATGCAGAAGCTCACTGGGCGCGTGACCGCGCTAGGGCGCTTCATCTCCAAGTTGGGGAGCGAGCGCTGCCCTTCTTCCAGCTAATGAAGAAAAAGGGGCCCTTTGAATGGACTGAAGAGGCCGACAAGGCGTTCCAAGATCTCAAGAGATACCTGACCAGCCCTCCGGTCATGGTGGCTCCGCTCCCTCAAGAGCCCCTGGTGCTTTACCTCGCCGCCACTCCCTACTTCGCCAGCGCAGCCCTGGTGGCGGTTAGGGACAAGGCAAAACAGGAACAAAGAAGGCCCACAGAAACCGCCACCGCGGCTGGGAAGGATCAGTCGCCGCAGAGGAGTGCACCGGAGGCGGAAGAGGCCCCTCTCCCAGATGGCCAGTGAAAGTGCAACTATCCCTAGGTGGTTTTAGTAATTCATAACAACATATAGATCATTGAGCTAATGCTATTCCAAGATGATTATATCAGGAAAGCTCAATGATTGGCACGGCATGGATGATGAAAGTGGATCCCTCAAAATGCTAAGGACAAAAGATTGGCTCAAGCTCAAAAGCTCAAGACTCTTCATTTTATATTTTAGTGATCCAAGATCACATTGAGTCTACAGGAAAAGCCAATACTATCAAGGAGGGATGAGGTGTTGCTTAATGAGCCTCTTGCTTTATGTGCTTAGTGATATGCTCCAAAACCCTCAACTACTTTCCCATATCCACTTTTAACCTAAACCCAAAGCCAGACTCGGACCTACAAATTCTTTCAATCCGGCGCCACCGAGTTTCATTTGTCATAAGCCACTGCCAAACCCTAGCATATCAGTTCTACCGATAGGGATTTCGGTCTCACCGAGATGGGATTGCAATGTCTCTGTTTCCTTTTAGTAACTTTTCGGTCTCACCGAAAGAGCGGATCGGTCCCACCGAGATTGCAATGTAAACTCTCTGTTTCCCTTTTGTAACTTTTCGGTCTCACCGAAAGAGCAAATCGGTCCCACCGAGTTTACCTGACCAACTCTCTGGTTAGCTTATTACCAAATCGGTCTCACCGAGTTTGTGTAATCGGTCTCACCGAGATTACGTTATGCCCTAACCCTAACCATATCGGTCCTACCGAGTTGCATGTCAGTCCCACCAAAAATCTCTAACGGTCACTAGGTTTACTAAATCGGTCCGACCGAGTTTGTTGATTCGGTCCCACCGAGATTGGTAAATTGTGTGTAACGGTTGGATTTTGTGTGGAGGCTATAAATACCCCTCCACCTCCTCTTCATTCATGGAGAGAGCCATCAGAACACATCTACACTTCCAACTCATATGTTCTGAGAGAGAACCACCTACCCTTGTGTTGAGGCCAAGATATTCCATTCCTACCATATGAATCTTTATCTCTAGCCTTCCCCAAGTTGCTTTCCACTCAAATCTTCTTTCCACCAGATGCAAAACCTATGAGAGAGAGTTGAGTGTTGGGGAGACTATCATTTGAAGCACAAGAGCAAGGAGTTCATCATCGACACACCATTTGTTACTTCTTGGAGAGTGGTGTCTCCTAGATTGGCTAGGTGTCACTTGGGAGCCTCCGACAAGATTGTGGAGTTGAACCAAGGAGTTTGTAAGGGCAAGGAGATTGCCTACTTCGTGAAGATCTACCGCTAGTGAGGCAAGTCCTTCGTGGGCGATGGCCATGGTGGGATAGACAAGGTTGCTTCTTCGTGGACCCTTCGTGGGTGGAGCCCTCCGTGGACTCGCGCAACTGTTACCCTTCGTGGGTTGAAGTCTCCATCAACGTGGATGTAGGATAGCACCACCTATCTGAACCACGCCAAAACATCCTTGTCTCCAATTGCGTTTGAATTCTCCAAACCCTTCCCTTTACATTCTTGCAAGTTGCATGCTTTACTTTCCGCTGCCTATATACTCTTTGCATGCTTGCTTGAATTGTGTGATGATTGCTTGACTTGTTCTAAAATAGCTAAAATCTGCCAAGAACTAAAATTGGGAAAAGGTTAAGTTTTTATTTGGTCAAGTAGTCTAATCACCCCCCCTCCTCTAGACATACTTTCGATCCTACCGCCAGCCTCCGGAGGCCTAATCGCCTCAGGAGGCGCTATGGTCTACGGAGGGTGCCACCAGCACTGACGCACCCAACCTCGTTGAGCACCCAGTGTACTTCGTCAGCACGGTGTTGCGGGACGCGAGGGCACGGTACCCCATGCCTCAGAAGCTCCTCCTCGCGCTACTGGTGGCCTCGCGCAAGCTGCGGCACTATTTTTAGGGTCACCCCATCAAGGTCGTCTCGTCATACCCCTTGGAGAGAGTGCTCAGGAGCCCTAACTCAGCCGGGAGGGTCGCTGAGTGGAACATAGAACTGCAAGCGTTTCAGCTCGAATTCAGCACGACCAGAGTCATCAAAGGAGCAGCTGTTGGCGTTCTGGGAACGGGGGTCCCTAGACTTGCCTGCCTGCGGCGTGGCTCAAAGGGGGGCCCAGCATGCCCCTTCTTCATCAACACAAGACCCAAGACCCTCGTGAGGGGCCAAGCCTCGCGGGGCGGACGACACGGTGCTTCCTCAGGCGCAGCCTCGTCAGGCTGGCTCATGAGGAGGCGGAGAGATCAAGGCAGGGTATCTCGCGAGGTGCCCATGACGCAAGCCATGACGACCAAGGGCGCTAGGCGGGTGCCAGCCCGCGCAGTGTCCTCCCTTTCCTCTTTGGTGCAAAGGGGGCAAGCGCAAGCGAGAGGATCAAGCAAAGGCATCCATTTCGGTGCAACGAGACCAAGACCAGTCCAACGGCGGGAAGGAGGTCATCGTGGTGCCCAGAACGGCGTCACCACAGGGCCTTTGGCAGGCGAGGACCGACTTTAGTCAGGATAAGTGTACTGGATGTTCCCCTTCAAATTGGCCAATTGTTGCCGCCCTTCCCGCTCAATATTTGGGAAGAGGCACAGGGCCCTTGCCTATAAATAGGACTAGCCACTCCCAGGGCAAAGGCGACGAGAAGAGAGAAGAGAACCAGAAGGGTCGAATACACAGAGAAAGAAAGAGAGAGAGAGAAGGGCCGCTGAACTCCCCTAGTAGTTCATCGTCCCAGCTACAGCAGGCCCTCGCGAGACCGTTCTCCCTTGTACTATTCGTCATCATCAGCCCAAGAGGCAATCCACCCACCACACTGGAGTAGGGTATTACACCACATCGGTGGCCCGAACCAGTATAAACCCTGTGTCTTTTGTGTTGTTCTTTCAGCAGTTAGATCTTTGCGAGACGGAGATGTAGAGGGCATAATCTCCGCGCGCACCCCAGAGTTCGAACCTTAAGGGTCTGCCGGAACCTGAAATCCGACATTTGGAGCGCCAGGTAGGGGTGCACCGGAATTTGTCTTCCACCGCTTCGTTCTCCTCCGACCGTCGCGTCCATGTCCGACGCTCGTCGAGCCCGCGTCGCCCAGGCGGCCCCCGTCAATGGGCGTCCTCGTCGTTCCCCGTCGCCCGCCACCAACGCCGCCACCTGCCTGGCGGGGAACGAGCATCAAGCGTCATCCCAGCATCTGTCTGTGCGGCAAGATGACCGCACCGCTACATCAACACCCCCAGTCGTCGTGGCCCTCCTGGGCGGCTCGCAGGCGCCGCCCACAAGTCGCCACGTCAAGCCGTTTGTCTGCCGGGTCGGCGCCGTTTTCGCACGGCAGGGGGCTCACCGGACCAAGTGGCGCGCGAGGTCGGTCTGGCCTTCAGCTCGGAGGACCACCCCGCCAACTTGGCTGGCTCGGGCGCGCTCCCCATGTTGTGCACCCCCACCATCTGCCAGGTGGCTGTCACCAGAACCCTCGTCGACGGCGGCGCCGGCCTCAGCGTGCTTTCGGTTGAGACCTTCAACCTCCTCTGCATACCCCTGGAGCGGCTGCAACCCAGTCGGTCTTTCTTGGGCATCGGGGGCGGGTCATCCAGCTCCTTGGGACAGATCCGACTCCCAGTAACCTTCGGCACCTACGACAACTTCCGCACAGAAATGGTCGACTTCGACATCGCCCCCATCGGCCTTTCTTACAACGCCATCCTCGGCTACCCGGCGCTGGCCCAGTTCATGGCCGCCACGCACCCGGCGTATAACTTCATGAAGATGCCCGGAAGCAGCGGTGTCCTCACCGTGCACGGGGACACCGGGGATGCCCTGCGGGTACTCAAGCTCGCCTACAAGACGGCGGCCTCGGCACAGCCAGCTGACGCGGAGACCCCCGAACCCAAGGGGGACGCGTCAGCCAAGAAGAGGCAGTTGTTCACCCAGGACAAGGCAGAAACCAAGCAGATACCTGTCGACGAAGACGGGTCCTCCAGTGCCACTTTCACCATAGGCGCCAACCTCGAGCCTGAGCAGGAGGAAGCTCTGATCAGGTTCCTGCACGCAAATAAGAAGGTGTTCGCTTGGGAGCCTGATCAGTTGGAAGGGATCCCCCGGAGCGTTATCGAGCATCACCTCAACGTGTGCCCAAACGTGCGCCCCGTGAAGCAGAAAGCCAGGCGGCAGTCCGCAGAGAAGCAAGCCTTCATCGTCCAAGAAACCCGCAAGTTGGAGGCCGTTGGGGTCATTCGCAAGGTCCGATACCCGGATTGGTTGGCCAACCCTGTCGTTGTGCCCAAGAAGGGGGGAAAGGAACGCATGTGTGTCGACTTCACCAACCTCAACAAGGCATGCCCGCAAGATCCATTCCCGCTCCCCCGCATCGATCAGATTGTCGATTCCACCGCGGAGTGCGACCTGCTCTGCTTCCTGGACGCCTTCTCTGGGTCCACCAGATCAAGATGGCGGTAGAAGACGTCGAGAAGACCGCCTTCTTAACCCCATGCGGGGTGTACTGCTATACATGCATGCCATTTGGGCTGCGTAACGCAGGGGCGACCTTTCAGCGGCTGATGCACATCACCTTGGGCCTGCAGCTCGGGAAGAATGTCGAAGCTTACGTTGACGACATTGTGGTGAAATCTCAGGAGGCCAAGACCCTGATACAAGACCTGGAGGAGACCTTTGCGAGCCTCGACGCCGTGAACCTGCGGCTCAACCCAGAGAAGTGTGTGTTCGGAGTCCCCTCAGGCAAGCTCTTGGGCTTCCTCGTGTCCCATCGGGGCATCGAGGCTAACCCGGAGAAGGTCATGGCGGTCGAGGACATGAGCTCGCCGAAAACCCTCAGAGAAATGCAGAAGCTCACCAGACGCGTGACCGCGCTAGGGCGCTTCATCTCCAAACTGGGGGAGCGAGCACTACCTTTCTTCCAACTAATGAAGAAGGAGGGGCCTTTTGAATGGACTGAAGAGGCAGATAAGGCATTTCAAGATCTCAAGA
The DNA here is from genome assembly GCA_032464435.1 of Aegilops umbellulata. Classification (NCBI taxonomy): domain Eukaryota; kingdom Viridiplantae; phylum Streptophyta; class Magnoliopsida; order Poales; family Poaceae; genus Aegilops; species Aegilops umbellulata. The sequence goes on from CP136057.1 coordinate 66,043,104, forward strand.
GGTACCTAACCAGTCCCCCAGTCATGGTGGCTCCGCGTCCTCGAGAGCCCCTGCTGCTCTACCTCGTCGCCACTCCCTACTCTGCCAGCGCAGCCCTGGTGGCGGTTAGGGAAGAGCGCCAAATCAGAGCCACATCAGCAGCCCGAGACAAGGCAAGGCAGGAACAAGGAAGGCCCACGGGAGACGTAACTACGGCTGAGGAAGATCAGCCGTTGAAGAGTGCACCGGAAGCAGCAGAGGCCACTCACCTAGACGGACGACCTCCCGAGGCCACATCACCTCAAGAGGCGCCCTTGCCTTCGGAGGGCACTGCGAACACTGATGCTCTTGGCCTTGTCGAGCACCCAGTCTACTTTGTCAGCACGGTGTTGCGGGACGCGAGGGCATGGTACCCCATGCCTCAGAAGCTCCTCCTCGCACTACTGGTGGCCTCGCGCAAGCTGCATCACTATTTCCAAGGGCATCCCATCAAGGTCGTCTCGTCATACCCCTTGGAGAGGGTGCTCAGGAGCCCTAACACAGCCGGATGGGTCGCCGAGTGGGACATAGAACTGCAGGCGTTCCAGCTCGAGTTTAGCACGACCAGGGTCATCAAAGGAGCAGCGTTAGTGGATTTCGTGGCAGAATGGACGGAGGCAACCGGCCTCGAGAGCAACAAGGATCGGTCCCTCTCCCCAGGGAGTGAGGCACCGGAAGGCTGGCTCGTGTACTTCGATGGGGCGTTCTCCAGGCACGTCGCCAGGGCAGGTGCGGTGCTGATATCGCCCACTCAGGACAAGCTCTACTACGCCGTACAGCTCTATTTCTAGCAAGGCGAAAAGGTCTCGAACAACATAGCGGAATATGAGGGTCTGATAGCGGGGTTGAAGGCCGCAGCAGCTCTGGGGGTGAAGCGCCTCACCGTCAAGGGCGATTCGCAGCTCCTTGTCAACTTCTCCAACAAGGTGTACGAACCAAGGGATGAGCACATGGAGGCCTATCTAGCGGAGGTCCGCAGGATGGAGAAGCAGTTCTGGGGGTTGGAATTGAAGCATGTGCCGCGTGGCACCAATCAGGAAGCCGATGACATCGCCAGACGGGCGTCCAGGCGGTTGCCTCAGGAGCCTGGCATCTTTGAAGAACGGCTCTTCAAGCCCTCAGCCCAATCGTCGTTGTCAAACACTGCTCAGCCTCGGGAGGAACTCCCCCAGCCACCTACCTCAGGAGCCCCGGCCTGCGGCCCTGCCTCAGGGGCACGCCTGCTCCTGACTGTGGAACCTCGGGAGGAATGCTGGATCACGGAACTCCGGAGTTATTTAACACAAGGGGGCCTGCCAGAGCAGGAGGAAGAAGCAGAGCGTGTGGCGCGGCAAGCCACGGCATACCGCATCAGGGACGGAGAGCTCTACCGGAAGCGCCCGAACAACATATCCCTGCGCTGCATTTCCAGGGAGCAAGGGAAGGAACTGTTGGAGGACATACACGGCGGGGACTGTTGGCATCACTCATCATCACGGACCCTCGTCGGCAAAGCATTCCGCAGCGGGTTCTATTGGCCCACCGCGCTCAACGACGCTGTCGAGCTGGTGAAGGCTTGTGAGGCTTGCCAATTTCATGCCAAACAGATACATCAGCCGGCGAGAGGCTTGCAGACTATACCCCTTTCATGGACATTCGCAGTTTGGGGGCTGGACATTCTGGGCCCGTTCCCTCGGGCGCCAGGGGGCTACCGCTACCTCTACGTCGCCATTGACAAATTCACCAAGTGGGCAGAAGTGGAGGCTGTCCGCACCATCCCCGCGGGTTCCGCGGTCAGGTTCATCAGGGGCATCGTGAGCCGGTTCGGGGTGCCGAACCGCATCATCACAGACAACAGTTCATAGTTCACCAGTAACCTCTTCAAAACATACTGTGCTAACCTTGGAACGCAGATATGCTACGCTTCGGTGGCGCACCCGCGGAGCAACGGCCAGGCCGAACGAGCCAACGCGGAGGTCCTGAGGGGCCTCAAGACAAGGACGTTCAAGAAGAAACTGGAGGCCTGCGGCAGAGGTTGGTACGATGAGCTCCAGTCCGTGTTGTGGTCCATCCGCACGACCGTGACCAAGCCAACCGGGGAGACCCCGTTCTTCCTAGTCTACGGAGCCGAAGCAGTCCTCCCTCACGAGGTCAGACATCGCTCCGCGCGGGTCCTCGCGTTCGATGAGGCGCAACAGGACGCCATGCGGGGGATAGACCTCGTGCTGGGGGAGGAACGCCGCCGAGAAGCCGCGCTGCGAGCGGCGAGGTACCAGCAGGCGCTGCGACGATATCACTGCCGCAGCATCCGCCCCAGGACCCTCGAGGTAGGAGTTCTCGTGCTCAGACGGGTTCTCTCCAGGGAAGGGCTACACAAGCTCTCTCCCATGTGGGAGGGCCCGTTCAAGGTTGTTCATGTTTCCAGGCCAGGCTCCGTGCGCTTGGAGACTCAGGAAGGGGAGCCGATCCAGAACGCGTGGAAAATCCAACACCTCCGAAGGTTCTACCCATAAAAGGCCCTGAGCCTATGAAGAAGGTGAACGCCTGTGAAAATTAACCCTTTTTGGAAAAGGCCCTGAGCCTGTGAAGAAGGCGAACGCCTGTGAAGATTAACCCTTTTTGGAAAAGGCCCTGAGCCTGTGAAGAAGGCGAACGCCTGTGAAGATTAACCCTTTTTGGAAAAGGCCCTGAGCCTGTGAAGATTAACCCTTTTTGGAAAAGGCCCTGAGCCTGTGAAGAAGGCGAACGCCTGTGAAGATTACCCCTTTTTGGAAAAGGCCCTGAGCCTGTGAAGAAGGCGAACGCCTTTGAAGACCAATCCTTTTTGGAAAAGGCCCGGAGCCTGTGAAGAAGGAGAACGCCTGTGAAGATCAATCCTTTTTGGAAAAGGCCCAGAGCCTGTGAGGAAGGCAAGTGCCTGTGAAGCTCGTTACCCCAAGAAGAAAGGCCCGGAGCCTGTGAAGAAGGCCAATGCCTGTGAAGCTCGCCGCCCGTGACACTCTCACGTAATAATGAGTGGGGCTGTACACGCCCCGGAGTCTCAGGAGCGCCGGCCTCAGGCCCTGGGGCTCCCTCCCACGCCCAGTGGCATCGCTTAGCTCCGCGCTGGTGAGAAGACGTCGAAGACTAGATTAGGTGCCGGACGCGGCTTTTTCATTTGCTTTCCGCAGTTGGTTCGCTTTGTTTGCAGTTGAAGTTTTATTGAAATTATTGCCGTCATTGGTTTACATTTCGTTGATTTTCACTCCCCCCCCCCCGTTTTGATTCCTCTTGCAAAAAGTCTCGCGAGGGGGAGCAACCGAACGCCCTCGCGAGGGTTCCTGTTCTACTCGTTCTAAGGTTTCACGACCCGGGTCCATTACTGGAGCACCCCTCCAGTCCGTGCCCCTCGGGCACCGCGACACGCACACAGGGCCTGGGTCGGTCGCCCCCCCCCCCCTCACGGCTGGGGCTGGGAACTATTTACGTGCAGGCACACAGCTGAAAAGCGCGAAAGATGAATCAAGGTAGTTGTTAACAGCAATAACCTCCAACACGCCCCCACGGGGCTACATCCAAATGTTCTCTTTTACGCAGGAAACAAAAGGAAAGGAAAGAACGAGCCCGACGCGGCTCGCCTCGCTCCGGCCAGTCGAGGCGACCCGGGATGCCTCCAGGGCTCAGGCGGACTCCCTCTCGCGCTTCACCGGGGCGCGGTGACGGGCGGACGAATCGCCGCCCCCCAAGCAAGCGCGACGGCGTGGGGGCTGGCTGCGGCCACCGCTGGAGGAGTCGCCTGAAGAAGAGTTGGTGAAGCTTGGGGAGCATCGAGCGCCGCCATCCGCGCGAGCACTGTCTCCTCCATCGTCGTCGGGGCGGGGCCCCTGGCCGTGGTCGTCGCCCTCGGGGCAGCATCCAGCGCGGCGACCATCTTCCCCAAACACCCTCACATAGAGGGTGCCGTCGCCGTCGAACTTGAAGTGCAGGGTGCACCGCTGACTCAGGTCGCGCGCACGGGCAAACGTTTGCCAGCCACGAGTCAGGGCCCCGTTTCCAGAAGGGGAGACCTCAAGCGAAACCCAGGAGGCCCTCCTGCAACAACCGGCAGCCTGGAGCGAGAAGTCGCACCGGGCGCTGGCCGGCAGCTCGCTGATGAAGAAGCGGGGGAGCTGGAGCCAGGTGTTGGTCGGGTCCGCCGACCACACGACGAACTCCGGCAGCACCTCCGCCGAGCGAAAGCGCGGCCTGGGGGGCCGCGCAGTCACGGCCTGACTCCCCTTGGCAGCAGAGTGCTCATCACCACGCGGGGAACCACCCCTGTGGCCACGGGAAGCCGCAATGGGGACCGCGGGATGCTTGCGGGGAAGACCCCGGCCGCGCTTGGCCGGGAGGGAGTCGGGCCCTGGCCGACTGGCCTTTCCCTTCTCTGCGGCTGAGAACCTCTTCGAAGCCATGAGAGCGGCGAGTGGCCAAGGAGAAGAAGAAGAGAAGCAGGAAGGGGCGGACTGGCGGAGCTCATGCGGCCCCGTACTTATAGCTGGAAAAGACCAACCGCCGAGCACCATGATCGTAGGTAATAATGACCCGTATCTATGCATGCAGGGACTAGTCAAGTCACGCAGTTGCTAAGGCATCGTGGGGAAGCGGAGACGCCCACGTCCAATCAAACCGCCACGCGGCGCCCAAGGCCGCAGGCTGTTAGGGCCCGCGGCGCTTCGCCCTTGCCCTTTCGCTCCTCGGCATGGCCAAGTCCATGTGCGCCTTGGGCCCGGGGGCTACTATCGGCGTTCTGGGAACGGGGGTCCCCAGACTTGCCTACCTGCGGCCTGCGGCGTGGCTTAAAGGGGGGCCCAGCATGGCCCATCTTCATCAACACAAGACCCAAGACCCTCGTGAGGGGCCAAGCCTCGCGGGGCGGACGACACGGTGCTTCCTCAGGCGCAGCCTCGTCAGGCTGGCTCATGAGGAGGCGGAGAGATCAAGGCAGGGTATCTCGCGAGGTGCCCATGACGCAAGCCATGACGACCAAGGGCGCTAGGCGGGTGCCAGCCCGCGCAGTGTCCTCCCTTTCCTCTTTGGTGCAAAGAGGGCAAGCGCAGGCGAGAGGATCAAGCAAAGGCATCCATTTCAGTGCAACGAGACCAAGACCAGTCCAACGGCGGGAAGGAGGTCATCATGGAGCCCAGAACAGTGTCACCACAGGGCCTTTGGCAAGCGAGGACCGACTTTAGTCAGGATAAGTACTGGATGTTCCCCTTCAAATTGGCCAATTGTTGGCGCCCTTCCCGCTCAATATTTGGGAAGAGGCCCAGGGCCCTTGCCTATAAATAGGACTAGCCACTCCCAGGGCAAAGGCGACGAGAAGAGAGAAGAGAACCAGAAGGGTCGAATACACAGAGAGAGAAAGAGAGAGAGAGAGAGAAGGGCGACTGAACTCCCCTAGCAGTTCATCGTCCCAGCTAGAGCAGGCCCTCGCGAGACCGTTCTCCCTTGTACTGTTCATCATCATCAGCCCAAGAGGCAATCCACCCACCACACTGGAGTATGGTATTACACCACATCGGTGGCCCGAACCAGTATAAACTCTGTGTCTTTTGTGTTGTTCTTTCAGTAGTTAGATCTTTGCGAGACAGAGAGGTAGAGGGCATAATCTCCGCGCACACCCCAGAGTTTGAACCTTAAGGGTCTGCCGGAACCCGAAATCTGACAGCAGCATTAGCGGATTTTGTGCAGAATGGACGGAGGCACCAGGCCTCAAGGTCGACGAGGATCAATCCCTCTCCCCGGGAAGCGAGGCGCCGGAAGGCTGGGTCATGTACTGCGATGGGGCGTTCTCCAGGCATGGTGCTGGGGCTGGGGCGGTGCTTATATCGCCCACTCAGGACAATCTCTACTACGCTGTACAGCTCTGTTTCCAGCAAGGTGAAAAGGTCTCCAACAACATAGCGGAGTATGAAGGTCTAATAGCGGGCTTGAAGGCCGCAGCTGCCCTGGGGGTGAAACGCCTCACCATCAAGGGCGATTCGCAGCTCCTTGTCAATTTCTCCAACAAGGTGTACGAGCCGAAAGATGAGCACATGGAAGCCTACCTTGCAGAGGTCCGCTGGATGGAGAAGCAGTTCTGGGGGGTGGAGTTGCAGCATGTGCCCCGTGGCACCAATCAGGAGGCCGACGACATCGCCAAACGGGCGTCCAGGCGGTTACCTCAGGAGCCTGGCGTCTTCGAGGAGCGGCTCTTCAAGCCCTCAACCCTGCCGTCATTGTCAAACACGGCTCAGCCTCGGGAGGAGCTCCCCCAGCCACCTGCCTCAGGAGCCCCGGTCTGTGGCCCGGCCTCGGGAGCACGCATGCTCCTGACGATGGAGCCTCAGGAGGGGTACTAGATCACGGAGCTCCGGAGTAACTTAACACAAGGGACCCTGCCGGAGAAGGACGAGGAAGCGGAGCGTGTGGCATGGCTGGCCACGGCATACTGCATCAAGGATGGAGAGCTCTACCGGAAGCGACCAAACGATGTATCCCTGCGCTGCATCTCCAGGGAGCAAGGAAAGGAACTGCTGGAAGATATACACGGCGGAGACTGTGGACATCATTCATCATCATGGACCCTCGTCGGCAAGGCGTTCCGCGGCGGGTTTTATTGGCCCACCGCACTCAATGACGCCGCCGAACTGGTGAAGGCTTGTGAGGCCTGCCAGTTCCACACCAAGCAGATCCATCAGCCGGCAGGAGGCCTGCAGACTATACCCCTTTCGTGGTCGTTCGCAGTCTGGGGGCTGGACATCCTGGGCCCGTTTCCTCGGGCGCCAGGGGGCTACCGCTACCTCTACGTCGCCGTGGACAAGTTCACCAAGTGGGCTGAAGTAGAGGCCGTCCGCACCATCCCCGTGGGTTCCGCGGTCAAGTTCATCAGGGGCATCGTGAGCCGTTTCGGGGTGCCGAACCGCATCATCACAGACAATGGTTCGCAGTTCACCAGTAACCTCTTCAAAACATACTGTGCTAACCTTGGAACGCAGATATGCTACGCTTCGGTGGCGCACCCCCGAAGCAACGGCCAGGCCGAGCGAGCCAACGCAGAGATCCTGAGGGGCCTCAAGACCAGGACGTTCAAGAAGAAGCTGGAGGCCTGCGGCAGGGGTTGGTACGATGAGCTTCAGTCCGTGTTGTGGTCCATCCGCACAACCGCGACCAAGCCGACTGGAGAGGCCTCGTTCTTCCTGGTCTACGGAGCCGAAGCGGTCCTCCCTCACGAGGTCAGACGTCGCTCCGCACAGGTCCTGGCGTTCGACGAGGCGCAGCAGGACGCCATGTGGGGGATGGACCTCGTGCTGGGGGAGGAACGTCGCCGAGAAGCCGCGCTGCGAGCGGCGAGGTACCAACAAGCACTGCGACGATATCACTGCCGCAACATCCGCCCCAGAACTCTCGAGGTAGGAGACCTCGTGCTCAGGCGGGTTCTCTCCAGGGAGGGACTGCACAAGCTCTCTCCCATGTGGGAGGGCCCGTTCAAGGTTGTTCATGTTTCTAGGCCAGGCTCCGCGCGCTTGGAGACTCAGGAGGGGGTGCCAGTCCAGAACGCATGGAACATCCAGCACCTCCGGAGGTTCTACCCCTAAAAAGGCCCAGAGCCTGTGAAGAAGGCGAACGCCTGTGAAGATTATCCTTTTTGGAAAAGGCCCAGAGCCTGTGAAGAAGGCGAACGCCTGTGAAGATTATCCTTTTTGGAAAAGGCCCAGAGCCTATGAAGAAGGCGAATGCCTGTGAAGATTATCCTTTGGAAAAGGCCCAGCGCCTGTGAAGAAGGCGAATACCTGTGAAGGTTGTCCTTTTTGGAAAAGGTCTAGAGTCTGTGAAGAAGGCGAATGCTTGTGAAGCTGTCGCGTTTTGGAAAAGGCCCAGGGCCTGTGAAGAGGGCAAATGCCCGTGAAGCTTGCTTTCCCCAAGAAAGGCTCGGAGCCTGCGAAGAAGGCCAACGCCTGTGAAGCTCGCCGCCCGTGACACTCTCACGTAATAATGAGTTGGGGCTGTACACGCCCCGGAGTCTCAGGAGCGCCGGCCTCAGGCCCTGGGGCTCCCTCCCACGCCGAGTGGTAGCACTTAGCTCCGCGCTGGTGAGAAGACGTCGAAGACTAGATTAGGTGCCGGACGCGGCTTTTTCATTTGCTTTCCGCAGTTGGCTTGTTCATTCTCATTCGAAGTCTTGTTGAAGCTGTTACCGTCTTTGACTTGTGGTTCTTCGCCTTTTCACTCTCCTGCCTCAATTTCTCTTATGCAAGGCATCGCGAGGGGGCAGCCGAGCGCCCTCGTGAGTGTTTCTGTCCTAGTCATTCAAAAGTTCCGCGACCTGGGTCCATTACAGGAGCACCCCTCCAGTCCGTGCCCCACGGGCACCGCGACACGAACACAAGGCCTGGGTCGGTCGCCCCCCCCCCCCCACCCACGGCTGGGGCCGGGAACTATCCACGCGCGGGCACGTAGCCGGAAGGCACGATAACGGAAGCAAAGCGATGATTAACAGCAATAACCCAAACACGCCCCCGCGGGGCTCCACGCTACTGTCTTTTTACGTAGAAAAAAGGAAAAGAAAGAGCAAATCAGGCGCAGCTCACCTCACACCGGCCTGCAAGGAAGGCTCGAGCTGCCTCCGGGGCTCAAGCAGACTCCCTCTCGCGCTTCACCGAGGCGCGACGGCGGGCAGACGCGCTACCACCCCCCAAACAGGTACAACGGCGTGGAGGCTGACCGCGGCCACTGTTGGACGAGTCGCCGCCTGACGAAGAACCGGTGAAGCTTGGGGAACCCTGAGCGCCGCCAATCACGCGAGCGTTGTCCTCTCCGTCATCGCCGGGGCTGGTTCCCCGACCGCGATCGTCGTCCTCAGGGCAGCACCCTGCGCGGCGACCATCTTCCCCAAACACCCTCACGTGGAGGTGGCATCACCGTCAAACTTGAAGTGCAGGGTGCACCGACGGCTCAGGCCACGCGCGCGGGCAAACGTCTGCCAACCGCGGGTCAAGGCCAGGCTCCCGGCTGCGGAGACCTCCAGTGAAGCCCATGAGGCCCGGCTGCAGTAGCCGTCTACCTGAAGCCAGAGGCCGCCTGGGGCGCCGGCCGGGAGCTCGCCGAGGAGGAAGCGAGGAAGTTGAAGTCGGGTGCTAGTCGGCTCCGCCGACCACACAACGAACTCCGGCAGCACCTCTGCAGCGCGAAAGCGCGGCCTAGGGGAACGCGCGACCGAAGCGCGCCCCCCGGCCGCAGCTGTCCGCCCGTCACCATGTAGGAAATCATCTCCACGGCCGTGGGGAGCTGCCGTGGTGACCACAGGATGTTTGCGAGGGCGCCCTCGGCCGCGCTTGGGCGGGGGAGAGGCAGGCTCAACCTGGCGAGCCTTCCCCTTCTCTGCGGCCGAGAACCTCCTCGATGGAGCCATGAAGAAGAAGGAGAAGCAAGGGGGGATGAACTGGAAGGGCGCGCGTCGCTCCGTACTTATAGCCGGCGAGGGCCAACCGTCGGCCTCCATGATCGCAGGTAATCATGACCCGCTTTGCATGCAGGGACTTGTCCAATCCATGCAGTTGCTGAGGCGCCGTGGGGAAGTGGAGATGCCCACGTCCAATCAACCGCCACGCGGCGCCCAAGGCCGCAGGCAGTTAGGGCCCGCGGCGCTTCGCTCTTGCCCTTTTGCCTCCCTGCACGGCCAAGTCCGGGCGCGCCTTGGGCCCGGGGCTACTGTCGGTGTTCTGGGAACGGGGGTCCCCAGACTTGCCTGCCTGCGACCTGCAGCGTGGCTCGAGGAGGGGCCAAGCACGACCCATCTTCATCAACACAGACCCAAGACCCTCGCGAGGGGCCAAGCCTCGTGGGGCGGACGACACAGAGCTTCCTCAGGCACGGCCTCATCAGGCTGGCTCACGAGAAGGCGGAGAGATCAAGGCAGGGTACCTCACGAGGTGCCCGTGACGCAAGCCATGACGACCAAGGGCACCAGGCGGGCGCCAGGCGGGCGTCAGCCCGCGCAGTGTCCTCCTTTCCTCTTTGGTGCAACGGGAGCAAGCGCAGGCGAGAGCATCAAGCAAAGGCACCCGTTTCGGTGCAACGAGACCAAGACCAGCCCAACGGCAGGGAGGAAGTCATTGTGGAGCCCAAGCCAGCGTCACCACCAGAGCCTTTGGCAGGCGAGGACCAACTTTAGTCAGGATAAGTGTACCAGATGTTCCCCTTCAAAATGGCCAATTGTTGGCGCCCTTCCCGCTTAATATTTGGGAAGAGGCCCAGGGCCTTTGCCTATAAATATGACTAGCCACCCCTAGGGTATAGGCAATCGGCCAATCCAGAAACAAGCTGGGATCGGATCGAGTAGCGTCACACACACAGAGAGAGAAGGGTGACTGAACTCCTCCTAGCAGTTCATCGCCCCAGCCAAGAACAGACCCTCACGAGGCTGTTCTTCATTGTATTGCTCATCATCATCAGCCCAAGAGGCAATCCACCACACCACAAACTAGAGTAGGGTATTACACCACAATGGTGGCCCGAACTAGTATAAACCCTGTGTCTCTTGTGATGTTCTTTCCATAGCTTAGATCTTAGCGAGGCGGTGGGGTGCAGGTAGGTAGAAGGCGAAATCTCCGCGCGCACCCCAGTGTTCGAACCTCAAGGGTCTGCCGGAACCCGAAATCCGACAGTTTCTAGACTTGTGGATTTTGGTTTCAATGTCTTATTCACTGAAGTAGATTGCCAAGTGTTTCGTAGAGACAATCATAAAATGGTCTTTACCGGTATACGTAGAGGAGATCTTTACATTGTTGATTTCACTAAAAAGGCTCAACCTAAAACTTGCTTAATTGCTAAATCTTCTAAAGACTGGTTGTGGCATAAAAGACTAGGTCATGTTGGAATGCGAAATCTTGATAAGCTTATTAAAGGTGATCATATCCTTGGAATAAAAGATGTCGTATTTGACAAGGATAGACTTTGTAGTGCTTGTCAAGCAGGGAAACAAGTTGGAGGAAGTCACCGTGCGAAGAACATCATGACCACAAGAAGACCACTCGAGCTACTTCACATGGATCTCTTTGGTCCAAATGCATACAAGAGTCTCGGTGGTAACTCATTTGGTATAGTCATAGTTGATGATTTTTCAAGATTTACATGGGTGTTCTTTCTTGATGACAAGTCGTAGGTCCAAAAGATCTTCAAAAACTTTGCTAGGAAGGCCCAAAATCAGTTTGACGTGAAGATCAAGAAGGTTCGGAGTGACAATGGAACGGAGTTCAAGAACGCAAATGTGGACACCTTTCTTGACGAAGAAGGGATTTCACACAAGTTCTCGGCTACATACACACCTCAACAAAATGGAGTTGTTGAGAGGAAGAACCGGACTCTTATCGAGATGGCAAGAACGATGCTTGATGAGTACAAAACGCCAAAGCACTTTTGGGCGGAAGCGGTTGAGACAGCTTGTCATGCAACAAATCGCTTGTATCTTCACAAGCTACTCGGCAAGACGGCATACGAGCTCCTCACCGGTAACAAACCCCAAGTTGGATACTTTCGAGTATTTGGCTCAAAGTGCTACATTCTTGATAAGCATCGTCGTTCTAAATTTGCTCCTAAGTCTCATGAAGGTTTTCTACTTGGTTATGGCTCAAACTCTCACACTTACTGTGTCTACAACAATTTCACCCGAAAGGTTGAAGAGACGGTGGATGTGAAGTTTGATGAATCTAATGGCTCGCAAGTAGAGCAATTGCCAATTGATGTAGGAGACAAAGACCCTTCGGAAGCAATTCAAGACTTGTCCATTGGCAAGGTTCGTCCAACGGAAATGAAGGAGAATACCTCGTCCGTCCAAGTGGAAGCTTCTACCTCACGACAAGGTGAACCAAGAGTTGATATGGAAGCATCCACAAGTGGGACACACCAAGATGAAGAAAACGAGGAAGTACACCAAGATGAACATCAACAACCTCCTTCTCTACCACGACAAGAGAACAACAACGTCAACAATGAAGAAGGCCAAGAAGAAGAAGAAGAACAAGATGAAGAGGATGTTCCACCCCGACCCAAGCAAAAGATTTCACGAGTTCGAGCAAGAATTACCAAAGATCATCCCGTCGAGCAAATCTACAATGATATCCAAACCGGGAGAATTACTCGCTCTAAAACTCGCTTAGCTAACTTTTGTGAACATTACTCATTCATTTCTAAAATTGAACCTATGAAGGTTGAAGAAGCATTGAAGGATCCGGATTGGATAAATGCTATGCATGAAGAGCTACACAACTTCGAGAGAAATCAAGTGTGGACATTGGTCGAGAAGCTTGACAACAACCACAACATTATTGGTACCAAATGGGTGTTTCGCAACAAGCAAGATGAAGATGGACAAGTGGTTCGCAACAAAGCACGTCTCGTCGCCCAAGGCTATACACAAGTTGAAGGTATGGACTATGGTGAGACATATGCTCCCGTTGCTAGACTTGAGTGCATTCGCATCTTACTTGCCTATGCTAATCACCATGATATCACCTTGTACCAAATGGACATTAAAAGTGCTTTTCTAAATGGCAAAATTGAGGAGGAAGTTTATGTTAAGCAACCTCCTGACTTTGTCAATCCTAAGAAACCTAATCATGTTTACAAACTTCACAAAGCCCTTTATGGTATTAAACAAGCTCCTAGAGCATGGTATAAATGCTTGACCAAGTTCCTTACTGAAAAAGGCTTTGAAATTGGTAAAATTGATTCTACTCTTTTTACTAAAAGGGTCGATGGAGAACTATTTGTGTGCCAAATTTATGTTGATGATATCATATTTGGTTCAACTAACCCTCATTTTAGTGAAAAGTTTGGAAAGGTAATGTCGGAGAAGTTTGAGATGTCTATGATGAGTGAACTCAAATTCTTTCTCGGTTTGCAAATCAAGCAAACTAAGGAAGGTACATTTGTCTCTCAAACGAAGTACACCAAAGACTTATTCAAGAAGTTCAATATGCAAGAATGCAAAGGTATGCCTACACCTATGCCTACTAGTGGACATCTTGATTTGACCAAAGATGGTGAACCGGTTGATCAAAAGGTTTATCGCTCGATTGGTTCATTGTTATATTTATGTGCCTCCCATCCCAATATTATGCTAAGTGTGTGCATGTGTGCACGATATCAAGCTGCTCCTAAAGAATGCCATCTTAAGGCTGTGAAAAGGATAGTGAGATACTTAATCCATACACCAAATTTTGGCATTTGGTATCCTAAGAGGTCCTCGTTTGATCTTGTTGGCTACTCCGATTCGGACTATGCCAGAGACAAGGTTGATAGAAATTCCACTTGGGGTACTTGTCAATTCCTTGGTAGATCTCTAGTGTCTTGGTCTTCCAAGAAACAAAACTAGGTATCCTTATCCACCGCCGAAGCGGAATACATTGCCGCTGGTTCATGTTGTGCTCAATTACTTTGGATGACCCAAACTCTTAAAGATTATGGGATATATGTGAAACATGTTTCATTGCTATGTGACAATGAAAGTGCTATTAAGATTGCTCACAATCCCGTGCAACACTCTCAAACTAAGCATATTAAAGTTCATCATCATTTCATTCGAGATCATGTTGCCAAAGGGGACGTTAACCTTAAGCATGTTCGCACCGATAAGCAATTGGCGGATATATTCACTAAACCACTTGATGAGAAAGTGTTTTGCAGGTTAAGAGGTGAATTGAACATCATTGATGCTTCAAACTTGGAGTAGGAACTCCATTTGATACATGCGAGGCATGAGCCTATGACTGATCCTTGATATTGCTCTTATGATGCTATTCATATGTCTTGGATATATTTGTACCTTGCATGTTATCTAACCTGTGTAGGTACTTGGTTGAATCTAATTCCATGAGATTACAACTCACTCACATCTTGAGCAATCTCTACAACACCAAGTCTCTACACAATGGTGGTTGAAGACAAGGAAGCACGAAACCATTCAAACATATCCTTTGAAAAATTCTATGTTGAGTTTCATGATAGTCATTTTGGATACACAAGTGCTCTTCCTTGCAAGACTAACCCATGTAGGTAGATGAACTCAAACTCCAAGTGGTGCTCCCAACTCTTGATGAACTACATCAACCTTGAGCAACCCACACAAGTTCAACTACATGAGCAAGACCCACACCACCACCCAAGGTATGTTATTCCATCTTAGAGAAGCTTTACTCCAAGACATGAGTCAAAGCAACTCAACAAGATGTGAATACATCAAGATGCTTAAACGAAAAATGGTAACCCCATTTTGAGCTTAAACGATGAGTATGACCCATGATTAAGTGCTCTCACTTGACTCCTAAGTCAATATACTCTAACATAGGTGACTTTGTCACCGCCCAACTCTAGATGAAGTTCTCTTGTGTTTTATTTTCTGTGTTATTGCATTTGTTCCTCGCATATTTGTTTCCCCTTTTTCAAAAAAAAACTTCATCTAGAACTTTTAGTTTCTTTTCTTTTCCATTTGTTCTGCATTTTCTGCATCCAATTCATTGCAAATCTCTCAGTTAATTCCTTGTAAATCCTTGTGAGATTTTACTTGTCTAGTGAGCTAAGGTGACTAGTGGTTTCACTCTGATGAACTCGGTCACGCCGGTTTGTTTTCTTCGGCCCAACTGAAACCTTTCGGTGCAACCGAAGCACACAACTCGGAGCCACCAACTTGCCACTTATTTCTGATTTCTATTTGCTCCAGCTCCACTCAATGATTCTTGTCCTCTACCAGCATCATGTTACACATGCTGCTTTGCTCTGTGACTCTAGGACCAACCCACTTGTATCACATGTCTAGAAGTCCCTTCTTGGAGATTGATGTCAAAGGGGGAGAGAGAGATCACATCAAAGCTTAATCTTTCCTATAGGGGGGGAAAGAGAGAATACTCAGGGGGAGAAAGTAATATCATCAAAGACCCCATATGCTTGGTGTTCAAGAGGAGAGATGTCACATGTCTTTAAGAGGGGAAAGACATGTTTGTTTGCTTGCTTTAGCTCAAGCTCTGTTGTTTATTTTCTAGTGCTCTAATTTTCTGTTCCCTATCTTCTCCCAATATCCCATGCAGATTCAGGGGGAGCAAGACATCTAAGGGAAGGAAATCTCTGATTTTATTGCATATCTTTACCTTTGGGGACATGTCTATATCCAATGTAGTACTTAGTACTCACTCTACATGTCATCCCAATCTTGGTTCTATTGTGGTTCTTTTTTTGTTTGCTCTGGTTAATAGGTGTATCTGTGTTATCTAACCTTGTTTGCGCAGGTTCATCCCATCCTAAGCCAACTCAGGACCACAAGGTAAGTATATGCATCACTGTCATGGGAATGAGAAATTCTTGCTGATGTACATACTGTTTGCAAGGACTCATAAGCATGAAGGTACTTTTCTCATAGTCACATCATTTGCTCTGATGCATATAGCCAAGATACATGTAACACATTGCTTACTCTGTCATGTTTATGCATTCACATGCTCCTATATTCCATATTCACATGATTGCATACATGTAGGGGGAGCCTATGCATATTACATGTCTTTCCAAAGCTTTACTTGCTATTATCTATATCTTTATCTAAAGCTTTGATGTATGTTGTCCTCAATTACCAAAAAGGGGGAGATTGAAAGCACAAGTGCTCCCTGGGTGGTTTTGGTAATTAATGTCAACATATCTCTTGTTGGACTAACACCTTTACCTAGTATGTTTCAGATAAGTTCAACAATGGAGTGGCATGGACTAAAGGATGTGGAACCCCTTCAAGATGTTAAGGACAAAGGATTGGCTCAAGCTTCAAGATCAAGACTCTACATTTTCTATTTTAGTGATCCAAGATCACATTGAGTCTATAGGAAAATCCAATACTATCAAGGAGGGATGAGGTGTTGCTTAATGAGCCTCTTGCTTCATGTGCTTAGTGGTATGCTCCAAAATCCTCAACTACCTTTCCATATCCACATATGACCTAAACTAAAAGTCGAACTCGGCCCCACCGATTCTTTCTATCCGGCGCCACCGAGTTTCACATGTCATAGCCACTGCCACAAACCCTAGCAAATCGGTTTCACCGATAGGGATCTCGGTCTCACCAAGATGGGATTGTAATCTCACTGTGTATGTTCATTGCTAAAATCGGTCTCACCGAAATTGAGCAATCGGTACTACCAGGATTACAATGCAAAACCTCTGGTCAGCTCATTACCAAAATCGGTCCCACCGAGTTTGTGTAATCGGTCTCACCGAGTTTGCCTGACCAACTCTCTGGTTTGCTTATTACCAAAATAGGTCCCACCAAGTTTGTGTAATCATTCACACCGAGATTACGTTATGCTCTAACCCTAACCATATCGGTCCTACCGAGTTGCATCTCAGTCCCACCGAAAATCCTAACGGTCACTAGGTTTGATAAATCGGTCCGACTGAGTTTAACGATTCGGTCCCACCGAGTTTGGCAAATTGTGTGTAACGGTTAGATTTTGTGTGGAGGCTATATATACCCCTCCACCCACTCTTCATTCGTAGAGAGAGCCATCAGAACAGATCTTCACTTCCAATACACATTTTCTGAGAGAGAACCACCTACCCTTGTGTTGAGCTCAAGATATTCCATTCCTACCATATGAATCTTGATCTCTAGCCTTCCCCAAGTTGCTTTCCACTCAAATCTTCTTTCCACCAAATCCAAATCCTGTGAGAGAGAGTTGAGTGTTGGGGAGACTATCATTTGAAGCACAAGAGCAAGGAGTTCATCATCAACACACCATTTGTTACTTCTTGGAGAGTGGTGTCTCCTAGATTGGCTAGGTGTCACTTAGGAGCCTCCAACAAGATTGTGGAGTTGAACCAAGGAGTTTGTAAGGGCAAGGAGATCGCCTACTTCATGAAGATCTATCGCTAGTGAGGCAAGTCCTTCGTGGGCGACGGCCGTGATGGAATAGACAAGGTTGCTTCTTCGTGGACCCTTCGTGCGTGGAGCCCTCCGTGGACTCGCGCAACCGTTACCCTCTGTGGGTTGAAGTCTCCATCAATGTGGATGTATGATAGCACCACCTATCGGAACCACGCCAAGAACATCCGTGTCTCCAATTGCGTTTGAATACTCCAAACCCTTCGCTTTACTTTCTGTTGCTCATATACTCATTGCATGCTTGCTTGATATGTATTGTATGTGTTAAACTTGTGCCTAAACTCCACCTAAACTTAAGAATATTAAAAACTGCAACTTTTGGCACTTAGTGTCTAATCACCCCCCCCCCTCTAGGCACCTCTTATTGATCCCCACACTTTGTCACCCTTCCTAGCAAACTGTTGTTTGGCTATGTTACCGCTCTTGCTCAGCCCCTCTTATAGCGTTGCTAGTTGCAGGTGAAGATGAAGATTGCTCCATGTTGGATTCTGTTTATGTTGGGATATCACAATATCTCTTATATTATTAATGCATCTATATACTTGGTAAAGGGTGGAAGGCTCGGCCTTATGCCTGGTGTTTTGTTCCACTCTTGCCACCCTAGTTTCCGTCATATCGGTATTATGTTCCCGGATTTTGCATCCCTAACGTGGTTGGGTGATTTATGGGACCCCCTTGACAGCTCGCCTTGAATAAGACTCTTCCAGCAAGGCCCAACCTTGGTTTTACATTTGCTTCACCTTTTACCTTTTCCCTTGGGTCGGCCAACCCGAGGGTCATCTTTATTTAGCGCCCCCCCCCCCCGGGCCAGTGCTTCTCTAAGTGTTGGTCCGAACCGAGTAGACTGCGGGGCCACCTTGGGGAAACTTGAGGATTGGTTTTACTCGTAGGATGTCTCATCCGGATGTGCCCTGAGAAAGAGATATGTGCAGCTCCTATCGGGATTTGTCGGCACATTCGGGCGGCTTTGCTGGACTTGTTTTACCATTGTCGAAATGTCTTGTAAACGGGATTCCGAGACTGATCGGGTCTTCCCGGGAGAAGGAATATCCTTCGTTGATCGCGAGAGCTTATCATGGGCTAAGTTGGGACACCCCTGCAGGGTTTGAACTTTCGAAAGCCGTGCCCGCGGTTATGTGGCAGATGGGAATTTGTTAATGTCCGGTTGTAGTAAACTTGAAGCAAACTCTTCTAAAATACACCAACCGTGTGTGTCACCATGATGGTCTTTTTTTGGGGTTGTTCGAGAGGAGAACACGGTTTATGGGTTATGTCCGATGTAAGTAGGAGTTCAGGATCACTTCTTGATCATTACTAGTTGACGACCGCTTGCTTTGCTTCTCTTCTCGCTCTTATTTGGCAAGTTAGCCACCATACATGCTTAGTCGCTGCTGCAACCTCACCACTTTACACCTTCCTTATCCATTAAGCTTTGCTAGTCTTGATACCCATGGTAATGGGATTGCTGAGTCCTCGTGGCTCACAGATTACTACACCACCAGTTGCAGGTACAGGTTATGCGATGATCATGACGCAAGAGCGATGTTTACTTGTTTTGGAGTGCAATTAATTCTCCGTGTTCTTTTGAAGTGGAGTTTTGCATTTCTTCGTTCCTCTCAGCTATTTAATCTTTTTCGCTTGTGGTCGGCGATCACCTCATAATTTTGAGATGCTAGTCATAAGTCCACAACAAGCAATTCTTTGTTGTTGATTTTCTCAACAACTTTGTTCAATCTTTTCTTCGCAAGGATGCTTTTCAAATTCATTCGTCGAAGAAATTGTCTTCTTCTTCCTCGTTCTTCTCTTTCCAATCTGCCAAGTCTTCCGAAGGCATCGTGTTGTTCCTCTCGTAAGTATCATTCCATCTTCTCAAGTTCATGTTCTATTCTTTCCTTGTTCAGCCATAGTTCTGCCTAAATTCTTTCGTTCTTATTCCTTTTCCATCTTGAACCAGAGTGGTTTCAGAGTCTATCTCGTTCCTCGAGCTTTTGGTTCCCGTCATAATCGTAATTCCTCTTTTCTACCTGAGTGTTCTCTTCTTTGTTCTTCATCTCTCTTTTATTCTTATTTCTCCTCATCCCTTTTCCCTTCCTGTCTCGGTCCTAAGATCTCGGGACGAGATCTCTTGTTAGTAGAGGAGAGTTGTAACTCCCCGGATTCGATGCGTCAGGTGTCTACCAGTCATTCGCCGTCCTTGCCACGTCATTTGCTTGCGTGTTGCATTTTATCATGTCATCATGTGCATTGCATTGCATACGTGTTCGTCTCATGCATCCGAGCATTTTCCCCGTTGTCCGTTTTGCAATCCGGCACTCATATGTCCTCCGGTGCCCCCTTTTACCTCTTTTCATGTGCGGGTGTTAAACGGTCTCGGAATGGACCGAGGTTTGACATGTGTCCTTGGTATACCACCGGTAGACCGCCTGTCAAGTTTTGGGTCATTTGGAGTCCGTTTGATGCTCCAACGGTTAACCGGGTACCCGCAAAGGCCTCTTTTGTGTGCAGCCCAACACCCCTCTAAACTGGCCCAATAACCCATCCAAACCCTCTCCATTCTCTCGGTCATTCGATCACGATCGCGTGGCCGAAAACCGCACCTCATTTGGAGCCTCCTAGCTCCCTCTACCTATAAATTAGTCCCCTCCCCCGAATTTGCGGATGAATCCACCCTAACCCTAGACCAATCCTCCCCGCCGCCACCGGACACGTACGGCCGCAGCCGGCCCCGTCCGCCGCCGCCGCCCGGCGAACCAGGGGCCGCCACGTGGCGCCCCCGCGCCCACATCGCCGTCGGCCCGCAAGGCCCGCGCGGGGCCCTCCCCGGCCCGCGCCACTCCGCCTGCCCACGCCGCCGCATGCCGCCACCGTCGCGTCCCCGCCCGCCGGCGCGCTTCCACCGCCCTACTCCGCCGCCTGCGCCTCGACTCCGGCGACCCCGCGCCGCCCGAGCTCCGTCGTCCCGCTCCTCCGCCCGCCGCACCTCGCGCCACCGCGCTCCTCCGCGCCCGCCGTCGCCTCCCCGGCTCGCCGCCGGCCGGATCCGGCGAGAGCCGGCCCGTAGGAACCCCGCCGGCCGCCCCTTCCTCCATCTCCGGCGAGCCCGCGCCTCGCCTCGGTTCGCGTGCCGTCCGGATCCAGATCCAGAACCCTAGAGGTTGACCCCCGAAATTTCCCCAAGTCCTGATATTCATGCATTTTGGTCCCCTGTTCATCATGCCATAACTCTCTGCATACTTCTCCGTTTTGAATGTATAATATACAGAAATGTTCATCTCATTGTGCTATTCATTTTGTTTCATAGTGCCATGTTCATTCGAGTTTATGTTGATGCCCTAATCATCGTTGCAAGAGTGCTATATAATGTTGTCTGCTGTAACTTAACAGAACATGCTCATTTGTTATTTTCGCATCTTTTTGTGTGATTTTCTTTTGATCATGAAGTCTACATGTGTTATGTGCTACAACATGCTATATTTTCTTTGGTGCAATACATTCTTCATGATATGCCATGTATTGATTGTTTCAAGCTTGGAAATTAGCCTTCGTGATATTGCTGATTTCAGGGACTTCGAATTTCACTGAGTCTTTGATCTGCTGATATTTTTATGCCATGTATTCTTGTTGCTACAGTGAGATACATTCCTCTTTTGAGTATGTTCAGTAAGGATGTTTTGGACATATGGTTATTATCTATCCGCCGATGCCTCTTTTTGCATTTATGGAGTGATCTAGCATGTCCTAATCTTGCTCTACTTTTGCTATAAAATGTTCCTGGCAGATTGTTTACATGTTATTCAATTTTGCCATGGTTGTTGTTAGTGATCCATGCATGCTATGAACTTGATCTTGCCATGTTTAGCTTCACGGAAATGTCTTCTTACTGTAGGTATACTTGTTTTGTCATGAAATTCTTTGTGGTGAGTGATTAAAGCGCACCAACATGCCTACTTATCGTTGTTCCTGCCATGCTCTGTTAACGAAACTTGCTATGTTTACATGGGTGCCATTATATCTTCTGATACTTTTTGGCTCATGATCATTAAGGGACTTTTGTTATATGCCCTTATTAGATTCATGCCATGCTCTAGTTTGACATGATAGCTTGCTGTAACATGTTGTTTGATAGCTCTAAACATTGCAACCTGATATTATTTCTGCCATGTCCTGTGAATTCTGCTAAGTCTGTGAACCTGTTATTATTTGCAATCTTGCCATGTCTTTTTGAGCATGTTTTAGTAGTTTTTGGAGATAGCTCAGTGTTCATGTTTTGTTATGCCTTACCTGTAAATCATGTCCATGCCTTTTTTTTCATGTTGAGATCCTGTAGAATGTTGTTTTGATGCTCGCAATATGTCTAGTTGCTGTTTTGGACAACTTGTCCTTTAGACTTGTATGGTGTGTATATGTGGAGCCGTTGCTCCGTTTTGAGTGTGCTCCATATGAAACTTGCTTAGATTTGCATGTAGCTTCATGTTACATTGTTGCATCCATGTTTTGAGGTGTGTGCTTGTTGTTTGAATGCATTTTGCATCAATGCCATGCTTATCTTGTTTTGCTCATATCTTCTAGACCGTAGCTCCGAATCTAATGAACCTTATATGTAACTTGACTAGAATTTCGTGTAGATCATCGTGGTGCATCTTAACTTGCTGTTTAACAACTTGAACATAAGGCTTATTCAGATCTGGACCAATTTCGAAATTTGCACATGAGGACTTACCGGAGTTGTTCTATGTTGTTTCCGGCCTCATTTAAACTTGCTTTGATGTGTTGTTCTTGTATGCATCATATTTTGCCATGAGTAGATTCATGTAGCCTTGCCATGCATAATTCTTGGTTGAGCATCGTTTCTTGTTCATGTGTGGTGTGTTTACCATGATGTGTGCTTCTTCTCGATAGTTCTCGTTTCGTTGCGATCGTGAGGATTCATTCGTCTACGCTTGGTTCGTCTTCGTGGCTTCATCTTCTTCATGGACTCGTTCTTCTTCCTAGCGGGATTTCAGGCAAGATGATCGTCACCTTGGATCTTATTACTATCATTGCTATGCTAGTTGCTTCGTTCTATCACTATGCTGCGTTACCTACCACTTGCTGCTCAAGCATCCCAAATTGTCATGAACCCCTAACCTTTGTCACCCTTCCTAGCAAACTGTTGTTTGGCTATGTTACCGCTCTTGCTCAGCCCCTCTTATAGCGTTGCTAGTTGCAGGTGAAGATGAAGATTGCTCCATGTTGGATTATGTTTATGTTGGGATATCACAATATCTCTTATATTATTAATGCATCTATATACTTGGTAAAGGGTGGAAGGCTCGGCCTTATG
This sequence comes from Aegilops umbellulata, assembly GCA_032464435.1. Taxonomy (NCBI): domain Eukaryota; kingdom Viridiplantae; phylum Streptophyta; class Magnoliopsida; order Poales; family Poaceae; genus Aegilops; species Aegilops umbellulata. Next base: position 66,065,345 of record CP136057.1, read on the forward strand.
CCTGGTGTTTTGTTCCACTCTTGCCGCCCTAGTTTCCGTCATGTCGGTATTATGTTCCCGGATTTTGCGTCCCTAATACGGTTGGGTGATTTATGGGACCCCCTTGACAGTTTGCCTTGAATAAGACTCTTCCAGCAAGACCCAACCTTGGTTTTACATTTGCCTCACCTATTACCTTTTCCCTTGGGTCGGCCAACCCGAGGGTCATCTTTATTTAGCGCCCCCCCCCCCCGGGCCAGTGCTTCTCTAAGTGTTGGTCCGAACCGAGTAGACTGCGGGGCCACCTTGGGGAAACTTGAGGATTGGTTTTACTCGTAGGATGTCTCATCCGGATGTGCCCTGAGAAAGAGATATGTGCAACTCCTATCCGGATTTGTCGGCACATTCGGGCGGCTTTGCTGGACTTGTTTTACCATTGTCGAAATGTCTTGTAAATGGGATTCCGAGACTGATCGGGTCTTCCCGGGAGAAGGAATATCCTTCATTGATCGCGAGAGCTTATCATGGGCTAAGTTGGGACACCCCTGCAGGGTTTGAACTTTCGAAAGCCGTGCCCGCGGTTATGTGGCAGATGGGAATTTGTTAATGTCCGGTTGTAGTAAAATTGAAGCAAACTCTTCTAAAATACACCAACCGTGTGTGTAACCGTGATGGTCTCTTTTCGGGGTTGTTCGAGAGGAGAACACGGTTTATGGGTTATGTCTGACGTAAGTAGGAGTTCGGGATCACTTCTTGATGATTACTAGTTGACGACCGCTTGCTTTGCTTCTCTTCTCGCTCTTATTTGCATAAGTTAGCCACCATACATACTTAGTCGCTGCTGCAACCTCACCACTTTACACCTTCCTTACCCATTAAGCTTTGCTAGTCTTGATACCCATGGTAATGGGATTGTTGAGTCCTCGTGGCTCACAGATTACTACACCACCAGTTGCAGGTACAGGTTATGCGATGATCATGATGCAAGAGCGATGTTTACTTGTTTTGGAGTTCTTCTTCTGCTTCTTCGATCAAGGGATAGGTTCCTGGTCGGCAGCCTGTGCTAGCAGGGTGGATATTGTTTGAGTTTCTGTTTCTGTTTCGTCTGTAGTTGGATGTTGATCTTATGTATGATGTATTGTTGTATTCATGTGACATTGTATGTTTTGGTTGTATCCCCACTATTATGTAATGTTGATGTAATGATATCCACCTTGCAAAAGTGTCTTCAAGATGCGCTTCTATCCTTGGTGGGACCTTCGAGTTCCTTTAGGATAGGGTCGCATCTTGGGCGTGACAATTGTGCTCAAATACTAGTAGAAGAATTACATAGAATGCTTGGCATAAAGTATGTGAATGATGAGCATGTAACGCCCCGGTTTTGATGCGCCAGGTGTCCGCCAGTTATTCGCCGTCCTTGCCATGTCATGTGCTTGCGTGTTGCACTTTGCCATGTCATCGTCTGCATTTCATCTCATGTCATCATGTGCATCGCATTCGCATACGTGTTCGTCTTATGCATCCGAGCATTTTCCCCGTTGTCCGTTTTGCAATCCGGCGCTCCTATGTTCCCCGGCGTCCCCTTTTACCTTTTTCCGTGAGCGGGTATTAAACCTTCTCGGAATGGACCGAGGTTTGCCAAGCGGCCTTGGTATAGCACCGGTAGACCGCCTGTCAAGTTTCGGGTCAATCGGAGGTCGTTTGATACTCCAACGGTTAACCGGGTGACCGCAAAGGCCTCTGGCGTGTTGCAGCCCAACACCTCTCCAAAGTGGCCCAAAACCCTTCTAAGTCACTCCCATGTCCATCGCCGTTCGATCACAATCGCGTGGCCGAAAACCGCACTCCATTTGGAGCTTCCAAGCCCCCTCTACCTATAAATATGTGATCCTCTCCCGATTTTCCCGCAGTCCAAACCCTAGCCCCGCTCCTCGCGCACCGCCGGACATTTCGTCCCCACCGCCGGACATGTCCAACGCCACCAGCCACCTCACCCGGACCAATGGGACGTCGCCACGTCAGCACCGCCGCCTCCCTCCTCCACTCCCGTCGCATCATCTGTCCCGCCGCCTCCTCCCACCACCGCGACCTGCGGGGCCCGAAGCGGGCCCGCCGAGCCCATCCGCCGCCGGCCACTGGCCCGCGCGCCGCCCGCCCGGGCCCGAGCTCGCCGCCGGCCGGCCCATCGCGCTCGCGCCGCCGCACCCGCGCCCTCCGCCGCCACCGCCTCCTCGCCCAGCTCCGCCGCCGCCCGAGCCGCCTCTGCGCCGCCCGCACGCCCCTCCCCGCCGCCGCCCCGAGCTCCGCCGCCTCCCGCGCGCAGCCGTTCGCTGCGAAGCGCGCCGCGCGCCGCCCGTTCCGCCCGCTGGCGACCTCCGCCGCGGCCGCCGCTCGCCGGCGCCCGCACCCGCGCTGCGCACCGCCCGCCGCCGCCTCCGCCGCGCGCCCGCCGCCACCTCGCCGCCGCGTCCCCGGCGCTGCTGCCCCTCGCCGGCCGGCCTCCTCGCCGGATCCACCTCGCCCGATCCAGATCCAACCACCCCGTTGACTTTTCCCGCGAGGTCCATTTCTTCTAAGTCCCGGAATTCTATCATTTTATTGCCAAGTTCATCATGCCATATCTCCGCATCCGTGGCTTCGTTTTGGGCATATAGCATATCACACAGTTCGTCTCGAGAAGTAAATCATTTCATCTCATTGCATCATTTTCATTTGAGCTCATCTTGATGCCCGAAGTGCTGTTAGAAGAGGGCTATGTGATGTTAGTTTTAGATCTGTTTCAGTATATGCACTTTTGTCATTTTTGCCATGATTGATGTGTGCACCCTATGAAGTTGAGTCCTACATGTGTTTTGTAACATGCCATGCCATCTTTCTAGAGGTTTATGCCATGTATTTTTGTGATCTTTGTGGTGACTAGCACAAGCATGCAAACTAGGGATCATAATGTTGCTGATTTCAGGGACTTAGTATTTTCACTAAGTCATGTTCTGCTGTTATTTTTATGTCATGTGTTCATGTTGTTTCCAAGAGATCTATGCCTCTTTTGAGCATGATCAGTAAGGATATTTTGGGCATATGGATTCGCACTATCCATCCGTGCCTTTGTTTGCAATTACGGAGTGCCATAGCTTAGGTCAATCGAGCTCTACTTTTGCTATTAAATGTTACTGGCAGATTGTTTACATGTTATTCGATTTTGCCAATCTTGTTGTAGTTGATCCTTGTATGCTATGATGTTGTTCTTGCCATGCCTAGCTTCTATACTATGTCTTCTTGACGGATGTATGCTTAGTTTATTATGCAATGCTCTGTAGTGAGTGCATCGAGCTCGTAAACATGCCTACTTGTTATCTGTTCTTGACATGTCCAGTTTTCTGCTAAGTCTGAAATCTGTAACGAAACTTGCTTAATTGACATGGGTGTTATTATATTTTCTGATCCCTTTTGGCTTATTGTCAGTAAGGGACTTTTGTTAAGTGCTTTGTGTAGATTCATGCCATGCCTTGCCTTGCCATATTGTGTTCCTGTAGCATGTTGTTTCCTTGCTCTAAACATGTCATCCTGATGTTAATTTCTGGAATGATGTTATTTTCACCAAGTCTGTGAACCTGTTATCTTTTGCACTTTTGCCATGCTTGTTTGAACCTGTTGTGGTGTGATTTAGCCGTAGCTCAGTGTTCATCTTTTGTCAAGCATCTTGATTAGATCACCGCCAGATGCTTTGTTGGTACGTTTGGGTGCAGTAGCTTAATTTCTTGTTGCTTGCTAAGTAGCATCATGCTGTTAATGGCAGAGTCTTGTCATTCTTGTTTTGCTTGTCATTTGCAAACCGTGCATCCGATTCCGGTGATCTTTATATCGATTTCAACCAAAATCACCTCACCTTTCCAGTGGCATACTTGGTTTGCCAAGATTATGCCTGGTTAATCTTTTTCCTTCCGAAGCATGCATATGCATTGCATACCACATCTCGCATATCATGCCATGTTTATGTGGTGGTTGTTTACTTTGTTGTTTGCTTCTTTCCGGTGTTGCTTCTTCGGGTTAGTTCCGATAACGTTGCGATTGTGAGGATCCGTTCGTCTACATCCGTTTGTCTTCTTCATGGACTCGTTCTTCTTCCTTGCGGGATCTCAGGCAAGATGACCATACCCTCGAAATCACTTCTATCTTTGCTTGCTAGTTGCTCGCTCTTTTGCTATGCCTATGCTGCGATACCTACCACTTGCTTAACATGCCTCCTATATTGTTAAACCAAGCATCTAACCCACCTTGTCCTAGCAAACCGTTGTTTGGCTATGTTACCGCTTTGCTCAGCCCCTCTTATAGCGTTGTTAGTTGTAGGTGAAGATGAAGTTTGTTCCTTGTTGGAACATGGAGATGTTGTTCCTTGTTGGAACATGTTTACTTGTTGGGATATCACAATATATCTTATTTAATTAATGCATCTATATACTTGGTAAAGGGTGGAAGGCTCGGCCTTATGCCCGGTGTTTTGTTCCACTCTTGCCGCCCTAGTTTCCGTCACATCGGTGTTATGTTCCCGGATTTTGCGTCCCTAACGCGGTCGGGTGATTTATGGGACCCCCTTGACAGTTCGTTTTGAATAAGACTTTTCCATCGAGGCCCAACATTGGTTTTACCATTTGCCTACCACCTATCCCTTTCCCTTGGGTCGGCCAGCCCGAGGGTCATCTTTATTTAGCCCCCCCCCCCCCGGGCCAGTGCTTCTCTAAGTGTTGGTTCGAAACGAGTAGACTGCGGGGCCCCCGCGAGGAAACTCGAGGCTTGGTTTTACTCGTAGGATGTCTCATCCGGTGTTGCCCTGAGACCGAGATATGTGTAGCTCCTATCAGGATTGTCGGCGCATCGGGCGGCTTTGCTGGACTTGTTTTATTGCTGTTAAAATGTCTTGTAGCCGGGATTCCGAGACTGATCGGGTCTTCCCGGGGAGAAGGAATATCCTTCGTTGATCGCGAGAGCTTATCATGGGCTAAGTTGGGACACCCCTGCAGGGTTTGAACTTTCGAAAGCCATGCCCGCGGTTATGTGGCAGATGGGAATTTGTTAATGTCCGGTTGTAGAAAACCCGAAGTTGATCTTAATTAAAATACACCAACCGCGTGTGTAACCGTGATGGTCTCTTCTCGGCGGGGTCCGGGAAGTGAACACGGTGTTGGAGTTATGCTTGACGTAAGTAGTTCAGGATCACTTCTTGATCATAGTTGTTCGACCGTGCTTTGCCTTCTCTTCTCGCTCTCATTTGCATATGTTAGCCACCATATATGCTAGTCGCTTGCTGCAGCTCCACCTCACTACCCTGTCCTACCTTTAAGCATAAATAGTCTTGATCTCGCGGGTGTGAGATTGCTGAGTCCCCGTGACTCACAGATACTTCCAAAACCAGTTTGCAGGTGCCGATGAAACCGTGCAGGTGACGCACCCGAGCTCAAGGAGGAGCTCGATGAAGATCTTGTTCATTGCGTTGTTTCGTTTTAGTTGATCAGTAGTGGAGCCCAGTTGGGACGATCGGGGATCTGTGTAGCATCTGGGGTAGTCTTCTTTTATTTTGGTTCCGTAGTCGGACCTTGATTGTATTTGTATGATGTAATGCTTTACTCATGTATTGTGTGAAGTGGCGATTGTAAGCCAACTATGTATCTCTTTCCCTTATGTATTACATGGGTTGTGTGAAGATTACCTCACTTGCGACATTGCTTTCAATGCGGTTATGCCTCTAAGTCATGCTTCGACACGTGGGAGATATAGCCGCATCGAGGGCGTTATAAGTTGGTATCAGAGCCTTCCCCGACCTTAGGAGCCCCCACTGATTGATCGTTTTTAGAGGCCGAGTTGTGTCTAGAAAAATGTTTTGAGTCATTTAGGAATTATATATCGGAGAGTTTAGGAATTCTTTTTACTTCCCAGTCTCCTCATCGCTCTGGTAAGGCATCCTGACGTAGAGTTTTGACTCTTCTCTTCTCAAATTTCACTAAAAAAAATTAGGATCACGCGGGTATCTTAGAATCGTTCCGATGGTTTTGTGATGACAACATTGTCTTGGTGCCTCCTGTCAGCAGGGGTTTAGTGGAGGTGTCCCGGGGAGTTGAGCTCCGAGGTGTTGTCATCATAATTTTATCGTTACAGTTCTGGAATACCTGAGTTTAGTACGCCGACTTCGAAAATCTCTTTTGTACAGTTGTTGGTGAGATAACCCTGATAGCCCAGTACTGAGGCGAGTGCGGGAGTATTGCCATAACTTGTATAACGGATGCTTTTCGAAGGTTGAGGTAGATGATTTCCGAAGGTTTCTTGGTTATGTGTTGAAGGATGGATACAGCTGGATCTAGGTATTGTTAGTTTGGGTGATATATTTTGTGTCCCCTATGTCCCCAACACCTGATTGCATAACCAGAAAGTTTCGGGAGTTTATAAGTGGGAATTCAAGTATCTCGTAGGATATCTTTCCAACAGACACATGATACGATATGGGATCTATCATATGGTTGTTTCCGGCTTATTTTGCAAGCCAAATCCTTTGTTTTGGTTTTGTTTTGTGGTATTCGAGTTGCTTCAATGCCAAGTGTTGATTCCATACCTTTTATAAACAGTGTTCTCATATTACTATGTGAATACTAATCCTTCTTGATCATCGTGGTTGTCATGTTAATTCTTTTCCAACCGGCGTGCTTCTCTTTAAGTGGATCCAATCATTTCAACAACCGCAAGATAAATTCTAAGTTTTTCAGAACGGTATCCGTTTCACCCGTCCTAAGTCGTCTTTGTTTTTCCCACCCTCCCACCCTCTTTCTTCAAGGACTCAGATTTCTCAATCAAGTATCCTTTTTATTGATGGAAGTTTCTTCATTCTTTCCTTCAATGTTCTTATCCGGTGATTATCATGAAGATGGTCAGGAGTTTCAAGTTCATCATTCGTCATTCTTTTCTTCTCCGGTGGTTCCAATTCAAGCCTTATCGATCATATCTTTTCCTCGTTTCTAATGTTTCCTCGTACCGGTGCACCTCTTAAGCATCTACTTCTCGCTATTCAATTGTTCCGGAGTGATGACCATATCTCAGAAGATTCAAGTTTTCCATTCTCAATTCACTCAAGTTCTTTTGAGGATGCTATCTCATTCAAGCCATTTAATTCAATTGGTGCAATATCCCTTTCAAGCAATCTTTTCAACGGTGTTTCTTTTGAGTGGGCCCTAACCCACAGGTCTTTTTCCAGGATCTTACCTGACTCTTCTAATTTTCCCGAAGCTATTCCCAAATTCTTTTCGAAGTTTGACGTAAGAATGAATTATCATCAGTCAAATGTATCCTCCAAGTTTGCTTTCAGATTCTTTTCATCGTTGGTTCAACCTTTCTAATTTTCATTCCGGAGTGTCTCAACAAATGAGGGTGGTGTTTCTCATCATCATTCTCAACATTTGAGACCAAAGAAGAGTTTCTCTTAAATCTTGCTCCATTCTCTTCAAGATTCATTGTTCTAGCTTGTTGCCATCCTCTCATAATTGTTTTCGATTGTGAGAATAATTTTCACCCATCCGGAGCATTTCAGGAGTCTTTTCAGTTTGATTCTCCGAAGGCCATCATTTTAGAAGAATTATTCATTCTCAGCTTCGTCTATCATTCTCCAAATCTTACCGGGGCATCTTTCAACATTCTCTAATCAGTTCATGATCTCTTCTTTCTCATGTATCTAAATCCTAGCAAGCATCTTCGTTCATTTGCTAATTCTTCCCGGTGTTTCCTTATCTTTTCTTCGTTCATTTTCAATTCTTACGGTGGTTCGTTCAAGAGTTCTCTTTTCTTGGTTATCATATCAATTCATTCGTTGTTTCCAAATCCAACCGGTGGTTCCATCAATACCTTCTCCAAGTTTGTGCTATATATCTCTTAATCCTTCCTACGAGAATAAGTAGTATGCCAAATCCATTGCTTGTCATCAATTTAATTGGTGAAGGATGAGTATAGTGTAATTCTTATTCTTGTTTCATCGAGTAAATTCTATTCCCTATTCCGGAGGTTCTTCAAATTCTTGATTTCAATTGTTTCACCTTATCTTCCTCGGAGTTCCAAGCTCTCGCAATTATATCACCACGAAGCTCCATCTAAATCATCTCAAAGCTTCACCTTGTGTTTTCAACTTCTCGTTATTTTTATCATCCTTTTATTACCGGAGTTCTTTATGGAGGCTACATGATGATCCACAAAGGATTTAATTCCTTCTCGAAGTGTTCATCGAGATTCTTTTCAGAGCAGCTCAAGTATTCTTTATCTTGCATTTTAAAGTGCAATTTTTTCAACCGTATCATTCGAGGTGGTATTATGTCATTCTTGACAATTTCCCTTCATGCTTCATGATTCACATGTTGTCAAGAATGAGGTATTTTAAATCCATCAATCTCTTCATTGGAGTTATCTTGGATTATATTTCACTTAAAGCTTTCCCTAAGGATTGTTGCTATTTATGGTGCTTATAAATGACCCAAGTTCTTCATGTATCCTCCCGGTGAAATAAGTTTCTCGTCTCCTTGTTGATATCAACCCAATCGTTTGTTTCCGTTGGTGGCAGAAGCTCACCTCATAATGTTGAGATGTTTCCATAAGCCCACGACAAGTTTATTCATTTCGTTGTTGGTTTTCCAACAACTCTGTTATAACCTTCTTGGAAAGGTGCTTTCCAAGCTCATTTGTGGCAGAAATTGGCATTTCCTTCTACATTCTTCTATTCCAATGATCGATCTTCTATTCTCTCTTCCGGAGGCAATGTGATGTTGTTCTCTTCGCTCATCATCTTGAATTGTGAAGATCGTGTTCTTTTCGTGCTTATCCATTTAACCGGAGTGTTATGTCATCTCTTTAAGTTCTTTTCATCTTATCAAGTTTTCCTTCTTCTTTCAGTCGGAGTGCTGCCCAAATTATATCATTCTTATTCCTTCTCTATCTTGTTTTAACCGGAGTGGTTTCAATATCTATCTTATCACTAAACCTCTTGGTTCTCGTCATATCCCATGTTCCTCTTTTCCAACGGAGTGTTTTCAACTTTGTTCATCTTCGTTGTTTTCGGTCTTTCGTTTTGCTCAACCTCTCAAGGTTCTTTGGTTTCACTCGTTTGGCAAAGAAGCAACTTAGCTTTACCTCTTCTCTGTTTCTTCCGTTTTCCCCTCCGGTGTCATTCTAGATCTCGGGACGAGATCCTCTCGTAGTGGTGGAGTGTTGTAACGCCCCAGTTTCGATGCACCAGGTGTCCGCCAGTTATTCGCCGTCCTTGCCATGTCATGTGCTTGCGTGTTGCACTTTGCCATGTCATCATCTGCATTTCATATCATGTCATCATGTGCATCGCATTCGCATACGTGTTCGTCTTATGCATCCGAGCATTTTCCCCGTTGTCCGTTTTGCAATCCGGCGCTCCTATGTGCCCCGGCGTCCCCTTTCACCTTTTTCCGTGAGCGGGTATTAAACCTTCTTGGAATGGACCGAGGTTTGCCAAGCGGCCTTGGTATAGCACCGGTAGACCGCCTGTCAAGTTTCGGGTCAATCGGAGGTCGTTTGATACTCCAACGGTTAACCGGGTGACCGCAAAGGCCTCTGGCGTGTTGCAGCCCAACACCTCTCCAAAGTGGCCCAAAACCCTTCTAAGTCACTCCCATGTCCATCGCCGTTCGATCACGATCGCGTGGCCGAAAACCGCACTCCATTTGGAGCTTCCTAGCCCCCTCTACCTATAAATATGTGATCCCCTCCCGATTTTCCCGCAGTCCAAACCATAGCCCCGCTCCTCGCGCGCCGCCGGACATTTCGTCCCCGCCGCCGGACATGTCCAACGCCACCAGCCACCTCACCCGGACCAATGGGACGCCGCCACGTCAGCGCCGCCGCCACCCTCCTCCACTCCCGTCGCGCCATCTGTCCCGCCGCCTCCTCCCACCACCGCGACCTGCGGGGCCTGAAGCGGGCCCGCCGAGCCCATCCGCCACCGGCCACTGGCCCGCGCGCCGCCCGCCCGGGCCCGAGCTCGCCGCCGGCCGGCCCATCGCGCTCGCGCCGCCGCACCCGCGCCCTCCGCCGCCGCCTCCTCCTCGCGCAGCTCCGCCGCCGCCCGAGCCGCCTCTGCGCCGCCCGCACGCCCCTCGCCGCCGCCGCCTCGAGCTCCGCCGCCTCCCGCGCGCCGCCCGTTCCGCCCGCTGGCGACCTCCGCCGCGGCCGCCGCTCGCCGGCGCCCGCACCCGCGCTGCACACCGCCCGCCGCCGCCTCCGCCGCGCGCCCGCCGCCACCTCACCGCCGCGTCCCCGGCGCTGCTGCCCCTCGCCGGGCGGCCTCCTCGCCGGATCCACCTCGCCCGATCCAGATCCAACCTCCCCGTTAGACTTTTCCCGCGAGGTCCATTTCTTCTAAGTCCCGGAATTCTATCATTTTATTGCCACGTTCATCATGCCATATCTCTGCATCTGTGGCTTCGTTTTGGGCATATAGCATATCAAATTGTTCGCTTCGAGGAGTACATCATTTCATCTCATTGCATAATTTTAATTTGAGCTCATCTTGATGCCCGAAGTGCTGTTAGAAGAGGGCTATGTGATGTTAGTTTCAGATCTGTTTCAGTATATACACTTTTGTCATTTTTGCCATGATTGATGTGTGCACCCTATGAAGTTGAGTCCTACATGTGTTTTGTAACATGCCATGCCATCTTTCCAGAGGTTTATGCCATGTATTTTTGTGATCTTTGTGGTGACTAGCACAAGCATGCAAACTAGGGATCATAATGTTGCTGATTTCAGGGACTTAGTATTTTCACTAAGTCATGTTCTGCTGTTATTTTTATGCCATGTGTTCATGTTGTTTCCGAGAGATCTATGCCTCTTTTGAGCATGATCAGTAAGGATGTTTTGAGCATATGGATTTGCTCTATCCATCCATGCCTTTGTTTGTAATTACGGAGTGCCATAGCTTAGGTCAATCGAGCTCTACTTTTGATATTAAATGTTACTGGCAGATTGTTTACATGTTATTCGATTTTGCCAAGCTTGTTGTAGTTGATCCTTGTATGCTATGATGTTGTTCTTGCCATGCCTAGCTTCTATACTATGTCTTATTGATGGATGTATGCTTAGTTTATTATGCAATGCTCTGTAGTGAGTGCATCGAGCTCGTAAACATGCCTACTTGTTATCTGTTCTTGACATGTCCAGTTTTCTGCTAAGTCTGAAATCTGTAACGAAACTTGCTTAATTGACATGGGTGTTATTATATTTTCTGATCCCTTTTGGCTTATGGTCAGTAAGGGACTTTTGTTAAGTGCTTTGTGTAGATTCATGCCATGCCTTGCCTTGCCATATTGTGTTCCTGTAGCATGTTGTTTCCTTGCTCTAAACATGTCATCCTGATGTTAATTTCTGGAATGATGTTATTTTCACCAAGTCTGTGAACCTGTTATCTTTTGCACTTTTGCCATGCTTGTTTGAACCTGTTGTGGTGTGATTTAGCCGTAGCTCAGTGTTCATCTTTTGTCAAGCATCTTGATTAGATCACCGCCAGATGCTTTGTTGGTACGTTTGGGTGCAGTAGCTTAATTTCTTGTTGCTTGCTAAGTAGCATCATGCTGTTAATGGCAGAGTCTTGTCATTCTTGTTTTGCTTGTCATTTGCAAACCGTGCATCCGATTCCGGTGATCTTTATATCGATTTCAACCAAAATCACCTCACCTTTCCAGTGGCATACTTGGTTTGCCAAGATTATGCCTGGTTAATCTTTTTCCTTCCGAAGCATGCATATGCATTGCATACCACATCTCGCATATCATGCCATGTTTATGTGGTGGTTGTTTACTTTGTTGTTTGCTTCTTTCCGGTGTTGCTTCTTCGGGTTAGTTCCGATAACGTTGCGATTGTGAGGATCCGTTCGTCTACGTCCGTTTGTCTTCTTCATGGACTCGTTCTTCTTCCTTGCGGGATCTCAGGCAAGATGACCATACCCTCAAAATCACTTCTATCTTTGCTTGCTAGTTGCTCGCTCTTTTGCTATGCCTATGCTGCGATACCTACCACTTGCTTAACATGCCTCCTATATTGTTAAACCAAGCATCTAACCCACCTTGTCCTAGCAAACCGTTGTTTGGCTATGTTACCGCTTTGCTCAGCCCCTCTAATAGTGTTGTTAGTTGCAGGTGAAGATGAAGTTTGTTCCTTGTTGGAACATGGAGATGTTGTTCCTTGTTGGAACATGTTTACTTGTTGGGATATCACAATATATTTTATTTAATTAATGCATCTATATACTTGGTAAAGGGTGGAAGGCTCGGCCTTATGCCTGGTGTTTTGTTCCACTCTTGCCGCCCTAGTTTCCGTCATATCGGTGTTATGTTCCCGGATTTTGCATCCCTAACGCGGTCGGGTGATTTATGGGACCCCCTTGACAGTTCATTTTGAATAAGACTTTTCCAGCGAGGCCCAACATTGGTTTTACCATTTGCCTACCACCTATCCCTTTCCCTTGGGTCGGCCAGCCCGAGGGTCATCTTTATTTAGCCCCCCCCCCCCCCCGGGCCAGTGCTTCTCTAAGTGCTGGTTCGAAACGAGCAGACTGCGGGGCCCCCGCGAGGAAACTCTAGGCTTGGTTTTACTCGTAGGATGTCTCATCCGGTGTTGCCCTGAGACCGAGATATGTGCAGCTCCTATCAGGATTGTCGGCGCATCGGGCGGCTTTGCTGGACTTGTTTTATTGCTGTCGAAATGTCTTGTAGCCGGGATTCCGAGACTGATCGGGTCTTCCCGGGGAGAAGGAATATCCTTCGTTGATCGCGAGAGCTTATCATGGGCTAAGTTGGGACACCCCTGCAGGGTTTGAACTTTCGAAAGCCATGCCCGCGGTTATGTGGCAGATGAGAATTTGTTAATGTCCGGTTGTAGAAAACCCGAAGTTGATCTTAATTAAAATACACCAACCGCGTGTGTAACCGTGATGGTCTCTTCTCGGCGGGGTCCGGGAAGTGAACACGGTGTTGGAGTTATGCTTGACGTAAGTAGTTCAGGATCACTTCTTGATCATAGTTGTTCGACCGTGCTTTGCCTTCTCTTCTCGCTCTCATTTGCATATGTTAGCCACCATATATGCTAGTCGCTTGCTGCAGCTCCACCTCACTACCCTGTCCTACCTTTAAGCATAAATAGTCTTGATCTCGCGGGTGTGAGATTGCTGAGTCCCCGTGACTCACAGATACTTCCAAAACCAGTTTGCAGGTGCCGATGAAACCGTGCAGGTGACGCACCCGAGCTCAAGGAGGAGCTCGATGAAGATCTTGTTCATTGCGTTGTTTCGTTTTAGTTGATCAGTAGTGGAGCCCAGTTGGGACGATCGGGGATCTGTGTAGCATCTGGGGTAGTCTTCTTTTATTTTGGTTCCGTAGTCGGACCTTGATTGTATTTGTATGATGTAATGCTTTACTCATGTATTGTGTGAAGTGGCGATTGTAAGCCAACTATGTATCTCTTTCCCTTATGTATTACATGGGTTGTGTGAAGATTACCTCACTTGCGACATTGCTTTCAATGCGGTTATGCCTCTAAGTCGTGCTTCGACACGTGGGAGATATAGCCGAATCGAGGGCGTTACAGAGCATGATTGCAATGTTGTTGGTATGAATTCCTTGAATATCCATGATGCTAATGATATGCAAAGCCACAAGCTTGGGGATGCTATGTTTAACGAAGATGATATTTTTTGTCCCTCAAGTTTTGATGAGCAAATTTATTATGTTGAAAGCATGCCTCCTAATTATGATGATTATATTTATGAAAGTGGATTTGGAGAGGTCGTGACTTTATTTAGTGATGATTCCACTATCTTGGAAGAGGTTTCAATCGATTATGATGAGAACAAAGTTTCTACTTATGATAATTATTGTGATGAAACTTATACTATAAAAAGTAGTGATGATTATATTTATAAAACTTGTCATGATTATGATTACCCTTTTTTCTGAACATTACTCTTTTAATGTGGAAACAATTTATAGTATTCGAGTCTCTTATGATACTCCCACTATTCCGAATGAGAAGAATTTTGCTTATGTGAAGAGTAGTAAAATTTTTGTGCAAGTAGATCATGAAAAGAATGCTTTAGGTGCTGGTTATATTGTTGAATTCATTCATGATGCTACTTATTGACACACGAACACGTCACGTGTACCCTCGACGCCGGGGGTGATGCACCGCAACTCACATCGAAGGAGACCCGACCGACAGCGCGATACGCAAGACAGTCGACGGGCGCTTTTGCAGACCCGAAAACCCCACACCCCCAGGAGGGACCCCGTCAGGGAGTGCGGCGGCTATGGGCTGACCTAGGTCGATTCGCTCGCCCCTAGAGCCTCGGGATTCGCAGCTCTCAAACACAAAGAACAGCGAAGAACGAGAGAGAAAAACGGTGAAGAGATAAAACGTAGATGAAAAAGTAGTATATTGATTTGTTCGATTGTGTGTTGTTCAACCGGCCGTCACCCCCAACATATATAAGAGGCGGCTGGACTTCCCGTACAAGCAAAGGATTTCTCTAGGCTTTCCTTACAAGAAAATTACATCAATTCACGTCCTAGAGTCCTAGTTCTAGTCCCACTCGGATTCAGCCCGAATCTGGTCCAATCTTCTGTCTTGCTCCTTGCGTGGGTCGTGGAATCTGCATATGACTTCCGATGGAGACGGTTCAAATATCAATTTTGTGTGCTTCGACGAGGCCAACAATCCGTATGTTGATCACTTTTCCAAATAAGGCCATCTTGAATACTCCACGGGGTCATCTCTAATTTCAAGTCGGACTCGTTCATGTAGCTGACTGGACCGTCCAACTCTTGCAGCGTCTCTGCAGGTCGTATACTACGTCGGATGATGCTGACTCCAAAAGAAAAGTTGACCGATTCGACGTTACGAATAACTCCCGTGTTGAACACGTTTTCATCCGAAGCCATCTAGACAAGTATTTTAACCCATCTTCAGCATCTGGTCGGATTGGCCTCGACAGTTTCTACTGTTCACGGCGGCAAGCTTTCCCGGCAAGATTACTGTTCACGGCGGCAAGCTTTCCCCGGCAAGGTTACTGTTCACAGCGGCAAGCTCTCCTTCGGCAAGGTTACTATTCACGGCGGCAAGATTTCCCCGGCAAGGTTACTGTTCACGGCGGCAAGCTCTCCTCCGGCAAGGTTACTGTTTATGGCGGTAAGCTTTCCCCGGCAAGGTTACTGTTCACGGCGGCAAGCTTTCCCCGGTAAGGTTTTTGAGGCAGTAAACGACCTTGGATGAAAATGTGCCCAAAAGCAAAGTTGACCGTTTTGACGAGACGAAAAACTTTCGTGTTGAACGTTTTCCAATTCGAGCCCATCTTATGGGACAAAACACTCACGCATTACATCAGACACTTGCCAAAACATGTCTGGTCTCCCGCGTCATATTTCGCCTCTTGACAGGGCTGTATTCAGATAGCTCTAACTTTTGCATACGAACTCGGATTGAGATGATTTTTATATCAAAATCGACCGATTCGACGAGGCGAAGATAATTCATGTAGATCATTCCTTCATCTGAGGTTGTCCTGGAGGCGTAATTGACCAAAAAGCACTTAGAACACCTAAACATGACAATCTGAGTGTAGTTTTGGTCTTTGATATGATGTCGAATAATTATGGTCCAAACATCAAAGTTGTTCCATTCGGCAATGTGAAATTTCTTATTTAGAATATTTTGTCATTTGAGTCCATCTCCATTGCATTCTGCATTGTGCCAAAATCAGGTGTCAACACATGCCCCCCTGTTTTTCGGCAAAGCTTGCATGCCGAAAAATAATTTGCACCATGTTTGTTCTAAGGACGATGTCAACACTCCATCGGCCATCCATTTCTTTCAGGGCGATAATTATGTATCGGCCATGTTTGTGCTAAGGGCGATAATCGTATATCGGCCATTGCCTAGTTAGACTTCCTGCCACACACTCGGGTGGTACTTCTTCAAATATTTGCCATTGAGAGCTCGAGGTAACAATGCCCCTTGTATGGATTCCACCAAATATGAATTTCCGGGAACAACTCTTGTAATCCTAAAAGGACCTTCCCAACTTGGAGACCACTTCCCGAATTTTCTATCTCTAGAACCAATCGGTAGAATCACTTTCCACACTAGATCGCCAACCTGAAAATTCTTCAACTTGACCTTTTTATTGTAAGATCTGCCTACCCTCAGATTGTCCCTCTCTATGGCCCTTAAAGCAGCCAAACGTTTATCAGCAACTTCATCAATGTTGTCCATCATCAAATTGTAAAAGTCCACTGCCGATAAATCATTCTGTTTGGCTATTCTCAAAGCACTCAAATTCACTTCCACTGGTAAAACAGCCTCTTGACAATATACTAGCTCATATGGAGTCACCTTTGTAGCACCATGCCTTGAAATTCTATGTGCCCACAAAGCTTCAGACAACAACTCATGCCATCTCCTTGGGTTATCCTCAATCTTCTTCTTGATGAGCTTGATTAAAATGTTATTGCTAGACTCAGCTTGTCCATTGGCTTGGGCATAATATGGAGAGGAATTGAGCAATTTTATGTTATAAGATTCGGCAAATTCTCTAACTTGGTGTGACATGAAAGAGGAGCCTTGATCTGTAGTCAATGTTTGAGGAATGCTGAATCTATGAATAATGTGCTCGGTTATGAATTTAATCACCTCCGTATGTGTCATGTTCTTGAGACGTACTGCTTCAGACCATTTAGTGAAATAATCGGTTGCCACCAATACGAACCGATGCCCCTTTGAGGAGGACGGATGAATTTGTCCAATAAAGTCTAAACCCCATCCTCTGAAAGGCCACGGCTTGATAATGGGATGTAACATAGCAGCAAGAGCCAACTGAATATCACCAAATTTTTGACAAGCTTCACACCCTTTATAATATCTGAAGCAATCATTAATCATAGTCGGCCAATAAAACCCAGCACGTCGTAGTAACCACTTCATCTTGGGAGCCGACTGATGAGTGCCACAAATACCTTCATGGACCTCTCCCATAGCAATTCTCGCTTGGTCCTCGTCCAAGCACTTTAAAAGAACATCATCAACCGTTCGGCGATAGAGATCATCATCTCTCATTGTGTATTTGAAAGCCATACGCCGAACAGCCCTGTCCACCCTTCTACTAGGATCACACAAATAATCAATGATGGGTTTCCTCCAGTCTTGATTTTCTCCTGCATTGAATATTTCATTAGTGGCCGAAACGGCGGGCTCCGGTTCGGCCTCCCTTATGTTGGCAAGACTAGACATCGGCTTTTCAGAAATATGAAACATGCCACGATCAACATGATAGCCGGATGCTTGTTGTGCCAACTCATTTGCTTTCCAATTGTCATGTCTAGATATATGAGCAATGCTAAAATAATCCAAAGTAGAGATTACATCTAAACATTTATCAAGATAAACATTAAGTGATTCATCCAAACACTGAAAGACTTTGGATATTTGCTGCACCACTAGTAACGAATCACCATAAGCCTCAATATATGTAACACCTATAGCAAGTAACATCTCTAGGCCGAATAACAATGCTTCATATTCGGCTTGATTGTTTGTGCAAAAATATTCTAAGCGGCATGAGGCTTCAAAAACAGCACCATGAGGAGATATATAAACAATACCAACACCTTGGCCATTGCTACAAACTGGACCATCAAAGTATAATCTCCATGGTACTAATGAAACAAGGTTCATATTACTATCATGCTTGTCATAAATCCGATGTTCAACAATGAAATTAGCAACAATTTGGCCCTTCATGGATTTTAGAGATTCATAAGCCAAATCATATTCAATCAAAGCATAAGCCCACTTGCCAATTCTACCACTAAGAATTGGCCTATGCAACATGTATTTAATGACATCAGTCTGACAAGCTACTACGCAAGCACTCGGCACTAAATAATGTCTCAATTTTGTGCAAGCATAATACAAGCATAGACATAATTTCTCAATAAATGTATACCTTGTCTCTGCGTCCAATAAGCGGCGGCTCAAATAAGTGATGGCATGCTCTTTTCCTTCGGTCTCTTGAGTTAGAACAGCACCAATAACTCCCTCCTCTGCTGCAATGTAAAGTTTGAAGGGTTCCCTATGCTTGGGTGCTCTCATCACCGGAGGAGTGCACAAATAATTCTTGATCATATCAAATGCTTCTTGCTGTTTTGCCCCCCAAGTGAAATCAGCATCATTCTTTAACTGAAGGATAGGAGTAAATGCATCAACTTTCCCTGATAGATTAGCTATGAACCTTCTCAAATAATTGACCTTGCCAAGGAACTTTTGCATATCTCTCTTGCATGTTGGAGCCTTCACTTTCTATATAGCTTCTATCTTTTTGGGATCAATCTCTATACCATCTTCATGAATAATGAAACCCAAAAACTTGCCAGCTGACACGCCGAAAGCACACTTCAAAGGATTCATCTTCAGTCCATACTTTTTCATTCTTTCAAAAGCTAAACGCAAATCGACCAAGTGAGATTCAAAAGCATCCGATTTGACAACAATATCATCAATATAAACTTCAAGTATGACACCGAGTAAATCATGAAAAATCAAATTCATAGCCCTTTGATATGTGGCGCCAGCATTTTTTAATCCGAATGTCATCACTGTCCACTCGAATAAACCAAGAAAACCGGGGCAACGAAAACCTGTCTTGGACATGTCCTCTTCGGCCATAAAAATTTGATTGTATCCGGCGTTACCATCTAGAAAGCTAATAACCTTATGTCCAGAAGCATCATTAATAAGCATATCAGCTATTGGCATGGGATACTCATCTTTGGGTGTAGCCCTATTCAAATCTATGAAGTCAATGCACACCCTCAACTTGCCGGATCCTTTTTTCTCCACAGGGACAATGTTAGAAATCCACTCGGCATACCTGCAAGGTCTAATAAAATTAGCTTTAAGCAAACAACCGATCTCTTCCTTGATCCGGTCATATGTTTTTGGATTAAACTTTCTGGCCGATTGTTTATATGGTCTAAAACCAGCCTTTATAGGTAACCGATACTCCACTAGCTCTCGGCTTAAACCTGGCATCTCATGATATTCCCATGCAAAGCAACAAACATATTATTTCAACAGCTCGATCAACTTAGCTTTATGATCGGCTCTTAAATTTGCATTTACAAATGTCGGCCTAGGAGTTAAACCATCTCCTATATCTATCTCTTCTAATGGATCGGCCGATGTAAAACCTTGTCCTAATTTATCCATATCATCTAACTCTTCTATGGACTCATACATATCGTTCTCATTGGACCGATATTCTACAAGTAGCTTTTGTAACCAATCTGAGTTAGGATCCATTTAAACATATCATACCTTGGAGCTGATTGCACTCAGTCGGCTTTAAAGAGACGGGCACGAAACCATTCTTGGTTGCGCTGAGAAAATCGAACTCTGACAAGTCACGTCCCGTCAAGCAAGTAGCATTTGGGTGTTGCCAATCCACCGATGCCTCGGCCAAAGCAACACAGGCCGAGTTATCCGCATGAATGACTTCCACTTCATCATCAACCCACTGGATCAAAAACTGGTGCATAGTGGATGGCACGCACTGGTTTGCATGAACCCAATCACGGCCTAGTATGACGTTGTAGTTACCTTGCACCTCAGCGACAAAGAATGCGGTAGCCAAAGTTTTACTTCCCACCGTGAGATCCACATACATCACACCTTTGGCTTCAGTTTTCTCTTTGCCTTCAAATCCATTGAGCACCATGTTGGTCTTTATCAACTCATTATCATGCAACCCCAATTTTTTGAAGACCGGATACGGCATAAGATTCACCACAGCACCACCATCAACTAGCATCCGAGTGAGCGGTGACCCATTGATATGACCTCTGAGATATAACGGTTTCAGATGCGTTACTGGGTCTTTTGGCTTCTCGAATATTGCATTTTTAGGGCGAAAATCCAGCTGAGTCACCTCCCCTTCCTCATCTACAGCACGAAACTCAGCGGGTAAGTAATACACCATATTAATATCCATACCTTCATGAACCGGTGTAGACTCGTAATCTAACATATCCTCCTCTTCCCCCAGTGTATCCACCGATTCTGAAATTTGTTCGAGCGAAGATGAAGCAATAGGTAACGCAGATGATGCAATGATTACATCGTCCTCCTTTGGTGGTGTAGGTGCTGCTGTGGTGGGTGTAGAAGCCACTGCATCTTGTATTTGTTTGGGCCTCCACACTTGTTTTGTAGGTAACATAGGCCGAGTGTCATTGAACAACTTATCCCTTTGCTTCTCGGCCTCTTGTTCTGCCATCTCTTGACTCCTTAACCTCTGTAGTTTCCTCCTTTGTGTCTTTGTTAGCCCTGGAGGACACCACTTTGGCTGAGTGTATTTAGGATCTCTCGTTTTTACTTGGCTGGTGCTTGCTTCATGATCATTAGCCGAGTGCTTTGGCGCGATAGCAAGTATCAGCTCAGTCGGATTGCTATGCATAATCGGTTGTTGTATGGTGAATGTTTCGGTGCCCAAGATGAGTGAGTCGGCATCGGTTTTTTCCTTGCCTTTGCTTGACTCGACCGTTACAGCACTTGGCGACTTAACACGCCATTCTTGCTTGCCGACCCCTTTTTGATTATCTTGCACTGGCCGATTGACACTATTGTTCAAACGGCCTCGTGTGGGATAAGAAAGTCTCTCATGAACGGGCCTCCTTGGCTCTGCCCAACCCGGATGAAAAGCATAAGGACCCATTGGGGGCTTCCACCATCCCCCATTGAAGTCTCCCATGTAGTATGGCACATAGGGGGGTGGCGGCACCCATGGTCCCGGCGCCCACAACCCATATGGCCTTGCATGATGCTGAAATTCTTCCCGAGGAGGTGATCTTGAGCGCTTCAGATTTGATGACCGGTTGGAGTTAGAACCGGTTGCATGACTAGCATACTTGGACAGCAACATATCAAAAGTTGGCTTGATTTTCTTGCGCTGCACTTTAGCTTCATTCGTTTTCCACTTGCCAACTTCTGGACTCCTGGGCTTGACAAATTTAACACGAGTATTTCCTTGCACTTGCGGTTGCCCCCCGAGTGTAGGATTCTTGATGGTGATTTTGATTATTTCCTTGCCACCGGGTTGCTTGTCAAGCACAACCTGTCTCCCCAAGACCTTGTTGCCCTCCTTGTCTTCCCTGGGCTCACCAACAATGATATTAGCTTTATTAGCAGATTCGGCAACCTCCGGCCGAATGAGTAGCTTCTTCCCCTCTAACTCCATGGTATTCATTGGAAAAGGTTGTTTATCAACTTGCATCTCAGAAAAGTTCAATCGTCCGTCATTAATGGCCGATTGTATCTGTCGTCGAAAAACATTGCAATCGTTAGTAGCATGAGAAAAAGAATTATGATACTTGCAATAAGCGCGCCGCTTCAGCTCTTCAAACGGCGGTAAAGTATGAGATATTCTAATAATCTTAGCCTGCAGCAAAGCATCAAATATTCTATCACACTTAGCAATGTTAAAAGTAAACTTCATATCTTCATCACGATTCTTATGAATCGGTTTCAGATCATTGCAAGTAAATGGTTTGGCTTTAGATGGCCAAACAAATTCAGTAGAAAAAACGTCACCCTCATCGTCTGAGTGATCACTATCATATTCCACCATATTCATCTTTGGACGATCGGCTTTATATCTATGCACTTCTTTGAGGTCTTTGCTTCGGCTTTCCTGAGCCAAAGCCCTTTGTAAGACTTGGTTGATATTTAAGAACTCATAGCCTTCTAGCTTTTCTCTAATGGGAATTCTCAAACCACTCAGCACTAGGTCTGCCAAGTCTCTCTCGGTTATCACCAAACTAAAACACCGATTTTTTGTTTCTCTAAATCTCTTGACATAATCGGAGACCGATTCATCATGCTTCTGTTTAACCGATGTTAGATGTGACAATTTGAGTTCATTGTCGCCGCTATAAAAGTGATCATGAAACTTTTGCTCTAGCTGCGACCAAACCTGAATGGAACCATGTGGTAAAGAAGAAAACCATGAAAATGCGGTACCAGTTAATGATAGAGGAAATAAACGCACTTTCAACTCATTTAGTGAGCCTGCTTCACCTAATTGTGCCAAGTATTGGCAAACATGCTCCCATGTGGTTTTTGTGCCCTCTCCATTGAATTTGACAAAATCTGGAATCTTATATCCCGGAGGGCACTGGATGGCATCAAAGTACTCGGGCTACGGCTTTTGGTAAATCCGATTCCGAGGTAACTCAACTCCAAAATTCTCTCAAAGCATCTTAGCCATCTCCTCTCTAAGATTAGCTAGACCGTCATCCATAGTGGACGATGCAACTTGTGGCAGCGGCATAGGAGGAGTAGGACTACTAGCAGTAGGTATGAACTGTGGCATGTATGCCGAACTATAGTTCGGTAATGGCCGAGTGGTTGTAGCTGTAGGTAGGGTTTGGTTCGGCGTTGCCACCGAACCTGGCATGCTCATAATAGGATTAATGGGTGCAGTCACAATCTGATTTGTTTGAGTAGGATAATAAGTCATCGGCATGGGAGGCACCGATGAGATAGGTAAAGCCAGATTAGGGTTTTGCACACTAGCAGCTACACCATCATTACAACTAGATGATTGAGATATATTTTTCTGAGCATTGGCATTTTCTATGAAAGTTTGATAGACCAGATTGTTACCATCAGCAATACGACTCTCAATCTCAGCCCACTGCTCACGAGAAAAGGTAGTACTCACAGCGGGTTTAACCTGCTCGGCTTGAAGAGGAGGGAACTTGATTTCTTCAATCGGAGTGATGTTGACTTGGCGATCCTTCTTGAATTTTGCAAGGAACTCCTGCAAATCCTTCTCTTCGCGCGCCTTCTTGTACTCCTCATAGACTTGGCGATGATCGGCCGATATCTCATCAAGACTAGGCTTAATGATGTTATCGGCGTCTACCTCAGATGGCTTGGGAAGATCAGACATGGTGGATGATGATGATTGATCTTCTTTCCCCAGCGGAGTCGCCAAAAAGTGTGTTGACACACGAACACGTCACGTGTACCCTCGACGCCGGGGGTGATGCACCGCAGCTCACGTCGAAGGAGACCCGACCGACAGCGCGATACGCAAGATAGTCGACGGTCGCTTTTGCAGACCCGAAAACCCCACACCCCCGGGAGGGACCTCGTCAGGGAGTGCGGCGGATATGGGCTGCCCTAGGTCGATTCGCTCGCCCCTAGAGCCTCAGGATTCGCAGCTCTCAAACACAAAGAACAGCGAAGAACGAGAGAGAAAAACGGTGGAGAGATAAAACGTAGATGAAAAAGTAGTATATTGATTTGTTCGATTGTGTGTTGTTCAACCGGCCGTCACCCCCAACATATATAAGAGGCGGCTGGACTTCCCGTACAAGAAAAGGATTTATCTAGGCTTTCCTTACAAGAAAATTACATCAATTCACGTCCTAGAGTCCTAGTTCTGGTCCCACTCGGATTCAGCCCGAATCTGGTCCAATCTTCTGTCTTGCTCCTTGCGTGGGCCGTGGAATCTGCATATGACTTCCGATAGAGACGGTTCAAATATCAATTTTGTGTGCTTCGACGAGGCCAACAATCCGTATGTTGATCACTTTTCCAAATAAGGCCATCTTGAATACTCCACGGGGTCATCTCTAATTTCGAGTCGGACTCGTTCATGTAGCTGACTGGACCGTCCGACTCTTGCAGCATCTCTGCAGGTCGTATACTACGTCGTATGATGTTGACTCCAAAAGCAAAATTGACCGTTTCGACGTTACGAACAACTCCCGTGTTGAACACGTTTTCATACGAAGTCATCTAGACAAGTATTTTAACCCATCTTCAGCATCTGGTCGGATTGGCCTCGACAGTTTCCACTGTTCACGGCGGCAAGCTTTCCCGGCAAGATTACTATTCACGGCGGCAAGCTTTCCCCGGCAAGGTTACTGTTCACAGCGGCAAGCTCTCCTCCGGCAAGGTTACTGTTCACGGCGGCAAGATTTCCCCGGCAAGGTTACTGTTCATGGCGGCAAGCTCTCCTCCGGCAAGGTTACTGTTCACGGCGGTAAGCTTTCCCCGGCAAGGTTACTGTTCACGGCGGCAAGCTTTCCCTGGCAAGGTTTTTGAGGCAGTAAACGACCTCGGATGAAAATGTGCCCAAAAGCAAAGTTGACCGTTTTGACGAGACGAAAAACTTTCGTGTTGAACGTTTTCCGATTCGAGACCATCTTCTGGGACAAAACACTCACGCATTACATCAGACACTTGCCAAAACATGTCTGGTCTCCCGCGTCATATTTCGCCTCTTGACAAGGCTGTATTCAGATAGTTCTAACTTTTGCATACGAACTCGGATTGAGATGATTTTTATATCAAAATCGACCAATTCGACAAGACGAAGATAATTCATGTAGATCATTCCTTCATCCGAGGTTGTCCTGGAGGCGTAATTGACCAAAGAGCACTTAGAACACCTAAACATGACAATCTGAGTGTAGTTTTGGTCTTTGATATGATGCCGAATAATTATGGTCCAAACATCAAAGTTGTTCCATTCGGCAATGTGAAATTTCTTATTTAGAATATTTTGTCATTTGACTCCATCTCCATTGCATTCTGCATTGTGCCAAAATCAGGTGTCAACACTAGTGAAAATTATTATGAGGGAGGAATATATGCTTGTAGGAATTGCAATAATATCGAGTTTCCTCTCTATGTGCTTAAAGGTTTGAAGTTATGCTTGTTTTGCCTTCCTATGATAGTTGATTATTGTTCCCATAAGTTGTTTGCTCACAAAATCCCTATGCATAGTAAGTGAGTTATACTTAAATGTGCTAGTCATATTTTTCATGATGCTCTCTTTATATTTCAATTCTTATGTTTTATATGAGCATCATTGAAATCATCATGCCTAGCTAGGGGCGTTGAACGATAGCGCTTGTTGGGAGGCAACCCAACTTTATTTTTGCTTCTTGCTTTGTAGTTCTGTTTAGGAATAAATAATCCATCTAGCTTCTGTTTAGATGTGATTTGTGTATTAATTAGTGTTTGTGCCAAGTTAAACCTATAGGATCTTCTTGGATTATAGTTATTTGATCTTGCTGAAAATTCCAGAAACTTTCTGTTCATGAAAACAATTGTTAAAAATTACCAGAACGTGATATAATATTGATTCCAATTGAAGAAGATCAATAAAAAAATTATTTAGGTCGTCCTATTTTGGCAGAATTTTTAGAGTTCCAGAAGTTTGCGTTAGTTACAGATTACTAAAGACTGTTCTGTTTTTGACAGATTCTGTTTTTTCGTGTGTTGTTTGCATATTTTGATGAATCTATGGCTAGTAAAATAGTTTATAAACCATAGATACGTTGGAATACAGTAGGTTTAACATTAATATAAATAAAGAATGAGTTCATTACAGTACCTTGATGTGGTGTTTGGTTTTGTTTTGCTAACGGAGCTCACGAGTTTTCTGTTGAGTTTTGTGTTGTGAAGTTTTCAAGTTTTGGGTAACTATTCGATGGACTATGGAATAAGGAGTGGCAAGAGCCTAAGCTTGGGGATTCCTAAGGCACCCAAGGTAATATATAAGGATAACCAAGAGCCTAAGCTTGGGGATGCCCCGGAAGGCATCCCCTCTTTCGTCTTCATTCATCGGTAACTTTACTTGGAGCTATATTTTTATTCACCACATGATATGTGTTTTGCTTGGAGCGTCATTTTATTTTCTTTTGTTTTGCTTGTTGTCTGAATAAAATATCAAGATCTGAAATTATTAAATGGGATAGTCTTCACATAGTTGCATAATTATTCGACTACTCATTGATCTTCACTTATATCTTTCGGAGTAGTTTGTTGTTTGCTCTAGTGCTTCACTTATATCTTTTAGAGTACGGCAGTGGATTTATTTTGAAGAAATATAAGAACTCTCATGCTTCACTTATATTATTTTGAGAGTCTTTATAACATCATGGTAATTTGCTTTGGTTATGAATTTAGTCCTAAATTGATGGGCATCCAAGAGGGATATAATAAAAACTTTCATATAAAGTGCATTGAATACTATGAGAAGTTTGATTCCTTATGATTGTTTTGAGATATGGGGATGGTAATATTAGAGTCATGCTAGTTGAGTAGTTGCGAATTTGAGAAATACTTGTTCTAAAGTTTGTGATTTTCGTAGCATGCACGTATGGTGAACCGTTATGTGATGAAGTCGGTTTATTGATTGTCTTCCTTATGAGTGGCGGCCGGGTACGAGTGGTGGTCTTTTCCTACCAATCTATCCCCCTAGGAGCATGCACATAGTACTTTGTTTCGATAACTAATAGATTTTTGCAACAACTATATGAGTTCTTTATGACTAATGTTGAGTGCATGGATTATACGCACTCTCACCCTTCCACCAATTCTAGCCTCTCTAATACCGCGCACCTTTCGCCGGTATCATACACCCACCATATACCTTCCTCAAAACAGCCACCATACCTACTTATTATGGCATTTCTATAGCCATGCCGAGATATATTCCCATGCAACTTTCCACCGTTCCGTTTATTATGACATGCTCCATCATTGTCATATTGCTTTGCATGATCATGTAGTTGACATTGTATTTGTGGCAAAGCTACCGTTCATAATTCTTTCATACATGTCACTCATGAGTCATTGCACATCCCGGTACACCGCCGGAGGCATTCATATAGAGTCATATTTTGTTCTAAGAATCGAGTTGTAATTCTTGAGTTGTAAGTAAATAAAAGTGTGATGATCATCGTTATTAGAGCATTGTCCCAGTGAGGAAAGGATGATGGAGACTATGATTCCCCCACAAGTCGGGATGAGACTCCGAACTAGAGAGAGAGAGAGAGAGAGAGAGAGAGAGAGAGAGAGAGAGGCCATAAAAAGAGAGAGAAAGAGAGAGAGAGAGAGAGAGAGAGAGAGAGAGAGAGAGAGGCCATAAAAAGAGAAAAGGCCAAATAAAAAATAAAAAATGAGAGAAAAAGAAAGAAGGGACAATGCTACTATCCTTTTACCACACTTGTGCTTCAAAGTAGCACCATAATCTTCATGATAGAGAGTCTCCTATTTTGTCACTTTCATATACTAGTAGGAATTTTCATTATAGAACTTAGCTTGTATATTCCAATGATGGGCTTCCTCAAAATGCCCTAGGTCTTCGTGAGCAAGCAAGTTGGATGCACACCCACTTAGTTTCTTTTATTGAGCTTTCATACACTTATAGCTCTAGTGCATCCGTTGCATGGCAATCCCTACTCACTCGCATTGATATCTATTGACGGGAATCTCCATAGCCCGTTGATACGCCTAGTTGATGTGAGACTATCTTCTCCTTTTTGTCTTCTCCACAACCACCATTCTATTCCACATATAGTGCTATATCCATGGCTCATGCTCATGTATTGCGTGAAGATTGAAAAAGTTTGAGAATGTCAAAAGTATGAAACAATTGCTTGGCTTGTCATCGGGGTTGTGCATGATTTAAATACTTTGTGTGGTGAAGATAGAGCATAGCCAGACTATATGATTTTGTAGGGATAACTTTCTTTGGCCATGTTATTTTGAGAAGACATAATTGCTTTGTTAGTATGCTTGAAGTATTATTGTTTTCATGTCAATATTAAACTTTTTTTTTGAATCTTATTGATTTGTATATTCATGCCACAATAAAGAAAATTACATTGAGAATTATGCTAGGTAGCATTCCACATCAAAAATTCTGTTTTTATCATTTACCTACTCGAGGACGAGCAGGAATTAAGCTTGGGGATGTTGATACGTCTCCAACGTATCTATAATTTTTGATTGTTCCATGCTATTATATTATCTGTTTTGGATGTTTATGGGCTTTATTATACACTTTTATATTATTTTTGGGACTAACCTATTAACCCAGAGCCTAGTGCCAGTTTCTGTTTTCTTTCTTGTTTCAGTGTTTTGCAGAAAAGGTATATCAAACGGAGTCCAAACGGAATGAAACCTTCAGGAGAGTTATTTTTGGAACGGAAGCAATCCAGGAGACTTGGAGTACACGTCAGGGAATCAACAAGGAGAGCACGAGGCAGGGGGCACGCCTACCCCGCCCCCCAGGCGCGCCCTCCACCCTCGTGGGCCCCTCGTGGCTCCACTGACCGACTTCTTTCGCCTATATATATCCATATACCCTAAAAACTTAGGGGAACATAATAGATCGGGAGTTCCGCCGCCGCGAGCCTCTGTAGCCACCAAAAACCAATCGAGACCATGTTCCGGCACCCTGCCGGTGGGGGGAACCCTCACCGGTGGCCATCTTCATCATCCCGGCGCTCTCCATGACGAGGAGGGAATAGTTCACCCTCGGGGCTGAGGGTATGTACCAGTAGCTATGTGTTTGATCTCTCTCTCTCTCTCTCGTGTTCTTGAGGTGATACGATCTTGATGTATCACGAGCTTTGCTATTATAGTTGGATCTTATGTTGTTTCTCCCCCTCTACTCTCTTGTAATGGATTGAGTTTTCCCTTTGAAGTTATCTTATCGGATTGAGTCTTTAAGGGTTTGAGAACACTTGATGTATGTCCTGCCATGCTTATCTGTGGTGACAATGGGATATCACGTGATCCACTTGATGTATGTTTTGGTGATCAACTTGCGGGTTCCGCCCATGAACCTATGCATAGGGGTTGGCACACGTTTTCGTCTTGACACTCCGGTAGAAACTTTGGGGCACTCTTTGAAGTACTTTGTGTTGGTTTGAATAGATGAATCTGAGATTGTGTGATGCATATCGTATAATCATACCCACGGATACTCGAGGTGACATTGGAGTATCTAGGTGACATTAGGGTTTTGGTTGATTTGTGTCTTAAGGTGTTATTCTAGTACGAACTCTACGATAGATCGAACAGAAAGAATAGCTTCATGTTATTTTACTACGGACTCTTGAATAAATCGACCAGAAAGGATAACTTTGAGGTGGTTTCGTACCCTACCATAATCTCTTCGTTTGTTCTCTGCTATTAGTGACTTTGGAGTGACTCTTTGTTGCATGTTGAGGGATAGTTATATGATCCAATTATGTTATTATTGTTGAGAGAACTTGCACTAGTGAAAGTATGAACCCCTAGGCCTTGTTTCCTAGCAGTGCAATACCGTTTGTGCTCACTTTTATCATTAGTTACCTTGCTGTTTTTACATTTCAGATTACAAATACTCATATCTATCATCCATATTGCACTTGTATCACCATCTCTTCGCCGAACTAGTGCACCTATACAATTTACTATTGTATTGGGTGTGTTGGGGACACAAGAGACTCTTTGTTATTTGGTTGCAGGGTTGTTTGAGAGAGACTGAGGGAGTCCTGGATTAGGGGGTGTACGGATAGCCGGACTATAACCTTTGGCCGGACTCCTGGACTATGAAGATACAAGATTGAAGACTTCATCCCATGTCCGGACGGGACTTTCCTTGGCGTGGAAGGCAAGCTTGGCGATACGGATATGTAGATCTCCTTCCGTTGTAACCGACTCTGTGTAACCCTAGCCCTCTCCGGTGCCTATATAAACCGGAGGGTTTTAGTCCGTAGGACGAACAACAATCATACCATAGGCTAGCTTCTAGGGTTTAGCCTCTCTGATCTCGTGGTAGATCTACTCTTGTACTACCCATATCATCAATATTAATCAAGCAGGAGTAGGGTTTTACCTCCATCGAGAGGGCCCGAACCTGGGTAAAAACATTGTGTCCCTTGTGTCCTGTTACCATCCGCCTAGACGCACAGTTCGGGACCCCCTACCCGAGATCCGCCGGTTTTGACACCGACATTGGTGCTTTCATTCAGAGTTCCTCTGTGTCGTCACTTTTAGGCCCGATGGCTCCTCCGATCGTCAACAGCGATGCAGTCCAAGGTGAGACTTTTCTCCCCAGACAGATCTTCATATTCGGCGGCTTTGCACTGCGGGCCAATTCGCTTGGCCGTCTGGAGCAGATTGAAAGCTATGCCCCTGGACATCAGGTCAGGTTTGGAAGCTTGAACTACACGGCTGACATCCACGGAGACTTGATCTTCGTTGGATTCGAGCCGCAGCCGGGCGCGCCGCACTGTCATGATGGGCATGAGCTAACTCTGCCATCGAACAGTGTCCTGGAGGCCGCACCCGCGTTAGCTCCGACCCTTAGCTCGGAGCCAATTGCGCCGATCAAAGACGGGTGGCTAGACACCGCCTTGGGGGCTGCAGTCTCAACGGCGATCGAGCCGAACACTAGCCTTATCCTCCGTGAAGCCCGTGACACCAGGGTGTCGGACTCTTATCCGGACTCCGAACCCTCCGCACCCCTGCCAATCGAATCCGGTTGGGCGCCGATCATGGAATTCACCGCCGCGGATATCTTTCAGTACTCGCCCTTCGGCGATATCCTGAATTCACTAAGGTCTCTCTCTTTATCAGGAGAGTCCTGGCCGGATTATGGCCAACAGGATTGGGATGCAGACGACGAAGAGATTCGATGCCCACCCACCACCCACTTCGTAGCCACTGTCGATGATTTAACCGACATGCTAGACTTCGACTCCGAAGACATCGATTATAGGGCACTGAAAAGCCACCTCGTCATATGACATATATATGGTGGACACACCCAAAGAAGGCAATGGCGACGGAACAACGGGGGATGACCCCTCCAAGAAGCAACCCAGCACCGGCGTCAGCGGCGCCGCTATAAGTCTCGCCAAAACAAAAACGGTGATACCGGCACGGGAGATAATAACACCCCGGACAGTGTCGAAGACAACTCCCTCCAGCAAGACTCCGCACAGGAGTATGGAGAGGCCAGCCCCCCTGAGAGGGCGGCAGACAGAGAGGAAGAGGATGATCATTACATGCCTCCCTCCGAAGACGAGGCAAGCCTCGGCGACGACGAATTTGTCGTGCCAGAGGATCCCGTCGAACAAGAGCGCTTTAAGCGCAGGCTTATGGCCATGGCGAGTAGCCTTAAGAAAAAACAGCAACAGCTTAGAGCTGATCAAGATTTGCTAGCCGACAGATGGACTGAAATCCTTGCGGTCGAGGAATACGAACTCGAACGCCCCTCCAAGAGCTACCCAAAGCGCAGGTTGCTACCCCGATTGGAGGAGGAAGCAATTAAACCTACATCACCAGCGCATGAGACGGCTGATCGGCCACCTCCCAGCCGCGACAGAGAGGCCTCTCGGCCCTCCACTCAAGCCGCACCCCGGCGTCGCTCAAAAAATACCAAGGCACGGGGAAACGCGCCAGACCTGCGCGATATATTGGAGGACAAGGCAAGGCAAACAAGGTCGATCAACGGATTGCATGGGCGCCCCACGACACGAGACAATAACCGTCATGCCGGATACAGTAAGTCTGGCCGGGCCGAACACAGTAGACAAAGCTCATCTGAGCTACGTCGTGATATAGCCCAGTACATAGGGGCTGCACACCCACTATGCTTCACAGATGAAGTAATGGATCATCAAATCCCAGAGGGTTTCAAACCCATAATCATCGAATCATATGATGGCACAACAGACCCTGCGGTATGGATCGAGGACTATCTCCTTCACATCCACATGGCCCGCGGTGATGATCTACACGCCATCAAATACCTCCCGCTCAAGCTTAAAGGACCAGCTCGGCACTGGCTTAACAGCTTGCCAACAGAATCAATTGGTTGTTGGGAGGATCTGGAAGCCGCATTCCTCGACAATTTCCAGGGCACCTATGTGCGACCACCAGACGCCGATGACCTGAGCCACATAATTCAGCAACCAGATGAATCTGCCCGACAATCCTGGACACGGTTCTTAACCAAGAAAAATCAAATCGTCGACTGTCCGGACGCCGAGGCCCTAGCGGCCTTCAAGCATAACATCCGTGACGAGTGGCTTGCCCGGCACCTCGGACAGGAAAAGCCGAAATCTATGGAAGCCCTCACGACACTCATGACCCGCTTTTGCGCGGGAGAAGAAAGCTGGCTGGCTCGTAGCAACAACATGACCAAGAGCCCTGGTAATTCGGATACCAAGGACAGCAATGGCAGGTCGCGTCGCAACAAGCACAAGCACCGCATTAACAGCGATAACGCAGAGGATACGGCAATTAATGTCGGATTCAGAGGCTCTAAACCCGGTCAGCGGAAAAAGCCATTCAAAAGAAATACTCCGGGGCCGTCCAGTTTGGACCGAATACTCGACCGCTCGTGCCAAATACATGGCACCCCCGAAAAGCCATCCAATCACACCAACAGTGATTGTTGGGTGTTCAAGCAGGCCGGTAAGTTAAATACCGAAAATAGAGACAAGGGGCTGCACAGCGATGAGGACAAAGAGCCCCGACCGCCGAACAATAGTGGACAGAAGGGCTTCCCCCCACAAGTGCGGACGGTGAACATGATATACGCAACCCACATCCCCAAGCGGGAGCGGAAGCGTGCACTCAGGGACGTATATGCGTTGGAGCCAGTCGCCCCAAAGTTCAACCCATGGTCCTCCTGCCCGATCACTTTTGATCGAAGGGGCCACCCCACTAGCATCCGTCATGGCGGATTCGCCGCATTGGTTCTAGACCCAATCATTAACGGATTTCATCTCACTAGAGTCCTTATGGACGGTGGAAGCAGCCTCAACCTGCTTCATCAGGATACAGTGCGGAAAATGGGAATAGATCCCTCAAGGATTAAACCCACAAAATGACCTTTAAGGGCGTCATACCAGGTGTAGAGGCCAACTGTACAGGCTCAGTTACACTTGAAGTGGTCTTTGGATCCCCGGATAATTTCCGAAGCGAGGAGTTAATCTTCGACATAGTCCCGTTCTGCAGTGGCTATCATGCACTGCTCGAACGAACCGTGTTTGCAAAGTTCAATGTGGTTCCGCACTACGCCTACCTAAAGCTCAAGATTCCAGGCCCTCGAGGAGTCATTATGGTCAATGGAAACACCGAACGCTCTCTCCGAGCGGAGGAGCATACGGCGGCTCTGGCAGCGGAAGTACAAAGCAGCCTCTCAAGGCAATTCTCCAGTCCGGCTATTAAATGTCCGGACACCGTCAAGCGTGCCCGGAGTAACCTACAACAAGACCGCGTGGCATGTCCCGAGCAAGCGTAGCAATGCGGCCCCAACCCCAGCCCTCGCAAAACTGCGAAATCAGTACCACGCGTACATAACTACGCTCTGAAAATTCCATGGGCACAGGGGGGCACGGCCACGGCATGCCCTAAATGCGGCTCAACCGCACTAGGGGCTCCCGATTTCGTCATTTTTTCTTACTTTCAGGACTCCATCATCCGAAGGCCTGTCCGGCAATACAATCGCCGAACACACGATGCAACAACCAAGGAGGCAAGAAGCTACGTCGAACTCCCAGGTGGTCTCTATAACGAGCAAAATACCTGTCTTACATATCGCCTCACAGCTCGCACCGGGAGGGGGACATGTCAAATAGTCCCATCTCTTGCTTATCGCATTATTTGTATCGTTCTGCTTTTTACCGCAGCCTTTTTGAATAAACAATGCTTAGCTTCAGCTTATTATTGCATTCTCTATTCATTTCTTTCTCTTTTCATATATATGTTCAGTTATGACATTTAGCACCCGTACACTTTTGTATGGCCAATACGCCAGGGGCTCAAGCACCCCATAATATGATGTGAGAAGTTCGAACATTTTCATAAGTGCGGCCCTCCGATCTTATAGCATTATATGCATCAGCTCCGAATCATGTCTTTGGTCAATAGTTGGGTTTGCCCGGCTCCCATGTTTTGGTACCTTACGTTCCGCTAAATCGGCTAAGGTAGCGCTGGGAAAACTACTGCGATTGTGCCCCAATTGAGCTCGGTTGAGCACCTTAGTAGAGAAAGCTAAAACTAACTGTCATGATAGGGCGAGAGCTGGCCGCTATTCGAGAGGTTTTGAGTCCTTAAAGACTTATGCCGCTTAGAGCGAGGGGTCGGCTTTGTCCGGCATAAGGCGTGTATAGCGCCCCGAACTCGGTCTTCCGAACACTAGGGGCTTCGCCGAAATTTAAAATTATAGAATTCTCTGGCTAAGTGAGAGTGATAACGCATTATAGTCCGATTGCCTTGTTCGTTGTGCTGAGCACCTCCCTCGAAGGACCCAAGAATGGGAAAAAGAGTGCTTAGGTTTATCCCGAACACCCCAGCACTCGTGGCATGGGGGCAAAAGCCGACGACTCGCCATCTCTCAAATTTAATAAACGGTCGCATAGAAGGTAATATTTTAAATTAAACAAGCGTTGCATAGCGCATATGAACAAGTTTTCAGCGTACAGGATAACACGAGCGAGTTTACTCAAAAATTACATCTCTGGCACATTCATCTGCCACAAGGCGGGCACCCTTCAGGACGCCCTCATAGTACATCTCGAGGTGGCGGTGCTCCTTGCCCGGCGGTGGCCCGTCCTTCACAAGCTTCTCCGCATCCATCTTGCCCAGTGCACCTTAGCACGGGCAAGGGCCCTACAGGCACGTTCGATGCAGACGGAGCGCTTGACGACTTCAAGCCTTGGACAAGCGTCCACCAGCCGCCTCACCAGCCCGAAGTAGCTACCAGGCAGGGCCTCTCCAGGCCACAGTCGAACTATAAAGCCCTTCATGGCATGTTCGGCCACCTTATGGAGCTCGACCAGCTGCTTCAGCTGGTCGCTCAGGGGCGCCGGATGTCCGGCCTCAGCATACTGAGACCAGAACACCTTCTCTGTCGAGCTCCCCTCCTCGGCCTGGTAAAAGGCGGCAGCGTCCGACACGCTGCGGGGCAAATCTGCGAATGCTCCTGGAGAGCTCCGGACCCGGGTAAGTAACAAGTAATTCACTTTGATGTGCTTGCTTTGCATAAAGAATGCCTTACCCGCCGTTATCTTCTTCATCCCCTCAACTTCCTGGAGGGCTTTCTGGGCTTCGGCCTTGGCAGATTTGGCGCTTTCAAGGGCCGTCGCGAGCTCGGACTCTCGCGTCTTTGAGTCAAGCTCCAAACTCTTGTGTTTCTTCACGAGAGCCTGGAGCTCTTGCTGCACCTCGCCAACCCGCGCCTCATGCTTCTCCCGCTCGGTGCGCTCCGTGGCCGCCCTCTTTTCGGCCTCGGACAGCGCTTGCCTAAGGGTTGCCACCTCAGTCGTGGCCCCTATTACACCAATAGCGATCCTGTCATTTTTTGCAACTGCATCTTTTTATAATATACTCCACAAGGTATTACTTACCTTCTTTTTCCCTGAGCTCCTTCTTGGCAAGGCCGAGCTCTCACTCGGACCGCTCAAGGCTCTGCTTCAGCGCATCCACCTCCGCAGTCAGTGCGGCGGAGGCTAGCAGCGAAGCCTGCATACGCATATTGACTTAATTCTGTTAGACTCCTGCGAATGTTATTAGATCCTCTATTCGGCTTTTCTTTCCGAACGCCAAACAGAGCATCAGGGGCTACTGTCTATGCGGTAATATTTTCACATATTTTTTCACATACCTCAAAGCCTGTCAACAGGCTGGCACAGGCTTCGGTCAGCCCGCTCTTGGCGGACTGAACCTTCTGGATCACCGCACTCATAATAGTGCGGTGCTCCTCGTCGATGGAGGCGCCGTTAAGCACCTCCAACAAGTTATCTGGTGCCTCCGGTTGGACGGAGGTCGCCAGCGTCGTAGGCCTGCCCTTCTTCTTAGGGGGCCGCCCGCCGGACTCCGGAATCTTTAAAGGTTTCGGTGCGGTGTCCGGCCCAGG
This sequence comes from Aegilops umbellulata, assembly GCA_032464435.1. Lineage (NCBI taxonomy): Eukaryota > Viridiplantae > Streptophyta > Magnoliopsida > Poales > Poaceae > Aegilops > Aegilops umbellulata. Next base: position 66,101,142 of record CP136057.1, read on the forward strand.
GCCGGACTTGGAGCCCGTGGGGGTCTTATCCCCTTTGCACCTGGAGTCCGGGAGGTCGCCTTGCGGCGCCTCCAGGACCACATCCCCCTGGCTTGGAACCTTTTGGGACAACACCTCGGCATCGTCCGTAGGGGGAGGGGAGGTAGCGGCCGGAAGTGAAAAGCTATTCACATCCGACAAATCCAAGGAGCCGCTCGAAGATACGTCGAGCCGATCTCGGGCCGGACTACATGATTATATTCGGCGTTAGGGAAAGCTGTGCAATAAAGGAACACTATGAGTCACTCTGGTGTCCGAATACTTACGACTTCGCCAGGGGCTTAGCCCTGGGCGGCCACTCCTCCTCGCTGTCGGGGGCGTTGGTGGAGTAGTCCGGAGGAAGGGTCTTTCCCTTCTTGGACCCTCCGGCCTCCCCAGTTGGGGCGGCCTTCCTTTTCTTTTCTCCCCCTGTTGGGGAAGAAACCTTTCTTTCCTCCTCGTCTTCGTGGGAGGAGTGCGCCTCGGAGTCATCAGCCGATGAGTCCGATAACAACTCACGCCGGGAACCCGAAGGGTTCCCGTGGCCTTCTTTTTGGCCTTCTTTTCTGGCACCACATAAGGCGCCGGAGCCAGCAGCTTCGTCAAGCTGGCGTCTGCTGGGTCTTCGGGCAAAGGAGCCGGACAGTTAATCTGCCCGAACGTCTCCTGCCAATCCTGTCAAAGGCATGGGAGTTTAGATCCCACATAAAGTCAAACTATGAAAGACAAGTATCCTATAAGAGGTAAATAGCTTACCGCGTTGGCTTGGCGCTGCGCGGAGAATCCGTGATCCTCGGTAGCGGATGTGGGAGCCTAGGCGCCCTTGAATAGCACCTTCCAGGCATCTTCGTACGTTGTGTCAAAGAGCCGGCTCAGAGTTCGGTGCTGGGCCGAGTCGAACTCCCATAAATTGAAAGCCCGTTGTTGACACGGGAGGATCCGGCGGATGAGCATAACCTGGACCACATTGACTAGCTTGAGCTTCTTGCTCACCAGGTTCCGGACACACGTTTGGAGTCCGGTCACCTCCTCCGCACTACCCCACAGCAGACCCGTCTCTTTCCAGGAGGTGAGCCGCGTAGGGGCTCCGGATCGGAACTCGGGGGCTGCGATCCATTCGGGGTCACGCGGCTCGGTGATGTAGAACCACCCCGATTGCCACCCCTTTATGGTCTCCACAAAGTAGCCCTCGAGCCATAGGACGTTGGGCATTTTGCCCACCATGGCACCTCCGCACTCCGCCTGGCGGCCGCCCACAACCTTCGGCTTGACATTAAAAGTCCTCAGCCATAAGCCGAAGTGGGGCCGGATGCAGAGGAAGGCCTCGCACACGACGATAAACGCCGAGATGTTGAGGATGAAGTTTGGGGCCAGATCGTGGAAGTCCAGGCCGTAGTAGAACATGAGCCCCCGGATGAATGAGTGGAGGGGGAATCCCAGTCCGCGAAGGAAATGGGTAAGGAAGACGACCCTCTCATGGGGCCTGGGGGTGGGGATGAGCTGCCCCTCATCGGGGAGCCGGTGCCCGATGTTGTCGGGCAGGTATCCGGCTCTCCTCAGCTTTTTGACGTCTCCCTCCGTGACGGAGGAGACCATCCACTTGCCTCCCGCTCGAGACATGGTTGAGAAGGTTGAGGAACGGAATGCGGACTTGGGCGCTGGAGCTCGAGTATGCGGAGATGGATGAACAAAGGAGGAAGAAGGCGTGGGTGAAAAGGCGGATTCTTATCCCCTTATATGGGCGGACGAAACTATGCGTCCCCACCAGCCTGGTAAAACTCGCTTATCTCCCAAGCGCTATAATCAATGGCGCGGTTGGGTTACCCACGCCCGTATTGATGAGAATCCCGTAATAAGGGGACACGATCTCTACTTTGACAAGACGTGCCAAGGAAATCGCCTCGCTAAACGCGCTGAGGTGGGATAGTAAAAACGATTCGAATAAAGGCTTGGCTGTGGTGTGATGTCATGCTACGGAATACGTCAATAGATTAGATTTGTGTAAATATTATTCTCTCTACGATGGTATGTGGAACTTATTTTGCAGAGCCGGACACTATTCTTGTGTTCAAAATCTTATATGAAGTATTTGGAGGAGGAACCCGCCTTGCAATGTCGAAGACAATTTGCGCGCCGGACTCGTCGTCATTGAAGCCTGGTTCAGGGGCTACTGAGGGAGTCCTGGATTAGGGGGTGTCTGGATAGCCGGACTATAACCTTTGGCCGGACTCCTGGACTATGAAGATACAAGATTGACGACTTCGTCCCGTGTCCGGATGGGACTTTCCTTGGCGTGGAAGGCAAGCTTGGCGATACGGATATGTAGATCTCCTTCCGTTGTAACTGACTCTGTGTAACCCTAGCCCTCTCCAGTGTCTATATAAACTGGAGGGTTTTAGTCCATAGGACGAACAACAATCATACCATAGGCTAGCTTCTAGGGTTTAGCCTCTCTGATCTCGTGGTAGATCTACTCTTGTACTACCCATATTATCAATATTAATCAAGCGGGAGTAGGGTTTTACCTCCATCGAGAGGGCCCGAACCTGGGTAAAAACATTGTGTCCCTTGTCTCCTGTTACCATCCGCCTAGACGCACAGTTCGGGACCCCCTACCCGAGATCCGCCGGTTTTGACACCGACAGAGACCATCTTCAACCTACGCCTCCCACGGATTGATAAACCTTAGGTCATCCACTTGAGGGAAATTTGCTATTGTCCTACAAACCTCTGCACTTGGAGGCCCAACAACGTCTACAAGAAGAAGGTTGCGTAGTAGACATCACTTAGCATTATGATCGTTACAGTTTCATTGCTACTGCTTTCTTCATGACTTATACATGTTCCTCAGACTATAAGATTATGCAACTCCCGAACACCGGAGGAACACCTTGTGTGCTATCAAACGTCACAACGTAACTGGGTGACTATAAAGATGCTCTGTGTTTGTTGAGTTGTCCTAGATCGAGATTAGGATTTGTCACTCCGTGTATCGGAGAGGTATCTCTGGGCCCTCTCGGTAATGCACATCACTATAAGCCTTGCAAGCATTGTGACTAATGAGTTAGTTGCGGGATGATGCACTACGGAACGAGTAAAGAGACTTGCCGATAACGAGATTGAACTAGATATGAGGATACCGACGATCGAATCTCGGGCAAGTAACATACCGATGACAAAGGGAACAACGTATGTTGTTATGCGGTTTGACCGATAAAGATCTTCGTAGAATATGTAGGAGCCAATATGAGCATCCAGGTTCCGCTATTGGTTATTGACCGGAGATGTGTCTCAGTCATGTCTAAATAGTTCTCGAACCCATAGGGTCCGCACGCTTAACGTTCGATGACGATTTGTATTATGAGTTATGCGATTTGATGACCGAAGTTTGTTAGGAGTCCTGGTTGAGATCGGGGACATGACGAGGAGTCTCTAAATGGTCGAGAGGTAAAGATCGATATATTGGAAGGCTATATTCAGACATCGGAAAGGTTCCGAGTGATTCGGGTATTTTTCAGAGTACCAGAGAGTTACGGTTTCGCGGGGAGAAGTATTGGGCCTTATTTGGCCATACGGGAATAGAGGAGGCAGGCCAAAGGGTAGGAGGCATGCCCCCCCATGGGTCCCAATTGGACTAGGGGAAAGGGGGCGGCGCCCCCCCCCCCTTGCCCTTTCCTACTCCCTCTCTTTCCCTCTTTCTTCTCTCCTACTCCGGAAAGGAAAAGGGGAATCCTACTAGGACTTGGGAGTCCTAGTAGGACTCCCCACACTTGGTGCGCACCCTCTAGGGATGGCCTCCTCCTCCTCCCTCCTTTATATACGTGGGCAGGGGACACCCCAAAGGCACAACAGACAATCTCTTAGCCGTGTGCGGTGCCCCCCTCCATAGTTACACACCTCGGTCATATTGTCGTAGTGCTTAGGCGAAGCCCTGCGCCAGTAACTTCATCATCACCGTCACCACGCCGTCATGCTGACGGAACTCTCCCTCGGCCTCAACTGGATCAAGAGTACGAGGGACGTCATCGAGCGGAACGTGTGCCGAACACGGAGGTGCCGTACGTTCGGTGCTAGGATCGGTCGGATCATGAAGACGTGCGACTACATCAACTGCGTTGATAAAACGCTTCCGCTTTCGGTCTACGAGGGTGCGTGGACACACTCTCCCGCTCGTTGCTATGCATCACCTAGATGGATCTTGCGTGTGCGTAGGATTTTTTTGAAGTTACTGTGTTCCCCAACAGGCGGCAGAGCTACAAGACATCCAACGCTGAGGGGAGAGAAGAAAGGAGAGAGCAAATGGAATCGGCAGGTAGCTGTGGATTTGGTGCAATGTATGGTGGGGACTGGGCATTGGGTCCGACATGGCAGACACACTCGGGTCTCCCCATATCCACCCTACATTTGGGCTGGATATGGGGGGTGCCGGTCAGCCCGGGCGTTTGACGTCCGTTTGAGGCGCTCGTCTAGGTTGATTTTTTTGACCAGTCAGTAACCGCGTCGTCCGCTCGGGTGTTTGAGAGGGGGTGGGGGTTGAGGCGTCCCGTTGTGGATGCTCTTAGATCAGGAGAGATGGTTGCTGAATGATTTTCTAGCTCCCGGTTTTTCCACTGGGAGTTGGAAGCAAAACTCGATACTGAAGTTGAGGAGTTTGTGCCGCTGAAGAATTACAAAGATGCCCTAAATGGTTTTTAAGTTTTCACTTTGGCTGGCATTATGTGTGCAAACATGTTGCATTACATATGAATTAATTGCACACCGTAAAAACAAATCATATAATGAATCTAGTAACATCAATTTAGTATTTTACATGTTAAGATATTTTCTTTATAGACTAAACTTATAATTTTTATGTATTTTTTAATAATATCATTTTTTCTTTAAGTGCCATGTTTTTTCTTGAAGTTTCGGCTGCTCGCTGGGTTTTTTTCTTTTAAAAATGGCCGCTCGCTGGGGGTGGTGTGCCCTCTAACGATTCGTTCGCTATGGCCCATAGGCCCAGTTATCATTATTATTTTTGAGGGGGGGTGGCATTAGCAAAAAAGGACCCTAATTGTCACAATCTGAATTATGACAAATGTCATGCTATTTTAATAAACTTTCATTTATCTGATTTATAAATTTACAGTGAGTAAAAAGAAAAGAATGCCGTGCGATCTAGAAAAAAATTGCCATGCTAAACTTTAAAAACTACCATCCTCTAGATAAACTATATTTTATCTGATAAGCTCCAATTAGATTCTATATTTTTTTTTCCAAAAACATGAAAAATCACGCACAAGAATTGATGGTGAAAAAATAAAAATTGTCATGCCATAAAAAAAGGCATCCTCTTAATAATAAAAATCCCAACCTCTTAAAAATAAAAATGCCATGTTATTGACAATTAGTAAATGTTATACTAATAATAATAAAAAGGTCATCCTCTTATTAATAAAACATCATGTTGTTAATTATTAAAATGGCATGCTCTTAATAATAAATTGCCATCCTTGATTTAATAAAAATGTCATGTTATTAATTATTAAAACTCCATATTATTATTAATAATAATGCAATGTTTTGGAAGAGAAAAAAATCATGGTTTTAATAGAAATAGAAATTGCTATGCTACCTATATTAAAAATGCACATGGCAAGTTTCCCTAAAAAAAAATGCACATGGCAAGTCTAAAAAGGTAGCCTCTAAATCGGGATTTTGTTATTTCAAAACTAAAAATAAATCCGTATTCCAGAATCAGTTTGTCTAATTCACATCTAGATGTTTTCTAAGGATGTCACATCTAATCTTCTACAAGTAACGTAACAACGAGGAGCAAAAAAAAAAGCTTGGACAAAAAAACAGACTACAAACATAGTGGACATCATGTTAGATGTGACTTAGCTATGTCACATCTAGATGTGTCCTAAACAGACCCTTCCAGAATTCATTTCAAACGGAAAAATAATTTAAATAAACCTTCAATGTATATAGCAACTTTTTTTCGCAAAAAAAAATGTATATTGCAACTTTTACTGCAGTGTTCACAAGACACCTTCGGTCCAAGTGGTAGAAGCCTTGTGCCCCACACTTTTCGAGCTATATGTTCCGCATGTCATACAGGCGAATCCTTGCTAAATCTTGCCACGTCTGTAATGATTATTTTATGGAAACAAGCCTTCTCAGAATTTTGTTTTCTGAAACAGAAGGCAGCTGGTTTGACCGTTGTTTTTTAGGGGCCTGCGTGGCAACATGGACTGTCCCTTTCACAAGTGTGGGGGATAGGGATGGATTAAAATCCTCCCTGGTTCCATAACTTCCATTAACACATGCAACCAAAAAACACCACACGATCCGGGTCCAAGCACCCATCGACGACGACAAGGCTGTCAGGTGGGGCGCAGCGGCCGTGCGAGGCCCGCGGAGGCGGGGCAGCGCGTTTCATTTGGGCGGGACACGCAGAGGAACAGTAACATCTTGCACCAAATCCAGATACTCTGGCGCTGTACTTGTGTCCCGATTTATTGCCAAGTACGCCCCCACACATTCAATAACCCCCAGGCCCAGGCCCAGGCCCTACCGGCCTTGGACGTAAAGGATCCTCGATACAGGGTACACGTACCGCTAATCGCTTTACAAAGCGCGCTCGCGCAGCACACATGGCGCACTCAATTGGGAGCAGTGAGTGAGGAGCTGGGTTGCTCGGACTTTTTCGTCAGAGGAGTAAAACATTATCCATACGGACGCTCGCCGGATCAGCGATCGTGTCGCTCGTTTTGCGGTGCGAGAAGGCCGCTCCGGAGTGCTCTCCTGTCGTCGTCGTGGGACGACATCACGAGCGCTTGCGCTTGCTTGCACGCCATTTTCCGGTAGATAACGGTGCCTACCGTAATATCAAATCAGCCGCCTCCCTCTCCATTTTACGGTGTTGTAGTTGGATTTCTTAAGAGTGCAGCTTGGTTCTTCAATGGCGGCGCCATGATGACGATGGCGACATCATGCGGAATCAAGATTACATTTTTTTCACTCCCGATTCGCCTCCTTGTCGATAGTCTCGTCAGCATCGCAAAGCATGGTTGAGATCACTGTTGAGTAAATAGGCAATTTCTCGATTAGATTAATCCACGAGTAAATCACTAGCATGGCATTGACAGAAATAAACGCATGCTAATATTCAGTCAAGCAAGCACATACTACGCTAATTGCGGAAAGATCTACATATAACGCTAGCATGACTAAAACAGAAAACAGTAAGGAGCGGGATAAACGAGTTATACCCCCCAGTAGACCATGCAGAGGCCGCGGCTTTGGTGGCAGAAGCGGCGTTCTCGGCGGCCTTCTTGTCGGCTTCAGCTTTCTCGGCGGCGGCACGTTCGACGTCGGTGGACATGGTGATCATGAAGGAGACGCGGACGTAGAGGAAGTAGACGATCGGAAGCGAGTAGTCGCATAATCGCTGCCCAAAAACCTATTCGCCCCTCACCCCGTACAGGAACCAGAAGGGCGTGGTTTCGGAGACCTGCTCTCCCATCGTCCGTGTACGCGGCGGACGGGATGGAGTCACCGGCGGCAGCAGCAGCAAGGGAACGACGGTGGGCATGCGCGTGGAGCAGATGTGATCTGTTCGTGACAGCTAGGGTTAGGAGACACCGCACATTTATATAGAAGCAACCGCATGGAGAGACGTGGGCTCGACCCACGTCCGAGTCCGTGACAGCCCACGATCCGACGTCTCGGATCGTGGCCCAACTGTCAGAGAACTCTCCGTTAGTGTGAGCTCGGCTCGGCTCAATACCGCAACCCGCGACGCGGCGCGGCGTGACAAGGCGTGGCGTGGCGAGGCGGGTGGCGGAGGAGGAGTGCGCGAGGGCCTCTTCTTTTCTCAAGCTCCAATACCATGTAGAAGAGAAACCCTTAAGGAGGTCCAACTCCTCTTCCACTTCCGGGGTGGGACTAAACTTCCCACTACACCTAGTGCCATATAACCCGCATGGGCCCTTAGAGATTTTTCAGAAATTGCTATATGGGCCTAGAGCCCATCTCAAATTTCAGCAATCTCCCACCAGATCTCGAGGGCCCATTGTGTCCTCTGTTCCAATTTTTGTTTCGATATACGAGTGTTTCAGTGAAGACCTGTTAAGGTTGAGCTCACCTCAAGCAAGTAGCTACACTCCTTCACAACTGAACAAATGGACTATGCCTTGAATTGTCAGTTTGGCGTAAAGAAGTTTCACCACATGTCTTACTAGTACTAGGCTGCCGAAGGCTGACCCCTCGGGTGGAGCATAAAAGTCACACTCCTGGCCTATTCATGAGCTTACTAGAGATCACCCCAATCTCATAGACTGTGACCAGCAGTCGGGCTCACATAGGTGTGTTCCTCCAAAGATCGCTCTGTAGGGTAGCATCTTGCTCACTTAAGCTTTGGAGCACATTAAGACAGTAGTCACCCTACCATACAGTATTGAGAGTATTCCATCTCCAACGGAGTGGGTTTATATAGTTACTCTCCTCAGTTCACCACTGGCTTGTTTTCCCAGGTGCTAATTCACGGGATCTCCGATCACATAGGTTGGGTTACTACCATGGCAACTCATGTGGGTTTCATACCCATCTCCCTCGATGCACTATCTATCACAACACGTGATAGCCCTTTTGTAAAGGGATCTACTAGATTCTTAGCCGTATGGACATAGTCCAACGCTATCACTCCAGAGTTTTTTAATTTTCTGACAGCTTTTAATCTCATTCTTATGTGTTTGTTGGACTTCATGTTGTCCTTTGAATTTTTCACCTTGGTGATGACAGTCTGATTATCACAGTTCATAAGGATAGCCGGAACCGGTTTATCAACCAATGGCAGGTCCATCAAAAGATCTCGAAGCCATCCTGCTTCAACACCAGATGTGTCTAATTCTGTTAATTCTGCTTCCACTGTCGATCTCGTTAAGATCGTTTGCTTGCAAGACTTCCAGGAAACAGCGCCACCTTCAAGAGTAAACATATACCCAGTTGTGGCCTTCATCTCATCAGCATCAGAGATCCAATTCGCATCACTATACCCTTCAAGTACCGACGGGTCCCCGGTATAGTGAAGTCCATAGTTCATAGTACCTTTCAGATAGCGCATAACTCTTTCAACAACATGCCAATGTACATCACCCGGTTTGGAAACAAACCGGCTTAATTTGCTCACAGCAAACGCGATGTCAGGCCTCGTTGCGCTCGCTAGGTACATCAGTGAACCAATGATTGGAGAGTATCTCAATTGATCTTTAGTCGTGCCTTTGGACTTTCGAATCAACGCGATAGGATCATATGGTGTTTGAGATGGTGTGCAGTCCGAATATCCAAAACGACTCAACACCTTCTCAACATAGGCCCCCTTTGTTTGGGCTACAGATTCCTGAGAATCTCCTGGCTCTGGATTTCTGAGAATCAGATATAGCTTTGGATTCCTGAGAATTAGAATCTGGTTGTTTGTTTACCGTGTCGTTGGCCAGCTGTAGGATTTGTGTGTCGTGAAATGTCAATAACGTCCCTAAGTGCTGACTATGATGTTTATGTGCAGATTGAAGGACGTGTTACCGGTTTTGACTCGCTAAAGTGAGAATTAGCCAAATAAAAATACATAGTGTTGCTCTAGAATTGTCTTACATACGTACACGTCATCCAAAATACGCACTTATCATCGTAGTCTCATCAAGAATATGTGAAACTATATTTGATATGCAAGCAATACAAAATCATAAGGACAATTTACATATATTCAACATGGAATCATGCTAATAACTTGTAACACTGAAAAAAGACCAATGCTAGTGCTCCTAAATGAGTAATCAAACAGGCCGGATGGGCAAAAGTGCTGACTATGATACATAACCTATATATGAAATCTTAAATCTTAAATCCGTATACATATCCGAGTTCTAGCTAGTATCTAGCAGTTCATACGCCAGAACAAAGACATGCCCCAAATCTGGAGATGAAATACATAGCATGAAGCAAAGAATTGATTTTTTGGGAGAGATTTTTTTACAATGTTCTCACGCAGGTGAGGGACGGGGCAGGTGCAATTGGAGGGCCAACGGCGGGGTCCAGCTGAACTCCGGCGCGGTACAGGGGCAGGTTGGCAAACGGCACATGGGGAGCACAGGGGCGGCACGGTCCAGGTGGCGCTAGGGGACGGCTGCCAGTGGATCTCCAGTCGCCGGAGTATTGTTGAGGGCGGAGGGGACCGGATCCGCAAGCCGTGGTGGCGACGGGGCCGGTGAAGGTGGCAGCGGCGGCGGCCGAAACCTAGAGGGCCATTTGTTGGTTAGGTGTGAGAACGAAGGAGAGAGACCCTGTCGCTGGAAGAAGTTGGGACAGGGACGCGGGGGCAATTCTATCGTAATAACGGGGAAAAGTTTGTCTATACTTGAAAGGGGGTAAGTGGCAGCTCAAGAATCACCAAAATCGCTGATTCCAGCTTCTGGGCGCCTCTAGTGCATTTCCGAGTATCGATTCTCCACAGCTGAGGTTGGAATCCGGCTGTTTGTTTGAGAATCCGATTTTAGATGGGCCAGAATCCGAGAATCAGTATATGTAGCCCAAACAAAGGCCACCATAGTGGGATTGCAGAAGTGTAATCCCACCCTCATTATCTCTCAGTAGCTTGATGTTCAAGATAACATCAGCCACACCAAGGTCTTTCATCTCAAAGTTTCGAGATAGAAACGATTTGACCTCCTCAATGACTTTGAGGTTTGTTCCGAATATCAGTATGTCATCAACATACAAGCACAGTATAACTCCTTCGCCCCCACCGTGGCGATAGTATACACATTTGTCAGCCTCATTAACAACGAAACCAACAGATGTCAGAGTTGTATTAAACTTATCATGCCATTGCTTAGGTACTTGCTTCAGGCCATATAAAGATTTCAGCAACCTACACACCTTTCTTTCCTGACCATCTATCCCAAAGCTATATGGTTGTTGCATGTAGATTTCCTCGTTTAGCTCTCCATTCAGAAAAGTCGTCTTAACATCCATTTGATGGACGAGAAGACCACGCGAGGCCGCCAACGAGAGTAATACTCGAATGGTGGTCAGTCTAGCCACAGGTGAATAAGTATCGAAGAAATCTTCCTCTTCTTTCTGGTCATAGCCCTTGGCCACACGCCTAGCCTTGTACTTTTCAATCGTACCATCAGGCCTAAGATTCTTCTTGAACACCCACTTACATCCTAATGGTTTGCAACCATAGGGACGGTCAGTGATCTCCCATGTCCCGTTAGCCATGATGGGGTCCATCTCGCCATGGACCGCATCCTTCCAGTAATCAGCTTATGGAGAGGCATACGCTTCTGAAATAGAAGTGGGAGTATCATCCACGAGGTACACGAAGAAATCATCACCAAAGGTCTTTGTAGTCCTTTGTCTCTTGCCCCTACCAAGGGTTTCCTCGTCATCCTCCTCGGAATTTTCATCATGTGTTTGTTCATAATATTCCATAGGAATGGCAGGTTCAGGAGTCTCCTCAGATTCCTGTCTAGAACTGCTTTGCATATCTCTCATAGGAAAAATATCCTCGAAGAATGTAGCATTCTTGGACTCCATAATTTTACCGACCTTCTGGTCAGGTACCTCAGATTTCACTACTAGAAATCTATAGCCAACGTTGTTCTTAGCGTAGCCCAAATTAACGCAGTACACAGTCTTGGGTCCAAGCTTACGCTTTTTGGGGATCGGCACATTGACTTTCGCCAAACAGCCCCAAGTGCGCAAGTACGAGAGTGTTGTCCTTCTCTTTGCCCATTTCTCATAGGAAGTGATCTCATTATCCTTTGTCGGAACTTTATTCAGGACATGACATGCCGTCAATATAGCCTCCCCCCACCATGCCTTGGATAAACCCGATGTATCTAACATGGCGTTAACCAAATCAGTTAGAGTACGGTTTTTTCGCTCGGCAACCCCGTTTGACTGGGGTGAATAGGGAGGCGTCCTCTCATGAATAATGTCGTGTTCCGCACAAAAGGAATCAAATGTTGGGGAACGTAGTAATTTCAAAAAATTTCCTACGCACACGCAAGATCATGGTGATGCATAGCAACAAGAGGGGAGAGTGTTGTCTACGTACCCTCGTAGACCGAAAGTGGAAGCGTTATATCAACGCGGTTGATGTAGTCGTACGTCTTCACGATCCGACCGATCCAAACACCGTTACTCCGGCACCTCCGAGTTCTTGGCACACGTTCAGCTCGATGACGATCCCCGGGCTCCGATCCAGCAAAGCGTCGGGGAGGAGTTCCGTCAGCACGACGGCGTGGTGACGATCTTGATGTTCTACTGTCGCAGGGCTTTGCCTAAGCACCGCTACAATATGACCGAGGTGGAATATGGTGGAGGGGGGCACCGCACACGGCTGAGGAACGATCACGAAGATCAACTTGTGTGTCTATGGGGTGCCCCCTGCCCCCGTATATAAAGGAGTGGAGGAGGGGAGGGCCGGCCCTCTCTATGGCGCGCCCTAGGGGAGTCCTACTCCCACCGGGAGTAGGATTCCCCCTTTCCTAGTCCAACTAGGAGTTCTTCCATGTATTAGGAGTAGGAGACAAGGAAGGGGAAGAGGAAAGAGAAGGAAGGAGGGGGCGCCGCCCCTCCCCCTAGTCCAATTCGGACTAGCCAATGGGGGGGCGCGGCCTGCCTCTCCCTCTCCCCTAAAGCCCAATAAGGCCCATATACTTCTTCCCCCGTATTCCCGTAACTCCCCGGTACTCCCGAAAATACCCGAATCACTCAGAACCTTTCCGATGTCCGAATATAGTCGTCCAATATATCGATCTTTACGTCTCGACCATTTCGAGACTCCTCGTCATGTCCCCGATCTCATCCGGGACTCCGAACTCCTTCGGTACATCAAAACTCATAAACTCATTATATAACTGTCATCGAAATCTTAAGCGTGCGGACCCTACGGTTCGAGAACAATGTAGACATGACCGAGACACGTCTCCGGTCAATAACCAATAGCGGGACCTGGATGCCCATATTGGCTCCTACATATTCTACGAAGATCTTTATCGGTCAGACCGCATAACAACATACGTTGTTCCCTTTGTCATCGGAATGTTACTTGCCCGAGATTCGATCGTCGGTATCCAATACCTAGTTCAATCTCGTTACCGGCAAGTCTCTTTACTCGTTCCGTAATACATCATCTCGCAACTAACTCATTAGTTGCAATGCTTGCAAGGCTTAAGTGATGTGCATTACCGAGAGGGCCCAGAGATACCTCTCCGACATTCGGAGTGACAAATCCTAATCTCGAAATACGCCAACCCAACAAGTACCTTTGGAAACACCTGTAGAGCACCTTTATAATCACTCAGTTACGTTGTGACGTTTGGTAGCACACAAAGTGTTCCTCCGGTAAACGGGAGTTGCATAATCTCAGTCATAGGAACATGTATAAGTCATGAAGAAAGCAATAGCAACATACTAAACGATCGGGTGCTAAGCTAATGGAATGGGTCATGTCAATCAGATCATTCAACTAATGATGTGACCTCGTTAATCAAATAACAACTCTTTGTTCATGGTTAGGAAACATAACCATCTTTGATTAACGAGCTAATCAAGTAGAGGCATACTAGTGACACTCTGTTTGTCCATGTATTCACACATGTATTATGTTTCCGGTTAATACAATTCTAGCATGAATAATAAACATTTATCATGAAATAAGGAAATAAATAATAACTTTATTATTGCCTCTAGGGCATATTTCCTTCAGCCTCCCACTTGCACTAGAGTCAATAATCTAGTTCACATCGCCATGTGATTTACCAGCAATAGTTCACATCACCATGTGATTAACACCCATAGTTCACATCGCCATGTGATTTACCAGCAATAGTTCACATCACCATGTGATCAACACCCAAAGGGTTTACTAGAGTCAGTAATCTAGTTCACATCGCTATGTGATTAACACCCAAAGAGTACTAAGGTGTGATCATGTTTTGCTTGTGAGAGAAGCTTAGTCAACGGGTCTGCCAAAATTCAGATCCGTATGTATTTTGCAACTTTCTATGTCTACAATGCTCTGCACGGAGCTACTTTAGTTAATTGCTCCCACCTTTAATATGTATCTAGATTGAGACTTAGAGTCATCTAGATTAGTGTCAAAACTTGTATCGACGTAACCTTTTACGACGAACCTTTTTGTCACGTCCATAATCGAGAAACATATCCTTATTTCACTAAGGATAATTTTGACCGCTGTCTAGTGATCTACATCTAGATCACTATTGTACTCCCTTGCTAAACACAGTGTAATAGATCTGGTACACAGCATGGTATACTTTATAGAACCTATGGCCAAGGCATAGGGAATGACTTTCATTCTCTTTCTATCTCCTGCCGTGGTCGGGTTTTGAGTCTTACTCAATTTCACACCTTGTAACACAGGCAAGAACTTCTTTCTTTGATTGTTCCATATTGAACTACTTCAAAATCTTGTCAAGGTATGTATTCATTGAAAATTTATCAAGCGTCTTGATCTATCTCTATAGATCTTGATGCTTAATATGTAAGCAGCTTCACTGAGGTCCTTCTTCGAAAAACTCCTTTCAAATACTCCTTTATGCTTTGCAGAATAATTCTACATTATTTCCAATCAACAATATGTCATTTACATATACTTATCAGAAATGTTGTAGTGCTCCCACTCACTTTCTTATAAATACAGGCTTCACCGTAAGTCTGTATAAAACTATATGCTTTGATCAATTTATCAAAGCGTGTATTCCAACTCCGAGATGCTTGCACCAGTCCATAGATGGATCGCTGGAGCTTGCATATTTTGTTAACACCTTTAGGATCGACAAAACCTTCTAGTTGCATCGTATACATCTCTTCTTTAATAAATCCATTAAGGAATGCAGTTTTGTTTATCCATTTGCCGGATTTCATAAAATGCGGTAATTGCTAACACGATTCGGACATACTTAAGTATAGATACGAGTGAGAAACTCTCATCGTAGTCAACACCTTGAACTTGTCAAAAACCTTTTGCGACAATTCTAGCTTTGTAGATAGTAATACTACTATCAGCGTCTGTCTTCCTCTTGAAGATCCATTTATTTTCTATGGCTTGCCGATCATCGGGCAAATCCATCAAAGTCCATACTTTGTTCTCATACATGGATCATATCTCAGATTTCATGGCCTCAAACCATTTCACGGAATCTGGGCTCATCATCGCTTCCTCATAGTTCGCAAGTTCGTCATGGTCTAGTAACATGACTTCCAGAACAGGATTACCGTACTACTATGGTGCGGATCTCACTCTGGTTTACCTACGAGATTCGGTAGTAACTTGATCTGAAGTTACATGATCATCATCATTAGCTTCCTCACTAATTGGTGTAGAAGTCACAAGAACAGATTTCTGTGATGAACTACTTTCCAATAAGGGAGATGGTACAATTACCTTATCAAGTCTTTCTACTTTCCTCCCACTCACTTCTTTCGAGAGAAACTCCTTCTCTGGAAAGTATCCATTCTCAGCAACGAATGTGTTGCCTTCGGATCTGTGATAGAAGGTGTACCCAACTGTCTCCTTTGGGTATCCTATGAAGACATATTTCTCCGATTTGGGTTTGAGCTTATCAGGATGAAACTTTTCACATAAGCATCACAACCCCAAACTTTAAGAAACGACAACTTTGGTTTCTTGCTAAAACACAATTCATATAGTGTCGTCTCAACGGATTTAGATGGTGCCCTATTTAACGTGAATGCAGCTGTCTCTAATGCATAACCCCAAAACGATAGTGGTAAATCGGTAAGAAACATCATAGATGGCACTATATCCAATAAAGTACGGTTATGACGTTTAGACACACCATTATGGTGTGGTGTTCCAGGTGGCATGAGTTTGTGAAACTATTCCACATTGTTTTAATTGAAGGCCAAACTCGTAACTCAAATATTTTACCTCTGCGATCATATCGTAGAAACTTTTATTTTTGTTACGATGATTCTCTACTTCACTCTGAAATTCTTTGAACTTTTCAAATGTTTCAGACTAGTGTTTCATTAAGTAGATATACTTATATCTAGTCAAATCATCTGTGAAGGTCAGAAAATAATGATACCCGCCGCGAGCCTTAACACTCATCGGATCGCATACATCAGTATGTATTATTTCCAACAAGTCAGTTTCTCGCTCCATTATTCTGGAGAACGAAATTTTAGTCATATTGCCCATAAGGCATGGTACGCAAGCATCAAGTGATTCATAATCAAGTGATTCCAAAATCCCATCAGCATGGAGTTTCTTCATGCGCTTTACACCAATATGACCTAAACGGCAGTGCCACAAATAAGTTGCACTATCATTATTAACTTTGCATCTTTTGGCTTCAATATTATGAATATGTGTATCACTACGATCGAGATCCAACGAACTATTTTCATTGGGTGTATGACCATCGAAGGTTCCATTCACGTAAGCAGAACAACAATTGTTCTCTAACTTAAATGAATAACCGTATTGCAATAAACATGATCAAATCATATTTATGCTCAACGCAAATACCAAATAACACTTATTTAGGTTCAACACTAATCCCGAAAGTATAGTGAGTGTGCGATGATGATCATATCAATCTTGGAACCACTTCCAACACACATCGTCACTTCACTCTTAACTAGTCTTTGTTCATTCTGCAACTCCCATTTCGAGTTACTACTCTTAGCAACTGAACCAGTATCAAATACCGAGGGGTTGCTATGAACACTAGTAAAATACACATCAATAATCTGTATATCAAATATACCTTTGTTCACTTTGCCATCCTTCTTATCCGCCAAATACTTGGGGCAGTTCCGCTTCCAATGACCAGTCCCTTTGCAGTAAACGCACTCAGTCTCAGGCTTAGGTCCAGACTTGGGCTTCTTCACTTGAGCAGCAACTTGCTTGCCGTTCTTCTTGAAGTTCCCCTTCTTCCCTTTGCCCTTTTCTTGAAACTAGTGGTCTTGTTAACCATCAACACTTGATGTTTTTCTTGATTTCTACCTTCGTCGATTTCAGCATCACGAAGAGCTTGGGATTTGTTTCCGTTATCCCTTGCATATTATAGTTCATCATGAAGTTCTACTAACTTGGTGATGGTGACTAGAGAATTCTGTTAATCACTATTTTATCTGGAAGATTAACTCCCACTTGATTCAAGCGATTGTAGTACCCAGACAATCTGAGCACATGCTCACTAGTTGAGCGATTCTCCTCCATCTTTTAGCTATAGAACTTGTTGGAGACTTCATATCTCTCAACTCGGGTATTTGCTTGAAATATTAACTTCAACTCCTGGAACATCTCATATGGTCCATGACGTTCAAAATGTCTTTGAAGTCCCGATTCTAAGCCGTTAAGCATGGTGCACTTAAACTATCAAGTAGTCATCATATTGAGCTAGCCGAATGTTCATAACGTCTGCATCTACTCCTGCAATAGGTCCGTCACCTAGCGGTGCATCAAGGACATAATTCTTCTGTGCAGCAATGAGGATAAACCTCAGATCACGGATCCAATCCGCATCATTGCTACTAACATCTTTCAACACAATTTTCTCTAGGAACATATCAAAATAAACATATGAAAGCAACAATGCGAGCTATTGATCTACAACATAGATATGCTAATGTTACCAGGACTAAGTTCATGATAAATTTAAGTTCAATTAATCATATTACTTAAGAACACCCACTTAGATAGACATCCCTCTAATCCTCTAAGTGATCACGTGATCCAAATCAACTAAACCATGTCCGATCATCACGTGAGATGGAGTAGTTTCAATGGTGAACATCACTATGTTGATCATATCTACTATATGATTCACGGTCGACCTTTCGATCTCCGTGTTCCGAGGCCATATCTGTATATGCTTGGCTCGTCAAGTATAACCTGAGTATTCCGCGTGTGCAACTGTTTTGCACCCGTTGTATTTGAACGTAGAGCCTATCACACCCGATCATCACGTGGTGTCTCAGCACGAAGAACTTTCGCAACGGTGCATACTCAGGGAGAACACTTCTTGTTAATTAAGTGAGAGATCATCTTATAATGCTACCGTCAATCAAAGCAATATAAGATGCATAAAAAGATAAACATCACATGCAATCAATATAAGTGATATGATATGGCCATCATCATCTTGTGCTTGTGATCTCCATCTTTGAAGCACCGTCATGATCACCATCGTCACCGGCGCGACACCTTGATCTCCATCGTAGCATCGTTGTCGTCTCGCCAATCTCATGCTTCTACGACTATCGCTACCGCTTAGTGATAAAGTAAAGCATTACAGGGCGATTGCATTGCATACAATAAAGCGACAACCATATGGCTCCTGCCAGTTGCCGATAACTCAGTTACAAAACATGATCATCTCATACAATAAAATTTAGCATCATGCCTTGACCATATCACATCACAACATGCCCTGCAAAAACAAGTTAGACGTCCTCTACTTTGTTTGTTGCAAGTTTTACGTGGCTGCTACGGGCTTAAGCAAGAACCAATCTTACCTACGCATCAAAACCACAACGATAGTTTGTCAAGTTGATGTCGTTTTAACCTTCGCAAGGACCGGGCGTAGCCACACTCGGTTCAACTAAAGTTGGAGAAACTGACACCCGCCAGCCACCTGTGTGCAAAGCACGGCGGTAGAACCAGTCTCGCGTAAGCGTACGCGTAATGTCGGTCCGGGCCGCTTCATCCAACAATACCGCCGAACCAAAGTATGACATGCTGGTAGGCAGTATGACTTATATCGCCCACAACTCATTTGTATTCTACTCGTGCATATAACATCAAACCATAAAAACCTAGGCTCGGATGCCACTGTTGGGGAACGTAGTAATTTCAAAAAAATTCCTACGCACACGCAAGATCATGGTGATGCATAGCAACGAGAGGGGAGAGTGTTGTCTACGTACCCTCGTAGACCAAAAGAGGAAGCGTTATATCAACGCGGTTGATGTAGTCATACGTCTTCACGATCCGACCGATCCAAGCACCGTTACTCCGGCACCTCCGAGTTCTTGGCACACGTTCAGCTCGATGACGATCCCCGGGCTCCGATCCAGCAAAGCGTCGGGGAGGAGTTCCGTCAGCACGACGGCGTGGTGACGATCTTGATGTTCTACTATCGCAGGGCTTCGCCTAAGCACCGCTACAATATGATCGAGGTGGAATATGGTGGAGGGGGGCACCGCACACGGCTAAGGAACGATCACGAAGATCAACTTGTGTGTCTATGGGGTGCCCCCTGCCCCCGTATATAAAGGAGTGGAGGAGGGGAGGGCCGGCCCTCTCTATGGCGCGCCCTAGGGAAGTCCTACTCCCACCGGGAGTAGGATTCCCCCTTTCCTAGTCCAACTAGGAGTTCTTCCATGTATTAGGAGTAGAAGACAAGGAAGGGGAAGAGGGAAGAGAAGGAAGGAGGGGGCGCCACCCCTCCCCCTAGTCCAATTCGGACTAGCCAATGGGGGGCGCGCGGCCTGCCTCTCCCTCTCCCCTAAAGCCCAATAAGGCCCATATACTTCTTCCCCCGTATTCCCGTAACCCCCCGGTACTCCTGAAAATACCCGAATCACTCAGAACCTTTCCGATGTCCGAATATAGTCGTCCAATATATCGATCTTTACGTCTCGACCATTTCAAGACTCCTCGTCATGTCCCCGATCTCATCCGGGACTCCAAACTCCATCAGTACATCAAAACTCATAAACTCATTATATAACTGTCATCGAAACCTTAAGCGTGCGGACCCTACAGTTCAAGAACAATGTAGACATGACCGAGACACGTCTCCGGTCAATAACCAATAGCGGGACCTGGATGCCCATATTGGCTCCTACATATTCTACGAAGATCTTTATCGGTCAGACCGCATAACAACATACGTTGTTCCCTTTGTCATCGGAATGTTACTTGCCCGAGATTCGATCGTCGGTATCCAATACCTAGTTCAATCTCGTTACCGGCAAGTCTCTTTACTCGTTCCGTAATACATCATCTCGCAACTAGCTCATTAGTTGCAATGCTTGCAAGGCTTAAGTGATGTGCATTACCGAGAGGGCCCAGAGATACCTCTCCGACATTCGGAGTGACAAATCCCAATCTCGAAATACGCCAACCCAACAAGTACCTTTGGAGACACCTGTAGAGCACCTTTATAATCACCCAGTTACGTTGTGACGTTTGGTAGCACACAAAGTGTTCCCCCGGTAAACGGGAGTTGCATAATCTCAGTCATAGGAACATGTATAAGTCATGAAGAAAGCAATAGCAACATACTAAACGATCGGGTGCTAAGCTAATGGAATGGGTCATGTCAATCAGATCATTCAACTAATGATGTGACCTCGTTAATCAAATAACAACTCTTTGTTCATGGTTAGGAAACATAACCATCTTTGATTAACGAGCTAGTCAAGTAGAGGCATACTAGTGACACTCTGTTTGTCTATGTATTCACACATGTATTATGTTTCCGGTTAATACAATTCTAGCATGAATAATAAACATTTATCATGAAATAAGGAAATAAATAATAACTTTATTATTGCCTCTAGGGCATATTTCCTTCATCAAACTCACTCGAGAAGTACTCTCCACCATGATCTGACCGAACTCGTTTAATTTTCTTTTCAAATTGATTCTCAACTTCTGCCTTATAGATTTTAAAGTAGTGTAGAGCCTCATCTTTAGTATTTAACAGATACACATAGCAATATCTAGTGGAATCATCTATTAATGTCATGAAGTATTTCCTTCCACCTTTAATCAACACACCATTCAACTCACAAAGATTAGAATGTATGAGTTTTAATGGTGCCAAGTGTCTCTCCTCCGCGGCCTTGTGAGGCTTGCGAGGTTGCTTAGCTTGCACACATGAAAGGCACTTAGAACCTTTGGCTAAAGTGAAACTCGGGATTAAATCCAACTTAGCTAGTCGCGTCATAACACCGAAACTAATGTGACAAAGACGTGAATGCCAAACTTCAGATTCATTAACACTCGAATGAATATGGTTCACGACTTTATTACAAAAATCTGCGAGGGAAAGGCGGAACATCCCTCCGCTCTCATAACCTTTTCCAACAAAGAGTCCATATTTCGTAACAACTAATTTATTAGACTCGAAAACCAACTTAAACCCTTCTCTACATAGAAGGGAGCCACTAACGAGGTTCTTCTTGATGGCGGGGACATGCTACACGTTCTTCAGCTGCACGATTCTTCCCGAAGTAAACTTCAGATCGACTGTGCCAACACCATGAACAGAAGCACTCGCGCCATTCCCCATCAATACGGACCTATGGCCTGTGACCTGGTAAGAAGTGAACAATGAAATGTCAGCACACACATGAACACCTGCACCTGTGTCCACCCACCAATCGGTAGGCTAAAACACTGAAAAAACAGTAAATAAATAACCATACCTAGATGCACCATTCTCATTGTTGCCCACAATCATGTTGACAGACTTGGAGTCCTATCCTGGCTTCTTGTACTTGTTTGGGCACTTGTTGGCCCAATGTTCAACCGAACCACAAGTAAAGCAGCCCTCGTCCTTCTTGTTCTTCTTGAAGGTCTTCTTACCCTTCTTCTTAAAATCGGTATTGTGTTGGACACCGTTCTTTCCCTTGGGCTTTTGGGAGTTATGGTTCCTCTGGTTCACCATGTTGGCAACAGAAGTTCCTTCGGCCCCTTTTCCGTGCGAGTCCTTTGCCCTTGAATTCTGCTCAACAATCAGATGGCCAATGACATCCTCCACAGAGAATTCACGCCTATGATGTTTCAGAGTTGTGGCAAAGTTCCTCCAGGAATTAGGGAGCTTAGCGATTATGCAGCCCGCGACAAACTTGCCCGGTAACTCGCACTTAAGAAGTTCAAGCTCCTTAAGAATGCATATTATCTCATGAGCCTGCTCCAATACAGGACGGTTTTCAACCATCTTATAATCGTGGAACTGCTCTATAATATACATCTCGCTCCCGGCATCGGCGGCCCCGAACTTAGATTCGAGCGCCTCCCACAAGTCCTTGGCGACATGCACATGTAGATATGCGTCGACCAGTTTATCTTCGATCACGCTAAGAACTGCTCCGAGAAACACAACGGTGGCCTCCTTGAACGCCTTCTCCTATTCAGGAGCAATCGTTCCCGTGGAGACACCGGTGACCCAGAACACGTTCATAGCCGTGAGCCATAAAGTGGTCTTAGTCTGCCAACGCTTAAAATACGTACCGATAAACTTATCCGGTTTCAGTGCAGCGGCAAAGCCACTTGCCGAAAAATTCCTACACATAATAGGTTTTTCGATTGTTGAGTAAATAGGTAATTCCTCGATTAAATTAATCCAGGAGTAAATCACTAGCATGGCATTGACACAAATAAACGCATGCTGATATTCAGTCAAGCAAGCACATACTACGCTAATTATAGAAAGATCTACATATAACGCTAGCATGGCTAAAACAGAAAACAGTAGGAGCGGGATAAACAAGTTATACCCTCCAGTAGGCCATGCAGAGGCCGCGGCTTTGGTGGCAGCAGCGGCGTCCTCGGCGGCCTTCTTGTCGGCTTCAGCTTTCTCGGCGGCGGCACGTTCGGCGTCGGTGGACATGGTGATGATGGAGACGCAGACGTAGAGGAAGTAGACGATCGGAAGCGAGCAGTCGCGTAATCGCTGCCCAAAAACCTATTCGCCCCTCACAGGAACCAGAAGGGCGTGGTTTCGGAGACCTGCTCTCCCGTCGTCCGTGTACGCGGCGGACGGGATGGAGTCACCGGCGGCGGCGGCGGCTGCAAGGGAACGACGGTGGGCGTGCGCCGGTTAGGAGACACCGCACACTTATATAGGCGCAGCCGCGTGGAGAGATGTGGGCTCGACCCACGTCCGAGTCCGTGACAGCCCACGATCCAACGTCTCAGATCGTGGCCCAGCTGTCGCATCGTGACGAGGCGTGGCGTGGCGTGGCGAGGCGAGGCGGGCGGCGGAGGAGGAGTGCGCGAGGGCCTCTTCTCTTCTCAAGCTCCAATACCATGTAGAAGAGAAACCCTTATAAGGAGGTCCAACTCCCCTTCCACTTCTGGGGTGGGACTAAACTTTCCACTACACCTAGTGCCATATAACCCGCATGGGCCCTTAGAGATTTTTCAGAAATTGCTACATGGGCCTAGAGCCCATCTCAAATTTTATCAATCACCTGGTCACTCTTCTTCCAGAAGGGTGTATTTGGTTGTGTCTTCGTGCTATGCATGCCTTGACGAAGTGGGCGACATCATTTTGTGCCTTGGTCATATGTCTCCTTCTCTGACCCACAATGTTCGCCTAGTTCCGATGCCATTTGGGGTGCCTGCAATGTTGGTTCTCTCCGGATCTGTCTAGCTCAGTTTAGGGTGGTCATCCAACCTTCTTTGTCGACTTCTTCTATCGGGCAGTGATCTGTGGTTTAGATCGTTCTCGTCGGCATCTTAAAGCTCTGACCAACGACTTTCTGTCATTGCATCAACAATGTTTCCTTGGCGCTGGCATTGTTTCAAGGGAGAATATCTTGTGCTCCCTAAGGTGCTCCGGCGCGAGAACTGCTGTTGAATCTAGCTCCAACAGTCATTTAAAGATGTGCGAGACCTCAACGTGATTATCGGACTGCAGGTTTTTTTAAAATCGTGAGCTCTCTCCGTAGATGATCTGAGATCGAATGAATCAGGAGCTCCCGGAACACCTAAGCTTAGGTGCTCCGAGAGCATAATATATTGTCTTAGGGTTTCAAAGCAATGGAGGCGTCAAGCTTCACTCACAACGGGCCGCTGTGAGTGCAGGAGGTGGACCATGTCTAATTCTTCCAGCACCTATGTATAATTTTTCTTTTTGTAAAAATGTCCTTATAAAGATTGGTTGTTGAGCTCTCTTTTCTAGCTCTTGAGGCTTCACATCCCCTAGTTGCTTTATTCATTGAAGGGGGGGGGGGTCTTAACAACTCGCTTTGCATCCTCAACTACTGCTACACTTCATCTAGAACATCATATATGTCATTTGACTTTCTAAGATACTGTATATTGATATCGTTGGTATCCATTCCAAGTAGGAAAATTCGAGACCCATGACATCAAGCGATTGAGTTGTTGCTGACTGCGTTTTTCAACCCTAGGCATCCAAATCTGGAGTTGGTCATCAAGATCCCGTGTGCATGCGTGTGTGTGTGTGCGTGTGTTCTCTATACCATTGTTCAGTAGAGCTTGTCTCCTCTTGTTATATTACCATAAGCTTGCTCTTCAAAACCATAACCACCCTCTTTGGGAGGACATCACATTGTACTTTATGAATTTTATAAGGAGTGTTTTGTTTGACTTATAATGTAGCATGGAGGAGAAACAAACGCAACTGTACCAATGCACACACAAAAGATCTTGGATGTAAGTGCATTTTTGGTTTTGAAGTATTCGTGACAAAGGTGGTCAATGGACTAATGTATTTGTGAGTATACACTAGTGAAAGTTTATGAATATTTGGTTTAACCGATGAATGTGACTCCTAAAAAAATAAAGAAAACATTGATGCATTCGGTGCACCCATTTGAAGAACTCGATTGTGAAGACTTAGCCCATTGAGTCATAGGGCAATCAGTACTGGTGAAAGTCCCCGAAGATCTGGTTGGCTGCTCCGTGTGAAATTTAGATAAGTGTTGTCTAAGCAACTCATTCTCTCGAAGCGTTTGAGTGAATCCTGTAATCTTCTGCACGGTTAGGCGTCCGTTCAGAGCATACAAGAGTCATTCTGGATTGCCGAAGAACAAGTATGGGAAGGTTTTCATGTCCATTTTAAAGATCTTTCATGAGTTATTGGGCAAGATCTAAGTGATCTTACCTCAAGGAGAAGAGGATGAAGACTTGGCCTTCCGAGTTAAATCTCAACCCTCCAACCAGACATAGAGTCATCACAACAACTTGAACTAGTGCAATAAATCGATTGCCTTCGCCGAGCCTCTAGTTCCATATCCTTCACTTTTGTTTACTTCGTGTAATTTGCATGTTCTGTAGAATTTGATCCCTCTCTTCTGTGAAGACTTCTCGGAAGACTTTATTATTCCGTTGGGCTTAGTTATGCTTTGCTTTGTTTTCTGTGTCTGTTATTTTGAAGTGCATATATGTCTTTGTGTTAGACTAGTCTACTTGTATTGTTACTTAGTTTGCATGTTATCTTATTTTCTGATTTTGTCCCAATTTTGAATACTATAGTTTTTCTTCAATCTGTATTTCTTCTATTCAAGAAATAGCTTTTTTGAAGTATTGATTAAAATATCTCATTCACCCACCTATGGTCAATTAACCGCTCTTTCACTGGCAAAAAAGCAAAATCATACAAGACCGAAGCTATGATTATGCGGAATAAAAAGGAGAGAAAATGCAACGATTGAGCCAACAAAGCAAAATCCATGTTAAGCAACCGTTGAGCCAACAAAGATGTTGCAAGCACGCGTGAATCCAAAAGTGAACACAACCACACAAATTTGAAAGTGTGTGCACACATTAGGCAAGCAACCGAGTTGTCAAGAGTCAGCCATAGAAGAGACAATGCCATCAAAATCCCTCACCGAAGACACCATGGCGATCCGATGCGCAAGTTTATGCCGGCGGTGAATCGAGGCATAGCCACCAAACCGTTACTACAACGCTAAGGTCACAATTAGCCACCACTATCTCCGTCAAGCTTAACCCAGCCATCCGCACCGCTGTCCAACATCACCGACACTGTCACGTTGCACTTTTGTGTTTTTTTGATAAAGGGAGTGTTTCTATTGACTTATTGACTTATAAGATAGCATCCACGTGAAGCAATCACCAATACATGACCGTAGCTATGATTATGCGAACTAAAAAAGCAACGATGATCCATACCGAACAGTTGTTGAGCCAATGGAAATTGACACAAGCATGGACAATCCAGACATGGACACAACCACGCAAACTAAGAGCCGTCGTAGAGCCTAGAACACTCGCTGGCATATGAGTGATGTTGGTTGTAGATCAAACTGGCGGGAGGAGACAATACCACCAAAATTCCACATTGGAGACATACCGACCATCCCACATCTCCAACTCGCAGGTATGTTGGTGGTGAGTCTAGGCATGCCCCCTCTCCCTTGGTTTGCCACTATTTTTCGTCAACCTTGGCGCGCCCATCCGCACCGTTGTCCAACACCACCCGTCACTACCACAGACCATTGCCACTCAACAGCACACAAGCAACTAGCAAACCCGCCATCAGTCATCAAACTTGTCTCCAAGGCCCCATTAAAAAATGATGCCCCCAATGGGGAATGCGAGCTGAGCGTCATCATCATCCGATCCAAGTAACCACATGCCTAGGGTTTCCCTCAAAGCATTCTGGGAGGGGAGTCGAGGATTTCATGTCGACGCCTTCATCAATAGAGCGATGCCCTTGGCTTTCGCCGGCAGTCCATGCCCCCCCACACGCACACACACACGAAGCCGCTAAACCACCAAGACAACTACCCCGGCCCCAGTGTCCACCACGACCAACACCCTATCGCAACATGCGGTGCAAGAGGATGGCCACCGCACCTAGGGGCGGAGGCCGCAACAGGGATGCTCCGTTGTTCGGATCGTTGCATCGGGCGGAGATGTGGATGCCGGGAGGACCGCCGCACGACCTACATGAGAGCCGACCACCCTTGTTGCAGTCCAAAGCCACCGCCGGGTGATCCGCCGCTCACCGACGAAGACAGAGGTGGAGCCCCGTCACCATCCTTGCCGTCCGCATGAGCTTTGCCCGCTGCCGGCCTCCGATGGCGACGAGGCGGGAGGGGGCAGACTGGCTGCAAAGGCGGCGGCGACACGTCATACATTTCATCGAACGGATATAACTCCCCGTGTTTGAGCATTTTGACGTCCAATCACGTAAGAAAACCCGCACATCATGACACGACGCCGTCGTTTTCTCGCGAGGCGACCGGCCCGATCGCGCCACCCATCGCTACGGCGAGACAACTTTAGCTTGCGTGTCGATGGAGGAAACCAAACCAAACCAAACCAGACCACGCTGTCTTGAGCCGGCGGAGCCCAGGAGGGCGACGAGGTGAGCAAGGGAACAAAAAGGAGAGCCATCCGAGCCCGATGCAGGGGGCCGGCCGTTTTTCCCGCTTTGCTCCTGCTTCCGGCCGTGTGTGTGGATCGGACGGGGACGGGGACGGACCACGGGTGGGTTCGGCCGCCCCGCACTCCGCCCGCTCGTCCGCGCCACGTGACCCAAAAGGACTCCGCGGGTCGCTGGCATTGGCATTGGCACCCCCTACTCCTACTGGCTGCCTCTACCTCGCTAGCAGCCGCAGCCGCAGCCACCCCTACCCGGCTTCTTCCTCCCTCTCTCCCCCTCCCTCCCCGCTGGCCTGCTTGGTTGGTTCCCTCCTCCCCCGCCACGGTCGCTGTCGCAGGATCACCACCACCCGTAGCTCTCTCCAGGCTCCAGCAGATCAGCAGCAGGAGTAGGCCGCAGCGGCAGCGCCTGTCCAGCTCCGCCGCAGCCGCCGTCGATCTCCGCCAGCCTTTCGCCCCCTCCATTCCACCCACCCACCCACCAAAAAGAGCCCCTACACGCCGCCGCCCGAGGCTAGCTAGCTCCCTCGCTCGCCCGCGCTTCGTGAGCCGCGCGCGCGCGGTCGCCGCTCCAGCATCGCAGGAGGCCGGGCCTGTGGCCGCGAGGCTCGCGGCGCTCAATTGGCTTGCCGGGGGACGCCACGCCACGCGGCGGGCCTTTGTCCAGAATATTTCCCGCAGGAAAAAGCTAGGAGTAGCTTGGTTGCGATTCCTCCCCAATTTTTAATTGGCTTCGGCAGCAGCGCCAGCCAGCCAACGGCGAGCCCGCCCGCCCGCCCGCCCACCAGCCGGAGGTAGGGGAGGAGCACTGGAGTAAAGAAGCGCTGCGGCCCGGGGATTTTATTAATGCGGCTTAGCGAGCGGGCGGGCTAGCTAATTATTTTAGCGCCGCTGTCTCGGCTGGGAACTCGCGAAAGCTCGGTTCTTTTGAGGCCGCCCCCAGCTCGCCGCCTCCTCCGCCCAACCCCTCCGCGCCGCGCTCCCGCTCTCTCGCTCCTGCGGCTTGTTTTCTTTCTTCTGGGTACCAGTGCGTGCGCGCTTGCTTTCGCTGGGGCCGGGGCCGGCGGTCGTCGCGCATTCCCACGAGCATATGGTGCGCATTGTGCGGGATGGGGAGTAGTAGTAAATTGGGGGAAGGCATGGAGGAGAAGGGGGGGAGGGTGGGGATGGGCAAGTACGCGGCCAGGCGGGGCTGGAGGCGCCTGGCGGCGGTGGCCTGGCTGGTGGCGGCGGTGGCCTGCTCGGCCGCCGTGCACTGGCAGCTGCGCCGGGAGACCATGGAGCGCGCCGAGGAGCGGCTCGTCAGCATGTGCGAGGAGCGGGCCAGGATGCTGCAGGAGCAGTTCGGGGTCACCGTCAACCACGTCCACGCGCTCGCCATCCTCATCTCCACCTTCCACTTCGAGAAGAACCCCTCCGCCCTCGACCAGGTGAGCAAGCAACACAAACCAGCAACAGCAGCTGCCGATTTGTTTCTTCCCCTTCCTCCTCGATTGATGCATTCATTCGTTCATTCCTATGTCGCCGCGTGCTTCCAATCCCGCGGCAATGGCGGGCTCCAGAAATCCTAAACAAGTATAGTACTAGCAAAACATGGTTGTTGTTGCATCTTCTTAAAAAAAGGATATTTCCTCGTGGTGTCTCGATGCTTACAGAGTTGCAGGCTAGTCGTTTAGCGCCGCATTATTGTTTCAGTCGGTCCGTTGTGGGCCTCTTGATCTTTGAATATGTGGCATTCTTGGAGCGGTTGTGTTTTTTTCTATGCTCCAAGCCTCCAAGACACAGAGTCAGAGACGTCTCTGAACTGCTAGGCCGGTAGAAGAAGAACATTGCTCTGTTTGTTTTTGGAGTGGTTAATGGTTGGGTTTGGCCGATGCTTGACCGACTGCATTTGTTTATGCTCACAGCCGTAGCAATGCAGTGCTGGCTGCGGTTGTCCAGTGATGGGTTCTTGATCCTACTTTTTCCTCCTAAAATATTCCCCTAAAGGTGCCCTCTTTTGGGAATTCCGAGCCCGCTGCTTTTGTTGATTAAGTGGTAGCTTTAGACTTTTAGGAGTACCTTGGCAAGGCAATATGGTATTTCAAGGCACATTCTGGTTGTTGCAACAAGCAACAATGAGTAATGCCCTAATTTGGTTGGTGGCCCTAGTTGTTATCCTTTTTTTTTGGATACTGACCCTAGTTGAGTCTCTTAATATAATAAAACAATCACATGGATTAGGTGCAGTTTAAACTTGATCCTTTCTTACTTTCCTGGATGCTCTTGGTCATTCAGTCTTAAATCTGTCAATTTGCTGCTGGTGTGCTTTGCCCTACATTTTGCTGAAACTTTCGCTGCAGGATACTTTTGCAAAGTACACGGCAAGGACATCATTCGAGCGTCCGCTGCTAAATGGGGTGGCTTACGCACAGCGCCTCTTCCCTCATGAGAAGGAAACGTTTGAAAGACAGCATGGATGGATTATGAGGACTATGAATCGAGAGGGTGCACCTCTCCAAGATGAGTACGCCCCGGTGATTTTCTCCCAGGATACGGTCTCCTACCTTGCGCGCATGGATATGATGTCTGGGGAGGTGTGGTTTCTTACTGCATGATGGTTTCTTCTGTCTGTCGATTCTTAGTTCATTGAGGGCAGGGGACACGTCGTGTTGCCAGTTTTAAGTTTGGTCCAGTGTAAATAATCCGTTTGTTTCGCATGTAGGAGGACCGAGAAAACATCTTGCGTGCGAGGGAAACTGGCAAACCTGTGTTAACAAACCCATTTCGGCTTCTTGGGTCGAACCACTTGGGGGTAGTACTCACTTTTGCAGTGTATCGCCCTGATCTACCTGCTGATGCATCAGTCGAGCAACGTGTGGAAGCAACTGCTGGGTAAGATGATTGGACCATCTTCCAAATATGATGACCCATAAAACCTGTATTTGCATGTCATATCTTTAGTGTTGGCTATACAATACTTCAAGGCATCAATTCAAAGCAGATGATTCGACATAGCATACAATGACCTAGAGAACTTGCATTAATGTATCATTTTTCATACATATATAGTATTAACTTATTGTCCTCCTTTCTCTCATTTAGCAATACAAAGGTCCTTTCTAGCGTGATAACCCAACATATTTAGAGTTTTGTACCAGAAATATAACACGAACATATACTTAACTATTTTGTGAGTGTGGCCTCCTGAGTCATGACTCTAATCTAATCGAATCCCCACTGACAGCTATCTTGGTGGAGCTTTTGATGTGGAGTCACTTGTGGAAAATTTGTTGAGTAAACTTGCTGGCAATCAAGATATATTGGTGAATGTGTATGATGTCACAAATGCTTCAGAACCTATGGCCATGTATGGATCTCAAACTCCAGATAATAAAGTGGACCTCTTGCATGTTAGCATGCTTGATTTTGGAGATCCGTTTAGGAAGCATGAAATGAGATGCAGGTTAGTAGCTTCTTCCCATGACACTGACTTTGTTGGCTCATTGTCCTTCCACTAATGTTGGTAAGTTGTGCAGGTATGGGCAAAAGCCTCCAATGCCGTGGTCTGCTATTAGTAATCCTATGGGCTGCTTTGTCATATGGATGCTTATTGGGTATATAATTTGTGCTGCATGGTCTCGGTATGACAAAGTTTCAGAGGATTGTAGAAAAATGGAAGAGCTCAAAACTCAAGCAGAAGCTGCTGATGTTGCAAAGTCTCAGGTTTAACATTTATTTGTGTGCTTGGGCTACTTGGCTTTCTTCTGTACATAAGAATTATATACTGATGCAAGTTTTCTTCTTTGCAGTTTCTGGCAACTGTATCACATGAAATTAGAACTCCTATGAACGGCGTCCTTGGTATGAATATCTTCCTTTCTGGTACATACATAATGTTCACTCTAAGGACTAGGCCATCTTAAAACATTACCTTTTGTTGTAGGAATGCTGGACATGCTTTTGGGGACAGATCTGACTATGACTCAGAAGGATTTTGCTCAGACCGCTCAGGATTGTGGCAAAGCGTTGATAATACTGATAAATGATGTCCTTGATCGAGCAAAGTTTGAAGCTGGAAGGTTGGAACTTGAGGAAGTGCCCTTTGACTTGCGAACGCTGACGGACGATGTGATCTCTTTGTTTGCCTCAAAGTTAAGAGCGAAGTGCATAGAGGTATCTTACTATTACAAGCATAAATTATTCAATATCTTTCCTATGCTTTCATAGTCATAATGGATGTGGACTACCTGTAGTGATTGTTTGCAGCCGAGCGCAAACAGACAATACAATTCCAGAAATGCCATTCTTCTATATACCTCTTTTCCTGTTGCACATTATTTCCTAATATTTCCCTTATTGCCGCAGCTTGCAGTGTTTGTGAGTGACGACGTTCCAAAACTTGTCACCGGAGATCCTTGGAGATTTCGACAGATACTGACAAATTTAGTGGGCAATGCAGTCAAAGTAAGCAGTCAACTTTCTGTATCATAGCATTTTCTGTTTATTGCATACTTTGCAACTTTGAATAATGTTGACCTTTTGTTTTCTGTACAATTCTGTTATAAAAACATCCATAAATTGTTCTGAATCCATTCATTATCAATTTTCCAGTTCACAGAACGGGGTCATGTTTTTGTGCGGGTCTCTTTGGCTGAGAACTCAACTATGGAAGCTAATCGAGTCCCCAATGGAAACCTCAATGGGAAAGATTGTAAAGTTGAGCCTACAGTTAATGGTGCCTTCAATACTTTGAGTGGGTTTCAAGCTGCCGATGAACGAAATAGCTGGGAATATTTTAAGCTGTTGCTCTCTGATAAGGAGTTACTTTCTGATGAGCTCGAGGGTAAAAAATCTACCCAAAATGATTCCGATCACGTGACCTTGATGATAAGCATTGAGGATACAGGTGTTGGTATCCCACTGCATGCACAAGATCGTGTTTTTACGCCTTTTATGCAGGCAGATAGTTCAACTTCAAGGAATTATGGTGGAACTGGTATTGGTTTAAGCATCAGCAAATGTTTGGCTGAACTTATGGGCGGGCAAATAAGTTTCATCAGCCGTCCTTCCGTTGGGAGTACATTTACATTCTCAGCGGTTGTGAAGCGTGCACCCAAAGATACTTCATGTGATTCAGAGAGGAGCTTGTCCGAGGCACTACCAACTGCCTTTAGGGGAATGAAGGCGATTTTGGTAGACGGGAAACCTGTGCGTAGTGCTGTGACAAGATATCACCTTAACAGGCTGGGAATAATTGTTCAAGTTGTGAATAATATGAGTATGGGAATTCAAGCCTTTGGGAAAAATGGCGCAACAGAGTCGAGGTGAGTTTTCTGTTAGTCATTTTCAATTCCTAACAGAACTTATCACTGGAATTTTAGAAATAGAGGACAAATAACCGCTTAACTGGTTTCTAGTTGTATAGGAAATGGTATTTTATCACTAGTATGAATTTTAGAAATAGAGGACAAATAACCGCTTAACTGGTTTCTAGCTGTATAGGAAATGGTATTTTATTACTAGTACGAGAGGAGCTTTCACGTGTGCTCTGAGAGGCTAATGTTCCCACATTAATTAAGGGTAGGGAGGTAGAAGATTCACACTACTTTCAGGTAATAGTTTTGTAGGAAGTGCAATTTTCCAAACGTAATATATTGTATCACTAATACAAGAGGAGCTTTCACATGTGCCCTGAGATGCTAAAGTTTCCAATATTAATCAGGAGTAGAGAGGTAGATGTAGTGAATCATGCGGGGTGTTTGGCAAGTTGTAGTTAATCGAATGACCGGAATGTCTCTGTGAGCCAAATTCAGACAGAGAGAGATAAAGCACTCGAATTTTTTCTCTGCGAGTCAAATGACAGAAATCAAGAATGAAGCAATTTCTATGCAATTTATTCCACCTCAATGGGGATTTCAATACACAAGATTGAGAGATAGAAGAGGCTGAGATTACAACGTGTTAGTAAGAAGCTCAGTTTAGATTTTTTTATTTGTTTCGGGCTCAGTTTAGAGTCTAGCTATGTGGGTGGACGTTGTGCTGCGCATGGGGTGGACTAGGACGGTGCAGTTGCATTGCATGAGGTAGACTTGGCAGAGCAGGTGCTTGTCTAACAATAGATGTTTTTTCAGCTAAAAATATAAGACCTGTGAAGGACCAGAACTAATCCTCAATACTAAGTACTTCTATTTATGTGCCATAAATTCTTCAACAACACCTGCTTAGTCTCTTTTCTCCATTTATTTTATTTCTTTGTAGAGAAAAACCGTCGATGCTTTTTATTGAGAATGACATGTGGAGGCCCGAGACGGATATTCAGTTATCGAATCGTCTACATACTCTCAGGATGAATGGTCAGGCACATGAGCTACCCAAGCTGATCCTTTTGGTCACATCTGAAGCTGACAAGGACAAGTATGGATCCACGTTCAATACTGTGATGTGTAAACCCTTAAGAGCAAGCACAATTGCTTCTTGTCTTCAGCAGTTGCTAAAAGTAGATATACCTGCAAGGAAAGAAAATCAAAATAGGCCCTCATTTCTTCGTAGCCTGTTGGTTGGGAAGAATATATTGGTTGTAGATGACAATAAAGTAAATCTGCGGGTTGCTCAAGCCGCACTGAAGAAGTATGGTGCCAAGGTTCATTGTGTTGAAAGTGGCAAGGATGCTATCTCCCTACTTCAACCTCCGCATTGCTTCCATGCATGTTTTATGGACGTTCAAATGCCTGAGATGGATGGGTATGATTCTGTGTACTCATCACTCTGCTGCAACTGTTATTTCTAACTTCATCTCTTCTTCAAACTGTTATGTTCTCTAGGCTTTATGTGTCATGTTTTGTCGCTTGATAGTATCTCATCCTTATTGACTGCTGATTATCAATGTGATGTACTCTTCAGGTTCGAGGCGACTAGGCAAATACGAGAAATGGAGAAGAAAGCGAACGAGGAAAAGAGGGAGCAGTCGAGTTCAGGGGAAGGTTCGACATTTGTCGAGTGGCATTTGCCTGTTCTTGCAATGACGGCCGACGTCATTCAGGCAACCTACGAAGAGTGTATGAAATCAGGGATGGATGGGTACGTGTCCAAACCGTTCGACGAGCAGCAGCTATACCAAGCGGTCTCCAGATTAGTGGTGGGAACACCTGATTCGGCCTCATGATCCGATTGGTCGAAACCGGATCCGACGCCTCGTTGGTTGAAGCGAAGCCAAAGCTGACTCTGACTCTTACAAACCTGACACGGATATCTCTGCAACACTTTGGATGAGAAGACGAAGGCGCCTTGAGCTAGTGAACTTCGTCGCAGGCTGAGGTAAGGTAAACGACGATGCGCGCCGCGGTGGACACGCATTTCTGCTGCTGCTGCTGCTGCTGCCCAGGGGGGGGGGGGAGATGAAGATGAGGAGGTGGCTCGAGATATACTAGGTAGATTAGGATTTTTTGGTTTGCTGTTGGTAGTAGGCAGATGTATGTATGATGTTGTGTCTCCTGTCTGTTCATTCTTTGAACATATATAACATCTCTGTGCTGTGTAATGCTGTGCTGCGCTCCCCCAAGGCCCAAGCTTCAGAGTCCGATGAAAAGGAAAGATGTGGTGGGCTTTTGGGTTGTCTCCTGTCTGGCGCGTGTTCGTACTGATGATCATCGATTGATTCATCGTGGAACTCTTGATTTGGGTGTAGGTAAACTGGGCGTGTCTTTTTTGTCTGGCGAGATGCTGAATTTGCTAGTCCTCTTGCTCCGGTGCTCTGTTTCCCCCCTCTGAAAATCGACACATTTGCTAGTGGTAAGTTGCCTGCAAAAACAACAGTTGGATTTGAATTGGACGGCTCAAGATTCCGATTTACACCGTTTTTTCCAGCCAACTTACCTGTCGCCGCTCACATAATTGATCGTGGTAGGTCAGCGGAGCATTGTGTGTTTGCTGGGCAGGTGATAGCGAAATACAGTCGATCTGCTTGGATGTCTCATGTCTGTATTGCTACTAGATACTATGAAATGCAGGGCAGCATCAGTACTGGCTTTCTTCTGCGGTTCTGCCATGGTGTTTGACTTTTTTTTTTTGCCGGGGCGGAACCGAGCATGGGCTGGCGCGTTTAATTGGTCCGAGCGGTGCGCAGTGCTCCTGCAGCGTAGACTGCAGCGCTGCAGTCGAACCGGCAGGTTTCCTGTATGGCGTCTGGCACGGAAGCGGAAGCTGGGCGGCACAGGCCTGTCCAGCAGCGGGCAGCGAACCTTCTGATGCAGCGCGCGGTTTACTGCTCCATGTGACGGCCTGAACCATGCTCATCCTGTGCCGGCAATGGTGCAGCATGCTGCATGCATGCAAATGCACGAGAGGTGCCGGACAAGACAAGGTAGAAAATCCTTGTTCCGATGGTAACCTCCTGCATCGGAGGGACTTTTCTTTTTACTGTTTTTTTAGCATCAGTACGAGCGCTCATATACACACACGCACACCCTACCCCTATGAGCACCTCCGAGAGACTGAGACGCCATATCATCTTGAGATTTACGAAGTCGCCGTAGGCGCCTCGTCGTCGACGTGAACGTCTCCTCCCACTGAAAGCGCATCGCCGGAAATCCTGAAATAAATCCAGGAATAATGCGAGCACCAGGATTTGAACCCTGGTGGGTTAGGGATACCACTGTCCACCTAACCAACTCAACCACAGGTTGATTCGCTTGCGGTAGTTTAGCATGATTTGACCCTTGTTTGTAAAAAGGTTAGGACCTGACCCTTTTTGAGACGCTAGTAACCCTGAGGTCTACTCCCCTCCGTTGCTAATTTTTTTAGAGATTTTAAATGAACTACCACATACGGATGTATATAGACATATTTTAGAGTGTAGATTTATTCATTTTGCTCCCTATATAGTCACTTGTTGAAATCTCTAGAAAGACAAATATTTAGGAACGGAGGGAGTAGGATGCATTGAGGACGCCAGGGTCCTTGGCGTCTGGCCTGGCCCACCTTCTTGGTCAGCCAAGTTGACCATATGACGTGGCAAATTTCGCTCCCGACCCTAGAGGCCTAGGAAATAAGTGGTCACAGGGAGAGTGTGTCGGGTCCACCCCACAAACTCTCCCCAATCCCAATCTTCCACCTCAAGCAAGAACAACAGAGTGCTCCCCCCTCTCTCCCACCTCAAGGCTCACTTAAATCCCCTCCAAATTTTGTTTTCTTCGATGGATCATTCTCTCCCTTGGTGTTTGAGGTTTTCTCCCCAGGATCCCTAAATTTTGTTGGTAATTTCTTGTTATTTTAGTGGCATTTTGTAGCCTAGGTGGAACCTTAGTTTCTAGCTTTCTCCAAATCCTTGGGTGTTGGATAGCTTCCAATCACTTTGTTGATGTGGCAGTAGTATTGGGATATGCATGTTGTGAGTACAAATGACGATTTTGATTTACATGATGATCTATGGTTAGGGTTAGGTTTTGTGTTAAGCAAATGACATGATTTA
Organism: Aegilops umbellulata; assembly: GCA_032464435.1. NCBI lineage: Eukaryota > Viridiplantae > Streptophyta > Magnoliopsida > Poales > Poaceae > Aegilops > Aegilops umbellulata. The sequence goes on from CP136057.1 coordinate 66,137,777, forward strand.
CTTAGTACATACGTTTTAATGTGTCTTTGAAACAACTCATTAGTAATGGCATGATCCATATATAGTTGTCATTGATTCATTAGAGTTCCACTTGTTTTCGAAACAATGCATTATAGTTGTCATTCAAACATTTTATTTTTTGTCCTTTTTAGATGGATGATAGACTTGTTGATGTTCATTATGTGGACAAAACGACATTTGTCACCAAAGACGCAAGTGATAATGACGAAGTGGTGGTATTTGACACAAGTCCTAGTTATGATGAGGTTGTTCTAAAAGTAAGAGATAAGTTGAATTCGATGGACACCAATTTATAAAGCTGAACTAATAGGAAGGTTTGATATTGGATGTAGGTAACCATGAGTTATTATTGTTGACATTACCCCCGAGGTAAATAAGTGGGGAGGTGAAACTATAAACCCCCATCTTCCTATGTGTTTGACTGAAACTTTTGCTCCATAAATATGCACTGAGTGTTAGCAATTGTGAAAGACTAAATGATAGTTGAGTATGTGAACTTGCTAATCAAAGCTCTTACATAGACTCTTTCCGATAATATGATAAATTGCAATTGTTTCAATGACTGAGATCATAGAGTATGTGAACTTGCTAATCAAAGCTCTTACATAGACTCTTTTCGATAATATGATAAATTGCAATTGTTTCAATGACTGAGATCATAGTTTGTTAGTTTTCAATGAAGTTTGTGATTCATACTTTATATTGTGAATGAATTGTTGCTTGATCATGAGAAGTTTTATGATAAACATTTGTTGCTATGTTATTAATCATGATGCTACCATGTTCGTATTTTTGTTTTATCGACACCTCTATCTCTCTAAACATGTGGTCATAATTATCGAGTTTGGCTTGCGCTTGAGGACAAGCGAGGTCTAAGCTTGGGTCAGTTGATACGTCCATTTTGCATCATGTTTTCCTAGTGTTATTTATAATATTTCCTATCATTGTTACACTTTATGATGCAATTCTAATGCCTTTTCTCTATTAATTGCCGGCAACTGGAATTCTTGACCTAAAAAACTACAACAAAGATACCTATTCTACAGAGCTCCAAATGACCTGCATCTTCACGGAAATTTTTCACTGAATATAAAAAAAATACTGGAGCAAAGAAATACCAGAGGGGGCCACCAGTTTCCCACAAGGCAACAGGGCACGACCACCCCCTGGGCGCGCCCTGATTTTTGTGGGGCCCACAGCTGGCCTCGGGTGCCCATCTTCTGCTATATGAAGGGTTTTGACCTAGAAAAAAGAGGAGGACTTTCGGAATGAAGCGCCGCCATCTCGAGCCGGAACTTGGGCAGGAGCATTTTTGCCCTCCGGCAGTGCGATTCTGCCGGGGATAACTCCCTCCGTGAGGGGGGAATCGAAACCATCGATATCACCAACGATCTTCTTCTCGTGGGAGGACAAGCCATCATCAACATATTCACTAGCACCATCTCCTCTCAAACCCTAGTTCATCTCATGTATTCAATATTTGTATCAAAACCTCAGATTGGTACGTGTTGGTTGCTAGTAGTATTGATTACATCTTGTAATTGATGCTAGTTGGTTTATTTGGTGGAAGATATATATTCAGATCCTTAATCATATTCTATACCCCTATGATCTTGAACATGAACATGATTTGCGATTAGTTACTTTTGTTCTTGAGGACATGGGAGAAGTCCGGTTATAAGTAATCATGTGAATTTGGTATTCGTTCGATATTTTGATGACATGTGTGTTGTTGCTTCCTTTACTTGTGTCATGTGAACATCGAGTACATGTCACTTCACCATACTTGGTCCTAGGAAGACATTGTAGAGTAATAAGTACATGATGGGTTGCTAGAGGGACAAAAGCTTAAATCCTAGTTTGTGCGTTATTTCGTAAAGGCTGATTTGGATCAATATGTTTCATGCTAGAGTTAGATTTACCTTAATTCTTCTTTCGTAGTTGAAGATGCTTGCGAGAGGGTTAATCATAGGAGAGTTGCTTGTCCAAGTAAGAACAACACCCTAGCACTGGTCCACCAACATATCAAATTATTAATGTAGCGAACGCGAATAAAATAAACATGATGAAAGTGACTAGACGGTAATTCTCATGTGTCCTCGAGAACGCTTTGCTTTATATAAGAGAACTTTCCAGCTTGTCCTTTGCTATAAAAAGGATTGAGCCACCTTACTCCACTTTGTTACCATTGTTACTTGTTACTTGCTACGAATTATCTTACTACAAAACTATCTGTTACCGTTACTTTCAGTGTTTGTAGAAAATACCTTGCTGGAAACCACTTGTCATTTCCTTATGCTCCTCGTTGGGTTCGACACTCTTACTTACCAAAAGGACTACGATTGATCCCCTATACTTGTGGGTCATTGATGTCTACTACGTAACTTTATTCTTGTAGACTCGTGTTAGGCCTCCAAGCGCAGACTTTTGTAGGACAATAGCAATTTTCCCTAAGTGGATGACCTAAGGTTTATCAATCCGTGGGAGGTGTAGGATGAAGATGGTCTCTCTCGAACAACCCTGCAACCAAATACAAGAAATCTCTTGTGTCCCCAACACACCAAATACAAAGGCAAATTGTATAGGTGCACTAGTTCGGCGAAGAGATGGTGATAAAAGTGTAATATTGATGGTAGAAATACATTTTTATAATCTGAATAAATAAAAACAATAAGGTAGCAAATAGTAAACGGGCACAAAAACGGTATTGCAATGCTTAGAAACAAGGCCTAGGGTCCGCACTTTCGCTAGTGCAATCTCTCAACAATGCTAATATAATTGGATCATATAACCATCCCTCAAAGTGCGACGAAGAATCACTCCAAAGTTCCATCTAGCGGAGGACATAGGAATAAATTGTTTGTAGGGTATGGAACCACCTCAAAACTATTCTTTCCGTTCAATCTATTTAAAAGTTCGTACTAAAATAACACAAAGCTATTCTTTCCGTTCGATCTATCCTAGAGTTCGTACTAAAATAACACCAAAGCAAATTCATATTCATAATACTCAATCCAACACAAATAACTTCAAAGAGTGCCCCAAGATTTCTACCGGAGAAACAAAGATAAGAACGTGCATCAACCCCTATGCATAGATTACCCCAATGTCACCTTGGGAATCTGTGAGTTGAGTGCCAAAACATATATCAAGTGAATCAATACAATACCCCATTGTCACCATGAGTATTCAATTGCAAGACATATATCAAGTGTTCTCAAATCCATAAAAGTATTCAATCCGATAACAACGAAATCTCAAAGGGAAAAACTCAATTCATCACAAACAGATAGAGAGGGGAAAACACCATATGATCCAACTACATTAACAAATCCCCCGATACATCAAGATCGGGCCATCAAGAACACGAGAGAGAGAGAGAGAGAGATTAAACACATAGCTACTGGTACAAACCCTCAGCCCCGAGGGTGGACTACTCCCTCCTCATCATGGTGGCCGCCGGGATGATGAAGAGGGCCACCAGTGATGATCTCCCCCTTCGGCCGGGTGCCAGAACGGGGTCTAGATTAGTTTTCGGTGGCTACAGAGCCTTGACGCGGTGGAACTTCTGATCTAGGGCTACCCCAAAGGGTTTTGGAATATCTTAGAATTTATAGGGCGAAGAAGGGGTGCGGGAGGCCACTGAGGTGGGCAAAACCCACCTGGGGGCGCCTGAGGGCCCAGGCGCGCCCTGGTGGGTTGTGCCCCCTCGGGGCACCCCCCAGGTGCTGCTCTGGCCCATCCTGGGTGTCCTGGTCCATAAAAATTCTCCAAAAAGCTTCGCGGTGTTTGGACTTCGTTTGATATTGATTTTCTGCGATATAAAAAAACAAGTAGAAAACAACAAGTGGCACTTTGCACTATGTCAATAGGTTAGTCCCAAAAAATGATATAAAATAATTGTAAAATGCTTGTAAAACATCCAAGAATGATAATATAACAGCATGAAACGATAAAAAATTATAGATATGTTGGAGACGTATCAATCGTCACAAACCCGTCAGGCACTGCAAAGCAAGCGCAACATGGGTCATATTGTAAACCCCCAAGCGCAACATAGCTCATGTTGCAAACCCATCCGCAAGCGAAACTTGGCTCTTGTTGCAAACCCGTCGGGTGTTTCCAAAGCGAGCGCAACATGTCTCATGTAGCAAACACCCAAACGCAACATGGATCATGTTGCAAACCCTAAACCATCGGTTGCCGCGCGTGGGATCCAATGCCTTTGGAGGCGGTTGATCCGACCCGCGCTTCAGCCAGCCGACGCATAGCGCACGCCATATTGTAAATGTTTCAACTTTTTTTCTCTGAGAAAACAAAGAAGGCACGGTAACCGGGTAATCTATATCAAGACCGACCTTCCTTGGCAATCCACACTAGTGGCCGCACGTGCAGCCCTTAGCAGCCTGCCCGGTCAAGAAATGGGCCTCGAGCTGGTGCAAAAATGTCCCATACAACTAGCTTGTTCTCCTAACCTGATGTGGCCTGGTAGCGCGTTGTTGCATGTTGCTCCCATGGAGAGTTTGGTCGATCCTATTCTGCGCCTTTAGCACCATAGGCTATTTTGCCAACCAAGGCACACCCCATGTACTAGGGGTAGTAGCAGGCCAACCCATATTTTTCGTGTGCTTTTTCTATGTTTTTCACGTAGGTATTTCTATGTGTTTCTCTATTTGCTTTTCTTTTTTTCTTTTTCATTTTTAAAAAATCGCAACTTTGCCTTGAATTTTTGAATCTTTTTCAACCTCGTGAACATTTTTTCAAATTGCATTATTTTTTCAATTCATATTTTTTCAATTCATATTTTTCTAGTTTTTTTAACTCTCTAGTGAACTTTTTTAGTTTTTTTTGCAATTTTTAGTATTTTTTTTCAAAATCTGCAAAAATAATCCAAACCCGTAAATTTTTTCCATAATCCGCAAACTTTTTCCATATTTGTGAACTTTTTTTCAAAATCAATGATTTTTTTGTTTCAAATCCGTGATTTTTTCCTCCAAAATCGCAGCAAACCTTTTCCATTTTTGACTTGTCTTCAAAATTATGATCTGTTTTTGGAATTCATGACTTTTTTGAAATTGTGAACTTTTTTGAATTCATGTACACTTTCTGATTTTCTGTGTTTTTTTCCTGAAGTCAATAGTTGACCGGTCACACGTGACCGAGTGAACCAAGGCGTTTCTGGGCCGAGCGACCACGTTGCACATGGTATTGGGTCGGCCCGAAACCGCGGGATGCACATGCACTGGTTCTCCTAGCCGGCGCTTAAGGCGTCGATTAGGTGGTCTCGAGAACTTGAGTTTTTTCTTCGCCATCTTCCTTCTATTATTAATGTCTCACCGAATGTTCTACCGGGTCAGACTTGACCGCACCGCACACTAGCACCCCATGAATTTCCATCACGACCATTATGCAATAGGAGATGTGTTCATTGAGGAAACACTCCTCCGAGGTGTGGTCGATATGATAGTTGTCACAGACCATGGCGACCAGTTGCGAGGCTGGGATATGCTGGTTCTGACATGTAAGGAAGGGATGGCCTCTAGCCCATGTTATCCATAACATAGGTGTTCGGTCTTCGCCATCGTCCTCTGAGTCGGAGGTCAGGAAACGGTGATCCGACTGGCCTAACCAGTTATTTACGCCTCGATTGATCTGATGATGTAGACGTTCAAATATTGCATACTTGTATGTGGCTCTGAGTTCTGAAGCCCAAATGGGTATGAGGGACCCGACGACGGGTATGAGAAGGGTGTACTTGCGAATGTCATCAGCTTCCGCCATCTTGCACAGATCAGTCAGACCAATCTCAGTGACGGTCCACAGCTCGTTGTTCATCGCCATGAGGCGCTTCTTCATCATGGCCTTCCACTTGGGATACTCGTGACCGTCAAAGATAGGACATGTCACTTTCTTCATACCTGCATCGACATAACTAAAACTCCAGGCGGTTAAACCAAAATCACATAGAACAATGGAGTACCTCGCTCTGATACCAATTGAAAGTGCGCTATATCGACTCGAGGGGGGGGGGGGTGAATAGGCGATTTTTATGAAATTCTTCACTGAGGAATTTGCTAGTGAGGAAATTCCTTAGCGAAGAACTACTTGCAGCGGAATAAGTACTCAGAAGTAAACATGACATAATACATGCATGATCATCATGATGAAATGAAGACAAACACAGAGTACAGAAAGCGTAAGCACATGATAGCACAAGATGAAGACAAACAAACTGAAGTAATTGAACTGAGGAAATTGAGAAAGTCTTCAGTCAAAGTCTTCAAACACAGATATGAACAAGCACACAACACAGTAATGAGGAAATGGAAGTGTTGAGGAAATAGAACCAGTTGGCTTGGTGAAGACAATGATTTGGTAGACCAGTTCCAACTGCTGTCTCAGTTGTACATCTGGTTGGAGAAGCTAGGTATTTAAACCTGAGGACACACAGTCCTGGACACACAGTCCTCACCGTATTCTCCTTGAGCTAAGGACACACAGTCCTTGCCCAATCACTCGTGGTAAGTCTTCAGGCGACTTCCGAACCTTCACAAACTCGGTCACTTGGCGATCCACAATTCCTCTTGGATGCTCTAGACCTTGATGCCTAACAGTCTGGAAGAAGCACAGTCTTCAAAGGTAACAAGCGTCGGATCCACGCAGGATCAATCTCTTCAGTGATGCTCAATCACTTTGGGTTTGTAGGTGTTTGGGTTTGGGTTTTGGATTTTCCTCACTTGATGATTTTCGCTCAAAGTCCTCGGAGGATGGGATGCTCTCAAATGACAAGTGTCAGTTTCTCGCGGAGCAGCCAACCAGCTAGTGGTTGTAGGGGGCGGCTATTTATAGCCTAGGGAGCAGCCCGACATGATAAGACATAAATGCCCTTCAATGATATGACCGTTGGAAGGATAAGATATTTTGAAACAGCTGGCGCGTAGCACAGCAACGGTCGAAAATTTGAGGTTCAAATTCCTCAGGGCTATCATGTTCCTCACTGTGTAGGCAATCCGCACTGGCGAATTCCTAACTCCTTAGTCAGAACAAATTCCTCAGCGACCAGAAGAACTTCGTCTCTGTTACTGAAGAAATTTACTGAACTGTATGAGATTTCCAATGGCTTCACTTGAAGGGATTGGTAGGTGTAGGATTTTGAGTTGAGCATCACATGGAAAATTTTCCTTAGTATTTCCTCGACCCCCTTTAACAATACGGTGTTTCCTATGACTCAAGAAAGAGAAAATGAAACTACGAAAATAAAAGTCTTCACACTTCATGTTCCTCGAATGAATACCAAGTCTTCAAAGTAACACCAATTTCTTCACTTTCTAAGTCTTCAGAATACCAAAGTCTTCAGTCGAAGAACTTCATTTTTAGGGGTCGACTTTCTCTGTAAATATCAAACTCCTCATAGACTTATAGACCTGTGTATGTCGGATTTCGGGTTCCGGCAGACCCTTAAGGTTCGAACTCTGGGGTGCGCGCGGAGATTATGCCCTCTACCTCTCCGTCTCGCAAAGATCTAACTACTGAAAGAACGACACAAAAGACACAGGGTTTATACTGGTTCGGGCCACTGATGTGGTGTAATACCCTACTCCAATGTGGTGGGTGGATTGCCTCTTGGGCTGATGGTGATGAACAATACAAGGAAGAACAGCCTCCCGAGGGCCTGTTCTAGCTGGGGCGATGAACTGCTAGGGGAGTTCAGCTGCCCTTCTCTCTCTCTCTGCTGCCTGAGTCTTTCTAACTGGTTTCTCGATGATCTCCCTAGATTGCTCGATGCCTCTACCCCGGGGGTGGCTAGTCCTATTTATAGGCAAAGGCCCTGGGCCTCTTCCCAAATATTGAGCGGGAAGGGCGCCAACAATTGGCCAATTTAAAGGGGAACATCTGGTACACTTATCCTGACTAAAGTTGGTCCTCGCCTGCCAAAGGCCTTGTGGTGACGCCGTTCTGGGCTCCACGATGAGCTCATTCCCACCGTTGGACTGTTCTTGGTCTCGTTGCGCCGAAATGGGTGCCTTTGCTTGATCCTCTCGCCTGCGCTTGCCCCCTTTGCACCAAAGAGGAAAGGGAGGACACTGCGCAGGCTGGCGCCCGCCTGGCGCCCTTGGTCGTCATGGCTTGCATCATGGGCACCTCGTGAGGTACCCCGCCTTGATCTCTCCGCCTCCTCGTGAGCTAGCCTGATGAGGCCGCGCTTGAGGAAGCGCCATGTCGTCCGCCCCGCGAGGCTTGGCCCCTCGCGAGGGTCTTGAGTCTTGTGTTGATGAAGATGGGCCACGCTGGGCCCCCTCTCGAGCCACGCCGCAGGCCGCAGGCAGGCAAGTCTGGGGACCCCCATTCCCAAAACACCGACAGTAGCCCCCGGGCCCAAGGCGCGCCCGGACTTGGCCGTGCTGAGAGGCGAAAGGGCAAGGGCGAAGCGCCGCGGGCCCTAACAGCCTGTGGCCTTGGGCGCCGCGTGGCGGTTGATTGAACGTGAGCGCCTCCGCTTCCCCACGACGCCTCGATGATCGCGCGGATTTGACAAGTCCCTGCATGCAAATCGTGTCATGATTACCTGCGACTGTGGAGGCCGTCGGTTGGCCTTCGCCGGCTATAAGTACGGCACCGCGCGTGCCCTTCCAGTCCATCCCTCCTTGCTTTTCTCCTTCGCCCTGATTCTTGCTCCGCCTTGCCATGATGGCTCCGATCCGCCGGTTCTCTGCAGCGGAGAAGGGAAAAGCTCCTCGAGAGGGACCTGACCCGCTCCCGCCGAAGAAGCGGCCTGCCCTTCGCGGCCGAGACGAGGAAGACCGTCAGGTGGTGTCGAGGCCTTGGTACGAGCGGCCTCCGCCGGGGTTCCCGCTTCCCTTGTATGCCCACGTCGAGGGCCTCGAAGGGGGCGATGCCGATCCCCGCGGCCGGCGCCGTCGCCGGCGCTGACGGGTCACGAAGGTGTGGGTCGTTCCTCCTGGAGTCCACGCCGAGGGCTCCTCCCGCGAGCTCGTGCTCCACGCCGCCATGCCTCCGCGAACTTGGATTTGCTTTCCTCCCTTCTTCGCCTCTGTCTTCCCGTAGGTAAGACTACTGGAGTTATGGCTGCAGCACGCCGACTGCAGCACCCCCGCGACCGAGGCAGAGGTCGCGGTCCTTGCCTCGGGCGAGGTCTTCATGACTCACGGCTGGGGCGAGATCGCTCGGGGTTGCAGAGCAAGGGGCGCCCTCACGATCCACCTGGAGTACGATGGCGCTTCGGTGATGTTCTTCAAGGTCTTCGACGCGAACGGGCGCCGGCTGGAGTGCTGCTCCAGGAGAGGTGGCCAGGACCCTGCCATGGTGAGGGCTAGGACCGCCGACCGCTCCCTGGACGGCTCCACAAGCGACGGGAGCGCCAGAGGATCCAGCGATCCCAGCGAGATCTTCGCGACTCCGGAGACGAGCGACAACAACTACGAGCCCGCGAGCCAGCGCCGCTCCCGGAGCAGAGCGGGCTCACTTGGCCGTCGCTGACTCTGATCTGGATGGGGTTGGCGCCGGTGCTTGACGGCCCACTGTTGATGATGGTGTCATTTGCAGGGGCGTGCGTAGCTAGCATCCCTTAGGATCCGTTCCCTGCGAGGAATTACACTGCGCCCAATGGGGGCTTGTAAGGTGCGTGTGATCCTTTTTGTTAATATGTAACTCTTGCTATGGAACTGTGCGAGTTGCCAAGTCCGTCGTAGCTTAGTTCTCCCTTTGAACCTCGTGAGGGCTTGGTGCTCTGTGTCGATAGGTCCCAGTCCCAATGCGGCATCAGCCGTCGCTGGTATGCCAGGTCGCGATGCTGTGGTCAAGGCTAGGAGGTGAGCGACCCGGGGTCCGGTAAGAGCCCCTGAGTCGCGATGCTCAGGAGGTCTCCTTTGGCGCCCAAGCAGCCGTCGTTCGGTGAAAAAGGGGAGCGACGTTGCTAGTACGGAATTGTGTTAGGTGCGGGGGTAGTGCCACGGCAGCCGGTGCTTTAGGGTGGTGACTTATCTTGTCAATCAGGGGTTATTCCTGGGGTATCGCCGGGTCCGCGCGGCAGCAGGAGCGGAGTTGCTTGGTGAGGTCCTCGCGTGCCCCTTCTCCCTCGCCTTTGCTCCCCTTTTTGCTCTACGTCCTCGGGTCCTGGCCCTCTAGATGGTCTCAGCCGTCGCTGGTATGCCAGGTCGCGATGCCGTGGACAAGGCCAGAGGGTGAGGGCTGGAGAGCCAGTAAGAGCCCTGAGTCGCGATGCTCAGGCAAACCCCCTTTAACGTGCAAGCGGTTCACGCGGACGAGGGTGATGTTGGGGAACGTAGTAATTTCAAAAAATTTCCTACGCACACGCAAGATCATGGTGATGCATAGCAACGAGAGGGGAGAGTGTTGTCTACGTACCCTCGTAGACCGAAAGCGGAAGCGTTATATCAACGCGGTTGATGTAGTCGTACGTCTTCACGATCCGACCGATCCAAGCACCGTTACTCCGGCACCTCCGAGTTCTTGGCACACGTTCAGCTCGATGACGTTCCCCGGGCTTCGATCCAGCAAAGCTTCGGGGAAGAGTTCCGTCAGCACGACGGCGTGGTGACGATCTTGATGTTCTACTGTCGCAGGGCTTCGCCTAAGCACCGCTACAATATGACCGAGGTGGAATATGGTGGAGGGGGGCACCGCACACGGCTAGGGAACGATCTCAAGGATCAACTTGTGTGTCTTGGGGTGCCCCCCTGCCCCCGTATATAAAGGAGCAAGGGGGGAGGGCCGGCCGGCCCTAGGGGCGCGCCAAGGGAGGGGGAGTCCTCCTCCTAGTGGGAGTAGGACTCCCCTTTCCTAGTCCAACTAGGAGGGAGAAGGGGGGGAAGGAAGGAGAGGGAGAGGGAGAGGGAAAGGGGGGCCGCGGGCCCCCCTCCTTGTCCAATTCGGACTCCTCATGGGGGGGGGCGTGCGCCACCTCCTGGCGCGGCCCTCTCTCTCCCCTCGCGGCCCAATAAGGCCCATACTTCCCTCGGGGGGTTCCGGTAACCCCTCCGGCACTCCGGTAATATCCGAAACCTCTCGGAACCATTCCGATGTCCGAACATAGCCGTCCAATATATCAATCTTTATGTATCGACCATTCCGAGACTCCTCGTCATGTCCGTGATCACATCCGGGACTCCGAAGTCCTTCGGTACATAAAAATGCATAAACTCATAATAACTGTCATCGTAACCTTAAGCGTGCGGACCCTACGGTTCGAGAACAATGTAGACATGACCGAGACACGTCTCCGGTCAATAACCAATAGCGGGACCTGGATGCCCATATTGGCTCCTACATATTCTACGAAGATCTTTATCGGTCAGACCGCATAACAACATACGTTGTTCCCTTTGTCCATCGGTATGTTACTTGCCCGAGATTCGATCGTCGGTATCCAATACCTAGTTCAATCTCGTTACCGGCAAGTCTCTTTACTCGTTCCGTAATACATCATCCCGCAACTAACTCATTAGTTGCAATGCTTGCAAGGCTTAAGTGATGTGCATTACCGAGAGGGCCCAGAGATACCTCTCCCACAATTGGAGTGACAAATCCTAATCTCGAAATACGCCAACCCAACATCTACCTTTGGTGACACCTGTAGTACTCCTTTATAATCACCCAGTTACGTTGTGACGTTTGGTAGCACCCAAAGTGTTCCTCCGGCAAACGGGAGTTGCATAATCTCATAGTCAAAGGAACATGTATAAGTCATGGATAAAAGCAACAACAACATACTAAACGATCGGGTGCTATGCTAATGGAATGGGTCATGTCAATCAGATCATTCAACTAATGATGTGACCTTGTTAATCAAATGACAACTCCTTTTGTCTATGGTTAGGAAACTTAACCATCTTTGATTAACAAGCTAGTCAAGTAGAGGCATACTAGTGACACTCTGTTTGTCTATGTATCCACACATGTATTATGTTTCCGGTTAATACAATTCTAGCATGAATAATAAACATTTCTCATGATATGTAAGGAAATAAATAATAACTTTATTATTGCCTCTAGGGCATATTTCCTTCAGTCTCCCACTTGCACTAGAGTCAATAATCTAGATTATGCAGTAATGATTCTAACACCCATGGAGTCTTGGTGCTGATCATGTTTTGCCCGTGGAAGAGGCTTAGTCAACGGGTCTGCCACATTTAGATCCGTATGTATCTTGCAAATCTCTATGTCTCCTACCTGGACCAAGTCCCGGATGGAATTGAAGCGTCTCTTGATGTGCTTTGTTCTCTTGTGAAATCTGGATTCCTTCGCCAAGGCAATTGCTCCAGTATTGTCACAAAAGATTTTCATTGGACCCGATGCACTAGGTATGACACCTAGATCGGATATGAACTCCTTCATCCAGACTCCTTCATTTGCTGCTTCCGAAGCAGCTATGTACTCCGCTTCACATGTAGATCCCGCCACGACGCTTTGTTTAGAACTGCACCAACTGACAGCTCCACCGTTTAATGTAAATACGTATCCGGTTTGCGATTTCGAATCGTCCGGATCAGTGTCAAAGCTTGCATCAACGTAACCCTTTACGATGAGCTCTTTGTCACCTCCATACATGAGAAACATTTCCTTAGTCCTTTTCAGGTACTTCAGGATATTCTTGACCGTTGTCCAGTGATCCACTCCTGGATTACTTTGGTACCTTCCTGCTAAACTTATAGCAAGGCACACATCAGGTCTGGTACACAGCATTGCATACATGATAGAGCCTATGGCTGAAGCATAGGGAACATCTTTCATTTTCTCTCTATCTTCTGCAGTGGTCGGGCATTGAGTCTGACTCAACTTCACACCTTGCAATACAGGCAAGAACCCTTTCTTCGCTTGATCCATTTTGAACTTTTTCGAAATCTTGTCAAGGTATGTGCTTTGTGAAAGTCCAATTAAGCGTCTTGATCTATCTCTATAGATCTTAATGCCCAATTGTTGTGGAACGTAGTAATTTCAAAAAAATTCCTACGCACACGCAAGATCATGGTGATGCATAGCAACGAGAGGGGAGAGTGTTGTCTACGTACCCTCGTAGACCGAAGCGGAAGCGTTGACGCAACGTAGAGGAAGTAGTCGTACGTCTTCCCGATCCGACCGATCCAAGCACTGTTACTCCGGCACCTCCGAGTTCTTGGCACACGTTCAGCTCGATGACGCACCCCTAGCTCCGATCCAGCAAAGCTTCGGGGAGGAGTTCCGTCAACACGACGGCGTGGTGACAATCTTGATGTTCTACCGGCGCAGGGCTTTGCCTAAGCACTGCAACGATATATTCGAGGTGGAATATGGTGGAGGGGGCACCGCACACGGCTAAGGAACGATCACGAAGATCAACTTGTGTGTCCATGGGGTGCCCCCTGCCCCCGTATATAAAGGAGCAAGGGAGGGATGAGGCCGGCCCTATGTTTGGCGCGCCAAGGGGAGTCCTACTCCCACCGGGAGTAGGATTCCCCTTTTCCTAGTCTAACTAGGAGTTCTTCCTTGTAGGGGGAGTAGGAGAGAAGGAAAGGGAAGAGAGAAGGAGAAGGAAGGAGGTGGGCGCCCCCCTCCCTAGTCCAATTCGGACTAGTCCAAGGGGAGGGGTGCGGCCACCCTTTTGGCCCTTTCTCTCCTTTCCCGTATGGCCCAATAAGGCCCAATACGAATTCCCGTAACTCTCCGGTACTCCGATAAATACCCGAACCACTCAGAACCTTTCCGATGTCCGAATATAGTCGTCCAATATATCGATCTTTACGTCTCGACCATTTCGAGACTCCTCGTCATGTCCCCGATCTCATCCGGGACTCCCAACTCCTTCGGTACATCAAAACTCATAAACTCATAATAACTGTCATCGTAACCTTAAGCGTGCGGACCCTACGGTTCGAGAACAATGTAGACATGACCGAGACACATCTCCGGTCAATAACCAATAGCGGGACCTGGATGCCCATATTGGCTCCTACATATTCTACGAAGATCTTTATCGGTCAGACCGCATAACAACATACGTTGTTCCCTTTGTCCATCGGTATGTTACTTGCCCGAGATTCGATCGTCGGTATCCAATACCTAGTTCAATCTCGTTACCGGCAAGTCTCTTTACTCGTTCCGTAATACATCATCCCGCAACTAACTCATTAGTTGCAATGCTTGCAAGGCTTAAGTGATGTGCATTACCGAGAGGGCCCAGAGATACCTCTCCCACAATTGGAGTGACAAATCCTAATCTCGAAATACGCCAACCCAACATCTACCTTTGGTGACACCTGTAGTACTCCTTTATAATCATCCAGTTACGTTGTGACGTTTGGTAGCACCCAAAGTGTTCCTCCGGCAAACGGGAGTTGCATAATCTCATAGTCAAAGGAACATGTATAAGTCATGGATAAAAGCAACAGCAACATACTAAACGATCGGGTGCTATGCTAATGGAATGGGTCATGTCAATCAGATCATTCAACTAATGATGTGACCTTGTTAATCAAATGACAACTCCTTTGTCCATGGTTAGGAAACTTAACCATCTTTGATTAACAAGCTAGTCAAGTAGAGGCATACTAGTGACACTCTGTTTGTCTATGTATCCACACATGTATTATGTTTCCAGTTAATACAATTCTAGCATGAATAATAAACATTTATCATGATATGTAAGGAAATAAATAATAACTTTATTATTGCCTCTAGGGCATATTTCCTTCAGTCTCCCACTTGCACTAGAGTCAATAATCTAGGTCACATCACCATGTGATTAACTCACATCACCATGTGATTAACTCGATAGTTCACATCATCATGTGATTAACACCCATAGTTCACATCGCCATGTGACCAACACCCAAAGGGTTTGCTAGATTCAGTAATCTAATTCACATCGCTATGTGATTAACACCCAAAGAGTACTACGGTGTGATCATGTTTTGCTTGTGAGAGAAGTTTAGTCAATGGGTCTGCCACATTCAGATCCGTTATGTATTTTGCAATTTTCTATGTCTACAATGCTCTGCACGGAGCTACTCTAGCTAATTGCTCCCACTTTCAATATGTATCTAGATCGAGACTCAGAGTCATCCAGATCGATGTCAAAACTTGCATCGACGTAACCCTTTACGACGAACCTTTTGTCACTTCCATAATCGAGAAACATATCCTTATTCCACTAAGGATAATTTTGACCGCTGTCCAGTGATCTACTCCTAGATCACTATTGTACTTGTTGGGGAACGTTGCAGAAAATTAAATTTTTTCCTACGGTTTCACCAAGATCCATCTATGAGTTCATCTAGCAACGAGTATTCAGATTAGATAGCATCTACATACCACTTTGTAGATCGCAACGGAAGCGTTCGAGTGAACGTGGATGAGGTAGTCGTACTTGCCGTGATCCAATTCACCGATGATCTAGTGCCGAACGGACGGCACCTCCGCGTTCAACACACGTACGGAAAGCGTGACGTCTCCTCCTTCTTGATCCAGCAAGGCAAAGGAGAGGTTGGGGAAGAAGGCTCTAGCAGCAGCACGACGGCGTGGTGATGGTGGAACTGCAGTACTCCGGCAGGGCTTCGCCGTGCACTTACGGAGGAGGAGGAGGTGTTGGAGAGGGAGAGGGAGGCGCCAGGGCATTGGGTGCGCAGCCCCCTCCCCTGCCCCCTTTTATATAGGTCTCTTGGGGGGGCGCCGGCCCTGGGAGATCTAATCTCCCAAGGGGGGCGGCGGCCAGGGAGGTTTCCCTCCCCCCCAAGCCATCTAGGAGGTGCCTTCCACCACTAGGACTCCTCCTAGATGGAACCCTAGGCGCATGGGCTCTTTGGGGCTGGTTCCCCTTGGCCCAAGCAGGCCAAGGCGCACCCCCTAAGGCCCATGTGGCCCACCAAGGCAGGTGGCCCCACCTGGTGGACCCCCGGGACCCCTCCGGTGGTCCCGGTACAATACCGATAACACCGAAACTTGTCCCGATGGCCGAAATAGCACTTCCTATATATAATTCTTTACCTCCGGACCATTCCGGAACTCCTCGTGACGTCCGGGATCTCATCCGGGACTCCGAACAACATTCGGGTTACTGCACATACATATCCCTACAACCCTAGCGTCACCGAACCTTAAGTGTGTAGACCCTACGGGTTCGGGAGACATGCAGACATGACCGAGACGGCTCTCGGGCAATAACCAACAGCGAGATCTGGATACCCATGTTGGCTCCCGCATGCTCCACGATGATCTCATCGGATGAACCACGATGTCGAGGATTCAATTAATCCCGTATACGATTCCCTTTGTCAATCGGTATTTTACTTGCTCGAGATTCGATCGTCGGTATCCCAATACCTCGTTCAATCTCGTTATCGGCAAGTCACTTTTCTCGTTACGTAATGCATGATCCTTGTGATCAAACACTTTGATCACCTTGAGCTCATATGATGATGCATTACCGAGAGGGCCCGGTGATACCTCTCCGTCAAGCGGAGTGACAAATCCCAGTCTCGATCCATGTAACCCAACAGACACTTTCAGAGATACCCGTAGTATACCTTTATAGTCACCCAGTTACGTTGTGACGTTTGGCACACCCAAAGCACTCCTACGGTATCCGGGAGTTACACGATCTCATGGTCTAAGGAAAGGATACTTGACATTGGATAACTCTAGCGAACGAACTATGCGATCTTATGCTATGTTTAGGATTGGGTCTTGTCCATCACATCATTCTCCTAATGATGTGATCCCGTTATCGATGACATCCAATGTCCATAGTTAGGAAACCATGACTATCTGTCGATCAACGAGCTAGTCAACTAGAGGCTCACTAGGGACATATTTGTTGTCTGTTATTCACACATGTATTACGATTTCCGGATAACACAATTATAGCACGAATAAAGACAATTATCATGAATAAGGAAATATAATAATAATGCTTTTATTATTGCCTCTAGGGCATATTTCCAACAGTCCCCCACTTGCACTAGAGTCAATAATCTAGTTACATTGTGATGAATCGAACACCCATAGAGTTCTGGTGCTGATCATGTTTTGCCTTAGGGAGAGGTTTAGTCAACGGATCTGCGACATTCAGATCCGTGTGCACTTTACAAATCTCTATGTCTCCATCTTGAACATTTTCACGAATGGAGTTGAAGCGACGCTTGATGTGCCTGGTCTTCTTGTGAAACCTGGGCTCCTTTGCAAGTGCAATAGCTCCAGTGTTGTCACAGAAGAGCTTGATTGGCCCCGACGCATTGGGTATGACTCCGAGGTCGGTGATGAACTCCTTCACCCAAATTGCTTCATGTGCTGCCTCCGAGGCTGCCATGTACTCCGCTTCACATGTAGATCCCGCCACGACGCTTTGCTTGCAACTGCACCAGCTTACTGCCCCACCATTCAAAATATACACGTATCCGGTTTGTGACTTAGAGTCATCCAGATCTGTGTCGAAGCTAGCGTCGACGTAACCTTTTACGACGAGCTCTTCGTCACCTCCATAAACGAGAAACATTTCCTTAGTCCTTTTCAGGTACTTCAGGATATTCTTGACCGCTGTCCAGTGTTCCTTGCCGGGATTACTTTGGTACCTTCCTACCAAACTTACGGCAAGGTTTACATCAGGTCTGGTACACAGCATGGCATACATAATAGAACCTATGGCTGAGGCATAGGGGATGACGCTCATCTCTTCTATATCTTCTGCCGTGGTCGGACATTGAGCTGAGCTCAATTTCACACCTTGTAACACAGGTAAGAACCCTTTCTTAGATTGATCCATATTGAATTTCTTCAATATCTTATCAAGGTATGTACTTTGTGAAAGACCTATGAGGCGTCTCGATCTATCTCTATAGATCTTGATGCCTAATATATAAGCAGCTTCTCCAAGGTCCTTCATTGAAAAACTCTTATTCAAGTAGGCCTTAATGCTGTCCAAGAGTTCTATATCATTTCCCATCAAAAGTATGTCGTCTACATATAATATGAGAAATGCTACAGAGCTCCCACTCACTTTCTTGTAAACACAGGCTTCTCCATAAGTCTGTGTAAACCCAAACGCTTTGATCATCTCATCAAAGCGAATGTTCCAACTCCGAGATGCTTGCACCAGCCCATAAATCGAGCGTTGGAGCTTGCATACCTTGTCAGCATTCTTAGGATCGACAAAACCTTCCGGCTGCATCATATACAATTCTTCCTTAAGGAAACCATTAAGGAATGCCGTTTTGACGTCCATTTGCCATATCTCATAATCATAGTATGCGGCAATTGCTAACATGATTCGGACGGACTTCAGCTTCGCTACCGGTGAGCAAGTCTCATCGTAGTCAATTCCTTGAACTTGTCGATAACCCTTAGCGACAAGCCGAGCTTTATAGATGGTCACATTACCATCAGCGTCTGTCTTCTTCTTAAAGATCCATTTATTTTCTATGGCTCGCCGTTCAACGGGCAAGTCAGTCAAAGTCCATACTTCGTTTTCATACATGGATCCTATCTTGGATTTCATGGCTTCTAGCCATTTGTCGGAATCCGGGCCCGCCATTGCTTCCTCATAGTTCGAAGGTTCACCGTTGTCTAACAACATGATTTCCAAGACAGGGTTGCCGTACCACTCTGGTGCGGAACGTGTCCTTGTGGACCTTCGAATTTCAGTAGGAGCTTGATCAGAAGCATCTTGATCATCATCATTAATTTCCTCTCTAGTCGGTGCAGGCACCTCAGAAACGTTTTCTTGAGTTTCGCCATTTTCCGGTTCAAGAGGTAACACTTCATCAAGTTCTACTTTCCTCCCACTTACTTCTTTCGAGAGAAACTCTTTCTCTAGAAAGGATCCATTCTTGGCAACAAAGATCTTGCCTTCGGATCTGAGGTAGAAGGTATACCCAACAGTTTCTTTAGGGTATCCTATGAAGACGCATTTTTCCGACTTGGGTTCGAGCTTTTCAGGTTGAAGTTTCTTGACATAAGCATCGCATCCCCAAACTTTTGAAAACGACAGCTTAGGTTTCTTCCCAAACCATAATTCATACGGTATCGTCTCAACGGATTTCGACGGAGCCCTATTTAAAGTGAATGCGGCAGTCTCTAGAGCATAGCCCCAAAAAGATAGCGGCAAGTCGGTAAGAGACATCATAGATTGCACCATATCTAATAGAGTGCGATTACGATGTTCGGACACACCATTATGCTGAGGTGTTCCAGGCGGCGTGAGTTGTGAAACTATTCCACATTTTCTCAAGTGTGTGCCAAATTCGTGACTCGAGTATTCTCCTCCACGATCTGATCGTAGAAACTTGATCTTTCTATCACGTTGATTTTCAACCTCACTCTGAAATTCCTTGAACTTTTCAAAGGTCTCAGACTTGTGTTTCATTAAGTAGATATACCCATATCTACTCAAGTCATCAGTGAGGGTGAGAACATAACGATAGCCTCCGCGAGCCTCAACACTCATTGGACCGCACACATCGGTATGTATGATTTCCAATAAGTTGGTTGCTCGCTCCATTGTTCCTGAGAACGGAGTCTTGGTCATTTTACCCATGAGGCATGGTTCGCACGTGCCAAATGATTCATAATCAAGAGACTCTAAAAGTCCATCTGCATGGAGCTTCTTCATGCGTTTGACACCTATGTGACCAAGGCGGCAGTGCCACAAATATGTGGGACTATTGTTATCAACTTTAACTCTTTTGGTATTCACACTATGAATATGTGTATCATCACGTACGAGATTCATTAAGAATAAACCATTAACCATCGGAGCATGACCATAAAACATATCTCTCATATAAATAGAACAACCATTATTCTCGGATTTAAATGAGTAGCCATCTCGAATTAAGCGAGACCCAGATACAATGTTCATGCTCAAACTTGGCACTAAATAACAATTATTGAGGTTTAAAACTAATCCCGTAGGTAAATGTAGAGGCAGCGTGCCGACGGCGATCACATCGACCTTGGAACCATTCCCGACGCGCATCGTCACCTCATCCTTCGCTAGTCTCCGTTTATTCCGCAGCTCCTGCTTTGAGTTACAAATGTGAGCAACTGCACCGGTATCAAATACCCAAGAGCTACTACGAGTACTGGTAAGGTACACATCAATTACATGTATATCACATATACCTTTGGTTTTGCCGGCCTTCTTGTCCGCTAAGTATTTGGGGCAGTTCCGCTTCCAGTGACCACTTCCCTTGCAATAAAAGCACTCAGTTTCGGGCTTGGGTCCATTCTTTGGCTTCTTCCCGGCAACTTGCTTACCGGGCGCGGCAACTTCCTTGCCGTCCTTCTTGAAGTTCTTTTTACCCTTGCCCTTCTTGAACTTAGTGGTTTTATTCACCATCAACACTTGATGCTCCTTCTTGATTTCTACCTCTGCTGATTTCAGCATAGCATATACTTCAGGAATGGTCTTTACCATCCCCTGCATATTGTAGTTCATCACAAAGCTCTTGTAGCTAGGTGGAAGCGACTGGAGGATTCTGTCAATGACCGCTTCATCCGGGAGATTAACTTCCAGTTGAGTCAAGCGGTTGTGCAACCCAGACATTTTGAGTATGTGTTCACTGACAGAACCATTTTCCTCCATCTTACAGCTAAAGAATTTATCGGAGACTTCATATCTCTCGACCCGGGCATGAGCTTGGAAAACCATTTTCAGCTCTTCGAACATCTCATATGCTCCATGTCTCTCAAAACGCTTTTGGAGCCCCGGCTCTAAGCTGTAAAGCATGCCGCACTGAACGAGGGAGTAATCATCGCAGCGTGACTGCCAAGCGTTCATAACGTCTTGTTCTGCAGGGAGAATAGGTGCGTCACCCAGCGGTGCTCTTAGGACATAATCTTTCTTGGCAGCTATGAGGATAATCCTCAGGTTCCGGACCCAGTCCGTATAGTTGCTACCATCGTCTTTCAGCTTGGTTTTCTCTAGGAACGCGTTGAAGTTGAGGACTACGTTGGCCATTTGATCTACAAGACATATTGTAAATATTTAGACTAAGTTCATGATAATAAAGTTCATTTAATCAAATTATTTAATGAACTCCCACTTAGATAGACATCCCTCTATTAGTCATCTAAGTATTACATGATCCGAGTCAACTAGGCCGTGTCCGATCATCACGTGAGACGGACTAGCCAACATCGGTGAACATCTTCATGTTGATCGTATCTTCTATACGACTCATGCTCGACCTTTCGGTCTTCTGTGTTCCGAGGCCATGTCTGTACATGCTAGGCTCGTCAAGTCAACCTAAGTGTTTTGCGTGTGTAAATCTGTCTTACACCTGTTGTATGCGAACGTAAGGACCTATCACACCCGATCATCACGTGGTGCTTCGGAACGACGAACCTTAGCAACGGTGCACAGTTAGGGAGAACACTTTCTTGAAATTATTATGAGGGATCATCTTATTTACTACCGTCGTCCTAAGTAAACAAGATGCAAAAACATGATAAACATCACATGCAATCAAATAATAAACGTGACATGATATGGCCAATATCACATAGCTCCTTCGATCTCCATCTTGGGGCTCCATGATCATCTTGTCACCGGCTTGACACCATGATCTTCATCATCATGATCTTCATCATCGTGTCTCCATGAAGTTGCTCGCCAACTATTACTTCTACTACTATGGCTAACGCGTTTAGCAATAAAGTAAAGTAATTTACATGGCGTTTCTCAATGACACGCAGGTCATACAAAAATAAAGACAACTCCTATGGCTCCTGCCGGTTGTCATACTCATCGACATGCAAGTCGTGATTCCTATTACAATAGCATGAACATCTCATACATCACATATAGATCATTCATCATACATCACAACTTTGGCCATATCATATCACAAAGCACTTGCTGCAAAAACAAGTTAGACGTCCTCTAATTGTTGTTGCAAGTTTTACGTGGCTGAATTAGGGTTCTAGCAAGAACGTTTTCTTACCTACGTAATAACCACAACGTGAATTGTCAATCTCTATTTACCCTTCATAAGGACCCTGTTCATCGAATCCGATCCAACTAAAGTGGGAGAGACAGACACCCGCCAGCCACCTTATGCAACTAGTGCATGTTAGTCGGTGGAACCGGTCTCACGTAAGCGTACGTGTAAGGTTGGTCCGGGCCGCTTCATCCCACAATACCGCTGAACCAAGATAAGACTAGTAGCGGCAAGAAAAGTTGACAACATCTACGCCCACAACAAATTGTGTTCTACTCGCGCAAGAAGAACTACGCATAGACCTAGCTCTGATACCACTGTTGGGGAACGTTGCAGAAAATTAAATTTTTTCCTACGGTTTCACCAAGATTCATCTATGAGTTCATCTAGCAACGAGTATTCAGATTAGATAGCATCTACATACCACTTTGTAGATCGCAACGGAAGCGTTCGAGTGAACGTGGATGAGGTAGTCGTACTTGCCGTGATCCAATTCACCGATGATCTAGTGCCGAACGGACGGCACCTCCGCGTTCAACACACGTACGGAAAGCGTGACGTCTCCTCCTTCTTGATCCAGCAAGGCAAAGGAGAGGTTGGGGAAGAAGGCTCCAGCAGCAGCACGACGGCGTGGTGATGGTGGAACTGCAGTACTCCGGCAGGGCTTCGCCGTGCACTTACGGAGGAGGAGGAGGTGTTGGAGAGGGAGAGGGAGGCGCCAGGGCATTGGGTGCGCAGCCCCCCTCCCCTGCCCCCTTTTATATAGGTCTCTTGGGGGGGCGCCGGCCCTGGGAGATCTAATCTCCCAAGGGGGGCGGCGGCCAGGGAGGTTTCCCTCCCCCCCAAGCCATCTAGGAGGTGCCTTCCACCACTAGGACTCCTCCTAGATGGAACCCTAGGCGCATGGGCTCTTTGGGGCTGGTTCCCCTTGGCCCAAGCAGGCCAAGGCGCACCCCCTAAGGCCCATGTGGCCCACCAAGGCAGGTGGCCCCACATGGTGGACCCCCGGGACCCCTCCGGTGGTCCCGGTACAATACCGATAACACCGAAACTTGTCCCGATGGCCGAAATAGCACTTCCTATATATAATTCTTTACCTCCGGACCATTCCGGAACTCCTCGTGACGTCCGGGATCTCATCCGGGACTCCGAACAACATTCGGGTTACTGCACATACATATCCCTACAACCCTAGCGTCACCGAACCTTAAGTGTGTAGACCCTACGGGTTCGGGAGACATGCAGACATGACCGAGACGGCTCTCGGGCAATAACCAACAGCGGGATCTGGATACCCATTTGGCTCCCACATGCTCCACGATGATCTCATCGGATGAACCACGATGTCGAGGATTCAATTAATCCCGTATACGATTCCCTTTGTCAATCGGTATTTTACTTGCCCGAGATTCGATCGTCGGTATCCCAATACCTCGTTCAATCTCGTTATCGGCAAGTCATTTTTCTCGTTACGTAATGCATGATCCTTGTGATCAAACACTTTTATCACCTTGGGCTCATATGATGATGCATTACCGAGAGGGCCCGGTGATACCTCTCCGTCAAGCGGAGTGACAAATCCCAGTCTCGATCCATGTAACCCAACAGACACTTTCAGAGATACCCGTAGTATACCTTTATAGTCACCCAGTTACGTTGTGACGTTTGGCACACCCAAAGCACTCCTACGGTATCCGGGAGTTACACGATCTCATGGTCTAAGGAAAGGATACTTGACATTGGATAACTCTAGCAAACGAACTATGCGATCTTATGCTATGTTTAGGATTGGGTCTTGTCCATCACATCATTCTCCTAATGATGTGATCCCGTTATCGATGACATCCAATGTCCATAGTCAGGAAACCATGACTATCTGTCGATCAACGAGCTAGTCAACTAGAGGCTCACTAGGGACATATTTGTTGTCTGTTATTCACACATGTATTACAATTTCTGGATAACACAATTATAGCACGAATAAATACAATTATCATGAATAAGGAAATATAATAATAATGCTTTTATTATTGCCTCTAGGGCATATTTCCAACAGTACTCCCTTGCCAAACTCAGTGTAGGGTATACAATAGATCTGGTACACAACATGGCATACTTTATAGAACCTATGGCCAAGGCATAGGGAATGACTTTCATTCTCTTTCTATCTTCTGCCGTTGTCGAGTTTTGAGTCTTTACTCAACTTCATACCTTGTAACACAGGAAAGAACTCTTTCTTTGACTGTTCCATTTTGAACTACTTCAAAATCTTGTCAAGGTATGCACTCATTGAAAACTTATCAAGCGTCTTGATCTATCTCTATAGATCTTGATGCTCAATATGTAAGCAGCTTTACCGAGGTCCTTCTTCGAAAAACTTCTTTCAAACACTCCTTTATGCTTTGCAGAATAATTCTACATTATTTCCGATCAACAATATGTCATTTACATATACTTATCAGAAATGTTGTAGTGCTCCCACTCACTTTCTTGTAAATACAGACTTCACCGCAAGTCTGTATAAAACTATATGCTTTGATCAACTCATCAAAGCGTATATTCCAACTCCGAGATGCTTGCACCAGTCCATAGATGGATCGCTGGAGCTTGCACATTTTGTTAGCACCTTTAGGATTGACAAAACCTTCTGGTTGCATCATATACAACTCTTCTTTAATAAATCCATTAAGGAATGCAGTTTTGTTTTATCCTGTTTGCCAGATTTCA